>CM053026.1:339040756-340503256 GCA_028564925.1 Lithobates sylvaticus | reverse complement strand
TTTGGGACCATTGACATTAATACAGCGATCAATGCTATAAAATTGCATTAATTACTGGAAAAATTTCACTGGCAGTGCAGGTGTTAACCAGGAGGCGGCGCTGCAGGGGTTAAGTGTGTCCTAGGGAGTGATTCTAACTGGGGTGGTGGGCTAGCTGTGACACAACACTGATCACCGCTCCCGATTACAGGGAGCTGTGATCAATGTACTGTCCTCGGAGAACCAGAACTGGGATCTGTCAATGTAAACCGACAGATCCCCGTTCTGTCAGGAAAGTAGAGAGAGTTCTGCTGTTCCTAGTGATCAGGAGCGATCTCTCTACTCCGTCGGTCCACTCCCCCCACAGTTTAAATCCCCTTCCTAGGACCCTTAACACCTTGATCGCCCCCTAGTGTTAACCCCTTCCCTGCCAGTGACATCTATACAGTAATCAGTGGCGATTTTTAGCTCTGATCGCTGTATGAATGTCAATGGTCCCAAAAAGTGTCAAATGGGTACATCCTTCTGGGGCTGAAGTGGTTAAAGCGCAACTCCACTTTTGTTGAGAAAAAACATTGCCCTCTGGGTGATTGTACATTACAAGGATTTTAACAAACTTTGTTGCAGATTTCTACCTTTTGTTATGCTGAAGAATTCTCTGTGCCCATGTGGAAAAGTAAATCTAATGGGAGTGGTTTCATAATTATCAATCAGCTGTGGCAGCTGCAGGACACGAATGAGAAAAGCTGGGGCTGCATTGGAGCTGCCAGATTCTGCATAAAATAAGAAACACAATTTTTTTGCTTAGAATAAAGATTGCGATTCGCTCACTGTTCTTGGCGTAACATCTTTCACTTTAAACCAAAAAATTGGGCTAACTTTACTGTTTAGTTCTCTGCTTTATATATATATATATATATATATATATATATATATATATATATATATATATATATATATATATATTTAGTTTGGGGGTTCTAAGTAACAAGTGGCACTAAAATGTTTAGTCTTTAAACACTTCCGGACTGCCGCACGCCAATATACGTCCTAAATTTGAACAGGGATATCTTTGTTATGGCAGCAGGTAGCTGCCGTAACCCTGGTATCTTCTTCGGCCAGTGGTCCAGTTTCCGATTATAAAGGTCTCTGTGGTGGATTCGCCGCAAGATCACTTTTGGCGGCTCTCCGGTGCCCTCTTCCCCCGCTTACCAAAGCCGTTGGCAGGGGTGGAGGCGATTGGGTCCTTGCTGGGTATAGAGATGAGTGAGGGGAGGATGGCCCACCCATCTCCATACCAGTGTAGGGAGGAAGCGACGTCAAAACGTCACTTACACCCATAGCTCTTAAAAGGCTTTTTTTTTTCTTTTAAATGTGACAATATGGTGTGACAAAGTATTGCAACGGCCGCCATTTTATTCTCTAGGGGGTTAGGAAAAAAGTATGTTTGGGGGTTCTAAGTAATTTTCTAGCAAAAAACTGTTTTTAACTTAAAGAACAAATCTCAGAGAGGCTCGGTCCTTAAGTGGTTAAAGTGGAGTTTCATCCAGAAATGAAACTTCTGCAGATCTGATTACCCCCCTCCCCCCCCCCCCCCCCCCTCTCCAGTGCCACATTTGGCACCTTGAAGGGGGGAGCGGATACCTATTAAAAAAAAAGTATCCGCTCCCACTTCCGGGGAAAGATTGCTGCAATCTTGTGCAGCGATCTTCGGCCCTCCTTCCTCCCACCGCTGCCTCCTGGGAGACACACAGGTCCCAGAAGACATCAGGGACCATTCGGAGAGCGCAGCGCGACTCGCGCATGTGCAGTAGGAAACAGGCGCAAGGCTTCACTGCCTGTTTCCCTTAGACCCCTTTCACA
The DNA here is from genome assembly GCA_028564925.1 of Lithobates sylvaticus. NCBI lineage: Eukaryota > Metazoa > Chordata > Amphibia > Anura > Ranidae > Lithobates > Lithobates sylvaticus. The sequence continues at coordinate 340,501,414 of CM053026.1, read as the reverse complement.
CCAAGGGCGTTTTGCAGGCGCTATAGCGTTATAAATAGCGCCTGCAATCCACCCTAAAACAGCTGCGAGGGCTTTCACACTGCAGCGGTGCGCTGGCAGCAAGTCAGGAAAAGTCCTGCCAGCATCTTCTTTGGAGCGTCGAACCCACCGCTCCTCCAGCGTTCCTCCCCATTGAAATCAATGGGGCAGCGTTGTAATACCGCCGGCAAAACGCCAATATTGCAGCATTTTGCCGGGGGTTTTAACCCTTGGCCGCCAGCGGGGGGTAAAAGCACCCCGCTAGTGGCCGACATGTGCCGCAAATCTGACAGTAAAACGCTGCTAAAAATGGCGCGTTTTACCGCTGATGCTATGGGCTGTGTGGTGTTAAAGGGGTCTTAGTAAGGATGCCTGCACCTGGATCCGATGGATGGGTCGGCTATTGGTGCCGACATCGCGGGCTCCCTGGACAGTTAAGTGTCCTTTTTATAGTCATTTTTGATTTCAGTATTTGTAGCTGCTGACCTAATTTTTATTTTTTTTCACCCAGGCGGAACGCCACTTTAAGGCCCCTTTCACACATGCAGACCGTATGTCCGTATTTCATCCATTCGTTTTCGGTGAAATACGGACATACATGCATTCCTATGGGATAGCGGGTGTCAGCAGATGAGCATCTGCTGACACCCGATATCGTCCGTCTCTGCTATGGTCCGATTCTGCAGACATAGAAAAACCCTATTTTTCTATCCGCCTGCAGAGCGGATCGGATGAACATAGACAGACGGTCCGTGTTCATCCGATTCTCCATAGAGGAGAGCGGAAATCTGACAGGGCGGTCCCTGCACAGTCTGACCTCCATTTGCAGACTGAAGTTCGTTCCTTTGATCTAAAAGAACCAGAGAAATGCATTGTTTCTCTTTATCGCTGTTGATAAACATTTTGATAGCTCTGAGCGGAGAACGGCTCTGCCCTTGTAATATGAATCGGGTAAATGCTGTATTAAAAGAGAAGTAAAAGTTTTTTGTTTTTCAGATTCATACTTGCCTAGGTGGATGCGGTCCGGACTTAAGCCCGCTCTGTGCTGAAAACGGGTCACAGGAATGCAAAAAAACTGCACTCCTGTGATCCAAAGAAGTACAGCCAAGTAAGCTTTGGCTGGCCTTCTCCTTTAAGATCATGAAGGGGGTTGAATCGCGATCACTATTTTTTTAAGGATCAATCATGCAGCTCTAGCCTCCATCCCTTTTAGACTTGTTTCTATTGGGACTATGTCACCAAAAATGCCATTTTTGTTTCAGGGGATGCTGGCAATCTGACTTGCATCTTAACCACTTCAGCCCCCTGGAAGATTTGGCTTCTCAATGACCAGGCTGTTTTTTGCGATATGGCACTGCGTCGCTTTAACTGACAATTGCGTGGTTGTGCGACGTACCCAAACAAAATTGTACTTTTTTCCCCACAAATGGAGATTTCTTTTCGGTGGTATTTGATCATCTCTGTGGTTTTTATTTTTTGCACTATAAACAAAAAAAAGCAACAATTTTGAAAAAAAAAAAAAAACTATTTTGTACTTTTTGCTATAATATCCCCAATTTTGAAAAAAAAAGCGGATTTATTTTTCATACATCATGGGACAGTCAGGCTAATACCTGCTGGGTTACATTACATCTCCAGGTGACTGGACCCTGGCAGACCAAAAGGTCTTGGGACAGGAAGTGATCCCCTATATAACCCCTCCCATACAGGAAGTACATCAGTTTTTTACCAGTGTCTGCAAGTTGGATGGCACGGTTTGTTTACGTTCTCTGAGCTCCAGGTCTCTAGTCCCATAAACTGTTCTTAAATGAAGGGATTGATCAATCAAATCCATTTGATGCAGGCTTTATATGCTTAGATTAATGGTACCGAGCCTCGCAAAGAAGACTCAAGATCCTGCAAGGTTTTGCCTGTAATGCGGCCTCCGGGCGATTGACCCTGTAAAGTGGAATCCTGGACACCAACACCGCGCTGAGGCATTCCTGCAGGGTGCTGTACAGGTCTAAGGGAGATCACCCAGTCCTTGAAGGTCCTCAAGTGACGGGAACCTGCCGTGATGGGTGTTTGGGCTCTTAAGAAAAAAGTTATTTTTATTGAATTTGGTACATCAACATACAAAAGAAAAGCTTTGGTTATTCATAGCATTGCATTGAGTTAGTCATTGATCAATTTCAACCAGGGGGATTTTAGAGGTACCTGCAATCCTTTCCAGGACTGTAGAATGGCTTTCTTCGTGTAGAAATGGAGGATGCAAAGAAGTCTCTTTGCATGGGTTGAAACGTGGAGATCCCCCAAAAAGGCCTAGGAGGCAATTCTTGGGGTGGAGAATGTTTGGTAGGCTTATTGCTGATGAGATGAAAGATCCTATCTCCATCCAAAAGTTCTGGACTATTGGACAAGTCCAGAAACAGTGTAAAAAGTCTGCCGCTTGGCCACATCCTCTAAAACAGTCTGCTGTGGGAGCCAATACCATTTTATGTAACCTTGCAGAGGTTAGGTGGGATAGGTGAAAATGTATGTATGATACGATCTTTGGAAAATAGTACTGAGGTCTTGTATGTGTCACTGAATTATGACCAGTCATCCTCTGTGTGTAATGTCCATAGAGGCCTATTTCGTCTGGGTCACTCAATCTAGGGTTACAGTCAGTCATAAGGGCAGCATAGTATGTGGAGATACATTTAGTAGGGTCAGGGTGTCGTAGTGTTTTCTCTTACTGAGGTATGATAGGGTTTTCTAAAGAGCCAAACTGGGCACGAATAGTGTCAGAGTTGGTAATAGAAGAACATATGAGTGTGTGGCAGGTCAAAAAGCAACCAGCATCTGTGGAAAGGACTTAAATCCATGTGTCATACAGATGACACAGGTATTTATCTCTCTTGGAGTACCAACGCTGCGGGTCAGGTATAGAGCACAGTTCTTGTAGGTTTGGATTGAACCACATAGGGTTGTTTGACGTTGACCATGATTCATTTGAACTTTTTGAGACAATTATTTTGAACAGGGAGAGCAAGGTATTTAGTATGGATGTGCCTGGATGGGCTGGAACCCGACCTCTGTATATAATGTTATGGAGGGTCTCTAGAGAGGAGGCGATAGTTCCCTCAGTGGATGTACAGGCGTTTGCCGCAACTGGGTGCAGCCAGTCATGAATGTGGACCAATTGGGAGGCCAAATATAAATAAGTTAGGGAATGCTAAACCTGCCAGATGCGTCGGTAACCGCAATGTCTCTAGTGCCACTCTAGGGGACTTAACATTCCACAAGAACACCGTGCAGATTGTATCTATCCGCTTAAAGATGGCTTTAGGGACTTTACAGGGTGAGTTGGCTAAAACATATAACAGCTTAGGTAGATCATTAAATAATTTTAAGGGTATTAGCCCTTCCCATTATGTCTAGGGGTAAGTCCATCCACTGCTTAGTCTGTATTTGTAGCTGGGTCAGTAGGGGACACCGGTTGTTTTCAATTTAGGAGGACAAGAGTAACTGCACTATAACCCCCAGGTATCTAAGAGGACACCACCTGGATTCTGGGTGAATCTGTAAATTTGAATCGGAGTCCAAAAGATTCGATTAGTCTCAGTTCACCCGAAACCCAAGAGTAGTCATCAAAATAGTTTTTTTGTATATATAATCTGATAGCATCTTTAGTGAGTCCTGGGTGTCAGTCAGGTACACCAGGGTATCATCTGCATACAACAAGATTTGTTCCTCTATTGTGGCAATCGGAAGGCCCTTAATCAGCTGGGAGCAGCGAATGTGTACAGCTAGCGGCTCCATAGCCAGGGCAAATAGGGGTGACAACGGACACCCCTGCCTAGTGCCTCTAGTAATAAAGAAGGTATCCGTAATGTGAAAGTTAACTCTTATGCGGGCCAGTGGGGAGGTGTAAAGGAGTCTTATCCAAGCAATAATGCTGGGGGGCCAAAGCCATACCGCTGTAGTACTTGGAAAAGATAAGACCATTCCACACTATCAAAGGCCTTACATGTGTCCAGGGACACAATGGCCCGGGTAGGTGTACAGTCATGGGGATATTGAAGTCTATGGATATTCATTCTTGTAGATTTGCCAGGTATAAAGCCTCCTTGATCGCTCCTGACAAGTTTCGCAACTACGGTGTTCTGACGGTTGGCCAAGACTTTGGCAAGGATTTTAACCACTTCCATACCAGGCACTTTCCCCCCTTCCTGCCAAGGACAATTTTTAGCTTTCAGCGCTGTCGCACTTTGACAATTGCACGGTCATGCAACACTGTACCCAAACTACATATTTATAATTTTCTTCCAGCAAATGGAGCTTTCTTTTTGTGGTATTTGATCACCTCTGCGTTTTTTAATTTTTGCACTATAAACGGAAAGACCGTCAATTAAAAAAACAAACTGACGGGCAGCACCTTTTGATCAGCGGAGAGGGGTCTGTGCTGATAATGAGCACATTGATTATCAGCACAGACCCCCCTCCGCTGATCGGCTCTCCCTGTAGGCGTGAACTGAGGAAAGTTGTTTACTGGCACTTCCTGATTCACGCGGTGATTGGTCACAGCTGATCATGTGGTAAGAAGCCTCTGTCAGAGGCTTCATACCACGATCAGAGTTGTGGTGTGTCAGACTGACACGCAGCACCTCAGATCGCCGTGCTGCATGCCTCCATGGGCTGTGATATCCTGATCATGTCATATAACGTTCGGTCAGGATATCTCAACCACTTTGCCGCCATCATTCTGCTATATGGCGGGCGGCAAGTGGTTAACATCAACATTAATAAGAGAAATTGGGCCGGTGTCTTAAGTGCTGGTAGTTGCGAAATGGCCATTGCGATTTCCTCAACAGAGAGAGGCGTCTCGAAGTCTCCACAGCTTTCAGCCAAAAGGGAGGGAAACGATATCTGGGCCAGGTAGTCATTTAGTTGGGAGTCAGTGTATTCTGCTCTGGGTGAGTACTGGTCCTTGTAAAAGTCCAGAAAGGTCTCCATGATATCCCTAGGAGCTTCACTAATCTGTCCCTGTGCAGTCATAATCTGCGGGATTGAAATAGGGGAGTGTTCAGGTCTAGTCAAATAAGCCAAGAGGCTGCCAGCCTTGTTACCATGTTTGAAAGATTTTTGGGTGGTGTGTAACATGCGTTTTTGCGTGAGGTCCAGTAAGCGGAGCTCATATCCCCTACGACCTTGCAACCAAGTATCCCTGTTAGCTGGAGTAGGGTCACAGGCATAAGCAGTTTCAGCAGAGGTCATAGCTGTCTTTAATTCCACAGTATGTTGTTGGGTATTTTTATGTAGAATGTCAGTAATGGACAGAAGTACCCAGCAACGTGGTCTTAAAGACCTCCCATTCCATAAACGTGTCCACCGTGCCCGAGTTCTTATTCCCGTTTTCCACTATACCCTTCTTACATTCCCCCTGTACTATCTCATCCTCCAACCAGTGGGAAATTAGGTGCCACACACTTAGGCCTGAGCCTGGAAGGAGATCCACCACCAGGGGGGCATGATCTGATATACCCCTAGGTAAGTAGGATATGTCACTGGGAGAATCTCGTGTACCAAATGCCAGGTCTATGCGAGACCTGATGTGGAAAGAATCCGATTGGTAAGAATATTGACACATATCCGGGTGTTTTCATCTCCATATCTCAGCAAGTCCATGAACCTGGGCCCAGTCGGTGAAGGATCTGCCCCCTCCCCCCAGGCCGTCCATGGCCGTCCAACATTAAAATCACCCACATACAACAGTGGGCCTGCGGGCCTAGATAATGGCATTGGTGACAGTTTTACTAGTACATCTGTGGAAAATGGGGGAGGTATATAAACATTCACCAGGGTGAGTGTCAGAGGCAATTTGTATTGTAAGTACGACATGCCTGCCTTCCGTGTCTGTTGTAATTTGCAAAACCTCCGCTTGGAGAGATTTGGCCAACAAAACAGAGACCCCTCTAGAGTAAGCTGTATGGGTAGCATGATAGGATTGAGCTAACCATGGTCGCTTGAGGGACCTTTTTTTAGAGTCAACCAGGTGTGTTTCCTGGAGACAAAAAATGTGGGAGCAATGTTTTTTCAGGACCAAAAATACTAGGGATCGCTTCTGGAGTTCAACCCACTAGTATTCCAGGAAATTATCTTTAGCGGTCTGCCCATGGTAAGTCAAACAGTGCATAATGGATATTCTGGGGCAGACAGCAGAGACATAACATTGCATGCCATGCCACCCAGGATATAGAAGAGCATAGTCATATAATAGCAAGTGTAAGGCACTATTCAGGGTAACGGAAGCACAAATGCACATGAAAAAGTACAAGAAAAAACTTGTCAAACAACAAGAACAAAAAAAAGAAAAAAGGTAGGAAGTCTGTGAAAAGCCCCATACCACCCTCCCCGCTCGGCCATCCCAAACATAGCGAGCCTTAGATCCCTGAACCGAGAAAAACCTTCACTCAAAGTGAGAACTGTCCCATGGCCTCGCCACCAACTGGTATGGGGGTGTTGTGGTGTCTGGCTTGGCTCCCGAACAACACAACAGGAGGGAGAAAAAATGTTTCAGCATTAAAGTGGTCCAGTGGTCCAAAGTGATCCTGAAATGGCTTCAGGATAGTTAACATTTTCAGTTGGAAGAATGTGTGAGTGACGGTATACCGTCTGCAGCAGAGGGAGCTTGATCACGAGGAGTATAAAGAGGTCCAGTGTGGGAAGGCTGGATATGTTAAAATACCAGTTCCGTAAACATCAGGGGGAAGGGGCAACAGTCATCCTGAGGCGCATAGACAACATTTAAAGGCAAAGTAAGCATGCCCTCCATCTGTCTATGGAGGCAAGGGGTAGTGGAATTGCAATGAGGTGTGTGCAGCAGATTGTTCCTGCCCGAGCGATTTTCCAAATCAATTTTTGCGCGGAGAGCTGCAATTTCACCTGTGTGGTCCCGCACAGTGGCAGATGAGGGATGCACAACATCCTCTAGGGAGCTTACATGTTCTTCATTGGCCCCTGTTCTATCTCTCAGGTTTTGCACATCTTGCTTCAATAGGGAAAAGTCCATATGGATGCAATCTGTGTAGAAAAGGAGGCCTTGCAGTCCTGTATAGCCAGCATGATAGTGGATAGTGTAGGCTCAACAGAGGGGAACCAGGGACCTGACCGTCATCACTATCCAGGGGTAGTCCTGGGGTTGCAGGGAGTCAGGTTGTGTATCAAACAGGGCAGGGGCAGAGTCACTCACCAGGGCTGCAGGCTGTTTGTGAGGAGCAGAGGAGGGATGGCTGCAGCGTGTCATGCTGCTCTGCCTGTGTCTCGTGCCATCTGAATCGGGCGAGTTATCCCGCTGGGGATGGCGGTGCGGGTGGCCCATATTTCACCATGGACGCCAGCCTGAAATGTACCCACGGTTGTGGGGAGTAGTTTGGTGCCGGTCCAGAGGGGAAGGGACCCAGGATTGCTGTAGGATGCCGTGCTGGAGCTGTCTCTACACGTCCGCTCGCTCCACCATCAAGCCACGCCCCCCAAAGTTTGGGCTCTTGGCTTCTAAGCTGCCCTGCGCCTTGACAGGTAAGTGAAACCTGTGTGCGGTGACCATACGGGGGAGTTTTGGGCTATCTGTGGGTGTGCAGTGTCTGGCTGTTTTTTACCTGTATGATGGTGCACCATTTCACCTTGGTTCACCGGGGGACACGTGCGTTCGCAAGAGTGCCGCTGTGCTCAGCAGTTTGTCGTCTATGGCGTATGCCGCTTCTCTGCACATGCGCAGTAGCCTTTATCGGGGCACACGAAGATTCACGTCGTACGCGAATACAGCCACGCCCGTTCAGGACCACACAATGTCCGGCGCACACCCAGCTTATTTAAACTGTGTAGGCCAAGCATACGGTGCTTCCAGAAGGCAGCTGTGGGACACAGAGCAGGCTCTGAACAGGCACTTGCAGCGGTTCATTCCTCACCCGTGTCACGTGTGTCCCCAAGTGTTGCTTGGCAGGCTAAAGGTGCTTAGCAGGATTGTTGCATAGGGGCTTAGTGAGCTCTATTAAAGGGTCTCTCTTCTGAGGTGTTTAAATACTACACCCGTGTACTCTTTTTGTGGCTAGTAAATGTCTTCAAAAAAAAAAGGAGCAGGACTGGACACTACAGGGAAGTGCACAACTATGTCGTCAGTTTCTGAACCTAGTCGTATCCCTAGTGTTGTATCCCCTGAAGGACCAGAGGCCTCTGGGCAATCTGAGCCGCTGCACCGCACTGCATCTGGTATTGTGCCTACAGTCAACGCTGCTGCTTCACCCTTTATCACCAAGGATGAACTGTCCTCGATCCTAGCCGGGTTAGAGCACAGGATTGCTGGCATGATTGCCTCCATCCCGCAGGGTGGAAAAAAGCGTGTCGACCCACCCCTCCCGGAGCCTCCTAGTCTGGAGCAGAAATGGGTTGAGGATGGGGAAGAGCTAAAAGCTCAGGATTCTGTGGAGGGCCCGGCAGATGAGTCTGCTTCCGAGCAATCTGGACAAGAAGATATCCAGTTGTCTGCTGCTCAGTCGCAGAAGCTTTTGATCCTGACTCAGACCGAAATGGTTCGTTCTGCCTTTAAGTTGCCTCTTGCAGAGGTGACTGAGCCCCCCTGGTCCTCTTTGGGATCCATGAGGTCTCTTCAGGCTGCACAGGCTTTCCCCCTACACCCCCTGTTGGAACAGGCGGTGTATGCTATTTGGGAACATCCTGACAGGATTTTTGTTCCTCCTAAGAGGTTTTCCCTTTTATATCCCATGGATGAAAAGTTTGTTAAAAAATGGAGCATGCCAGCTGTAAATACAGCAGTCTCTTCCTTAAACAAGAACTTAACTTGTCCGGTGGATAACGCACAGGTCTTGAAAGACCCCGTTGATATGAAATTGGAGTCATCATTAAAGGCTTCCTTTTCTTTGGCCAGTTCAGCTATTTCAGCCAGCTGTTGCAGCAATTGGTATCGTCTAGTCCGTAAAGGATCAGGGCCAAACGGCCTGATAGGCCTAACCAGGAGGATGATCTGCCTAGAAGTAAGACAGATATTCCTAAAGCGCCATTTTGTTGACGCCTTAAAGGATTCATACAGCAGGTTTCTCGTTTGGCTCTCTTGTCTGTACATATGCGCAGACTTTTGTGGCTTAAGAACTGGTCAGCCGAGCTTCCTTGTAAAAAGTTATCGGTAGGTTTCCCTTTTAATGGGGAACGTTTATTTGGTTTTGCCGTAGAGGAACGTCTTTGTGGCTCTACCCTTCAGGCTTGCTACAGCTCCCTGAGGGTTCACAAAGGTCCTAGGACCAGTAAGTGCCCAAGGGATCTTGGTGCTTGGGTATCTGGACGGCTGCCTGCTCAGAGATCACTCATTACAGGCTCTAGAACAGAGCATAATATGCACAGTGCAGTATTTGAAAAGCTTACGCTGGATCATAAATACTGAAAAGTCAGCCTTGAATCCAGCTCAGTCTGAAGTATTTAGGTCTGATCCTAGATACGGTTCAAGCAAGAGTATTCTTGCCACCTGTAAGGATCTGTGCCCTGAAGGTTCAGGTGCGTCAGATAAGGGGCACCAGACAACCCTCCATTCAGCTATGTATGAGTCTTCTATGGAGGATATGGTATCCTCCTTCGGGGCAGTGCCCTATGCCCAGTTCATAGGCAGTCCATATCCCGTGAGTAGAGAACTGGAAGGCAGATTATCTCAGCCGCCACCAGATCTGCATGGGGGAATGGTCCCTACACCCAGGGGTGTTCCAGGAAATTTTCCAGCGTGGGGATGGCCAGAGGTTGACCTATTGGCATCCAGGTTCAACAAGCTACAGCAATTTGTGTCCCAAACAAGAGATCCTCTGGAAATCGGAGCAAATGCTCTGATAGTTCCATGAAGCCAATACTCCCTGGTTTATGCTTTCCCTCCAATCCCTCTCCTTCCACATTTGTTGCGCAGGATTCGGAGAGTGGGGGTTCCAGTCATTCTGGTGGCACTAGCCTGGCCCAGAAGGCCCTGGTTCCTGGAGATTGTGAGACTTGCAATAGGCGGGCCATGGACGCTTCCACGTCGCCCTGATATACTGCCTCAAGGTCCTATATTCCACCCCAATTTACAGTCTCTAAATTTGATGGCTATAGCATGGCTATTTGAAGACAGGGTGCTGAAGGACCGTGGCATCTCGGGACCAATGGTATCTACCCTAGTGAATGCTAGAAAAGCTGTCACTAGGAAGATTTATCATAAGGTCTGGAAGACTTGTATTGCTTGGTGTGAAGCTAGAAAATGGCATCCTCAGAAATATGTGATTGGGAGAATTCTCTTTTCTACAGTCGGCTGTGGAAATCAGATTGGCTTTGAGTACACTCAAAGGTCAGATTTCGACCTTGTCAGTATTATTCCAAAGGCTTTTAGCATCCCATTCGTTAGTCCTAACCTTTATGCAGGTGGCGACTCGTTTGCTTCCCCCCATTAGGTCACCTATATATCCTTGGGACTTGAACTTAATGCTGTCTGTGTTACAGAAACAAACATTTGAACCTATCAAGTAAATTCCATTAGACTTGCTGTCACGCAAGGTAGCCTTCCTGATGGCCATCACCTCAGCTAGAAGGGTGTCTGAGTTGGTGGCCCTTTCATGCAGGGAATAATTGATCCTTCACCACGACAGGGTTGTGTTACGACCTGTTCCATCCTTTTTGCCAAAAGCGTTGTCGGCTTTTCATTTAACCACTTGCCGACCGGCGCACGACGATATACGTCGACAGAATGGCACGTACAGGCAGGAGGGCGTATATATAAATCCCTCCTTTAGCCTGTCCGTGCCATCGGGAGCGCGCCGGTCGGGACCCCCGTGAGTCCGATCGCGGTCCCCGCGGACTCGATCGCCGCGGGGACCCCCCGCGATCGTCTCACGGGGCGGCTGAACGGGGAGATGCCGAGATAAACAGCATCTCCCCGTTCTGCCTAGCAACTAGTGACGCCGATCTCTGCTCCCTGTGATTGGAGCAGAGATCAGCATTCACTAGCTGACAGCCACGCCCCCCCACAGTAAAAAAACACACCCCTAGGCATACTTAACTCTTACACTGCCCCTTGTGGTTAACCCCTTCACTGCCAGTGTCATTTATACTGAAATCAATGCATTTAAATGCATTAATTGCTGTAAAAATGACAATGGTCCCAAAAATGTGTCAAAAATGTCCGATGTGTCCGCCATAATGTCGCAGTCACAAAAAAAATCGCAGATCTCCGCCATTACTATAAAAAAAAAAATTATTAATAAAAATGCTATAAAACTATCCCCTATCTTGTAAACGCTATAACTTCTGCGCAAACCGATCAATAATCGCTTATTGCGATTTTTTTTTTTTAACCAAAAATATGTAGAAGAATACGTATCGGCCTAAACTGAGGAAAAAAAAAAATGTTTTTTTATATATTTTTTGGGGATATTTTTTATAGCAAAAAATAATGCATTTTTTTCAAAATTGTCGCTCTATTTTTGTTTATAGCGCAAAAAATAAAAACCGCAGGGGCGATCAAATACCACCAAAAGAAAGCTCTATTTGTGGGAAAAAAAGGACGTCAATTTTGTTTGGGAGCCACGTCGCACGACCGCGCAATTGTCAGTTAAAGCGACGCAGTGCCGAATCGCAAAAAGGGGCCTGGTCCTTTGGCTGCAAATTGGTCCGGTCTGAAAGTGGTTAAATCAGGACATTATTTTGCCTTTTTTTTTTTTTTTTTTTTTTATCCTTAGCCTCGCTCGGCTGAAGAGACTGCATTCACTGGACATTGTCCGGGCAGTCAAGGTTTATTTGTCTAGATCTGCAGAGATTTTACCAAAAGGACCCAAGAAGGGGCAGGCAGCTTCCAAGGCTTCCATTGCCAATTGGGTCCGTCAATTGGGTCCGTCAATTGATCATTCAGGCCTACGGTGTGAAATATAAAGCTCCTCCCTTTAGGGTCAGAGCTCATTCTACCAGGGGTGTAGGAACCTCCTGGGCTTTTCGCCATTAGGTATCTGTGGCTCAGATTTGTAAGGCTGCTACCTGGTCTTCAGTGCATACGTTCACAAAATATTATCAAGTGGATGTTCGAGCAGCCAAGGATTCGGCTTTCGGTTCTAATGGCTATTGTTTGGAAGGGTGTCTCCCTCCCCTCAAGGCTATTGCTCTGGGATGTCCCAGTAAGTAATGAATATTAGCCTGACTCTGTGTCCCATGATAAACTCAATTTTTTTACAGGTATGACAAAAAATCCATTTTTTTCCCCTTGGTTTAGGCTGATATGTATTTACATGTTTTTGGTAATCGCAATAAGCGTATATTTATTGGTTTGCGCAAAAGTTATAGTGTCTACAAAATAGGGGAAAGCTTTATGGCATTTTTATTTTTTACTAGTAATGGTGATTAGCGATTTTTAATCGTAACTGCAACATATGGCGGTCATATCGGACACTTTTGACACATCTTTGGGACCATTGGCATTTATACAGTGATCAGTGCTATAAAATTAACAATAGGGGGCGATCAAGGTGTTAACTGTTACCTAGGGTGTGATTCTAGCGAGGGGGGGGGGGGGGAAGAGAGAATGGGACTGCCTGGATAAGGAGACCGATTGTTGTTCATACTTGGTATGAACAGATCGATCTCCTCACCCCTGACAGCACGGAGATCTGTCTGTTTTGCTGCAGAAAAGTGGTTGACATCGAGTATAAGCCGAGGGGGGCACTTTCAGCACAAAAAAAATGTGCTGAAAAACTCGGCTTATACTTGAGTATATATGGTATATATATTGTCCCATAGTATAAAATGATGGTGGTTGCAATTTTTAGTCACACAGTATTTGTGCAGCGCTTTTCCAAACAATTTTTTTGGGAGAAATTTTTTTTAATTGCGCACAATGACAATTTTTTTTGTAATATATTCATGCCGAGTAAATACCGAACTAGACCTGTAAAAATCATAATTGATTAGTTGGTCAGCCGATTAGTTGGCCTGCATACAGAATGCATTATTTGTTTAAATAGCAGGAAATACCGTGAAGCAAGCGCACATACAGCTCAGTACACCGTCCATACATGTCAGAAGACAGTGCAGCACACATACAGCTCAGTACACCATCCATGTTAGTAAGTGCCTCATGGGACATTTAGTTCTGGCCTGGAAGTGAGTGGTTCTAAAGGCAGATTTTTTTTTTTTAACCTTGCTATAGGGGCAACCTATACTATACTTTGCAGCTTGCTATTGGGCCACTCAGAAGGTAGGAGGAGCCAGAAGCGGCTAATCAGGACTGCTCTGTGCAAAACCATTGTAGACTGGGTAAGTATAACAAGCTTGTTAAAAAAAAAAAAACACTTTAAAAGACTATCAGCATCTGAATACAGAAAAGGTGGAGGTTGATAGACTTGAGGTAATACAAGGCATTACAATTACATTTAAAAGAGAAGGGTTTCTTGTTTAGATTTATACTTACCTAGGTAGATTCAGCATCAGTCCGATACTGCATCTGTCCCCTGGTGCCTCTGCACTGAAAATTGAGCGATTGAACATCGCTGATTGCTCGGTTTTCATAGTTCCGTGAGCAGAGAGCTGCTGACTTGTCAGTTAGTCCTCTGCTCATCTCCCTCCTCACTCTTTGGAGTGCAGAAGTGTGGAGGGGGCGGAGAGGCCGTCTTAGGCTCTCAGCGGATCGCTGAGAGCCTGAGACAAGGTATCGGTCCAGGCACCTGGCGGATCCCGACTTGCATTGTCGGGGTGACGTGGTGTGTGGACTGATATCATGACGTCGGCATAAACGAGTCACAGGAGTGCAAAACCAAATGCACTCCTGTGATCCATAGAAGTACAGCCAAACAAGCTTTGGGTGGATTTCTCCTTTTAAAGTAAACTTTTACCCGTATTGTGCATTATATTTAAAATGATCATATCCATGAAAAAGTCTCAGCTTTTAGTACTATAATATAAAAGATTTAGATCTCCCTTCCACCCTTCATATAGTTTCATGTCTTACTCCTAGTTAAAATGCCCATATATCCTGCTTCTGGGTGTAATATATATATATATATATATATATATATATATATATATATATATATATATATTTATATTACTTTCACTGTTTCACAGTATAAATTAACCTTTTATAGTAGCAGTTATCTGCTTTTTGTACTATAAAAAGCTAATTTTATTGAAAAAAAAAATTTTTTTTAACCCCATTATGACAGGTGATACAAAAAATACACTTTTTTGGGGGGAGAAATAAGACAACAGTAAAGTTAGCCCAATTTTTTTTTTTTATATTGTGAAAGAATGTTGCGCCGAGTAAATTGATACCCAACATGTCATGCTTCAAAATTGCACCCGCTCGTGGAACGGCGACAAACATTTACCCTTAAAAATCTCCATAGGTGACGTTTAAAAAAAATCTACAGGTTGCATGTTTTGAGGACTATTGCTCCTGCTCTACCGATCGCGGTGATATATTTGAACACCGTTTTCATATGCGTTCGCTTCTGCGCACGAGCTCGGCGGGACGGGGCGTGTTTACAATTTTTTTTTTCTTATTTTACCTTTTATTTTTACACTATTTTAAAAAATTAAATAAAAATTGTCACTTTTATTCCTATTACAAGGAATGTAACCATCCCTTGTAATAAGAAAAAAAAAAAGCATGACAGGACCTCTAAAATATGAGATCTGGGGTCAAAAAGACCTCCGATCTCATTTACACTAAAATGCAATAATAATAAAAAAAAATTGTCATTTAAAAAAATTACCCTTTAAGAGCCTAGGGGCGGAAGGGACGTTTTGACGTCGCTATCGCCCTGCAATGTCATGGAGACGGGTGGGGGCCACGCCCATCCATCCGCAGAGAGGACCCGATCCCCTCCGCCGCTGCCGACGGCTCCGATACACTAGGATACCGGGGTTTTGACGGCTAGCTGCTGCCATAACGCTATTCCTCAAAGTAGGGACGTGTATCGGCGTGCGGCAGTCCAGAAGTGGTTAACATGGTTTCCCATGGGATATGTTCACATCTATAGTTTTTGCCGCTGCGTAAGGTCAAGGACTTTTTTTCAATGCATAACGATGCTTAATTTGCTTTACTGGTTCAATAGACTTCAATAGAGAAGCTGCAGAAAAGCATGTAGTGCGTTTTTGCCGTGATTTGCATGTCTTAATCGGGCCAACAAATTGGGAAAAAAAAGCCTAAAAAATGCAACATGCAGATCGCAACAAAATCGTGTGTGCAAAAATGCACAGCAAAAAGCACTACAGAAAACAGATCAAAAGCAAACTGCATAGGTGTGAACCAAGCCTTATGCTGGCCATACATGTATCGATTTCTGGACGAGAATATTCATGACGAAAAATCTTTGTACATTTACTGAATGAAACAAAGAATTCCTTTGACAAGAAATTTTCTATTCTACTCCTTCGAATTTTCCCATCACTGTGGTTGAAAACGAATGTCGATTTGACCCCACTAACGATTAGAAAATCTAATGAACGTTCTTAAAATGAAAATGTTTTTGAAGGAAGACATTGTTTTTGTATGGCCAGCATAACTGACAGCAGGCACAGGTAGCTTTTATCAAACCACTTGCCTATGACCAGGGAGTCTGTCATACATAATATTAGTTCTGTCTAAAAATCGTCAAAACAGTCATTTTATTTTTTTTCTTTAGATAAAAAATTTGAAGAGTGTTGGTGTACCTAAATCTGTTAGTATATCTAACAAATTAAAGCCAAACGCCATCTGAATTTGTAAAGTTCTAGCAAACGGCTTTTTTCCTATATACCATATTTTTCGCTCCATAAGACTAGAGGAGGAAAACAAGAAAAAATAGTCTGAACCAAATGGTGTACTAAAATATTTGCCAGTGCCCATGAAATTCAGCCCGACCTGTGCCAAAGAAATGCAGCCTTACTGGTGCCATAAATGCAGCTGGACCTGTGCCAAAGAAATGCAGCCTTACCAGACATCACATCTGCCTGACCAAAGACAGAGCAGCTTGAGCCATTTGGCCCCTCGGGCTGCTCTGTCTGTCTTGGCAACAGTGCAGCAGTCCCAGCCCATGCTCGTGGGGGCTTGGGATGTCTGTCCCTCCCATCTCTTCCGGTACTAACATGGCCTGGTGTATATTCGCTCCATAAGACGCAGACACATGTTCCCCCATATTTTGTGGAGCGAAAAATACGTTAGGTTTTCCTTAACTAAAAACTGATCATTGTAAGCACCCTTGCCTGTGGTACATTTATAATAAGAAAAAGCCAGACTGGAGTGGCTGGCTCAGGCTCAGTGGCTCGCTGAGAGGTTGAGCCAGTTGCTGGTCCAAGGTTGTTGGAGGGTCCTAACCATATTGCGATCTTGCCCCAGCCTGGACTGGCTCTGTGACCTCAGCACGCTGTCTGCTGAATGCCGGTCATGGGAGTACAGAACGAACTGCACTCCTGTGATCCAGAGGACAAATACAGCCAAATGAGCTTTTGCTATACTTCTCTCTATTATGATGCAGTCCAAAATTGGCCCGGCAGGCGCTGCAGTCACCTGTCTTCACACTTCCAACAGTCGAGCGCATCAAAATGGTAATTTCAGAACACGCCCTCAGGCCCCTAAACACTAAGGCTGCTTTCACACTGGGGCGCTTTGCAGGCGTTATTGCGCTAAGAATAGCGCCTGCAAACCGACCCGAAACAGCTGTTGCTGTTCCTTCAGTGTGAAAGCCCGAGGGCTTTCACACTGAAGCGGTGCGCTTGCAGGACGCTCAAAAATGTCCTGCAAGCCGCATCTTTGGAGCGGTGAAGGAGCGGTGTGTTCACCGCTCCTATACCGCTCCATCCCATTGAAATCAATGGGAGACCGCGGGGATACCGCCCGCAAAGCGCCGCTGCAGCGGCGCTTTGCGGAGGTTTTTAACCCTTTTTTTTTTCGGCCGCTAGCGGGGGTTAAAACCACCCCGCTAGCGGCCGCATACCGCGGGTAAAACGAGGGTAAAGCAGCGCTAAATATAGCGCTGCTTTACCGTCGCCGCCCCGCACCGCCCCAGTGTGAAAGCAGCCTTAGTTGCTCAACGCAGAATATGAGCAGAGTATTGGTGCCTCTAGCTTCACTGTGGGATTTGCTTGCGTTTGGACAAACCACCAGTGCACCGTCAACAATACCGCTGCTCAATAATATTGGCAGAAGCATGTTAATGCCAGGCATCCAGCAGAAAGAGGCAGTTGTAAAGTGGTTTTGGCAATTTTTGGGGGTGGACCATGTCCAAATAAAGGTAGTTACAATTTTATCAAGTTTGTTAAAGGAAGCAGGAATAAGGACTGGAGTGTTATGGAAGACGTAGAGAAATTTGGGGAGAAATTTAATTTTAAGGTGGTTAATCCTTCCTACCAATGAGTGGCAGAGACTTCCAGGCTCGGCATCTAAGGGATAGTTGCTGTAAAATAAGATGGACCTTATCTACCAGGTAAAGGGAGTGATCTTGCTGGATCTCAATCCCCAGATATCTAAATTTGGAGACTCGGGTCAAGGGGATCTGTGTTAAAAGTGTCTGACGCCTGGGACAGTGAGAACAAAAGTGATTTGGTCCTATTTAATCAAATGCCTGAAAAGGATTCAAACCGATCTATAGTCTCTATAGACTTTAAAAAAAAAAAAAAATAACTGAACTTCAAACACTGTATATAGCTGGTTGCTAAGGAGAGGGCCAGTAAGCCAGCCGCCGCTTCCTTAACTGATGAGTCATCAACCGTCTGCAGGGTTCCCCACAGACAGCTGAATGTAAAAAAAAATAATTTAGCAGGAAGAAAAGCGGCGTGGGGTCCCCCCCAGGTCCCATATCAGGCCCTTGGGGTCTAGTATGGATTCGAACCCCACACCAATTTTATATATTTTAAATGGCATAGGATCCCCCCAAAATCCATACCATCATGCAGCCCGGCAGGTCAGGCCCCCCAAAGCACCTTGCCCCCATGTTGATGGGGGACAAGGGCCTCTTCCGGACAACCTTGGCCAGTGGTTGTCTGGGTCTGCGGGTGGGGGGGGGGTTATCGGAATCTGAAGCTCCCTTTAACAAGGGGGTCCCCAGATCCCGGCTTCCTATGTGAATGGGTATCGGGTACATCATACCCCTACCCATTCACCCCAAAAAGTGAAATGTAAAAAAACTAGCTGGTTTTGGACCAGTCCTTTATTAAAAAAAGAGCTTTGCAGTCTTCTCCAGCTTCCGTCTTCTTCCGCGCTAAAAAAAACGCTGCTCTTCTGTGGTGTCTGCTGTCTGGCATCTCTTATATAGTCATGGAGCGTGGCCATCCGATGTCACCTGGAGAGCCAGCTCTAAGGGGTTCGCTGATTGGGAGCCTGACCAACAGACCTTTTCCGGTCACGCCCCATCGACAGAAGCAGGCCGAATGGAAGGTCTTGATAAGATGCCAACTTGTCAGACTGGGGAAGGGTTTTGGGGAACCTCTGCGTTCAGGGAACGTAGAAGTTGCCGATAAACATCGTGGAACCTCAGGTGATTGGCATACAGATTTGCTTAACTGTTAACAGCTGAATCGGGTGGAAAATGGGCCCTTCTCCCGGAGGTGTTAAGATATTTGTCTTGCCAGCTGTAGAGCTTGTCATTCAGATTCGGCAACAAACTGAACAAGTTTGTGTCCCACACCAGGGATTTTCTGGCCACTGTGGTGGATGCACTGGTAATCTGGAATCTGTTTTTATTTTATTTTTTGGTCAGAGCCTTCCCCCCAACTCAACTTCTTTCTAGCCATTGTTTACAAGAACCCTTCCTGGTTGAGCACCAAGAAAAGGTAGTGGTGATAATGCAATCCTTTTTTGCCTAACGTGGTTTTTGTTTCACCTGAATCGTGGTGTTGCGCTGCCATCCTTTTTGTTCTTCTCCTGAGCCTCCAAAAGGAAAGGCTCTTCACACTTGGATGTTTTTTCTCTACCAATTAGTTTTGACTGATTCCCTGTTCAGCCTGAACTAAAATTTAACATGGAGATTTACGTGTCTTTAAGCTGCCACTGTGTTTTGGGTCTTGACCATTTTGACATTCAGTTTTCTTCTGCTTATTCTAGTTCTCACAAAATGCTTAGTTTTGTGTTAGGGATGCACTGAAATTTCAGCCGCCGAAACACATCGGCCGAAATGTTTTTTTGGGGAATTTGCTGTAAGAGAAATCATGCCGATAATGGCGCCAAAAATGGGGCGGGCCCCGCTCCTGGTGCCGCCCATTGCGGGGGTGTCGTTCTGGAGCACCTGTCCTTACTCTCGCCTCCTCCCCTCCCTCCTCGCCCATGCTGCAGGGGGTCTGTGTGCCCCTCCCCCCCCCCCCCCCCAGCGGTGGCTGCAAATGGAACTGGGCTCCCCGATCCTCAGCCGATGTGTAAATTGGATGTGCAGGAGCTCGGTCACGCTGTGTTTAATCTGAATGTGAAAGCAAGGGAGAGATGTCTAGCACAGTGTGCTGTGCTCTCTGCCTCCCCCTACAGTGCAGTACCCGGCATGGAGCGTTATGCCCCATACACACTCAGATTTTCTGCAGATTTTTTCCTTCAGATTTACCAAAACCTTGTAGTGCAAGGGCCTGCCTGATTGCATACAAATTGAAACTCCTAAGGTTTGACCTTGTATTATATGGTTTTGGTAAATCTGAAGGAAAAACTCAGCAGAAAAACTGATAGTGTGTATGGGGCTTAAAGGTATAGTGCTGCAGCTGCCGATTTTTAAAAAGGCTGTCTATAGGTTTGTTGGGTGTCTGCATGTTTGGGTGTGTGTTTTATGTGTGCGTTTGTGTGTGTACATGTGTTTTTATATGCGTGTGTGTTTTATATGCACTGGTGAGTGAGGCACAGGCAGGCTGCATGACTGGCACTGGTAGGCTGCTGGGCACTGGTGAGGCCCAGGCAGGCTGCAAATGATGGGCACTGGTAGGCTGCTGGGCAGTGGCAAGCTTCATATGATGGGCACTGCTGAGGCTGCATTAATCTCCTGTACCATGTCCGCAGTCTCTGACCATCTCCTGTACCATGTCCGCAGTCTCTGACCATCTCCTGTATAGAAATATTTTTAAAAAACAGTCACTTTCGGTAGCGGTCATTTTCGGTATCGGTTTTCAGCCTACTGTATTTTTCATTTTCAGTATCTGTTTCGGCACCAAAATAACCCATTCGGTGCATCCCTAGTTTCAGTTCACTAGTTTGTGTTGGCTACTGTGTGTGGATGACTTTGTAGAAATACTCACAAGTAGCTGTCGGTGGTAGAGCCAATTGGGTATGTAAGCTATATTAGCGCAATTTTTTCTTAAGAAAGATGGTGTGCCTGGTTTAAGCTAAACCGTTATACCATCCCAGGTTTTGGGCCAGACAAACTATACAAACTAGGGTTGTACCGGTGTTGCTAGGCATTAGCACGTGTATTGGTACTCGTGCAAATACACCGATGCTAAAAACTATACCTAGAGGGTCAGTTCTTTCAGCTGTCAGCGGGATTACACGCTGAAATGTAGAATGTGGCAATTAACGGTTAAGGAGTGGGGCCGCTGCGTCCTTAAAGAACGATGGCTAATTCAGCTGTCAGTGGAGCCAGAGGAGGAGCCGCAGGGGAGTGTGGGTATGCAGGAACCTTCATCAGCCTTACTCAGTTCACCAGGTGGATTCAGCTCCTCCAGACCTGAGGCTATAGTTAAGATGGTAGACCAGTATTAACCCTGTGCTGCTTTTGGAAAGGGAGGGGAGACGCAGCTCGTTGGCTAGCTAGAATCCCAGTATTTAACTCTGTACTGCCTGTGTGCTGCGCTGCCCTGTGCGTGTGGACTAAAACGCATCTGTACTATAATCAGGACCCCATTGTTAACCCTGTGCTTGGGATAGAGATATATGCGGACACGTTTCCCAACACCCCCCCCTCCCCGCACTTACTCACGCAATCACACATACGCACACACACGCACGCACTCACACACACACGCACGCACACTCACACACACACGCACGCACTCACACGCGCACACACACACACACACACACACACACACACACACACACACACACACACACACACACACACGCGCACTCACGCACTCACGCACTCACACACACACACACACACACGCACTCACACACACACACACACACACACACGCGCACTCACGCACTCACGCACTCACACACACACACACGCACTCACACACACGCACGCACTCACACACACGCACTCATACACACGCACGCACTCACACACACACACACGCACTCACACACACACACTTGCACACACACGCACTTGCACACACACGCACTTGCACACACACGCACTTGCACACACACGCACTTACACACACACTCACTTACACACACACGCACTTACACGCACACACGCGCACACACGCACACACGCACGCGCACTTACACGCGCACACACACACTTACACGCACACACACACACTTACACGCACACACACACTTACACGCACACACACACTTACACGCACGCACACACACACTTACACGCACGCACACACACACTTACACGCACACACACACTTACACGCACACACACACTTACACGCACACACTTACACGCACACACTTACACGCACACACTTACACGCACACACTTACACGCACACACTTACACGCACACACTTACACGCACACACTTACACGCACACACTTACACGCACACACTTACACGCACACACTTACACGCACACACTTACACGCACACACTTACCTACACTAGACGAGTACTTTAGCAACAAGTACCAATATTTTTTTTTTTTTAAAGTGGTATAGGTGCATACCTATTACAAACCTCTTGCCAGCAATGTGGGAGTATGTATGTAGGCAAAAGTGTTGACAGAAATGTGGAGGCTGCCACTGCTAAATTCTTTCAAATTCTTTCAAACCCCTTTTTACTATACTGGCATTGCAGCTTATCTGTTCATGCACGCACTCACACACACACGCACACACACACACACACACACACACGCACACACGCGCACTCACGCACTCACACACACACACACACGCACTCACACACACGCACGCACTCACACACACACACACACGCACACGCACGCACTCACACACACACACACGCACTCACACACACGCACTTGCACACACGCACTTGCACACACGCACTTGCACACACACGCACTTGCACACACACGCACTTGCACACACGCACTTGCACACACACGCACTTGCACACACACGCACTTGCACACACGCACTTGCACACACACGCACTTACACACACACTCACTTACACACACACACGCACTTACACACACACACGCACTTACACACACACACGCACTTACACGCACACGCACTTACACGCACACACGAGCACACACGCACACACGCACACGCACGCACACACGCACGCACACACGCACACACACACACTTACACGCACACACTTACACGCACACACACACGCACACACACACTTACACGCACACACACACTTACACGCACACACTTACACGCACACACTTACACGCACACACTTACACGCACACACTTACACGCACACACTTACACGCACACACTTACACGCACACACTTACACGCACACACTTACACGCACACACTTACACGCACACACTTACCTACACTAGACGAGTACTTTAGCAACAAGTACCAATATTTTTTTTTTTTAAAGTGGTATAGGTGCATACCTATTACAAACCTCTTGCCAGCAATGTGGGAGTATGTATGTAGGCAAAAGTGTTGACAGAAATGTGGAGGCTGCCACTGCTAAATTCTTTCAAATTCTTTCAAACCCCTTTTTACTATACTGGCATTGCAGCTTATCTGTTCATGCCATTTCTGTTGGTGAATGAGTCCAAGTAAGATTCAATGTGTTATTAGCCAAAGGCAAAATGCATAGAAAAGGAACATGGCTGCATCATTTTGTCTTTATTATGAAAGTCCCAATTTGTGTCAAAGCAGTCACTTGTACATAATGCATACCCTGTAAAAAAAAAAAATATATATATATACCATGATTTTATAGCTGATGAAAATTGTTTAAAGCTTTCAGATATTGGCAATGTTTAGTTTATACAAATCAAGCAGGGTTATTAAAGTATGTAATGAAAACCAAATCTTGGGAAAGGATAACTGTAATAATAATTTTGCATTTTCTTGTCTAACATGCAGTACTTTTTGTGTCCTTATTGCAGACGGCAACTCCAAACTAACATGGCAGTGAGACTGTGTGATGTGGCTTCTCTGCTTAGAAGTGGTTCGTGGGCAGCAGAGCCTTGGACTGGGGTCTGTGGGATTTTCATTAAATTTATTTTATATAGCCTTTCAGCATGAAGAGGCCATACCAAGACTGTTTTTGATGGCTGATTAACATTCCCATGCAGATGTTTTCTACTGTACTGTTTTACAGACCCTTACCAGCTTAAAGGGTAGTGACGCACATTAATCCTTATTTTTTAGGCAATTTTTTTTTTTACAGATTATTAAATACAGTTCCAGTTTTTTCAGATTCAGTCAACGTAATTGCCGCGTGCTAGGAATATAATCAGTTTCAAATTCTGCAACTGCAACCGTGGGCAGCATTACAGGGTAAATAAGAAGGTGGTATAATGCCTCATCACCACCTGTCAAATGCCTCCTGGAAAGCAATCTGAACGCGAATTGCTCTTCAGAGGGCATTTTAAGTGTGAGAGTCTTAAAATGGTAAAGTAAGAAGGTTTTTTTTATCTTAATGCATTCTATGCTGAGACAGCAGTGTGGCGCCATTAGCTCCCGCTGCTGTCAGTCAGCCAATAAGGAGAGAGAGCGGGCAGGGCCGGACCGCGGCTTTGTGTCTGAATGGAAACCGGAAGCTATGGCTTGGCTTGTGTGCCCCCATAAGCTGCTTGCTGTGGAGGCACTCAAGAGGAGGGAGGGGCCAGGAGCACCGAAGAGAGACCCGAGAAGTGGATCCAGGCTGCTCTGCAAATCCACTGCACAGAACAGGTAAGTATAACATGTTTGTTTTTTTTTTATCTATAAAAAGACTTTACAATCACCTAACAGACTTGTTCAGATGAGTTGTGTCTTGTACATGCAGTTCATTGCCTAGTATTTGTACAACTACATGTGCCGCCACATGATCTGTTAATCTGGGAAAGAATGGAATTTAAATTTGTATTTCTGTAGTGCTTTTCTCCTTGAGGACTCAAAGGGGCTTAATAGTGAAGGTAGCCATCTTGGGCTCACTCAGTTTAGCCTATTATGTATTAGCATGACTTTGGGAGAAACCAGATTAACCAGATGAAACCAACGTTCAGCTTAGGGAGAACGTGCAAACTCCATAAAGTTAGTATCCTGGCCAGGACCCGAACGGTGACCCTATTTCTGCATCAGCCCACCTTAATACTTACCTGAGCCCACCTCGATCCAGTGATGTTGCCCGAGAGACTTGGCTGCCCGAGACTCTCCTTCCTCATTGGCTAAGACAGCAGCAAAGCGCCATTGGCTCCCGTTGCTGTTGGTGAGCCAATGAGAAGAGGGGGCGGGGCCATGCCACTGCTCTGTGTCTGAATGGACACAGGGAGGCTAGGGTGCTCCCATAGCAAGCTGCTTGCTGTGGGGCACTTAACAAAAGGGAGGGGCCAGGAGCGCACAAGAGGGACCCGAGAGGAGGATGATCAGGGTTTCTCTGTGCCATTACACAGAGCAGGTAAGTATAATTTGTTGTTTTTAACAGACATAATTTTAACCACTTCAGCCCCGGAAAGATTTACTCACTTCTTGACCAGGCCATTTTTTGCGAAACGGCATTGCGTCACTTTAACTGACAATTGCACGGTCATGCGATGTTGTACACAGACATTTATGTCCTTTTTTCCCCACAAATAGAGCAAAAAAGCTGCCAAAGTTATAGCGTGTACAAAATAAAGGATATATTTATGGCATTTTTATTATTTTTTTTAATTTATTTTTATTTTTTTACTTGTAATGGACGTGATTGGTTATTTTTAGCAGGACAGAGACATTGCGGCGGACAGATCGGACACTTTTGTCACTTTTTTGGGACCATTAATATTTATGCAGCGATCAGTGCTATAAAAAATGCACTGATTACTGTGTAAATGTCACTGGCAGGGAAGGTTTAACACTAAGGGGCGTTCAAGGGGTTAAATGTGTTCCCTGAGAGGTGTTTCGAACTGAGGGGATGTGGGACTGACTGGAGGAGGAGAGCGATCGCTGTTCCTGATTACTAGGAACAGCAGACCTCTCTCTCATCCCCAGAACGGGGATCTTTCAATGTAAACAAACAGATCCCTGTTCTGACTCTCTGTGGAGCGATCGTGGCTGGCCGACGGACATCACGGCCTCCAGCCGCGTGCACGCCTCCCACAGCTCTTAAAGCGGCCAATATACAGCTTTTGTGGTATGTGCAAGCCTGCCGCCGTATAACGATGGTGACTGGTCGGGGGAACAGGTTAATTGAGCAGTCTTAAAGGTCAGTTTAGCACACTAACAGAAATTGCCATGCACAGGAGCGCATCTTTATGCAATTCTGAGCATCGGTTTCCATAGAGGAACTTGTCATTAAAAAAATAAAATTTATGAAGTCAGCAGCTACAAATGCTGTAGCTGATGACTTTTAAGAAACAGCAACAAGCCCAGGAGTCAAGCTCTCCTCACCCTGGCTGGTTCTTTGCTGGTACCACCATCTTGGCTGTGGGGAGCTGGCTGCAACAACTTGCTGTTTTATAACAAGCCCACCACTGCGCAGGTTTGAGATTGCGCTACACTGTACAATTGGTCCCTCAGCCTCCTGGGACTAGTGACATGGGAGCAGATACTTGGGAAAAGATATACCGTATATACTCGAGTATAAGCCGACCCGAATATAAGCCGAGGCACCTAATTTTACCACAAACAACTGGGAAAACTTATTGACTCGAGTATAAGCCTAGGGTGAGAAATGCGCAGCTACTGTAAGTGGAAAAGAGGGTAAACCATGCCCATTTGCAGCCTCACTGTGCCTATTTGCATGCCTCACTGTGCCCATTTGCAGCCATAGGTCCCCCGAACGTCAAACTTGGTAGTTAAGGGTTCCTAAATGCCCCCTATCTGCAGCCAGAATTTGGGGTCTCTGGACCCAAACGGTCCAAAATGACATTGCTGCAGATGGACACAGTTGACCGATTTTGGGGCCCTGTGTCTCAGGGTCTCTTGGTGCTAGGAACCCCATATTTGGATATGTTGTACTGCTAGTTCCACTGGATTGGAATACCAAATTTGGGGTTCCTAGCACCAAGTGTCCCCGAGATACGGGGGCCCCAAATTCGGGTCAGAAAACGCCAAGCACTTTTCTGCAGCAGAGAATGACATTTTCCAAACCGACTTTGGGGCCCCATATCTCGGGGCCACTTAGTGCTAGGAACACCAAATTTGGGGTTCCTAGCACCAAGTGGCCCCAAGATACGGGGCCCCAAAGTCTGGTCGGAATTTTTTTTTTGCTGCCGAAAAGTGCTTGACTCGAGTATAAGCTGAGGGGGGCACTTTCAGCACAAAAAAATGTGCTGAAAAACTCGGCTTATACTTGAGTATATACAGTACCCCCTCCCCCAAAAAATATTTAAGAGGGGGCAGAGTGGAAGAGAAGTGGTACAATCACTTTTAAGCGAAGTGTTGGAATTGTAGCCCTGATTTAATCCATCCACATAGAGCAGTTTACAAGTGACGAGCATGTATGCAGTTGCTCAGCAATGAGCCACTTTGTACAAGATGGCTGCCTGAGCAAGGGCTTAGGTGTCTATTGCAACTTGTATTCAACGGGTACAGGTGAGGGTTCTACTTGATTGCAGAGGAAATGTGTGAAACTACTCTTTGAAGCTGCAAAGGCTTTCATTTTGTGCTTCCATTGTAATGTTTTGGTATGGTCTCAAAGACCGTTTGTGCATGCTTTCCTGTTTCTCATTATTCTAAAAGCTAAAATCTAAATGCATTTCTTCTAATTGGGTGCTCTGCCTGTTACTCTGAACTGTACTCTGAACTCTGAATCTGCACCTACTCTGTGAACAGTTTTGTTGATCCTACCAAAGGAATAATATTCATTACTTTGTTGAACTTCAATACGAGTCATTTTATTTGGAGCAGATGGTCCTGTAGCTGAGCAATGCTATTATTTCAGCATACCCGGCCTAGTGCAGCTGTTCACTTGAATGTGGGCTTAATATACCATTTGTGCCACCCGAACACATGCAAAATAACATTCTCTGTGTTTACTAGACCTGTTGTGTATGTACAGAATATGCAAAAAGTACAATTACTAAAACTAGGGCTGCAACTAAAGATTATTTTCATAATCGATTAGTTGGCCGATTATTGTTTTGAATAATCGGTTAATAACCTTAAAAAAAAAAAAGTGTGGTGTATAATTTAGTTAATATGTAAAGTTTAAAAAAAAAAAGCTATTCTTGATTATCTCTATGCAGTGGTAAATATAAATAACCAACTATATGGTTAGGGAGCAAAATATTTAATTCACTCTGGAATAACAGACAGAAGAGAGATACTTTTTTTGGCCAGTTAGTTGCTGGGCAGATTAAAAAACACAAATTGCTGCAAAAACGTATTACATGCTTTTCTGCAGCTTCTCCATTGAAGTATATTGAACCAAAAAAAGCACAGTTTTGCGTAAAAAAAAAAAAAGTCCCTGACCCTTTCCAAACAGCAGCGGCTGAAAAAAGCATAAATGTGATCATGACCCATAGTAAAACCATGTAAATGAACTGTAGTGCGTTTCTGCAAAAAGTACATAGATGTGAACCAGGCCTGAGACGTTTAGTAACATAATGGGGGTTAAAAAAACTGAATGAAAATGAAAACTAGTAAAAATGTTAGTAACAATTAAAAAAAAAATTCTTTTTTTTTTTATTTTTACTTACCAGAAATGGCTGTTGCTAGGCAGATCGTACTAATCTGCCTCTTCCAGCGCCGCGGTGATCTTCTCTTCTTCCGGTGAATAGGGCGCGGTGTGTTATGGGAACTGTGTCCCACAACACACCGCGTTCCCCATTCGCAAATGACACGCGCGCTTGCATAGTAGGCCGCGCGCCGACTCGCGCATGCGCAGTAGGCCGCGCGCCGACTCGCATGCGCAGTAGGCCGCGCGCCGACTCGCGCATGCGCAGTAGGCCGCGTGAAGCCGTTTCCCTTACGGAGGATGGCGGCGCTGGATCCGGTTCGCCGAGGGACATCTCGGCCTCCACGAAGGACATCGCGGGCGCCCTGGGAGGGTAAGTGTACTTATTAAAAGTCAGCAGCGACTTTTTTTTTTTTTTAGCTGCTGACTTTTAAAAAAAAAATTTTGAAGGTGAAACCCCACTTTAAGTGAGCCCAGGTCCAGACTATGCACTCTAGAAAGTATATTCTGGAGTATAACCAACTATTTACAAACGCCTTATTCACTGTATATACAGACATTGTGGAACCTTCACAACAGGCACAGAACACTTTTTTTTTCCCCCATAGGGCTCTTTCACATGGGTAGTAAAAACAGGTGGCTGAGCCACAGTTTTACTGCTCCAACCACCATCTCCCTAACATTAGACAAGTGGGGTTGTACACATGACACGGATGCAATGCTTTGCTTTGTAGCCATGGCAATTTTAACTACTCTTGCAGCATTAGACATGTGGCACAGTTGGTCAGACTCGTCTATTTAGGTCAATAGGAGCAAGCCTTTTGTTTTTTTCATACAAATTCTGATGGGGATTAAAAAAAACATTTGGGTGGTAGCAGGCAGCTAGGTTGCCTCCCGAGTTACCTCTTAGCTGCTGCTATACCACAGATTGCTTTTTGATAGAACTGCCCAGTATGAAAACACCAAGACTTAAATCTTAATAGCCTGCCAGCCTTCTAATGTAAACATAGATGTTGGAAATGACTGAAACCTTGTGTTTTTTTTTTTTTTAAATGAGTTACTTCATAATGCCAGCTGTCATAGTGGCTTGTTTTTTTTTTTTTTTTTAAAGAAGTTCTTCTGTAGCAGCACACATTTTCCTCTTATAACATGAGCATTGTAAAAAATGGTACTTAGTGTTTTGACAATCCAATAATGGCTTATTTGAAAGCTCCCTTCATGTTTAGTGCTGTCTGCTTATCTCCCAACAACTTGAATTTCCTGCATGCTTTGCAGCTCCTCCTGTTTTCTTTTGATTTCTGAGGACTACATATCCCATGGGCTTGGTGAGAATATGTAGAATTAAAAGAAGTAAATGTGTGGGATTCTTCACAAATAAGTTTACATATTTAAAATGGAACTAAATTGCACCTAAGCACCAAAAAGCTATTTCATTTTTAATATTCAAACTAAACTCGCCCATGTCCATGTCTCCATGCTTTATTTTCCTAAGAAAACCCTTTGAAAAACACCCCTAGCATTTCTGGCTGGGCCATCTTGAGTAAGGTCAGATGAGCCATGTAGCATTTACTTCCTGTTATCCATCTGTCCTTAGGCCAGGCATGCAGGAAGGATGATGTGCTTAGCAAAGAAAACCCCTTCTAAAGACTCCCGGAATATGACAATTTGTCTAGGTCTGAAAAACAAAATAGTTTAAGAAATGTAAAAAAAAAAACTGTCCAACCCCCCGTCGACTGCTCAAAGTAGATCTACTTCAAGCCGGCGTCAGGTACAGGCTTTGCAACATACATGTATGTGCTGGCTTGCTTCTCGGTGTTTGGGGAGCGCATGTACGTGCCCACTGCCAACCCTTGCTGTGTTCAATTACAGCGCAGGGCGGCAGTGGGCGCGCACATGTGCTCCCTGAACCTAGAAGCGTTCCGGCTTAAGTTTGGAAGCAGATTTTGGCTGAAACCTGATTGGTGTGTAAAATTAGAGTTCTGTGTTAGAGAACAGCGATCTGGGTGTTGATTCTCCCTTGATTGCCCCTTGAGGCGATTCAGTTCACATTTGCAGCGCTATACAAATCATCCATTCTAGATGTTAACCCCTTTCCAGCTAGTGTCATTGGTACAGAATTATCACTAATTGCTGTCACTAGTGACGTCAGTCGGTGACCCTCCCCGCCATTGTCTGTTGGCACCAGATTGGCCTCCACACACTGTCATACTATAAGGCCCCTTTCACACGGGAGCGGTGCGGGCGTCGGCGGTAAAGCAGCGCTATATTTAGTGCTGTTTTAGCAGCGGCATTTGGCCGCCAGCGGGACGGTTTTAACCCGCGCTAGTGGCCAAAAAAGGGTTAAACCCCCCCCCCCCCGCACTATATTATTATATAGGTATTGCCACGCTGTCCCATTGATTTCAATGGGTAGGAGTGGTCAATACACTGCTCCCTCACCGCTTCAAAGATGCTGCTAGCAGGACTTTTTTTTACCGTACTGCTAGCGCACCGCTCCACTGTGAAAGCCCTCTGGGTTTCACATTGGAGTGAAAGGACATGCTTTTTTCAGGTTTGCACAAAAGTTATAGCGTCTACAAACTATGGGAAAGATTTATGGCATTTTTTTAATTTTTTTTGACTGGTAATGATGGTGATTTGCATTTTTTAGCGGTATTGCGCATGACAGATCGGAGACTTTAAAAAAACTTTTTGGACCATTGATGGAGTGATCAGTGCTATAAAAACATCCCAAAGACATTGCCGCAGTAAACAGTGAATCTTTTAAGAGCCATTTTGCCACAGTATATCTGCGTTTGCCAGTCGGGAAGCGGTTAATATACATTTTTTTAATACACATTTTGACCTAAATTTATGAAGAAAATTTTTTTTTTTTTTTTTTCAAAATGTTCCGTATTTTTTTGTTTATAGAATAAAAATAAAACGCAGTGGTGATCAAATGCCACCAAAATAAAGCTCTATTTGTGGGGAAAATAAATACGTCGCATGACCACGCAATTGTCATTCAAAATGTAACAGCACTGAAAGCTTGAAATTGGTCTGGGGGGGAGTGCCCAGTATTGAACTGGTCAAGCATCAGGATTAGTTTAGATTTTCTAAGGCTTTGTACATGCAGCTAGGGGCTGGTAAAACGAGGCTGTTGACCCCACCCACCCCAAACTGCCCATCTAGACTTGGTTGCAGGTTGGTAGGTAAGTTGAGCAGGGAATTTCTAGCACATGCGACATGCTGTTTGTGTACAGCTTAGGGCTGTACACATAAACAGCATGTCACGTGCTACAAAACCAGAGAAATTCCCTGCTCAACTTACTTACCAACCTGCAACCGACCAAATTATCCTGTCTAACCATTTGCATTAAAACAGGGGGCTCTGTAGTTTATGCATGTATTTGCAAATGGGTGCAGACTAAAACTGTTAGTATAATTTGGTGGGTTACAGGCTGGTCGGTAAGTTGAGTAGGGAATTTCTGTGGTTTTGTTTTGCATGCATTGCGTTTCCATTTGCTCCATGCTGCAAAGGCCAGTTAAAGGTGAGGGCAGTGGCCATTTGTTGATACTTTAGCAAGTCACATGTACCTGGGAGGCACAAGCATAGCATCCTACCCTACTGCCTGCAGTCTGTGGCATGGGGGCAGAAAGCTGTACTGGGTGGTACTCGGTAAATGCTGTATACTGTTTGGCACGAATGCACAAATTATAGGTATTCCATGTTTCAGGCATTCATCCCTGAATACATAGAGCCAGTGAAAGTACAACTCGCAACAGGGTTCTTGTGCCCGGAAGTTGGTCTAATACACAAGCAGGGGCTAGATTCCCCATGTGCAAGGGGCCTAAGCCACCAAGTTAGAGACTTAATGTGGATTCTGCTTTTTCCACTTCTCTTTTTCAGACACATTTGTAAATTAAAAGATTGCTAAGTTAATCTTTTGACTTAAAATAAATTACATTGAAATTATTTCACTTTTATACATCTAAAGCCCTGGAAATTCACATTTTTCATTTTATTAAAGTGGTAGTAAACCCTGTTCTACCCACTTGTACCTACAGGCAATCCTCTAGTAAGGCTTACCTGTAGGTACTGTGAATATCTCTTAAACTTTCAAAGTTTAAGGCTGCATTCACACCTGAGCGTAGCTTTTCAGGCAGAAAATCGCACGAATTGCGGCGTTTTTTCGCGGCGTTTTTTACCGCGATTCGCGGCGTTTTTTTACCGCGTTTTGCCGCGAATTTTGTGCAGAGCAAAAGGTCACCAATGTAAAAGGAATAAAAACGCCCAAATCTGCCCGATTCGCGCGACAAAAAAGGGTCCGGAACTTATTTGAGCTTCAGGCGTAGGGCTTCAGGCGTTTTGGAGTGGAGATGTGAACCATCTCCATAGAGAATAATGTATTTTTTCCCCTCTAGCTTTTGTAGCTTCAGGCTTCAAGCTACAAAACGCCCAGGTGTGAATGCAGCCTTAGAGCTATTCAGAGTGCATGCAGCCGGTGATGTTATTGGTGCATGTGCTCTGAGCCTGTGCTGTAAACGGCAGCTCGGGCGGGAAGTACGTCATCGCACTCATGTAGGTGGACGCGAACCCGGAAAGGAAGACCGGAGGAAGATGTCAGCCCTCTCAGCGATGACAGCGCGGTGCTGGAGGACTTCGTTCGAAGGTAAGTCTCATGTGCTACTATGTGCTATAGGGCTGGCACAGTGGTGTAGTGGATAGCACCTTTGCCTAGCAGCAACCACAACACTACCTGCCTGGAGTTTGCATGTTCTCCTTGTACCTGCATGGTTTTCCTCCCAGGTACTCGGGTTTCCTCCCACACTCCAAAGACATGCTTGTAGGTTAATTGGATCCTGTCTAAAAAAAATGTTCCTAGTATGTATGAATGTGAGTTAGGGACCATAGAGAGTGTAAGCTCCTTGAGGGTAGGGACTGATGTGAATGTACAATGTACTTTCATATTCATTCTTGTATAGCTGCTTAAATTGATGTTGCTATACAAGTATTTGAAATAGTATGCAATGCATACTTGCACATTATGACATTGCCTTGCAGGGGATTTTATTTTTTGTTTCATCAACTGCGGTTTACTATTGCTTTAAATGAGGCAACAAAAATTCTATGAATCAATGCATTTTAGCCCAGTTAAATGTATATCTCAATGTTTTGCTGCTCGTTAAATACAAAGGTCTGTTTTGTGAATGTAGTCTAATTTAAAATGTGATACAAGTGTACAGCATATGTTAATGAAACCTTGAAAATGCTGAATGCATGAAAAGTCTGTATGCATTTAAGGCTTGTTCAGGTTTCAAGCATTTCCACTTGACATGCATTTTGGGGTGGTAGTGTTTTGCAGTGAAACTTGCTTTGCATGGCACAATTTTGTTAGGGGGCACATTTTTAAAATAATTTTGAAAGCTTTTAGGTCAAGCTGCAGTTTCCTGGTAGCTCATTACAGTGAGGAATAGTGTTCCATGTAAAACACATACTGTAAAATATATTCTCCCATTAAAAGGATGAAGCTGCTTTAGCCCTGCAAATTGCATACAGAAAATGCATGTTGAAATGTTATAAAAATTATACCCTTGATGCATAAAAAATACAAACTGTTAAATATATAATTTTTTAAACAGAAGTAGAGCGAAACGATTAATAGTTAAAAATCAAAATCACAATCTTTTTCCCTTTCCGATCTTCAAAACGGCATGTCTCACGATTCTTTCTAACAAGTGCAGAGTTCTCACAGCTGGAAAAAATAAAAAAAAATCCAAGCAGCCTAAGTTTAATCGTAACACGCGAATAAGTAGAAACAAAGTATCTTTTCATTCTTTAATCAAAGGAAATAACTCCGGCATGTAAATGAAAAACATTCAACCATTTAAAGACCAAACCTTTTCTGACATTTGTTGCTTACAAGTAAAAATAATTTTCTGCTAGAAAATGACTTGGAACACCCAAACATGACCCCTTTCCATGAAAAGCAGTTTTAGCTTAAGCTTAATTACAGCTACAACTTTAGTTAAGCACAAAAAATTGCAACACTTACCCCATATACACTGTTGCTATCCCCACAGTATGTCTTCTTCATCATTAGATGGTAATGCTGTTGTGGGTTGAGTGGTGCCGTGGTCATTCAGCCCATTTCCTGTGAGATATTGACCAGCCACTTATAAGAGTGTTGCACAGAGAGGTGCCATGTCATTCAGTCCCTCTTTGCAGCTTTCAGGCCCTTTCTCTTGCTGGGGACAGAGTTCCTGTGTCATAGATAAAAACACAGGAGTTGTGTACCTTTTTCTTCAGTTTTTCACAAATTAGTTAGGCTTTAACCTATTGGTCTTCCTTGGTGTGTATGTGAATTTTTTTGTGTGAAACTGTGCTATAGTAAATGTCCTGTGTACATAATACTTTTCCCCCATTAAAATCCAAGCAGTGAATTTAAAAAAATCTTTTCGGTCATTGCTGGCTGCATCTCCACCCTTCCTGAAGCCTTAAATTATGCAGTGTTTTCATGAGGGCGAGCTATGATCAGCCAGATTTCTATGAAAACGCCTGCTCTGTTCACAACTAAGGGGGGTTTCCCATTGTTTGTTTGTTTTTTTAAGTTTATCTGGCTACACATAAAATTTTTACCATAACATGAAACACTAGTTTGCAATGATAATGGAAAAATGTATTTCTACACTTCAATTTCAGTAAATGGTCATTAACCAGTGTGCTAATACAATTGGCTGTTGGAACTAATGTCAATTACTTTAAAGTGATGCTTCTGTTTTTAAAACTTCTAGTCAACATATATAAATAATGCTTATTTCATGAGCAAATCTAGGTTGGGTTGACAGTTTAGCAAAATCTATTTGACTGCAGATTTCTCTCAATATATTTGTGACATTTCCTTCTCTTACCCCTTTCCCCTCCTCTCTTGTTAGCAGGTAATAGCTGCCATGGAAACACAGTTGTCCAATGGTCCCACATGCAATAACACAGGCAATTGTCCAAACTCGATAAACAACTGCACATCACCCGTGGACTCCAACAATACAGAGGACAGCAAGACCAATTTAATAGTGAACTACCTTCCTCAAAACATGACCCAGGAGGAATTGAAGAGCTTATTTGGAAGTATTGGTGAGATTGAATCCTGTAAGCTTGTGCGGGATAAAATAACAGGTATAAAACATTTTTAAATAACTTTTTTGGAATTTTCCCTTCTGCAAATGTTTAAATCCTAATCAATCCCTTTAGTTGCAGTTTGGTATACAAATCCTTGGATTTCAGAAATATCCTGTAGTAATGACTTTAAAATGTTAGGTAAAGTAAGAGGTTCCTTGGCTTCCTTGCATTGCTTCACTGCCAAGACCTTAAGAGTTATGTCTTGGCATACACTGTGGCAGCTGATTGGAGGAAAGGCACACACCCCCTCTACATAGGCAGAAGAACGAAAAAATGTGCAGAGCTGTGCTAATTGGCCCTCTGCTAATCTATAGCACCCACCCCGACACAAATTTCAGGCTGGTTTTATCTCGGTTGTTGGGGAACTTGTCAGAAGTTATGCTGATAACAGAATAACGAAGCTGCATAAAGACACAGGAATGAGAAACTCTACATGCTACGTGATATGTACTTGGGTCAAATTTCATGAATCGGGTTTACATCCACTTTAAGCAGTTGTGTCCCCGGGGTCTTTCACCAGATGGTCGCCAGAGTCTCTATGATCATTCGGAGGCCGGGCGCGATGTTATGACGTCAGGCCCGGCCTCTGCATTCAAATAACGGCGGCGCCGCGGCTGGGAAGCCGTGATCGTTTTTTTTTTTATTGATTTTAGGCTTCCCAGCCTAGAGGTTTTATGTGGGGTCTTATTGACCCCATATCTCACTGTAAATGGGTCCGATCGTGCCATATTCTTATTACAAGGGATGTTTACATTCCTTGTAATAAAAATAATCAAATTTTTTTTTTTAAAGTGTCAAACTAAAATAATAAAGTAAAATTAACAATAATAAAATTTTTTTTTTAAAGTGCCCCTGTCCCTGTGAGCTCGTACGCAGAAGCGAAGGCATACGTAAGTCCCGCCCACATATGAAAACGGTGTTCAAAACCACACATGTGAGTTATCACCGCGAACGTTAAAGCGATAGCAATAATTCTAGCCCTAGACCTCCTCTGGAACTCAAAATATGTAACCAGTAAAAAATTTTTAAGCGTCCCTATGGGGATTTTTAAATACCAAAGTTTGGCGCCATTCCACAAGCGCATGCAATTTTGAAGCGTGACATGTTGGCTATTTACTCTGCGTATCTTCATCTTTCACATTATGCAAAAAAATTGGGCTAACTTTACTGTTTTTTTTTTTTGTTTTTAAAAAGCATGAAACTGTTTTTTTTTCTGAAAAAAACACGTTCGAAAAATTGCTGCACAAAAACCATGCGAGATAAAAAGTTGCAACGACCGCCATTGTATTCTTTAGGGTCTTTGCTAAAAAAAAAACATATATAATGTTTGGGGGTTCTATGTAATTTTCTAGCAAAAAAATTTGAATTTTACATGTAGGAGAGAAATGTCATAATTGGCCTGGATCTCAGGTGGTTAACAGCTGAGGGATGGATTTGAACAGGACCAAGTGCTCTATGCATTTGGTTCCCTGGCAGAGAAAATAAAATGAATACCATTGAAGATGTCATGCTGAGTAAATGGATATCAAACATGTCATGCTTTAACAACTTCTGGACCGCCGCACGCCGATATACATCCTAAGTTTGAAGAGGAATAGCGTTATGGCAACAGCTAGCTGCCATAACCCGGTATCCTATTTTTCGGGCAGCGGTACGGTTTCCGATAATAGTGGTCTCTGTGGCGGATTCGCCATGAAATTACTTTTATCGGCGGCAGAAGAGGGGCCCTCCCGCAGCGCTCCGGTGCCCTCCACCAATTACCGGAGCCGTCGGCAGCAGGGGAGGCTATCGGATGTTGATCCATGCTGGGTATGGAGACGAGTGAGGGTGAAGATGGCTCCCACCTTTCTCCATACCATTGCTGGCTGGAAGCGACGTCAAAATGTCACTTGGGATAAAAAAGACAATCAGATCTCATATTTACACTAAAATGGTGGTCTCTGCATAGCTCTTAACCGCTTGCTGACCTCCTCACGCAGATATACTGTGGCAGAATGGCACGTACAGGCAAACTAAAGTACCTGTACATTTGCCTTTTAAGAGGCAGCCTGCGGGCCCGCGCATGTGCGCCATCTCCGTAAGTCCCCTTCACTGCCAGTGTCATTTACACAGGAATTCGTGCACTTGTATAGCACTGATTGCTTTATAAATGACAATGGTTCCAAAAATGTGTCAAAAATGTCCGATGTGTCCACCATAATGTCGCAGTCGCAATAAAAATCGCTAATCGCCGCCATTACTGGTAAAAAAAATAATAATAAAAATGCCATAAAACTATCCCCTATTTTGTAAACTTGTGCAAACTAATCAATAAACGCTTGAAAAAAATTGCGATTTTTTTTTTTTTTTTTTTTTTTTTTATTTATTTTTTATTTTACCATAAATATGCAGAATATGTATCGGCCAAAACTAAGGGAACATTTCTTTTTTTTTATATATTTTTGGGGGATATTATAGTAAAATGTGTTTTTTCAAAATTGTTGCTCTTTTTTTGTTTATAGCGCAGGGATGATCAAATGCCACCAAAAGAAAGCTCTATTTGTGGGGGAAAAAAAGTAAATTTTGTTTAAAAGCCACGTCGCATGACCACGCAATTGTCGGTTAAAGCGACGCAGTGCCGAATCTCAAAAAGTGCTCTGGTCTTTAGCCAGCAAAATGCTCCGGGGCTTAAGTGGTTAACCAGTTCCCGACCAGCGCACGGCGATGTACTTCGACAGAATGGCACGGACAGGCATAAGGGCATACAGGAACGTCCCTTTAAGAATGCTGCCGTGCCATCTCGTGTGCACCGCCGCCGGCGCGCACGCCGGTTGGGACCCCCATGAGTCCGGTCGCGGGTCCCGCGGACTCTATCGCCGCGGGGATACCCGCGGACGTCTCACGGGAAGGTTGAACGGGGGAGATGCGAGAGTAAACAGCATCTCCCCCGTTCTGCCTAGCAACAAGTGACACTGATCTCTGCTCCCTGTGATTGGAGCAGAGATCAGTGTTCACTAAAACGCAGCCATGCCCCCCACAGTTAGTAACACGCCCCTAGGAACACTTAACCCCTACACTGCCACCCCCTGGTTAACCCCTTCACTGCCAGTGTCATTTACACAGGAATTAGTGCATTTAAATAGCACTGATTGCTGTATAAATGACAATGGTCCCAAAAATGTCCGATGTGTCTGCCATAATGTCGCAGTCACAATAAAAATCGCTGATCGCCGCCATTACTAGTAAAAAAAAAAAAAATAATAAAAATGCTATCAATTTTGTAAACGCTATAACTTTTGCGCAAATCAATCAATAATTATTGCGATTTTTGTGTAAATGAGACCTGAGGTCCTGTCATGCTTTTTTTCTAGGGAGGTTTACATTTAAAAAAAAAAAAACTGTAAAAAAATAAAGAATTTATTTTTTTAAACGCCCCGCCGAGCTCTCGTGCAGAAGCGAAACGCATACGTGAGTAGCGCCTGCATATGAAAACTGTGTTCAAACCACACGTGTGAGGTATAGCCGAGATCGGTAGAGCGAGAGCAATAATTCTAGCCCTAGACCTCCTCTAACTCAAAACATACAACCTGTAGAATTTTTTTAAATGTCACCTATGGAGAATTTAAGGGTAAAAGTTTGTCGCTATTCCACAAGCGAGCGCAATTTTGAAGCGTGACATGTTGGGTATCAATTTACCCGGCGTAACATTATCTTTCACAATATATAAAAAAATTGGGCTAACTTTACTGTCTTATTTTTTTAATTCAAAAATTTTTATTTGTTCCCAAAAAAGTGCGCTTGTAAGACCGCTGCGCAAAAACGGTGTGACAAAGTATTGCAACGACCACCATTTTATTCTCTAGGTTGTTAGAAATTTTTTTTTTTATAATGTTTGGGGGTTCTAAGTACCGTATTTATCGGCGTATAACAAGCACCCCAAGTTTAGGAGTGCATTTTAAGGAAAACATTTTTAGGAGGGAAGTTTAAGGAAAAAAAAAAAAACTTACATTTAACCTCCTTGGCGGTGTTCCCGAGTCTGGCTCGGGTTGAGTTTTTTTCTACCAGGAGCGGTAACCCAGAGCCAGACTCGGGCTAGCGTTGCAGGATACAGGGGGAAGTTACTTACCTTTTCCCCTGGATCCTGCAATGTCTCCCCGCTGTGTGAGCGAGCCGTCCGCTCGCTCGATTCACACAGTGCCCGAGTGCCGCTGATCTCCGTTCCCTGCGACGTTACGACGCACGGGAGCGGAGATCGGCGCCAAATTCAAAAAAGTTTAAAAACACATACAGTACTGTAATATCTTATATACAAAAAATACACATCCCCTTTGTCCCTAGTGGTCTGCCCAGTGCCCTGCATGTCATTTTATATAATAAAAAGATTTTTTTCTGCCTGGAAACTGGAGATTGTCCATAGCAACCAAAAAGTGTCCCTTTATGTCAAAAGTGGTTTTAGACCAGCTAGAAAACGCTGATAAAAAATTAGAATCACAATTTATCATCAAACAATAAATTTAATGACCGCGACTTTTCTGCAACTGAGCAAATTTCAGTGTTTTTGATTGATTACATTATTGAATCATTTTTATATATATTTTTATTATAATTTATGATTTTGTGTTTCAAACTTTATCATACCCGGGATGTCTACTAGACTCTGGTTCGGACAGATTTAAGTGAGTTATTCATAAGAATTGCATTCCTACAATATAAAAACGCCAAATTTCCATGCAAAATAATTGTACTGCTTTCAGCACTAAATTCCGGACAGAATCATACCGCCAGGGAGGTTAAGCGTCATTTGCAGCCTTGCCCAGCGTCATTTGCAGCCTTGCCCACGTTTAAATTTCTCACCACCGAAAAAGACCGAAGCGCCGCCGAAAAAGACAGAGCCGACTGTTCGGCTCCGCGCGGAGTCCCGCCTCCCTGCTGTTTCGGGAGCGAGGGCAGGGAGGCGGGACTACGAGCGGAGCCGAACAGTCGGCTCGGTCTTTTTCGGCGGCGCTCGCTATTTTTTTGTAGCGCCGCTTGCCATTTTTTTTGGGGGGGGGGGGGCGTATAACACGCACCCACGACTTTCCCTCTATTTTAAGGGGTGTTGTACGCTGATAAATACAGTAATTTTCTAGCAAAAAAAAAACGTTTTTAACTTTTA
Source organism: Lithobates sylvaticus (assembly GCA_028564925.1). Lineage (NCBI taxonomy): Eukaryota > Metazoa > Chordata > Amphibia > Anura > Ranidae > Lithobates > Lithobates sylvaticus. The sequence goes on along the minus strand of CM053026.1, from coordinate 340,461,231 downwards.
AACAACAAATCTGAAAAAGAGGCCTGGTCCTTAAGTGGTTAAAATTGCACACGCCCACCAAAGGGGACAAATGTAAATTTTACTATCCATAGGCAACGCTTTAAAAGCCTATACAGATTACCGCTTTAGATGTAGAGGAGGTCCAGTGCTAGAATTACTGGCCATGATCCGACATTTGTGGCAATACCTCACGTGTGGGACGATCACGGCTTGCTCACACGTTTTATTTTTTAAACATCCATGTGACTGCAATAGGAATGTGACAGGTACTCTTTATGGGAGGGATCCCTCCTTTGAACTTGAAAGCATTCCAAACTCCAAGATCAGCGTTTTTGAATACTATAAATTTTCAAAAAATGGCACTGTTAAGATGTGATGTCATCGCTTCTGGGTTATCACAACGGCGACCCAATCAAAGCCGATACTGGCTTTCTTCGGGTCTCCGACTAGCTGGCGGATGCATCGGCTAGTAGCTTGGGTCTCCCGGTGAGACTTGAGAGCCTGAGCGAGCTGCGGGGGAGGTGGGGGGCGTCCCATCCCGCTGCTTGTAATAACAGAGCGGCTGGTTTGCCACTCTAATGGTTGATGCAAGAAAGCCAATCTTGTAACAACTGGTACCCGGGTGATAGCTGCAGTCATCACCCAGGTACAACCACTTGAAGTCAATTGACGTACCAGGTACATGATTTGGCAGCAAGTTCAGCTTGACTCAAGTTGATGAGTGCATCTGTAAGCATAGCCAACTTACCAGTTTTGTGATCACTAAAAATTAAAATGACAGTGTTCACATCTGCGCATTTGCTGCTTGTGCAGGAAATGCAAATCTCGTCCAGATCATGCCACATTTTTGTGACCTTAAAGTGTTTGTTACCCTAAAATAAAAATGGATCATGTTCCTTTAAAGCATATTATACAGCACAGTGCTTGTGCTGTGTAATTTGGCCCCCTGTATCACCTGGCTGATCCTGCCTGGTTCTACCCCAACCCCGCCCCCCCCCCCCCCCGTAAACTGACCACAGTTTGATGGCTGCCATGCCTTGACACCGTGATCAGTTTGTGTCTCCATCATCCGCAGCTCTCCTGTCCCCCCCCCCCCCCCCCCCCCCCCCCCCCCCCCTGCCTGTCAGATACTAGAGACAGTGCCCACCCCTCTCCTGCTGCTGAAATTGCATTTAAATTTTCATACAATCCTCTGTGCTTAATATTGTAAGGAGCCCCAGTGTCCGTGCTTTATAAAAAAAAAAAAATGCTGTTCTATACCTTATTTTAGAGCGGCACCCACGTGACCAGCCGCCTCTCTCCTACTCTCCTTCCGACTGACGTCAGTGGGGGATTCTCGACCCCTCCTGCTGTAGCTGTCAGATCGAAAGACGGGCGGTAACCACCACTTTAACATTTAATCTGTGAATATTTTTATATTAAAAGGTGTACATTATCTTTTTTTTTTTCTTAATTTTCTTCGAGGGGTCTGGATCTGGTCACCACCACATGCAGCTCTGCAGCAACAGATCATTTATAATAGTGATCTATTGCTGGTTTAAACCCTTCATGCTGACCATATGCAAATATGTGGCCTTTGACTTGAAGGGGTTGTACGGGGGTGATGCCTGCAGCTGTAGGCATCTCCCTGGTACCATTTTTTTTTTTTTATACATCATGGGACACAGGCTAATATTCATTACCTACTGGGTTATACTTCATCTCCAGGTGAATGGATACTGGTAGACCAAAGGTCTTCAGACAGGAAGTGATCCCCTATATAACCCCTCCCATACAGGAAATACTTGCATTTTTTTTTATCAGTGTCTGCAAGATGCATGGCACGGTTGTTTGAGCTCTCTGAGCTCCAGGTCTCTAGTCCCACAAACGGTTCTTAAATTATTCAAGGGATTGACCAATCCGATCAATTTGACACAGGCTCTATATGCTTAGATAAATGGTACCCGAGCCTCGCAGAGAAGTCTATAGATCCTGCAGTTTTGCCTGTAATGCGGCTTCCAGGCACTGAACCCTGCGAAGTGGAATCCTGGACACCACAGCTATTGCCTCTACCCCTGCCTCGGATCAGCCTATCTCAGAACAGACCATGAAAGATATGCTGATCTCCCTCAGGGAAACTCTACTCAGATTTTCTAGTAATGTGCAGAAGCAGGACCAGCGCATTAACCATACAGTCCAAAATGGGGAATCTCTTCACTGCGCACATGTACTAGTTGATGTTTATACGGGCCATGCCAATGACCTACAGCAGCTCAAATTAAAAATAGCTGACCTGGAAGACTGTTCACGACGTAACATTGTTTTGCAACATTCCAGATATAATCCCACAAATTGTGCTGTTGCAGTTTACAACAGCTAATGCCCCTACTAATCCCAGATCTGCCTGATCACGACTTTGAAATAGACAGCGTGTAGGATCCCCAAACCCTCACACCTGCCTTTGTCTACGCCCAGAGATGCTGACCTCTGAGGCGACAATGGAGCACCGTAGGCAGTTGGCCACCATTACAAAGGTGCTACAAATCCATAAGCTTGTCTATAAATGGGGATTCCCCACTAAATTGACTTACCCAGGCAAGTCTCACACCATACATACCTTTGCAGGAGGCCTACACCTTTTGAGCCTGGCATCATACCAGAAGGGCCTGTGCCTACTCCTCCCACTGGGAATTCCTGTTTTAGGTCTTCTGTAAATAAAATTGTATTCAATTCTTTTATATTTTAACCACCTCCCGCCCACCATATAACAGAATGACGTTCGCAAAGTGGTAAAGTTATCCTGACTGGACGTCATATGATGTCCAGCAGGATAAGCAATGATTGCGCGCTAGCAGCGATCGTTGTGTGTCACTCTGACACACCGCAACTCTGACCGTGGTAAAGAGCCTGTGACGTAGGCTCTTTACCAGGTGATCAGCTGTGACCAATCACAGCATGTGTAAATAGAAGGCTCCTTACCATGTGATCGATCACAGCATGATTGGTTTGGTTCGCGCTGACAGGGAGAGCCGATCGGCGGCTCTCCCGGTCAAGAGGGAGGGGGTCTGCGCTGATAAATCAGCACATGTGCCAATCACTGCCCCATCAGTAATGTCTGTCAGTGCCCTTTAGATGCCAATCTGTAATGCCTGTCAGTATCTCCTCATCAGTGCTACCTATCCAGTGCCATCTATCAGTTCCCATCAATTCTACATACCAGTGTCACCTCGTCGGTGAAGGAGAAAACAATTTTTTTAAAACAAAGTAAAAACTTTTTTTTTCCAAAATGTCGGTCTTTTTAGTTTAGCAAAAAAAAAAAAAAAAGAGGTGATCAAATACCACCAAAAGAAAGCTCTATTTGTGGGAAGAAAGTTATCAAAATGTAGTTTGGGTACAGTGTTGTATGACCCCTCTATTGTCATTCAAAGTGTACCCTGAAGTGGTTGAGTATTATACTGTAGATGGTACCATTTATCTTTATCACAGTCCTTTTATATAGGATGGTGATCTGTATTTAAATTGCAAAGTATTTGAACAGTTTATTATATTCTTGATATAAATTATGTCCATGAGGCATAAAACTGTTGTTTTTTTTTTATTTATTTTTTTAAATATAAACTGGTGAAATTTAGTTCATTCTCATTTGACCTTGATGGATTTATTTCATCGGTACTAAAGTTGCAGAAATTTCAGTTTGGTTAATGTTGCAAAATTTAGTTGGCATTTCTTGATGCTTGGATAATGCAAGAAGCTGACCGTTTACAAGCGTGGTTTCTGCCAGCTGGACAAACACTGTGTTTTCCCTGTGATAAACTGTTTTCCATCTATACGTTGTTCCTCAGCTTTCAGTGCCCTTAGGCTGGCCATACATTATACAATTTCCTTGTACAATTTTCCTTTAGATTTTCCAAAACCAAACCTAAACCATTTAAATATGTATGCAATCAGGCAGGCCTTGCACTACATACTTGAAGGTAAATCGAAGGCTGCTTTCATACTGAATGCGCTGTAGCGGTGATCAGTGTCGTGTCACACACAGCACCCCCCCCCAGTTAAAATCACTCCCTAGGACACACTTAACCCCTTCACTGCCAGTCACATTTAGACAGTAATCAATGCATTTTTAATTGCACTGATCGCTGTATAAATGTGAATGGTCCCAAAAGTGTCCGATATGTCCGCCATAATGTTGCAGTCACCATAAAAATCGCTAATCGCCACCATTACTAGTAAAAAAAAAAATAATTAATTATGCCATAAAACTATCCCCTATTTTGTAGACGCTATAACTTTTGTGCAAACCAATCAAATGCTTGTTGCAATTTTTTTAACCAAAAATATGTAGAAGAATACGTATCGGTCTAAACTGAGGAAAACTTTTTATATTTTTGGGGGATATTTCTTATAGCAAAAAGTAAAAAAAAAATTTTTTTTTCTTTCTAAATTGTCGCTATTTTTTTGTTTAGCGCAAAAAATAACCGCAGAGGTGATCAAATACCACCAAAAAAAAGCTCTATTTGTGGGGGAAAAGACTTCAATTTTGTTTGGGATCCATGTCGCAAGACCGTGTAATTGTCGGTTAAAACGACGCAGTGCCGAATCGCAAAAAGTGCTCTGGTCTTTGGCTAGCCAAATGGTCCGGGGCTTAAGTGGTTAAAGGAAACTGCTTTTGCTATGCTGTTTTTACTTAGTGCTCTGTGAAATCCTGTGTTGCAAGCGCTTAAACGTTTGTAAAACAGATTGTGTTGAATATGTGCAGCAGAGGGATATCTTCCAGCACCAATTTAGAGAAACTTTACTCTTACCCCTCCTGTGAACTTTTTAAATTTCTTACCTTTTTATCCTAAGTTTAGAATCCAGCATTGTCCTGCTGTGATCCAATGGTTGGCTGCCACACACTGGGTCCCACACTGCCATCTACATTAATGTCACTGGGTCACAAAAAAACCATGTCATTTGGGAACCCCCTCTAGTTATTATGCCCACAATCACTGCAGCACCATGGCAAAATGCAAGTCAACTGTACCTGCAAAAATTTTGAATAATTTAAAGTCTCAAACTGACAACAAAAAGCACTTTCCCGTCAAAGCTTGTTTGATACAAATTATTTTTTATTTTTTTGAGAGCTGAACTAAGGTGATTTCAATATCATGCAAAGATAATATAATATAAACTTTGGCAGGCAGTTAGAAGATTTTAAATGACATGATTGGGATTCAGGTTGAAGGTTTTTAACAGAATATTAACATTAGATACATACAATAAGCAGTGCTGTGTTCTACAGTAGGACAGGTTACTTACTGTCTGCATGACGGTACTATAGTCTGCCTGCGTACTATTCCACCTTTCAGGAAAAGACTTATATTTTTATCAGTGAATTTAAAGTGGATGTAAACCCTCACATATACCCAGTGAAGTGAACAGCCTCAGATGATACCCAGAGATGAAACAAATCTCCCTACATAACATTTACATGCATATCTGCTGTCTTCTGCTTGCTATATTTAGACTTCTCACATTGGGTTAGAATTTTCAGCACTGGGTGTGGATCCTTGGCTTACGCTGGGAGACAGCTGATTGGAGGAAAGGCACCCCCCCCCCCTCCACATAGGTAGAATGACAGATACTTTCAGAGCTGTGCTGTGACAAGACAAGCTCTCTGCTAATCTATAGCAACTTCCCATGGCAAACATTTTCAGCTGCTTTTATTTCCAGTCTCTGAGAACTTGTCGGAAATTATGCTGATAACAGAAGAACAGAGCAGCATAAAGACATGGGTCTTGGTGCTTTGGGGAGAGATAAGTAAACACCACAGATATGTGCCTAGGTTAAATTTCAGGAATTAGGTTTACATCCACTTTTAAGGCTTCCTCTGGCTGAAGGGGAGAGGTGGGCACGATTTCCACCCCTGCCAATCAGAGGACACTTGTGACTATTGATACAAATATGTTCTGAGGCGAGGGAGCAGTCACTATTTTTTTTCGTAAGCAGGCGGGAAGCCAACTATGCTGTTGTGGAATACAATGCTACATACTATATGTAGCTGTGTACTGTATGTAGCAAATGCTACTACAGGACATTGCAGTGCAGCAGCTTCATCAATTGATAATAAAAATGGTTGGTGAAGGCCAGATTGGCTCAAACTATCTATATAAAGTGAACTGACATCTGGATTTCTACTTTAACTATTGCCATCATATTTTTTTCTGTGTATAGTTTTTGACATGTAAGTTGCTAATGTTAGGACTCGAGAATGGCCCTTTGATAAAATCAACAAGCCTCATTAAACCTCCATTTCCATAGTGTGTATTTACTGTTACGGCAGCTGTAAATTGTGTCTTATTACTGTGTGGTCCAATAGGCACCAGAATTTGACTTTGCTGCTCTGCTTAATCTGTATTCTAACAGCTGGTCACACATGCCTGCCTTTTCTAAGCAGCACAAGTGTACATGAGGATGCTTGTGATGAGAGGTGTGGCCATTTATGTAGCAAGCATAGAGCTCTATTGTGAGAGGGCAAAATAGCATTTTAGTCCTTTTGAGACATTTCCAAGCAAAAATCTGTTAATCATGATATATGGTAGTACATGACTATAAAGAGACTGGGCTTCAAAGAGATTTGCATTAGAAAATTGAGTTTTGAAATGCTTGAACATACCACCTCAGCAGCCTTTAAGTGATTCTAAAGGCTAGACATTGTTGCCTAATGCATTCCCTCCATTAAAGCAGTGCTCGACGAACCCCGGTCACCAGGTCGCATTGGCGACAAAAATCAGTGACCTGGCGCCCGGGGCAGCACAGCTGGGGGTATCCTGTCTCCATAGTGCACCCTCCCCCACACGCGCGATGGACCGTGCCGGCTGGTAATTGAGGCCGCGGCTTTGCGGCCTTGTGCAGTCCTTTGGTACCTTCTAGAATCTGGTGCCCTCTTGTGGTGGCAGTTGGTATGACACCCAGCAATGCTAATGGAGCTGTTTGTTTTCTCTGCCTGCTAATCTCCTTCCCTTTACTTGGAACCCCCAAACATTATATATATTTTTTATTCTAACACCCTAGAGAATAAAATGGCAGTCGTTGCAATACTTTCTGTCACACCATATTTGCGCAGCGGGCTTACAAGCGCACTTTTTTGGGAAAAAATACTTTTTTTAATTAAAAAATAACTCAACAGTAAAGTTAGTCCAATTTTTTTTTTATATAGTGAAAGATCATGTTACGGCGAGTAAATTGATACCAAACTTGTCACGCTTCAAAATTGTGCCCGCTCGTGGAATGGCGACAAACATTTACCCTTTAAAATCTCCATAGGCGATGTTTAAAAAATTCTACAGGTTGCATGTTTTGAGTTAGAGGAGATCTAGGGCTAGAATTATTGCTCTCTCTACCGATCACGGCAATACCTCACATGTGTGGTTTGAACACCGCTTTCATATGCGGGCGCTTCTCACGTATGCGTTTGCTTCTGCAAACAAGCTCGGCGGGACAGGGCGGCTTTAAATTTTTTTTTTTTTCTTATTTATTTTAACTTTTATTTTAAATTTTTTCACTGTCCTTTTGAAAAAAAAAATGTGTGATTTTTATTCCTATTACAAGGAATGTAAACACCCCTTGTAATAGAAAAAAGCATGACAGGGCCTCTTAAATATGAGCTCTGGGGTCAAAAAGGCCTCAGATCTCATATTTACACTAAAATGCAATAATAAAAAAATAAAAATAAATTGTCATTTGAAAAAAATAAAAATAATAAAATGTCCCTTTTAAGACCTATGGGCGGAAGTGATGATTTGAAGTCGCTTCTGCCCTGCAATGATTTGGAGACAGGCGGGGGCCATCTTCCTCTCACTCGTCTCCATGTCTTTTAAAAAAAAAAAAAACCTGGCTCCTAACTTTTTTAGCTGGCTCCTAGAGTCCAAGCAAATTTGTCAAGCCCTGCATTAAAGTAAAAAAAATCTCTCACTAGACCCCTCGCTATGCTTTTCTGCAGTTACGCTGGTGTGTCTCCTCACAGGCTCCGTCAGCAGTGAGAGTCATTGGCTCCTGCTGCTGTCAGTCAAATCCTGGGAGCGGGGGTAGGGCTGAGCTGCACCATGCGTCAATGGACATGCACAATCCGGCTCAGGAGAGTCTCTAAAGGTGTGCCACCATAGTAAGCGGCTTCCAATGGTGACACAGGAGAGAAGCCAAGAGGAGGTTCTGGGCTGCTCTGTGCAATACTATTGCACAGAGCAGGTACAGGTAGTATATCAGTTTTATTATTTTATTAAAAAGAATGCCCTTTACAACACCTTTTAAGGACCCTGGAGTTACTGCCAAATCCCTAGCTTTTCTGACAGGCAAAGCTGTGGCACATCCTGATGAGGCTACCTTTTAGTTGCCTGTGAGGTCACCATCATAGTAATCGGTCAATAGGAATGTGTGATCCAGCTGACTATAACTAGTGGCGTGACAACCTGGAAGTGTCAGTGTTGCCCCATCAGAGCAGCCTGGGGTTTGGCCATAATGAGTCTTTGAAGCTGCTGCAGACACCTAGGTACACCTACTTTACCCACAGCAATATTTTTTTTTCTGACAGGCTGTGCAAAAAAGAGGTGACAGGGTGCAACTACAAGTAGTTTTACATTTTTAGAAAACTATTCTGATTCAGTTGTGGACAACCAGGTAATTTTTCTGGTTAAAAAGTGTAAAGTTTCAAATGCATTTTAAATTGCCTTGTAGCATAATTTTGAACATAGATTTCAGTGTGTTGTAAATGATTTGTGAGCTGGAGAGTTTATTCTCCTAGGTTGTTTGGCTCTAAACAAAGTAGAAAGTTTGTATATTTTGTGCATGTGACATGTCTTTTTTTCTGGTTTTCCAAAGACTGGCATATTGATAATTAAGCTAGCAGTTTATTGTAATGACCAAGAAAGGAAAATGGTGCCTTTCAGTTGCTTTTGCACTTGGCTTTAGTAAGGTTCTTAACATGTAGCCTTGAATCTGACATGCTATAAAAATGCATGCAGTCTTCTAGACTGATGAAACTGAATTAAACAAATGTCCCCTCCTGCTGATTTACCTGCATTTTCTTTTCTGCCATGCTTTGCGGATTTACAATCTCTGGCAATTCCAAAAGTAGAAGGTATGTGGATGTATTTATATATTACTTTCCTACTTTTAAACTCCCCTGTGCATTTGTATTTTGACTTGGCAACCCTATGTACTTTTGCCCCTAAGTAAGCATGATTTATTATGTTCGGTATAACTGTGGCATACATATACAGTAGTAATAGTTTTCATAATAACTTTTTGTGATTTATTTATTTTTCTGCATTTTGATTCTGAGGTTTTTCTGCCTTTGTCTGCCACTTATGAATTACCTAAATGTGTGTACAAATTTTTAAACCCAAGTCAAAGTGTAGTTATTCGTAGGACTCCTTTTTCATAGTAAAGTTCTACCCACACTTTAGCCTTTTAGCTGCAATATTTTTGTGGGTTGAATACTACTGGTTATTATATGTGAATGTGGGGTAACTATAGTTGCTTTTAAATGCAGATTGTGTCGTTGGTAGTACAGCAGTAGGTTTTGCTGATTTTCTTAACTCATGGCAAGTCTACCAGGCCCTCAACATATTTGTCTAAACAGCATGGAGGAACCACAATGCAGATTATCATAAACTAACATGAAGGCGTTGCTCAACAGCGTTTTTATTTTAATAATGAAAACTTCTTTTTTTTTTCTCCCTCAAAATATTTGCCAATTGACCTTTTTACCATTAAACTATTAGATGCAGTATATTTACAAACAAACTGAATGTAAGTGGATAAGACCTCTTAACATTAGCAAATCACTTGGCAAAAATGTCTCTACACTGCTTTAGCCATGACACTTGTAAACTACATGAAACTCTGTGCTTCTGCATATGCTTGGGCCCCACTGACTTTCTGTTTGAATGAAAAGGTAAATGGAAATTGCAAGTTCACCTTACCTGGTAAAGTGGCCCCAGGTCTTTAGAGCAAGCATCAGATAATTCCTGCAGAGCACCGCAGGATGCCTAAGACATTAAATGCTCTTTTATGCAAACCATAGTTGCTACCTCTGTATTCCTGTTGGTCAAGGCGGATGTTCATTACATTGGTGGCCAGCAAGTAAGAACTGTCCATTGTACAACTATAATATCTCTGGGTTCTGTTTTGATTACAGCTCCCTGGGTTTAGGAGTTCTGTGTCTGACCTGGGGATCTTTTTCTTTCACTAGGCAAGTTCAGCCTGTTTTGCAGAAAGCTGCAAATTGTTGAATTTTCTTCAGATTTTTTTTTTTTTTTTTTACAAGATAACATTGGATATAATAGGTGTAATCATCATGGCTGGATTATGTCCTTGCTACCGTGCTATTTTTAACAGCTATTCTACTGTCAACACAATGCTTCAAAATAGCCCATCATAACAATAGAGACCAAGGAAAAGAGCTGTTATCCTTATGTCTGCTTTGGTATGCCTCAAGGTCTGTATGTTCAGAAAATGCCTGCAGAGTTATACAGCTCGTAAAGTTTTTTTTTTTTTTTTTGCATTTGGACTTAAATGTACAATACAACAAAGTGCTAGTTCTGCGTAAATCTAAGATCTCATAGGCATCTTTTTCTACACAACTCTTTAATCCACCTTTTTGTTTTTGTATTTTCCCCATTTTGTTTTTTAAATCGCAAGTTTCTGTATGTGCAGTATATATAGTTTTCCTAAGGCCCAGTTCACAGGTGGCATGTTGAGATCTCACTGCAATAGTTGAAAAATGCACCAAGCATGTTTTGGTGCCATTCATTTTCAATGCAAAATCACACTGCATTTAGGTGCCATTGAAAATGAATGGTACCCAAATGTGCAGTTTTGCCGTAATTGTCGCATGGCAATTGCAGCAAACCGAATCACATTAAGTTTGTCACTCAAAAAAGAGCAGGATACTCTTTTTGGGCGACTAGCTTTGCATAATGTGGGTTGCCGCGTAATTTATCGTGCAACAAAACCGCACCGCATTTAGGTACCATTAAAACTGAATGGCACCTAAACACACGTGGTGCTTTGCCTCTATTGCAATATGATTTGGGATTGCTGGCAGAATCTCAGCTATTCTGCCCGAGATCCAAAAACACCAGATTTGAACAGGACCAAAGTGACATTGACTGTCTTAAACTGTTTAGGGTGTGTAATTATCCCTGCAGTAACGACACAGTACTTCATTTAAGGGCTCATTTGCACTGGTTTAAATGCTGCCTTTAGGGACAATTGACACTAAACACCCCTCCATGTTAGCCTATGTTTGCATGCACACGTGTTTAGAGGCAGGAGAGAAAAAAACTCACTGCCAGCACGTTGCAGTGGTGTCTTTTGCAAAAGGACTAGTCTTGGCAGTGTAAACGCATCTAAACGTGCATCAACGATAGGCGTGTCAAGCATTTGAGTGTTCGTTTCATGGGCCAGAATTCTGGCCCATGAAATTAAGTAATGTCTGACGGCGTTTACACGTGTCAAGTGTTTTATATGGAAATATGCAGCTGACAAGAGGAAAGACAATTAGGAGAGGTTAGCCAATACCCTGTGTGTGGAGCCTAAGCAATAATTTGTTAATGTGATATTAAAGTCTTGTTTGTTTGTTTGCCTATTCTGTGCAGTGGTCTTGCACTGAGCAGCCCTGAGACATGCACATTGTTCTTGATTTATATGCAGATATGCACACACATTCTGTCAGGACCCTTTCAACATTTGCATTCGAATGCAATATGCTTTTTCTTGAACGTGCGTGTTGTATTTTTATAGTGCTTAATGTGTTGCTATAAAGTTAAACACAACGCCTAAAGCATCTTTATGCGCATTTTGCATTTGTCTCCAAATACACTAATAAAAAAGCGCATATTTTGTTGTGCATTACCATTGGCTATAAAATAGGGTGTGTTTTTAAGAAAAGACACAGAAGATTCATAAAGCGGAATTTCCCAAAAATGCAATTCAAAGCTCTGAAACACAACATACTAAGGTGAACACCTTCAAATAATTTGTCACGAATTGTCATACACTTTTGAAGCAATGAGCAACTGGGAGTAGTGTTCTGAAAACGCTAAGGTGTGAATTGAGCCCTAAAGGTCTAGAGCAGTGGTTCTCAACTTCTCTCCCCAGGACCCACTAACAGGCCAGGTTTGCAAGATAACTGAAATGCATCACAAATGATATAATTTGCTGCTCGGTGATTGCAGTATTCTAGTCTGCATCTCCCCAAGGTAATACTTAAAACCTGGCCTGTTATTGGGTCCTGAGGACAGGAGCTGAGAACCACTGGTCTATAGGGTGGTTCCATGTCACCCAACTCCCAAACCAATGGAGGGATGACCTTGTTTTGTGACTTATGTCTGAGAATAGTGTCTGGTTTCCCAACAGTCTGTTTCCTTGGAAGGGGTCTCTTGACCTAGCCTACAGGAAGACTTAGGGATTGTCCCTACGCTGGACAATGTTTCTTTCAACTGCATGGTTCCCTTTTGGAGATAGCGTGATGCATTCTGGGGCTTTTCATCCTGCAGCCGCCATTCTGCCAAACAGTTGTGCATGAGCTAAAGCATGCACAACCCAGTGCACAACAGGAAGCCCTGGTGTCCCCTTAGATTGTCTGCAGACAGGTCACACAGGAACCCGATGGTAGACACAATGGCAAATGTTCAGGAGTCCTTGTGACTTTGAATTATATAGTTGGGCCCTTCTACTATGGCTAATCCACAGCCTCTACAGGAAGTACTTTAAAATATCTTCCCTGTGTTTAAAGCGGTATTAAACCTAAAAATGTATCAATTTGCAGCTTGCCAATTCTTGGATGTGGTGGCTGCAATTGTTAAATTGTTTAGGCTTTTATTTTCACATAGTGATCTAACCAGTAAGGCTACTGTGGCTGGAGTTCAGCTTCAATTATGGTCAAGTTTATCTAAATCTGCTAGTCTAACATTATCCTCTCCATAAACTGACAACACTGCTGTCCAAAGGTGTCTGCTTTACTAATTCATCCAGAATGCAGAAACCCTAAAGCCCCTTTCACATGGACGGTCCGTTCAGGTCTGCCTGTTAGTTTTTTAGAAGGACCTGAACGGATGCTCCATAGACCCCTATGGAGAGTCGGATGTCAGCGGTGACATGTCCGCTGACCCGCTCCGATCCAAAAAAGTGTGACGGAGGAAAACCCTATTTTTCCATCCGTCTGCGGATCGGGTGATGATGGACTCTATGGTCCATCGTCATCCGATCCCCCATAGGGGAGAGCGGCGCTCTGAACAGGTCCGTCCCTGCACAGAGAGACCTGTCATCTGCCTGCTCAGCGGGGGATCGCTCGCTGTGCAGAGCGAGCTCCGTACACGGACGCGTGCGGGTGAAAGAGCCCTAGGTGGTGTTGGCTGGATCTACAGGTGAAATAAAGGAAGGGGGGAAAAAGGATAAAACAATGAATGCAGCCAAACCCATAAAAAAATGAATGCAGCCAAACCATCTAAGGACTAATAAGCTGCAATATAATCCATTTTTGTTTTTGGGTTTAATGCTGCTTTAACCACTTGACCGCCGGACGATTTACCCCCCCCCCCTTCATGACCAGGCCATTTTTTGCGATACGGCACTGCATTACTTTGACAATTGCACCAACCACTGCAACGCTGTACATATTAAATTTGTCGCCCCCCCCCACATATAGATCGATCTTTTGGTGGTATTTGATTACCACCTTGTTTTTTGGCTGTGCGCACTTTGCTAAACTGTGGCCGGTCGGAGGACTTGCATTCCCACGTCATTGGGCAGGTACACAGGCCCTGCAACGTTTTTCCTGTCGGGTTCTAATGTCATTTTACTGTAAAGTGGTATTAAACTCAAAACCAAAAAATGTATTCTATTGCAGCTTACCACTCATTAAATGTGGTTTTATTTTACATTTAGAAACATTGAACTGCAGAATTGCATCAGGCAAAAAGACATACCTTGCCCAACAAACTTTTAGTTATATCACTTACATGTAGATTAAATAAAACGGAACCTAGTACACAACCTTGTGGTACACCTTTAGCGACTGCTCTGTTTTTAGTGAACCCCGATTTACAACCATAATCTGGTATCCTTTAGCCAACTACATATCCCCTGAACCACCCAAGGGTTAAATCCTAGCTTGTACCATTTGGATCATTATGTGGAACTGTTAGCATATCTTGATTTCAGCAAGGCATTTGATATGTCCACAGCACCACCCTGGTCCAAAACATTGGTAATCTAGTCAAAAAATTTAATTCGATTAGTCTGACAAGATCTTCACTCAGTAAAGCCAGGCTGCTTTGGGTCTGACCATGAAGTTGTGTTTTTTTTTGTTTTTTTTAAGTGATAAATGATCCTTCTTTTCAGGAATGATTCCATTAACTTGACTACGACTGATGTTACACTTACTGACCTGTAATTGCCAGCTTCTACCTTGCTACCCTTCTTGTGGATAACTACAATATTAGCTGTCTGCCAGTCATGGGGTATTTCTCCCATTAAGAGATTTATTAAATAGATTTTTTAATGGTCCAACAACTATTCCTCAAAGTCCATCTAGTTCAACCAATAATAGGGGGGAAAAAAATCATACAATCTTTTACACAATCCTATACCCACAAGCAAAACATGATCCAATTTGCTTCAGCGGGGGAAATTCCTTCCTGATCCCACAAGAGGCAATCTGATATTCCCTGGATCAACTTTACCTATAAATGTTAGTATCTGGTAATATGTACATTTAGGGAAGATTCCAGGCCTTTTTAAAAGCAATCTACCGAGTAGGCCAAAACCACGTTCACTACAGGCAGTCCCCTGGTTACTAACAAGATAGGGTCTGTATGTAGGCTTGTTCTGTTGAATTTGTAAGTCGGAACAGGTACATTTTTAAATGTAGCTCCAGACAAAAATAATTAGTTTTTTTGGATAGCATATGGAAAGGTTAACACCCCTGTAACATTTGTTTTGCTGTCTGTGGCCCTGTTCAGAAGATTTTCACCTCACTTTCTGTCCCTAGGACAATTGGATTTTAAAAATGTGGGGTTGTGGAAACAAAGATTGGTGATGGATTCAGTGGAGACACCTTTTTCCCATTACAGGACTGAATTTCTCTTCCTAGGGGTAGATTTCCTCTCGCTTCCTGTGAACTCCCTCCGTTTGTAAATAGGAGCCGTTTGGAAGTAGGAGTCATTTGTAAGTTGGATGTTTGTAACCCGGGGACCGCCTGTATATGGACCACCTATGTATTTATACATGTTGATCATATCCCCCCTTAATCTCCCTTTAAGAGAATAAATTCAGTTCCTCTAATACTTTCTCATTTCTGAGCTCCCCCATGCCTCTTATCAATTTAGTCATTCTCTGCACTTTCTCCAGTTCCCAATATCCTTTTTGTGAACTGGTGCCCAAAACTAAACTGCATCTTCCAGATGAGGTCTTACTAATTTGTACAGGGGCAAAATGATATCACTCTCTGTTTCCATACCTCTCAATACAAGAAAGAGTTATCTTAGAACTCTGGGATGAACACCATCAGGGCCCATTGCTTTATTAAGCTTTAACCGAGCCAGCTCCTCTGCTACCTCTGTCTCTAGAAAAACCAATATGAATCCCCAACTTGTTAGTGCAAACATACATTCATACACTATGGATTATAAATATGTAACTTTAGGTGATTGGAGATTGGCAAGACTTTAGAAGGCACACCTCCCTATAACCCTACCCCATCTTGTGAGTCCTCAGTTTTATGATGGTGCCTGAAGGTGATGGATCTTTCTCCTTTACAGAGAAAATCATCTTTAGCTTGACTAGTTTATTGGCTTTCTTATTTTATCTTCCAATTCAATCAATCCCTCACTGTCTTCTAATGCCAACATTGGCACTGGAACACTGGATTCTGCATGTGCGAGTACCGTTTGTACTTTATACAATCTGTTGAATTAGCTGCAGTTTACTGTCCAGGGCTGTGGTCTCACTGTGGAACCCAGTTCCTAAAGACTTTGGGGGTATACCCACTGTGATGGCCGGCACCTTTGCTGAGATATCAGACCCCTGATATCTCCCCTTTGAGACAATGAACAGGACTAAAGACAGTTTCCCTAGTCCCTTTCTCTGCAACTTCAGTTCATGGACGCGCACTTGCTGACGACACCGATGAGGCACTGTGGGCACAATCAAGCAAGGGAATAATCAAGAAGCCTCACACTGCTGCATCTTCTCCCTCTACTCACACACTGTATCTTGTGAGGAGAGGAGCTAAACTGCATGAGGCCAGTTGACCGTGATTGCTCCATTATTGGATGGAGCGATCTCGTGGTAAAGGGCCGCTGTCATTGGCCCTTTACCCCAATCCGTGTTGCGCTGGGTCCCGTTGACCCAGTTCATGGACACGTACGGATGCGCATTTGAGGAGTGCGTTCAGGGGAGGGCGTCAAGAGACATCCTCCCAGAACTAGCCAACTGCGCTGTAGCTGTCATTCGGCTATGGGGTGGTCGGCAAGTGGTTAAGGTAAAACATGCTTAGGCATCAGGATCCCCCCACCTTTACTTGAGTCTGAATTCGATCCAGCACTGAACGTCTGCAGCTCCTCTCTCCCATCACTTATTAAAGGTTTTGCGGAGGCAGCACTGACTCCTGTCAAAGCCAGGGAGCTGGGCCTGAGTCCTGCTGTCTGTGTCTAAAGATGCTGAAGCTGTGTCCTTGGGATTTGAACTTGGTGCTGTCTGTGTTACAGAAACAACCATTTGAACCCATTAGGGAAATTCCATTAGACTTGCTGTCACGCAAGCTAGCCTTCCTGATGGCTATCACCTCGGCTAGAAGGGTGTCTGGGTTGGCGGCCCTTTCAAGCAGGGAGCTTTACCTGATCCTTCACCATGACAGAGTCGTGTTACGACCTGTTCCATCCTTTTTGCCAAAAGTGGTGTCAGCCTTTCATTTAAATCAGGATATTATTTTGCCTTCTTTTTTCTCTCAGCCTCGTTTGGCCGAAGAGAGACGACTGCATTCTTTGGACGTTGTCCGGGCAGTCAGTTTATCTGTCTAGATCTGCGGAGATCTGAGGATCAGACTCTTGGTAAAAAAAAAAAGCCTACGGTCTGAGTGAGCTCATTCTACCAGGGGTGTAGGAACCTCCTGGGCTTTTCGCCATCAGGCATCTGTGGCTCAGATTTGTAAGGCTGCCATCTGGTCTTCAGTGCATACGTTCACAAAATGTTATCAAGTGGGATGTTCGAACAGCCGAGGGTTAGGCTTTCGTAGGCTTAGGCTTCAAGTACAAGTTTTGATGGCTATTGTTTGGCAGGGTGTCTCCCCTCAAGGCTATTGCTCTGGGACGTCCCAGCAGGTAATGAATATTGGCCTGGCTCTGTCCCATGATGTATGAAGGAAAATAGGATTTTTACATAATACTTACCTGTAAAATCCCTTTCTTTCTGTACATCATGGGACACCGAGATCCCTCCCTTCTTTTTTGAGGATGCTACAAAACTAAAGTACTTCCTGTATGGGAGAGATTTTATAGGGGATCATTTCCTGTCTGAATACCTTTGGTCTACCAGTGTCCATTCCCCCTAATGGAGTATAACCCAGCAGGTAATCAATATTAGCCTGACTCTGTGTCCCATGATGTACTCAAAAGGACTTTACAGGTAATTATGACGTAAAAATCCTATTTTTGTTCTTATCCTAAAGTCCATTTCTTGGAGTTTGAGGAACACAGGAAGTCTTAAACAGATGACCAGCTGGCTGCCTTGAAAATCTGGAAAATGGATACCTGTCACCAAAACCCTGAGGGGCTCACTGTCCTAGTGCAGTGAACTGTAACTGGAAAGGGGGACTCAATCCTTGAAGTCCAACCTGAGCTTGTTTGGCTATGGGTCACAAAAGTGCAATTCGTTTTGCAATTCGTTTTGCACTCCTGTGACTGGTTTTCAGCAGAGAGCGGTCTGAAGTCCTCTCTCTGCTGATGCACTGCTGTCGAACAGATCAGTCCAGGTACCACGTCATCCCGACTCTGGATCCCCCAGGTGCCTGGACTGATGGCCGTCCCAGCCTCTCAGCAAGCCGCTGAGATGACTGCTTCCTGTCCCTCCACAGCATTAGTTAAGATATGTTTCCCTTCTAGAGTTGAAATAAGAAACCATAGTGCCTTTCTGGAGCCCTCTAATGATACAGTAATCAATTTTCATGGAAGAAGCAATGACTGCAAGATCAACTTGCACAATCTTAACCACGTCCAAACAATGGAGGGAGAGGCAGGAAGGCCCTTAACACCACCAAATAAAGCAGCCTGCCCAGACACTAGTCTAGAGGTTGTGGCCACAATATACACAGCCTTTAATGAGTCAATAGGGACGTATGTTCAAATGGGTTTTTTTGAGTCTGAAAAGAAATAAAATTCAACTATCAGTCGTAAGGGATTTGACTGAGGGAACCATGTGGAAGACTTCCTGCATAAAGGCCTCAGCGTGGGAAGCCAATAACCTTTGAAACAGAATGGAAGGATCAGAGATCCTAGCCCATGGTGCTAAGAGACAAATGTTGGTCCAGATCAGCAATAAAGAGCAGATCTGTGCTTTCTAGAAACTCTGGGCTAAAAGCCTATAGACTCACTCCAAAGTATGCATTCCACCTCCATTTATGGTCACTCTGAGATGATCCTTTCACTTTGAAACTGGTCTTCAACATGCATGTCATTCAGGCATGCGACAGAGCAGCAGAGTGGTAAACTTGTTCTTTGCAGCACAGATGTACCTTGACAGCGACAGTCTGCCGGGTCCATGGTACATCTGTGAAAAATCGAACCAGGTCAGTATACCACATCCACCTGTTCAGTTGGGCAGGTCCAGGGCTATCTTTGCTTTGGATGGGCAACTCTGGAGCAATGAGGATAACTGGAAATGCCCTTCATCTCAATCCCGTGTAGTAGATGATTAAGCGTAAGAAAATCATAGATGTACCTGTTCCATGAAGCTATTAAATCATTCACTGCTTCCACCAACGCATATCCAGATTTCAACTGACCTATAGTTTGCTGGTGTTCAGTTTTTCTGTAGGCAGATCTGGGTGGGCAAAATGTTGTAAAAAATAAATAAATCTGTGTATGTATTTTCATCTGTGTATTTAGCCATTTGCTTGGAGCTCAACTTTGTCTATTTGTGTGTTCTGGAAGCCTCTGGATCCTTTGCACATTCTGTTGTATATAGACAACATAATAAGAAGGAGATATAGGTATACATTTATAATGGCTTGTTCATAGTTCAAAGTTTTGACATGTATTGGGGACTCCAGATTGTAGAGGGGGGTGTTAGTGTCAAGGTTATGACAAGAAATCTAAAAACTTTTTTGGACCAGTTTTTTTTTTTTTTTTTTTTTTGATCGGGAGATATCCATTAACATTTGACACCAAATGAAGTCCCAATTTGTCGTAAACAAAACGAGGTAGAATGCGAAAGAGGTAAAGGAGCTTCGGTAAGACTAGAATTTTGAAGGAAGCTGTTCTACCTAGTTTGGAGATGACATTAAGGTGTAGGGAGTGGAAGACGTTAAAGATCTTGTAATTTAGGTCAAATAGTTGACTGTTAGGAGGCTAGTTGAATTCCTAACTAAGAAATGGAATGCTTCGTCCATACAAACGGAAATCTTTTCTGCAGTTAAAAAGTTAGCCCTTGGGGCAGATGGAGTGGCAAGATCAGTGATTTGGTGGCATTGAGTTTATCGTATAACACTAAACTCATGTAGGACCTCCTTAACTGCTGCTAGAGGTTAGGACAGGTTGGGGGATCAATAGTATAACATCGTCCGCAAACAGACTAAGTTTATGTTCTTTTTTAGAGCATGTGATACCTGATAAACAAGGGTCACATCTGATTTTAGTGGCAAATGGCTCCATTAACAGGGCAAAAATAAGTGGAGGTGAGGGGCAACCTGGGTGCCATTTGTTATATTAAAAGGTGTGGACAGCGCTACTCTTGAGCGCCCTAGCTGAGGGGTTGGAGTGAAGGGAGAGGCTTGCGGACTGGAACCATCCTTTTATGCCAAATTTAGTAAGGACGCATGAAAGGAATCCCCATTGTACCCTGTCAAAATGTTTTCCCTGCATCCAAAGAGAAGGCGTTTTTGTTTGGGCACTGTGGTACATAAGGTCAATAACCCTCCTAGTGGCATCTGGTGCTTGTCTCCCTGATATAAAGCCACCCTGATCTGGGTGCACCAGAGAAGGGAGAAAAGCTTGTAGCCTGCGAGAAATAATTTTGGCCAGTAATTTAATATTTGTATTCAAGAGACATATTGGTTGTAGATGGGGTCTTTTCCCGGTTTAGGAATAGTAGTAATCACTGAGCTTTGGAAGTCAATTGGTAGGGAGCCAGAGGCTGCAGTAAGGTTGAAGAGGTTAGGTGAGGCGAGAGTATGTTGGCAGTGCTTATAATATTTGTTTGTAAAGCCATCCTCACCTGAAGATTTGACAGGGCAAAGTTTTAATTGCTTGGAGAATTTCCGTATTGGAAAAAATGGTTGGGAGAAATTTATAGAAGGGCGGGTTATGAGTTGTTTTGAGGTGGGGTGGTGAAGGGAGGTAATTTAGTTTTTTGCGCACTGAGCTTTAACTCTGCGGGCAAGGAGTGCTCCAGCTTTGTTACCTAGGAAGTAATGAGTAATAATTGGCCTTGCTGATTTTCAGGTTAGACTCAAATTTGTGTAATAGCAGCGAGCGTAGTTTCGGCCTCGCCAGGAATAGATCATTAGTTAGGTGGGGAGAGGGCAATTGTTCTGCATCTCCAAACGTTCAACCAGACGTATAGCCTCATCAATCTTAGTCCTCTGACTCCTGATTTTACTGTTCAGCTTATTAAGTATCCCACTCATTTAGGCTTTGTAAGAAGCCCATAAAATAAATTGGTCAGTATCTGGTAGGTTAAGTTCAAAGAAAGTCTCAGTGATGCTCTGAAAATGGATGAGATGGTATCTTTAATAAACAGGATAAGGTAATCGTATAAGGCACTAACCAAGCTGGCCGCTGAAATCTATCAAGGTAGCTTCGTTAGGGCACAGGTTAGTCGTTTAAGTATTTTGATAGTCCCACTCAGTTTCTATTTGATTGGAGGTGGGAAGGGTGGGCACCTGGGCTGCTAAAGGAATCAAATGCCACGCTCTTAGTAGCCGAAGGCCTCCAGATTGTTATAGTTTAGTGGGGCATCCCCATTTGTAAGTACTGATTCTGCAAGGCCTTAGTGATGGACAGTTGTCTCCTATTGTCCATTGTATGAATGAATGATTTGTATAGCGCTGCAAATGCGAACTGAATTGCCTCAAGGTGCTTGGTCTGTCCTTTGTTGTCTTGCTTATTAGAAGAGGTGGGTCTTAAGTTTTTTTTCTGAAGGCCTGATGGTTTTCTTCCAATCGGATGTTGGTGGGTAGAGCGTTCCATAGCCGAGGTCCTTGTACTGCGAATCTTCGTTCTCCCTTAAATTTGTAGCAGGCTTTGGGGATGAGAAGGCGGTTTTGGTTTGTTGATCGAAGGCTGCGATTAGGTATGTATTTTTTTATTTTCTCACATAGGTATTGAGCGTTTCCTTGTGTACATTTGTGGGTGAGGCAGAGGGTCTTGAATGTGATCCTATCTCTTACCGTGAGCCAATGGTGGGTCCTCAAGGATGGGGAGATGGATTTCCAGGGTTTCTTTCCGGTGATTAGTCTTGCTGCTGTGTTTTGGACGACTTGTAGGCATGCAGTCTGGTAATCAGGTAGTCCTATGTAGCGGGAATTTGCGTAGTCGAGTCGCAAATTGATGATAGTTCCAAATACTACTACTGCTTTCTCCTTTTCCGGAATGAAGGGGATGAGTCTGCGTAGCAGGCGGAGAAGATGGGATCTGCTGATTACTGATCCTATTTGTGCATCCATGGTCATCTCTGATTAGAAGATGACTCCGAGGCTTTGGTGCTTGGAAGGATGGTCTGTCCAAGGATGGTCGGTGGTGTCCATGGGGTCTTAGTTTTTTTACTTCGGTTTGCGTTGAGGAGCAGAAGTTCTGTTTTCGATCCATTGCGTTTGAGGGAGCTAGTGGTCATCCAGTCATCTATCAATGTGAGACATTTTTCTAGTTCCCAGTATTGGTCTTTGTCCGGTGATATGGAAGTGCAGTTGAGTGTCGTCAGCGTATGAGTGGAAGCATAGATCCGATTTGCTAATAATTTTGAAGTGGTCGGATGTATATTTTGATGAGTACTGGTGACAAGGGTGATCCTTGAGGGACTCCCTAAGAAATTGCCCGGGTTTCAGACGTGAAGACTCCTAGTTTCACTGTCTGTGACCGGTTTCCTAAGAAGGAAGTGAATCATGGAAGATCTAAATCTGTAACTCCTGCCACTTCCTTGAGGCGGATGAGAAGAGTATTGTGGTCCGCTGTGTCGAACGCTGCACTAAGGTCCAGCAGTACCAAAAGACAAGATTCTCCATCATCCGCTGCTTTCAGGGCGTCGTCCCATATTTTCTGATTGCAGTGGGTCCAAAAGTTTGTGTGTGTCCAGGTGGAGTTGTAGCTGTTATACTACTGCTTTCTCCATAATCTTTTCAGTAGGGGTGCGCATCTTCACTTGCCTCACGATTCGATTACGATTATCCGGTCCACGATTCGCGATGCATCACGATTAGTGCACATGGTTTTCATCCAAAAAATTCAAGCAGTCAGAAGAACTACATTTTCTAAATTTTATCTGTTCTTAAAAAAGACAACACTACCTGCATGTAGCAAAGTGTAAACACAGCAGACAACTTAAAGATGAGCTCCAGAATGCCCCCAAATGACTACAGAAGATGGTCAGAGACTGCAGACGTGATACAGGGGATGGTCAGAGACTGCAGGCGTGATACAGGGGATGGTCAGAGACTGCAGGCGTGATACAGGGGATGGTCAGAGACTGCAGGCGTGATACAGGGGATGGTCAGAGACTGCAGGCGTGATACAGGGGATGGTCAGAGACTGCAGGCGTGATGCAGGGGATGGTCAGAGACTGCAGGCGTGATACAGGGGATGGTCAGAGAATGCAGGCGTGATGCAGGGGATGGTCAGAGACTGCAGGCGTGATACAGGGGATGGTCAGAGACTGCAGGCGTGATGCAGGGGATGGTCAGAGACTGCAGGCGTGATACAGGGGATGGTCAGAGACTGCAGGCGTGATACAGGGGATGGTCAGAGACTGCAGGCGTGATACAGGGGATGGTCAGAGACTGCAGGCGTGATACAGGGGATGGTCAGAGACTGCAGGCGTGATACAGGGGATGGTCAGAGACTGCAGGCGTGATACAGGGGATGGTCAGAGACTGCAGGCGTGATACAGGGGATGGTCAGAGACTGCAGGCGTGATACAGGGGATGGTCAGAGACTGCAGGCGTGATACAGGGGATGGTCAGAGACTGCAGGCGTGATACAGGGGATGGTCAGAGACTGCAGGCGTGATACAGGGGATGGTCAGAGACTGCAGGCGTGATACAGGGGATGGTCAGAGACTGCAGGCGTGATACAGGGGATGGTCAGAGACTGCAGGCGTGATACAGGGGATGGTCAGAGACTGCAGGCATGATACAGGGGATGGTCAGAGACTGCAAACCTGCTGGACATGGTAAGGGAGGACACAAAAGATTTCTTTCAATCAGATCACAGATTTATACATTTCAGGACTATATTTATTCACTACTTAATGAGACTCTTTTGTACAATCACCACAAAGCACTGCACACCATTTTTAGTTTTTTATTGCTCTATCTGCATGCTTACTGTGTAGAGATGGGGGGAGAGCAGAGGACTGTGTGGATGCTGGTCGATGGAGATGGGAATTGGTCCATGGTGACACTAGGCAGGGGAGCGCTATGGTAATTAAACAGTATTATGCGTGAGAGGGGCGGGGTATTGGTCAGCTTGGCTAGCACAGTCTGGCATCTCCCTTACCCCACTCGGTGTCCTCCCCGCGGCCCCCTCTCCTGGCTCTGCCTCATCCGTCACACCTGGCTGTACATGCCGCCTCCACTCTCCTCCTCCGCGCTCCGTGCTCCACAAGCCGGCCGCCGCTGCCACTCTTAGCAGCAGCAGTTTCGAACACCGCTCCATGTCCCCGCCAACGTGCAGACAGCGCGACGCAGGGGGTGACGTCAGTGGGACTCAGGAAGCGGGAAAAGCCGGCGCGGCTTACTCCCACGGCTCTTCGGCGGCTTTCGGCTCCGTTCGGTTGCGGAGGCGGGGCCTAACGCGGAGCGAGGATGACGTCATCTAAACATCGATTATTCCAGTCATAGCATCGATGCCGCATCGTGTATGGTTGATTGGCGATGCATCGATGCTATGATTAATTTCAACAGCCCTAGTGTTCAGGCCTGTTACCGGTCTGCGATTGTTAGGATCTTTGGGGTCGAGGTTGGGTTTCTTTAGGAGTGGTTTGATGCCTTGCTTGAGGGCAGTTGGACCCAGCCCTTCTTTGAACGACTGATTTACTAGGTGTGTAATAGAAGGGGCCAAGATGTCAGAACATTCTTTCAAGAGTTTTTTATGGGAATAATGTAATTTGGTGATGTACTGTCTCTGAGGCTCTTGATGATGTTTTTGGTGTCATCAGTGGTGATTGGGGTAAGCGAGAAATGTGGTGATTGTGTGATGTGCGAGTAAAATTCCTTACCTGGCTTTGGTTGAGTAAGATTGGTTGCTGCTGAAAACGTGTAGACTGACTATGACCCCTGGCAAGACCACCTTCCAACCTCTGTGCTATTATTACCAATCCCCGAGTCTATGCCAGTTATAAGGTATTTGGTTTTTTATGTAGTCTGACTGGGAGTAATAATTGCTTTGTGGATCGGATGGTATATCGCCTCCCGAGCCTACACGTTATATTACACCCAGTCATACCCAGGCACTTTCTATACAGACGGTATTACATCATACTCTGTCTCTTTCCGAGGGTACCCAATCTAACCCTCCTCTGGTTTTATATAGGGCATTAGCAAAATGTCTCTTACTATAAATGCTAAGTATTCTTTACGGTTCAGTATATTGATACCCGAGTCGCCTAAGCCTAACCTCAGCTTATACACAAGTCAAAAGTTTTACTTGTTCTCCTACCTGGCTGCTATGTCAATTGCTCTGTCGGGCATTTGTATACAACCCATAGTGTATTCACTTAGTCCCTCTGATTGTTACGAACTGAAAATTGTTTAGCGATAACTGCGGTTAACTTATCTAAATTTTATATCTCCTTCCCTACACTTTACTCGAGAGGTAACGGCGGTACCGCCATGAACCTTAATATATTCCCTGTCGGGTACTGGCCAACCCCCAGACAACGTTGTGGATTTTTTAGCATTGCTATACTGTACAACAAACACTTTGCTCACACGTTGTACCTTTCTAGCCTACTTTAAGGTAGTCTAGGTCGCTTCGTCATCCCCCTCCCCACCCTCGACCCCACCCTCTGACTCCCCCACAACGTGTTGCTGGCAACACTTTATTGGCCCAACTCTTTCATTGTTTTACCTTTTAGTTCTTCCACACAAGAAACATCTTGCCTCACAGTTCGAGAGATAGCATGACGGATACGATGCCCACCACCACAGGTCTTTCGACCTCTTCCACTGACTCCCATTTCCCTCAAGTAAAATTCTGTTCACTAAATGTTCGGGGCCTCAATATTCCTGAGAAGAGGTCTCAAGTTCTACACATGTTACAAAAAGACAAAATACATATTGCATTTTTGCAAGAAACCCATTTTCGCTCTGATAGTGTGCCCAAGCTACACAACCATCATTTTCCCACAGTTTATCATGCCACTACTGACGTCTCTAAATCAAAGGGGGTCACCATATTGCTGTCAAAACACTGCCCATTAAAGGTTACGGATATTGAGAGAGATGTAAATGGCCGTTACCTCTTTCTCAAAGGTACCATACATGACAGACCTATCACACTAGCAAACCTTTACGCACCTAACAAACGCCAGGTTCTTTCGAGAAACGCTTCAATTGCTTACCGAATTCTACGCGGGCATTCTTGTTGTAGGAGGTGATTTCAATGTAGCCCTTAACCCCTCTCAGGATTCTTCGAATGGACACTCCTCCCTTCCTTTTAGAGCTCTGAGAGCTATTAAACAAAGATTCCAAGAACTGACACTACATGATGCATGGCGCACCTTACACCCTAAAGACCGAGATTTTACGTTCTACTCCTCACCTCACAATAAGTACTCTAGACTGGACCATTTTTTTGTTTCTCAAGCTGATCTGGCGCTCCTTACTAAAGCAACTATAGATCCCATGCTGATTTCGGATCATAACCCTGTCTCAATGACATTGTCCTTACCACTTGCCCGCACGAGACGCTCAATTTGGCGCCTAGACAACTCCCTGTTAATTGATCCACTAAACACACAAAAAATTAATACCCGACTTACCCAATATTTTCAAGAAAATGTCACCTCTGAATCGACTCCATCGACAAATTGGGCCGCTCATAAGTGCGTTCTTAGGGGTGAATTTATCTCTATGACAGCCCATAGGAACAAGATACGACGCCAATATATAACCGACTTAATGAATAGGATACACTCACTGGAAAAGCTACACAAAGCTTCGCTTGCCGAACAAACACTTTCACAATTGCTTCAAGCTAGAGAGGAACTTAAGGAGGAACTGACTAAAGGACTTAAGCGCAAATGTATGTTAACACAAAAACTATTTTACGAGTTTGGTAATAAATCCGGTAGACTTCTGGCCAGGGCACTTCAACATAAAAGGGCCTCAATGACTATACACAAGATCATTGACCCCACGGGCATATCACACGTGTCCCCTGTTGATATATCTAACCAATTTGTCTCATACTTCTCTAAACTCTACAACCTATCACGGCCCGACCAGACAGACTCCATCTCTCACAAACGGGAACTGATTTCAGACTTTCTGACACAATATGGCATGCCCCCAATCTCTTTGGAAGACTCGGCGACCCTAGACGACCATATCACTACTGATGAAACTATAGCCGCCTTAAAACAACTTAAGCCGGGCAAGAGTCCTGGTCCTGACGGGTTGACTGTTCGTTATTACAAGACGTTCCAAGACATACTTATGCCACATCTCATCTCCACTTTTAACTCATTTGCCTCCTCTAACCTGATTCCTGCTGACCTTCTAGAGGCTCATATCACATTAATACCTAAACCCGGCAAGGACGACACAGTGGTGTCTAATTACAGACCTATTTCCCTTTTGAATGTCGACTTGAAATTGTACGCGAAGATCCTTGCCAATCGTGTTCTCCCTCTTCTCTCACAAATAGTTTCCCTAGACCAGGTGGGCTTTATCCCTGGTCGGGAGGCCAGGGATAACACGATCAAAGCCCTACATATCCACCATTGGCTCTCCCGCAAGTCTTCCCAAAGGGTTTTTTTTCTATCGCTCGATGCGGAGAAGGCGTTCGACAGAGTGGATTGGGACTATCTGTCAGCCACATTAACTGCGGTGGGATTTCCCCCTCGATTTCTGCAGATGATCCTAACACTATACTCCCATTCCACGGCTAAGATACGAGTAAACGGCCACCTGTCGAACGCCTTCTCCATCACGAACGGTACCCGTCAGGGTTGCCCCCTCTCACCCCTAATCTTCATACTTACCTTAGAACCTTTTTTACGCAGACTTAGGGCAAATCCTGATATTAAGGGAATAGATATATGCGGTAAACATTATAAGCTTGCGGCCTACGCGGACGACATACTCCTTTTCCTCTCTGACCCAGTGGTCACTCTACCCAACCTTCTGACTGACTTTGCCCTCTTTAAAGATATATCCAACCTACAAATTAACTTTTCAAAATCTAAGGCCATTAACATCTCCCTTTCAGCACAGACTGTATTGCAATGTAAATCGAACTTTCCTTTTAGTTGGGAAAACAAGGCCCTCAGTTATTTGGGAATACAACTGCCTACCTGTTTAGACGACCTCTATGATCTCAATTTTCTCCCGATACTTCAGACTATACAGAATGACCTTCTGAAATGGACGTCTGGACACTTTTCATGGTTCGGACGCGCTGCAATTCTGAAAATGAATATTTTACCCCGCATACTATATCTCTTACAGACCATTCCAATTGCACTCCCCACTTCATTCTTTACGTCCTATAAAAGGATGTGTTGTAATTTCATATGAGCGGCAAAGTCCCCTAGGCTCAGTTGGAAAACGTTGACAATCCCCAAATCCAAAGGAGGCTTGAGTCTCCCTGACATACAGAAATATTACTCGGCGTGCCATCTCACGAGAGTGATTGACTGGCATATCCATGGGCTATCCAAAGATTGGATCAACATTGAAGGGGCATTCGACCCAATCCCTTTGGCTCATCTCCCCTGGATATCTCCATCCAATATTCCTAAAACTTACTCTTCTCACCCGCTTACTGGTGCGACTTTACAGGTCTTTCGTTCTGTAAATCATGCACTCCAATGGACACCTCACCCCGGCCCACTGACTCCATTAGACGGTAACCCGGGCTTCCCGCCAGGACTACCTCCTCGCCACAATTCTAGTGACCCGCCATTGCCCTCTCTCAAAGCCTCTCAATTTTTTCACAACTCTAACATGTTATCGTTTTCTGAGGTCCACTCGCGTTTCCCTGAATATTGTATCCCCTTCTACAAATTTCTCCAAATTAGACACTTCCTTAATAGTGCTCGACCGTCCTCGCAATGGTGTAGAGCACTCACCCCCTTTGAGATACTTTGCACCAATGATTCCCCCCTGCGACACCTCATTTCCACAACCTATTCGATGTTCTTCGACAATCTCGACCCTAAACACAATGAAATAGTCAAAAAATGGGAAAGGGAATTGGGCATGGATTTAGCTACCGAAGACTGGGAACATATTTACACCTATGTTCACAAAAGCTCTATCAATGTTTCGGCCCAAGAAAATTCCTACAAAATTTACGCCAGATGGTATCGTACTCCAGATATTATTCATAAGTACCACCCTGAGGTCTCACCCCTCTGCTGGAGATGTGGTCTAGACAGGCTCCCTACTTCATATATGGTGGGACTGTGTATTGATCAAACCCTACTGGGAAAAGATTCATAGGGCCATATCCCTGATCTCAACATACACGATCGCACTAACGCCATCACAATTTCTACTACACCACCTCTCGATTCCACATTCTGTTTATAAAAAATCTATTATACCACATTTGCTAAACGCTGTGAAACAATGTGTACCACTGCACTGGAAAACGACGACCGTACCTGCCCTTTCAGATTGGTACAATCGTGTGGATAGAATTTCAGAGATGGAAAACATTATTCATCAAGCCAGAGATACCCCGTCTACCTATAGTGCCATCTGGGCCTGCTGGCTACTTTACAAAGATTCACGATCATATCAGGAACTTCTACACTTACCTTGATTTTGAGACAGTCTATGTACATCCTTTCACCTCAACTTCAATGTAAACATGGCCAATCTCCGTCATGCTATCGGAACCTATGTCACCTCTCCACCGGCTGGCTCCGGTCACAGCTCCCCAACATCCTAATGTCCCCACCTATTTTTTTTTTTTTACTGTCCCTTTCCCTCTCTTGTACAGCACTCTCTCTGTTACGAATGTTTTATAGTGTTACATGTCTTGGCCTTCGACTCCTAGGTGTCCTATATACACCATAGTTCATCATCACATATCTCGCGCCATCGCACTCCTGTTTTTCTGTTCCCTCTGCGCAGCATGATCCCGTTAGGGGTGTGGAGGTTGAGCAGTTGTTGCCGCAGTTACACCTGAGAATCTTACTATCCATTTATATGAACGACACCTACTAGCACTCTCCATACGTACGTATGAGGCCCACCACATTCCCTTCCTACATGGACCATGATTCTTGAGGCTCATTGCTGTATTATCTCAGACTGCTATTTTGTTCAAGAATGTGTGTTATCCACATCTTACATTGTTAAACTGTTGTTTATGTATCTGTACCTGTTATACTTCTATCAATAAAATATATTGAGAAAAAAAAAAAAAAAAAAAAGATTGGTTGTTGGTTTTTTTTTGTTGAATTTTCTGAATGTTGTCGAATTTGTTGATAAAAAAATCCGATAACTCGTTGCAATACTCTTGAGTTTCGTTTGCTGGGGGCGCAAGGCAGGGTTGCGTTCATAGTCTGGGCGACTAGTTTGAAAAGTTCACGTGGCCGGTTTAAGGCTTTTGAGAGGGTGTTTGAGAAATTTTCTTTTGCTTTGAAAATTGCTTTATGATATGTCTTGGTCAGTGTTTTGTATTCTGTGTGACTTTCCTTTTGTCGAATTTCTTCTCCAGGCTCTTTCAGCTCTTCTGTGTTCCCGTTTCAGTAGAGTAAGAGTGCCATTAAACCATCCAGAATTTTTCCTGCGGATGGGTGCTCTACATTTCGGGCGACTGCGTCTGTAGTAATGCCTTGTTTAAGGAGCTGAGTGTTCTGTTGAGTGGTTTCGATTTAGCGTTGCTATTTTGTTTGATAATGTGGTTTTGAAGATTTCAGAGTGTAGTTTCTTATGCGATCTGGTCCAAAGTGTTGTTGCTGACTGGTTTGGTTTTTGGAGGGTGGAGTTGGTTTCAAATTTGATAGCGTGATGGTCTGTCCATGGTAGCGATATGTTGTCTAGTATGTCGATGTCCATATTTTGTTTGAAGATGAGATCCAGAATGTGACCTGACCCATGCATGGAAGCGTTTATTAGTTGTTGAAGCCCTAGTTCTTCCAGTTGGTTAATGCAGGTGGTGGCGACGGGATCTTCGGTGGAGTTTGCCCAAAGGTTAAAATCCCCAAGTACCAGAATCTTGTTGGTTTTCAGGGTGTTTAACAAAATGAATTCAGTGAGGGGTATCGGTAGATTTGTCTTTGGTCCGGGTGGTCTGTAGCATGTGGATGGTCTCTTGTGGTGTTTGAAGATGTAGACTAAGGCTGCTTTCACACTGGGGCGGTTTGCAGGCGATATTGCGCTAAAAATAGCACCTGCAAACCGACCCGAAACAGCTGTTGCTGTGTCTCCAGTGTGAAAGCCCTCAGGGCTTTCACACTGGAGCGGTGCGCTAGCAGGACGGTAAAAAAAGTCCTGCTAGCTGCATCTTTGGAGCGGTGAAGGAGCGGTGTGTTCACCGCTCCTATACCGCTCCTACCCATTGAAATCAATGGAAGACCTCGGGGATACCGCCCGCAAAGCGCCGCTGCAGCGGTGCTTTGCGGAGGTTTTCAACCCTTTTTCGGCCGCTAGCGGGGTTAAAACCACCCCGCTAGCGGCCGCATACAGCGGGTAAAACTATGGTAAAGCAGCGCTAAATATAGCGCTGCTTTACCGTCGCCGCCCCGCACCACCCCAGTGTGAAAGCAGCCTAAGTGTCTCTCTCCATAAAAGTCACTGAGTTCTGTACCGTTGGTTTGACGAGCGCCAGGTGAGATTTGAATATCACTGCTAGGCCTCCTCCTTTTTTTCCTATTCTATGCTCAGTTAGGATCCTGTAGTTTTCTGGCACCAATTCTGTTAGGATGGTGTTGCAATCCGGTGTTAGCCAGCTTTCCATGATGAAGAGGCAATCTATGTTGTTTTGTGTGATGAAGTCATGGATTTCGTGTCTGTGCTTGACTGCCGATCTGGTGTTAAGCAGGGCGCATTCTAAATGTTGCGGTTGAACTGTAGTCTTCTTGTGTTTGCTGGTTGATTGTGGGTCCTTAGTAGTTCTTTTTGTAGTATTTTTTGAATGTAGGTCGGTAGAGTTGCGGTGGTATTTCTTAGTCTGCGGAGGGACTGTATGCACATGAGGTGAAAAAAAAATTGATGTTGATGGAATGATTCGATGAAAAAAACTGATGCAATGATGATGTTGCTGGGGAGTTGATAGTCCTGCGACAGGCAGCTAATGATGCTGATGGTTCTGCTGATTGTCTGATGGGTTCTGGTGGTGGACCTGGAGAAGAAACCCTGTTGACCTAAACCCACCCTCCCGTTGTTCTAGAGGAAGGCGAAAAACCCCTACCTTAGCTGGCCAATTGCTGTGGCGGAGGAAAAAAAATCCTTCCCGACCCCCGAGAGGCGGTCGGATGCCGGTCCCTGGATCAACTGCTAAATGGTGGTCCCTGCGTTACTTACCAGGATACTTACCTGACCGGGGATGGTCAGGGATAAAGATAGGGTCGATCAGGATGGTTGCTGGAGCTGGCTAAGCCGTGGTTATCCTGGCGTTTGGTATTTCCCTGTGATGCTACCGTGTGGTCCTGCCGTGAAGGGGATGGAAGGGGTGCTCTGGGTAGATGAGGGCCTTCCGGGCCACTGAGAGGTCAGAAGATGCTTTTTAGATAATGGTGCGGTGTAATTTTGCTGTGAAGGATGGTCTCGGGATGGCTGGCGAAGTGCTGTGTCCATGTCTAGGTGTTCCACTATGGTCCTCGGAATTTTTCCCCTGAGCCGTGTCCTGTCCGGAATCTCGGCGGCTCCTGGAGCGGAAGCTTTTTTGGTGGTGCTGCGGTAGTTTTGCTGTGAAGGATGGTGTCTGTAGTTTTGCAGTGAAGGATGTTTTCAGTATGTAGTTTTGCTGTGAAGGCTGGTTCCCGTATGTGGTTTTGCTGTGAAGGATGGTTTGTTGATCTGCTAGGTTAGAAGAAGTTATTTATTGAAGTGCTGCTGGGGAGTGCTGTAGTGCTGGGTGTACCAAGATGGCCGCCGCACTAGGCCTGAGCTGGTGGAGTGCTGTGGTTGGGGACTGGGTAGCGGCTGGCGGGATTAGAAAAGGTCACTTTAGAAAGGTCTGCATAGAGTCTGATATTGGAGAAAGGGGTAAGGGGTAAGGAAGTTTATTACCCCTCTTTGCATGCATCACTTTTTCTTTGGTGGTGAAAAAAATAAATGCGGTGTAGTACGTGTCTGGACGTGGACGCTGGCAGATGAGTAGTTTTGGGAGCCTTTGGGCTCTATCAATTTCCATGTCCTTTTTGGATAGATCAGGAATGAGAACTCATCCGATTCTGCAGATATTGCAGAAGCTCTGACTGCTGGACCTCTTCAGGAATGTTTTGAAACTTTATAATATTTTGTCTTGACCTATCCTCTAGGTCTGCAAGTTTGAGCTTTTATACGTTGTAGCTCATCCTCCATGTATCCTCATGTATAAACGTCAACAAGCTCATTGTGAGCAGTTTACATTTCTGTAATTTTAGCTTCCATTTGGGTGATACAGTGGTCTTGTGTTTGCACAGTGTGAGCTATTGAGACTGCTGCAGAAAGATATAGTATATAGTGTAAAGTATATAGGGTTTGTTTTAGTGAGATCAGCATGTTCTTCATAATTTGCTCAGAGATGGGCTGATCTGAGTCTTTTTTTTTTTTAACAGAAACATTTTTATTGATCTCCAAAAAGAAGAAAATTATAGGTACAATACAACAGTGCATCATACATTGTTACAACTTCAATAACATTTGGTGTACAGTCACTTTCTCCATTTCAGCATAAATCCTTAGCCTAGATCAACCTAAACATCCAGTGAAAGAAACAATCCAATAAAACGTACTTGGCAAACTTATAGCGAGTTTTCATCACATCAGTCATTTCCAGTATATAATGATATCCTGTCCGGGGGGGGGGGGGGGGGGGGGGGGGGGGGGGGAGAAAAAATGTAAAGGAGAGCAACCAAAGGATACCCAATGGAGAGGGAGGGAGGGGAAATCCAAACAATCTTTGACTTTTCTCTTTTCAAAGTATATCTTACTCCCCAACCCAGCATCCCCAGATCTTATCAAATTTTGAGGGGCACTTCCGGCTCATGTAGGTAAGTTTATACAACGGGAGAACAGAATCGATCAGTGCCTTCCATTGTGATACACTGGGAGGGTCTGTTTTTTTCCAGTTCAGGAGGATAGTTTTCCTGGCATAGAATGCCGCATAGAATACAAACAGCTGTTTATGTACTTTAGATGCCACTTTGTCACACACTTCCAGGAGCAGGACCAATGGGTCCAGCCCCAGTGAGAGGTTCCCCACTGCATTTACCACCCCCACCACATCTTTCCAGAAGTGTTGTATGAGCGGGTACTCCCATACCACGTGCATAAATGTTCCTAGCTCCGTGGAGCACTTTGGACACCTATCTGGGCATGTTGGATAGATTCTTGATAGCCTCTGCTTTGTGTATCCATCCTGGGCCTGGACTTAACTGGGC
Organism: Lithobates sylvaticus; assembly: GCA_028564925.1. Lineage (NCBI taxonomy): Eukaryota > Metazoa > Chordata > Amphibia > Anura > Ranidae > Lithobates > Lithobates sylvaticus. The sequence goes on along the minus strand of CM053026.1, from coordinate 340,427,013 downwards.
TGGCAGTAGAGGGAGAACTCAGTTCAGAGTATTCACTGTTAGCCGCTGGAGGTTGAGAGAGCTCTGGGCTCTGTGGAATCACTGAGGGAGCTGCCGGCGCCATCTTGGCTGCAGCTCGGGTCAACCGCAGTAAAGAACGTTTGAGCTTCCGCAGCGGTTTGAGTTCTTTTTGGCACTTGGACACGATGCCTGGTTGTGGCAGAAGAGTAGTGGGTGCTGGAGGGTCGGAATGTGCCCTCTTAGGAGTTGCTGGAGATAGATATTCATCAGAGCTCTGGTGTTGTGCTGCCCTCTGCTAAGCCAGCCGACTCTACACCCCCCCCCCCCCCCCAAACATACAGTCGGGTCCATAAATATTGGGACATCAACACAATTCTAACCTTTTTTTGCTCTATACACCACCACAATGGATTTGAAATTAAATGAACAAGATGTGCTTTAACTGCAGACGTGCCACTTTAATTTGAGGGTATTTACATCTAAATCAGGTGAACGGTGTAGGAATTACAACAGTTTGTATATGTGCCTCCCACTTTTTAAGGGGCCAAATGTAATGGGACAGATTAACAATCATCCATCAAGCTTTCACTTTTTAATACTTGGTTGCAAATCCTTTGCAGTCAATTACAGCCTGAAGTCTGGAACGCTTAGACATCACCAGACAGGCCTCTACTGCAACTGTCTTCCTGCTTGTTTTTGGGGCATTTTCCCTTCAGTTTTGTCTTCAGCAAGTGAAATGCATGCTCAATCAACTACAGTCAGGTCCATAAATATTGGGACATCAACACAATTCTAATCTTTTTGGCTCTAAACACCACCACAATGGATTTGAAATGAAACGCTTTAACTGCAGACTTTCAGCTTTAATTTGAGGGTATTTACATCCAAATCAGGTGAATGGTGTAGGAATTACAACAGTTTGTATATATGCCTCCCACTTTTTAAGGGACCAAAAGTAATGGGACAGATTAACAATCATCACTTTTTAATACTTGGTTGCAAATCTTTTGCAGTCAATTACACGTTCGGTTTCATTCCTGGTGATGCTCTGCCAGGCCTCTACTGCAACTGTCTTCAGTTCCTGCTTGTTCTTGGGGCATTTTTCCTTCAGTTTTGTCTTCAGCAAGTGAAATGCATGCTCAATCGGATTCTAGTCAAGGGATTGACTTGGCCATTGCATAACATTCCACTTATTTCCCTTAAACCCTTTGGTTGCTTTTGCAGTATGCTTCGGGTCGTTGTCCATCTGCACTGTGAAGCGCCGTCCAATGAGTTCTGAAGCATTTTGCTGAATATGAGCAGATAATATTGCCCGAAACACTTCAGAATTCATCCTGCTGCTTTTGTCAGCAGTCGCATCAATAAATACAAGAGAACCAGTTCCATTGGCAGCCATACATGCCCACGCCATGACACTACCACCACCATGCTTCACTGATGAGGTGGTATGCTTTGGATCATGAGCAGTTCCTTTCCTTCTCCATACTCTTCTCTTCCCATCACTCTGGTACAGGTTGATCTTGGTCTCATCTGTCCATAGGATGTTGTTCCAGAACTGTGAAAGCTTTATGTTTGGCAAACTCTAATCTGGCCTTCCTGTTTTTGTCGTGAACCCTCTGTATTCACTCTGACGTCTTCTCTTGATTGTTGACTTTGACACACATACACCTACCTCCTGGAGAGTGTTCTTGATTTAGCCAACTGTTTTGAAGGGTGTTTTCTTCACCAGGGAAAGAATTCTTCAGTTATCCACCACAGTTTTCCCTGGTCTTCTGGGTCTTTGGTGTTGCTGAGCTCACCGGTGCGTTCTTTCTTTTTAAGGATGTTCCAAACAGTTGATTTGACCACACCTAATGTTTTTACTATATCTCTGATGGGTTTGTTGTTTTTTCAGCCTAATGATGGCTTGCTTCACTGATAGTGACAGCTTTTTGGATCTCATATTGAGAGTTGACAGCAACATATTCCAAATGCAAATAGCACGCTTCATAAGAACTCTGGACCTTTTATCTGCTCCTTGTAAATGGGACAATGAGGGAATAACACACACCTGGCCATGGAACTGAACAGCCAATTGTCCCATTACATTTAGTCCCTTAAAGTGTGAGGCACATATACAAACTGTTGTAATTCCTACACCATTCACCTAATTTGGATGTAAATGCCCTCAAATTAAAGCTGAAAGTCTGCAGTTAAAGCACATCTTCGTTTCATTTCAAATCCACTGTGGTGGTGTATAGAGCCAAAAAGATTAGAATTGTGTCAATGTCCCAATATTTATGGACCTGACTGTACCTTTCCTGCTCTGTGCAGCGGTTTTGCACAGAGCAGCCCTGATCCTCTAGGGTTCCCCGCCGGCTCTCCCTCCTGCCAAGTGCTCCCATTGCAAGTAGCTTGCAATGGGTGCAAACAAAGCCAGCTCACTCCTGAGCCATGGCTCTGCATGTCCATTCACACATACCTGCAGCTTGGCCCCACCGTCTTTCCTCAGTGGCTCACTGGCTGTTTTTTACAGCAGTGGGAGCCATTGGCTCCCAATGCTGTCTTGGCCAATGAGGATTGAGAGCTGAGGCTCTTGTGCACATCACTAGATTGCGACGAGGCTCAGGTAAGTATTAGGGGGTGCTTGGGGGGGGGCTGCTGCACAGAGGTTTTATACCGTCGTGCATGCTTAAAAAATCTTCAGCCTTTACACACACTTTAACTTTGTCATTAAAGCAGAACTAAACCCTCCCATTCCTTACATCCAAGGAATTTGAAATCTTAGCCTCTGATCTGCAGTTGCCTTGATCGTCATTGCCTGCATGATGTAGATGCTACTTTTTTTTTGCTCTTCAGCGGTGGGGTCCTCTCAGGCTGAAAAAGACGGACGTCAGCTGAGGGAAGTAGAGGGGACCAGCAGTCTCGGCACCATCATAGTGCTGGATTAAGTGGTTCCTTAACCTTAAAAAGGCGGCAGTGTGGGACCTGGGTTGGGGGGCTTATTGTGAGTATAGCTGGCTTTACAAAAAGAAACCCAAGCAGAATGGGGTTGGATGGTTAAGGGGGAAGGGGTTGGTAGGAGGCTAGATTTATGCATTGAGTTGGGATTTAAAAGGCAACTCCCAGACATACAGCTAAATGCACTGATGAAATCTATTGGAGCTGCAAAAAAAAGTTTCTCTATAGTTCATTGACACACAGCTCTTTATATTCTTGACCATAAGTACAGCCCTACCCAGTTCAGTGTGGCTGACCTTTACCTTCTGCAATGGAGAAGGAGCTTGGCCTGTGTCTTACTCTTCCTTGAGGAAAATATGAAAAAGTACTCCACCCACAATGTAGAAAAGGGAAGGAGCCACGCCATAAGCAGGGTCCCCTTTTTTTTTTCTCTGCATGCCAGCCTTTTTCCATTCCCAGGGCTACTTGGACTGGGGATTCAAGCTCTGCATGACTCGGATAGTGGCTCAAAGCATTCCTAACTTCCTGTTCTATAAGCTGCTAAGTTGTCCTCATAAAGGCTTGGCCCCACCAGGTTTTGGGGTGTGGGTTGCCACTGTAAATGCATGGTTTTATTTCCTGTGTTCCAATACATGGAATTTCTTTCCATTCCGTTAAAGTCCCTTCGCCTCTCCCCATTCCACCTGCAGGCTCTGCTCCTCCAGAGCATGGTGGCCCTGGTTCCAACCTAGAGTATAGCCTTTGGATTTTTACTACAACCTGTTTAAGGTTCTGTAGGGGGAAGGAGTTTGTCTGATACTAGACTCCAAGCCCTGAATTGATTGTGGAAAGTACAGAAGTATAAATGGAGCCCATCCATTCTGCGGTGGCCCCACGTCAGTGTGTGGTGGGGGGGGGATTCTTGACTCCCATAGCCATCAGGGAAGCATACTTATTCATACCCTTTTCTCGGGACTCCCGGCACTGCTTGCGCTTTGTAGTTGGGGTTGCTCACTCTCAAATGAGTGCTCCCCTTTGGTCTGGTCCTCATTGGGTGCTGGCTCCAGTTCTGGCCTACTGAGACAGCAGGGAATTTCTGTGGCAGGCTATCTGGATGACTTACCCCTGCGAGCGAAGTCGCCTTCTGCTCTGCTGGGCGATGTGGCAGTCTCCATATGCACGCTGCAGGGATTCAGCTGGGTGTTGATCCTAAAGAGTCCCTCTAGCCCCACCCAGGTACTTGGAATATTGGGGGCTAATTCTCAACTCTGCATGGGCCAAAGTGTCCCCTCTGCCGGACAAGCTCTGGAGATACTGGCTTTATGTTCCAATTGCTGCTGTTCCGCAGGTAGTCTGTCCTCTGCATGCTGATTGTGGGCCTCATGGTGTCCATCTTCGCTGAGGTTCCATAGGCACATTTCTGTGCAAGGGTCCTGCCCAAGTCCTGGGACAAGTCTCCTGTGTTGGAAGACCAGATCAGCATGGGATAATCAGCCAGGGCTTCCCACCTCTGATGGCTCTGGTCCCCCCATCTCTTGAGGCCAGGAATGGTTTTCCTCTCCATTTGTCGAGGATCTTGACAGTTGTCAGCCTGTTTGGCTGAGGAGGGGTGTTCTGTGTCTTTGTCCCAAGGTCGTTGGCCACCAGAGAAGTATCGACTACCTGGCCATATCATGGAGCTATGGACTGTCAGAATTTGGCTCTGGTGAAGCTTCTAAATGGGCGGACAATGCTACGACTGTGACCTAGGTCACTCACCAGGGCGGGACAAGGAGCACCACTACAGCGCTGGAGACCTTGCACATTCTACAATGGGTGGTATGGCATATGCCGGCTCTCCCCACCCGTTGTACTCTAGGAGTGAAAGTTTGGCTGGTGGACTACATTTCCCATTACATGTCAGATCAAGGAGGGTGTCGAGGCACCCAGACTTTTTTCATTCAATCTGGCTGCGGTGGGGCACCCTGAACATGGCTCTTCTGGCATCTTGACTCAACAGGAAGGTGTCTAGCTTTGTGTTGTGTGAGATCCTTTGGCAGATGTCATTCTCTGGTTGGCCGCGGCCAGCTCATTTTGGCCTTCCTCCTCTGATGTACTCTCGTCTGCTACACAGGATAGAGGCTGACGGGAGTGCAGACCTTCTGACTGCTATGCATGGTCTCAGCAACTGCAGCATGCCGACTTGGTGTGGCTGGTGATGGCCATCCTCTGACGGCTTTCTTAGTAAGAGGAACTTTTGTCCTGGGGATGGTTTTCTTCCTTTCCTTACCATAACTGGCTTGTCCAGCTTGGCTAGTGAACACTACACCCTGAGCGTTGTGTGCTCTGTAATTCCCTCTAATTCCGCCTCAGTAGATTTGCGTCGTGCTTGAATGGCTTGTATTTCGGACCAAGCTCCTCCCCATTGCAGCAGGTTTTCTGTCCATCCATTTAAATATATGGTGCTGCTCCACACCACTGTCTAGCAGGGTGCCAGGTTTTTCTCTGCTACAGTTTCACTTTGCGCTTTATAGGGCTCTGCGCCTCTATATAGTGCCTTGAAAAAAGTATTCCACATTTTGTCATGTTGCAACCAAAAAGGTAAATTTATTTTATTAGGATTTTATGTTATAGACCAACACAAAGTGGCACATGATTGTGAAGTGGAAGGAAAACGATAAATAGTTTTCAAATTTTTTTACAAATGTGAAAAGTGTGGCGTGCATTTGTATTCAGCCCCCCCTGAGTCAATACTTTGTAGAACCACCTTTCGCTGCTATTACAGCTGCAAGTCTTTTTGGGCATGTCCCTACCAACTTTGCACATCTAGAGTAAAATGCTTCTTTGCAAAATAGCTCAAGCTCTGTCAGATTGGATGGGGAGCGTCTGTGAACAGCAATTTTCACAGATTCACAATTGGATTTAGGTCTAGACTTTGACTCGGCCAATCTAACACATGAATATCCTTTAATCTAAATCATTCCATTGTAGCTCTGGCTGTATGTTTAGGGACATTGTCCTGCTGGAAGGTGAACCCCAGTCAAGTCCTTTGCAGACTCTTAGCAGGTTTTCTTCTAAGTTTGCCTTGTATTTGGCTTCATCCATCTTCCTATCAACTCTTACCAGCTTCTCTGTCCCTGCTGAAGAAAAGCATCCCTACAACATGATGCTGCCACCACCATGTTTCACGGTGGGGAAGGTTTATTCAGGGTGATGCGCGGTGTTTGCTTTCTGCCACACAGCGTTTTGCTTATATGCCAAAAAAGTTCAATTTTGGTCTCATCTGACCAGAGCACCTTCTTCCACATGTTTGCTGTGTCCCCCACATGGCTTCTCGCAAACTGCAAGTGGGACTTCTTATGGCTTTCTTTCAACAATGGCTTTCTTCTTGCCACTTGCATAAAGGCCAGATTTGTGGAGTACACAACTAAGTTGTCCTGTGGACAGATTCTCCCACCTGAGATGTAAATCTCCACAGCTCCTCCAGAGTTACCATGGGCCTCTTGGCTGCTTCTCAGATTAATGCTCTCCTTGCTCGGCCTGTCAGTTTAGGTAGACGGTCATGTCTTGGTAGGTTTGCAGTTGTGCCATACTCTTTCCATTTTCGGATGATTGAACAGAGCTCAGTGAGATGTTCAAAGCTTGGGATATTTTTTTATTATAACCTAACCCTGCTTTAAACTTCTCCACAACTTTATCTGAGGGCTTCACAGAACAGCTGCATTCATACTAAAATTAAATTACACATAGGTAAACGCTATTTACGAATTAAGTGGTTCTACAAAGTATTGACTAAGGGGGGCTGAATACAAATGCATGCCACACTTTTCACATTTGTAAAAAAATTAGAAAACTATTTATCGTTTTCCTTCCACTTCACAATCATGTGCCACTTTGTGTTGGTCTATAACATAAAATCCCAATAAAATAAATTTATGTTTTTGGTTGCAACATGACAAAATGTGGAAAATTTCAAGGGGTGTGAATACTTTTTCAAGGCACTGTATTCCTCTCCTCTCTTTCCACTCTACTTGACAGTGAAAGGAGAAGCAGTAGACTAATGAGCTCACTGGTTACTGTACACTTTTCTATCATCACTGTGCTTGCAGTGCAGCACTCTTGATCGGTTCCTTGTGCTTCTCCCTCCCCCTTTCTGAGCTCAATGGTAGTTTCATACCTATTAAAATTCAGGTACTTTATATGCATTCAAAAATCATTTGATGTATTCAGAATTACAGGGCTGTGTCTATTTGTGCCTTTTAGACCCCTTTCACACTGGAGCATTTTGCAGGCGCTATAGCGTTAAAAATAGCACCAGCAAAACACCCTAAAAGAGCTACTCCATGCACTCCAGTGTGAAAGCTCTGAGGGGATGTCTATAGACAATGTTTGGTACCAAAGTTTGCCACCGTTTCATGGTTGTGCACAACTTCAAAGCTTGACACGTTTACTCATTGCATCCTCCCTTTTGTTTTTAGTACATTTTTTATTTTTTAGATGTTTGCCTACAGTGTGCATGGACATATAGGCATTTTCAGTATTTACAAAGTTGTGCTCTGAATAGTAGTTTTTGAGCTGAAAAGCTCCTGAACGCTCATACATGCGCATAAGGCCCCTTTCACATGGACGGACCGTTCAGATCCGCCTGTTAGCCTATGGAGCGTCGGATGTCAGCGGAGATGGCTCTACGTCCAGATCCGTCGCTGGCGGATTGGATCGGGTGAGATCTGATGAAAACGGACACACTGTCCTTTTACATCCGATCTCTCCATAGAGACCAGCAGCGCTCGCAAGCCCCTCCCCGCTCAGTGAGCAGAGAGGGACTTGTCATCCGCTGGTTCAGCGGAGATCAACGGAGAGATCTCCCGCTGAGCCGGCGGACAGAGGCGGACTCCGTGGAAGCGGAGTCCGCCTCGTGTGAAAGGGGCCTAATACTCAATACATAATACACACACAAATAAATAATAAAAAAAAAAATATATATATATATATTACCGTAATTAGTGTATGTATATATTTGTAAATGCTAACCCTCAACAAATATAAACGTGACAAAAACACAGCTAAACGTGTTTCTAACTGTTTTTTTTCCCTGTTAGTTTTGGCATTTTTAGGTTATTGAGTTTGCATGAGGCCTTTGTTTTTGTTTTTGTTTTTTTATTATTGAAATTTGTGTTTGATAAACCTGAACGCTAATGTCATGTGACCATTTTATTCTCTGGAATTGTTGCTTTCAGAAATTGTATACTTTAACATCTGCAACAACAACAAATGATTTAGTGGGTAATTCCTGTGATCTGTGCTATTAGACAGCTCGGTCTCCAGTTTGGCCGCTGTGCGGCATGGATAACCAATCACAGCCATCACAAAATGTAAACCATGTATTGCATTACAGAGCTTCACCCTCCTTACTGGATGATTCATAAGTTACTCTTAGAACAAACTAATGAATCCTCCAGATCAGAGTATTGTGGATCCCAAGGTTGTGGGATTGTTTTAAGCTCTTTAACCCGGTCCAGGATATCTCCACTTCTACCTTTCTCTGCTTTGAGATTTATATTACCCCTTCACCTCCCTACTCCTGCACATCTGTACAGTAACCCCTTCATCTCCATTGTTCCACTGTATGTGACCTGTACATTAACTACAGTGCCTTTTTAAATGACCTGCAACATTACAAAATCTCCATGTTTTACCCCTTCAATACCATCATGTTCCTTCATTTCCAAAAAAAAAGTGGCAAACAATTGAATTACCTTGGAGTGTCTACTTTCTAAAAAAAAAAAAGTCATTTTGGAGACTCGGTTTTTTTTTTTTTTTTTCAAATAAAATAAAAAAAATGTGATATGGTAAATAAAATCCCAGTGGTTACATTTTTGCTACCAAAAGAATGTTTTATCTGTCCTAAAAATGTTTATATAATTCATTTGGGTATGGTGTTGCATGTCTAATTGTTCTAACCACTCTTATAAAAAGGGGTACTTTAAAGATACTGCATTTCAAACTGACAATTCAAAAAAATAATCTTGTTCAATAAGTATATAAAACATTTAAATAATGCAGTTGTGTGAATACAAAGACCTCTGATAAAACCTCCCCGATCACGTTATAAATTTGATATGTAATATGGTTACACCGACACTACTAGGCTACTTTTTAGTGTCAATGCAACCATACTATAATTCACTTTTATAATGCAATAGCAGTGAACAAATTAGAGGTTGTTTTTTTCCTTTTATAAATACCCTAACCCAGTGATGGCGAACCTTTTTGAGCCCGAGTGCCCAAACTGAAATAAATACATTGCAACACAAAACCAAAGTGCCAATTCGTGAGAGAGAGAGAGGGAGGGGGCAGAGAGAGAGAGAGGGAGGGGGCAGAGAGAGAGAGAGGGAGGGGGCAGAGAGAGAGAGAGGGAGGGGGCAGAGAGAGAGAGAGGGAGGGGGCAGAGAGAGAGAGAGGGAGGGGGCAGAGAGAGAGAGAGGGAGGGGGCAGAGAGAGAGAGAGGGAGGGGGCAGAGAGAGAGAGAGGGAGGGAGGGGGCAGAGAGAGAGAGAGAGAGGGAGGGGGGCAGAGAGAGAGAGAGAGAGGGAGGGGGCAGAGAGAGAGAGAGAGAGGGAGGGGGCAGAGAGAGAGAGAGAGAGAGGGAGGGGGCAGAGAGAGAGAGAGAGAGAGGGAGGGGGCAGAGAGAGAGAGAGGGAGGGGGCAGAGAGAGAGAGAGAGAGAGGGGGGGGGCAGAGAGAGAGAGGGAGAGGGAGGGGGCAGAGAGAGAGAGAGAGGGAGGGGGCAGAGAGAGAGAGAGAGGGAGGGGGCAGAGAGAGAGAGAGGGAGGGGGCAGAGAGAGAGAGAGGGAGGGGGCAGAGAGAGAGAGAGGGAGGGGGCAGAGAGAGAGAGGGAGGGAGGGGGCCGAGCGAGAGGGGCAGAGAGAGAGGGGGGTGTGAGAGATATGCTGAAAGAGAGAGGGAACAGGGAGAGGGAGGTGGGTGTGAGAGAGAGGGGGTGGGTGTGAGCGAGAGAGAGAGGGGGGTGTGAGAGATGTGCTGAGAGAGGGGCAGAGAGAGAGGGGGTGTGAGAGAGATGCTGAAAAAGAGAGGGGAGAGGGAGGTGGGTGTGAGAGGGAGGAGGGTGTGAGAGAGATGCTGAGAGAGGGGCAAAAGAGAGGGAGAGGGGCTGAGAGAGATGCTGAGAGGAAGAGGGAACAGAGAAAGAGAAGGGGGACAGAGAGAGGGGTGCGAGAGAGATGCTGAGAGAGAGGGGTGAGCTGAGAGGGAGGGGGAACAGAGAGGGGGGCTGAAAGAGAGGGGTGGGGGGCTGAGAGGAGAGAGAGACCTCTAGCTCTGTCCTGGACCCTCTCGTGTGCCCACAGAGATGGCTCTGAGTGCCAGCTGTGGCACGCGTGCCATAGGTTCGCCATCACTGCCCTAACCTATATCTGAAGTGATTATATTTACACAATAATTTTTAATGTTTATACTTATTGAATACATTTTTTGAATGGCAGTATCTAAAAAGTCTCATTTTGTTAGAACAGTTCTGTTTGGGAAGTGATACTGCTCAACCACCCATAAATTAGAGTATTGATGACCAAGTAATTATCAGTCCAATTATCACAGCACTGAAGAATTGCTTGGGAATAAGGGAGTAGTGCAGGCTATTACTGAAGTGGTTAAGCAAGCCTATCTCCTCAAAGCTGCAAAGATCAGTGGCCTGAGCAATGGGACTGGTATATATTCTTGGTTTCTCTCAGAGCACAGATGTGAAGTAATTATATGAAGATGTGAAACGATCCGCCTGCTGGCTGGATAGAAAATTGTGTAGTGTGCAATTGTTTCATATTTACCTGATTAAAGAAATATTTTTACTTTTTCTTGTCTAGACCATAAGAGTGCAAAATATTTGAAACACTAGTTCCAAAACGCTCAACATCCAAAGTCCCATCTTTTTAAACTGTGCCTGTTCACACCTGAGCATAGGGTTGGCTGGAAAAGCACATGAGCTTCCCTTGGGCCCCCAGTAACTTGTTTAAACATGAGTTAAAAAAATTGAAACAAAAATGCTCAAGATAAAGCCTGTAAAAGACACTCGTGTGAATGCAGCCTTAGTGATGACCATTATCTGTACTATACTACATCGATCTTTAATAACTACAGAATTTCACAAAAGTGAGTCCACCCCTCACATTTTTGTAAATATTTTATTATATCTTTTCATGTGACCACACTAAAGAAATGACACTTTGCTACAAAGTAGTGAGTGTACAGCTTGTATAACATGTATGTAAATTTGCTGTCCCCTCAAAATAACTTGACACACAGCCATTAATGTCTAAACCACTGGCAACAAAAGTGAGTACACCCCTAAGTGAAAATGTCCAAATTGGACCCAAAGTGTCAATATTTTGTGTGGCCACGATTTCTTTCCAGCACTACCTTAAAGGGGTTGTAAACCTTGTTTTTTCACCTTCATGCAGCCTATGCGTTAAGCTGAAAAAAACGCCTGGCAGTGACCAGCCCCCTCCCCCCTTGTTTTACTTACCCGAGCCCTAGAACTTGACCCGACAGGATGCGCTGTCTCTCTGCCCAGGGTGCTTGGCTCTTGATTGGATAGCTTGATAGCAGCGCAGCCATTGGCTCCCGCTGCTTTCAATCAAATCCAAAAGAGTCAGAGTCCAGCATTCGGCGGTTATTGATGCCAAATGCTGGGCTCGGGAGTGCACCCGCAAGGTAATCCCCCTGGGAGAGCACTTCTGCCAGGGGGTTATCTAATGTGGGGCGGAGCCGCCAGGGGACCCCAGAAGAGCAGGTTCGGGGTCACTCTATGCAAAACTATCTGCACAGTGGAGGCAAGTATGATATGTTATTTAAAAAAAAAAAAATAATTAACCCTTTACAATCACTTTAGCTCTCTTAGGCATGGAGTTCACCAGAGCTTCACAGCTTGCCACTGGAATCCTCTTTCATGCCTCCATGAAGACTTAACGGAGTTGGTGGATGTTAGAGACCTGGCGCTCCTCCACCTTCCTTTTGAGGATGCCCCACAGATGCTCAATAGGGTTTAGGTCTGGAGGCATGCTTGGACAGTCCATCACCTTTACCCTCAGCTTCTTTAGCAAGGCAGTGGTTGTCTTGGAGGTGTGTTTTGGGTCGTTATGTTGGAATACTGCCCTGCGGCCCAGTCCCCAAAGGGAGGGGGGGGGGGGATCATTCTCTGGTTCAGTATGTCACAGTACATGTTTGCATTCATGGTTCCCTCAATGAACTGTAGCTCCCCAGTGCCGGCAGCACTAATGCAGCCCCAGACCATGTCACTCCTACCACCATGCTTGTCTGTAGGCAAGACACACTTGTCTTTGTACTCCCTCACCTGGTTGCCACCACACATGCTTGCCACAATCTGAACCAAATACTTTTATTTTGGTCTCATCAGACCACAGGACATGGTTCCAGTAATCCATGTCCTTAGTCTGCTTGTCTTCAGCAGACTGCGGGCTTTCTTGTGCATCATCTTTAGAAGACGCTTCCTTCTGGGACGACAGCCATGCAGACCAATTTGATGCCGTGTGCGGCATATAGTTTGAGCACTGAGGCTGACTCCCTTCTCCTTCATCCTCTGCAGCAATCGTACATCTATTTCACAAAGACAACCTCTGGATATGACGCTGAGCACATGCTCTCAACTTCTTTGGTCAACCATGGCAAGGCATGTTCTGAGTGGAACCTGTCCTGTGCGGCGTATGGTCTGAGCACTGACTGGCATCCACCCCACCCCTTCAACCTCTGCAGCAATGCTGGCAGCACTCGTATGTCTATTTCCCAAAGACAACCTCTGGATATGACACGGAGCACGTGCACTCAACTTTGGTCAAGGCCTCTTCTGAGTGGAAACTGTCCTGTTAAAAAATGCTTTATGGTCTTGGCCACCATGCTGCAGCTCAGTTTCAGGGTCTTTGCAATATAGCCTAGGCCATCTTTATGTAGAGCAACAATTCTTTTTATTAATTTTTTTAGATCCTCAGAGTTCTTTGCTATGAGGTGTTGAACTTTCAGTGACCAGTATGAGAGCGATAACACCAAATTTCACAAACCTGCTCCTTATTCACACCTGAGACCTTGTAACACTAAGTCACATGACACTGGGGAGAGAAAATTGCTAATTGGGCCCAATTTGGACATTTTCACTTAGGGGTGTACTCACATTTGTTGCCAGCGGTTTAGCCATTAATGGCTGTTGAGTTATTTTAAAGGGGACAGCAAATTTACACTGTTATACAAGCTGTACACTCACTACTTTGTAGCAAAGTGCAATTTCTTCAGTTGTCACATGAAAAGGTATAAAAATATTTACAAAAATGTGAGGGTGTAGTCACTTTTGTGAGATACTGTACATGTTTTGCATCTGGAGCTCATGCAGTACTTTGCTAGTATATGACTTGTGAATGGGCTATACTGTACTTGTTTACAGGCAATGCTATGATTAATATAGATTATTTTTTTCCTCCATTGGACCAATAACTTGATACTGAAATGAAAAATTCTATTCTGCCTACAAAATATCCACAAGTAATGTACAAGCCTGTAAATCATAAAGGATAATCAAAATGAAAAAATGTATTTTTGGCAATGCTGATTTTTTTCTTTTTTCTTTTAAAACCATGATTTTTTCTATTTGATCAGGACAAAGCTTGGGTTATGGTTTTGTGAACTACATTGACCCCAAGGATGCTGAGAAGGCAATCAATACCCTGAATGGACTAAGGCTTCAAACGAAAACCATTAAAGTAGGTCCACGTTTTTGACTTTAACAAAGATTTCTGTATCTTTTTTTGTGTAGTCATTAATGTCTGAAACTTTCAAGGCCGTTGTTTTTTTTTTTGGCATAAAAATACGGTAGTTCATTGCTTCAGTTATCTGGAGAAGCAAAGCCATGAAAAAGTATGCCAAGCAGAAAGGTAGGTTTGTGTTAATTGAATTGTAGATTATAAGTAAGCTCACAGTTTGACAGCGAGTGGTTTGGCTAAGGAGAATTCAGATTTTTAAGCTACATTAAAGCACAACTTCAGCCAGCTATTAGCTAAAAAAACAATACGTTTTTTATTAAAATTAAATTAAAATACTGAAAATGCTACCTGCACACTGACTTCTCATTGTCCATAACGACAAATTAATCTTAATGGAAGGCTTTGCACTGTAATCAGCTCAGTTCTTTAAAGTGCACCTGGGCCCAGACTATGGACAATACATTTACTTATTCCCAACACGCAGTAACTGCATAATTTTGGTAAACGAGATTGTACATATTGTACAATCTGTGGTATACTCACCGGCCACTTTGAGGTACACCTTGCTAGTACCGGTTTAGACCTAGTTTTGCCTTAAGAACTGCCTTAATTCTTCTTTGCATAGATTCAACAAGCTGTTGGAAACATTCCTCAAAGATTTTGGTCCATATTGACATGATAGCATCACACAGTTGCTGCAGATTTGTTGGCTGCACATCCATAATGTGACTCTTCCATTCCACCACATTTCAAAGGTGCTCTATTGAATTGAGTTCTGGTTATTGTGGAGACTATTGGAGTACAGTAAACTCATTGTCACGTTCAAGAAAGCAGTTTGAGATTTGAGCTTTGTCACATGGTGCATTATCCTGCTGGAAGTAGCCATCAGAAGATGGGTACATACACTGTAGTCATAAAGGGATGGACAAGGTCAGCAACAATACTCAGGTAGGCCGTGGCATTTAAACGGTGCTCAGTTGGTGCTAAGGGGTCCAAAGTGTGCAAAGAGAAAAAATCCCCCACACCATTACACCACCACCTGCCTGAACCGTTGATGCAAGGCAGGATGGATCCATGCTTTCATGTTTATGCTAAATTCTGACCCTACCGTCTGAATGATGCAGCTGAAATAGTTTTTTCAATCGTCTTCAATTTTGGTGAGCCTGTGCAAATTTGTAGCTTTAGTTTTGCTGACAGGGTTGGCACCCGGTGTGGTCTTCTGCTGCTGTAGCACATCTGCTTCAATGTTCAATGTGTTGTGCATTCAGAGATGGTATTCTGCATACCTTGGTTGTAATGAGTGGTTATTTGAGTTACTGTTGCCTTTTTATCATCTTTTTTTTGTTTAATAAATGTTTATTGAAGAAATACAGAAAGAAATACAAATACAGTCGAAATAAACCGTCAAAACAGACTATGCAATTTTGTGCTAAAGTTGTGGGGGATTACAGAATGCATTTAAGAACGTAATGCTACCAGTGTTAACCCCACGCTAAGCTAAAGGACCACTTCCTTATCAATTTGCTTCTAGACCATCAAAGGTAAAAAGAAGCACTTGGTCTTTCCTTCAAAAAGAACAATAAGTGAACACTTAGGGCGGATAAAGTGCACCGTCTTGGCACAAGTTATTTAGAGAAATAGCAAGTACAGGAGGAAAGTGCAAGGAAATGCAAGGGTGCAAGAAAGGAAGAAGAGGAGTGGGGGGGGGGGGGGGTGGTTGGCATGCATGATACACTGTGTGCTAGCTATCTCAAATTATGTTATTCTAAGAGAAGGTGATATACATTCAATCAAACAATAGCCATACGGATTCGGCCTAGGGCGTATGAGGCCTGTCTATAAATGTAAATTTGGGTTCAACACAGGTGTGTGATTATCTCCTTATAAGTCGTGGTGTTTTTGAAGTCCGTCCATTGGGACCAAGACAGGTTGTGACGTTCAGAGGTGTCCTTGTCTCGGTGAGTGATTTCTTCCATAAGGGCGACTTCAGAAATTTTTCGAAACCACGTTTTCATTGGTGGAATCTCCGGCTGGCCCCACTGTGCAGGTATTAATGCCTTGGCTGTGTTGAGTAGGTGCGGGACTATAGAACGCTTGTATTTGCCGATCGGTTCCTTGGTAGCGTGGAAAAGGATAATCCACGGGTCAGAGGAGAGGAGGACATTGGAGATCTGCTGTATTATTTGGATAACCTTGTCCCAATAAGGGCGAATTAGTGGGCACGACCACCATATGTGTGCGTGGGTTGCTTTGTTCCCACAATTCCTCCAACACAACGGGGAATTAGCTGGGAACATCCGATGGAGCTTTGATGGGGTATAGTGCCATCTAGTGAGCAGTTTGTAGTTGACCTCTGTCATTTTTGATGCTAATGAAGAGATGTGAGTCAGTTGTAGTACTTTATCCTTTTGGCTGTGTGGAAGGCAGGAGTCCAGATCTGCCTCCCACCTGGCGAGGAAGGGAGGATGTTTGTCATCCTGGAGCTTAATGAGTGCTTTGTAAAAAAGTGAGATACAGTGATCCGGCGGATCTGTAGGGTATAGTACTTCCTCGATACCATTTAAGTCTTGTAACCCTCTTAGAGGCTGCGGAAGAGATCCGAGGAAGTGTTGCAGTTGGTTGAACCTCCATTTATCCAGGTAAACAGGTGGCTTGGGGCCAAGGATATCTCTTAGGGGTTTGGGAGTGTTGGCCTGAAGAACATGGTGTAGTAACAGGGGTTTGCCTGGGGTCCAAGTCTGGAATCCCGGATCAAGTTGACCAGGGAGGAAAAAGGCATTGCCCAGAAGCGGTAATAATGGTGAAGTGTATGACCATGAAAACTTCCTATGTAGAGAGTCCCAAATATCCAGGGTGGAGGTGGTCAACGAGGAGGTAGTTGGGGCGAGGTGCCTGTATGGGCGTGGGAGCCAAGGAGAGACTGCTAGGTCTGTGCGGCACAGAGCGTTTTCCAGACTCACCCATAGTTTAGAGTTAGCGGCATACTTCCATTCTGAGACCCTGGACAAGACTACAGCGTTATAATATGCTTTAAAATTTGGGAGAGCCAGTCCCCCAGAACCCTTGGAGCGAAAAAGCACTTCCTTGGATACTCTAGGGTGGCTGTTCCTCCAAATAAAGCGGGAGATCATGGTCTGCAATATAGAGAAGAACCCTATGGGAACACCCAACGGAATCATTTGGAAGTAGAACAGCACTCTGGGGAGGATATTTATCTTAACTATGCTCACTTTGCCCAGCCAGGAATGTGCTAACGTGTTCCACTTTGTGAGGTCATTCCTAATGTTGTTCAGTAAAGGAATGTAGTTATGTTTAAAGAGGGATTGGATGTTGGGTGTGAGATATATTCCCAAATACTTCATACTTCGGTGTACCCATCTAAATGGGAAGAGGGGTTTTAGTCGTTCTGCTTCCCTGCTGGGTAAGTTAATATTCAAAATCTCGGACTTCGATAAATTAATTTTAAAGTTAGATATTGTCTGAAAGGTGGAGAAGGCCGTCATTAGGTTAGGGAGTGAGATGTGAGGTTGTTGAGTGAAAAATAAAATATCGTCTGCGTATGCTGCGTATTTATGGGTGTTATTGCCTACTTGAATCCCGTGGATATTTGCATTACGCCTTACAGTAGCTAGAAAGGGTTCTAGGGTGAGAGCGAATAGGAGGGGTGAAAGGGGGCAACCCTGTCTAGTCCCATTAAATAATTGAAATGAGTCGCTTAGGGTTCCATTTATGCGAATTTGGGCTGTGGGACAGGAGTAGAGGGATGTTATGCGATGGAACATTTTTGGCCCCAATCCGAAATGGCGTAGGGTCATTTTTAGGTAGTCCCAATCCACCCTATCGAACGCCTTTTCAGCGTCTGTGGAGATGAGTAGGGTGGACTGGGCTGACCTTTGGGCATATTGAATTAGGGATATTGCTCTGAGAGAGTTATCTTTGGCTTCTCTATGTGGCATGAAGCCCGTTTGGTCCGTGGAGACCCAACTGGATATAAGGGGGAGTAATCTATTGGCCATGACTTTAGAGTATAGTTTAATGTCAACATTTAACAGGGAAATCGGCCTGTAGCTGCTGCATTGGGTAGGGTCTTTTCCCGATTTGGGAATGACCGTAATGTGGGCTGTAAGGGATTCTGGGCGGAGTCCCGAGGACTGTGAGATAGAATTGGCATATGCCGTAAGGCGAGGTAGGAGAATCTCGCTAAATGTTTTATAATATAGTATAGTGTAGCCATCAGGGCCTGGCGCTTTACCTGTCGGAGATGACTTCAAAGCTGTCTGAAATTCTTCAACCGAAAGCTGCCTTTTTATCATCTTGAACCATCTTCCCATTCTCTGACATCAACAAGTCATTTTTGTCCAAACAAATCCCTCTCACTAAATATTTTCTCTTTCTGAACATTCCCTGTAAACCCTAGAGATGGTTGTGTGTGACAATCCCAGTAGATCAGCAGTTTTTGAAATACTACGACCAGCCCACCTGACACCAACAACCATGCCACATTCAAAGTCATTTAAATCCACTTTCTTCCTCATTCTACTCGGTTTGAACTTGGCAAACCGTCTCCACCACATCTAGATGCCTAAGTGCATTGAGTTGCTGCCATGTAATTGGCTGACTAGCAATTTGTGTTACCAATCAATTGAACAGGTGTTAAAGTGGCCGGTGAGTGTATCACTTCCATGTTTTTCTTTGAGGAGGAAAAAAAAAACCTTTTTGTTCCACCCTGGTATTAGAGGAATCTTTCTTGTGAAAGGCAGTTGAATCTGTGTGCTGGCTCCTTCCATAATCTCTCCACCCACACTAAGTAGGTAGAGGGCAAGAGCCTACATTAGGATTTAAGGCAAGAGCAATGATTTATGAATCAGTGCATCAATAAAATAAACAAGTGCCAGTAAAAGCAGAGTAGTACAGAAAAAGCGTAAACAAAAGCATATTGTATGAAAAAACAAAATAAGAAACTGTGCTAAGGCTCTAACTGGATGGATGTATGCCCACCAGATACATTAAGATCAATCAAGACCAATAAGGTAGCAGCAACTAAAACTGTGTTATGACCGCAA
This sequence comes from Lithobates sylvaticus, assembly GCA_028564925.1. Lineage (NCBI taxonomy): Eukaryota > Metazoa > Chordata > Amphibia > Anura > Ranidae > Lithobates > Lithobates sylvaticus. The sequence continues at coordinate 340,408,276 of CM053026.1, read as the reverse complement.
CAAACGTGAAAGGAAAACAAAAAAGCTGCGCTTAACCAATACAGTGAATGGAGGATGGCGAACTAAACCGAGCAGCAATGAAAGCTCAGGCTAATTGGCTCATCCAACCAACATACGTGAAAGGATAATTTATCCTTCGTGATGGGTGAAAACAAAATTTGTAAAATAAACAATGTAACTATAAACAGACCATTGAAATATTAAACAGAATAAAGTCCATAAGATTAATACTTGAATGTGGGAAACACCCGTGGGCTATAATAAATGACTCATATAGTCAATAATGCATATAAGTCCATTGAATAATAGTTGAAAATTCAAATCAAAATCCGACTTGTGTGAAGCATCCGGACCACCACCACAATAAGTGAAATGTCTGCTTACCACAAAGCTATGATCCCCCGTTACAGAGGATCATAGAAGGCATGAGTATTATTACTGAAATGAGGCCTCCAATGGTACTGCAATCTGGACATCCAAAAAGCATATTGTAATCTGTGCTAAGTGGAGGCAGCATGGTAGTATTCCATGCTCTGTGTCTGTTTAGTGAGCTGCAAAAATGAATACATTATAGCATGGGAATGCAAAGTTTCATTTAAGTGACAGCTCTGAGTTTGCCTAGGGCTGCTTTCACATTCGAGAGACGGCATTGCCCAGCAGTAGTCCATGTCCATTTAATTCCATATTATTCAGTACACAATGATTAAATGAATGAACCAAGGTAATTTAACCTATAATTTTATAGGAAGATTTTCCTGATAATATAAAGAACAGGGTTTCCTCAACTATCTCAGATCTTCTCTCCCACACTATTGCCTGGTCAGTACAAATGGAAGCAGTGGATTTGAGGCCCTGTCATTCTGCTCTCTCCCCTACTGGTATGTCCTTTCTTGTCATATGAACAATTAATGCGACTGCTTTGCTGTTTGTGCTGCTGCTCCCTCTTACAGTTTGTGCACCGGTATTTCAAATTCAGGTTGTGGTGAGCTTTTTTTCAACCTGTAGTTTTGCATGTTAAAACCTACTACTAATTAAGTATCAAGTTTTATATAAAATGAGCTAAGCTCATTATTCCATCTGTTCAGCGGGTGTTTTTAAAGGTCAGTGATGTCCCCAACATTACATGGAGGATCATGTTCCACATAACTCACTGTCATTGAAGCACCCACTCTCCCCCTTGTTGATCTTGCCACTTGATGTCCCCACTAAGTGTCAGGGGCAAGACTCAAATACCAGTTGCTTTAGCAGTAACGGGACTTCCAACAACCAGCGGTATAGGTATAAAAGCAGGTCACCCTGGTTGATGATGCGGGGTCTAAATATTAACCAGTGTTCACCATAGCACCCGATGGTGATGATGGCTTTAGCTGCGTGTTAGTACCAGGTTGCGGTCCCCAGGATCACCCCATCAGGAGGTGAGAAACCTGGGGTCCAGTAGTGGATATAGCAGGTAAGGATCAAACAAACGTAGTCGGTAAACACATTTTTAATTCTTGTGAGTGACTGTGTATTCACCAGTAATGTTAAAAATGCCTGCAGGCCCTTTTTTTACATTCTCATATAGGTGTGCAAAAAAGTAGTCAGTAAACAAGCCAAAGGTCAGTAATGAGTACTGGTTGTGATTAGGCAGAAACGTAGTCGAGGAACAAAGCAAGGGTCGGTAACAGAGCGAGATACTAGCTGGAGCACAATAGTTTGGCAAAAGAAGTGCAGAGAAATGGCTTAAATCAAAGTTCATGGGAGGAGCAAAGTGTTAAAAATAGCTGGGTGATACCCAGTGTTTGAGAGAAGGATTTTGCGAAGTGGAGCTATGTTTAGAATTGTTATAAGCAAACTCTGCCATAGAAAGATGGTCCACCCAGTCATCTTGAAGAGAACTGACAAAACATTGAAGGTACTACTCCAATGTTTGGTCCTCCGGTTTAGACTAGTCTAGTTTATAGATTTATTGAACTATCAACCCCCTAGTTTATTCAGCAGAAGGTACCCCTTTACTGGTATAAAATGAGCCATCTTAGTGAGACAGTCAACTACCAAGATGGTAATAATTTCTTTTGAAGGAGGTAAATTGACCACGAAGTCCATAGAAAATTACCCAACGGTCTTAATGAAACTGGGAGCAGCTGGAGCAACCCCAAAGGAGAAGCTCAGGTGTCTTATTGCGTGCACAGGTCAGGCACAAGGCCACAAAGCTTTTGACATCTCTTGTAACCAGGCCACCAAAAGGAACATGACCAATGTTCTTCCTTAAAAATACCAAAATGCCCCACGAGTTTAGAGTCATAAACTAACTCGAGGGCTTCAACATGAACAGATTTAAGTACATGGAGACAATGTGCTGGAGTCCAAAAGCCATTCTTGTATTCAAGGTTAGTGTCCTTAGGATGGTTGAAAAGTGGGTCATTCTAATACCCCTCTTTGAGCAAACTCACGGTCTTGGAACTTGTGGCCCTCAGGAAGTTCTTTTGAGGTAGGATTGTACATTCAGTCACCTTCCTGGAGCGGCTCAGACAGCATCCTTGATGGCCATCGGCCTTACCTATCCTCCATCCAGGTTGATGCAAGATAATAAAATTGAACCTTGAAGCGCATAGAGACCAACGTGCTTGTCTAGAAAACAATTTATTGGCAGAACAAATAAATTCCAAATTTTTACAGTCGGTGAGAATAGTTGCATGATAAGCCCCTACCAGCAGATGCCTCCATTCAGAAAAGGCTTCCTTAATTGCCAGCAGCTTTTTATTCACAATGTCATTCCTTTCAGCTGAAGACATTAAACTAGAGAAGTAAGCGCAAGGCTGAAGCTTTCCTGAGAATGGATAGCTCCCACGGCAGAGTCTGAAGCATCTACTTCCTTGATAAAAGGTAGTTCAGGGTCAGGATGTACCAATACTGATGCAGAGGTGAAAAGTCTTTAGCTTACTAAAAGCAGTCTGTGCCTCAGGTGACCACACAAAGGGATCCTTTTTTCTTTGTCCGCTGTGTAATTGGTGCTATCCCCTAAGAGACGTTTTTGTTGGATTTGCCAACTTCTACAGAAAATTCATAGTTCCTTAATGTTTCTGCGGGCTGGCCAATCTACCACTGCTTTGATCTTCTCGGGATCCATGCTCACTCCTTCTGGAGAAAGAATATACCCCAAGGACTGGATCTTGGTTCGTTCAAACTCGCGTTTCTCCAGTTTAATATAAAGTCTATCTTTAACCTTTCAAAAACGGTGCAAACATGCTTGCAACGTTCCTCCAGGTTAACAGGAAAAATTAGAATATCATCCAGATAGGCAATCAAACTGGTCCAACAGACCTTGAAAAACATTGTTTATGAAGTGTTGAAAAGTCGCTGCAGCGTTGCAAAGGCCAAAAGGCAATGCCAAGGACTTGAAATGCCCATATCTGGTTCTAAAAATATTTTTCCATTCATCTCCTTGAAGAATGTGGACAAGGTGTTATGCCCCCTGCAAGTCTAGTTCATTTCAGAAATCAAGGGGAGTGGTTAACATTTTTTAATAGTGATTTTTATGTCCCCGTAATCAATGCATGGATGCAAGGTGAAGTCTCTTTTCAACAAAGAACAAGGCTGCTCCTGCAGAAGATGTTGAGTGTCTGAAACAAAGCCCTTCTCTAAATTCTCATCAAGCCACTCCCTAAGCACCTTTAATTCAGGTTTTGATAGATTGAAAAGGTATTTGTTCCTGGGAGCAGTTCAATGGGACAATCATATGGGCGATGAGGCGGTAATCGTCATTCTTCGATTTCCCAGGACTCGTGATATTTTGAAGGCAGATTGTCATATGACTGTATAGTAATCACATCCTCTTGTGATTCCTTTACAGGCGGAGAACTTGTTTGACAAAGTTCCCTACAGTATTCCTCGCAATGGTGAGGTGGGGGTGGCGTAAAATCTATAGCCTGTGCTCACCAGTTGATATAGTAATTGTGAGTGGAAAACCAAGGAATGCCCAGGATGACAGGAAATTTGGGTGACGTAATCAGCTGAAAGCTAATGGTCTCACGATGGTCAGCCTCAAGCTGGAGTAATAGTCCCAAGGGAAAAAGGTACTGAAGATGAGGGTGAACCATCAACTGTCTCCAAATCAATAGGGGCAGATATTTCTTGCCCGACTATTTTTGCTGTGAGCAAATTATGTCCAAAAAGTTCCCCCCAGCCCCGGAGTCCAGCATAGCAAAGCAGGGAATGTCATGGCCCGTGGAGATGAGTTTAATAGGGATTACAAAATAAGCTAGTAGAGAATTCCCTTTATTTTCTTGAATGAATGATTGTGAAGATGGATTGGCTAATGGAGTTTTTTTCAGGCACAATCACAGCAGTCGCAGCAATTGTTCTAAGTTTGTTTGGTCATTATGCAGCCAATTGACCTGAGTCCCCACAATATAGACATAAGTTCTCAGAATGTGTTTCTCCATAATGGAAATGGTCTTAATAGCATCAACCTGCATAGGCTTGGGAGTGTCAGAATCTGGACAAACTTTGGAATCATGCTGAACAAATGAACTTGGCAGAGAAACGCATGCCATTATTGCTTCCAAACATTCCCATCCTCTCCTTCCTGTAAGTCTCTAAACAATTCTGATACATAATTGGATGAAGGCCTTCGAGATCATTAGAAGTCTCTACTCTGGCAAGCTCATCCTTTACCTGTTCAGAAAGGTAAAGGATGTAGGTAAAGGTAAAAACTGGCTTTTTTGCACTGCAGGGTTCCAAGTGGTATCTGCGATCCATCACCTAAATTCAGTTGTGTACAGAGCGTTTACACTGCCGCAAACTAAGCAACTTTGCTTCAGCAGTAGCAAAATGGTTGGGATCGTCAAAGTCTGAAACTTATTCAAAGTGGCACCATCTTATTCTATATAAGGGGGAGGCCCAAGCTACAGCTTCACCTGTCAGAAGTTCGATAATAAATAGTACCTTCCTTTTCCAGAAGGGAATGCAGCAGGGTGCATTTGGAAATATAAACGACACTGATTAAAGAATCCCCTGTAATGGTGGTGGTCTCCATTAAACTTAGATGGTTGAGGCTGAGGCATATGTGTTAGTATCCTCTTGGTCCAGCAGGGAATAAATCTCCTGTTGCCTTTCCACCTTACTTTCTAGTTTGGCAACTTTTTCTTGGTAGGTAACACTGAATTTCTTCAGCTCAGCAATTTGCTGCCTTAGAGGAGCCACAATGTTTGCTATAGCCTCCTCAATGTTTGAGCCAGATTATTCTGTAACGATCAGGGGTCAGGCTCGAAGACCAGTTGCTTTAGCAGTAGCCGAACACTGATCAGCAGGATAGGTATACAAGCAAGGGGGTCAGCCTGGAAGATGGGTCTAAGTACTAACCAGTGTTCACCAGAGCTCCTGATGCTGGATTTAGCTGTGTTAGTACCAGGTCGCGGTGCTCAGCTTCACCTCACCAGGAGGTGAGCAAGCTGTGGTCCAGTGGCAGATATAGCAGGAAGAGATCAAACAGAAGCGTGGTCAGTAACAAGTAGTTGCAAGTTGGGTTCAGGCAGGCGCGTAGTCGAACAAGCCAAGGATTGGTAAGGAGTGGCAGCAGGTAAGACAAAGCGAGATATTGGCTGGAAAGAGCACAATAATCAGGTAAACAGGAAGTGCAGAGACATGGCTTAAATTAGGAAGTTAAAGTGGAAGAGCAAAATTTAAGGTTCAAGGCAGGATTATTCAAGGCATTAAGGGAACTAGTGGCTCGGCAAGAAGATCGCATTGCCTGACACTGCAGAGGTTCCAGGCCCTGACACTAGGACACTATTTAGAAATGAGCACACTAGGAAATTAAGGCAGTGGTCCACCCCCACCTACAGCACACAGTATGTGGAGAGATCACAAACTAGCAGTAAGGGCACTTTCACACTGAGGCAGTGGGGGCGATAGCAGTAAAGCGCTGTCAGTTTTATTGACGCTTTACCGCTGTTTAAGCGGCGTCTTGCCGGCGCTAGCGGTTTGCTCCCCCCCCCCCCCGAAGGGTTTAAAAGAGTTAAAAGTGCTGCCTATTGATTTCAATGGGCAGGGGGGTTTAGGAGCTGTGTATACACCGCTCCCGCGCTGCCCCAAAGATGCTGCTTGAATGCATGAAGAACGCCTCAGTGTGCCTTAGAGATCACATTTATAAACCATGGAGTGCACAGTAAGCACAAATACTTAGTGATTGTGTAAAGGCAGAAGGTTTTTTTATCCTAAAGCGGAGTTCCACCCAAAAGTGGGGTGTGGGTACCTGTTTGACAGGTATTCGTCCCCACTTCCAAGAGATCTCGCCATGGCGAGATCACTCTGTAGTTCGGTCCCCCTCCTCCTTCCCCCGCAGCCGGGCCATTAAGAAAGCGCTTTGTGCATGTGCAGTAGGGAACAGACTGTGAAACTGCGATGCTTCACTGCCGATTTCCCTTGCAGGCGATGGCAGCATCCATGAGCCGATGGAAACATCTGCTGGGATGCCAACATAGCTGGATTCCAGGCCAGGTAATTGTCCTAATAAGTCGGCAGCTACAGTATATGTAGATGCTGACTTTTTTTGCTAGGGGGCTGAACTTCGCTTTAATGCATACTATGCATTAAGATGAGCCTTCTGTGTGCAGCAGCCCATCTAATACTTACCTGAGCCCCATCTAGATCAGGGATGTTGTAGGAATGTCTCGGCTGCACGGGGCTCCCCACCTCATTGGCTGAGACACAGCAGTGGTGCCATTGGCTCCCGCTGCGGTCAATCAGCCAATGAGGAGAGAAAGGGGGCTGGCCGGGCCACAACTCTGTGTCTGAATGAACACAGGGAGCTGCAAGCTGCTTGGGGAGGAGGGAGATGCCAAGAGCACCGAAGAGGGACCCGAGAAGATGAGGATCTGGGCTACTCTGTGCTTATCCACTGTACAGAGCAGGCAAGTATAACATGTTTGTTTTGTAACTAAAAAAAAATAAAAATAAAAGACGTTACGATCACTTTAACCTTCATGACCGCCAGAATGTTTTATCCATTCAAGACCAGGGCAATAATCAGCACTGCTACTTTACCTGACAATTGCTCAGTCATGCAACATTGTACACAGTTGAAATTTTATTTTTTCACACAAATACAGCTTTCTTTGGTGGTATTTGATCACTGCTGGGTTTTTAATTTTTTGTTTTATAAACCATACTACTATGAATTACCTAAAATTTTGAAATAATATTTTTCATAGTTGTGGTTATAAACATTTGCAAACAGGTAATCATAAATTTAGGCCACAATGTATTCTACATTTCTTTGAAAATAACCCAAATCAGTGTATATTTAATCTCTATGAAAGTTACTCTACAAACTATAGTGTATTATATACAGTGTATTTGAAATTGGTATCCAAGGTATTTAGTAAGAGGCATGGCAAGTTTTTTTTTTTTTTTTTTTTTTTTTTTTTTTTTAAGCCATTGGATACATTTGGTTTTCGTTTACATACTGTCGCTAGTGCATTACAGCAGCATCATATGACTGGTGTGTCCGTGATCAGAGATATTGATTGGTGACAGTATATAAATGTGTTTTTTTTTTTTCTTCTTTACAGTGGGGCAAAATAGTATTTAGTCAGCCACCAATTGTGCAAGTTCTCCCACTTAAAAAGATTAGAGAGGCCTGTAATTCTCATCATAGGTATACCTCAACTATGAGAGACAAAATGTGGAAACAAATCCAGACAATCACATTGTCTGATTTTTGAAAGAATTTATTTGCAAATTATGGTGGAAAATAAGTATTTTGTCAATATCAAAAGTTCATCTCAATACTTTGTTATATATCCTTTGTTGGCAATGACAGAGGTCAGACGTTTTCTGTAAGTCTTCACAAGGTTGTCACACACTGTTGCTGGTATGTTGGCCCATTCCTCCATGCAGATCTCCTCTAGAACAGTGATATTTTGGGGCTGTCGCTGGGCAACACGGACTTTCAACTCCCTCCAAAGGTTTTCAATGGGGTTGAGATCTGTAGACTGGCTAGGCCACTCCAGGACCTTGAATTGCTTCTTACGAAGCCACTCCTTCGTTGCCCAGGTGGTGTGTTTGAAATCATTGTCATGCTGAAAGACCCAGCCAAGTTTCATCTTCAATGCCATTGCTGATGGGAGGTGGTTTGCACTCAAAATCTCACAATACATGGCCCCATTCATTCTTTCATGTACACGGATCAGTCATCCTGTTCCCTTTGCAGAGAAACAGCCCCTAAGCATGATATGGCCACCCCCATGCTTCACAGTAGGTATGGTGTTCTTTGGTTGCAACTCAGCATTCTCTCTTCTCCAAACACACTTTTTTGGTTTCATCTGACCAAATGAAAGTCTCCCAATCCTCTTCTGGATCATACGAATGCTCTCTAGCAAACCTCAGACGGGCCCGGACATGTAATGGCTTAAGCAAGGGGACACGTCTGGCACAGCAGGATCTGAGTCCCTGACGGCGTAGTGTTACTGATAGCCTTTGTTACCTTGGTCCCAGCTCTCTGCAGGTCATTCACTAGGCCCCCCCGTGTGGTTCTGGGATTTTTGCTCACCGTTCTTGTGATCATTTTGACCCCACTGGGTGAGATCTTGCATGGAGCCCCAGATCGAGGGAGATTATCAGTGGTCTTGTATGTCTTCCATTTTCTAATTATTGCTCCCACAGTTGATTTCTTCACACCAAGCTGTTTGCCTGTTGCAGATTGTCTTCCCAGCCTGGTGCAGGTCTACAATTTTGTTTCTGGTGTCCTTCGACAGCTTTTTGGTCTTAACCGTAGTGGAGTTTGGAGTGTGACTGTTTGAGGTTGTGGACAGGTGTCTTTTATACTGATAAGTTCAAACAGGTGCCATTAATACAGGTAATGAGTGGAGGACAGAGGAGCCTCTTAAAGAAGATACGGGTCTGTGAAAGCCAGAAATCTTGCTTGTTTGTAGGTGACCAAATACTTATTTTCCACAATAATTTGCAAATAAATTCTTTCAAAAATCAGACAATGTGATTGTCTGGATTTGTTTCCACATTTTGTCTCTCATAGTTTAGGTATACCTATGATGACAATTACAGGCCTCTCATCTTTTTAAGTGGGAGAACGTTCACAATTGGTGGCTGACTAAATACTTTTTTGCCTCACTAATTTCTTTTTAAATATAGTTGTGTTTTTTTTTTTTCCATTAAAGGTTTTTATTAACCACTTTCCGACCGGCGCACGACGATGTACGTCCCTTTTTTGAAGAGGGATATCTCGGTAACGGCAGCAGCTGCTGCCACAACCGAGATATCCATCTCTTCAGGCGCCGGTCGGCATTCCGATAATGGTGGTCATCGCGGCGAATTCGCCGCGAGATCACCGTTGGCGGCGGGAGAGGTGCCCCCCCCTCCCGCCGCTCTCCCACACCTTCCGCCGCTTACCGGAGCCGTCGGCAGCGGCGGAGGCGATCGGGTCTGTTCCCTGCCTGTGCATAGAGATGAGTGACGCTAAGATGGCCGCCACTCATCTCTATACCATAGGAGGGCGGAAGCGACGTCAAAAACGTCACTTCCGCCCATACGTCTTAAAGAGGAATTTACAAATGTCATTTTTTTAAATGACATTTTATTTTTATTTTTATTTTTTTCATTGAAGTCCAAATATGAGATCTGAGGACTTTTTGACCCCAGATCTCATATTTAAGAGGACCTGTCATGCTTTTTTCTATTACAAGGGATGTTTACATTCCTTGTAATAGGAATAAAAGTGAGCCAATTAATTTTTTTTTTAAAAACAGTGTAAAAATAAATAAAATCAAGAAAAATAAATAAGAAAAACAAACAAAAAATTTTTTAAAGCGCCCCGTCCCGACGAGCTCGTGCGCAGAAGCGAACGCATACGTGAGTAGCGCCCCGCATATGAAAACGGTGGTCAAACCACACATGTGAGGTATCGCCGCGATCGGTAGAGCGAGAGCAATAATTATAGCCGTAGACCTCCTCTGTAACCCAAAATATGCAACCTGTAGAATTTTTTAAATGTCGCCTATGGAGATTTTTGAGGGTAAAAGTTTGATGCCATTCCAGGAGCGGGCGCAATTTTGAAGCGTGACATGTTGGGTATCAATTTACTCTGCGTAACATTATCTTTCACAATATATAAAAAAATTGGACTAACTTTACTGTTGTCTTATTTTTTTATTCAAAAAAGTGATTTTTTTACAAAAAAAGTGCACTTGTAAGACCGCTGCGCAAATACGTTGTGAAAAAAAGTATTGCAACGACCGCCATTTTATTCTCTAGGGTGTTAGAAAAAAAACAATATATAATGTTTGGGGGTTCTAAGTTTTTTTTTTTTTTTTTTTTTCTAGCAAAAAAAACTGTTTTAAACATGTAAACACCTAAAATCCAAAACGAGGCTGGTCTTAACCACTTCAGCCCCGGACCATTTGGCAGCCAAAGGACCAGAGGTCTTTTTTCAATTTCGCACTGCACTACTTTAACTGGTAATTGCGCGGTCATGCAATTTTGTAACCAAACGAAATTTGCGTCCTTTTCTTCCCACAAATAGAGCTTTCTTTTGATGGTATTTGATTGCCTCTGTGATTTTTATTTTTTGCGATATAAACGGAAAAAGAGCGAAAATTTTGAAAAAAAAAGAGATTTTCTACTTTTTGTTATAAAAAAAATCTAATAAACTCAATTTTAGTCAAACATTTGGGCCAAAATGTATTCAGCCACATGTCTTTAGTAAAAAAAATGCCAATAAGCGTATATTTATTGGTTTGCGCAAAAGTTATAGCGTCTACAAACTAGAGTACATTTTCTGGAATTTACACCGCTTTTAATTTATGACTGCCTATTTCATTTCTTGAGGTGCTAAAATGGCAGAGAAGTACAAAACCCCCCCAAATGACCCCATTTTGGAAAGTAGACACCCCAAGCTATTTGCTGAGAGGCATGTTGAGCCCATTGAATATTTTTTTTTTTAGTCCCAAGTGATTGAATAAAGACAAAAATAAAAAAGATTTTTTTTTTTTTTCAAAAAGTTGTCACTAAATGATATATTGCTCACACATGCCATAGTTATATGTGGAATTGCACCCCAAAATACATTTTGCTGCTTCTCCTGAGTATGGGGATACCACATGTGTGGGACTTTTTGGGAGCCTAGCCGCGTACGGGGCCCCGAAACCCAAGCACCGCCTTCAGGATTTCTAAGGGTGCAAATTTTTGATTTCACTCCTCACTACCTATCACCGTTTCGAAGGCCATAAAATGCCAAAATAGCACAAAACCCCCCCCAAATGACCCCATTTTGGAAAGTAGACACCCCAAGCTATTTGTTGAGAGGCATGGTGAGTATTTTACAGCTCTCATTTGTTTTTGAAAATGAAGAAAGTAAAAAAAAAAAAAAAATTTTTTTTCTTTTTTCAATTTTCAAAACTTTGTGACAAAAAGCGAGATCTGCAAAATACTCACAATACCTCTCAGCAAATAGCTTGGGGTGTCTACTTTCCAAAATGGGGTCATTTTGGGGGGTTTTATGCCATCTGGGCATTCCATGGCCTCCGAAACTGTGATTGGCAGTGAGAAGTGAAATAAAAAAATTACACCCTTAGAAAGCCTGAAGGCGGTGATTGGTTTTTGGGGTTCCGTACGCAGCTAGGCTCCCAAAAAGTCCCACACATGTGGTATCCCCGTACTCAGGAGAAGCAACAGAATGTATTTTGGGGTGTATTTCCACATATGCCCATGACATGTTTGAGCAATATATCATTTAGTGACAACTTTTTGTAAAAAAAATATATATATTTTTTTTTTTTCATTATTCAATCTCTTGGGACAAAAAAAAAAAATATTTAATGGGCTCAACATTGCTCTCAGCAAATAGCTTGGGGTGTCTACTTTCCAAAATGGGGTCATTTGGGGGGGGTTTGAACTGTCCTGGCATTTTATGCACAACATTTAGAAGCCTATGTCACACGTCACCCACTCTTCTAACCACTTGTAGACAAAGCCCTTTCTGACACTTTTTGTTTACATGAAAACATATTTTTTTTTTGCAAGAAAATTACGTTGAACCCCCAAACACTATATATATTGTTAAAGCAAAGGCCCTACAGATTAAAATGGTGGGTGTTGCATTTTTTTTTTTCCACACAGTATTTGCGCAGCGATTTTTCAACGCATTTTTTGTGGAAAAAATACACTTTTTTTTATTTTAATGCACTAAAACACACTATATTGCTCAAATTTTTGATGAAATAAAAAATATGATCTTAGGCCGAGTACATGGATACCAAACACGACATGCTTTAAAATTGCGCACAAACACGCAGTGGCGACAAACTACATACATTTTTAAAAGCCTTTAAAAGCCTTTACATGATACCACATTAGATTCACGGAGGAGGTCTACTGCTAAAATTACTGCCCTCGATCTGACCTTCGCGGTGATACCTCACATGCATGGTGCAATTGCTGTTTACATATGACGCCAGACCAACGCTTGTGTACGCCTTTGCGCAAGAGAAGGGGGGCAGGGGTGCTTTTTTTTTTTTTTTTTTTTTTTTTTTTTTGTTTTTTTTTTTATTTATTTAGCTTTTTTATTTTATTTTTAAACTGTTCCTTCCATTTTTTTTCTTTGTTATGATTTTTATTGTTATCTCAGGGAATGTAAATATCCCCTATGATAGCAATAGGCAGTGACAGGTACTCTTTTTTTGAAAAAATTGGGGTCTATTAGACCCTAGATCTTTCCTCTGCCCTCAAAGCATCTGACCACACCAAGATTGGTGTGATAAAATGCTTTCCCAATTTCCCAATGGCGCGGTTTATATCCGGGAGGGGGGACATTCCCTCCCACTGCTTGTAAAAGCAGTCTAGAGGCTAATTACCCGCTAGAATTGCTTTTACATGAAAGCCGATCACTGGCTGAAAAGAATGATACCAAGATGATACCTAAACCTGCAGGCATCATTCTGGTATAACCATTCAAAGTCCAGCAACATACTGGACATATATTGTAATCTTTTTTTTTTCATGCAGCCTCTTGGCTGAACGAAAAAAAGAGATTGATTGGTGGGTATGCCCACCATTAGAATACCTCCCTTCATCCACCCACTTCTAATGATGGGCATACATGCACCATTTATATATGCCGATGCATGGGGGCATCCTCCCGCAAAAGTTATGCCGTGTACACACGGTCGGAATTTCGACCGTATGTACGTGGCATTAGGAGCCAATCGCTCCCCCCCCCTGCTGCCCCCATGCTTCGGCATATATGCTCTTTTTTTTAACTGTGGTGGTGAAATCACCTCCTACAGCGTTGGAGTCGCGGCTTTATGTATCGTGGGAGCAAACGCTGTTGCTGTCAAGATAAATAAATCCGCGTTGCAACTGAATGGCGCACCTGAAAACAAAAAAATGCTCAACACTAAAACACACAGTAAACAAAATTACATACCTGAAAAGCAAGCATGATAAAACATAATAAAACATAATAAAACATAATAAAACATTGCAGAATAGAATGGAGTAAAAAAAGAGCAACAATAGAGAGAGAATAGAGTGAGAGAGAGAACAATAAAACGACAACTATTTTATTTTTTTTTTATTTTTTTGAGATTCACAGGTAAAAAAGCTCCTGACTGAAGCGACTGAATCAAAACGCTACCACAAAAAAAATGTTAGCGATCGCAGGGATCAGGCCTGACTCTGCGAACGCTGCAGTTATGTGTGCTTAGTGTTTTGTAAGTGACAGTGATCGATCGATACTGCACTTGGGTGGGCTGGGCTGGGCGGAGGGGGAAAACGCAGGTGCTAGCAGGTATCTGGGCTGATCCCGCTAACAATGCGTTTTTTTTTTGGAACCCTAAACTGCTGGGACGCTAGTATAGATCTGATCAGATCAGATATTGATCTGTTCAGATACTGTGCCACTAAGGGAGGTGTATGCTTTGTGCGTGGGTGTTTGCGGTACTGGCACTAACCTGGGGCGACGCAGACCTTATTTGACCCTAAAACCTAATTGATATCACCCGCCGGGCGATCAGGGGGTTAAACCGTTATTGGGTAATAAATGGCGGGTGCCCTGACAGTATAAAAAACAAGCTAACTAACCAGCGTCACCCGTAACAGTAATACAAAAAAAAACTGGTTACCTAGCGACACTAATGCAGCGATCAGAAAAACGATCGCTTAGTGACACTGGCAAAAGGGGGTGAAAGGGTTAACTAGGGCAATCAGGGGGTTAAACCTTTATTAGGTAATATATGGGGGTACCTGACGCTATATAAAAAACCTGACGGGGAACCTAAATAACGAAATAACTAACTGGCTAACCAGCGTCACCAGTGACAGTTATACAGTGATCACTGGTGAAAGGGTTAACTCTAGGGGCAATCAGGGGGTTAAAACCTTTATTTAGGTTGTAATATGGGGGTACCTGACCTATAAACCTATTTATGAACCTATATAAACATGGCGGTTACCTAAAAAAAAAAAATGGTTACCTAGCGACACTAATGCAGCGATCAGAAAAACGATCGCTTAGTGACACTGGCAAAAGGGGGTGAAAGGGTTAACTAGGGGCAATCAGGGGGTTAAAACCTTTATTAGGTAATATATGGGGGTACCTGACGCTATATAAAAACCTGACGGGGAACCTAAATAACGAAATAACTAACTGGCTAACCAGCGTCACCAGTGACAGTTATACTGTGATCACTGGTGAAAGGGTTAACTCTAGGGGCAATCAGGGGGTTAAAACCTTTATTTAGGTTGTAATATGGGGGTACCTGACCTATAAACCTATTTATGAACCTATATAAACATGGCGGTTACCTAAAAAAAAAAAAAATGGTTACCTAGCGACAGCAGTGACACTAATACAGCGATCAGAAAAACGATCGCTTAGTGACACTGGCAAAAGGGGGTGAAAGGGTTACCTGGGGGGCAATCAAGGGGTTAAACCTTTATTAGGGGGGGGTGGGGGGCTACCTTGGACCTAAAACTAACTGCCCTGACAGTTATTACAGTCACACTGACACTAAATGCAGTGATCAGTAAAAAAATGATCACTGCAATTAGTGACACTGTGACTGGGGGGGGGGGGGAGGGGGTGATCTGGGGGGTGATCAGGGGGTGACAGGGGGGTGTTTTGTGTGCCTATGTGTACTGGTGTCAGTGTACTGTTTGTGCACTAACCTTTAGATGTTCACAGCTCGGCGTTCCGGTCACATAGACCGGCGCACCGAGCGTGACATCACTTCCTCTGCCTGTGTTTTGATTGACACAGACAGAGGAAGCATCTGATTCGCCAGGAGCGATCGCGAGGGGGTGGCCAGAAACCACTGGCCGTCCCCTCATCCCGGATCGCTCCTGAAGCGATCCCGACCGTCCCCGCCGGCCGGGGGGGGTCCGATCGGACCCCCCACCCGCCGGAAGAATGGCACGTACAGGTACGTGGTTCTGCCTGTACGTGCCATTCTGCCGACGTATATATACAGGGGGCGGTCGGCAAGTGGTTAAAGTGGTTAAAGTAAAAGACAATACAAGGTAGAACACAATGCGGTCAATTTTGTACAGTGACATTTTTAACATGTTATCAAATCAGCATCAATTAACTTATAAAGAGCAAGTAAGAATAGCAATGAGTAATCTGAGAACAATTGATCAGTAGCGTTTCCTCGTGTTTAAGAGTTATATCCTGCGATGGATAACTAAAAATGACTTGGGAAACACTTGCTGTGGTACAGCCAAAGCTGATATCTGCTTTATTGATCCCCAATGTGGTGAATAAACTGAAGATCAAAGAGCAGAATGGGTAGAGGGAGGGGAAAGGTAGGGAGAGGGATGGGGGGAGTGGGTGGGGATATAGTGGGGGGGAGGAGATCCCAAGGAAGGGATAGAAAGAATGGAGCAAAGGGAAGTAGGGAAGGAGTCAGCCACCCCAACCATGAATTCCATAGTAACATCAGTAAGCGAGTAGTTCCTGGTCTAGTCTGGTGTGCTATTGCGTTCTGCTGTAAGTTCTGTAAAGGCCTCTGAATATTTAAATATGATCCATGGTTGCCATTTTTCAAGGAAGCTTTCCACCCGTTAATTGGACTGAGCCAGGGTGTTTTCTATTTCATGGATTTCTGTTACCTTGCAAAGCCAGTCCCTTGTGGTCGGGACCCGGGAAGTTTTCCAGTGAATTGGCATTAATGACTTGGCAGCCCCCAGTAAATGTATGGTGAGCGAATGCTTGTATTTCTTCAGGGACCAATATGTTATGTGCAAAAGGCTACAGGCGGCATCTAGGTTTAGTGTAGTTTCTGTGATGGATTTGATGAGGCTCATTACTGCTTCCCAAAAGGGGGCAAGTGCAGGGCATTGCCACCAGATGTGCAGCAAGGATCCTTCCTTCCCAAAGCATCTCCAGCATTGGTTGGATACCTGAGGGTTCCATTTGTGTAGCTTAAGTGGAGTTAGATACCATTGCGTCAACAGTTTGTATGCCGTTTCTTGAATCTTGGTGCTGATAGAGCACTTATGTGACAAAACACAAGCATTCCTCCATTGTTTTGGACTGATCGTTACCTTTAGCTCTTCCGACCACCGTCTCCTGAGTCTGTCATCTGTTGTTTTTTTTGCCTCTTGTAACCAAGCGTATGCCAATGAGGTAGCCCTGATCACCTGTTCCCCTGCAAGGCACACCGACTCGAACTCCGTCAGGGGTCTGGAGAGTTCGCCCTGCGCCCCATGTTTTTGGAGATAGCTACGCAGCTGTAACTATGTCCAAAATGGGAGGTCGGACATATTGTTATCCGATTTTAGTTCAGGGAAGCTTTTCATCTTTGATTGTGTATAGCAGTCTTTGGCTAAGAGGGGTCTCTCAGAGCTTGCGAGCAGAAGGTGGTTGTTACCCACTCCTGGAGTGAATTCTGGGTTGTCTTTTAAGGGGGTCAAGGGGCCTCTAGAGGACGAGTGTCTCGCGCTTTTGAGGTCTTGTAATAGTTTCAAGGTTGTCACCGTTAATGGGTGTCGTTTTGCATCGGGACACTCTGACCAAGGTATCCATGGTGAGAATGTCAGTGGAATTGAGATCTGTCATTTCAAGTACCACCCAGTCATTAGTTTCTTTGTGACAATGCCAGTCAATTATCCTTGCCATATGAGCTGCCATGTAATAATTTCGAAAGTCTGGAATTCCCACCCCCCTGAGCTCCTTCGCCTAAAGTTAAGTCTCATATTTGATTCTAGGTTTCTTATGCGCCCAGATGAACTTCATGATCATCGATCGGAGAGCAAGAAACATATGTCTAGGAATCGTGATTGGGAGTGTGCGTATTAGGTAGGAGCCTGGGAAGGATGGTAATTTTTACTATAGCTGCATGACCAAACCACGAAAAGGAGCCTGTGTGCCATTGTTTTAGGTCATGTTCTATGGATTGGAGCAAGGGTAGGAAGTTTTGATCGTAGATAGATGAGATTTGTGGACTGAGCCTAATCCCTAAGTACTTAACGGATTTGGGGTCCCATTTAAAGGGGGAATTGGCCTTTTTTAGTTCTAGTGTTTGGTTGTGTTACGCTCATGGCTTCAGATTTGGTGTAATTTATTTTCAAATTGGATATGTACCTGTATTGTTTAAATGCTTTTGTCAAGTTGGGGAGTGGAAGGTGTGGGTTGGTAATAAAAAAGAGCAGATCGTCTGCATAGGCGGCGACCTTGAACTCCCTGCCCGCCACTTTGAATCCCTCTATGGAGGGGTTTACATTGATCGTTCTGATTGGTTCCAGGGAAAGGATAAATAAGAGGGGGGATAGAGGGCACCCCTGCCTTGTGCCGTTTGTGATATGGACCTTCTCGGAGAGCGTGCCGTTTATCTTATGTCTTGCTGTGGGCCTTTGGTACAGAGCTGATATCCACGCCATCATTCTTACACCCAAGCCTGAGTGTCTGCACATGGCCAGCATGTAGTCCCATGCCACCCTGTCGAAGGCCTTCTCCGCATCCCTGGATAGGAGAAGACCCTCGACAGCGCTGGTTCTGGCTGAGTAAATCAGCAGTAGGGATTTGATTACGTTGTCTTTGGCCTCTCGCCCAGGCATTAATCCTGCCTGCTCGAGGCCAATCACCTTATTTAGAAACGATTTCAGTCTCTCTGCTATAATTTTAGCAAAAAATTCTAGATTTAACAAGGAGATTGGCCTGTAACTTGCACATTCCGAGGGATCCTTACCATGTTTAGGCAGTACCGTAATGTGGGCTGAGAGACAATCTGGTGTCACCTCTTTGGGTTCGGATAAGGAGTTCAGGGCCGTCATCAGAGGGTCTGTTAATAGGTCAATAAAGGTTTTATAGTAGATGGCAGTAAAGCCATCTGGGCCGGGGCTTTTACCTAGTTTCAGTGACTTGATTGTGTGTCTTCGTGTGCTTCTATCGTATTTTTGAGGGAGCTGGTCTCTGCATCATCCAGTGATGGGAGGCCGCTTTCTTCTAGGAAATTCTCAATGACCTGTTTTCTTTCTCCTACCATATCAGGGTGTCTGTGTTGCTGAAGGTTGTAAAGACTGGAGTAGGTGTGGAAATGACCCGCAATGGCCTCAGTGGTGATAATAATTGCGCCGTCTTTCCGTTTAGCCTAAAATAGTGTTGCTCTGAGTGTGTTCTTTAAGCGCTCTTGCTAGCGTCCTGCCTGCCTTGTTTCCTGATTCATAATACATCTTTTTTTTTTTTTTGAAAAATCTGTTGAAGTGATTTCCATGAGTCTAGTAATTCCCTGGCTGAGTTTATAGAGAGAGATTGTTTGTGCAATGCTTCTAGTCTGTTGATGCGATCTGTCAGTGGTTGAATCTCTTTTTTGTCCTGTCGTTTGCGTGAAGCCCCCATTTTCATTTAGCTCACCTCTGTGTGCATTTATGGGCCTCCCATATGACTAAGGGATCCATTCCGGGTGTACCGTGTGAGTGTGGGCAATAGCGACTGGTCTGATAGCAGGGAAGAGTTCAGTCTCCAGGTCTGTGGTTTGGGAGGTTTAAAAAAATTCAGTGACAGTGCGATGGGGGCGTGGTCTGATATAGATTGTATACCAATACGTGTGTCCACTACTTTGGTTAGATCATTTTGGGATACAAAAAGGTAGTCCAATCTAATGTATTTTTCATGGGGTATTGAGTAAAATGTGTAATCACGGCCATTTGGGTTGCTGAATCTCCAAGAGTCTACCAGATGCAAGGAATGCAGGAGCATTTTAATCTGCAAAAATTCAGGTGGGCCCTGTTTGGAAAGTATAAATTTACAATGGTAATGGGCTTCCCTCCATAGTTCCCTTTTAGGAGTATATACCTGCCGTCTTTGTCTGCCAGCTGTTCAGTCAGCTCGAAGGGAGCAGCCTTGTGTATCAGTATTGAGACCCCTTTAGACTTAGCCAAACTGTAGCGTGAAAAGCCCTGGTGAAGGACGAGTCGGTGAGCCTAGGCACATTATTGGTTTTGAAATGTGTCTCCTGCAGTAGGAAAAAGTGGGGCTTACCTTTCTTGAGTTTTCTCAGTAGCGTGAAGCGCTTCTCAGGGATGTTTAGTCCCCTCGCGTTATGCGAAATCACTGGGCTTGCGTCCCAAGGAGGTGTAGGCCATGATGCAGGCTCAGGATAGGTGGTGGTCTTGCGTGATCTGTTTTGGCAAAGAAATAAGAGTTAAACCAGAAAAGCCGCGTTAGAGAGTTAAGTATGGTACACCGATAGAAAGTCAAGGTGGCTGACCCCAGATCCCTGGAAAAAAAGTAAGAAGAGATCTTGTGGGATGTGGAGATAAAAAAGGTGTAACCTCTAGATAAAGCCCTATCTAGCAGTAATGGGGAGGCTCTGGTAGATCCAAAGCCCCGGGGGGGGGGGGGGGGGAGGGGAGATAACGGCCACTCAGTAAGTGTGTTAGAACTGAAATCTAACTCCAACACACTTCCGGTAAACTTGTCAGAAGTCAAATATGTCTCCATGTGACACACGGCCTAAATAATAAATTCTTAACAAACATAAACGGCAAGTAATGAGTAACCCTGAAATACTGGGAGCCACTACCATGGGCCACGGGCTCCCAGCCCCCACCAACTTTGTTCAACAAGCTATTTGAAACGGGCACCACCAGCCCCCTGCGATCACCGCCTTCCAAGTGTCATGATGGCATCCGTACCCCCCAACCCCAATGACCACCAGCAATAATAAGCAAACTCCTGTTTGTCCTGACCCCCCCCGATAACTGGCTGACTCGGAACAAAAACAAGAACTTAAACCATGTGAGGTAAAAGATTCCAGCAGCTAAGGGGGTGATCGGGTCTTGTATCTGAAGATTCGTCTCGGTCTCCGGGCGGGAGTCTGCCTGGTTCCTGCGAATCTGCCACGTGGGGTTAGTAGGCATGTGGGGCCTTTACTCCTCTCAGCGGAGGGAGAGGTTGCAAACTCCAGTGCGATCGTATAAAGTGATTGCGAACCTGTTTGTGAAGCACAAAATGTCAAGTATAAACAGTCCCAAGCAAAACAAAAGACGAGGGTCTCAAAAAGACAAAAAAAGGGGAAAAATAAAACAAAATTGGAGGCGAGAAGAGAGGCATATCGGAGATTCAAAGCCCCAGGTGCATAGCATCCTCAAGGAGAGAATAGTCCTGCTAACAAAGTGCTGGTTTTTCGTGGCATCCAGATTTTGTTGGGGATTCCTGATTCTATGCGACGGTGCCGGGGGGCGGCCTGTAGATCCTTAGTCGACAGCCAGGTCTCTTTCAGGGGCTCCCCTTGGGTTTGGGGTGCCACATTTTGACCCTCCTGGCATGCCATGCTTCGGCTTTTTGCTGGAGGATTTCTCCGGTGAGGAAAACGGGGAGCGTGGTAGGTTCCTGCTTTGGGGCGGTAAAGTAAACTCTGCATACCAGTCTGGCAGATCTATGTAGTCCAGGCCTAGGCCTGCATAGAAATCGGGTAGATCCGTTGGAGAGCGGAGGACATGTTACAGTAAGTGCAAAGGGGAAGCGCCAGGTGTATTTTAAGTCCCTGTCTCTGTTTCTCAAGTAGGGGTCGCAGTGCCCTGCGGTTCCTGAGTGTAATCTGTGACAAGTCCTGGAACAGCATGATATTCTCTCCATTAAACACATTCCTGTCGTTCCTTCTTGCTCTGCGCATAATGTCCTGCTTTAGTTGGAAGTTTTGGAGACAGCATATCACATCTCTGGACGGGGCTGTGTCTGGGCCTCTTGGTCTGAGGGCCCTGTGCGCCCGAACAAACTCAATTTCCATGTCCTCCTGTCTTTCTAAAAGGCTGTTAAACACCCTTTGCAGGGCCAGTGCAATTTGGTAATTGTCAACAGATTTGGGTATTCCTCTCACCCTGATGTTATTCCTCCTGCCTCTGTTGTCAAGATCTTTCAAATGCCTGTTCATTTCAATAAACTGTTGTGTATGAGCTACCGCCACTTCGTCAAGTCTGTGCAGGGCCTTGTCTGTCTACCCGCGTGCTCTGTGGCCGCTAGCTTCTCAGTGAGAACCACCAGGTTCGTTTTCAGATCGGTTATTGCCGCTGAGAAGGTAGATTTAATGTCTGCCGAGAAGCAGGACATATCTGCATATGTCAGGGGTTTACTCGATCTAGACTTTTCCCTACCTGGGGTCTCCGTGGCCGAGTCTGAGTCCCCGCTGTGTTCCTCCTTGTGGTGCTGTGACGGCGCCATCTTGGAGCCAGCCGCGTTGTGTCCACTTGTGGGTCTCTGTTTGAATAGCTCCGTTATGTTTCTCGCGGCGGTGGATTTCTGTCTGCGGCGGGGGCGAGACGGGGCTGTGCTGTAGAGCTTTCTGACCGGCATTGAGGGCTTGGTGGGGGGGTTATTGTGCAGTTAGGCCGTGTGTCTGTCGGATCTCCTCTAAAATGCTGCCATCCGAGCCGCTCGCCAAGCCACGCCCCCTAGTTAAGTGTTTTATTGCTTAGAACAGTAATGATCACTGTTTTATAAGCTATAGTTTTAGCTGTCATGAATGCCTTTCATCACAGAATGCTTACTATTGTGATTGGCTACAGCTAATCACATGGTACAGGGTGCTGTGAATGGCCTAAGTATCATGGGATAGCTGTGGGCCAATCACGGCATCGTAACCAAAACAATCATAAATGAAAGCCATTCATGACGGAGTTTACATTGTAATCATGTGATCGCTATGACCAATCATAGCGATCACATGATACCAACGACGACAGTATCCGGGTACTGAGTGCTGTGGTTTGCTGTGTCCACTGGAGGTCACGGGATCTTGTTGCATGCCCCTCAAACACTTGAAGTTGCATACAAGTGCAAAGTACATTTGCAAACCACTTCAAAAATGCATGTCTACGTATGCATAAAAAAAAAAAAAAAAAATGAAAACCATTTTCAATTAGCTTGAGAGAGAAATCGGCTGAGGTGTGAATAGAGAAGCTTAACATGGTGTGGTGAGATTTGCTCCCCCCCCCTTAAAATCTGAACTTTTAGATGGTTCTTCACCTATTCATATTTCTCAGACTGGAAGAATCAACAGGCATTTTTCTGTACTTGTAGTGTTCTTAAAGGGATAAAACCTTCAACAGAGCAAATGTTTATTGCAGAGCTGTACTTCATATTTTTTATTGTTGTTCATACAAATACACTGGGAACTTAAAGCGGTTGTATACCCGTTTTGAATTTTTTTTTTTTTTTTTAAACTACCAGCAAGACAAAGTCATAATGAGCTAGTATGACTAGCATACTAGCTCATTATGCATCACTTACCTTAGATCGGGGCCCCGACGCCGTCCTCTTCTTCCCCTCCAGCCGCAGCCATCTCTTTAACGGGTATCGCCGCTCCGGCCAATCACAGCGCCGCATCGGCGCTGTGATTGGCCAGAGCAGCGAAGATGTCGCTCCGTGCATGCGCGCGGGGCACTTCAACTGCGGCGAGCCGTAGTTCTGAATGGGGATTAACCCTGTAAATGCACCGTTGTCTATGGCGCGCATGCGCCGTAGACAACGTTGTAAAACGTTCTGTGCAAATATCTCCTAAACCGTGCAGGTTTAGGAGATATTTCTTGTACCTACAGGTAAGCCTTAATCTAGGCTTACCTGTAGGTGCAAGTTGTAATTGAGGGTATACAAACACTTTAAGGAATGTTTTCATCATAAAAACGACACTTCTTGGGTATGCAAGTCCTAATATGTTTGACATGTGTATGTGCGCTGCTTAGTATAACGTTCATATCTTGCTATAAGCTGGCTCCTTTACAGATCGCTATATTTCTAGCTGCTGCGGGGATGAAGGCTGTGGCAGTGAAAAGCTTGTCACTACCCCATCCACTCCTCGCTGCTGGCCCATTTGCAAATGCCCTTATTTTTTCACAGAATACAAGAGTTCTGTAAATGGAGGAGAGATTATGCCACATACCGACCGTGCCTCCCTCTTCCATACTCTTCTGTTCACAGAACAGAAATTGCAAGGCCTTTTGTGAATGGGCAAGGTGAAAGGGGGCAGGAATGCAACTGGTGCTATTTACTGCTGCAGCTGCTGCTCTTACTCCCACAGCACTTGGTAATGCAGCCCTCTGTAGGAGCAGGTTTGTAGCAAGGTACCAGTTGTACAGCAGAAACCATCCTACACAGTATACATTTTTAAAGTGATTGTAAGGGTTCGTTCTTTTTAATTTTAAAATAACAAACATATCTTACCTCCACTGTGCAGCTTGTTTTGCACAGAGTAGCCCCAAACCTGCTCTTGTGGGGTCCCCTGGCGGCTCTTGTGGCTCCTCCCCACATCTGATAACCCCCTCAGAGAAGTGCTTCCTCGAGGGGGTTACCTTGCAGGCACGCTCCCGGGTCCAGCATTTAAGTCTATAGACACAGAATGCCAGACTCGGCCCCAGCATCCACGTCATTGGATTTGATTGACAGCAGCGGGAGCCAATGGCTTCACTGCTATCAATCTATCCAATCTAGAGCCGGGACCCTGTGGAGAGAGAGACAGCATGTCCCCGCTGAAGAGATGAAAGGGTTTCAGGTAAGTAAAATAAAGGGGGGGGCTAGGGGGCCGGTGACTGCCAGGTGTTTTTTCACCTTGATGCATAGTATGCATTAAAATAAAAAAACAAACCTTTACAACCCCTTTTAAGGCTAAATTTCCTACCTAGGGCAATTTTTAGTAAACATTACAAAACATTATAAACAGTAAACATTTTTCCCACACGTTTAGCTTTTGTGACGTAAGGCTCATTCACACCAGCAAGTCACACTGGTTGCATGGCCAATACTGGTGTGTGTAGAGTGTGTCAATGCACTGATTCAGCACATCACAGTACTTCTAATTAAGAAAAAAAAAAGAACTTTATTAAAATGAATGAATGATTTGTATAGCGCTGCAGATGCGAACTGAATCACCTCAAGGCGCTTGTCTGCTCTTGTTCTGCAATATTAGAGGAGGTGGGTCTTGAGTTGTTTCCTGAAGGCCTGATGGTTTTCTTCCAAGCGGATGTTTGGTAGCGCTTTATAGCGGAACTAAACCCACCAATTTAGGTTTCCCTTCCTAAAATGGTTAAACATTCAAGGCATGCCTTAAATCATAACTGTTACTAGTTTGCTTATGTTTGCTCCTAGCCAAACCATCAGTAACTGGTGTCATTGCTGATCACATGGCAAGCACCATGGCACCTGCAGGTCAAACATAATAAGATGGCAGCTTCCTTGGTTGTAAAGGGTAGGAGGGTTTAGTTTCCCTTCAGTTCTATTCACACAGCAGTGTTTTGATGTTCTAGTTTGCAACACAACCTGATGCATTGCGAAGCGTACTGCATGCAGTACTTTTTGCAGTGTTGTGAACTGCTCTCATTGGGCACATGCCTATTTTGCCTTGTTTTGGGGTACTGTTACCCTTGCAATGACTTGATTTTAGGCTCAGGTAGGCCTGGCCCACTTTTTTTCTTCCTGTAGACCATTGCTAGCTTTCTAGCTAGGGTACAGTGTACCTACCTGTTTACCTAAGAGAGCCCTATCCAGACATCTGTAGTCAAATATAGTGTGGCTGGAAAGTTATTGGGCCACAGTTTGACCTTGCCTACCAAATGATGGCCTTCCCCTTGCCAGCTCCTTAAAGTGGAGGGCCACTCTGAAAAAAAAAATGGCATACAAATGCTCCTAAAAATGTAAAAAAAAAATAAAAAACATATTTTTTTTTTTCACTTACCTGAAATGCCTGTTGCTAGGCAGATCGTCCTAATCTGCCACTTCTACACTGCGGTGAGCTTCAGTCTTCTCCTCCTCCTTGCGCTGTGTTCTGGGAACTGTGTGTGTGTCCAGAACACAGCCGGTCATTCACAAAGCACCGCGCGACTTGCGCATGCGCAGCAGGAAATGGGCAGTGGAGCCGTAAGGCTTTTTTTTTTTTTCAGCTGGACCTCCTCTTTTAATGGCTGTTGCATGTCATTTCAGCTATTAGAAAATCTGTGAGATATTCTAACTTTAGGATAACCGTCAATGTATATAGGCAGTGGTAAAGTGCCGCTAGTTGAGTGGCACTTTACCGTCATTTTAGCTGCTCTTTTCGAGCCTGCTAGGGGCTGAAAAAAAGCTAAAAGTGCCTGCAAAGCGGCGTTGCCCATTGATTTCAATGTGCAGGAGCGGTGTACACACCTCTCCTAAAGTGCCTCAAAGATGCAGCTTGCATTACTTTTTTTAGTGTCCTGCCAGCGCGCAGCTCCAGTGTGAAATCACTCGGGCTTTCACACTGGAGTGACAGAGATGCTTTGCAGGTGCTTTGCAGGCCCTTTTTTTAGTGCTATAGCGCCTGTAAAGCGACTCGGTGTGAAGTAGCCTTAGTGTAGCACAGGGCTTGACAAATCCCAGGTCGCCATTGCGACTAGAAATTGTGCCCTGGCGCCTGGGTTTTTGTCACTGACAGGTGCCTCTGCTACAGGGCGGGCTGTGGGGTCTGTCTGGTAGTGAAGATGAAGCAGGAAGAGAGAGCTCAGCAGCCGCTGACATCCTCCTCCCTTCTCCACACACTGTTGGCAGAACAGTGCTGCGGTGTGTGAAACTGTATGTAGAGAGGATCTGTCACAATTGAGGTTGGATGTCGGAGGTGGGCGGGACCCAGCTATCCAACACCAGCCAATGGGATGAAATCTGGGCGGGCTGCTACGTATATGTGGCCCCGCCCCTTTCCTAAACAGCCCAATCATTGGCTGGATAGCTGCTGGGTCCCGCCCGTTTTGTATCCAGTTCATGAGTCAGAAGTACCCAGTAAATTCACACACCGCAGCGCTGCAGAGAGCATTCAGTTTCACATTTACACTATCGGCTGTGAAACCTGCCAGCTAGTGCCATCTGCCAGTGCCAACCATTGCCAATTGGTGCCATCTGCCAGTGCAATCCAGTGTCACCTGCCAATGCCAGTTAGTGCCACCTGCCAATGCCAGTGCCAACCATTGCCACCTGCCAGTGCCAATTGGTGCAATCCAATGCCAGTGCCACCTGCCAGTGCAATCCAGTGCCACCTGCTAGTGCCAACCTGTGCCGCCCGTCAGTGCCCATCAGTTCCAACCTTAATGCCGCCCCATCAGTGCCACCTCATCAGTGCCCATTAGTGCAGCCTATCAGAGCACATCAGTGTAGGAGAAAAAAAACTTGTTTGCAAAATCGTATTTCAAACAAAAAAAAAAACAAGTTGATTTTATTTATTTTTTTCTTTCTTTGCTTGGCATCAGGCATGAGCAATTTTTATTGCCCGATGCCCCAGACATGCAGTTCTGGGCGCTGGGCAGAGGATGTAAATAATTGGCTCCTAACTTTTTCAGCTGGCTCCTAGATTGTAAGCAAATTTGTCCATCCCTGGTGTAGCAATATTGTTACATTACATGAGGGTACAACATAGAGCTGCACGATTCTAGATAAATAAGAATCACACTTTTTTTGCTTGGAATAAAGATCACAATTCTCTCACGATTCTTTTTTATTTTAAAGATTTACAACTCCTGAACTTTAGGTTATCAAGCAAGATGGCAATAAAATAAAACATAATACTCTTTGCTTCAATCAAATTTAAAGAAATGTAATGAGAAATTATGCAATGTGTTGAGAAATAAAAAAAATATTAAGTTATATATATATATATAATATATATATATTTTTTTTATATAGTCGATACCAATACCTCCCGCAACTTTTTGGTTTGCGCTTTAGCTGTCAGCAATGGTACAAAGCATTGAAAAGTTATTTTACAAATGGAATCATTTTTTTTCAATGCGCTTTTTTCAATGTGAGACCTCTAAATATATGTTAAAGGTGTAAAAATATTAAACAAAGCAAACAAAGTTGTAATTAATAGTTTATAAAATAGAAGTAAAAAAATAAACAGGAAAATTACAGAAAATAAAAAATATTTAAATAGAATAAGGAGCTAATAAGGCTGATTAGAGTAAATTAAGGGGTTAAACTATTTAATAACCAAAAAAGCAAAAAACATACATATTTTAATTTTTTATTTTATTTGACAAGGCTGCTTTAACCACTTCGGCCCGGAAGGTTTTACCCACTTCCTGACCAGACCATTTTTTGTGATACGGCACTGTGTTGCTTAAACTGACGATTGCGTGATCGTGCAACATTGTACCCAAACAAAATTGTCCCCCCCCCCCCCCCCACCCTGCCCCCCCCCCCCCCCCCCCCCCACAAATGGAGCTTTCTTTTGGCGGTATTTGATCACCTGCAGTTTACATTTTTTTGCGCTGTAAACAAAAAAGGCAACTATTTTGGAAAAAAAAAAAACAATATTCTTTGCTATAATATCCAAAAAAAATATATAAAAAAAGAATTTGTTCATCGGTTTAGGCCAATATGTATTCTACATATTTTTGGTTAAAAAATAGCAATAAGCATATATTGATTGGTTTGCGCAAAAGTTAAAGCGTCTACAAAATAGGGGATAGATTTATAAACTTATTTAATTTTTTTGTTTTTACTGGTGATGGAGATCTGCTATTTTTAGGGGGACTGCGAC
Source organism: Lithobates sylvaticus (assembly GCA_028564925.1). Lineage (NCBI taxonomy): Eukaryota > Metazoa > Chordata > Amphibia > Anura > Ranidae > Lithobates > Lithobates sylvaticus. Next base: position 340,380,305 of record CM053026.1, on the reverse strand, counting down.
ATTGTGGCAAACAAATCTGACCCTATGTGACACCTTTTGGGGACCAGTGATATTACATTGATCAATGTATAAATGGTACTGCCAGAGAAGGGGTTAACACTAGGCGATCGAGGGGTTAACTATGTTCCCTGGGTGTGTTCTAACTGTAGGGGGGCATGGGCTGCCAGGGACAAGACAGATCGCTGTTCCCGATCACTGGGAACAGCAGATGTGGGAAGTCCCTTGTCAGAACGGGGATCCGCCTTGTTTACATAAACAGATCCCCGTTCTGCCTCTGTGTATCGCGGGCCGCCGGCAGACATTGAGCCCGTGGTGCACGCTCCCCCAGTTTCACATGCACGGACTGCTATACATGTACGACGGTTCACGTAGGAGAGCTGACCTGCAGTATAACTGCAGCTGCTGGTTTGGTAAGTGGTTAAAATTACTTCATTTACAGACCAAAGTTCATCCCTTTGATCTGTAATTGAACAGAAAGGTGCAATGTTTTTTCTTTTTCTTTCAGTGCTGAGCAATGTTGTTGATAAATGTTGACTTTTCTTTATTTTTTGACAGCTGTGAGCAGGGAACTGCTCTGCACTTGTTTATGCTTCATGTTCACTGCTGCTGGTAAACAAACATTTAGGTGCAGTTGGGCGTTTTTTTTCAGCTGTCCCTGGACTCTCCTTTTTATTACATGTACACAGGGTCGCTTCCAGGCAGTTGAGTTTAGAAGCATTTTTCAGAAAGCCAAAAAATGCATTCAGGATGGATGTTCAGAGGTATTTGAAACGCCAAACGCCTGTAACTGCTTGTAAACGAGCCAACTCGCATTTTGTCATTTCGTTAACAGGCGTTTTTAATAACAGGCGTTTTTAATGGGGATATATTTTTGACTATTTGCAAAAAAAAAAAAAACACTTCTAAATGCAAACACGGCAAAATGCACATTTTTAAATGTCCATTACTATCTGTCAAGTTTAATCGTTTAGGAGATGGTTTAAAACATCCTGTGTACATTAAGCCTAACATGAATCATCGCCGCCGTCTGTCTGCAATCGTGACCGCTAAGACTACCCTGCAGTAGAGCGATCTGAAAGCAAGGCTTGAAGCTCTTGTGGAGCGCAGCATGGATGACAGTCTATGTGGACAGCTTTACCCGGATGCCTACATACTTGGATGTGCCTGTATAATCACCAACAATTGCTAAATGTTCTGTCTTCATTAAATGTAACCGTATTTCTACACTTACAGGCGCCTCTCCTCTCTTATGCTCTGTATGCTGGATTCTGCTTTATGCATTCCCTGTTGACACTTTTTTTTTCTTTTGGTTCTGGAGTGATTCATCTGAGTTTCCATTTTTCTTGTGGGGAAATTTGCTGTGATATGAGTGCTTTGGATTACAAACACGTTTCCGGAACAAATTATTCTTGCAAGGTTTTACTGTGTAGGCTGGTTTCCCATTTAAATGTTTCTGCTTGGGAGGTGATGAAGTTTTAATATGCCTTCCAGCTGATGCACATCCAACCATTTCTGCTGAAAACACGGGGCCGGGGCACGGCAGTGAGTGGACGTGCAATGTGAGAGGTCGAGCTGAGATAGTGCTCCTCAGCTAAACTCTTCCCACCGACTTCCATTATCCTGTAACAGGGCAGATTGAAACCAAGTGAGCCGTGACAGCTGCGGGCTAGCAGCTCTAACGTTGTGTGATCTCAGGCGTTGTGCCTGGCTCTGAAGCTGTGACTCCGCTCCTTTTGATGCCTTGCTCGTATCAGCGATATCTGCCTCTCAGTGCACTCTATCTTGCCCTCTTTCTGGCCTTGACCAGCTGTAGTTCGTGGAGGAAATACTTCACATACTTGACAATCAGCGGGACTAGCAGCCTCTTAGCAAGACTCCTCAGCGGTATCCTCGATCTCCTCATATCCACATGATTTTTCTGACTCCTCTGCTTCTTCCCGGGATCTCTGAACAGCCTTCACAGCAGGTACTTAAGCGATTTTGAGTGACTGAGCAACCCTGTGCAGCCATATCTGCCCCTGTGAAACTTAAGGATATTTAAGGATGGCTGACAATCCAGGATAAGTTTTATGGCAAATCGGCTTCCTGGCTTGTCTCGCACTTAAAAATTAAACTGTCTGCTTGCTTTACATGCTGCTTTTTTTTTTTTTTTTGTCATCAGCTGCTAGCTGCATGTCATATAAAAATATCAGTCTCCGTTATTAACATTACTGCTAGTCATTACTGCTTCTTGTATAAAGGGGGAAAAGGGAAAGCACCCATTGGTCATCTGTTTTATCTGCTTTTTGCTATATTGGCTGATAGCTAGTATAACAGGCAACGGATATAGCAATTAGATATTTACTCTATCCCTAATCTGTTACATCAGAAGCCTGCTATATGCGCTGTAAGTGTTGCTTAATTTTTTATTAAAGCGATGCACCCGGCTTGTTATTGGACTGCTTTCAACTTTTGATCTTTTTGCTCGTAGCGATATTTAAACCAACTCAATACAGTGCACTTTCACCACCTTCCTGCCCAAGGCATTTTTCAGCTTTCAGCGCTGTCATACTTTGACTGCGCGGTGATGTAATGCTTTACCCAAATGAAATTATTTTTCCCCCCACAAATAGAGCTTTCTTTTGGTGGTATTTGATCACCTCTGCGGTTTTTATTTTTTGCGCTACAAACCAAAAGAAGAGTGACAAGTTTGAAAAAAAACACAATATTTTTTACTTTTTGCTATAATATCCAATTTTTTATTTTATTTTTTAAACCAATTATTTTTCCTTTAGGCCGATATGTATTCTTCATATTTTTGGTAAAAAAAAAAATCGCAATAAGTATATATTGATTGGTTTGTGCAAAAGTTATAGCATCTACAAAATAGGGGATAGATTTATAGAATTTTTATTATTTTTTTGTACTAGTAATGGCGGCGATCTGCTTTTTTTTTTTTTAATCGTGACTGCGATATTGTGGCGGACATATCGGACACTTTTGACACCTTTTTGGGAGCATTCACATTTATACAGCGATCTGTACTATAAAAATGCATTGATTACTGTCTAAATGACTGGCAGGGAAGGGGTTAACACTAGGGGGTAATCAAGGGGTTAATTATGTTTCCTAGGGAGTGATTATAACTGTAGGGGGAGGGGACAGATCGGTCTGACTGTGTACTGGGTACACACCATTGGTCTCCTCTCCTCCGACAAAATGTGGATCTGTGCGTTTACACACACAGATCCTGTTCTGTTACTGGGCAATTGCAGCTGCCATGCACGCGCATCGGGTCCCCAGCGATGCAATGCGCATGGTTGATGGACGGTGGGCGGCAAGCAGTTAAGCTGATTGTTGAGTGGGGGGGCTATTATTAGCTCTTAATTTACCTGGCATTTAGTGCAAGGATGACAGAGGACCAAGAAGGATTTGGGGCATGGGGACCAGTCTATATCCGAAAGCACTGTACAGAATACTATCGAAAACACAGAATATTGTGAAGGATAAACCCCAAGACATTGCTACTTGTCTCCAGAAATGTGCACATTCACCAGACACGGATAAAGGAAAAACTTTGTAGCGTCTACTTCACTGCAGGGAGCAATCCCAGAGGGAACACCTGATGGCACAGATAAACCCCAGGGTAAGGGTGGAGAAAGAGTAATAACCCAACAGGAACATTCAGATGAAACGGCAAGTAATGAAACCCCAGAGAATGCCCTGTATGACAATCCTGCCAAATAATTAAATGCCTCAAACAGAGCACGTAATTATGCTCACAGATATACTCAAAGCCATTACTACATGTAACAGCTCTGTGAATATTCTTGCCCATAATTTTTAAGGGATGAGGGAAGACTTGACTTCAATTAGACAAGATATACACATATTTAAAGGGAGAACGACAGCTGCTGAGGAGAGAATAAGCACAGCTGAAGACTCCTTAAACATAGTTGTGAACTCCAATAAAAAGGTTATGCACCAACTATCCACACGACTCTTGATTGGACGATCTTGAGAACCGTCTCCGCCAGAATAATATTAGAATAGTAGGCCTCCCCAAACGAGTAGAGGGAAATACTCCCACTGAATTCATAGAATGGCTCATAAGCAAGATGGGCTCAGAACATTTCTCCTTTCTTTTTCAGTGGAAAGAGCCCAGAGTGCCTACCAGAGTATCTGTGGGGGGTGCACCCAGGACTTGAATTTTGAAGATGTTGAATTATAACATGGGTTGGAATGGAAAAAAGTGTATTCGCCATACTTGACTTGATTGTATTGGCTAGTTTATTTGAGATTAACTTGACATGGCTCCTTTAAATGAAGTGTTAATTTCATGGAATGTAAGGGGTCTCAATAGGGAGATTTACACCTTCAATAATATGTCTTCAGGAGACTCATTACGTCTAAATCTAAAATGAAACCAGTTTAATACTCAGTATCATTCTACATATACATCATACTCATCATAGAGGAGTGTCTATACTTGTATCTAATAGATTGGATTTTACATGTAGACAAATTAAGGACGACAGTAAAAGTCGATTTTTACCCCAAAATACATTTTGCTGCTTCTCCCGAGTATGGGGATACCACATGTGTGGGACTTTTTGTTTTTTTTTCGCAAAAAAAAAAAAAAATTTACAAAAAGTTGTCACTAAATGATATATTGCTCACACATGCCATGGTTATATGTATAATTGCACCCCAAAATAAATTTTGCCACTTCTCCTGAGTACGGGGATACCACATGTGTGGGACTTTTTGGGAGCCTAGACGCGCACGGGGCCACGAAACCCAATCAACGCCTTCAGGGTTTCTAAGGGTGCAAATCTTTGATTTCACTCCTCACTACCTATCACAGTTTCGAAGGCCATAAAATGCCAAAATTGCACAAAACCCCCCAAAATGACCCCATTTTGGAAAGTAGACACCCCAAGCTATTTGCTGAGAGGCATGTTGAGTACATGGAATATTTTATATTTTGCCACAAGTTGCGGGAATATTACAAAATTTTTTTTTTTTTTGCCCAAAGTTGTCACTAAATGATATATTGCCCACACATGCCATGGGCATATGTGGAATTACACCCCAAAATACATTCTGCTGCTTCTCCTGAGTACGGGGATACCACATGTGTGGGACTTTTTGGGAGCCTATCTGCATACGGGACCCCGAAAACCAAGCAACGCTTTCAGGATTTCTAAGGGCATAAATTTTTGATTTCACTCCTCACTACCTATCACTACCTATCACAGTTTTGAAGACCATAAAATGCCAAGATGGCACAAAACCCCCCCCAAATGACCCCATTTTGGAAAGTAGACACCCCAAGCTATTTGCTGAGAGGCATGTTGAGCCCGTTGAATATTTTTTTTTTTAGTCCCAAGTGATTGAATAAAGACAAAAAAAATAAATAAAAAAAATTTATTCAAAAAGTTGTCACTAAATGATATATTGCTCACACATGCCATGGTTATATGTGGAATTGCACCCCAAAATACATTTTGCTGCTTCTCCTGAGTATGGGGATACCACATGTGTGGGACTTTTTGGGAGCCTAGCCGCGTACGGGGCCCCGAAACCCAAGCACCGCTTCAGGATTTCTAAGGGTGCAAATTTTTTATTTCACTCCTCACTACCTATCACAGTTTCGAAGGCCATAAAATGCCAAAGTAGCACAAAACCCCCCAAATGACCCCATTTTGGAAAGTAGACACCCCAAGCTATTTGTTGAGAGGCATGGTGAGTATTTTACAGCTCTCATGTGTTTTTGAAAATGAAGAAAGTAAAGAAAATTTTTTTTTTTTTTTGTTTTTTCAATTTTCAAAACATTGTGACAAAAAGCGAGATCTGCAAAATACTCACCATACCTCTCAGCAAATAGCTTGGGGTGTCTACTTTCCAAAATGGGGGTCATTTGGGGGTGGTTTGTGCCATCTGGGCATTCCATGGCCTCCGAAACTGTGATTGGCAGTGAGGAGTGAAATAAAAAAATGACACCCTTAGAAAGCCTGAAGGCGGTGCTTGGATTTTGGGGTCCCGTACGCGGCTAGGCTCCCAAAAAGTCCCACACATGTGGTATCCCCGTACTCAGGAGAAGCAACAGAATGTATTTTGGGGTGTATCTCCACATATGCCCATGGCATGTTTGAGCAATATATCATTTAGTGACAACTTTTTGTAAAAAAAAATATTATTTATTTTTTTTTCATTATTCAATCTCTTGGGACCAAAAAAAAAAATATTTAATGGGCTCAACATTGCTCTCAGCAAATAGCTTGGGGTGTCTACTTTCCAAAATGGGGTCATTTGGGGGGGGGTTGAACTGTCCTGGCATTTTATGCACAACATTTAGAAGCCTATGTCACACGTCACCCACTCTTCTAACCACTTGAAGATAAAGCCCTTTCTGACACTTTTTGTTTACATGAAAACATTTTTTTTTTTTTTTTGCAAGAAAATTACGTTGAACCCCCAAACACTATATATATTGTTAAAGCAAAGGCCCTACAGATTAAAAATGGTGGGTGTTGCATTTTTTTTTTTCCACACAGTATTTGCGCAGCGATTTTTCAAACGCATTTTTTGTGGAAAAAATACACTTTTTTTTTTTATTTTAATGCACTTAAACACACTATATTGCTCAAATTTTTGATGAAATAAAAAATATGATCTTAGGCCGAGTACATGGATACCAAACACGACATGCTTTAAAATTGCGCACAAACACACAGTGGCGACAAACTACATACATTTTTAAAAGCCTTTAAAAGCCTTTACAGGTTACCACATTAGATTCACGGAGGAGGTCTACTGCTAAAATTACTGCCCTCGATCTGACCTTCGCGGTGATACCTCACATGCATGGTGCAATTGCTGTTTACATATGACGCCAGACCGACGCTTGTGTTCGCCTTTGCGCAAGAAAAGGGGGGGCAGGGGTGCTTTTTTTTTTTTTTTTTAGTTTTTCTTTTTATTTAGCTTTTTTATTTTATTTTTAAACTGTTCCTTCCATTTTTTTTTTCTTAGTTGTCATTTTTATTGTTATCGCAGGGAATGTAAATATCCCCTATGATAGCAATAGGCAGTGACAGGTACTCTTTTTTTGAAAAAATTGGGGTCTATTAGACCCTAGATCTTTCCTCTGCCCTCAAAGCATCTGACCACACCAAGATCGGTGTGATAAAATGCTTTCCCAATTTCCCAATGGCGCGGTGGGTATGCCCACCATTAGAATACCTCCCTTCATCCACCCACTTCTAATGATGGGCATACATGCACCATTTATATATGCCGAAGCATGGGGGCATCCTCCCGCAAAAAAAGTTATGCCACGTACACATGGTCGCACTTTTTTCGACCGTATGTACGTGGCATTAGGAGCAAAATCGCTCCTCCGCCCTCTGCTGCCCCCATGCTTCGGCATATATGCTCTTTTTTTTAACTGTGGTGGTGAAATCACCTCCTACAGCGTTGGAGTCGCGGCTTTATGTATCGTGGGAGCAAACGCTGTTGCTGTCAAGATAAATAAATCCACGCTGCAACTGAATGGCGTACCTGCTAAGCAAATAATGGTTAACATTAAAACTAAGTAACATTACAGTATAACAGTAAGACCTTACCATACCATACCTGCAAAGCAAATACCAAAAAAAAAACATAGTAAAAAATAAAACATTTTGTTAACGCAACCGGTGCCTAAAATATATATATGCCGAAGCATGGGGGCATCCTCCCGCAAAAAAGTTATGCCACGTACACATGGTCGCACTTTTTTCGACCGTATGTACGTGGCATTAGGAGCAAAATCGCTCCTCCGCCCTCTGCTGCCCCCATGCTTCGGCATATATGCTCTTTTTTTTAACTGTGGTGGTGAAATCACCTCCTACAGCGTTGGAGTCGCGGCTTTATGTATCGTGGGAGCAAACGCTGTTGCTGTCGAGATAAATAAATCCACGCTGCAACTGAATGGCGTACCTGCTAAGCAAATAATGGTTAACATTAAAACAAAGTAACATTAGAGTATAACAATAAGACCTTACCATACCATACCTGCAAAGCAAATACCAAAAAAAAAACATAGTAAAAAATAAAACATTTTGTTAACGCAACCGGTGCCTAAAATATATATATGCCGAAGCATGGGGGCATCCTCCCGCAAAAAAGTTATGCCACGTACACATGGTCGGACTTTTTTCGACCGTATGTACGTGGCATTAGGAGCAAAATCGCTCCTCCGCCCTCTGCTGCCCCCATGCTTCGGCATATATGCTCTTTTTTTTAACTGGGGTGGTGAAATCACCTCCTACAGTGTTGGAGTCGCGGCTTTATGTATCGTGGGAGCAAACGCTGTTGCTGTCAAGATAAATAAATCCGCGCTGCAACTGAATGGCGCACCTGAAAACAAAAAAATGGTTAACAATAAAACATACCTGAAAAGCAAGCATGATAAAACATAATAAAACATTGCAGAATAGAGTAAAAAAGAGCAACAATAGAGAGAGAGAGAGAGAGAGAGAGTAACAATAAAACGACAACTATTTTTGGTTTTTTTTATTTTATTATTTTTTTTTTTTTTTTTTTTTTTACACTTTTTTTTTTTTTTAACTATAACTATAATTTTAACTGTAACGGTCGGGTCTCAAAATGCGATGGCATTCTTGAGACCCTGCAACTATAATTTTAACTGCAACGGTCGCGTCTCAAAATGCGATGGCATTCTTGAGACCCTGTGAAAGTGTATCCTAGCCTGTGAAATGCTGTACCCTACGCTAAAACCTCACTAGTTCGTGGTAGCAATCGTATGCTACCATATGTATTCGTGGACACAGAGGGGTTTCGTCACAACACCAGCCGCCGTACGAATTTGGACTGTCGTGTCTGCATGAAGGGAGGTAAGAAGGAAAACATTCTTATTATCCCTCCACTTCACAGCGAGCAAGTTATTACACTTCAAGCAGGCTCTCTCCCCCAGCCTAAGACGGGAATCTACAAGCCGCTGGGGAAAGCCCCGGCGATTAGGTCGCACGGTGCCACATGCTCCAATCTGCTGATCAAACAAGTGACTACACAGTGGCACGCTCGTGTAATAATTGTCCACGTACAAGTGGTACCCCTTTCCGAATAAGGGTGACGCCAAGTTCCACACTATCTTGCCAGCGCTCCCTATGTAATCTGGACAGTTCTCCGGCTCTACGTAACTATCTTTTCCCTCATAAACCGAAAAGCTCCACGTATAGCCTGTTGCCCTGTCACAGAGCTTGTAGAGCTTGACCCCGTATTTGGCACGCTTGCTGGGAAGGAACTGTTTGAAAGACAAGCGGCCAGAAAACTTAATCAGGGACTCGTCAACGCAGACAACTTGATTGGGCGTAAACAAGGCTGCAAAACATTGGTTGAAGTGGTTTATGAGGGGCCGAATTTTGTAGAGCCGATCAAATTCAGGGTCTCCACGAGGACGACAAAGTTCATTGTCACTGAAGTGCATGAACCGCAAAATCATCTCGTATCGTGCCCTGGACATGGAGCAAGAGAACACGGGCATTTGGTGGTGCGGTGAGGTGGACCAATAAGACCTCAGCGTCGGGAATTTGTGTATGCCCATGTTGAGGGAAAGGCCCAGAAAGGTCTTAAATTCGGAAACCGTAATTGGTTTCCAATCTCTGGCAAGGGAAGGCACTTGGGGATTAGCGGCGATGTATTGACCAGCGTATATATTACTTTGGTCCACAATAGATCTATAGAGATCTTCCGTGAAAAACAGCGAATAAAAATCGGATGGCTTAAAATCAGCTGTTTCCACCTGAATACCGGGTTGGCCAGTGAATGGGGGAAGTACGGGTCCTGCAGAAGTGGTGGGCACCCAATCAGGATTGGCGAATTCTGCAGGAAGGACACTATGGGATCGACGGACCTGCCTTTGTCTTCTTCTTGGTGGCAGCGGGACACTACTTGTGCTTGCCACCTCGCCAGCTTCAACTGCACTTATGGGACTCGCCACGTCACCAAGTGTTACTGCAGTGCTGGTTTGACTACGTCCAGGGTGTACTAGGCCGCTGGTGCTTGCCAGTTCACCAGAAGGAATAGCGGCGCTAGTACTTCTCTGCTCCATACGAGAGACCTGCGGTTCCTGCACCTCAACAACATCAGAAGATCGGGGATCGGGTACGCCTGACCTTAGCAGGGACCTCACCTTCGTCGCCAGAGCTATCTGTCATGGAGCCGCTGTCGTCTACTGGATCGTATTCTGAGCCTGATTCTGACAGATGAGTGACCTCCTCTTCACTATCTGACATACTCAGAAACAAGTAGGCCTGTTCACTAGTGTACTTGCGATTTGCCATTTTGGGCTCTAAATTTAGTAGTACACTAGTGAGATTCACAGGAAAAAAAGCTCCTAGGCTGCTGGCAACTGAATCAAAACGCTACCAAAAAAAACTGTTAGCGATCGCAGGGATCAGGCCTGACTCTGCGAACGCTGCAGTTATGTGTGCTTAGTGTTTTGGAAGTGACAGTGATCGATCGATACTGCACTTGGGTGGGCTGGGCTGGGCTGGGCGGAGGGGGAAACGCAGGTGCTAGCAGGTATCTGGGCTGATCCCGCTAACAATGCGTTTTTTGGAACCCTAAACTGCTGGGACGCTAGTATAGATCTGATCAGATCAGATATTGATCTGTTCAGATACTATACCACTAAGGGAGGTGTATGCTTTGCGCGTGGGTGTTTGCGGTACTGGCACTAACCTGGGGCGACGCAGACCTTATTTGACCCTAACACCTAATTGATATCACCCGCCGGGCGATCAGGGGGTTAAACCGATAGTTGGGTAATAAATGGCGGGTGCCCTGACAGTATAAAAAAACAAGCTAACTAACCAGCGTCACCCGTAACAGTTATACGGTGATCACTGTGAAAGGGTTAACTAGGGGCAATCAGGGGGTTAAAACCTTTATTAGGTAATATATGGGGGTACCTGACACTATATAAAAACCTGACGGGGGACCTAAATAACTAAATAACTGGCTAACCAGTGACACTTATACTGTGATCACTGGTGAAAGAGTTAACTCTAGGGGCAATCAAGGGGTTAAAACTTTATTTAGGTTGTAATATGGGGGTACCTGACCTATAAACCTATTTATAATCCTATATAAACCTGGCGGTTACCTAAAAAAAAAACTGGCTACCTAGCGGCACCAGTGACACTAATAGAGCGATCAAAAAAACGATCGCTTAGTGACACTGGCAAAAGGGGGGTGAAAGGGTTACCTAGGGGCAATCAAGGGGTTAAACCTTTATGGGGGGGGGGGGGGGGGGGTAGGGGGCTACCTTGGACCTAAAGGGGCCTAAAACTAACTGCCCTGACAGTTATTGCAGTCACACTGACACTAAATGCAGTGATCAGTAAAATAAATGATCACTGCAATCAGTGACACTGTGACTGGGGGGGCAGGGGGTGATCTGGGGGGTGATCAGGGGGTGACAGGGGGGTGAAATATGTGCCTATGTGTGCCTGGTGTCAGTGTAGTGTTGGTGCACTAACCTGATGTCTTCTCCGCTCGGCGTCCCGGTCAGAAAGACCGACACGAGGAGCGTGACATCACTTCCCCTTGCCTGTGTTTACAATTACACAGGAAGGGGAAGGAAGCGGAAGAATCTCATTGGCCAGAGCGATCGGGAGGGGGTGGCCAGAAACGACTGGCCGTTACCTCGTCCCGCATCGCTTCTGAAGCCATCCCGACCGTCCCCGCCGGCGGAGGGGGGTCCGATCGGACCCCCCAACCGCCGGAAGAATGTCACGTACAGGTACGTGATTCTGCCTGTACGTGCCATTCTGTTGACGTATATATACATGGGGCGGTCGGGAAGTGGTTAAGGACGACAGTAAAAGTCAATTTTTTTTTTTTTTTTTTATACTGTACAGTATCAGACCGTGCATATGTGATTGGAAATATATATATCCCTCTGCCATATTCAACAGAAGTATTTAAAGAATATATTCAGTTAAGATCTGATAAAGTGGATAGTGCATGCCTATTGGTCAGTGATTTTAATAATTGTTATATTTATCTATAACTTCATTGGGGCCTACGGCCTTTGCAAGATATAGAGCTGAATTGGGTTTGATAAATTTTTGGAGACAGCTTAATCCAACAAAGAGGCAGTTTTCTTGCTTTTCAGGTAGTTCTAAAACTCTTTCCAGAGTAGATTTAGCATTGGGAACGTATTCTATGTTTCCATATCTTTGTGATATTAAATATGAGGCTAGGGTTGTCCCGATACCGATACTAGTATCGGTATCGGGACCGATACCAAGCATTTGTACGAGTACTTGTACTCGCACAAATGCTCCCGATGCTTAGCCGATACCTTGACAGCGGCAGCGGGCGGTGCGGAGGGCGGAGTCATTGGGCGGGGCGGAGTCAGTGGGCGGTGCAGAGTCGGAGGGCGGAGTCAGCGGGCGGAGCAGAGGGCATAACAGTACGGAGAGCCGAGAGTGAGTACTCCGTGTCTCCGTGTTCCCAGCAGGGATGTTACTTGATCGGCGACCGGAGCCGTCACATTCAGTAATGCAAGTGACGCTCCGTGTTGCCATTACATGCCACGTGGTTGATAATCCCGACGCCCATCTTGGTACATCCTGCACTTACTCGGCCTCAATAAAGCAGCAGCGGACATCTTGTTACACCCAGCCCATATAGTTGGGGCTGGGTGTAACAAGATGTCCGCTGCTGCTTTATTGAGGCTGAGTGCTAGGTGTACCAAGATGGGCGTTGCAGAGCAAAACTAAATCCTCTTGCCACTGCCAGCCATAAATCAGTGCCCATGCAACCAGTGCCCATGCAGCCACCCATCAGTCAGTGCCACCCATCAGTGTGTGCCACCTATCAGTGCCCATCAGTGCGTGCCACCTATCAGTGTTTGCCACCCATCAGTGCCCATCAGTGCGTGCCACCTATCAGTGTTTGCCACCCATCAGTGCGTGCCACCTATCAGTGTGTGCCACCCATCAGTGCCCATGTGTGCGTGCCACCTATCAGTGCCCATGTGTGTGTGCCACCTATCAGTGTGTGCCACCCATCAGTGTGTGCCACCCATCAATGTGTGCCACCTATCAGTGCGTGCCACCTATCAGTACTCAGTCTTAAAAAAGTGGTATCGGGACAACCCTAGCTAGGGGTATCTCAGATCATTCCCCTATAATATTACATTTTTCTTTTAGGAGTACTTTAGGATGCACTCTATGGAAGGGGAACCCATATTGGTTGTCACTTTTTCCTTCATCTGAAGGAATTATGACTGAACTAATTACTTATCAGAATATAAATAGAACTTCAGTCTCACTTTTAATATATTGGGATGCAATGAAAGCGCATCTTCGAGGTCTCCTTAGTGCACAAATTTCAAAAATAAAGAAGAAATCTTGACAATGGGACAAAACCCTAGCTGATATGATGAGGGCTGAAATTCTAAAAAATATAAAAATTGTTTCTCCCGGTGGCAAGGAGACATTTGAGGACCTAAATGAGGACAACTGGACATGTGCCCTGGAAACACTTCCTAGGACATCTCTCTCGCCCTCTCAAAGGCTATCTCCGCTTTTTAGCCTGTGTGACAGATGGGCTGTGTCAGATCCAGATGGTACCAATTGTGGCACTAGTGGCGACCTGTGACAGATCCAGATGTTCTGTTTGACAGGTTCTCTGTTATACAGGCAGTAACAGTAAATGTTTCACTCACTGATCTCAGATCTCTGCTCTCTCCTCGCATGATCAGTGTGTGAGGATAGATCCCTGGAAACTGCTGTAGTGTTTATACTTGTGACCGGCTGTGATTGGACACAGCCGATCATGTGGTAAATGGCCAATTTCATTGACCATTTACCCTGATCATAAATGGTCCGAGGGACACGCGCCATCCCCAATCGGCATGCATCCTTTGTTTTGACATGTTGACTGGCTGTGATTGGACACATCCGATCACGTGGTAAACAGACAGTTTCATTGGCTGTTTACCCTGTTTGGGGATGGGCTGTGTCCAAGGAAATAGCAATAGCGACTCATCCTGACCGTAATATGACGTCCAGTCAGGATAATTAAACTACTTTGCGCATGTCATTTGGTAATATGGTGGACGGGAAGTGGTTAAAGTGGAAGTCTAGTCAAAAATGAAAATGTTTCTATTATATGTAAAACATCTATCTTTGACGTTATTCATTTTCTGTATAGCTGCTTGCCAAGCTCAGAAAGTCTAATCAAAACTAGACAATCGGCTTCTTCCTGTTCTTCAGGGACAACCTTATTTCTGAATTCTGCATGCTGCCTCACTTCCTGAAAACCTTGTCCTCCTACACAGACTTACTGTTCATTCTAACCATCCTTGTCTTGCCCAGCCCCCCATCCCTCCAATCTTTTTTAGGCAGACATGCCTAGACCTGCCCATCCCCGCCCCCATCCCTCCTCCACAGATCTTCTCCCATCTTTATAGCCTCCTTTTGGCCAGCAGTTTCTCCAGAGAGAGAGAGAGCAGCCTTTGGAAGTATGTTCTGCTCACGCTTCATGGTTCCAGCAGCCCATAACACACACACACGTAGACTATATATTACAATGCAACATGCTGCAGGTTTTCCACATGGTTGTTTCTGTATGGCACTGTGATGAGCACTGTGTGCATGGTGTGGCACACACCCAGCTGAGGAAGCTACATGTTCCACTAGTGTGACTTGTCATGCAACTTTGGACACAGTCACATGACAAGTCACAGCCCATTGATTTCAAAGCCAAACATTCCCATCTATGCACTTTTGATTTTGCCTGCACTACTTTGATGCAACTTTGATCCAGAGTGTAAAGTTAAATCAAAGCTGCACTCAGTCGCACTCTAAATCGCACCACTTTGGAGTTGCACTAGTGGAAATGTGGAGTGTGGTCGCATCAAAGCATTGCAGGTACCTTTTTCAAAGTTGCATAGATGGGAACGGGTACAGTTAATCGATGGGCTGTGACTTGACATGCAACTTTAAACACAGTAGCATGACAAGTCACGTTTCCACTATTACGGCCACAAAGTTGTACGATTTAGAGTGCGACTGAGTGCAGCTTTGATCTAACTTAACACTCTTTGGATCAGAGTCACATCAAAGCATTGCAGGTACCTTTTCAATGTCCCTGATTTTCAAAGTCACATAGATGGGAACAGGTGCCATTGAAATCAATGTGTCCAAAGTCGCATGCCAATTTATATTAGTGGATAGTGAGCCTTTGTCTACATTTCCCACTATTGCAACCCCAAAGCATTGCAGGTACCTTTTCAAAGTCGCTGATTTTTTTTAAAGTCGTATATAGCATAGATGGGAATGGTTGCCATTGGGGTTAGGCATATGAAGTGTAATGGAAACATTTCAAAGCAAGGTCATAAAGTAGAATTTCAGCTTAAACCTAACCAGTCAAAAGATGTCCCCTCCCTATCTTTAACACCTATGCTGACTAACCTACATAAAAAAAAAAATGTAGATAACCTATTTTCAGTCCGGTCACGTGATCCAGTTCCCTTGTTTCCGCCAACAGCAGCTGCTAGGGAAAGGAGGGAGTGTAGACAGTGGCTGGGACATGGGAGCTCATGGGGAACATCACTACTCCCAGGCATTTCCAGCCATTGTCGAGCGTGCTCTCATCTTTTCTGCATACTTTGCTAGCCATACTGGGGATCATGTGACCGGAGCGGGCTGAGAATACTTTAACCGGTTCCTGACCAGCCACCGCAGTTGTGCTGCTCCCCTGGGCGAGCTGTCGTAGCTGTATGCCAGCCCTTTAAGACGCTATAAGAGGCGCGCCCGCATCATGTCCCCGGAGCTGATGCGATGACCGCCGGGCACCCTCGATTGCTTGTGACAGATCGAGAAGCAGGATCTGTGTGTAAACACACAAATCCCGGTTCTCTTGGGGCAGAGGAGACCGATCGTGCGTTTCTACTAAGTAGGCTTGTTTATAGTGCAAAAAATAAAAACCGCAGAGGTGATCAAATGCCACCAAGAAAGCTCTATTTGTGGGGAAAGAACGGAAAGTTTGGGTACAGTTTGGGGACAATTGTCAGACGCAGTGCTGTATCGCAAAAAATGGCCTGGTCAGGAAGGGGTAAATTCTTCCAGGGCTGAAGTGGTTGTTTGTATATCTTTTTTATACAGGTTAGTTAGCATAGGAATTCTACTTTAATAATTTGACCTTGCTAGGCCTAAAATCTTCGAATTGTAGGCACATTCTGGATTTTAGCTCAAATTTAATCTTGGGCATTCTTTGTATGTATTTAAATTTTAGGTGTCCTATGCTCGCCCAAGTTCAGCTTCTATTCGGGATGCAAACCTGTATGTCAGTGGACTTCCAAAAACAATGCCTCAAAAAGAATTGGAACAGATGTTTTCTCAATATGGCCGCATTATTACATCCCGTATTTTAGTTGACCAAGTAACTGGTAAGTGTTCTGTAGCTCTTATTTTTTTTTTCATACTTTTGCTTACAATTTTATCTTTAGAGTTGTGAAATAGTCTCCTGTCAAATACAGCAATCTTGCCTCCAGAACATATTAAAGGTGGTGATATGTGGGCCAGAAAATACAATTTTCTGCTGGAATCGTTCATGAATATGCATGTACACAAATAGATTGTTGAATATAGTCAGCTACTGAGTCATTTCCACCCTGAAGGTGCAGGTTCGGAAGCGGTTTCATGGTTTGTAATAAATTTACAGCTGCTATAATCTTAATTTCCAAGCTGCTGCTTAGAAATGGTCCCACTGCTCCTTCTAAAATGCTAATAAACATCTTTTCTTTTATCAAAAGTGAAATTTTATGCAAAAATGCACAGCGGACTATTTAAGGTAAAGATTAGACCCCACGCCCAAGCTGGTAATTGGTAGGAAGAAGGTTAGAGGCTACTTGATAAACATTGGGTGTGTTAAGAATCGTGTAGGTCCTAAAGCTCTAATTTAGACCATTGTAAGTTGACATATATTTACAGTGCAAAGTCTTGGGTCTCAAGGGAGATGCTTTTAAAATGCCAATAATGGTTTTTGAAGGATAATCTTTCTAAAAAGTGACATTAACAGAAAAAAAAAAAGGTGTGACCACTCTTTCAAAGCATCAGTTTTCCGAGGAATTTTTGCTTATTTCCTGAAGGTGCTGTCATGATGGGTTTTTCAGAGCCTCTAACTGACCTTGGCTGTCTTTCTAAAAGTAATCTGACTGGTTTAATGCTGATAATATCATGGTTTTGTAGGGGCCAGCCTCCATACCACCTCTTGCAGAATTACTTGCTGATCGTTCTTTGATTTTGGAAGGGGGATGTAATGGGGGGGGGGGGGGGGTGTCTTGTTCATACTGCAGAATGAGGTTGGGTAGTAATCCAGACACTTACCTGTATTTTATGATTAACAGCGAGGATGCCATCACTGTGCTACTTTAAACTATAAATTGGTGTTCTACGGTCCAGGGTGGATTTAATTTTAAACAAGTTGTTTTAAATCACTAGTAAAAAGGCTTGAGTTAAATCAAATCAATTTAAATCATAATTTTTAAAGAGCAACTGTCATCTCTGACCCGCCGGTGACTCCTCCTCTGACCCGCCGGTGACTCCTCCTCTGACCCGCCGGTGACTCCTCCTCTGACCCGCCGGTGACTCCTCCTCTGACCCGCCGGTGACTCCTCCTCTGACCCGCCGGTGACTCCTCCTCTGACCCGCCGGTGACTCCTCCTCTGACCCGCCGGTGACTCCTCCTCTGACCCGCCGGTGACTCCTCCTCTGACCCGCCGGTGACTCCTCCTCTGACCCACCGGTGACTCCTCCTCTGACCCACCGGTGACTCCTCCTCTGACCCGCCGGTGACTCCTCCTCTGACCCACCGGTGACTCCTCCTCTGACCCACCGGTGACTCCTCCTCTGACCCACCGGTGACTCCTCCTCTGACCCACCGGTGACTCCTCCTCTGATGGCTGGAGATGCAGCAGTGACACAGCAAGGTGAGGGAGGTGGTGGCAGCAGGTGAGTGGATGCTCACTAATGGGCACTTCCCTGATGGATCTGAAATGACAGGTGCTCTTTAAATGTAAGGACTTATTCTTGCTGGTTGCTTGTAAACCTTAATTTTGTTTGCAAATAATAAAGATTCTATTTAGAATAATAAGCTGCCAGATTAGTAAAACAGCGATAGCAGAACCAATTAAATTATACAGCTTTTAGTGTACATAGATTTGCAAAACAATGGGCTAAAGAAATATTCCTGAACTTTGTTTTATCTCATGTTACTGTGAAATTGTGTGAAAGCATCAATGCACTGCATGTTATTTCAGCTTGCAGAGCTCGGATTCATTGAATGAGTTTACCAAAAATGTAAATATTGCAGAATATACATGCTACATAACTAAGCTCCATTTCATGCTGAAAATACGAATGTATTAATGTATCTTAAATAGAAAACTATCTTTTAGATACATTTTTATTCCAAAAGCATTTTATCTAAATAAATTTGATAAAAATCAAAAAAATCTGATTTTATTTTTTTTGTTATATCTACCCTACTGGGGTCCCACTGGAAATTACAGCCAGTGCTAAACGTATTCTGATTTCTACCAAGCCCATTTGCACATTGGAAAATTTACCAGACTTCTCTCCTAATAGGGTTAAGTTTTATTCCCTCTACACAACTGCTTCTGTTAAGCACTTGGGTTCAAACTACACATTGTCATGTTTTTATGTATTAAGATCCCATTCAAATCAAAACATCTGTTAGTGTCAGGATATGTACACATTAACGCATCCTGTCCTGAGACAGCCCATTTGTTAAAATTGGCAACCAGCAAACCAAAGATCAAGCATGCACATTTTCTCTGCTGTGCACAATACTGATGATGCTTTGTAATGTGCTGCAGCACAGGTATGTTTTGGGTTCCATTTAAATAAATGGCACTGCAATGCACAAACACTTTTGTGGGTGTTGTGGTGATGCACGATAACGCATGTGTGGCTGTGTCCTAAGACTTTTGCATAGTTCATCATTGTCTGGTGCCTCCGGATCCCAATGCCTCCATCCTATCTTCTGATATTAGGAGGCTGGCTTTTTTTTTTCAGATTCTTTAAGCCACGCCTCTTGATAGGTGGCAGCATGTGCTTAGTGTGGCAGAGATGTGCCCGAAGTCTCCTGGGATACGGGCATCACGCATCCAAGGGGGCAGAGGGAATACGTCATTACTGTTCTAAGTAAATTCTCTATAGTGATTTCTCACTATGGGTTTATCTCTCTCCTATCCGTCAATCATATGTTTTCGTTCTGCCTGCACAGGACACCTTGTGTCTTGTTTCACTATTTCTCGTTGATTAGGCTGGTTATGCCTAAAGCCTATGATTTTGAAGGGCCCGGTTTCCCCTTTCCTTTGAAGGCTCATTCATCTCATTGCCAGTCCCTCTTGAATTTTTCAGCACCAGCTTCTCAGATTAGCACAGCCAAACCCTGGTTCTCCGTTCACACATTTGTGGATGTTCAGGCTTCTGCTGAATGCCATCTTCAGCCATTGGCCCCTACTGCTGTCAATCACAGCCAGTGAGCCAATGAGAAGAGTGGGTGGGGCCGAGCCGCAGCTCAGTGTCTGAATGGACATGCAGAGCAGCGGCTCGGAAGCACACCTGCTTGGGTGCCACCATTGCAAGCTGCTTCTCTGTTGGCACTCAACAGGAGGGAGGGGCCAGGAGCGCCACTGGGGGAGAAGAGGAGGATCAGGGCTACTCTGCAAAACCGCTGCACAGAGCAAGTATGAATGATGTTTGATTTTTTTTTTTTGTTTTTTCTTTTCAAAATTGCCTTTACCCACCCCTCAGTTGTATTGCTTGGGTAAGTTCCACAATTTAAGACGTAAGATTTTTTTTTTCTTAAAGTACGGCATATGACACAGGCTTACCCTCCCCTCTCTCCTGGAATTTTTTTCTTATGCAAACAAAAATTGTATATTTGCGCAAATGGTGAAAGATAATAAAAATTCAATCAGCTGTGCACAATGTCCAGACACCTGAAATACAATAAATATATAAAAAAAGCAGTGCAGCGCTAAATTCATAAGGAAAAAGTTCATATGTGAAATCCCATGTGGGTATCCAAAAGTAGTTTATGCTATTGCAGATAGGCGAACACTCAGGATGAGAAAGAAGTCCCTCCAACCATGAGTGATGAAGGTAAGAATGTGTCACCAAAGTAAATGCAGCCACACTTACCAGAAGATATGTGACCCCATAAAAAGAGTGGTCAATTGCGCTTAATTACAGTAGCCAAGCCAAAGGATAAAGGTTTCCCGTACATTCAAACCAGTCATCGGATATGCGCCAAACAGTGTTAGACCAGGAAGTGAACTCTCCCAGCAACGACTCACCCTCCGGGGTGGTCACAAATCACGAAGCAAAAAAAACTATCTGCACAATTATGGATAAAAATGATTTGTTTCAGTAAGGAAATATTTTACGCCATAACTGAAATCTGAATATCTTTCTCCATATTTAAAATCCTCTTGTATATTGCATGTAAATGGGTAGAAGAGAGCCGACAGCTGTGCAGCGGAGCTCATATAGGTACAATCGGGCAAATTGTTTATAGAACACAGGCACAGGGACAATTATTATAATGGTACAGAGTGGATGGGAGTATTTAATAGAAGTGGGTTAACAACCACTTTAAAACCTAAAGGAGCCGATATCCTGTACTGTACATCGTCAAATACGTAATGTGCACGTTTTTTCATATTCCATTAACCCAGGCTTATGCTGCTGCCTACAAAGGATTGGACACTTAGCCAAACAACTGAAGACCACCCACCCCCCACAGCCTGTAACTATATAACGCCAGATATCTTGGTTTCAATTTGTGTTTTGTGGGAGGATGGGCATCTAAATCCTGAGTCAGATGATCCAGTTTATTTAAATTAGGTGATTTCACAAGGGGATACCTGACTGTGCCTAATTGAAAGTATCTTTATTAAAGTGCCAGCTCAGCACTGGTCTTACTAGTTCAAGACCTGTGACATTTGTTTTGCCCAGCCCTGTCTGGAGTCCATAGTGGCATCTCTTCATCAGGGAGGCTTTCTTGCCGCCATCAACAAGGATGCCTACCTGCACATTCCGATTTGTGCACAGCACCAGCGGTTCTCCCGCTTTGCTGTGGGAGAGGAGCATTATCCGTTTGTGACATTACCCAGTGTTGGCCCTGGTTCTGGTGCTGCTGCGTCAGCGAGAAATTACTGTTCTGGGCTACCTGGATGACCTCATGCTGCGAGCAGAGTCCCCAGCAGCTCTGAGGGGCGACGTGGAGATCACTGTTCACTCATTCACAGATTTTGGGTGGCTGATAAATTACCTGAAGTCTACATTGATTCCAGTTTAGAAATTGTTTTTTCTGGGCCTGACTCTGGATTCCGCTCAGGCCAGAGTGGTCCTTCCGCAGGGCAAACTCCAGAAATTGCAGGCGGCAGCCCGCTTGCTGCTGTCAATCAGGTGGGTCTCCCTGCGGACTTGCATGCGGGTACTGGGCCTGATGGTGTCTACGTTCGTTGTTTTCGGTCCCGTTAGCTCAGTTCTATACAAGACCCCTGCAAAGGGAGATCTTGTTAAAATGGGACAAATGTTCAGAGTCTCTAGACAGTCGGATTTGGCTGAGACAAGGAAACAGAGTCCCTGATCTGGTGGCTTCATTCCCTGGCTCTTCGGCAGGGAAAATCCTTTCTCCCGCTGTACTGGATGGTGATCACCACCGATGCCAGTCTGTCCGGGTGAGGACGAGTCCTAGGCCTGAGCTTGGCTCAGGGTCGCTGGAGGAATCCAGGCTACCTATCAACATCCTGGAACTCTGGGCGAACAGACTGTCTGGATCATTGGACGGATCGACTTCACGGGCTCCCGATACGGATCTAGTCAGACAATGCCATGGGGGTGGCCTATGTCAACCACCAGGGAGGAACAAGGAGTGTAGTAGCTGGCATTCTATGGTGGGCAGAGCGTTTCATCCCAGCCTTCTCCGCCATTCACATTTCGGGGGTGGACAACTGGCAGGCAGATTACCTCATTCATCAAGTATTGGACCAAGGGGAGTGGTCCCTCCATCAGGAGGTATTTCAACAGATCTGTCTATGCTGGGGGGTCTCCAGAGGTAGATCTGATAACATCCCAAATCAACAGGAAGATGCAGAGGTTTGTGGCCAGGTGTTGGGACCCTCTAACGGATACCCCAGATGCTCTGGTTGCTCTGTGAGGCCAGTATCATCTGATCTAAGTCTTTCCTCCTCTCAAGCTTTTGCCACGGCTGTTGAGTGGGAGCAAGGCCGAGGGAATTCCAGTCATTCTAGTGGCCCCGGACTGGCCTCGTCGGCCCTGGTACGCCGACCTGGTGCGTCTGGTCGCAGACACCCCCTGGCGGCTGCCTCTCGGGGAGGATCTGCTATCCCAAGGGCCGATCTTCCACCCTTCTTTATCGTCGCTGGCTTTAACGGCCTGGCTATTGAAAGCCAGGTGTTGGCAGGATAGGGGCTTATCTGCGTCGATGATTCCGACGCTGCTCAAAGCTAAAAAGTCTACTTGCAGGAAGGTATATTATCAGACGTGGAAAGTGTACATTTTTTATGGTGTGAGTCAGTGGGGTTTCACCCACGTTCCTTTTCTGTGGCTTGGATTTAGAATTTTCTTCCAAGGGGCATTGAAGAGAATTTGGCCTTGACTACTGTCAAGGGCCGTGTGTCGGCCTTGGCGGTTTTCTTTCAACGCTTCCGTGGCTTCGTATTCCCTGGTGCGTACCTTCATTCAGGGAGTGCGACATGTGGTTCCAGCAGTGCGATCTCCCTTGCCACCGTTGGACTTGAATCTTGTACTTTTCGGTTCTACAAAAGCCTCCGTTTGAAAATATTCGAGAGATTCCCCTGCTCACACTATCACAGAAGGTGGCTATTACTTCTGCTCGCAGGGTGTCAGAGTTGGCGGCGCTGTCCTGTCGCACGCCCTTCTTGGTGATTCTTAAGGACAAGGTGGTGCTTCGTCCTTGTCCTCCTTACAAAGGTTGTCTCTGATTTCCATTTAAATGAAGACATTGTGTTGCCTTCTCTATGTCCCAGGCCGCAACATCCGAGGGAGTTTGCTTTGCGCACACCTTAGATGTGATGCGGGCTGTCGGGGTATATTTGGTGGCCACTGAGTCTTTTCGAAAGTCACACTCCCTGTTCATGATCAGACAGACCAAAGAAGGGGCTATCCACTTCCTCAGCGACCATTTCTAGATGGATCAGGCAGACAGGGACTCAGGCCTATTCTATCAAGGGCAGGGTTCCTCACTTCCCGGTGAAGGCACACTTGACTCGGGCGCAGAGTGCCTCCTGGGCCTTCCGTCATCAGGCATCAGTAACACAAGTTTGCAAGGCGGTCACCTAGTCATCAGGGCATACTTTGCCAAAATGTTAAGGCGGATGTGCTGGCTTTGCAAATGCTTCTTTTGGCCGCAAGGTTCTGCAGGCTGCGGTCTAGAGTGTTTTTTCCCCTTGTGGGGGTTTTTTTTTTGTTGCTGTTCAGATTGAGCTCCAGTTGTTCTCACTGAGTTCCAGGATCTTGAAAATCTAAAATTTTATAGTACAGGACAGTATTTAGAAACCATGGGTTATACACAGATTGTCGGGTGACTGGACACTGGCAAAAAAACTTTGCCAAGGCTGCTGCTATTGCACACTCGTATAACCCCCACCTACTTGGAGACTCCAGATTTTTGCTAGTGTCCTTTTTGTGATGGGCATCTTCCTTTTGGAGAAGTTTTTAACCATTCTTTTTCTTCTGACACCTCTATCAAGAACTGACTGGTTATTGCCCTGGGCTATCTAGGAATTTCCAAAGCGATACCCCTTGGTGCTGTACCTTGAAGACTATACCCAGATCCTAATCTATGGGCCTGGTCTGTAAGGTTTGCTTTGGGCACTGGATTCTGCATTGTCTGCTCTCGACACACAGTGCCACATGTGTTCGCCACAGAGTCCAAGGCGTTGATTCATCTCTCTGGTTCCCAGACCCCGAAGATCCATTTTTTGGGACTCCCAGGATAACTGAATCCTGGACCCCTGACAAACCCAGTGACTTGGGTAAGGCAAGACGAGGTTTCCCTGTATTTAGGGACCCAGATAAGGCAAGCCAAGGTTTCCCTGCATTTAGGGACCTGTTTCAGGACTTAAAACAACCCATGATGCTTTGCACATATAAGTAGATAAATCGTGAGTTACTCCCTTTGTGTTAACTCCCTGTTATACTTGTCTATAATGTTTTTGGTGCCATAAGTAATTTTAAAATTTAACATATTTATTTATTTTTTTTGCCATCCGGGCTTGAATGATTATGTAGTCACGACATTCCACATGACATTTGCCGAATTCGGGAACAGCACATTTTTCTGCTACCTTCTGCTACATACTCATCCACAGAAGAACTCCTGTTGGGCAAAACTACACCTTCCGCATCCACTCCTTGAGTACCCCACTGGGGATCCCCTCACTTAAACAATGGCTTCTCAGAGGTGCAAGGGAAATAAAACATAAGTAAAGAATAGCATATGTTCTTAAAGTGATATTTAAGGCTTTTATTTTTTTATTTTTTTTTAAATACCAAACATGTAATGCCTGCTCTGTGCAGTGGTTTTGCACAGAGCAGCCTGGATCCTCTTTGGGTGCCCCCTACAGCACACCAGCTATTGCCCCGATAAATTGTGCACACGGGTAATTTTTCGTGGCCAATTTATTGAGTCAATAGCTGGTGTTCTAGCATTGGTGCTTCAATCATCACGGCACCATGGTTGTTATGGTGTCAGCGTGATTAAAGCGCATTATTTCTTATACAGGTGATACTCAACTTTTGCACAATTGTGCAAAATTTTTTAATTTATTTCACTAATGCAACTTAAAAGGTGAAACTAATATGAGATGGATTCATTACATGCAAAACAAGATAGTTCAAGCCGTGATTTGTCATAATTGTGACGATTATGGCTTATAGCTCATGAAAACCCCAAATCCACAATCTCAGAAAATTTGAATATTGTGAAAAGGTGTAATATTCTAGGCTCAGTGTCCCACTCTAATCAGCTAATTAAGCCATAACACCTGCAAAGGATTCCTGAGCCTTCAAATGGTCTGTCTGGTTCAGTAGGAATCACAATCATGGGAAAGACTGCTGACCTGACAGTTGTGCAGAAAACCATCATTGACACCCTCCATAAGGAAGGAAAGCCTCAAAAAGTAATTAGAAAAGAAATTGGATGTTCCCAAAGTGCTGTATCAAAGCATTAATAGAAAGTTATGTGGAAGAGGAAAGTGTGGAAGAAAAAGGTGCACAGGCAGCAGGGATGACCGCAAGCTAGAGAGGGCTGTCAGCAAAAGGCCATTCAAAAATCTTAAGGACTTTCACAAGTAGTGGACTGAGGCTGGAGTCAGTGCATCAAGAGCCACCACACACAGGCGGATCCTGGACATGGGCTTCAAATGTCGTATTCCTTTTGTCAAGCCACTCCTGAACAACAATCATCAGAAGCGTCTTACCTGGGCTAAAGCAAAACAGACCTGGTCTGTTGCTCAGTTGTCCAAGTCCTCTTTTCTAATGAGAGCAAATTTTGCATCTCATTTGGAAACAAAGGACCCACGGTATGGAGGAATAATAGAGAGGCACACACTTCAAGATGCTTGAAGTCCAGTGTGAAGTTTCCACAGTCTGTTGATTTCAGGAGCCATGTCATCTGCTGGTGTTGGTCCACTGTGCTTCATTAAGTCCCGGGTCAACGCAGCCAGGAGATTTTTGAGCACTTCATGCTTCCTTCCGCAGACTAGCTCTATGGAGATGCTGACTTTATTTTCCAGCAGGACTTGTCACCTGCCCACACTGCCAAAAACACCAAAACCTGGTTCAATGACAGTGGGATTACTGTGCTTGATTGGCCAGCAAACTCGCCTGACCTGAACCCCATAGAGAATCTATGGGGCATTGCCAAGAGAAAGATGAGACATGAGACCAAACAATGCAGAAGAGCTGAAGGCCGCCATTGAAGCAGCCTGGTCTTAACACCTCAGCAGTGCCACAGGCTGATAGCTTCCATGCCACACTGCATTGAGGCAGTAATTGCTGCAAAAGGGGTCCAAACCAAGTACTGAGTACTTATGCATGCTTATACTTTTCAGAGGTCCGATATTGTTCTATGTACAATCCTTGTTTTATTGATTGCATGTAATCTAATTTTCTGAGATTGTGGATTTGGGGTTATCATGAGCTGTAAGCCATAATCACAATTATGACAAATCACGGCTTGAACTATCTTGCTTTGCATGTAATGAGTCCATCTCATTTATTTTGCTTTTTAAGTTGCATTAGTGAAATGAACTTTTGCACGATATTCACATTTTTCGTATATCACCTGTATTGGATTGTAATATAAATGAAATAGTTAAACTCACCATAATGCAGAATCAGTGGGAGCCACGAGTGTGTCACTTGCCACGCTGCCTGCCACCAGATGAGGAATGCCACGCTGCCTGCCACCAGATGAGGAATGCCACTTGCCACATCACCTGCCAGTGCCACCAGATGTGGAGTGACACTGGTTCATTTAGCACAGAGGCCTGCCTTTTAGCAGTGGTCATTCTTGAGTGAGGGCAGGAGAGCGGTGGGGCGGTGAGAGATGACCTATCATCTGCCCCCCACCGCACCTCCGACATTCAGCATGCTGTGAGGCCGGAAGTGCGGTAATGCTAGGCTGGCAGAGAGATTTTATCTCTGATCCACCGGGCTCTCACCCCCCCCCCCCCCCCCCGGCTGCAGCGATGCCACGGCCCGGTAGTAGGCTGCAGCCCGGTGGTTGGAGACTCCTGCTATAATGTAATCCAAAATGAGTAAGAGAAGGATCCAGCCCTGGATACTCTTGTGACTTCAGCTCAGTAAGTGAAAATAGGATTTAGATAGTGTTTTTTTTTATGTCATAATGTAGAGAATACGATTTCCTTTCATTTGAGCCCAGTCTTGCCACACAGATGCACTAGCCTGAGACAGGCACATCCTGTGTAAAAAGTTCACAATTCACATCCCCCTCCCCTCCCGCTCTCCCAGCTTTACTGTGTTTTGACTGGATGTTTCTCATCATGGGATGCAGTGAACAGTCAGCAGACTATAGACAGACAAGTGAGACATGTATGTAGTCAGAGCTGGGCAGAGTAGAACATCCAGTGATCTGATGATAACCTGTCTCAGGCTAGTGCATGAGATATGTAAATCACCTGTCACTCACAGCAAGGGGGCGTTTTTGACAAAGTTTTCAAGACTGTCAAGATTTCTCTAACTGAACAATAAGAGGATTGCTCAGGCCTCAAGTAAATCTGTGTGGCAAGACTGGGCTCAAATGAAAGGAAATCTTATTCTCTACATTATGACATCAAAAAAAAAAAAAATTGGGTTTACATCCACTTTAACCACTTGCCGCCCGCCCTATTGTAAAAAGACGTCGGCAAAGTGGTTGTAAAATCCTGACCGGACGTCATATGACGTCCTCAGGATTTTGAGCCAATGCGCGCCCCCGGAAGCGCGCATCGTGGCGATCGTTGTTGAGGGGTGTCAGTCTGACACCCCGCAACTACGATCTTATTAAAGAGTCTCCGACGGAGACTTTACCACGTGATCAGCCGTGTTCAATCACGGCTGATCACAGTGTAAATGGGAAGAGCCGGTGATGGGCTTTTCCTCACTCGCGTCTGTCAGACGCCAGTAAAGGAGAGCCGATCTGCTGCTCCTCTGACGGGGGGGGTGTCTGTGCTGATCGATTATCAGCGCCGCCCCCCCCCCCCCCCCCCCGAGGATGCCCACACTAAACCACCAGGGATGCCCAGCACCAGGTAGGCCACCCTAGACCACCAGGGATGCCACAGTGCCCACAATGGATGCCAATCAGTGCCCACAATGGGCATCACTGATTGGCATGCATTTTGGCAATGATTGGCATCCATCAGTACAAAACAATGCTGCCTATCCGTGCCACCTATCGGTGCCTATCCATGCCACATATCCGTGCCACCTATCAGTGCCCATCCATGCTCATCCGTGCCGCCTATCCATGCCGCCTATACATGCCAATCCGTGCCACCTCATCAGTGCCACTTCATCGGTGCCCATCAGTGCCACTTTATTGGTGCCCATCAGTACCCGTCAGTGCAGCCCCATCAGTGAAGGAGAAAACTTACTTATTTACAAAGTTTTGAAACAAACAAAAAAAAAATTTTTTTGGTCTTTTTTTATTTGTTTAGCAAAAAATTAAAACCGTAGAGGTGATCAAATACCACCAAAAGAAAGCTCTATTTGTGGGGAAAAAAATGATAAAAAATTCATTTGGGTAAAGTGTAGCATGACCGCGCAATTGTCATTCAAAGTGCGACAGCGCTGAAAGCTCAAAATTGGTCTGGGCAGGAAGATGTTTAAGTGCCCTGTATTGAAGTGGTTAAAGTGGATGTAAACCCTTGCATATACCCAGTGAAGTGAACTGCCTCAGATGATACACAGGGATGAAACAAATCTCCCTACATAAGTTTTACGTGTATGTCTGCTGTCTTCATCTTGCTATATTCTTTAGAATTCTAACATTGGGTTAGAATTTTTACTTCCTCATTCAGCAGTAGGAGTGGATTCTTGGCATGCACTGGTAGACAGCTGATTTGAGGAAAGACACCCCCCCCCCCCCTCCACATAGGTAGCAGAAGGAAAGAATGTGCAGAGCTGTGATAAGACAAGTGCTCTAATCTATTTATAGTAACCTTCCACGACACTAATTTCAGGCTGGTTTTATCTTGGTTGAAGGAGAACTTGTCAGAAGTTATGCTGATAACAGAGCAAAGAAAGCGTTTTTCAGGCGCTACATCGCTAAAAATAGCACCTGTGTAGCTCCTGAAAAAAGTGGGTCTTTTCACTCCAGTGTGAAAGCCGGATGGCTTTCACACTGGAGCGGTGTGCTAGCAGGACGGTAAAAAAAGTCCTGCTAGCAGCATATTTGCAGCGGTGTATTCACCGCACCTATACCGCTCCTACCCATTGAAATTAATGGGACACCGCAGGGATACCGCCAGCAAACCCCCGCTGCAGCGGCGCTTTGCAGGGGATTTTAACCCTTTTTCGGCCGCTAGCAGGGGTTAAAACCACCCCGCTAGCGGCCGCATACCGCGGCTAAAACAATGGTAAAGCAGGGCTAAATATAGCGCTGCTTTACCGTCACCACCCCAGTGTGAAGCCGGCCTTAGTGGGGAGAGATAAGTAAACACTGCAGATATGTGCCCAGGTCAAATTTCATGAATCAAGTTTACATCCACTTTAACTCGGCAATTAGTAAGGGTGGGGTGGAAGGGAGGCTATTTTTATCCTGGAGTTGGATTTTAGGGTTTCATGTACATGGACCTTTTTAGGCATTTTATATGCATGATTTTTCCTAACACTTTTTTCTATGCCAGGGGGGCTACAGCCAGTGTGGGCAGTCTGCCCTAAACCACTTAAGCCCCGGACCAGTGCCGAATCGCACTTCTTGCGATTCGGCACTGCGCCGTTTTAACTGACAATTGCACGGTCGTGTGACGTGGCTCCCAAACAAAATTGACATCCTTTTTTTTTTCTCATAAATAAAGCTTTCCTTTGGTATTTGATCACCTCTGCAGTTTTTATTTTTTGCGCTATAATCAAAAAAAATAGCGAAATTTTGAAAAACGCATTCTTTTTTTTACTTTTTGCTATAATATCCCCAAAAATAAACATTTTTTTCCCTCAGTTTTGGCCGATACATTTTCTACATCTTTTTGGTAAAAAAAAAAAATTGCAGTAAGCGTTTCATTGGTTTGCGCAAAAGTTATACCGTGTACAAAATAGGGGATAGTTTTATGGCATTTTTATAAAACATTTTTTACTAGTAATGGCGGTGATCAGCAATTTTTATTGTGACTGCGACATTATGGCGGACAGATCGGACACTTTTGGCGCTATTTTGGGACCATTCACATTTATACAGAGATCAGTCGATTAAAAATGCATTGATTACTGTGTGACTGGCAGTAAAGGGGTTAACCAGGAGGGGGTGCTGCAGAGGTTAAGTGTGTCTTAAGGAGTGAGCCTAACTGTGGGGGGAGGGGCTACGTGTGACAGGACACTGGTCACCGCTCCCGATTACAGGGAGCTGTGATCAGTGTCATCAGGCATAATGGGGAAATGTTTGTTTAAATCAGCATTTCCCCATTCTTCCTCTCCGTGAGACGATCGCAGGTATCCCCGCGGACATTGCATCCACTGGACCCGCGATCACACTAGCGGAGCCCGTGGCGGGCGCGTGAGCCCACACGCCGCTTCTTAACCGCTTCCCGACCGCCTCCTGTAGATGTATGTGTACAGAATGGCGTGGCTAGGCAAAAAGGACGTGTGTATATATACGTCCCCCTTTAATTGCCTAGCCGTGGGGGCGTGCCGCCGGCGGCGCGCTCGCGACACGGTCGGGAGCTCCGTGACCACGGCCGCGGGACTATCGGACCCGATCGCCGCTGGTGTCCCGCGATTGGGTCACAGAGCTGAAGAACGGGGAGAGGTCTGTGTAAACAACCCTCTCCCCGCGCTTCCTACTCTGCCTGTCATTGATCGGCTGTTCCCTGTCATCGGGAAAGCCGATCAACGGCGTCCGATGTACAGCCACGCCCTCTACTGTAAAAAAAAACACAACACGTCACACTAACTCCTCCCCCCCCCTAGTGGTTAACTCCTTCACTGCCACTGTCATTTACATAGGAATCAGTGCTATTTAAATAGCACTGATTTCTGTATAAATGACAATGGTCCCAAAAATGTGTCAATGTTCGATGTGTCCGCCATAATGTCGCAGTCACAATAAAAATCGCTGATCGCCATTACTAGTAAAAAAAAAAATATATTTATAAAAATGCTATAAAACTATCCCCTATTTTGTAAACGCTATAACTTTTGCGCAAACAATCAATCGCTAATTGCGTTTTTTTTTTTTTTTACCAAAAATATGTAGAAGAATTTGCGTCGGCCTAAACTGAGGAAAAAAAAATTATTTTTTTTATATATTTTTTGGGGGATATTTATTATAGCAAAAAGTAAAAAATATTGCATTTTTTTTCAAAATTGTCGCTCTATTTTTGTTTATAGCACAAAAAATAAAAAACCGCAGGGGCGATCAAATAACACCAAAATGACAATGGTCCCAAAAATGTGTCAATGACCGATGTGTCCGCCATAATGTCGCAGTACAATAAAAATCGCTGATCGCCATTACTGGTAAAAAAAAAATATTTATAAAAATGCTATAAAACTATCCCCTATTTTGTAAACGCTATAACTTTTGCGCAAACAATCAATCGCTAATTGCGTTTTTTTTTTTTTACCAAAAATATGTAGAAGAATTTGCGTCGGCCTAAACTGAGGAAAAAAAATTATTTTTTTTATATATTTTTTTGGGGATTTTTATTATAGCAAAAAGTAAAAAATATTGCATTTTTTTCAAAATTGTCGCTCTAGTTTTGTTTATAGCGCAAAAAATTAAAAACGCAGGGGCGATCAAATAACACCAAAAGAAAGCTCTATTTGTGGGAAAAAAGGACGCCAATTTTGTTTGGGAGCCACGTCGCACGACCGCGCAATTGTCAGTTAAAGCGACGCAGTGCCGAATCGCAAAAAAAGGCCTGGTCCTTTGGCTGCAAATTGGTCCGGGTCTGAAGTGGTTAAATTGCAACGTACAGTGTTAACGGCCATCTGTCAAACGCCTTCCCCATCCATAATGGGACCAGACAGGGCTGCCCCCTATCCCCCTTACTGTACATCCTCACTCTGGAACCCCTCCTCCGGTGTATCTGGGCACACCCGGACATAAAGGGAATAGAGGGTCACCAGAGGAAATATAAAATTGCCGCATTTGCGGATGACATTTTGCTTTTTCTCTCGTCCCCTCTGACGTCACTGCCCAATTTAATGCCAGTACTAGATCATTTTAGGAATATTTCGAACCTGAAAATAAATTTCTCAAAATCATATGCTTTAAACATATCCTTACCTCCTAAAACAGTCAAAAGTTGTCAGGAAAACTTCCCATTTTCCTGGAAACCAGATGCGATAACCTGGGAATCCAACTTCCGAGCAAACTCAGAGACCTCTATGATAGCAATTTCCTCAAGGATTTAAAGCTCATACAACAAGACTTGCTCAAGTGGGATGCTCCCACTATCTCCTGGTTCGGTCGGGCCTCTATCTTAAAAATGACGGTATTACCCCGTCTACTGTATAAGCTCCAGACAATCCCGATACGCCTCCCACCCTCCTTTACTACATATAAATGCATGTGCAGACACTTCATTTGGGGGACTAAGGCGGCACGCATAGGTTGGGCAAAATTGGTACTCCCGAAGTCAGGGGGAGGGATTGGGCTCCCAGATCTACAGAGGTACTACTGGGCGGTACACTTAAGACGGGTAGTAGACTGGAAACTACATGCCAAATGTAAAGGATGGGTGCTTTTGGAAAAGCTGATTGCGGGAACTGAATTGCAATACTCCCCTTGGCTATCTAAACCGCACGTGGCTCAATCCCACCCGTTGATTGAAGCGACTTTAAGTGAATTTGACAGGGCCTGTAAAGTGCACTCACTTGCCAAACAACTCTGCCCAATTACCCCAGTGAAAGGCAACCCAGCCTTCCCTCTGGTATTAGAGTGGATTCCTCCAAGCAGAATGGCCACACACAGAGATGTTGGCCAAACATTTCTTCTCCAGGGGTAGATTCCTCACAGGGGGAACTGGCGTCGTTCTCAAATCTGAAAACATTCCCATTCTGTGCGTATTTGCAGCTTAAACACTTTTTAGACAATCCCTCCAACAGAGAGCTTTGCCAGAACCCCACAATGCTGAAATCCTTGTGCTCTAGTCCCGCTCCCCAGAACCACTTGATTTCGGGGTTGTATGCCACAATGTTTGGGGAGCCATATGCCTCTTTAGAGTCAGATCATGCCTATTGGGAATCGGAACTGGGCATAGAGATTGACAACAAAACATGGGACCGAGTACACATTTATATCCACAAAGGCTCCATGAACACCCACACACAAGAAAACGGGTACAAAATCAAATCAAGGTGGTACAGGACACCGGAAATTATCCATAAATACATACGGACTGTCTCCGACCGGTGCTGGAGGTGAGCGTAACCTAGGCTCGTTCCTCCATATCTGGTGGTCCTGCCCGCTGATTCTCCCGTATTGGCGCAAAATACACGAAATTGTATTGGAAATCTCCTCTCTACCGTTAGAATTCTCCCCAGCCCAAAATCTCCTACACGTCTCCAAAATCCCGCATAGAAAATATCAAAAGTCAATTGCGCTGCATATGATCAATGCTGCTAGATTATGTATCCCAGTGCACTGGAGGTCAAAGTCGGGAGACTGTCCTTAAAAGAATGGGTAGCCAGGATGAACCAGATAGCAACAATGGAGGAGCTGATTAGCACAGCCCATGATCGGATCGATATGTATTCTGCAATCTGGACACCTTGGCTTGACTATCACCAGAAGCAAGGCTGTCAAGACTTGATTAATAATAACCCCTCATAGGGCAAGAGTGAACGAAAACGACTTGAAACACCTTGAGGAGGGTAGTTGGTGGCCCCACCCCCTATGATGATGCTAAAACAGTGCCTCCCCCAATTCTCCCCCCCTCTCTTACCTTTTTACCTGTACCCATCCTTACCCCCCCCCCCCCCCTCTACCCCTGTCCTCCCTCACCGTTCTTCTCTTTTCTATGCTCATCTTCTTTACCTTCGGTCTTATTCATGAACACTACATGCTCCAGATTAGAGTGTCAACCATATTCCTAGTCGCTTCCGTGTTTCAAGTCTCTGGGCACCACAATTGGAAGCGCACAGGTCACTGAGCATGCATGTCCCTCGCATTAATCATCTATAATTAGGCCCAGAAACCACTTACATGGCGGCCACTACGAAGGCTCGCCTCCCTGGTGCCCCGTAACACTGAACCATATTGTCCCCCTGAAACAGGGAGAATGAAACTAAAAGCGGAATTGTCCCCGCCAAGCCACTCTGAGAGGGGCCGAAAAGCAGAGTCACTCAGGGACAGCTATCGCCAAGCCACATGTTATATTATTTTGCACTATCAGCTCATGTTGGTCGATGTCACTGTGACCCTACTGTTTATTACACCACACGACAAGTGATACATGTATTCATATATTGTATTCTGCTGTGATGGTTTTGTTATGTTGAAAAATTCTCAATAAAAATCTTTATGGAAAAAAAAAAATTGCAACGTACAGGTACGTTAGTATGCCTGTACGCGCCCTTCTGCCGCAGTATATCTGCGTGAAGCGGTCGGCAAGCTGTTAAAGTAAATGCTGTATTTTTAAACAAGGTTGCAGGATTTCACTATCTGTTTTGGTTTGTTTACAAGATGTTACCGTCAGCTGGAGAACAGGTTCAAAGGATTTGAATCAAACATGTTCATGGTACCAAAACCCAACAGTGTATCCGATCATGGACCTAAAATTCCTAAACAAGTTTCTTTGTACTCCCAAGCGTTGCATGGAATTAGCGTTGGACATCAAAGAAGTCCTAGGCCTCTCGATTGCTTTGCTAAATTCTACTCGAGGCCTTTCCAACACCACATTCTGTTGGCCTGGAACAAACGCACTCCATTTCTCGACTTCCTGTGCTTTTCTCCAGTCATGTGAAAAACTCCCTAGCTTGGTGGATTTCCAATCTAGCCCTGGAAAGGGGAAAGTCTGCAGTCATCTTTGTTCTTGAGCACAAGGGGCAGGGACACTTTAAATAAAATTTTAGTTTAACACGCACTCAATTTATTTTATCAACTTTATTGCGAACACAAGGGATGGGCAACATCTTTTGTGGTCGCATGGGCTGCAGGTACTCTTTACTAAGACATTTGTGGTCTAGTAGACCCCAGAGATCTGCTCCACCCATAAAGCATCGCATCAAACTGAGATCGGATTGAGATGGTTTCAAACACTGCTAACAGACCGTTTTACATCAGACCAAAACCAGAAGTCACATAATCATCCCTTCCGGTTTCTTAAACCATAGAGCTGATTCTGGAACTGCCAGCGCCTTCCGTTGCATGTAAAAGTGATCCAGCAGGGTTTTTTATTTTTTAGTCGCTTGGATTGCTTTTACACGAAAGAGCATTGCTGGCAGAAAAAAAGCAATACTGGGATCATGACTATACTGGGCTGACCTTACAGATTTGTTGTGCCAGTATCCAATCTCCTAAGGCAGCAGCATAATCCAATGTACCTGCAATACTCATCTTGTGTCCTGTAATATACTTAGAGATTTTTTTGTTAAGTTAAAAATCTCATTCTCAAAGTGGTACTAAACTCCAGCCACCCCCTCCTCTCCCCCGCATCGTTCTCTTTTCTACCCTTACCTGTAGTGTTGTATTCTGTTCAAAACACATACCCATGCAGCCAATCCATTGTTCTGCTGCAATCTGCTGTCCCTTTGCCATAAAGAGGGGCCTGTGCCGCCATCTCGACCTTCAACTTGCTGCTTCTTCTTAGTGCTGACCACTACAGTAGTTCTCATGATGCCCTGGGCCTTCCTACTAATCGCTCTGTGTGCTGATCTTGCAGCCTGCTGGAATATGATATGCAGGTATCCCGGGAGGCTGCCGACCAGTGACAACGCATTCTGGTCTAGTATGAAATGGTGGCAGGACAAAAAATTAAGATTTTTTTTTTTTTTTTCCCCTCAGGATCAGCTTGGGGGAGGTTTTAAAACGGAATTAATTTGTGAATTTACAATGTATATACTGTTTAGAATATTCTTTGGCTGAGACTGAAATTGCTTGCTTTTGTTTCTTTCAAGTGTTTTGATTGGTTTGTTTATACCCTCATAGGTGTTTCAAGGGGCGTTGGCTTTATTCGGTTTGACAAAAGAATTGAGGCTGAGGAAGCTATTAAAGGCCTAAATGGACAGAAGCCTCCTGGAGCTACTGAGCCTATAACGGTCAAGTTTGCCAACAATCCAAGCCAAAAAGTGAACCACACCATTCTTTCACAATTGTACCAGTCCCCGAATCGAAGATACCCAGGACCACTTGCTCAGCAAGCTCAGCGATTTAGGTTAGAGAATATTTTAAAGTTTCCAGCTCAGTTTATAGAGTTCAAACATAACCTCAACTGAAGAGTTGCTATTAATGTCTAAAGACAGTTTTACTATTCAAAATTCTGCCATATATTTTATTAGGGACTGGTTTCATATATCGATGACATGACGTAGAAAACATTGACGGGATATACATTACAGCTTGAAGCTTATAGCAACAGAATTACATACAACCTGATTTGTTGATCATGAATGTGCTGTAATGTATGTAGTATTTTAATTGGCTCCATAGGGCTAAATAGTGGTATCACTAATCGCATAGGATACAATGTGTTTTCTTACTCTGTAACTCTATGCCAAGTTTAAAATTATCCACAGTATGTATAATCCTCATAGATTTATATGTTATATCTATATCCCCTAGGTAAAAAATGCTAAGGAAGGGAATCCTGATGAGTAGTAGCGCGCTATACATAAAATAACCAGTTTGTCACCTTTCTATTTAAAACATAATTCCAGCTTTCTGTCACTTTAAAAATGGTTAATTTCGACCAAGCTGGTCCAAACAAACTATTGCCTTCACTAACCAACACATCTGGTGTGAGCGCTGTATAAACTGTATGTAGCACCATCTACATACAGTATACAATGCGGTGTTAAGCTGCAGGACTGGGACTTTCCTCAGCTAAGATATTCACAGGAAGCTTTAGATTTTCTGAATGAGCACAAGGCTTCCTCTGGCTGAGATGGAGAAATGGGCAGATGTCATGAATTTCATTCAGAACAGCTGTGTTTCCTGCAGAGTAATCTGTGATTGGTCCACAGCTATCACATGGTTCCTGGTCCACTCACATGTAACTGCAGCCAATCACAGATCACTAGTAATCACAGCAGTCATGAATGTAACCCATTCATGACAGTCAAACATTGCAGTTACAATGATCTCTCCCCCATAGTACGGTGGTACTATAGTGACACTGAATTCCTGAGTATGCAAAAAAAAGTCAAAGGGAAACCGGAAACTAGGTGTTCAAAAAAATTGATTTTAAATTCGATTTTTTTTTTTTTTTTTTACATACTGTCACCAGTCTATCTAATTGATGCTGTACTGTGCTGGTGACAGTATGTGTAAAAAAAAAAAAACTTTTTCTTCATGTTTCAAAATTAAACTCTATGCCTCTTACTAAATACCTCAGACTATCTACTTTCCAGAAAGGGGTCATTGGGGGGGGGGGGGGGGGGGACATTTTAAGGGCCTCAAGAAATTAGGCCGTCAGTGCATCAGGATTGATCAATTTTCAAATGTATATATCATAGTTTGTAAACGATATAAATGTAACGCAAACCAAATCTACCTTTTATCGAGATTTTTTTTTTTTTTTTTTTCACAAAAACTTGGCAGAATACATTTTAACCTAAAGTTATGAAGATATTTGATTTTATTGGATATGTTGTATAACAGAAAATAGAATATTTTTTCCCAAAAATGTTTTCCTTTATATCACACAAAAACCCCAGTGGTAATCAAATGCCACCAAAAGAAAGCTATTTGTGTGAAAAAAGTTAAAAATTAAATTTGCGTACGGTGTTGCTTGACGACACAATTGCCAGTTAAAGGAGCACCATGCTGAATAGCAAAAATGGCTTGGTTTTGAAGGGGGTAACACCTTCCTGAACTGAGGTGGTTAAAGTGACTGTAAGCTGGAGTTCAGCTTTAAACATGAACGTGTGGCTATGTTGAAAAATTACCAAAACAAGTTCAACCTGAATTTTTTTAAATGCAAGAAAAATTTGATTAACTTGAATGCATTGAAGTCATTGTAGGACAAACTTTCTTTATGAAGGATGCTGGGCAAGCTATTATCAACCAAATGACATGGGAAGTGCCTCCACACTCACACTATTTGTTTACATCATAAAACCGCAAAAAAAAATGTTTTATTCGTCTAACATTTTTCACATAACATAACCAAAAAACAAACCACAATGTTTGTGTTTTTTGTTTTTATTTTCTGCTTTTTCTTTTAATGATGTGTTTGTAAAAAAAAAAAAAAAACAATGTGAACAAATTTATTAGAATGCAACTTGAAAAATGTAAAATATAATTTTTGGTATATTTTACTGTTTGAGTGTTCTCGTACAGTAAAATGCAGTTGTTATTTGCTTATTAGATTTTAACTTTTTTTTTTCCTTTTGGTTTGTTTGGTGTAGATTTGTTTTTTTTTGTTTTTTTTAAATGGGATGGGAAAATGGGTCAAAATAGCAATTATATTACACTATTGCGTCACCTTTTTTGTTGCCTTTAAAATGACCATGAAATGGTTATACAGGCATACCCCACTTTTAAGTACACAGTGGGACCAGAGCATGTATGTAAAATGAAAATGTATTTAAAGTGGAGCAATACCTTTTTTCACTTCTGGGGTGTCAGGGACTGTAGTGGGGGGTCAGGAAGTGTTTCTAAGTAGCGGGGAATATGAACTATCCGTGCACTGATTACTGCAGCTTGAGAGCCACTTTACATACACTCACGGGTATGTCCTTGCGAGTGTGTGTAAATTGAGTGTACTTAAAGCGTGGTATGCCTGTACTGTTTTCTTAGTTTTCAATGGGATATTTTCATGCTTGGTGTCTAAAATACCTTTTAAAATGGCTCTAAAACCTTAAGGATTTTTATCTTAATGCATTAAGGAACAAAACCCCCTCTGTGCCTGGGATCCTCCCCAGCAACTCTTCCAACACCCCCCATACTTACCTGAGCCTCATCACTATCTAGCACTGTGCATTAGAGCAGTGCAGCTCTCACAGCTATGTCTGTCCTCACTGGGCAGATCGATAGCAGTGGAAGCCTGCACGGGTTCCCCCATAGGAAGCGGCTTCCTATGGGGGCATTGGATGAAGAGGAGGGGCTTAAAACACTGCCAGAGGAAACCAGGAGAGGCAGATCATGGCTGCTCTTTAAAAAAACTTTTGCACAGAGCAGGTAAGTATAACATTTTTGTTTTCATTTAACCACTTACTGGGCACTTCCTGCCCAGACCAATTTTCAGCTTTTGGTGCTCTCACACTTTGAATGACAATTACTCAGTCATGCAACACTGTACCCAAATTAATTTTTTGTCCTTTTTTTCCCCCACAAATAGAGATTTCTTTTGGTGGTATTTGATCACCTCTGGGTTTATTTTTTTTGCGCTATAAATGAGAAAAGACCGGCAATTTTGACAAAAAAATTTTTTACTTTGTTTCTGTGATAAAATTTAGCAAATTATTAATTTTTCTTCATAAATTTTGGCCACGATTTATACTGCTACATATCTTTGGTAAAAATAACCCAAATTAGTGGATATTATTTGGTCTTTGTGAAATCTAGTCTACAAACTGTGGTGCAAATCATACAAAATTGATCACATCTGATGTACTGGTGGCCTATCTCATTTCCTGTGATCCGAACAAGCCAGGAAAGAACAAATACCCCCCCAAATGACCCCTTTTTTTGAAAGTAGACATTCCAAGGAATTTAGTAAGAGGCATGGTGAGGTTTTTGATGTCACTTTTTCCCACAATTCTTTGCAAATTTTTTTTTTCCCCCACACAAAATTGTCATTGTAATAGGTTATTTCTCTCACATAGCATGTGTATACCACAAATGACACCCCAAAATACATTCTGCTACTCCTGAGTATTACGATACCACATGTCTGGGACTTTTTCACAGCCTGGCCACTTAGAGAGGCCCAACATGCAGGGAAGCGCCATCACGTGTTCTAGGAGCATAAATTGCACATCTAACTTGTTGACTACCTATTACACTTGTGAAGGCCCTGGAGCACCAGGATAATAACATGTGACACTGACGTGGCACTGATGACAGATGGCACTGATGACACGTGACACTGATGTGGCACTGATGACAGATGCCACTAATACGGGGCACTGGTGACACTGATGACAGATGCCACTAATATGTGGCACTGATGACAGATGCCACTAATACGGGGCACTGGTGACACTGATGACAGATGCCACTATGTAGCACTGATGACAGATGGCACTGATATCATGTGGCACTGATGAGAGGTGGCACTAATGACACGTGACACTGATGACAGATGGCATGTGACACTGATATGTGGCACTGACAGATGGCACTAATATGTGGCACTGATGACACGTGGCACTGCTATGGCACTGATGACATATGGCACTATGTGGCACTGATGACATATGACACTATGTGGAACTGATGACATATGGCACTATGTGGCACTGATGACATATGGCACTATGTGGCACTGATGACAAATGGCACTTATAGGTGGCAGTGGGGACAGATGGCACATTTTATTTTCGTTTTTTTTTTTTAACTTACGGCCGCTGCAGCCGTTCATCTCTCCCTCCTCACACGCCGTCTCTGTGAGGAGGGAGAGCGACGCTGAGAGATGATCTCATATGTTTACGCCGATCTTGCTGGAAACGGCCGCTGTGATTGGCCGTTTACAGCGATCTGTGACTGGCTGTGTCCGAGGGACCCAGCCAGCACAGAACCTCCCCGATGCGCGCTCAAAATTGCGGAAGTAAACATTAGGACGTCCTTCTGGCAGGGAGCGTCTGCGCTGAAGCTGTCTTTTGGCTATAGCGCGGGCGCCAAGTGGTTAAAGGGGGAAAAAAAACAAAGCTTTAGAACCACTTTAATACCAAACCGCCTCCTTCTCCCCTTGTTGGTGCTCACTATTCTCCTTGCTACAGCTAAGCAGTAAATGGTATGGAAGAAGTTATTTGTGCATGGTGTCCATTTTTACTGTTGCCAGTGTATGAGTGTATAACCCATAATAAAGCTGCATCCTAATTGGACTTAAATATTTTTTGCAGGATAAAAAAATCCAATTTTTAAGCAACCCCCTAAAAAGCCAAACATGACCATCAAATTTAAGCCCCCTATTGCAGTGCTCGACAAATCCCGGTCGCCAGGTCGCATTTGAGACTAGAATTAGCGACCTGGCGCCTGGGGCAGCACAGCTGGGGGTATCCTGTCTCCATAGTGCACCCCCCCCCCCCCGCGCGCGCAATCGCGATGGGCTGTGCCGGCCGGTAATTGAGGCCCCGGCTTTGCAGCCTTGTGCAGTCCTATGGTACCTTCTAGAATCTGACACCCTCTTGTGGTGGCCGTTGGTATGACACCCAGCAATGCTAATGGAGCTGTTTGTTTTCACTGCCTGCCCATCTCCTTAACTTTACTTAGAACCCCCAAACATTATATATATTATATATATATATTTTTTTCTAACACCCTAGAGAATAAAATGGCGCTCGTTGCAATACTTCCTGTCACACCGTATTTGCGCAGCGGACTTACAAGCGCACTTTTTTGGGAAAAAATACTTTTTTTAATTAAAAAATAACACAACAGTAAAGTTTGTGAAAGATAATGTTACGGCGAGTAAATTGATACCAAACATGTCACGCTTCAAAATTGTGCCCGCTCGTGGAATGGCAACAAACTTTTACCCTTTAAAATCTCCATAGGTGACGTTTAAAAAAAATTCTACAGGTTGCATGGTTTGAGTTGGAGGAAATCTAGGGCTAGAATTATTGCTCTCGCTCTACTGACACACCACTTTCATATGCAGGCGCTACT
This sequence comes from Lithobates sylvaticus, assembly GCA_028564925.1. NCBI lineage: Eukaryota > Metazoa > Chordata > Amphibia > Anura > Ranidae > Lithobates > Lithobates sylvaticus. Next base: position 340,338,500 of record CM053026.1, on the reverse strand, counting down.
CACGTGTGCGTTTGCTTCTGCAAACAAGCTCGGCGGGACGGGGCGCGTTTAAAATTATTATTTTTTTCTTATTTATTTTAACTTTTATTTACATTTTTTTCAAATTGTGACTTTTATTCCTATTACAAGGAATGTAAATATCCCTTGTAATAGAAAAAAGCATGACAGGTCCTCTTATATTTGAGATCTGGGGGGGTCAAAAAGACCTCAGATCTCATATTTACACTAAAATGCAATAAAAAAAAAATAAAAAAAATTGTCATTTTAAAAAAATAATAAAATGTCCCTTTTTAAGAGCTATGGGCAGAAGTGACGATTTGAAGTCGCTTCTGCCCTGCAATGACTTGACCATGTCGTTAAAAAAAATAAAAAAAAACAGGCTTTTAGATTCCAAGCAAATTTGTCAAGCCCTGCCCTATTGGCTTCAATGAAAATTTAAGTTGAAGAATTTGATGGAATTTGGGTTTAATTTGAATTGGACTTGAATTCAACACTAGTGGTGACCTAATACAGTAGTTTTTCCTTTTATGCTGTATGTCTTCAGGTTTTGCTAAACAAAATCAAAATAGAACATCCATTTTAAAAAAGTGGGACGCTGTGTAAAATCTATATAAAGACGAAAATAAAATTATTTGAATATCTCTTAAACCCATATTTTATTCAAAATAGAAAACACAAATGTTTTTAAAATGATAAAATATAATTTTAAGAAAAAATAAGGTCATTTTGAAATTAACAAAAACACATCTCAAAAAAATTAAGACAGATCAACAAAAAAATAACAAAGGGATACTAACCAGGAAGAGCTGGAACAACATTTTGTAACTAATTGGGTTGGCAACAGGTCAGTAACATTGTGTGATTGGGTATAAAAAGGGCTCTTCAGTGTCATGTCCCATGATGGGCAGAGATTCATTGATCTGTGAAATGCTGCGTTTAAAAATTGTCAAACATTTTCAAAATAATCATTGATGAAAAATTGCAAAGGCTTTAAATATATCTACAGTACATAGTAACAAAAGGTTCTGAAAATCTGCAGAAATCTTGCAAGGGACAAGGCCGAAACCCAATGTATGCCCGTGGTCATTGGGCATGCATAAGATTTTGCAATAGACATCACTGCATGGGCTGAGGAATACTTCCAAAGATCAGTGTTAACACAGTTCGCCGTACCATCCAAAAATGCACGGCAATGCTCCATCATGGAAAGAAGTACCGTATTTATCGGCGTATAACACGCACAGGCATATAACACGCATGTTCATTTTAAGAGGGAAGTTTCAAGAAAAAAATTTAAAAATGTTAAATAAGGAACTTTGAAGCAAAATAAGGGTCAGTGCCTGTCTGAAGCCTCATCATTGCCATTAATGCAGCCTGAACAATGCCCATCTGCATCCTCATCAGTCCACATCAATGCAGCAGCCTCATCAGTCCACATCAATGCAGCAGCCTCATCAGTCCACATCAATGCAGCAGCCTCATCAGTCCACATCAATGCAGCAGCCTCATCAGTCCACATCAATGCAGCAGCCTCATCAGTCCACATCAATGCAGCAGCCTCATCAGTCCACATCAATGCAGCAGCCTCATCAGTTCACATCAATGCAGCAGCCTCATCAGTCCACATCAATGCAGCAGCCTCATCAGTCCACATCAATGCAGCAGCCTCATCAGTCCACATCAATGCAGCAGCCTCACCATTGCCATCAATGCAGCCTGATCAATGCCTATCTGCAGCCTAAAGAGGACAGGGGATGGGGGGGGCAAGCACCGACAGATTACAAACAGTGAGAATCTCCTATGATAGACAGAGCAATGGTCCAACGGTGGCCCAGGAGATGGGACTTCCTATTACAGAGGCTGTCAAGTAAACAGGAGATTCTCACTGTATGTAATCTGACGGCACTTATCCCGCCCCTTTCCTGTCTCCTCCAAGGCAGCTAAAATTTAAGTATTGGCGTATAACACGCACATGCTATTTGCACCCGATTTTCATGGTGAAAAAGTGAGTGTTATTCGCCAATAAATACAGTAGCTAGATCTTGACAAAATCCAGAAATGCTGTCTTCTCTGGGCCAAAGCTCATTTAAAATAGTCTGTTGCAAAGTGGAAAACTATACTGTGGTCAGTTGAGTCAACATTTTACATTTTTTGGTAATTATGTCCTGACTAAAAAGAGGGACCTTCTGGCTTATCCGCCCTCAGTTCAAAAGCCTGCATCTTTGATGGTATGTGGGTGCATTGTGTATAAAATGTGCAGCTTGCACATCTGGAAATGCATAGTCAATGCTGAAAGATATATCCAGGATTTAGAACAGCATGTTCTCATCTAGATGATATATTTTTTCAGAGAAGGCCTTGCCTATTTAAGCAGGACAATGGTGAACCTCATATTGCATCTGACAACAGCATGGCTTCATAGTAAGTCTGGGTGCTTAATTAACCTGCCTGCAGTCCAGATCTTTTCACCAAATGAAAATATTTGGCACGTTTTGAAACGAAAAATATAACACACAACCCAGAACATTTCAACAGTTAGAATCATATATAAGGCAATAATAGGACAACGTTCCTCTCCCAAAACTCCAGCAATGGTTCTGGTCCCAGACGTTTATGGTGTGTCGAAAGAGGGGCTACTACACTGTGGTAAATGTGGCCTGTTCCTCCTCCTTTGCTCACATCAATTTCAAAGTGACCTTAATTTTTTCTTAAAAAGGTACCTTTTCTCAATTTAAAAATTGTTTTCTTTTTTTAATAAAATATGGATTTGAGATGTGCAAATCATTGCGTTCTGTTTTGTAGATTTTAGTGTTCCCAACTATTTTGGAATTGGGGTTGTACTATAAAAGTTTCACTACAGCTATAAATGCTCTTTAGAAGTACAAATTAGGGAATCTTTACAGCCAAACATCTACGTTGAATGTTAGTAACTTTTAGATTTGGCTTAACTTATCAAATTCATTTTTATTTGTTTTTTCAAATATTTGTGCTGTTCATGTAGTTTCAAATGTTTTGTGATCTATGTAACTGCCAGGAACAGGTCAGACTACAGTATACCTACAGTGGCTATAAAAAGTACGCACCCCTGGTAAAAAATTCAGGTTTCTGTGATGTAAAAAAAAATGAGACAAAGATAAATTATTTCAGAACTTTTTCCACCTTAAACTGTACAACTCAATTGAAAAACAAACTGCAATCTTTTAGGTGGATGTAAAACTAAAATGTGAATGCATAAGTGTGCATACCACCTTATAACTGGGGATGTAGCTGCGTTCAGAATTGAGCAATAACATTCAAACTGCCATCATTTAAAGTGTCTCTGATTAATTCCAAATAAAGTTCAGCTGTTCTAGTAGGTCTTTCCTGACATTTTCTTAGTCGCATACTACAGCAAAAGCCATGGTTCACAGAGAGCTTCCAAAGCATCAGAGGGATCTCATTGTTAAAAGGTATCAGTCAGCAGAAGGGTACAAAAGAATTTCAAGACATTAGATATGCCATGGAACACAGTGAAGACAGTCATCAAGTGGAGAAAATATGGCACAGCAGTGACATTACCAAGAACTGGATGTTCCCCCAAAATTGATGAAAAGACGAGAAGAAAACTGGTCAGGGAGGCTGCCAAGAGGCCCACAGCAACATTAACCACTTCCCGACCAGCCGCCGCAGTTGTACTGGCTGGGCGAAACGACGTTATGTAACGTCGCTTCGCCCTGTGTCCACTAGGGGCATGCGCACGCCCACGGAGCCAATGCAAGTGCCCGGCTCCGCTGGGCTCCCGCAATCGCTCGGGACACACGGAGAACAGGGATCTGTGTGTAAACACAGTTTCCGGTTCTCTGAGGGGAGAAGTGACAGCTCATACAAAGTATGGACAGCGTTCTATCTCTTCCCCTACACAGTCCACTCCCCACTCCAGTTAAAACATACACTAGAGAACACATTAACCACTTGATCGCCCCCTAGTGTTAACCCCTTCCCTGCCAGTGAAATTTTTACAGTAATCCATGCTTTTTTATAGCACTGATCGCCGCCATTACTGTAAAAAAAAATTAATAAAAATGCCACAAAAAACTTTTGCGCAAACCAATCACGCTTATTGCAATTTTTTTCTTTTTACCAAAAATATGTAGAATACACATCGGCCTAAACTGAGAATTTATTTTTTCATATACTTTTGGGGTATATTTATTATAGCAAAAAGTAAAAAATTGTGTTTTTTCTAAATGTTTGCTCTTTTTTCAGAGGTGATCAAATACCACAAGAGAAAGAGAAAGCTCCATTTGTGGGAAAAAAAAAGGACGTCAATCTTTTTTTTTTTTTTGGGTGCAACGTCGCACGACCACGCAGTTAAAGCGACGCAGTGCCAAATCGTAAAACGTGCTCTGGTCAGGAAGGGGGTAGAATCTTCTGGGGCTGAAGCAGTTAAAGGAGCTGGCTGAGTGGTAGATGTGACAACAATCTCCTGTATTCTTCATGTGTCTGGGCTATGACACGATTCTGGCTAAAATGAGAATAACAATTTTTTTTTTTGCTTAGAATAAAAAGATCTTTGACATTTATTAAAAAATTCACATTCTACAAAAAAATATTGCGGTAACTTTACTGGTTAGTTATTTATTTTTATTTTTTTTTATTCAAAGTAATTTTTCCCCCAAAAAATTGCATTTAAAAGACCGCTGCACAAATGGTGTTACTATTATACACGATTTATATAGCGCCAACAGTTTACGCAGCGCTTTACAATGTATAGGGGGGACAACACAATTACAGTACAGTTCAATACAAAGGGTACAGGAGGGCCCTGCCGGTAGAGCTTACATTCTAAAGGGAGGGGGTGGTGGTACAAAAAATATCTGCAGAGAATGATTTGATGGGGGTGGCTTGGGGACAATTGTTAGGTGTTTGTGGGATAGGCTTCCCTGAATAAATGAGTTTTCAGGGATCTCCTAAAGGTGGACAGGGTAGGGGCTGATCGGACCGACTGGGGCAGGGAGTTCCAGAGGATGGGAGAGGTTCTGGAGAAGTCTTGAAGGAGAGCATGAGAGTAGGTAACAAGGGAGCTAGAAAGAAGGAGGTCCTGGGAGGAGCGGCGGAGGGGACGATTTGGGCGATATCTGCAGATGAGTGGTGATGTAGATGGGGGCGATGTTGTGGATGGCTTTGTATGTTATGGTTAGCATTTTAAATTTTACACGGTGGGGCCTATAGGGGAAGCCAGTGAAGGGATTGGCAAAGAGGGGCGGCAGTCACAGATCGATTAGTGAGGTGTATTAGTCTAGCAGCAGCATTCATAATAGATTAAAGGGGGGATAGCCTGCTTAAGGGTAGGCCATTAAGGAGGGAGTTGCAGTAGTCAAGGCGGGAAATAATCGGAGTGAATTAGTTGCTTTGTAGTGTCATTAGTCAGGAAGGGTCAAATTCTGGAGATATTGAGGTGAAGGCGGCAGGATTTAGCCAGTGATTGGATATGGGGGCTGAAGGAGAGGTCAGAGTCAAGGATTACACCCAGGACCCTGGCATGTGTGGAGGGACCAATGGTTGTGTTGATGTTAATGGTGAAGTCACGGGGGGGGGGGGGGGGGGGGGGGTCATGAAGGAGGAAATATAACCAGCTCAGTTTTAGAGAGATTGCGTTTGAGAAAGTGGTGTGACATCCATACTGATATGTCATTCAGCAAGTTTGAGATCTGTGAGATCGAGGGGGGTGAGTTGAGGAGTGGAGAGATAGATCTGGGTGCCGTCTGCAAAGAGGTGGTATTAGAAACCATGGGAGGTTATCAACTGGCCCAGGGAAGAGGTATAGAGCGAGAATAGGAGGGGCCCAAGGAAGGAACCTTGGGGTACCCCAACAGAAAGAGGAAGGGGAGCGGAGGAGACGGAGTTGTAATTGACACTGAAAGTGCGCTGAGATAGGTAGGAGGAGAACCAGCATAAAGCAGAATCACGGAGGCCAAGGGAGTGTAATTTCCTGAGGAGGAGCAGGTGGTCAACTGTGTCAAAGGCAGCAGAAAGGTCTAAAAGTATGAGTATGGAGTAGTGGCCGTTGGTTTTAGCAGTTAAAAGGTCATTGGTGAGTTTTAGTAGGGCAGTTTCAGTAGAATGTTGTGGGCAGAAGCCAGACTGTAGGGGGTCGAAGGTTGTTGTCCATGAGGTAGCGATTTATTTGGTCATGCACAAGGCGTTTGATGAGCTTGGAGACAAAAGGGAGCAGAGAGATGGGTCTTAAGTTATTCAAACAGGTGGGGTCTAGTGAGGGTTTTTTGAGTATGGGGGTAACCAGTGCATGTTTGAGCGGGGAAGGAAAGGTGCCAGAGGAGAGGGAGAGGTTGAAGATGTGGGTTAGGGAGTTGAGGATAGAGTGGGAATGTGGTCGTAGTAATTGTGAGGAAACAGGGTCCAGGGAACAGGTAGTGAGGTGGGCCACGGAGAGTAGTTTATTAACTTCATCTGTGGTAACTGGGCAAAAAGAGGAAAGTATTGAGTGTGGTTTTGGACCTGTTGTGTTGGGTAGGGGAGGAAGTTGAATGCTGGATATCTCCTTGCGAATTGTCGATTTTGCTATTGAAATGGTTGGTAATCTGTTGAGCGGTAAGCAAGTTGGTGGGTGGTGGCAGTGGGGGGTGAAGTAAGGAATTAAGGGTAGAAAAGAGTTGACGAGGTTTGGATGAGAGGGTTTTGATGAGAGTGTTGCAATAGGTTTGTTTAATGGAGGCAGGAGTTGTATTTGAGAAGGGCAGATTTGTAGAGGTTAAAGTCTTGTAGGGACTTAGATTTACGCCATGCTCGCTCAAGAGCATGGCTGTGTCTCTTGAGACTTCTGGTGTCGTCTGTTTGCCAGGGTTGTGGCAGATGGGGCCTGGTTCTGCGTGTAGAGAGAGGAGCAAGTATGTCTAGGGAGGATGGAAGTGGTTAGGTCTGGGCAGGACAGGGTTGCGATTTTGTCATAAAGGCCATCAGTAGCAGAGTGAAGAAGGGAAGGGTTGAGGTTGCGAAGGTTTCTGCGGGTAGTGGTTTGTAGGTTGGCAGCATGGGATGTAGATGTAGTGTAGTGTGACATAAAATATTGCAACAACCACCATTTTATTCTCTAGGGTCTCTACTAAAAAATATATATGTTTGGGGGTTCTAAGTAATTTTCTAGCAAAAAAAAAAGAATATTTTAACTTGAAACCAACAAATGCCAAAAGTTTTTAGTGGTTAATCCTCACTTACACAGTCTATTCCTTTGACACATTTGTTACAATGTTTAGACTTAGTTCCACTGCTAAAGAATGTTGTGATTCAGACTACCCGTTTTTTTTCTTCCTTTCCTTTGACTGCTGTGACTTCAGAAGAGCAGAGGGAATTCTTTGCATAGCAAGAATCGTGAAACACTTTTGTCAAGATCGCAACATTGCGATAACTATTGACAATCAATCGTGCAGCTGTAGCTATGGGGTAGAGTGGCAAGACAAAAGCCTTTTTCTTACGAAGAAAACTAAGGTTGAACTTTTTGGCCATAATTCCAAAAGATATGTTTGAAGTAGGATCAAAGTCAGACCAAAGTATTACAGGGAGAATTTTCAAAGTCGGACCAACTTGTGTCGGACCAGTTAAGACTGCTCCCATAGGGAAACCTTGATTTTCACACGTCATGCGACATGAGCTCCTAATGTCTGAGCGTTTGTCGTACCAGTGTGAACCTGGCCTAAGGCCCCTTTCACACTGGGGCGGGAGCCGCGGTGACGGTAAAGCGGCGCTATATTTAGCCCTGCTTTACCGTCGTTTTAGCCGCGGTATTCAGCCGCTCTGGGGCGGTTTAACCCCCCGCGAGCGGCTGAAAAAGGGTTGAAATCCCCCGCAAAGCGCCGCCGTAGCGGCGGTATTACCGTGGTGTCCCATTGAAATCAATAAATGGGAGCGGTGAATACACCGGTCCTATACCCCTCCAAAGATGCTGCTAGCAGGACTTTTACCGTCCTGCTAGCGCACCGCTCCAGTGTGAAAGCCCGCTGGCTTTCACACTGGAGTGAACGGGGCCAGTTTTTACAGGCGCTATTTTTAGCGATGTACCACCTGAAAACTGCCCCAGTGTGAAAGGGGCCTAAGGGTGTGCACACTGATGCAACCACATTGTTCGTTTTTTATTTTTACTTCCCTCCCCCTAAAAGATTTGTTTGTTGTTGAGTTGTACAGTTTATAGGTCACAGTTGGAAAAGGTTCTGAAATTATTTCTTTGTCTCTTTTTTTAACAGGGGTGTGTAGACTTTTGATATTATATATATATATATATATATATATATATATATATATATATATATCTCTATATCTCTATATCTCTATATCTCTATATCTCTATATCTCTATATCTCTATATCTCTATATATATATATATATATATATCTATATATATATATATATATATATATACACAGAAATTGGTTAAATTAACACATGAAGTAGCCTATTTGCAGTATTCTCAGGCAGGTTGTGTATGAAATCTTTTTATTAAGCTTTCCGTGGTGATAAGTTGGAGAGTGTGCTTGGGAATATTGTATCATATTGTGACGTGTATGTGCTCTTTTTGCTCGATTTAAATTAACCTGGGTGGATTGCCTTTTTGCTTTGTTTTGTGTTTGTATGTACTACATTTAAGCTAACCTAGGTTTCCATACAGGGCAGGAGAAGCAAAAGCAGCAATAATCAGTTACTCAGTTTACAGGCGACGCCTCTCTGCACACTGCCCTTAGTTGATGGAGATCACAGCTGTTGTGGCTTTGTATGAGTCCAAGCATTCTACCCACATAGCCTAACAATTAGATGATACTTCTTGCTCTGCCTGGCCATGAGTATAGAGCTACTCCCTGTATGTGTCACTTCGGCTGCATTAGCTAAGAGACAGTTAACCCTAAGCCAATCCAACTGCTGCCCACAGTGGCCATAACTGTGCTAGACTGGTGCATAGGCTGCAGTTTTTTTTATTTTCCCACTGGTGGGCACCACACTCAGATGAGCACAAGGACTGCCTTGGTGCACTCAAGACCAGATACAAGCAGTCTAATTGCAGAGGCACTCGCAAGCTTTCTCAAGACTTCAGAAGGTTGAGCAGTGCTTTGTCAAAACATTGACCGATAAACCTGGTTATGCAGCTTCAATGTCAGACCTGTGTGATTGGCCCCAATTTCATTATGCAGCAGGACAATAAGCCTAAATAAACAGCCTATGTCAGAACTATCTTCAGCGTGAAGAAGTCATGGAAGTGATGGTTTGGCCCCCATAGAGCCCTGATCTCAACATCGAGTTTGTCTGGGATTACATGAAGAGACAGAAGTATTTTGAGGCATCCTACATATATCCAGAGAAGATTTATGATTTAGTTCAAGATGTTCAGAACAACCTATCTGCTGAGTTTCCTCAAAAACTGTCAAGGTGTACCTGTGCTTTTCACAGATTAGAGCAGGTTCACCCTAAGTACATGTGACAGACCTGAAAGGATCTGGAGAAGCCGTGGAGAACATTATGCTGCCTCTAACATCATTCAGCATTACCCGTTTGGTGGTGGGTCAGTGATGGTCTGGGAGGCATATCCATGGAGGGACACACAGACCTCTACAGGCTAGATAATGGCACCCTCACTGCCATTAGGTATCGGGATGAAATCCTGGGACCCATTGTTGGATTTTACGCTGGTGCAGTGGGTTCTGGGTTCCTCCTGGTGCACGACAATGCCTTATCCTCATGTGGTGAGATTATGCAGCCAGTTCCTGGAGGATGACGGAATTGATGCCATTGAATGACTTCCACGCTTGTCTGACCTAAATCCAATAGAACACCTCTGGGACATTGTTTTGGTCATCTGATGCCGCCAGGTTGCTGCTCAGCCTGTTCTGGAGCTCAGTGATGCCCTGGACCAGATCTGGGAGCAAATTCCCCAGGACACCATCCGTCTCATTAGGAGCACATAGGGGACATACAAACTACTGATTACCATTTTGCAATGAAATTTCAGAAAAATGGATTAGCCTTCTGTATAATTTTCCTTACTTTGATTTTCGGGGTGTCTTTGAATTCAGCCCCCTGTAGGTTGATACTTTTAATTTCCATCAAACGATGTGGCATTCTTTGGTTCTTAACACATTACCACAGTACCCATCCTATGTCAGTATAGATACCCAGCATATTTTTCCCCATTGAGATCTGTTGTGTTTTAAAAGTGTTCCTTTAATTTTTTGGAGCTGTGTGTGTATATGTATATGTGGAGATATATAGATGTGTGTGTGTGTGTATATATATATATATATATATATATATATATATATATACACACACGCATGTATCTATAGTGGATATAAAAAGTCTACACATCCGTTAAAATGTCAGGTTTTTGTGATGTTAAAAAATTAGACAAATAATTTCAGAACTTTTTCCACCTTTTTATTGTGACCTATAAACTGTACAACTCAGTTGAACAAACTGAAATCTTTTAGGTGCAGGGAAGTAAAAATAAACTAAAATATGGTTGCATAAGTGTGCACACCCTTAAACGAATACGTTGTTGAAGCCCCTTTTGATTTTATTACAGCACTTAATCTTTTTGGGTATGAGTATATCGGCATGGCACATCTTGACAATATTTGCCCACTCTTCTTTGCAAAAACCTCTTCAGATCACCCCACAGATTTCCAATCGGATTCAGGTCTGTGCTCTGGCTGTGCCATTCCAAAACTTGAATCATCTTCTGGTGAAGCCATTCCTTGATTTGGATGTATGCTTTTGGTCGTTGTCATGCTGAAAGATGAAGTTTATCTTCATGTTCATCTTTCTAGCAGAAGCCTGACGGTTTTGTGCCAATATTGACTGGTATTTGGAACTGTTCACAATTCCCTCTACCCTTTACCCATAATTCCTTTTACCTTGACTTCATCAGACCTAACACATTTTCCCACATGCTTTTGGGAGACTTTAGATGTATTTTAGCAAAATTTAGCTGTGCTTGGACGTTTTTCTTAAAAGGCTTCCATCTTGCCACTCTACCCCATAGCCCGGACATATGAAGAATACGGGAGATTGTTGTCACGTCTACCAAATAGCCAGTACATGTCAGATGTTCCTGCGGCTCCTTTAACGTTCCTGTGGGCCTCTTGGCAGCCTCTCTGACCAGTTTTCTTGTCTTTTCATAATTTTTGGGGGGACATCCAGTTCTTGGTAATGTCACTGTTGTGCCATATTTTCTCCACTTAACTGTCTTCACTGTGTTCCATGGTAGGTTCTGATTGGTCAGCGTAGTCCATGTGACGGTGCTGACCAATTAGAATCCCTGTAGTCTGTATTGTCAGGCTATTGGGAGAGAGCCGCTGGAGATGCAGGCAACAAAGCCATGGGAGAGACCGGAGGAGCCCAAGCCACAGATGTCCACAGTTGGATCAGGAGCTGGTGGAACCCATCATGCAGGGAGTCATCCCGCACCACTCTTGTGTGAATTCAGCTCAAAATTACTGACAAGCCTGGGTTTACACAGGCACGTTGAGGGAAACCGCATGAGATTTGGACATCACCTCATTCCTGTTAAAATCCAGTTCTTTGCAGTGCAATACATTCATTTTGTGTGAACGCAAATCACACCGCAAAGTATCGGTTTTGGGTATTGGGAGCATTCATGAGTTCTCATGAAAATACTCGGTATTGGTACTGGTATCAAGGCATCCCTAATATATATATATATATATATATATATATATATATATAATAATAATACAGTGCTCAGTATAAATGAGTACGCCCCAACAGATTTGTCAGAAAAACCTTTCCTTTCATAATCATTTTCTATGGGACACTATACTACAAAATACTCCCACAAATGCGGGCCATTGGTTGCAACCAAGATTTGTTACAAAAAAAGTTTTTCCTTACAAATTCATTCAAGACCATTAAAAGTCTTAGGATTTTGTCTAAAATGTAGCTTTCCTCCTATTTAACAAGAATTCAACTACAGGCGAGTCTAATTATTCATTAAACCAGTGTCCAGCAGACAGTTAATTGTAAAAGGGCGTTACTTAACAAAGAGAACCCCTTCCCATTTCATGCTGTCAGCAATGGCACCACATGAAAGAGAAATGTCACAAGGCCTGAAAAAAAAGTTTCTTTACACAAGAAAGGTGAAGGCTACAAGATCATCAGCAAAGCTTTACTTGGAATACTGTAGCTAAAGTGATGCAAACATTTTACAAATATGAAACTGCAACCATCTCACAGAGACGTCCAGGCCATACACAGAAGTTAACACCGCAACAGGAGCTTCTTCTGAGAAAGGTTGATGAAAATCGCCTTGCAAGTTGACTGCAGTTGGCTATAAAAGTAAAAAGCCAAAATGTGGTGATTGTTTCCTGCGACACAATACGGAATACACTGCAGAGGAATGGCATGCATGGGTGTCGTCCACGAAGGAAGCCTCTCCTAAAGCCCATGCACAAAAAAAGCTTGACTAGAATTTGCCAGGGCCCATGCTGAAAGACTACTGGGACTCTGTACTCTGGAGTGATGAGATCAAGATAAATGTTTTTGGAACTGATGGCTTCAAAACTGTATGGTGTCCCAAAGAGGAGTACAAAGAAAAATGTATGGTGCCTACAGTGAAACATGGTGGCGGCAGTGTCCTTCTGTGGGGCTACATGAGCGCTGCTGGGGTCGGGAGCTTCTTTTTTATTGATGGTATCATGAATTCACAGATTTACTGCTCTATTGAAAGAGAAGATGCTACCATCACTCCGTGCCCTTGGTCGTCGTGCACTTTTCCAACATGACAATGATCCAAACACACATCTAAGGCCACTGTTGCATTTCTGAAGAGCAGGATGAAATTAATTCAGTGGCCAAGTATGTCTACTGATCTAAACCCAATTAAACACCTATGGGGAATTCTGAAGAGACAAGTTGAGCATCACTCCATCTAGCATCCAGGCTCTAAAAGAGGTCGTTCTTGAATGGAAAAAGATGTTGCAGTATGTCGCCAACTTGTTCATTCCATGCCTTGAACACTTGGTGCTGTCCTTACAAGTCATGGAGGTCATACAAAATACTATCTGTACCGGTAGTAGTTTTTTGTTGTGGGGTGTATTCATTTTGGCATCAACTAATTTGAGTAAAACTGAAGATTTAGTAATCTTTAAAGTGAACAAATGCTGTAAAGTAAGAATACTTCCAACAATGTATATTGTAATTTACTTAATTTGCAAATTGATAAAAAATAAACAAGAGAAAATTCTAAAGCAAATCAATATTTGGTTTTACTACCCATTGGCTTCAAACCAGCATCAATTTCCTAAACTTGCTGGCTTGGTACACTTGCACAAAGTCAGGGCATTTGTAGCATTAGTCAGGTGGATGATTACTCAATTACCAAACAGCGGCTAATGATCAAGAATCTCATATGTAGGCTGAAACCATCATTAACAAACAGCTGTGTAGGAGGCTTAAAACAGGGTGGTGAACAGCCAAACTCTGCTACTAAGGTGAGGTCGTGGAAGACCGTTCTATTTTACAGGTTAAATACCATGGTAAGACTGAGCACGGCAAGACACAAGGTAGTCATACTGCATCAGCAAGGTCTCTCCCAGACAAAGATTTCAAAGCAGACTGGATTTCAAGATGTGTTCAAGCTCTTTTGAGGAAGCCCAAAAAACAGACAATGTTGAGGACTGTAGACGCAGTGGTCACCAAGGAAACCTGGTGGATTTAGACCCTTGCGTATACCCAATGAAGTGGACAGCCTCAGATGATACACAGGAATAAAACAAATCCTCCTACATAAGTTTTACATGTATATCTGCTGTCTTCAGCTTTATATACTGTTTAGAAAGTGCACATCGTGTTAGAATTTTCACTTCCTCATTCAGCAGTAGCAGTGTAGTGTTGGATTACCCTGGGAGACGACTGATTGGAGGAAAGGCACACATCACCCTCCACATAGGCAGAGACTTTCAAAACTGTGCTGTGAGTAGAGCAGCTTTCTGCTAATCTATTTATAGCACCCACCCTGACCCAAAATTCAGGCTGGTTTTATCACATGTAGGAGAACTTGTCAGTTATGCTGATAACAGAAGAAAGGAGCAGGAGGAAGCCGCAGGATTTAGTGCTTTGAAGAGAGATGAGAAAACACTGCAGATATGTGCCCAGCTCAAATTTCATGAATCGGGTTTACATCCACGTTAATGCAGCATATGAATGAACCATCATACTTGCTTCCCTTCTGCATCAGAATATGTCCAGCAATCCCGTCAGTATAGATCTGGAGGAAACTAGTGGTGCGCAGAAACACTCATCTACTGTCAGAAGTCTGATCAGTCTTCATGGGGGAATTGTGGTAAAAGGCCATACCTTCAACGTGGAAACAAGGCTAAGAGATTAAACTATGCAGGAAAACATGAACTGGGGTGCAGAAAAATGTCAGCAGATGCTCTGGACTGATGAGTTAAAATGTGAAATATTTGGCTTTAACAGCAGTTTGTTCACTGAAGGGTCAGAGTGCAAGCAACAGTGAAGCATGGTGGAGGTTCCTTGCAAATTTGGAGCTGCATTTCTGCAAATGGAGTTGGAGATCTGTTCAGGATCAATGGTGTCCTCAATGCTGAGAAGTACAAGCAGATAATTATCCATCATGCCCTACTATCAGGGAGGTGTGTGATTGGCTCCAAACGTATTCTGCAGCAGGATAATGACCCCCCAAACATACAACTGTCATAAAGAACTATCTTTAGTGTAGAGAACAAGGAGCACTGAAAGTGATGTTTTGGCCCTGATCTCAAAATCAAGTTTGTCTGGGATTACATGGAGACGAGAGAAGGATTTGAGGCAGCCTACATCTATAGGTGAGTTCCTTCAAAAACTGTGCTTAAATGTACCTAGAGGAATTTATGCTGTTTTGTTGAAGGCAAAAGGTGGTCACGCCAAACATTTATTTGGATTTCCATTCTGTTCATTTACCTTCCACTTTAATTGATAAAAATAGCCTATAAACATGTTTTTTTCTGAAAGCATTCTTAGTTACGGCATTTTTTCACTTGCCTAAACCTTTGCACTGTAGTGTATGTACACACCCTGATCAGCCATAATTTGGCCACTGTTTTCACAACTAAAACTGCCTACAGTGGGAATTTAAGCATCAGAACTGGACCACAGAACAATGGAAGGTGGCTTGGTCTGATAAATAGCATCACTTATTCATTCATGTAGATAAATGGGTGTGCGTCACTTGCTGGTGGAGAGTGTGATGCTTTGAGCAATGTTCTGCTGGAAAACATTGGGTCCTACCATTCATGTGGATGTTACTTGACTTTTACCACTTACCTAAACATTGTTGCTGACCAAGTACATCCCTTCATGGAACTGGTATTCGTTGATGGCAGTGGACTCTTTATGAAGGATAATGCACATTGCTAAAAATGGTTCAAGAATGGTTTGAGGAACATATGTTTGAGGTGTAGACTTGGTTTCAATTTGCAAGATCAGATCAATCAAGCATCTGTGGGATTAGCTGGAAAAGAGTATGATTCCTGGAGGTCCCCCTTGCAACTTGCAGGACTGAAAGGATCATACTAATGGCTTGGTGCTAGATACCACCACATACCTTCAGAGGTCTAGTGGAGTCCATAACTCAGCGAGGTGGGTGGTCATAAAGTTGGCATTGGTGTTAATATTTCATGCAGGGCAGTTTGCTTTATTACATACAGTTGCTGTTGTGCGCCATATGCATATGAGAGGAAAATGTGGCACTGTGATTGTAAATTGCTTACAAATACAAAATGTAGTGCAGGACTGATTAAAAATAACATATAACCCTTTCGATAGATCTAATTGTGTTCTTGTTGGATTACAGAACACTGATGTTGCATGCATGCTAATACTGAAGGATTTTTAGAACTTAATTATATGGTTTTCAGCTTACACATTTAAGGGGGGGGGGGGGGGGGGAGGGTGCTAGAGCAGTAGTCGTTCATTATTGCAATTTATGGGTAGAGCATTTTTATAGTGTTGCTATCGTTTTTCTTTAATTCTTAATATATCTAAAGCCAAAGCTTTTATGGTTTTAAATGGCTTAGGGAATGGTTAGAACTCCTGTCGAATGAACTTCCTAAGTGGTTTTTAACTTAATTGCATATGCCTTACTACCCCATCCCAACTCAATTCTTCCTATCTAAACACTTCCCTGTCTCCTGATCCAGCGATGTCCCGTCTGTGCAGCCCCACTCTCCCTGGTCTCACGGGGACACAGGCAGTAGCGGGAGGAGGGGTGGTGGAGGGGGGCAAGCCACATTATGCGTCTATGTATGCACATGGGCCGGGCTGGGCTCACGGGCTGGGCTCACGGGCTGGGCTCACGGGCTGGGCTCACGGGCTGGGCTCACGGGCTGGGCTCACGGGCTGGGCTCACGGGCTGGGCTCACGGGCTGGGCTCACGGGCTGGGCTCACGGGCTGGGCTCACGGGCTGGGCTCACGGGCTGGGCTCAGAAGTGCAGCCGCATGGAGGTAATGGACCAAAATATAAAACATTATTTTACAATTGCTTTAAAAATTTCCCAAAGTTTAAAATATTGCGTAGTCTTAGCAGGGGAATTTCTTTTATTTGTGGAAAACCTGGATAATGTAATTATCCATCAACTGCCCTATACCATTGAAGTTTTTTATTTTTAGATTCATCTAAACTCTGCACTCTTAATCAAAAAATAAAAATTAAGCACATTATGTGTAAGTATAAATAAAATCTGAAATAAGAGAGTTGGTGTATACAAAACAACCTTATTTCTGTAGAATACAATGTGCATACACAGTACTTAAAGCAGACCTCCGGCCGACCCTCAACCCCTCCCCCCTTTTTTTTGGGTCCCACTTACCTGAAGTAACATTGCACGGGACCGCTCCATCTTAAGACGTCCGGTCCATAGTGGAGCAAGTGGAATTTTAGTGTCCTACAACCCTGAGCGGTGTATGCTGTGGATTGGGAGATATTGAAGCCAAGAACACTCATAGCAGATGCTGATTGTTTCATAGCAAAGCTTTACTTACTTTGCCATCTGGTAAGCATTTAGTGTTTGAGGGTGTCGGGCACTTTTGTTTCACCATTTACTTGCAAGTCACCGAGGTGTAACATTTGAATCACGTTTGGATGTCTGGAATACTACCTTCATTACTGCTGTTGCCTGAGGACTTTTAAAAAAAAATTCTTGGATATATGCTTTTAATTTTTAATGTTTGTATTTGAATATATGATCTTCTGCGAATAATTTCATTATGTGCAGGTGTTGAATAGGATTCATATCCCCAAACATTGTGGACATTAATCCACTGGAAGTGTGCTCAGCCCCTCCATTTTCTTTTTTTTTTTTTTTTATTGGCGCAGCTCCTTTTTTTT
Organism: Lithobates sylvaticus; assembly: GCA_028564925.1. Taxonomy (NCBI): domain Eukaryota; kingdom Metazoa; phylum Chordata; class Amphibia; order Anura; family Ranidae; genus Lithobates; species Lithobates sylvaticus. Next base: position 340,321,113 of record CM053026.1, on the reverse strand, counting down.
GGAACTAAAATGTATCTTTTCCCTTAGTAAAAGCAGCACGCATAGTAAACACAAACCCTGGCTAGGCACAGTTAACCCTTTGATCGCCCTAGATGTTTAACCCCCTTCCCAGCCTGTATCATTAGTGCAGCTGTGGCCAAAATACATTTTTCACAAAGTCTGCTGCTCCAGTGTTTTTAGATCTTTGGCAGATGTTAGTATGGTATACTGAAGTATAATTACAAGCATCTCATAAGTGGCAAATGCTTTTATTGACGATTACGTTAAGTTTATGCAACAAATCAATATTTGCAGTGTTTGACCCTTCATTTTTAAGACCTCTGCAATTCACCCTGGCATGCTGTCTATCTAGGCCACGTCCTGACTGATGGCAGCCCATTCTTGCATATTCAATGCTTGGCGTTTGTCCACATTTTTTATTTTTTTTTGTTCATCTGCCTCTGGAGGATTGACCACAGGTTCTCAATGGAATTAACATCTAAGGAGTTTCCTGGCAATGGGCCCAACATTTCAATGTTTTGTTCCCCAAGCCACTTATAACTTTTGCGTTTTGGCAAGGTTCTCCATGCTGAAAAAAGGCATTGTTCGTCACCAAACTGTTGGATGATTGGGAGAAGTTGCTCTCGGAGCATGTTTTTGCACCATTTCTTTTTTCATGGTGTTCTTAGACAAAATTGTGAGTGAGCCCACTCACTTGCTGAGAATCAACCCCACACATAAATGGTCTCAGGATGCTTTACTGTTATGATGCAGGAGTGATGGTAGCGCTCACCTTTTCTCCGGACAATGTTTTTTCCGGATGCCCCAAATAGTCGGAATGGGGATTCATTGGAGAAAAACTTTACCCCAGTCCTCCACAGTCCAGTCTCTGTACCCTTTTCAGAATAGCAGTCTGTCCCTGATCTATCTTTTCCTGGAGAAAAGTAGCTTCTTCCTGAGCAAGCTCATCACTGGTGGTACCCCAATCCCACAGCTGAACCAACTGTAGGAGCCAGTCCTGGCACTTGCTAGACTTTCTTGGCCGCCTTCACAACAATTGAACCTCTCTCCTTAACAGAGGAAGAACAATGATTTCAAGCACCACCCTCCTTGTTAAAGCTTCCAGTCTGTTATTCTAACTCAGTCAGCATTAGTGATTTCCAGCCTTGATCTTGTCAACACTGACACCTGTATTAATGAGAGAATCACTGACATGTCAGATGGTCCTTTTTGGCAGGGCTGAAATGCAGTAGAAATTTTTTTTTTTTCTGGTTTAAGTCCATTTTCATGGCAAAGAGGGACTTTGCAATTGCTATTAATCTGATCACTCTTCAAAACTATCTGGAGTATATGCTAATTGCTATCATAAAAACTGAGGCAGCAAACTTTGAATTTTAATATTTGTGTCATTCTCAAATTTTTTGGCCATGGCTGTACAGTGACCGTGCATATTTTTTTTAGCACTGATCACTTTTAGTATTACTGGTTCCCATAAAGTGTCAGTGTCCGATTGCAGCAATATTGCAGTCCCGCTAGAAGTCCCTGATTTCCACCATTATTAGTATATAAAAAAAAAATTCCAGTATATGTTCCATAGTTTGTGGATGCTATAATGTTCAAGTAAACCAATCAATATTTTGCTAATTGGGATTTTTTTTTAATCAAAAATATGTAGCAGAATACATATTGGCCTAAATTTATGAGGACATTTTATTTTTTTAAATGTATGTTTTATAGCAGAAAGTAAAAAATATTATTTAATTTTTTTTTTTCAAAATGTGTTTATAGGACAAAAAAAAGCTGTGGTGATCAAATACCACCAAAAGAAAGCTTTGTGGGAAAAAATGCACATTTTATTTGGGTACAGCGTTGCATAACTGCGCAATTTATTTAAAACATCACAGTGCCGTAACACAAAAAGTGGCCTGGTGACGAAGGGGGGTGAATCTTCCGGAGATCAAGCTGTTGACTAACAAAAAAAAAATAACCATGATTAAAATATAGTATATAATGTGATGAGCTGCTTCTACCTTTTGATTGAAAATGGTGCTCAATTACCCCCATGAAGTCACCCATAAGAAAAATATCCACATTTCATTCAAGAGCTAAAAGAAAAAACCTTTATTTGAGGACCGAAGTGACAGCGAAAAGTGTCAAGAGTGGCCAGGTAGAAACGGATGTTTTAGCGCAGAAGGACTTTACAAGTGGCAGGTGTCCCATACCAAAGAATGTCTTTCATACCAGTGCAGGGATGTGCACCTTAGTGTTCCTGGTCTTTTTAATAAATTAGCTTTTATATATATACACTATGGTCCACCTTTTTTCATTTGTATACTTTCCTGTAAAAATCAAAAGCAAGGCGGAAGGGTTGCACCCTTTTCTATTTAAGACAGTGACTTTTATGATATTTTCTTTACAAGCAGACACTGCATTTTTATATTTTTTGGTCACATTTAAGTAGAGCTGCAACTAACGATTATTTTCATAATCGATTAGTTGCCCGATTTATTGTTTTGATTAATTTGGTTAATAACCTTAAAGAAAGTGTGGTGTATAATTTAGTTAATATGTAAAGCTAAAAAAAAAGGCAATTTATACCTAAATATCTCTATGCAGTGGTAAATATAAATAACCAACTATATTGTTAGGGAGCAAAATGTCTAATGCACTCTGAGAATAACAGACAGAAGAGATATACCAGTATATACTATTAGAGGTTGAATCTGGTAAATCTCGTCACTTGACTTTTTTTTATTTAAAGAAAAAAATAAATTAGACACTTGCAGATTTTCTAACAGAACTGTAATATATTATATGCTGGCCATACAAAAACAATATCTTCCTTAAAAAAAAAAATGTAATTTTAATAACGTTTAATCCATTTTCTAATTGTTAGTGGGGTCAAATCGAGGTTCGTTTTCAACCACCGTGAAAGGAAAATTTTGAAATAGAAAACTTCTTGGTCAAAGGAATTTTTAGACGGTGTATGTGGTTTTTGTCCAGAAATTACATTCATTTTAAAACAGAATGTTAAAAGCAAGTGACATTTTCAAACAAAATTCTTTCAGCGAATGCAAATTTTTTCGTGTGAATATTCTTGTCTGAAAATTGAGCCGTGTGGCCAGCATAAGGCTCAGTAAACACCTATGCAGTTTGCTTTTGATCTGTTTCTGCAGTGCTTCTTGCTGTGCGTTTTTAGATTTTTGCGCATGTGATTTCGCTGCAATTTACGTTTATGCTTTTTTTGGCCAATTTGTTGTTGGGCAGATTAAAAAAAAACACAAATTGCTGCAAAAACGCATTACATTCTAATCTTCAGCTTCTCCATTGAAGTCTATTAAATCAAAAAAGCACAGTTTTCCCATAGGGAACCATGTTAAATAAACCAGGCCTAAGACGTTAAGTAACATAATCGGGGTAAAAAAAAATTAGGCCTTTATAGTACAAAAAGCGCAAATAATTGCTACTGTGAGGGATTCCTTTTTTTTTTTTTTTTACTGTGAAACTGTGCAAGTAATATCTACTGTAGCGATTATTTTAACCCCATTATGTTACTGCCCGAATTATTGATTATGAAAATAGTAATCGATTAATTTCATAATCGATAATTTGTCGATTAATCGATTAGTTGTTTCAGCCCTACATTTAAGTACGTTTTAAGCCTTGTTTTCCACAGAAATAAGGTTATATTAGTGGGTAGACACAAACACACTTTTTTCATAATGTATTCATAGATTTACAGAGCTTTTTAATGTTTTTGGTTAAAGTTTGTGTAAACCTTTTTTAAAAGGAAAAACTAACAAAGCATATCCTTATTAAAAGTGTACTCGTCTCAGTCTGTAGTTTCTAGTTTGGACCTTGACTGCTCTCTCGTTCTTCTACACCAGTGGTTCTCAACTCCTCTCCTCAGGACCCACTTACTGGAGGTCGATGATATTTGGCCTTTTTTAAGAAATCGACATTGGATGATTATTATGCAAATTAGGCCAATTAACACTGACCACAGACAGGTAGATCGCCATTGAGTCCGTGCCCCATCTACCCACAAGTGTTCCTCCTCCCCCCCCCTCACACTCCATTGGCAGGGCAGGCAGCACAGCATAAAGATTCCCCCTCTGCTTTGAATGCTGTCTCCCTCTCATTGAGCTTTGTCACCAATAGAGCAGAGCATGCCTGTGTGTGGGGGTGCGGTATGAGAGGAATGTAACAGGATATATCATACCCCCTCCACGCAGGTGCCATGCGGGACGGGGCCACTAAGTGGAAGAGAAATGATCCATGACTACTGCACAGTAGCAGGTGCTGCACTGTCTTCTCCCCTCTACCTCCCCACCCCATGTCCTCCCCCTATTCATATTCCTCTGTGAGCTTGTCCCACAATCCTCTCGTCACCTCCGCTCACCCCTACCTCCATGTCAGTCCCCGCAGATCACTTCCCTCTTCTCTTGTTGCCCAGCCCCCGATCTGTTGTCGATCAGAGCGGGGGGCCGGGAGGGGGTTATGTCATTTAGCTGGAGTCAGCCCAGAGATAATACAATGGGGCAGCTAATCAAGAAAGAGGGGGTGAGAGCAGAACATGGGGAAAGGAGGGGGGTGTGGAAGATGCTAGGAACATTCTACAGTCCGGGACACAGGGCTGGGAGACTTGTACACACTGAGACCACCCCCTGTACTGAGGACATCAAGTGTGTGGTAAAGTGACAGGAGCAATCAGGGGGGAGAGGAGTGGGTGAGTTTGAGATGAAGGTGGGAAAAAAAAATTGGCCTCAAAAATCGGCAATCGGCCGCCTCGATTTTTATATATCAGCCAGAGAAAAACCCATGTCGGTCGACCTCTATCAAGAACAGGCCAGATTTTAAGTATAGCCTTGGGGAGATGCAGACTAGAATACTGCAATCACTGAGCAGAAAATTATAACACCTGTGATGTATTTCAGTTCTCTTGTAAACCTGGCCTGTTACTGGGTCCTGAGGACAGGAGTTGAGAACCACTGCTCTACACCAAGGATCTCCAAACTCCGGCCTTCCAGTTGTCGTTTGAACTACACGTCCCATGAGGCATTGTAAAACTCGGACATTCACAGACATGACTAGGCATAATGGGAATTGTAGTTCCTGAACAACTGGAGGGCCATAGTTTGGAGACCCCTGCTCTACACCATGGGTGATCAACCTGTGGCCCTCCAGATGTTGCGTAACTACAAATCCCATCATGCCTCTGCCTTTGGGAGTTATGCTTGTAACTGTCAGTGACTTACAATGCCCCATGAGACTTTGCAGTTCCACAACAGCTGGAGAGACACAGATTGTGAGCATCTGTGCTCTACAATCTGCTTCTGTTTCTTCTGATAGTTTGATACTAGACAATCCATGGTGATTTCCCGCCCCTTTCTCCAACACACAGGTGATTGACAGCCTTGGATGTGCATGTTTCCCTATGAGCCTGTAGAGGGGTATGTGTCCATACCCTCCACTCAGGTGTCAGATTGCTCTCTGCTGTGCAGTGTGTGACATCAGATCCCCACCCCCTGCCTCCTGGAAGATGACCTGTGTTCTTTAACCACTTTCAGCCCGGACCATTTTGCTGGCTTAAGACCAGACCACTTTTTGCGATTCGGCACTGCGTCGCTTTAACTGAAAATTGCGCGGTCGTGCGACGTGGGCTCCCAAACAAAATTGGCGTCCTTTTTTTCCCACAAATAGCTTTCTTTTGGTGGTATTTGATCGCCCCTGCAGTTTTTATTTTTTGCGCTATAAACAAAAAAAGAGCGACAATTTTGAAAAAATAAATACATTTGCTATAATATCCCCCAAAAATATATAAAAAAAACTTTTTTTCTCTCAGTTTAGGCCAATACGTATTCTTCTACATATTTTTGGTAAAAAAATCGCAATAAGCGATTATTGATTGGTTTGAGCAAAAATTATAGCGTTTACAAAATAGGGGATAGTTTTATAGCATTTTATTTTTTTATTTATTATTTTTTTTTTTTTACTATTTATGGCGGCAATCAGCAATTTTTATTGTGACTGTGACATGGCGGACACATCGGACATTTTTGACACATTTTTGGGACCATTGTCATTTATACAGCAATCAGTGCTATTTAAATGCATTGATTCCTGTGTAAATGACACTGGCAGTGAAAGGGTTAATCAAGGGGTGGCAGTGTAGGGGTTAAGTGTTCCTAGGGGCGTGTTACTAACTGTGGGGGGCGTGGCTGTATGTTATTGAACACTGATCTCTGCTCCAATCACAGGGAGCAGAGATCAGTGTCACTTGTTTCTAGGCAGAATGGGGAGATGCTGTTTACTTTCGCATCTCCCCGTTTAGCCTTCCCGTGAGACGATCGCGGGTATCCCCACGGCGATCAAGTCCGCGAGTCCCGTGACCAGACTCACGGGGGTCCCAATCGGCGCTTGACGCAATGGCACGATGGCATTCTTAAAGGGACGTACCTGTACGCCCTTATGCCTGTCCGTGCCATTATGCCAACATACATAGTCGTGCGCCCGTCGGGAACCGGTTAAAAGGCAGTGGAGGGGAGAGGGCTGCAGATAACTAGGTACAGCTTATCTGGGAGTATTTGCTTCATTACTGTGTATTACCTGAGGCTGGTCACTTCAGTGGGCTTATGTAAGGATTTATCTCTTTAAGAGGGTGTGGTACCTATACTTTTTTGAGCTGCAAGGTTTGTAGGATGTAACTTGTAGGCCAAGTGCAATACGTTTGTGGATCATATGAGTACCTGTAGACATTGTTGTTCTTCCAAGGATTTTTTATCCAGACACATTTTGGCAGTCTACTGTAAAAAAAAAAATCAAGGCTGAATGAGCCCAAAATCACAAGTTCTACGTCTAGATCTGTCTATCTAAACACAAGAACTAGAGAACTCTAGTTTTGAACACTGCTTTTTCCCAGCTGCATGGTTTCAGATTTGCTCCCTCCCTGCATATGTAAGCAGATCATATTGCTGTTCAGCAACTCCTCTCTAGAGGCATTACTACTTTACCAATGGAGGAATGTTTTTAATGCTTCTACCAAAGCCTCTTTACAGTCCCCAAACCAAATCGGAGTCCAGCCCATTCTGTTTCTAAGGATTCTCATTTTGTTCCTACAGGTTCAAAATCTGTGTGGAAACTTCAGGTCAGTTGTTGCCTCCCTTCTTCAGAGAGATTTTTTAGCTTCAGTAGCAATTTGAAATGTGCTTGCATTCAAATGCGCTTCCTTCCCTCAGCGCTATCTGCACTTTGCAGTGGGCGATCATTACCAAATTGTCAATCTTTTCTTTTGGCCTGTCCACGGCCCCCTCTGGGTTTCACCAAGGTGCTTGCCCTGGTCTTAAATCGGTTCCATGTTCAAGGAATTCATGTTACTTGCATGGTCTTTCTTTTTATGGGATCAGTTATTCCTATCCCTGTCAGGCAAAATCGTATAAGACTCCATAGAGCCCTCTGTTGGCTCCTCAACCTGAGAAAGTCGTCACTGGAACCTTTTCAGTCAGAATTCCTGCAGTTGATGTTGGCCAAGGCCCTGTCCAGGATATTCCTGCCTCAGGACAAACCTCTGTCCTCCCAGACCTATGCTTAGGCCTTCCAGGCCCAGGGAAAACCTTTCTTTTTGCCTGCATTAGGGGTCTTGGTCTGTGTCACTCCAGACCATTGCAACTCAATGTGGCAGCATGGGACAAACAGACTTGGTCATTGGATTGCCCCATGTGCCTGATCCCCAAGTCTAGACTCCCTAGCATGATGAATTTCCAACCCAGCACTGGGGTCATATAAACCTTTCCCTTCAAAGACACGCAGTTCTCACATCAGATGCCAGCCTATGGGTCTAGGAGCAGTCATTGATGCCCTATTGGTACAGGGACATGGTCATAGGGGGAAGCCCATCTTCCATCAATAACCTAGTTCTGGACCTCAAATTTGCAAAGGCACGTGACAAGGTTTAATTTTGACAATGCCACAGCTGTGGCCTACATCAGTCCTCAAGGATGAACCAGAAGTCATGCCACTCCTAAGTGGACATGACCCTCTCTTGGGCAGAACTGCACATTCCTCTTTTGTCCACTGTATTTCCTAGATGTGGAAAATTGCCATACTAACTTAGTGACGTGATTGAATTGACCCTCCACCTGGAGGGGTTTCAAGCTTTTTGTCGTAGGTGGGAGGATGCTGGATGTGGATGTTCTGTTGTCATGGTTCAATAACAAAGTGAACAGGTTTTTCGCTAGGTTCAAGGGCAATTGGGCTTTCACAGTGGACGCTCTAGTGATGCTGTGTAATTGTTTCAACCTTTCCACCCCTTCAGTTTTTAGTCTGCTCCACAGGATAGAGATGGGAGGGCGTTCCAGTGATTTTCATTCCACCAAATCGGCCCAAGGAGGACATGTTAAACTCTGGGCCCTCTTGTATCGCCCAGATGTCATGTTTTGTGCACCAGCGCACCATCCTGCTGATTGTCACCGGCTTTTACCATCATGGCTGTTGAAGCTAGGGTTTATAGAGACTGGGACATGGTTTATTTGCTCATCCCCCATCTTCTTAAAGGCTAAGAAGTTTACATATTTTGCTTATTGACAGTTGAAATAGAAAATACTCTGTAGGAAGAATTTTGTCCATTCCTCCAGTGTGGTCTTGATGAACATGTGGATTTGAGTACTATCATAGGGCAAGTCTCAGCCCAGGCTATTTATTTCAGAGACCCTTCAGCTTCTCACTCACTAGTTAAGGCCTTTGTACAGAGTCGCACACATCTTCCACTCTGTACGCTCCCCTCTGTCCTCCATGGGACTTTGATCTGTCCTTCTGTTCCATTCAGAGACCACCCTTTGAACCTATTGGGATTATCCGATTTTACTACCAAGAGGGCCTTTCGTGTGATCACCTCTGCATGAAACTACTCCCTATATCCTTTAAGAAGGGTATCCTCAACCAGGGCATTTCCTTCCCTCTTTTTCTGCTCCGAAATACCAAAATCTCAACAGTCTTAAAAAGGTACATGCTGTGAGATTCTACCGTTCAGCTACTGCCTCTTTTCAACCATCTGATTCCTCCTTTGTATGTCCTGAGATTTCTCAAAGTGGACTTTGTTTCTAAAGCCTCATACACACGATTGGACTTCAAACAAACTTTTCCGTGGATTTCTTTCCAGAGGGCGTTGGTTGTGAACTTGTTATGCATACACACAGCAGGACTTTTTCAGCCAACTTTCACCAAATCACGCAATAGGATTTTGCACCATAGGACTTTTGTTGCCTGAAAGTTTGTTTGCACAGCCAACGTTTGTCCGATGAAAAACGAAAAAGTTTGTCCGGTGGAGCGAACACATGGTCGGATGTTGCATTAAAACAGGTAATTTGCATGTTTTATTGTCAAAAAGTCAGATCGTGTGTATGGGCCTTTCCTCCGCCATTGCTAGGTGGGTTAAACAGGTTATCATTCAAGCCTATGGTTTAAAGGATTTGAGTTCTTCCTTCCATGCTAAGGTGCACTCTACCACATCTACATTAGTACTTCATGGGCTTTTCAGTATCAGACATTTCTTTCTCAGATTTACAAGGCTGCTGCCTGGTCTTTTATTTCTTATGTTTAACTTTCACTAGGTGGTCAGGCAACCTCTTGTTGCCCAAATCTTATTTGGACTGCTTTAGGACGTTCCATGGTAAAAGCTAACTATCCTGTACCCTGTACTGTATGCCAGGTTTTACTGATAAGTCAAACTTCTTTCTTAACTTTGCATCTTAATCCATAGATTTGTTGGCTGCATTAGTTTTATTCAAGGCTTTTTTGCTCTGCCTAAATTCCCACTTTGAGTGTGCAGCGAATGCATTAAATGTAAGTTATTTTTTTTCCATATATTTATCATATGAATGAGTACATTTTCTGAAGATATTTTAAACACATATTAGGCATTTCATATATACTAGTCTGCTACCAGCATTAGGTGAATGTAGTTCTGGTAAGCTTCAGAAAGCTGGTTTATTGCTGCGATGAGAATATTGGGTTACACAGCTGAATAAAGCAGGGTATACACGCATGGAAATTCAACCAGTTCAGCAAAAACTGGCCGAATTTTGATGTTTTTCCCTCTGTCAAACAGTCTTGCTGGAAAACTAGCATTCAATCAGCGCATGCAACCAATGGCTGCAGCACTGATCCCAGTATTCTGACGGGATGGGGAATCCCTGCTGTCAGAATAAAATGGCATGACGGGAGACACCCCTGCATCCACATATAGTTTGGATGTGCAAACCCACTGGTTGAACGAAAAAAACAAAACTGTGTATTAAGCAGTAGTGATACCCCTAACCTCCCACATTTGAAGTAGCAATAGGTGCTGTCTTGTGGGATTCAGGCAATATAAATATGGGTAGCAAAGTTGGAATAAGTGCACCTATTTTTTTTTAAATGTATTACAAAAAAAGTACCGTATATACTCGAATATAAGCCGAGATTTTCAGCCCATTTTTTAGGGCTGAAAGTCTACCCCTCGGCTTATATTCGAGTCACTGCCGTCTGCCTACATGAACAGCTTGTCATGCAGACAGACGGCAGTTTTAAAAAGCCGCGCCGCCTCCTCCCGCCTGTCCGTGATAGGCGGACACTAATTTTCCCAGCAGTGCAGTGTTCCGCCTATCACGGATGCCCTGTCATTCTCATCTCATGGACGAGGATGAGAGGGCGTCCGTGATAGGAGGAACACTGCGCACTGACTGCTGGGAAAACAGCGTTCCTCCTATCACGGACGAGGAGGAGGCGCGGCTTTTTAATTTTGCAATGGCGGTGAGCGGGGACCGAGCGGAGAGCGGGGACCGAGGACCGGAGAGCGGCGAGCAGGGACCGAGGACCGGAGAGCGGGGACCGAGGACCGGCGAGCGGGGACCGAGGACCGGAGAGCGGGGACCGGAGAGCGAGGACCGGAGAGCGGGGACCGAAGATCGGCACAGGTAGGCTGTAATGGGGACACGGGGGGGGGGGGGGTCTGTACAGGGGACAGGCAGCTGCAGATGGGCATTGCTGGCCCTCTTTTCCACTTACAGTAGCTGCTGCATTTTGTACCCTCGGCTTATACACGGGTCAATGCAGGTTTCCCATTTTTTTGTGGTGAATTAGGGGTCTCGGCTTATACTCGGGACGGCCTATAGTCGAGTATATACGGTAAATATGTTAAAAAAAAAAAAATTTACATTTCAAGAATCTAGAAGCCTAAAAATGTTACCTAAAAAGCAGTTCTGATTCTCCTAGTACTCGTTAAGGTTTTATATTCTGCTAGAAGGGGCTTTCGTGGCAGGATCTTAGTTGGCAACCCTAAATGCTATGACACCAGCCTTTTAGTCGGCAGGTTTGTTTTATCCTGTGCTCCATTTTCTTTTTGCTTTAGAGATCTGTTTGCACTGCTGACTTCTTCATTGTCGCATGTGACTAACCTGTCCATGTGGCCCTCCTTTTTGTTAACAGCTTAGGACATTTTAAAGTGTGACACTGCAAAGATTATGGACACTAAAATATTAACTTTTTCTTAAAGGCTTCATGTACATGGGGTGTTTAACCTCTCCTGAATGATTTAACTTGACAGCTAGATTCTGACATTTAAAAACATCCCTTCAGCCGCGTTTGCGTTTAGGAGCTTTTGGGGAAAAAATTAAAAAAACCTCTAAACGAAAAGCTGCTAAACACAAGTTACCACGTTTAGCAGCGTCTACAAGCTGTTACAGGCATTTGGCGTTTCAAATGCCTCATAACATCGGTCCTGAATGCATTTTTTTGCGTTCCAAAAAATGCTTCTTAACTCAACTGCCTAGAAATTACTATAAACGACCCTGTGTACATGTACTGATAAGATAACCTAGAGGAGAGTTCAGGGGCAGCTGAAAAAAATGCCCAACTGCTCCTAAACGTCCATTTACCAGCAGCAGTGTACATGAGGCCAAATTGTCAAAGGGCTTTAAAACAAGCCCTTACGCACCTCTCTAGCTACTTGTGCTGTAAATTATTTCACTCTAAAAGACCACAACAGATTCTGAAGTTTGGTTTCCATCTGTTTTTAACAGCTTACAAGCCTCTGCTCAATACACTTGAAGGCTGGATGTCCAAGTCTCAGCTGCTATAGAAATTAAGATAGGTGGATTGCTTTGGATTAAAAGAATAATCTCCTTTTCAAAGTATGTTACTGTTAAGAATATGCAAGGTCTGGGCATTGATGCCAATTTCTCCAGCTTAAAATATAAAATTTTTGGTATATGTTGGAGCGATAAATCACCTAATGTTTCTCGCAAGAGCACAGATGGTTAGAATCTCTCCATTAGTCCCTCAGTCTGTACACTAATTGTAGAAACTTTCTCCTCTTCGTTATGGAGATTGAAATTAAGCCACTTTTTTTATTTTTATTTTATTTTTTTATATTGTAAAGCAGTGTGAATGAGGCACCTGTTTTTATGAGCAGGAGTGAGATGTTAAAGATGTGTGTGTTGAAGACTATTATAAGCTCTCTGGAGATGCAATAAATACAAAAAGCCAGCAGCTGACACCTCCTATTAGATGCCCATCTCTATCTTTGTTTAGCGTGACCCATGAACTACTTGGGTATTTAGTTTTCTTATTCCTGTGCTTTATTGGGAACGTTACAGATCATATGGCTTTTCAGTTTTTGTTTCAATCCTATATCCTTCCGATGTTTCAGTTTTCCTTTAGCTATTTCGTTTGCATACACTTCCTCCATTGCCTTCAGACTGGCAAAAATTTGTGACTAAATAGACTGATCGTAGAAAAGGCAGCAGTTGTAAGTATATTTGAGTATTTCTGTACTAATCTTTTATTGAGTTTCAAATTGCAGCAGCTAGGAAAGGCTAGAAATAGATGTTTAGGATTGTAATCACATTTTATTGGGTTAAGGGGCTGACTGGGTTTCAATGTACAATTTTAAGATCCAAATCTCTTGGCAGTGTGATGTAAATATTTTTAATATGTTCAGTTGTCTTGAGACTTAAATACAAGGAGCTGAGTACTAATACATAATCTAACCTAAGGGCTGTATATGCCAAGACTGAACAATCTGCTAAATGTGTCTTGCAGGTTGGACAATCTGCTCAATATGGCTTATGGAGGAGTAAAGAGGTAAATTGCTGTAGAATTTTTCCCCTTTTTAGCTAGTGTTTCTGTAACCTGAAGGTATTTTGTTTGTGTTCATTGTGTGCATGTTTGGTTTTGGAAGTTGTGTGCCATCATTATACTTTGAAGCCATGTAGTAGCAGTAAATTTGAAGAAGAAAAGCTTATGCTTTTATATGAATTCCAGTGAATTTCACTGATCATCAAAGTATGAAATGTTTTAAGAAGAGGTTCATTTTAATGTCTGTCCCTTCCCCATATATGCACCCTTTTCTTTGCTCTCCCACTGTTCTTTTTAAGAGTGAGAAAATAAATCTAGAAAACCATGTGATTGACTCCTCCAATGAAAGTGTTTGGTTGCCCAAGCAGGCTAATCAGCACTGCTGTCACGTGGGATCAGGAAGTACAGAGAAATGCGATGCTTATACATGACCTATTCTCTTGCCCCTGCAAGCATATAGAGTGGTGGGAAAGCAGCATGGACAATCAGGCATTTCAATGAACCTATTGTTGCATGTGCAAAGCGCATGTTCCCTTTAGGTTAACTTGCTTTTTAACTTTTTTTTTTTTCTCCTTTTTATTCCTCCTATTTCCTTTCCTCATGCATTTCATATCCATTATTTAATTAACCATTCAAAACTAATAATGGTGTTAGATGATCTTATTTCTGTTTGCAATGTGTTTCTTTTAAACCCTGTTCAAGTTCATACACCTTAATTATCTGGTTGATACACAATGAAATGTGTAGACAAACTAATACTGCTAAACAAAAGTCATGTTGTGTGAAAAATTGCACCTCAGACAGGGAAATATTTAGACCAATATGACAGTGATCCAAACATTTTCTTTGCAATAGCTTTCTTGCCCAAAAACCAATGGACTTTTTTAATTGTAATTCTGTGCCTGCAATGTACCATGCTTTTATACTACAGATCAACTTGGGGATGGTTAAAAATGAATAGTGTGAGGTTGTTTCCAAAAATCGGGAGGCCGCTAGTTAAGCTCTGCTTGTGTCATGATAGTTAGCGAAGAAAAAAAAGTACCTACACAGTAATACAAATTTAACAGAGCAGAGAAGGCGCTTCTAAGTGCAGTAACAAAACACTTTGACAAGGGAGGGTTAAAAACACTTTGTTTGAAGGAGGGAGCGACTGGGCATGCTTCGAAACATGTCCCGCCCACTCTTGCGTCACTTCCAGTTGCCTGGATTCCATGCTGGTCCTGACAGCACGGCTCTCCATATTGGATAAGAGACAGTGTTTACCACCGCTGGTCGGCTGGAACTTCCACCTGCAGCTGTCTTTACTCCCAGGAGGCATTCCGCTGGACGTTATGAATTCATTAATATGTCTGTTTTTCACTTCCATCTTGTGTTTTTAACCCTTCCTTGTGATTCGGTTGTATTTTTACTGCGATTAGAAGTGCCTTCTTTGCTTTTTTTCCCCCTATAGTGTGCTTCCCGCTTCTGTGGTGCAATAAACACATTTCAAGAGCCAGTCATGTACTGTTAAAGTCTCGTTATCCAGAGCGCCCTATTCTCCACACTCCTTGATAACAAATTTAACAGGGTCAATTTTTTTTCACCCAACATTTGATTTGTGACAGCGCCGTGTTCCCTTTCCATGTTTTGTACTTGTGTCCCATTTCCACGCTATCATGGCTGTTTGCATTGATGATTTTCTTTTGTTCTCTAGTTGTTTACGTTGTGTGCTTTGAGGTTTTGGCATTTTATTTACATTTTTTGTGTATCACCTTAGTATATAAATATTGTAACTGTTTCCATAAGTATTCAGTTTCAGATTGGGGTACACTTAGTTCTCCAACCTGGTGCTTACATTAGTCTTGAATCAGAGGAGTGGTTATACTTGTAAATTGCTTTTACAAGCTTATGGGTGGGTTTTTTTTTTTTTTTGTTTATCAGTTTTTAATAGACTAACTTTTGATTTTTCAATATATAGGCTGTTTTAGCACATTTTTAAATAGACATCAAGTAGGATTCTAGTTTTTGCTTGTAGTTCGCCTCAAAGATCTATTTTTTTGCATGTTTCACTGTGGCTCGTTCAGCTGGTTTAGATCATTTGTGTGCTGCTATGCAGTGACATGAAAACACATGTTCGCTATTTTTCTGCAGTCACATGCATTTTAGCGGCACGTAGAAAGGTGTGTGTATATGTATGTAGTCTCAAAAGGGAAGCACTCACAGAGGCACCATGCAAATGTCAAATACAACTTTTTTTCTTTTTTCAATTTATTTTAAAAGGCAAACAGAGCTTCAGTCCAACAGTGCCTACAGATAACGGTGATTTATTTGAATAAAACACAAAAATTGTGTTTTTTTTTTTTTTTTTTCAATCCTTTAACAAAAAATATCAGATGCTACCCGCCGGGGATATCCGATTTTTTTCCATTCTTTACGACACTACGTCAAAATCTGAACATAATATGCCTTCATATAGAAGGTTACCATACGAAATTAGCATTTGAGGGTGACCACCTTTTATATAAGACAAGCCCTCACTTTTCCATGCCCTTTTGTCTTAAAAGAGTTTCTGCGATTTGGTCTTTACAGCAATTTTTAAGTCCAAGATACTAAATGTATCGGACTTAAAAAAAAAAAAAACTCTTGCAGATTCCTACCTTTTTATTATTCTGAAGAAATATCTGTGTCCATGTGAAAAGTGAATCGAATAAGACTGGTTTTATAATCGGCTACTGCACCTGCAGGGCTCCAATGAGGAAAATTTTCCTGCATCCCTTTTAGCTGTGATTTCCTATTGGGAGTATCTCACCAAAAATGACTTTTGTTGCAGGGGGTGCCTGAAATTTTACCTTGTATCTTAGCCTAGACTTCTGGGAAAATCAGTGAGCCAATCACACCAGCAGGAAACCCAGAGCCATAGGCCATTGGCTCCAGAGGTGTCAACTCTACTAATTTCTGCAATCTATTCCAAATGTTCAACAGATCAAGACACAGCCTACCACACTAGAGGCTACTCTACCTGCTCATGTAATCTGTTATTTATTCAGTCTTACAATCTCAGGCATACACTACTTTTCCATCATATACAGTTACCTGGGGAAAAAAGCTTCAAAATAACCTTACCCCAGAAGAACAGCATAAATGTTTAATTTTAACTCGCTGTCCTTAGCCAACAAAGCACAAGAGAAGAATTTTAAGTTGATTACCAGATGGTATAACTCTCCAGAAACTCTGAATAGTATTCGTCCTACTGTCCCTGTTGGCGTTGCCATAGAGTCAAGGGGACTGTGGCACATATTTGGTGGGAATATCATCCTATTAAATATTCTTGGGCTAGGATCGTTAATTTGTAATACAAGTTAGTGGGGACCAAAGTTGATAATATGCTCAAAGTAGTATTACTCTTTATCATTCCGGGCCCTATTAAATCCAAAATGTCTTTGGATTACTTTCGTCAGAAAGAGCTGCAATTCCTCGGAATTCAGTCTACTGTGATACCATCATTGGCAGAATTTGGTGGAATCGGATGCCATTTTTGATCTTGAAAGTCTACTGTCATGGGAGAATGATAAAACGGAACAGATTTTATAATCCAATAATATTTTATTGAAAATATTGCAGAAAAATAACAGTCGAAAAATGTTAAAATGGTAACATGCTCAGTAATGGCCAAGACATAATGAGATCACACATCTTATGTACAGTTGCACAATAGGTGTCAAT
The DNA here is from genome assembly GCA_028564925.1 of Lithobates sylvaticus. Classification (NCBI taxonomy): domain Eukaryota; kingdom Metazoa; phylum Chordata; class Amphibia; order Anura; family Ranidae; genus Lithobates; species Lithobates sylvaticus. The sequence continues at coordinate 340,304,319 of CM053026.1, read as the reverse complement.
CTCGGTTGCTATCACTGCAAGCAGTAAAGGCATTTAGAAGGTATCTGAAGCCTTAGAACATGGGCACCAAAGTGGAGCCAGACAGAAAAACACGTGGCACATAACCTAAAATATAAGCGTTAACAAAACAAAATTAAATGTGCACTGTGAACACATCACACAATTCAGTCAGTTAATGAAAAGGCAGTATGGTAACAGATAAACACTTGAGCCAGGTAGACCATTTAGATTCAAAAGATATAAGGTTGTAAGAGTTACAAGCTATGGCCTTTTCATAATGGTAATGTGTGTTAACTCAAATTGCTTCTGAAACATTTGGACCCGATGTGGTTTTACATTTCTTAGCTATGACTAAATGGGATGCAATTAAAATATATAATACTATGGTCCTAAACTGGGATGGGTAGTTATCTGTAGAGATTTAATAATGCTTAATGTGGTTAGGGTTTTGCAGGAATCCTGTTACTCTAAATTAACAAGTACAGCATTTCAAAAGCTTTTGACATCCTTGCACCCCCACAGTATATGAAATGAATTACCAGATCCACATTGATGCCAGAAAAGTGTAAAATTATCTGGATATATCTTGGGATGCATTATAAGGGGTAAAATAGCCCCTTGTGCAAGATTTTAAATGCATTGTCCCAATGATCAGTAGAATGGGACGTTGTAAAACTTAATTTTTGCAGTATTCCATGCATCCAAAGGGTAAAAAAGACAGAGGGTTCTTTGCGACCTTCTACCACCTTAAGAATGTTAAACATTCTCCTTTTAACATCAGGGGCCTGCCCTTCACTAAGCCTACCTTGTCTGCTTTTAAGCCTACCTGGTCTGAGTTGCATAACCTGGTCTAATAGCTAAAATATATTGCATAGATTTTTAGATAAGTGTTTAAAAGTGATATTAGTCTAAAGTTTTGGATGGTCAGGCTCCTTCCCAAGCTTGGACAAAGTAATAATTACCACGTACCATTTCAGACTGGAAAGAACTAGAGGATGTGGCTGTGTTTTAATGTTAAAGCTTAAAATTAAAAATCATGGCAATGTTTCTTTAAGCCAGGGGTGCCCAACCTTTTAAAGAGCGAGGGCCACTTAAGCGACTTGGTAACCGGTCGCGGGCCACAATGAGTGGAGCGGGTGGATGGCATGTCCATGTCCACCCTGCATTTGCAGTGCGGACACGGACGCACCCCACAATACTTTTTAGTGGATCTTATTGGATGTAGAACACAAGTCGGTTTATGTCTGCCACTACTTAGGGGTGAATGGAGGGTCCAATTGGTCGGACTGACCGTGTGAAAGGGGTCCAAGGCTGCTTTCACACTGATGCACTGCAGTTTACCCACACCACGTGTGCAACGCAGTGTACCTTTGGCTTTCCTGTAGTTTGCAATAGACTTCTATTATATTCTGCAGGTTTGGTGCACTTTCAGAAAGCTCACCAAACTCGCAGGTAATAATAGAAGTCTATGGCTCAGTGCAGGTAACCCGCAGGTAAACTTCTCTGCACCTGCGGTTCAGTTTGAAAGCAGCCCAGTAACCACTGCAGAAAAGATATGCCCATGTATACACAGGGATTTTAGTAATAAACTGACCTTTAATAACAGTCTTCTTTCTATTCTATCCCAGAGCAGGAGGTCGCGGGTCGCATCAGAGGCCCCCGGGCCACTGGTTGGGCACCCCTGCTTTAAGCTATGGAAAGCTACTTGATTTCTCCTATCTTAGTTTTTCTGCTTGCTAATGCTCTAATATACCTGATTGATCATGCCTGTGCCGCTCTTGCTGCTAGTAAACTGACCACGATAGCATGGCAGCCAATCCATGCTACCGTGGTCAGCTTACGTCTTGTCATCCCAGTAGAGATACAGGTGTGCTCTGCTATTGCACAGCCTGCATCTTCTGTAGTCAGTTCAAAGCCCAGATCTCGGATGAGGAGGGGGGGAGGAGAGAGGGTGTGATGCTTGCTGTAGGATCTGATTGTGTTCCATTGGCATGGAAACAGACGCCATTTCTGGGATGCCCCAACAGTAAACACGTACTGCGGTTACAGGCATCATTCAGATATCATCTTTTAAATCTGGCAATTCCCTTCACCATAAGAACAATCGTGGCGGCTGTTCAGCCGCTTGATGGTTCTTACAGGTGGCGGGAGGAGACGTGCTCCCCCTCCTGACACTCTCCGGTGCTTCTACCATCTTGCCCCTGCGATCAGCGAGCCGGAGAAGGAACCGACCGGCGCCGGACGTTGACCATAAAGATTTCCGGCGGGCCAGATGGTCCCCGAAGTCTCTATGATCATTCAGGGGCCGGTCGCGATGTTACGATGTCACGCCAGTCCTCTGCATTTGGGAAAAAATGCTGCCACCTTTGTTGGGAAGCAAAGATCATATTTTTGGGGGGGGGGGGGTTATTTCAGGCTTCCCAGCCTAGAGGTTAGATCTGTGGACTTGTAGGCCCCAGATTTCACTGTAAAGAGGACCTGTCACGCACTATTTCTATTGCATGAGATGTTTACATTCCTTGTAATAGGAATAAAAGTGGTTAAAAAGTAATCATCAAACTATAAAAATAAAAGTAAAATTAATTAAAAAAAAAATATTAAAATGCCCCTGTCCCTGCCTGCTCGCTTACAGAAGCGGACGCATGCGCAAGTCACGCCCACATATGTAAACGGCATTCAAACCACATATGTGAGGTATTACCGTGAACATTAAAGCAAGAGCAATAATTCTAGCCCAAGACCTACTCTAATGCTATACATGTAACCTGTAAAAATGTTTAACGCGTCACCTAGGGGATTTTAAGTACCGATGCTTGGCGGCATTCCACTAGCGTGTGCAATTTTGAAGCGTGACATGTTGGGTTTTTGGTTTCTTTTTAATGCATGAAACATTTTTTTGGGGGGACAAAAAAAAGTGTTTGAAAAATTGCTGCCATATTAGTCTCTAGGGTCTCTGCTAAAAAACATATATAATGTTTGGGGGTTCTGAGTAATTTACTAGCAAAAAAGATGATTTTTACATTCAAGTGAGAAATGTCAGAATTGGCCTGGGTGGCACGCGGTTAATTTTTTTTATTATACACGATTTATATAGCACCAACAGTTTACGCAGCGCTTTACAATGTATAGGGGGGGACAACACAAGTACAGTACAGTTCAATACAGAGGGTACAGGAGGGCCCTGCTCGTAGAGCTTACATTCTAAAGGGACGGGGTGGTGGTACAAAAAGTAATAGCTGCAGAGAATGATTTGATGTGGGTGTCTCTGGGACAGTTGTTAGGTGGGTGTGGAATAGGCTTCCCTGAATAAATGAGTTTTTTTTAGGGTTTTTAATGTCAAATTAAGTTAAAGGATATCCCCACATGCCCTAAAATCTGCAGAAAATCCATCTGCTCCAGGGGATTCGTTATTGGCTAATGACTTGATACATTTTTTTACTTCAATGGTAGTGATTGGGGCGTTCAATTTGGCCAAGATCTCAGAATCAACTACAGGGAGTTGACCCTACCATGCCTCAACCCACAGAGTCAAAGGACAAAATGGCAGCCTTTGTGGGTTGAGGCATGGTAGGGTCGCCTTTCAGAGTGTATAATAAATGATGGTATTTTTGAAAGTCATTTGCTATGTATTTTGAATGGTAAACCAGAGCTTTGTCGACCAGGTCTAACAAAAGGTAATCTGGATTTCAATGGTCTAGCTTCTCAGCGGGTTGGCTAACAATTTACCAGCCCTGTTGCCCTGAGAATAAAATTTAGCTTTAAGCACTTTTCATTTAAAAGTAACTGGAGTTTCTGGCTAAATTTTAAAAGCATCTGTAAACTTGGGGGTTGTGGATAATTTACTCTGCACTTCTACGGTTTTGATTTTAGACTGCAGTAAGTCAAAAGATCGCATTCTCCTTTTTTCCATCGCTGCCAGTTGAATCAACAATCCCTGGCTACAGAGTACGGTTGAAATGAAAATTCAGCAGCTGCTCACATCGACAGAATGTGCCCCCACATTAAATAGTGGAAATCACTAAATTATGTGGCGCTTTGCTTGTACTCTATAGTTGCAATAGAAGTTGATGTGTAATCAAAATAAACATAAAAATCCAAGTAAATCAAGAATATTGTGTCTAAGCGCTAAATTTATCAATAATCAAGCCAATTAACATTTTACATTCAGCTAATATAAATAAGGAAACTTTGATATAAAGTGCTCTGTGCTGTGTGACCAATTCAAAAAGTGTGTTTGATATTATATGAACTTTGAGAAGTTGTCAAACACACTTGAAAAAAAATGGGCAGTCTGCCAAGAATCACAACATTCTTTGGCAGTGAAACTTTAGTCTAAACATTGTAACAATTTGTCAATGGAATACACTTCGTGTGTGAGTAAAGTTTAACCACTTAAACACTAAACCTTTTTCTGACATTTGTTGGTTTCAAGTTAAATTCATTTTGTGCTAGAAAATTACTTAGAACCCCCAAACATTATATATATATATATATATATATATATATATATATATATATATATATATATATATATATATATATATATAAATTTGTAGAGACCCTAGAGAATAAAATGGTGGTTGCAATATTTTATGTCACACTGTATTTTCGCAGCGGTCTTTCAAATGCAATTTTTTTTTTTTTTTGGGGAAAAAAAAATTACCAGTGAAGTTAGCTCAATTTTTTTTTGTATAATGTGAAAGATTTTACGTCGTGAGAATCGTGATCTTTTTATCCTAAGCAAAAAAATGATTCTCATTTTGGCCAGAATTGTGCAGCTCTATGCTGTAGCAGTGTTTCCATATGTGGTGTCCCCCGTTTCCATGATTATAAATAAAAATGGGGCAAAAAATACTTAGTGTATTACTCTTCAGTTTAAATGTTAGTTTGATTCTATTCAGTGTACTAACCACTAGATAATGCTAGTGCATAAAGACTACCACTACTATGTATTATGGTATGCACTTTGGACATTAACAAAATTACGTACTACATTTGCAGTATCTGTAAAAATACTTTGTCATGTCAACACTGGCTTTATTGAGAAGTATATATATCCCCCCCCCCTTCTTTTTTTTCTTCTTTTTTTATACATTACAAATTATTTTGTGCCTGATTGTTGTATTTATCAGTGGAAATGGTGGGCAACACCTATGGAAACTCTGTTACAGCAGCAGTTATTTTGCCCACTGAGATAAGCGGGTATAATATGACAAACCGAGATACAGGAGTCTACTTGATGCCAGACCGATGCAAATTGGTGTCCATGAGAACAATGCAATGACAAATGAAGAGATTCCACCCCTGATGAAGTTGTGTTGATGCAATGTGTCAGGAGGAGCTGGGTTACGTCAGCCTCTGTGTCTCAGACCAGAGGTGTTTTTGCAGTGTTAGGGGTATCCAGCACAGTAAGTTAACTGTAACACTGCAAACACACCTCCGGTCTGTCTGAGACACGTGGGTTGACATCACCCAGCTCCTCCGGACGCATTGTGTCACAACACACGTGACTTCATCAGGGTGGTTTCTATTCCTCTGTCATTCCATTGTATTCACTATTACCACACGCGGTGGACTCTATTTGCATCGGATATAAAGGGGACGCTGAGCTATAGAACAAAGAAGGAAGGATACCACTTTGTTTTATACACATTGAGGATTTTTTTATGGGACTGTAATCTACTTATACAGATATATAAAGTTGCGCTAAATTATACTAATTAAAAAATAAATTGTGAATATAACACCAGCGTATTAATCCTCAAATTATATCGTGACGAAAATATATTGCAAGATGTTACTGCAAACACAGATAACAGAAAGAAAAAGAAAGAGTGTAATATACCAAATAGTCCAGAAGGAAAACCTGTAAAAAAAATTCAATTCAACTTATAATGGGAAACCTGTGACAAAATCTTTCAATTCAAAATATAATGCAGGAAACAAAGTTGAATTTCTGTGCATAAAAAAAGTCCAAATGGTGTGGGTGACAACAAAAAAATGAATCCCACCACCATCTGCAATGCTCGCTTACCAGCTGTTAAAGATTAGAAGGCATGTAGCTTTTTGCCCAGCCAGGGCCCTTTCCTCTCACCCGATAGCTCGGCTTCCGTTTGCCTTTCTGGGGGAATACTGTCAGCTGCTGGGCTGTGAACTCTGATAAGAAATCTCCACTGTGATCAGCCTTTCAAAGATGCGCACTGGGCATGGCAGGAACTCGTGCATGAAATATAAAAAGAGGCCAAGAGGGGATCATGGGTAAAACCCGCGTGGGCAATTTTATTTTAAAAAGTAAAGCACAACAATGTGCAAATATACAAATGGGTCTCTATAAAAAATATGCGGCCGGCCGGCTGCAGTACTTAACGCCCGTACCAAGCAGGGGGACGTTTTCGCTCGCGGTGACGTCAGCACGTCGCTCCTTCTAAGACGTTTCGTCACAATATGGACGTTCCCCCACGAAAAAGTCCCGCTACTTGGTAGCGTTAAGTACTGCAGCCGGCCGGCCGCATATTTTTTATAGAGACCCATTTGTATATTTGCACATTTTTGTGCTTTACTTTTTAAAATAAAATTGCCCATGCGGGTTTTACCCATGATCCCCTCTTGGCCTCATTTTATATTTCATGCACGAGTTCCTGCCATGCATCTTTGAAAGGCTGATCACAGTGGAGATTTCTTATCGGAGTGCACAGCCCAGCAGCTGACGGTATTCCCCCAGAAAGGCAAACGGAATCCGCGCTATCGGGTGAGAGGAATGGGCCCTGGCTGGGCAAAAAGCTACATGCCTTCTTATCTTTAACAGCTGGTAAGCGAGCATTGCAGATGGTGGTGGGATAATCCGAACACAACAGTCACTTCATTTTTTTGTTGTCACCCAGACCATTTGGACCTTTTTTATGCACAGAAATTCAACTTTGTTTCCTGCATTATATTTTGAATTGAAAGATTTTGTCACAGGTTTCCCATTATAAGTTGAATTGAAATTTTTTTTACAGCTTTTCCTTCTGGACTATTTGGAATATTGCACTCTTTCTTTTTCTTTCTGTTATCTGTGTTTACAGTAACATCTTGCAATATATTTTCGTCACAATATAATTTGAGGATTAATGCGCTGGTGTTATATTCACAATTAATTTTTTAATTAGTATAATTTAGGGCAACTTTACTTTTACTTATGTTATTTGCAGAAATTTTTTTTTTTTTTGAGACTATTTGCACACTTTCAAGCCAAAACTGTGTTTGCTATTAGTTGCACAATAGCACAGTATAACTACAGGTAGATCAATAACCTTTTTTATTTCAAATAAATAAAGACAAAGTGGGAATCCAATACACAGCAAAGTTGATGTGTTTCATTAAGTAGCATTAAGCATAAGTTGGTATTGCCCCCCTTTAGCAGAAATGACTTGCAATCGCACAATGTTTCCCCGCGTAGAGTATCTGTGCTTAATTCTGAATATGGCCCTATCCAAGGTCTTCATTTGCCTAGACAAACTCCAGACTCTTGTTCCCACGTTTGGGCGCTATTGTCCAGGGCTTTTTCGTGAGGGTTCTGAGCATTAATAGTGACTTCCTTCGAGGCAGTGCCATATGTATAATTACACTCCAGACTGATTGCAACTTAACATCCTTGCAGCGTGAGATCAGAGGGTCCAGTCTCTGGCTTGTCCCATACAACCAGGCGTCTCTGTGCTCAAAGGTGTTTCTAATTCTGGCTTGGGCAGGACTTCACGTTTCAGCCCAGTCCACTGTGCACATGACCGATGTAGAAACTTAGTTGGCAAACTTCCTCGATAATCAACATCCGGACCTCCCAGAGAGAGGTTTCTTTACCCTGATGTGTTTCAGGACCTCTGTATCAGGTGGGGGATGCCAGACGTTGACATCCTTGCTCCCAGGTTCTACAAACTGAGTTGGTTTGTCGCCTGGTCCAGGGATGCTCTAGCCAACACAGTGAATGCTGTGGGGACACTGGGTTAACCAACATGACCGATGCCTTTCCTCCTCTGAAACTCCTTCCTTGTCTGTTCTGCAGGATCAAGATAGAGGGCATTCTTGTAATCGCACCCTGTGAAGGTCTTTGCACAGGGTGTCCCTCTAACTATCTTTCCTGTATATTTCCCTTTACCTATATCTGGTTCAGTCAACCCAAGGTCTCTCTTCTTCCCAAAGTGGTTTCCTTCTTTTCACATTAATTGTTCTACAATCTCTGTTCTACTCCAGAACATCCTAATAAGCTTTCTGTCCATTGTCGTGGTATGTGCTGTTAATGGCTCCCTTTTTGATTTAGACTTTGTCATTCCTGAATGTCCACACAGGGGCAACCTGCTTCATGTTCCACCATCATTGCTATGTTGGCAACTCATTTGGACATCCCTGTGCGCCTGAAAACTTTGTGTCCCTTAAATTAGGATTAAGAAAATGGGATTTTTGACTTGCTGTAAAACCTTTTATTTTTATTTTTTCAAATCTAGTACATTAACCACTTCAGCCCCGGACGATTTTACCCCCTTCCTTACCAGAGCACTTTTTGCGATTCGGCACTGCGTCACTTTAACTGACAATTGCGCAGTCGTGCGACGTTGCACCCAAAAAAAATTTTTCCCCACAAATAGAGCTTTCTTTTGGTGGTATTTGATCACCTCTGCGGTTTTTATTTTTTGCGCTATAAACAAAAGAAAAGCGACAATTTTGAAAAAAAATATATATTTTTAACTTTTTGCTATAATATCCAATTTTTTTTAAAAAAAAACTAATTTTTTTACTCAGTTTAGGCCGATATGTATTCTACACATTTTTGGTAAAAAAAATTGCAATAAGCGTATATTGATTGGTTTGCGCAAAAGTTAAAGTGTCTACAAAATAAAGGATAGATTTTTTTTTTTGTACTAGTAATGGCGATCTGCGATTTTTTTTTTTTTTTTCGTGACTGAGACATTGCACGATCGTTGCTATGAAATTGCACTGATTACTGTGTAATTGTGACTGGCAGGGAAGGGGTTAACACTAAAGGGCGCTGCAGGGGTTAATATGTTCCCTATGTTTAATTTGTAATAACACCAGTAAGGATATTTTGTTGCCAAGGATTGCCAAGGATTGCCAAGGATTCATTTTGAAAGAAAAAAGGACAAAATACCCCCCAACATGGGTATTGGGAACTTTATAGGCAACAGATAGAGAGATGTAGACATGTATTGTCTTTGTATAAATCTTTATTTGTATCTAAAAAGAATTGTTGGATTATGGTGCAAACATCACCAAACAAAGTGTATATCATAACAACAACAAGTTTAAACAAACACAAGTCATTTATGCATAGTGTGTGTTCAGCCCGACGCGTTTCAGGACATTTTTGTGCAGTCCTTTCATCAGGGGTATTCAAAGTGGATTGAGATTAACATAGCATATTCGATTCATGAGAGTCAGTGTAGCATATGCTTCCAGGTGGACTTAGCGACCAGTATAATATAGTCAACGCAGGCGCACCCCGTGTTGTGTCAGATATCTGAAGGCCTTCCATCCTGGACAAAGCAACAGCGATGAATGGTTTGCTCCATAATACTTGACTGTTTTTCTGGCTGATCTAGGTGATAGAATACATGCTATACTAATAAGCATGTCCATCCGTGTTAATCTCAATCCACTTTGAATGCCCCTGATGAAAGGACTGCACAAAAATGTCCTGAAAAGCGTCAGGCTGAACACACACTATGCATAAATGACTCATGTTTGTTTAAACTTGTTGTTTTTATGATATACACTTTGTTTGGTGATGTTTGCACCATAATCCAACAATTATTTTCCAACAATTATTTTTAGATACAAATAAATAGATTTATACAAAGACAATACATGTCTGCATCTCTCTATCTGTTGCCTATAAAGTCCCCAATACCCATGTTGGGGGGTATTTTGTCCTTTTTTTCTTTCAAAAATATGTTCCCTATGGGAGTGATTCTAACTGTGGGGGGAGGGGACTCGCAAGGGGAGGAGACCGATCGGTGTTCCTCTGTACTGGGAACACACCATCGGTCTTTTCTCCACTGACAGGACGTGGATCTGTGTGTTTACACACACAGATCCACGGTCCTGCTGTGTTCCCGGGCAATCGCGGGTGCCCGGAGGACATCGCAGCCGCCGGGCACGCGCATCAGGTCCCGAGTGTCGCCCCCTAGGCTACCGGGAATGGGAGGACGTAATATGACTATCCAAACTGGATAGTGGAGTATGGGAAGAAGCCACTGTAATCCAGCAAGAATAGCCACCGGGCCGCACCAACCACAGACCAGAGGTGGAAGTACTACCACTGCAGAATGCTAAAGCTCTGTCTCCCTGAGAATGTTTTTTGTCAAGTCTGCACTTCAGACTGGTTCTTCAGCCTCCTGGGACATGTGATGTGTGACCTGGCCCGGGTGGGGTGTTGCGGAGTTGAACTTTTTGCAATTCTCGCCTGGGGTGATTAATGTAGAACCAGGTACCCATCAGGAAAAAAACTCACTCTCACTTTGACTCTCAGTGAATAAAGGTTCCAATAATGGTAGTTGGGGAACGAAGGGGAATAAGCTAAACTTCCACTTTTAGGTGAATCTTGGGATGACTATATACCCACCTACACATCATTATAGCAAAGAGAACACAAGATCCTAGAAATCTGTAGTTAAAATTAAAATGTTCTACTTGCATACTCACCAATGAGGTGCGTAATGGCACCTGGAAAACCTGATAATTTTCATGGATTTTAAATGGTGCTCAATGTCAGAGTGTACTTATTTTCCATGTCACAATTCTGCATTTTCGTTAAGATTGAGAATGAATACACTTTTTTTTCATGTATATCCATCCCCTTTATCTGTTGGAACTGTTTGAAGGAAGATCTAATGTTTAAAAAAAAAATTTCCCCAAAGTTTTTTACAATCTTTAGGAAAAGACTGTGAACTCATTAACATGCACCCATGGGGATAAGTTGCATAAAGCTGAACTTCATAAAAGCATATGAGAACTAGTGGTTGGGTTTGTGTAAAATATACAATCTTCCATTAAATGCATTCAAAATATTGCTTTAGTAGGACCAAAGACTATTGGCTTTTACAATTAAATAAGCGTTGAGCTGTAATCAGTTATGTCTATCTACAGTATCTCACAAAGTGAGTACACCCCTCACATTTTTGTAAATACCGTATATCTTTTCATGTGACAACACTGAAGAAATTAAACTTTGCTACAATGTAAAGTAGTGAGTGTACAGCTTGTAGAACAGTGTAAATAAATGTTGCTGTCCCCTCAAAATAACTTAACACGCCATTAATGTCTAAACCACTGGCAACAAAAGTGAGTACACCCCTAAGTGAACATGTCCAAATTGGGCCCAGTGTCAATGTTTTGTGTGGCCACTATTATTTTCCAGCACTGCATTAACCCTCTTGGGCATGGAGTTCACCAGAGCTTCACAGGTTGCCACTAGAGTCCTCTTCCACTCCTCCATGACGACATCACATAGGGTTTAGGGTTTAGGTCTGGAGACATGCTTGGCCAGTCCATCAGCTTCTTTAGCAAGGCAGTAGTCATCTTGGAGGTGTGTTTGAGGTCGTTATGTTAGAATACTGCCCTGTGGCCCAGTCTCCAAAGGGAGTGGGGGGGGGGGGGTCATGCTCTGCTTCAGTATGTCCCAGTACATGTTGGCATTCATGGTTCCCTCAATGAACTGTAGCTCCCCAGTGCCGGCAGCACTCATGAAGCCCCAGATCGTGACACTCCCACCACCATGCTTGACTGTAGGCAAGACACACTTGTCTTTGTACTCCTCACCTGTTTGCCGCCACACACACACTTGACACCATCTGAACCAAACAAGTTTATCTTGGTCTCATCAGACCACAGGACATGATTCTAGTAATCTATGTCCTTAGTCTGCTTGTCTTCAGCAAACTGTTTGTGGGCTTTCTTGTGTATCATCTTTAGAAGAGGCTTCCTTCTGGGACGACAGCCATGCAGACCAATTTGATGCCGTGTGCGGCATATAGTTTGAGCACTGAGGCTGACCCCCTTCTCCTTCATCCTCTGCAGCAATCGTACATCTCTTTAACAAAGACAACCTCTGGATATGACGCTGAGCACATGCTCTCAACTTCTTTGGTCAACCATGGCAAGGCATGTTCTGAGTGGAACCTGTCCTGTTAAACGGCTGTATGGTCTTGGCCACCGTGCTGCATCTCGGTTTCAGGGTCTTGGCAATCTTCTTATAGCCTATGTCATCTTTATGTAGAGCAACAATTATTTTCTTCTGATCCTCAGAGTTCTTTGCCATGCGGTGCCATGTTGAACTTCGTGACCAGTATATGAGAGTGAGACCGATAACACCAAATTTAACACACCTGCTCCCCATTCACACCCGAGACCTTGTAACACTAATGAGACACATGACACCAGGGAGGGAAAATGGCCCAATTTGGACATTTTCACTTAGGGGTGTACTCACTTTGTTGCTGGCGGTTTAGACAATAATGGCTGCGTGTTAAGTTATTTTGAGGGGACAGTAAATTTACACTGTTCTACAAGCTGTACACTCACTACTTTACATTGTAGCAAAGTGTAATTTATTCAGTGTTGTTGCATCACTTTTGTGAGATGCTGTATTCTATTAGATCTTAAAGCTTATAATAAATTTTCCACATTCCTATTTATTTTTGCGTGAAATTGCATTTGAGTTTGAGTTTGTGGTTTTGTAGTTTGCTAGTCTTTTGCATTTTAAACCTGTTTTAGTATGTTTGTTCTGTCCCACAGATTAGAAGAAATGGCTAACCTTTTTCTTTTACATTTCTAGTAGGTTTTCACCAATGACCATTGATGGTATGACAAGTTTGGCTGGAATAAACTTTCCTGGACACGCTAGCACTGGATGGTGTATATTTGTATACAACCTGGCACCCGACGCAGATGAAAGTATTCTCTGGCAAATGTTTGGCCCTTTTGGAGCGGTCACCAACGTTAAGGTCATCCGTGACTTCAACACAAACAAGTGCAAGGGCTTTGGGTTTGTGACTATGACAAACTATGATGAGGCAGCAATGGCTATCGCCAGCCTTAATGGGTACCGCTTGGGTGACAGAGTCTTGCAGGTGTCTTTCAAAACAAGTAAATCGCACAAAGCTTAAGAAAGTAACCTCACTCCTAATAACACACAAACGCAAAAGCAAGTTTCAAAACTTTACACTTTGATCGCTCTTACAAGCGTGTGTGTGTGTGGGGGGGAATGAGGTAAGTCAGAATGTGGTTTGGTAACTTTAGGACATGTATTTGTCTTGTCTTTGCGTATCTTATTTTTATGTTGAATATGAACGCTAGGTAACAGGGTTTTTACCTGTCTCATTGCATTCTAAAACCTTGATTATGAAGTCTTTTAAAATGTTTGTGCAATGGGAAGAAAGTTACTTTTTTTGTTTTACTCTGCCTTTAAGTGTATGTTAAAAAAGGTGTTATTCTTTTCTTTTTTTTTTCTGTTTTTATGTATGCCTTTAATGCTATACAGTTATTAACTTTATTTTATATTTGGTTTCGGTTTGTTTTATGAAACAAACCTATATTTATGTTCTAACTTATGTTTAGAGGCAAGAGCAGCCTCAATTATAACGCCTATTGTAAGATTACTGGAGACTTTTCATAAAGTATGTACCTTGCCAAAGAGCTAAGAACCTCTTTGATGTGGGTTTCAAATGACAAAAAGCATCTATTTTTATAAAAAATAAAAAAATTTGAACAAACTTTTTACTGGTCCTGGAACAAACTATTTTGACTTGAATACTTTGCAAAATCTACTTCATATGACAGCCTTGTGAGCTTTTAAAACTTACCAGGATGTGTTTGTGTGATCATTATTTTTGAAAGAAAGGGATACTAAAGCTGGGAGGGAGTGAAAGTTACTTATGGAAAAAAAAAAATGTAATTACTTTTGTTTTTTGTTACTGTATTTGTATGAAATTGAGACTGAGTGTTTTATTCAGTCTTTGTCCTGGTTATTCTGAAATTGCTCACATTAAATTCTCATTTTAAGACAAAATGAGACAAAAATCAAAGTATATATGAGCTAGCAGAGAATTAAATTTATGAAAGTTTTGGATAGAAAGAAATCTGTTCTTCCTAAAGTATTCCCTTCAGATGGAGCTCATGGTGTTTAGTGATGTACTTGTAGTCTTGTTTAGAAGAGTTCATTTTGTTTTATTTGTACAATTGAATACTATTCTTTAAGGAAAGATACACATTTGGTGGCACAGCCAACCTGCAAAGTGGCACAATTTTGTCATTTAACATAATTTTGTTTAAGCTGGCACCTGAGCTTTTGTAAGTTGTAAATATGAATATATCATTTAAATTCCGATTTAAAAAAAGTCATGATGGTGACTGCAATCTCTTCAGAGGCTTGCTGTGGTTGTTGTGTTAACCATCTTGAATCATTTATTTTTTATTCTGCCATTTTGTATGGCTTATGTTAAGTTTCCAAAGCAATTTTGCTTGCTTTCTAATGCGAAGTGATTGTTATATAATTTTCATAAATTGTGTACATATATTTTAGTTTATGTAACTATATTACCTGTAATCTACATATTTTGTTTGGTAATGAGTTTGATCCCCCACACTGGCATTGCCAGTTTTATTATATGAATTCTGTGTTGGAGTGCGACACAGCATTTTTAGTTTTCATGGCTGGCATAAGTGTTTAGTTATTTTTCCCCCTTTTTTGTATTGTTTTTATGTTTTTACTTTTTGCATTTGGTCAATTTAAGTATAGTTTTGTGATAACTAGGTAAAAGGTGGAAAGTTTTTGTTTTTTAGTTAGTTTTTTTGCATTCCAGAATCAATGGAAGCAGGATTGTTTTTCCCTCCAGATACTTAATTTATGAGCAAAGCAATATTTGCTATGCATTAAAAATGTATTTTTTTTTTTTTTGGTTCTGTATTTACATATACTTTAATAGTCCAATACATATACTGTGCAAAGTGTTCAGGCAAATTTTCATGCTCCCCCAACATTTTAGTTTTGTTTGACGTCTGCTGACTGCAATATTTTTAGTGTTTCAAAGCTATTTTGGGGAAACATATTTATGGGACATTTATATACACTATATAAACTATATTTTTGCAGTATAGGAAATACTGTTACAATAATACAAAAACACTAATATAGCAGGCTTTGTGACAACAGCATGAAAATTGTGCCTCACTTTGCAGTGTTTCTTTGAGCACTTGATGAAAATGTGAGGCTGGTGTTTATTTGAACTTGTACTGTATGACTTGATTAACACATTTAAAATATGCTGTATATTCTGTTGAATATTTAACAGGCAGTATGTGTTTTTTTATTTTGTGTTTAAATCATTTGTATTTTTCATGTTTAGTACATCAATAAACAAAAAGTTGAAGGGAAAAGAACTTGTTTTTTGGTTTTTATTTTTTTGGAGACATTTTGCTATACAAGCCATTAAACTAATGCAAGACAACTTTTTAGTTGAAGGTTTTACACCATGTTCCAATATAAACTTGCAATACAGCAATAGCACACTTTTTGAAGGCAAGCACGCAGTTAATAGACTATGGTTACACAGGGTAAACCTCAAAATATTTCCACTTCTAATAAATAGATGGACAAGGTGCCATAATGGTACAGTGGTAATCAGATGTCTTTGTATTAATCTTGCACCACTAAAAATTAAACTGTTAACAACCCAATGCCCTATGTCGTGGTGTACACTATGGACTTGAGACCCTTCTCCACTGTATATACCATGCCCTTCTCAACTTATCACTTCTTTTTAGTACCCATGTGAAGTTATGCTATGCTAATGGGTGCACCAAATGGAAATTTTGGTACCGAAAATGAGGGATGCACTAGGCCGAAAACCGTTGACTGAAAATGACATTTTGTTATATACAATTGTATTATATTAAACTTTTTTTTTAAACTTTATATCTTTATTGACTTTTTCTCATATAACAAAAGTAAACATTCTGGTACACCTTCATTACAGTTTATATACATTCACATACATCATACCTACGTAAAACTGTGTGAAAAGACTACAAAAGGTATTTTACAAAACGTGTTCCCCTCTCGCTACCCATTCATCACCAACTTTCTCTCACCCACCTTCCCCTCCATCCGCCACCTATCAATCTTACCTCCTATAGTACTCGACATCATACACCTCCTCATATATTAGTCCAATTGGTTTTACTACATGGAATTTTTCTCCAACCATAGTTTCCATATCAACTGAAATTTAGTAAGGTTTCCCTGTTTAATATATGTTGTTCTCTCCATGAGAATCACTCTCTCCATATTCTGTTCCCATTCGTAGATGGATGGTGGAGTTGAAGATTGCCACTTTTGGGCAATCAATTTTCTAGCCTGAAAAAGGCATCTAATAATAGCCAGCTGAACCTCGTATGACCTATCCTCTCGCTCAAGCCCCCCCAGTACACACAGGGTGGGGTCCAGGTCAAGATTGGTATTGAATGCCCGAGCAATCCTATCTACCACCTCTTTCCAGTATCGATATAGTTTTGGACATCTCCAAAACATATGGATAAGGTCTCCACCCGGCCTCCTGCATCTGGGACATGTGTCGTCTTGTCTACAGCCAAACCTAAACAGCTTAGCTGGGGTAAAGTAAGCCCTATGCAGTAAGAAAAGGTGTGACATCTTCTGGGGGTGAGAGAGAGACCCGTGGAGCAAGAGCGAGGATCCTTTCCCACTGTGATGTAGACATAGTACCCATGTCTCTTTCCCACGAAGATTTATGGATTCCTGTTTGGGCAACTTCCCGGTTCCCCTTATGCATATGTATATATAGTTTAGATATCATCCCTTTTCGAGTGTCCGACTCAGCTATACTCTGTAATACCGGGATTTTGGTCCATTCAAAGGCTGTCCCTTTAAACTGTTCGGTAAGGGCATGCCTTACCTGCAGGTATCTGAAAAAGGACCTCTTGGGGAGCCTATATTGGTCTCTTATGTCCTGAGTTGGTAGCCCCTTTAGAAAAGACCCTGCCTCTAAAACTTCCATCAGGGAGTTGTGAGTTGATTTGTAGAGGAGGGTCTTCCACTCTTGTCCTTCTCTCGTGGCCTCACATCCCCCAATATGTTGGAGCTGAGAGGCCAAGAAATAACTCAGAGGGTGCGGAAGAGCTACTCCTCCAGCGTTATTTGGAAGTTGCAGCGTGCTAAGACGAATACGTTGTGTACCCCCCTTCCATATTAAATCTCTGAATAAGGTATCTATCTTCTTAAACCATTTTTTATAAATCCATATTGGGGAATTATGGAGTAAGTATAGTAGCTGTGGCATAAGTACCATTTTGATTAGATTACAGCGACCTGCTGCTGACAGGGGAAGTTTTTTCCAGGTTTGGATTTTACCTTTAAATTTATTCAAGAGTGGGACAGTATTATCCAGAATAAATTGTTTGGGATCTCTCGAAATATTTATACCTAAGTACTTTGATGGACTACTTGTAGCTGAGCTGCCTCTTGAGGGAGGGGGATATCTAATGGGTCAATCGGGAATAGATTGGATTTATCCCAGTTAATCCTAAGACCCGACAGGAGTCCGAAGTTTTCAATTCTACACATGGTCTCCCGTAGTGAACCTTGTGTATCGTTGAGCAAGATTATTAGATCGTCTGCATATAGTATCACTTTTTCTTCTATATCACCCCTTTTAAAACCTTTAATTTCTGGGGACAGTCTAAGGGAAAGAGCCAAGGGTTCGATTGCGAGGGCGAAAAGGAGGGGGGACAACGGGCACTCCTGCCTTGTCCCCCTCAGCAATCGAAACCTGGTGGAGTATTCGTTGTTCACTTTTACTCTGGCCCCAGGCGCACTATATAGTAATCTCACCCAGTTAACAAAGTTTGGCCCAAATTGGTATTGTGTCAATATTCTCCACAGGTAGTTCCACTCCAGGGAATCAAAGGCCTTGGCAGCGTCGAGAGAAAGCATGGCCCTATTTCCACGATCCTCCGTTGGGATTTGAAGGTTCAAGAAGAGCCGTCTAATATTTAAACTGGCGGACCTTCCTGGGATAAACCCCGATTGGTCCGGATGCACCAGCTTACAAATAACTTTATTAAGTCTAGCTGCCAAGACCTTTGCTAAGACTTTCATGTCCGAGTTCAGGAGCGAGATAGGCCTGTATGAGGTGGGAGAAAGTGGGTTCTTATTCTCCTTAGGAATCACAATTATTGTTGACTCCATCATTGACAGGGGGAGTGCGCCCTCCTCCATCGACGAATGAAATACCGTCAGAAGCTCGGGGAGAAGCACCTCCCCGTAGCGACGATATATTTCAATGGGAAGGCCATCTGGTCCCGGGGACTTCTGACCTGCCATTTCCCGGACGGTCCGCTGTATCTCCTCCAGGGTGACAGGGCTGTCAAGGACAGCCCTGTCCTCCCGAGAGAGACAGGGGACCGCCAATTGGTCGAAAAATTTGTCTCACTCTTCGCTTTTATCCTCCTGGCTGGAGTAGTATAAGTTCTCATAGTAAGCTCTGAAGGTATCCACTATCACTGGCGTGTATGAAGATGTCTTACCAGCACCAATATCTATCATCGGGACCATCGATGATGGAGAGTTGGTCCTGACTAGATGGGCAAGCATTCTACTTATTCCTTCCCCCTCCCCAAAAGCAGCTTGCTTCTGGAAGATATATTTTTGTTCTGCTTTACTCAGCAGGAAAGAGCGGTATTCCTTTTGTGCCGCTACCCATTCATTAAAATTTACCAATAATGAATTTTTTTCTAGCTGCGTTCTCCTCCCTCTCCCTTGACTGTTTTTTTTATTCTAGAGATTTGCTGTATCAGCAAACCCCGGAGAATAGCCTTTACTGTATCCCAAATTACCCCCTGGGTAGTTGATTGAGCATTCATATCGAAGCTTTCTCTCGGAGCATGTATAACCTCTTGTGGGTCGCCCATTAATTCCAGCCAGGAGGGGTTGATTCTCCATTCCCGATACGTAGTTCTCTCCCCCACCTCCACTGAGGCTGTCAACGGGGAGTGGTCGGAGAGACTTCTTGGCCTATACCGGATATTGTCTAGCAAGGACATCGATTCATCATTGCAGAGCAACATGTCTATCCTCGACAGAGTGGAGTGTGTGCTGGAGAAGCAAGAGTATCCCCTAATCCCGGGGTTCCTCAATCTTCAAATATCTTTCAGGCCCAATTCCTCTAGGAGACGAGGGAGGCGACTATCCACTAGCCCACCCCTCTGACTCCCCGGGGGGAGCCTATCAAGTACAGGATCTAGTACCATATTGAAATCTCCAAGGACCATAACCGGGAGACCCGGACGATCCAGCACAAACTCGACCAGGTCGAGCAGAACCCTAGTGTCAAAGGGAGGCGGGATGTACACATTGGCCAAGAGGACGGCTTTGTTTTCAACTTTACAATGTAAAAAGATATACCTTCCCCCGTCGTCAATTCTACTTCGGATACAGTTGAATGTAATCCCTGAGTTCACCAATATACGAACTCCTCTTGAAAAGGACGAATAGACCGAGTGATACTGTAGGGCAAACTCTCTCCACCCTAACCTGGGTATAGAGGCTTTAGTAAGGTGGGTCTCCTGGAGACAAAGAATAGAAACCCCAAAGGATCTAATCATGGACAGTGCTGCAGCTTTTTTTCCCGGGTCGCCTAATCCCCTAATATTCCAGGAGCAAATAGTGACTTGTTTCCTATTAACCTGTGTATCGTAACTCATTAGTGGTTCTAAATCTCTATAATTTCAACAGTAAACATTGATTCATACTCCCATGCTCTATATTTATAAGTGTATTTGACATTTGTGAGATCCTTTTGGACGGCCATAGCATCAAAACGTGAATATCTAGTGAGTACTTGTGAAATAGTGCCAAACAATCTTTCCATGTGCATGTGTATTTTAACATAACCTTTTTTCTCCCTCAACCATACTCTTACGTACCTACTATGCCACTCCCCCACATCCATGTATTGACATCCAACAATTCTGACATTCTGATTACATACAGCATTCATTACCAACCTAGGTTTGGCCGAGGGCCTTCTAATGTGACCTACCCATACACCCCTCTTTTGAGACATTCTTAGTATTAGTGCCAGTAAATCTGCCCCATTCCTAACCCTCCCTTTACTCGTCCCTGACCATCCATCCCCCACCCTCCCATTTAGAAAAACCCTCCCCCTGGAATCAACCTGCCGCACCCCAAAACCGTTGGAGTGCGCCACCTTTTAACCTCTTCCCACCGTGCCTACCCTCCCTGTTCCTCCCCCCCCCCCGGGGGCGACAAAACAGCTTTGAATAAGAAAGAAAAAAAAAAACAAAAAATATATCGCTGTGTATCGCCACCTGCTCCGTTAAATACCGTAACAACCCGGCCCCCCCCCCCCCCAAGACAAGAAGTCCAGTCAGCACATTAGATTGATCCTGGTCATCTAGAGTCAGTCCTTATATTTTGTTAGCCATTCTTCAGCCCCTTTAGGGGAGTCAAAAAGTAAAGTCCCACCGGGAGCCATTACTCTCAATTTGGCTGGGTAAAGCAGGGCATAAGTTAAATTAGCTTGGCGGAGGTTACGTTTTATTTCCCCCGAATTGAGATCTCCTTTTTTGAAGGTCTGGCGAGTAGTCGGGGTAGATAGACACCCTCTTACCATTGTAAAAAATATTTCCTAGCTCCCTTGCCTTCCGTATGATTGTTACTTTGTCCTTAAAAAATAGCAATTTTGCTAGGAAGGGTCTAGGCGGGGCCCCAGGTTGTATGGGTCTAGAAGGGACCCTGTGGGCTCTTTCAACTGCGAGAAGTGAAGAGAACGAGTCCTGACCAAAAGTTTCGATCAACCACTTTTCTAAGAAAGCGGCGGGGTCTGGGCCCTCAGAGTGTTCTGGAAGGCCGACTATACGGATGTTTTTCCTTCTCATCCTGTTCTCAATCTCGTCCATTTTGTTAATTTGTTTATTAAGGAGGTTTTTAATGTCGCTCACTTCACGTTTTAAAGGTGCCAAGTCATCTTCGACCAGGCTCATCCTATCCTCGAGGATTGTAGTCCTCACTTGGACCTTCTGTACCTCATTTCTCACGAGACCAAGTTCCTCCCGTATTGATTTCAATTGGTCGTTCATGTCGTTCAGAGAGGCTCTGCAGGAATTAATGGCCTCTAGTACCTCCTTCAGGGAAGGCTCTGTCCCAGCTGAGCTGTCAGCCCCCCTCTCTAAAAGTGGACCCACCATTTCCTGCCTCCGGGGCACCCCCTCTGATTCACCACCTTCCACTACTGTCCTCTGGGGGGATTGTGTAGGTGTTTGTATAGGTGTTTGGGACTGCCCCTGGCTTTTCCTTCCCGCTACAACTCCTGTCGCTCCTCCTGTCCGAGTGGACTGGGACTGTTGGTTTTGTGACTGGGTTTTTTGGGGGGTCTGTCCCGACACTTGACCTGGAATGTGGGCATATTTCTCCAATTTGGCTGCTGCTTGGCTGGCCGCTTGGCTGGCCTTTGTGGTGCGCTGTGAAGGCATAGTTGGTAGTTGGCTGTGACTTACTTATAACAAGCCGTTAAATAAACTTAGGGAAACGCCAGTCAGGAGACCAGGGGGGGAGATAAGTAGGGGACCCCCCAAAAAAAAGGGAGAAAGTAAAAAAAAAAAAAAAAAAAAAGGGAAGACCAGAAACACAGATACGTTCCTTCCCTCTCTCCCCCCCCCCTCCTCCTCCTCCTCCTCCTCGCTCCCTTTGCCAACTCTGTTTGACCTAGACCAGGTAACACAAAAAAAAAACGAAGAAAAAAAAAAACAGAACAGTCCAAGGATTGGCCCCACACGCCTTAGGAAAAAATGAATAAAAGGAGGTGCTGAGCCTGGGGCTATTTGGAGGTTTTGCTTAGAAGGTAAAAAACAGAGTTTCTCTATTACTACATAATCACCGTCCAAATAAGGTAATGAGAAGCAGGGACACAGGGTCAAACTTCCTCTTTAAAAGACACCTTTCACTTTTGCAATTGATATTGTACACAGTTCAGATAAAATAAGCACTCTCTTGTCTCACCCATCCGTTGAGTCGGCTATGATGAAATGGTAGTAGGCACAATGTTGGCTGCACAGCAGAGCTGGTGAATGGTGAAGCCTGGTCTTCTTGGGGTTATGAAGCGTGGGAAGCCCTCTCACTGCTATCCCAGCTTATCCGCTTCAGCCCACTTGCAATGGGGAGAGCACTCCTTACTTTGTCAGCTATTTTACTGGAGTTTATACCGCCGACAGCCTTGCGGTCTCCAGGAGGCAGTCACAGTAACGGCCAAGGGCTCTCACCCCCCTTGCCGCTAATCCTTCACCTCCGTCAGGCGTGGGAGACGCTCTCCTCTCCTCCTGCAGATTACAGGTATGTCTCAGTGAGTCAGCGTGGGTCAGAGCGTGCTGTCGGAGAGGACGCTGGCTCTGAATGTACCAGTCTCACTGACGCCGGCTCACTACCCAGTCCCACACAGCTCTGTATCTGTATCCAGCGCAGTCACACAGCTACCCCCGCTGTTAGACAACAAGAGCGGGCTTCGGGCTTCAAATTCAGGTTAGTAGGTAGAGCGGGGGGGGAGGAGAGAAGGAACGCTGCACGGGCTCACTCCACTCTCACTCTCATATGCATCCGGTCACGCCCCCGTATTATATTAAACTTTAATATCAATTTAAATGAATATGAATTTTTCTTTATCGTACATCATGGGACACAGAGCACCATAGTAATCACTATGTGGGTATATTGGCACCTTCAGGTGATGGACACTGGTATACCCAATACAGGAAGTTCACTCCCTAGATAATCCCTCCTGCTTTCAGGAGTACCTTAGTTTTTTCGCCAATGTTTAAGGTGTTGGTCACGAGTAAAGGTGTGCTCTGAGGAGCTTCCAGGAGGTATCCTTGCTGGATTTTCCTCCACTGACTGGCCAAGGTGGATGGTACCCGGGCCTCATATACGAAGCACAAGGTTTTGCCTGTAACGCCTATTTGCAGGGCTGGACCCCAGGACTTTTTGGTCATGCTACATTACCTACAGTTTTTTTCCTGAGGGGTGCTATACAGGTCCAAGGGAGTGGGACCCGGTCCTTTGAAGGTTTGCTAATGCAGCCCGCCATGATGGGTGAAGTTTGGGTCGGTCTGTTACAGCAGCATCCTGCAGCGAGGAAAAGGTAAGGTTAGAAGCCTAGGAACTGTAACAAGGTCACCTATGCTTTTTTTTCTTCCATAAGTAAAATGTTATGCCTAAAGTCTCTACTAGAGGGAGTAAATGCATACCTTAGTACGTTGCTTCTCAGTCATCTCAGAAGTCCCAGCTAAACAGCACGTGTGTGGTCTCAGCAAGCCCAGGGGGATTCCTCATCCAGTACATTTCCCCCCTGGGGGAAGGGAGGTATCCCCCCCCCCCCCTCGGGTGCGGCGGTGGCTTTCATGTGTGTAGTTTTTTCTTTTTCTCCACAGAAGTTTTTAAAACTTCCCTCCTCCCCAGCCCTCCCCTCTCGCTCGACTGGATAGTTATACAGAGGAGGGGGTGTGGCTTAAGGCGCGGCACCGTGTGCAGGACACAAGTCCACAAAAAGCACACAGCGCAGGCGCTGGGGACAAGAGACAGACGCTCACAGCTAACAGCTGGAGTTGTGCAGGGGCGCCATCAGGGGGTAAAGTCCACACACTTGTAAGGGGCCCCAGAGTCCAGAAGGGCCTAGCTGTCTGGCGGGATGAGAGAAGGCAGGGAGGGGTGCATGAAAGCTCCGTAGCTGTGCTGGCTTTCAGAATGTGTGCGAGTCAGCAGCTGCTGCTGTGTCACTGACATCGGTCTCTTTGCTGCCACCTCTGGTAAATTCCAGCATGTGCACGCCTCGTGTGTTTTGCACAAGAGCTGTTACCAGGAACAGCATCTTCCAAGTAAGGACTAAAGAGAAATGGGGGTGGGGTGGTGTACATGTGTGTGTACATGTATGTGTCTGTGTACATGTGTGTGCCTGTGTACGTGTGTGTGCCTGTGTACATGTGTCTGTGTACGTGTGTGTGTGTGTGTGTCTGTGTACGTGTGTGTACATGTGTCTGTGTGTACATATATGTGTGTGTCTGTGTACATATGTGCACGTGTGTGTGTGTACATGTGTGTGTGTACATGTGTGTGTGTGTGTGTGTGTGTGTGTGTGTGTGTGTGTGTGTGTGTGTGTGTGTGTGCCTGTGTACATGTGTGAGGAGTGCTGAGAGCGTGCAGGTGTGTGGGGGGCTGAGAGCGAACATATGTAAAGAGGGGCTGAGAACGTACAGGTGTGACGGGTTGAGAGAGAATATATGTGAAGAGGGGCTTCGAGCTTCCAAGTGTGAGGGGGCTGCGAGCGTACAGCTGCTGGTTTGGGATGTCTCTTTTGGGCAAAATATAAATATGAAAACACTGATGACTTATAATACACTGTTCATTTTCATATATGACGTAAGTGTTAAAATAAAAGGTGTGCGCACGGAAGGACTTGATGGGATGGCTAGTGGGCGGATTCAGTGGGACGGCCAGTGGGCAGGCCCTGGGGAATGTTGGCGGTCGGGCCTAGGTGGGCCCATGCCTAAAGCTGTCTAAGGGGGCCCCACAATTTTTGATGGCTGCCCTGCTCCCATCACAGGAGCGCTGGGGGCACGCAAGTTTGATGCAGGCATTTCCAGTACAGGAAATAACATTTACAACAACACTTAAGCTGAAGTTCATTAGCATTTTCTTTGCTAGACTACTTGCTCAGCGAGTTGTGCCTTTACTTTTGTGCTCAGCACTATGGCTCCCAAAAAGACACCACAAGGGTACCACAAATTCCACCCCCAGGCACTGGGTACTCCAGTCGTGCCTCCACACTGCCATCCTCTCCTAAGATACCAGATATGGCAAGCCAGGGTGAGTCATTGGGACCAATTGGTGGTGCAGCTGCTGCTCACATTTCAGCCCCTGTATACGTGACTGAAGATACGTTTTCCTCCGCCATGCAGGGCCTAGAAGGAAGATTAGCATATTTAATTGCATCCTCCATCCAAAAGAATAGGAAGCGTGTTTGATACCCCTCCCCTACCTCAGACCCCTTACCAAGGGAACATTGGGTAGAGAATGAGGTGTTGCCCTCAGGTGATCAGGAAGAAAGGCAAACCGATTACTCCTATGCAGAGGAAACGGTACATGAACATTTTTCAGGCTCGCAATCTGAGAAATTGCTGGTACAATCGCTTACGGAGATGGTTCGTGCCTCTTTCAAGCTACCCCTAGCGGAGTCAGCAGAAAGTTCTGTTAATTCTTTAGGTTCCTTAAAACCTTCACAGCCTTTTCATGCGTTTCCTGTATATGCATTACTATAAAATCTTATTTATACTGAATGTGATCACCCGCATAAGCATTTTCTCCCTCCAAAGATTCACAGCACTCTATCCCATGGCGGAGAAATTCACCAAAAGATGGAATGTACCAGCAGTTGACGCTGCGATTTCCAGTGTGAACAATAGTCTAACTTTCCCAGTAGACAATGCACAAATGCTTAAAGATCCAACGGATAAAAGGTTGGAGTTTGTTAAAATACTCTTTCTTTGGCAGGTGCGGTTACTCAGCCTGCAGTTGCTGCAATAGGCATCTGTCAGTCCCTAAAGGACCAGTTTAGACAGGCCCTTAAGGAGGTCCCTGCACAACAGGCCCATGATTTGGCCGAACTACCAAGGGTGCTGTGTTTTGCCATAGACGCTATGAAAGACTCTATTTACCATGTGTCCCACCTTGCGCTTGTCCTAGTACACATGCGTAGGACCCTGTGGTTAAAAAATTGGTCAGCCGAAGCACCTTGCAAAAGGCTTCTGACTAGTTTCACTTTTCATGGGTATCGACTATTTGGGGAGGATTTGGACAAATACATCCAAACGATTTCTAGTGGGAAGAATACTCTTTTGCCAGTCAAAAGAAAGTATAAACGTCCTTCATTTAAACGGACTCTTTCCCCTGCGCCAGGGGTATCCGCCTCTAGGCAGTGGCGACGGCCTCCAACGTCAGACTCTAGAGGAAAGACTCGGGGGTCAGACCCAGGCACAGAAAAAGACCTTGGGCCGTAAATCTGCAAAACAGAATACTAAAGCCTCATTAGGAAGAGGCCCCCCCCCCCCCTCGCCAGAGTGTGGGGGGGGGGGGGACTTTTGCAATACTCGGAAGTCTGGCAAGAGGAAATTCAGGACAGATGATGGGTCATCTCCACTGTGTCTCTAGGATACAAACTAGAATTTCAAGAGTTTCCACCGTCTCGTTTTCAGAGATCAAACGTTCCCAAAGATCCAGGGAAAAGGTTTCAGGCATTAGACTGATTACTGGCTCAGGGGGTGATCATACAGATCCCCACAGAAGAGCAATGTTTGGGGTTTTATTCAAACCTCTTTACGGTACCAAAACCGAATGGAGATGTCACCTATTTTAGATCTAAAGACTCTAAATCAGTTCCTGAAGATCCGCTCCTTTCACATGCAGTCGATCAGGTCAGTAGTTTCTATCATACAAGGAAAAGTGTTGGCCCCAACTCTAGCCAGGGTAAGGGCACAGGGCATAACAGTCTTGGCGTACCTAGACGATTTATTGCTAATAGATCAATCGGTGGCTCGTTTGGCGCAGTGTACGCATTACAACCAGTTACCTGGAAAAGTCTGGGATGGATTCTCAACCTAGAGAAGTCTTCCTTAAAACAGCTGGAGTATTTGGGCCTGATCATAGATACAGCCCAGTAAAAGGTGTTTTTGCCTCAGGCAAAAATCAACTCCATAAAAGAGCTGGTGCGAATGGACCCTCCATTCGCCTTTGCATGCGGTTGTTAGGAAAGATGGTGGCTTCATTCGAAGTGGTTCCCTATGCCCAGTTCCATTTGAGACTTTCAAAACAGTATCCTGTCTGCTTGGAACAAAATGATCCAAGCTTTGGACTTGCCAATGCGGCTGTCCCCTAGGGTGTCCCAAAGCCTCAGTTGGTGGTTACTAACCCAGAATCTGCTGAATGGAAAATCCTTCAGACCATTTGTCTGGAAAATGATGACAAACGCCAGCCTTTCAGGCTGGGTAGCAGTACTAGAGAAGACACCTGTCCAGGGACAGTGGTCAAGAACCGAAAGAGCCTTGCCCATCAATATCCTAGAGAATGTGTCTGGCTCTGAGGACCTGGACTTTCAGGTTACGGGATTGACCTGTCAGGATCCAATCTGACAATTGTACAGCCGTGGCCTATATCAATCACCAAAGGGGGCATCAAGAGTCTTGAAGTGCAGACAGAGGTGAACCATATTCTAATTTAGGCACGGAACATTCCTTTCTGCCCATGGGCAGTCTTCATTCTGGGAGTAGAGAATTGGCAGGCGGACTACCTGAGTCACCAGCAGTTATTCCCGTGGGACAGGTCTCTTCACCCCAACATTTTTCGGGCAGTTATCTCTACCTTGATTGATGCAAGGAAGCCAGCTTCCAGAACTATATATTAGAGTCTGGAGGGCATATGTTTCCTGGTGCGAATCCAAGGGCTGGTACCCTCGGAGGTATATCATAGGCAGAATTCTTGCCTTTCAACAATTAGGGGTAGAGATGAAGTTGGCCTTGAGTACTATTAAGGGCCAAGTCTCAGTTTTATCGGTCTTATTTCAAAGACCGCTTGCTACACATTCTTTAGTCTGGGGTTTTATGCAAGGGGTGATGCGGCTTAATTCGCCAGTTAAATCACCTTTGAACCCTTGGGACTTGAACTTGGTTTGGTCAGTGTTACAAAAACAGCCATTTGAACCGATATAGCACATTCCATTCGTCCTTCTGACAAGTGTAAGGCTGACCACAGGTCAGCCTGTTTTTGTGGGAGGAGTCTGGCCGCATAAAGCCTGCCCTCTTTGCCTCCTCCCCTGGTGGTCGTAGCTCACGTTTCTGTTCCCGGTAGTGTAATTTCCTGTGCGAAATGTCTGATGTCACTTTCGGTTTTTCGTCTCAGCTGTAGAAGACATGCGGCTGCAGGGGGGGGCTCTGAGTCTCCCCGCTTTCACGTGCAGGATACAGGTTTGATCGGGGGGTTCACGGGTGGGCGGCCACCCCCATCTGGACTGTCTCGGGCATCTTCTGGCTGAAGAGCTCCCTGCTGGGGGATGGCGGTCTTGGCGCCTCTCCTCCCAATCCAGATGCCACTACGCTCCCCATTCAGGGTCCGGTCGGTATCGGAGCCCCACCGGTTTCCCAATCTGTGGCTTCCTTCTCCGCTGATCAGGGGTACAGAAACATATTTCAGAATCTTCGTGCTGGATGGGCTAATTAGCTCAGTGACAGAGTTCCCATGTACGGTGCGTGTCATGTTCTTGGTACCACAGGCACTCAGCTTTAACCCCGTAGGTGCACAGCGCTGTACCATGGTGCAAAGGGCATCAAGATCAACTTTCTAAGCTAGTCTGTCTACAAAGGTGACCCTCAGGCTTGCCCACATGGTGCCTCCCTCCTGAGCGCTACATGGCAGGTCTCCTCCCTCCTGAGCTCCACGTGGTGGCCCCCCCCCCTCCTCCTGAGCTCCACGTGGTGGGTCCCCCCCTCCTCCTGAGCTCCACGTGGTGGGTCCCCCCCTCCTCCTGAGCTCCACGTGGGTGGGTCTCCTCCCTCCTGAGCTCCACGTGGCGGGTCATCTGCCATGTGCCATACACATCTACTGAAGGCACGAAGTCGCATTCTTTGTGTTTTTTTTTTTTTCTTTTTGTTTTCACGTCCATTTCAGGGGTGTTTTTTGCTATATTGCAGCAGGATTTTCATGAGTCTGGTGATTCCCAGGCAGTTTCAGGTACGTATTTCAGTATGTGACAAGTTTTCACACAGCAGGGCTATCTACGTTCTTCCTCTGTAGGTTACCCATCACGTCTATGGGTTGTTAACAGATCGTTTTTCATTGGCTTGTTCAGTGGCAAGTCTCATCTGTTCTTATGCAGCTTGCGTATCTCGCAAAAATGTACGTTTCTTATGCAATTTACATCATGCAGGTTACGTTTCTCAAGCAGTTTTGCGTTTCTCAAGCAGTTTTGCGTTTCTAATGCAATTTACGCTTCTCTTGCAATTTATGCTTCCCGTACAGTTTTATGTTTCCCATGTGGATTTAAGTTTCTTGCTCAACTTTCGCGTTTTCCCACGTTTCCCGCGTTGCTCGCGTTTCCCGCGTTGCTCGCGTTTTCCCTCGTTGCTCGCGTTTTCCCTCGTTGCTCGCGTTCTCATATTTTCCATGTTGTTCCTACGTTGTCACGCATTTGACGTTTCTCAGGGAGCTTCGTCTCTCATGCAGCTACGTGTCTTGTGCAGTTCACGTTTCTTCCACAGCTTTCATTCCTCGCGCAGCTCACTTTTCTCAGGCGACGCAAGCGTATCACGCACCTGGTGTTCCTTGCCCAGTTATGTTACGATTTTTCTCGCGCAGACATGTTACCACTTACATCGGTTGGCTGGGTTCTGTTCATTTTTCTCTGGTGTTCTCATGTCATTTTCTGTGGTTACATGTGTTTGCATCACACCTTCACGTTTAGTTTGTGGTGTCTCCACTGCAGCATTACCTATCTTATCATAGGTTCACTCAGATTGAGTTGGCCGTGTCTTAGCTTGGGCGGTGGCACAGGTGGGCCCTGTGCTTCAGGCTCTAGTATGGAGCATGTTACTCTTCGGATTGTGGCTTCTTCCCGGTCTCGTATCCACACTACCCTTAGTTCCCTGGCTACTTCCTGGCCTGATTTGCGTAGCAGAATTTCAGTTTCAGCTCCAGGAACTTCTACTGTCCCAGGGGCTTCAGCAGTTTGCAGGACCCCCCTCGGTACCTAGGCCTGTACCGGTAGGCTCAGCAGGTCCCGGACGCGGAAGCCTGCATTACGCCATCTCATTTCCTGCAGCTGATGGATTAGATTCCCTTTGGGCTGTCTCGGCAGCCTTGGTCGATTTTAGTCTTTCTCTGTGAATACCAGGAAGGCTTAGGGCGCAGCCTGGAAGGTTTTCCTGGCCTTCCGGTCGCGGTATCCTAGTTTTGACAGCATTAACATCCAGTATCTACTGGTTTTTGCCACTTTAAAGTTCAACTGGCTCACAGCACCAGCAGTACATATTTGGCAGGGATTCAGCATTTTATGTTTTGGTAGATCTCTATAGGCCCTCTATTTCTCCGCTCACCCCATCAGGGCCATCCTCAAAGGGATTTAGAAGAGTAGCCCTCCGGCCGTGCTCATCAGACTTCCTGTCATGGGTCACTTTTTCGGGACATGTCCTACATGCTCACCAGGTCTCCTTTTGGGTTGCTACCTACGTTGGTGCTCAAGGCAGCCATATACCTGGCCTTTTATGGTTTCCTGAGGCCGGGGGAGTTTACGCGTGGTGGGTCAGGGTCTCCCACACTTGGCCAATCAGCTGGTCAGGCACCCCGGCCACTTCTGTTTGCATCTGCACACATGCAAGACGTGGCAGTCAGGAGTCGGCACAGACACAAGGTTTTCCGAAACTGGCTAGGCAGGGTGCCCGGTTTGGTATTGGACCAGTTTGTCAGTGCTACGTCTGACAAACCCGGGGATAGTCCTCTCTTGCCTTTGCCTAGGGCTCCCCTCTCCGTAGCTCAATTCGTGCTACATTGTTGTACCCTGTTGGCCAATTTTTTGGGGGTGTCTGGACCCTTAGGCATACTCTAGCCATTCGGTTAGAATGGGAGCGGCTTTCGCGGCTTCACGCCTGGTGGTCCCTGCTCATATTGTCATGTAATTGGGTTGGTGGAGGGCGTTTTGTTTCTCTAAGCATATCCCAGATCCACTGTTTGATGTTGCAAGTTTTGGCAATTCGGCCGGTTTATAGGTTTCAGCATGTCACAATCTTCAAACTTCACCCTACTGTGTTATTTTTTTGTCCACTTTTAGGCATACTGACCACGTGACCTCGGCACACCTCAGGTCAATGTTCTGTTTCTCTGTTTCTCTTTTTCCTTTCCTATACTATCCATAAATAAGATGCTGAGTACAAAAAAGCTAGTATTCTTGGTTGCTTTATCCTCTGCAAGGAGGGTTTCGGAATTGGCTGCTCTTTCTTGTAAAGAGCCATACTTGATTATTCATGAGGACAGAGTGGCATTACGCCCTCGCCCAGATTTTTTTTTTCAGGTTTTCACCTGAACCATATTGTCCCACCATCATTTTTTCCAAAACCATGTTCCAGGGAAGACAAGTAACTACATTGTCTTGTGGGGTGAGAGCGGTCAGTCTATTTAAAGACTGCTCAGATTCGGAAGACTGATGTCTTATTTTTTTTGTCCGAAGGTCCTAAGAAAGGACAGGCAGCGTTGAAATCCACTGTCGCTAAGTGGATTCGTCAGGTTATAATTCAGACTTGTGATTTAAGGGGTAAGATTCCACCTTTTCAAGTCAAAGTGCACTCTACCCGGGTGGTTAGTGCTTCTTGGGCAGTGCGTCACCAGGCCTCCAAGGCTCAGATGTGTAAGGCTGCAACTTGGTTTTCAGTACATACATTCACCAAGTTTTATCAGGTGGATGTAAGAAGGCATAAGGATATCTAAGTGTGCTGCAGGCAACAGTATAGGTCCTCAAGTCTGGAGGTGCCCTATGGGTTCTCTCCCTTCCCTCAAATAGCATTGCTATGGGACATCCCACATAGTGATTACTATGGTGCTCTGTGTCCCATGATGTACGATAAAGAAAATAGGATTTTTATAACAGCTTACCTGTAAAATCCTTTTCTTGGAGTACATCATGGGACACAGAGGTCCCTCCCCTCTATTTGAGGTTTAGGTATATTGCTTGCTACAAAACTGAGGTAATCCTGGAAGGAGGAGGGGTTATATAGGGAGTGAACTTCCTGTATTGGTATACCCATGTCCTGAAGGTGCCTATATACCCACATAGTGATTACTATGGTGCTCTGTGTCCCATGATGTACTCCAAGAAAAGGATTTTACAGGTAAGCTGTTATAAAAATCCTATTATTGTTGGCCATTATTGGCACCATTAGTGCAAGAAAGGTCAAGAAAAAGGCAGTCTTCAGTCTCTAACCATCTCTTGTATCATGTCCACAGTCTCTAACCATTTCTTGTGTCATGTCTGCAATCTCCTTCTTAAACTTAAACACACTGCTAATAGTATTAGCAAAATTTCCATTTGGTGCATCTCTAGCAGACATGATACAAGAGATCAATGCATCTTCACCAGTGCCTGTCAGATGCAGCAGCCTGCCTGTGCCCTTCAGACGCAGCAGCCTGCCTGTGCCCATCAGGCACAGCAGCCTGCCTGTGCCCATCAGGCGCAGCAGCCGGCCTGTGCCCGTCAGCTGTATCCCAAATAGGGTCTGTTGATCTTAATGTGGGTAGAAAAGTACAGCTGAATAAAATTGTATGCAAAGTCTTTTTTCTTTCGGTGCACCACCACTAACAGCTTTTCATTTGCAATGTTAAATTCCTTCACTTAATGTTTTTCCTTTTTTTAAAGGAAAAAAAAGTTATTAACCACTTCAATACAGGGCACTTATACACCTTCCTGCCCAGGACAAGTTTGAGCTTTCAGAGCTGTCGCACTTTGAATAACAATTGCGCAGCCATGCTACACTGTACCCAAACAAAATTTTTATAATTTTGTTCCTACAAATAGAGCTTTCTATTGGTGGTATTTGATCACCTCTGCAGTTTTTATTTTTGCTAAACAAATAAAAAAAGACCGAAAATTTTGAAAAATAAAGTTTTTTGTTTTGTTTGTTATAAATAAGTATTTATAATAATATTTTGTAAATAAGTTTTCTTTCACTGGGTACTGATAAGGTGGTACTGATAAGGTGGTACTGATAAGGTGGCACTGATAAGGTGGCACCAATGAGCGGGCACTGACGATGGGCACTGATATGCATCAGTGGGCACTGGTAGGCGGCACTGATATGCAGCATTGATAGGCAGCACTGGTGGGCACTCATTGGTGGCACTGATATGCGACACTGGGCACTGAATGGATGAAAAGATGGCTACTTATGGGTAGCACTGATAGGCGGCACTGATGGGCATTGATACGTGGCACTGACTGGCATCCCTGGTGGCACTGGCAGTGGTAGGAATTGTCAGCGGGCACTGATTGGCAGCTGCCTGGGCATAGATGTGCTTTTTCCTGGGGGTCTAGGGGGGCATACCTGGTGGTCCAGTGTGGTGGCATCCCTGGTGGTCCTGGGAGGGATCTGAGGGGGGGCTGTGCTGATAAACAGCACAGACCCCACCTGTCAGGAGAGCCACCGATCGGCTCTCCTCTACTCGTGTCTGTCAGACGCGAGTGAGGAAAAGCCGATCACCGGCTCTTCCTATTTGCATCGTGATCAGCCGTGATTGGACATGGCTGATCACGTGGTAAAGAGTCTCCGTCAGACTCTTTACCTAGATCGGTGTTGTGGGGTGTCAGACTGACACTCCAACAACTATCGCCGCAATGCACACTCCCGGGGGCGCGCAGCGGCTTAATATCCCGAGGATTTCATATGACGCCCAGTCAGGATATTGAAACCACTTTGCCGCCGTCATTCTGCTATAGGGCGGGCGGCAAGTGGTTAAAAAAAGCCACAAATAATCCACTACTTATGAAACAATTGCACATGGTATTAAGGCCTGGTTTACAAAACTGCACTGCAGCCACAAACAAAATAAAATTAGAATTTGGCATACCTGCAAAAGAAGCGAGTGTTTCTGTGGTCCATAAATCCAAGAGAAATTTTCTGCAGATGTTCACTGAAAAGGCACTTCAGCTGCCTTGATATTTTTTGGTCAGCAGCAGCCTGTGAGTGCAGAGGAGGATTGCTACTCCTAGAACGTATGCAGTGGAAAATAAGTATTCAGTCCGTTCTTTTGCAGGTATGCTTGCTTCTATTATTTATTTGTCTTTAACAGAGCTGTTTTACATCATTTCATTGTGTTACGGTATATGTAAAGTTCTGTGTAGGAATTGTGCAGATGATCTGATCCTAGAGACATCTTGACAAGAACCCCCTGCAGGTTTGAGTGGGACTCGAGGGGCAACTCGCCTACTGGTATACAAGATGGGTGTAGTCAAAAATACTGTATATATAAAAAAAAAGACACATGCACACCAAAATGAGTTACCTCTTTGAAGTTTATTGCGCATATATTATGCAAAAATAGAAATGAGCAACACACACATTAGTCTTCCCCCCCAAGTCCTCCCCACCCTACATATAAAAACCTCCTCCCCTATAGAACCTCCCAAACATATATTCCCAAATGTAGTCCCATACTAAATAGGAAATGCAGTCCTCCAGTAGGAGCTGGGACACACCAACCTCACACTGAACCCCCTAACCTCCCTGTGAAGCCACCTATATATGACCACAATGGCTAAATGGGGTGCTGCGACAAAAAAAGGGCCAATGCTGGCAGAACTCACTCCTAACAATCTAACTCTAGAGCAACTAGAAGTGACTGCACCAGGTCAGTATACATATACCTAGTCATAGTCATGAGGTCTTCGTCAGCTGTATCCTAAATAGGGTCTGTTGATCTTAATGTGGGTAGAAAAGTACAGCTGAAGGAAATTGTATGCAAAGTCTATGGATCAACAAGATGCTGTTAGAAGCTGTAGCTCTCTGCTGCTATACAGCCACTATGACAGTCTATGGTTACTAGGAGTAATTGCCGAATGGAGCTTGCTACAGCAGCCAAATGGAATAATAGAGGAGTACATAAGTCATCATCATGGCACTTAATCCTTCGATCCGGGCTGGCTACAATATGGTCAGGACTCCCAAGGAGCGATTTCATGTCTGGCCTGTTTTACAGGGAGGAGGGGGGTCCCGTGCCGGATGGGTAACCATCGTGCTAAGCTGCAACGCATGCGTGTTGGATTAATGCATTGGCGTGCCATTGCCAATGCAGCCAAATATGCTGCGCATAGACCAGACATGGCCAAATTGCACCCCCTAAAGAAGTGATTCTCTTATGTGAATGTCATGAGAGCATGGTGGCTGCCCTTGCTGATCTCTACTTTTGTGAATGCAAGTTCCAAAAGTTGTCAAGCTGATGCTTTGGCTTCAATGCGATTTGAATTGCTGACACTTATTTACAGCATTCTTGTTGCATGTCTGTCTTAACCACTTCATCCCCTGAGGAATTTACCTCCTTCCTTACCAGGCCATTTTTTGCGATACGGCATTGCGTCGCTTTAACTGACAATTGCGTGGTCATGCAAAGCTGTACCCAAACAAAATCCCCCCCCCCCCCCCCCCCCAACAAATATAGCTTTCTTTTGGAATTTGATCACCTCTGCAGTTTTTATTTTCCAAAACGACTTTCAGGACAGCCACCCGAGAGATCATGGCTCCACCTCCCAAAAGGGAACACCTCCTCCATCAGACCTTTTAAAAG
The DNA here is from genome assembly GCA_028564925.1 of Lithobates sylvaticus. Lineage (NCBI taxonomy): Eukaryota > Metazoa > Chordata > Amphibia > Anura > Ranidae > Lithobates > Lithobates sylvaticus. The sequence continues at coordinate 340,268,882 of CM053026.1, read as the reverse complement.
GAAAGCCTCCACGCAGCTGCCTCAGTTTTGTGTTTCCTCCAACTGGGAGTAACACCTCCGGTGGGAGCCATGGTCTCTTAGGCTGGCCTGAGAGTAGGTTCTCACCTGTTGTTTTTATTTTCCTGGAGCTGGTCCTCCCGTCTGCCTCCTTGCTAGGATGGTGTCATGGGCTCTCTCTCCCCCTTCAGTGCTTGGGGAGAGCCAGTACGCCTAGTTGTCCTCTCCCCTATTTTTTCATTCAGATTGGGCGGCCACAGTGTTCGTTTTTCCCGCGGGCAGTGCGCGCTGCATCGTGGGAGTAAGCACCCGCCATCTTTATGGTGGCAAGGAGAGCCTTCGGCCACGTCCTTTGGGAAAGGGGCGGGGCTTCCGTGCGGTGCAAAGCATCATTTCCGGCTGCTGGAATGCAGGGGGAGAGAGGAGGGCCACCTGGCACCTTATTTCCGGTTCTGGGTCGGCGCAGCAGCGTTTTTGAATCCCGGCGGTGATTTAGGGACCATGCGTCTGCTGAGCTACAGTGGAGAGCGATACAGACAAGGGGGCAAGCCAAGGCGCCAGCAAGGTGAAGTTAGGAGCAGTGTCTCTAGATATCTGGATCCTTTTGCTCCTGTAGGGGAGGGAGAAAAGTATCACCCTTTGCCCCCCCCTGTTCCCTGCAACTTGGTGGGGTGAACGAGGGTGTTGGCTTGCTTGGGCACTGGAATTGGTGTGTTCCTTTCCTAGCTGCACCTGGGTGTCATCTGCTGTGGTTTTGCAGAGTTTTAAAGAGCGTGGTTTGTTTTTTCTGGTCTCTTTTCTGTTTGTATAGGCAAAAAGTGCTGCCCAACCAGTTAAGAGGAGATGCCCTGTCTGCAAGGAAAACCTAAGCGAGTCCTGGATCAAGACGCTTGGTGCATCTTGTATTTCAAGTCTGGTTAGGGAAGAATCCCCATCCTTTTGTGGTGATTTACTAACAACCATTAAGGAGGAGCTCAAGGCTACCTTCCAGGCGTTCAGATCTAATTTAGCGGAAGGTTCTGGAACATCAGGAGAGCCTAGAACCCTGCAGTCATCCTTGGAGCCCCGGGGGTGTTCTCAGTTGATGGGGGGGAATGTCACAATACACCTCTCAGCATTCTGTCTCTTTGGCCTTAGACAAATCTGATTCGGAGGAAGAAGTAAATGATTCGGAAGCAGCCTCCAAGTATAATCTATCCTTAGAAGAGGTGGGAGGTCTCCTTAAGGTGATCTATGCGACTTTAGGAATTGAAGAAAGGAAGGAACTCTACCTACATGATCGTATGTATGCAGGGCTGGGGGATTCCAGAAGTCGCACCTTCCTGGTCCATTCCCTGATTGCGGATATGATCAAGAAAGAATGATTAGAGCCCGAGAAGAAGCTGTTTTTTTCTAAGGCACACAAAAGAAGGTTTCCCTTTGTAGACAGCTCTGATTTGATCTGGAACAAGGTCCCGAAGTTAGATTCTGCCTTCTCTCAAGTTTCAAAGTTGACAGATTTAGCTTTTGAGGACATGGGCACTTTGAAAGAGCCCATGGACAAAAAAATGGACCTCCTTTTAAAGAGAACCTGGCAGTCGGTAATGATTAATTTGAAACCGGCGATGGCAACGACCTGTGTGGCAAGGAATCTAGATCATTGGGTTAACCGATTAAAATCACACATTTCGGCTGATTCCCCTAAACAGGAAATATTGGACTCTTTCTCTACCTTGTCGGCTGCTATTGCTTATATGGCAGACGCTTCAGCCGAGTCGGTCCGCATGACAGCCAGATCAGCAACCCTTACTAACTCAGTGAGAAGGGCCTTGTGGCTGAAGACGTGGCCAGGTGATGCAGCGTCTTTGAATAGGCTATGCAGTATCCCCTTTCCAGGGGATCTTTTGTTTGGCGCAGAGTTGGAATCTATTCTTGAGCAGACAGCAGACAAGAAAGTGTCGTTTCCGGTCAAGAAAAAAACCTGTGCAAACGCATAAGCGTTTTTTCTGGCCCCAAAGGGGCAACCGGAGGATAGATCGCAGAACAAGAGGAAGTTCTGGGGTGCACAGAAACCCAAGGGTAGGGGTGAAGTGCTCCTCAATCCTCCTGCGACCGCCACCACCCACAATGACTCACCTGTCAAGGTGGGAGGGAGACTCCAGGAGTTTCTCCCTCAGTGGGGAGCCATTACCCAAAAACAATTTATTTTGGGAATGATCTCCCAGGGATACGAGATAGAGTTCAGAGGTCCCCCCGGAAAGGCTGTTTGTCACAAACATCCTAAGGGACCAGGTCAAGGCTTTCGCCATGAAGTCCCTTACTCAGGAACTAATAGATCAGAAAGTCATAGTCATGTTTTACTCATGTGTTCCTAGTTCGGAAGCCTTCGGGGAAGTTCCGTCTCATTTTCAACCTCAAAGTTCTCAACAAGTCGGTACAGTACCAAAGCTTCCGGATGGATTCCATCTTTTCAGTAAGGAACCTCTTGAGTCAGGGAAATTTTATATGGCCTCCGTAGACTTACAGGATGCCTATCTCCATGTCCCGGTTTCCGCCAGGTCACAGAGATATCTGAGATTGGCACTAAGAGGGGAGCAGGACAGTTCATCTACAGTTCAGAGCACTCCCGTGTGGCCTGTCTTCGTCCCCAAGGGTGTTTACCAAGATTATGGCTGCAGCATTAGCACCACTACGCCTGGAGGCAATCGCAGTGATTCCCTACCTGGACAATCTACTATTCTTCGCCCTGTCAAGGGATGGCCTGCAGAAAGACCTGGACAGGGCCTGCACCCACCTAAAAGAGTTAGGCTGGATAATACATTTCCAAAAATCAAGTTTGACCCCTGCTCAGGAGGTGATCTTCCTGGGTATTTGTATCCGCTCGCTGGATCATAAAATCTTCCTGCGAGAAGAAAAACAGGAGAAGCTGATAGTGTCTCAACTACAATCCAACCAAACCCTGTCCATCAGGAAGGTTATGTTCAGACCTCTGCAAAACTTTCTTTTGAAGGTTTGGGACCGCCAGCAGACTAAATTAGATTCTCTGGTAAGGATCCCCACCACAGTAAAAAGAAGTCTGGTGGTGGAGGAACCGAGAGGTTCTTTCAGAGGGTCTGTTGTGGTTCCTCCCAGTCCAGGTATGGCTGACGACAAATGCCAGCGCCTGGGGTTGGGGGGGCTCACATGGGCAGTCAGTGGATTCAGGGCTCATGGTCCGCAGAGGAGGCGGGGAAGTCTTCAAGTTGGCGAGAACTGAACGCAGTGGAAATAGCAATTCTAGCCTTTGCAGGTTCTGTTCGGGGGCAACATGTTAAGGTCTAATGGGACAATGCCACGGCGGTGGCTTACATAAACCGACGGGGGAATCAAAAGTCGGGCACTACAAGATGTGGCAGGAGGTATTCTGGTGTGGGCAGAGCGGCACACTCTTTCCTTGTCCGCGATCCATCTAAAGGGAACTCTAAAGGAAATAGCAGACTTTCTCAGCAGGAACCAGATTCTAGAGGCAGAGTGGTGGTTGAATTCGGAAGTCTTCAGGTTGATTGTGAAAAAGTGGGGACAACCAAGTGTAGATCTATTTGCGACCCAGGGCAATGCCCTGGTCCCTCTCTTTTCCTTGAACAGGCACAAGCCGTCACAGGGAACAGATGCCTTGGCACACAGGTGGAAGATTTGCCTATGCTATGCTTTTCCCCCATTCCAGTTGATACCTCGAGTCATAAGCAAAATCTGGAGAGCAGACACAACGATATTTTTGATCACTCCGTTTGGCCCAAGAGGTTGTGGTTCTTGTCCCTGCTGCAGATGCAGCCATACTGGCATCTTCCACTGAGACAGGATCTCCTCTTGCAGGGCCCTCTGGTTCATCAAGATCTAGAAAAACTAAGACTCACAGCCTGGTTTCTGAGGAGCAGCTCCTGAAGAGAAAGGGATTCTCAGATAGGCTGGTGGCTTCTCTGGTTTCCAGTAGGAAAAAAGTCACGAGCTATATACAAGTATTGGAAGGTCTTTAACTCCTGGTGCGCAGCTTCTGCAAGATCACCAAAACAGATTGCTTTGGTGCTGGAGTTTCTGCAAGAAGGGGCAGATAGTGGCCTAGCGACCACCACTCTCAAGGTCCAAGTTGCGGCGCTAGGGGTTTTCTTGGAAAAGTGTGTTGCTTCAGCTTCTTTAGTAACTAGATTTTTTAAAGCACTCTCCCGGTCTAGACCAGTAGTGACTAAGAATTGTCCAGAATGGGACCTGACTAAGGAGCCTTTCGAACCTATTGGTTTGGCCTCCCTGAAACTGATTACGTTAAACGTTTTTTTAGTGGCCATTTCTTCAGCTCGCAGAATCAGCGAGTTGCAGGCTTTGTCTATCAGGGAGACGTTTTTTTTCAGTTTTTCCAGACCAGATTGTCCTAAAAACGGACCCTAATTTTTTGCCCAAAGTGGCGTCAGTAAAAAATCGTTCTCGGGAGATAGTTCTTCCTACATTCTGCTCTAATCCGGTAGGAAAGAAGGAAGAATTTCACACCTTTGGATTTTGAGAGCAGGTCTAAGTTATTTGGAAGCCACGAAGGACTTTAGATGTGCGGATGCACGATTTGTTTTATTTTCTGGCAATAAAAAGGGAAAGCAAGCTTCCAGAAGTACAATAGCAAGATGGTTAAAGTGGTTTTAAACCCTTAGAAACCACTTTGACCTACAGGTAAGCCTAGATTAAGGCTTACCTGTATGTCCAAGAAATATATTTCCAAGAAAAATATTTGGCAATAGACAGGCACCACTGTCTACGGCGCATGCATATCGCCGCTGTTAACGGCGATACGCCACGAGTGGTGGCTCCTGTGCGCATGCGCGGGAGTGACGTCATCGCGGCTCCGCCGAATGACATCGCCGGAGCAGCGAGACCCACCAAGAAGATGGACACTCCGTACACAAGGGGACAGCGGTGACTTCGCTGGCTCCTGTGTCAGGTAAGTGACACATAATGGACTACTATGCGATGCATAGTAGTCCATTCTGCTTTACCTTTGCAGGGAAACAGAGGAAGTAAACCCATTAGGGTTTACTTCCTCTTTAAGGATGGCTATTGCAGAAGCCTATTCCTTTGCAGGCCAGAGGAGTCCAGTGAGTGTCCCGGCTCACTCCACACGGGCTACAGTGGTGAGTTGGGCAGAGAAAGCTGGTGCCACCCCCGAGCAAATATGTAAGGCAGCTACCTGGTCAAGTCTGACGACATTTACCTGCCATTACAGATTAGATCTCATGACGGCTGGGGATCAGGCTTTTGGAAGGAAAGTCTTACAGGCTGTTGTCCCGCCCTGAATGGAGTAAGTCTCGGTAGTCCTCTCAGGTGGCTGTCCTGAAAGTAGTTTTGGAAATTTCAAGTTATACTTACCGAAAACTTGTTTTCCAATAGACTTTCAGGACAGCAGTAACCCGCCCTGTTTTGATGTTATTGCTGTAATACTATGATATAACTGTCACTTATGTGTTGCACCTGGGGTCAGAGAGTCTCTACAAACAACTGAGAAGGCTGCGTGGAGGCTTTCCTTTTAAAAGGACTGATGGAGGAGGTGTTAACTTTTGGGAGGTGGAGCCATGATCTCTCGGGTGGCTGTCCTGAAAGTCTATTGGAAAACAAGTTACCGGTAAGTCTAACTTGAAATGTTTGCAATATAAACAAAAAAACTCGACAATTTTGAAGACACTATTTTTAACTTTTTGCTATAATAATTATCCCAAAATAAAAATAAATAAATAAATAAATAAATTCTTCCTCAGTTTAGATTGATATATATTTACATATTTATGGTAAAAAAAACAACGCAATAAGCGTATATTGATTGGTTTGCGCAAAAATTATCGAGTCTATAAAACGGGATAGATTTATGGCATTTTTATAATTTTTTTACTAATAATGGCGGCGATCTGTGATTTTTATCGTGACTGCAACATTTCGGCGGACAGATCGGACACTTTACACTTTTTTTGGGACATTCATACAGCGATCAGAGCTAAAAAAAATAGCCACTGATTACTGTATAAATGTCATTGGCAGGGAAGGGGTTAACACTAGGGCGATCAAGGGGTTAAATGTGTTCCCTCAGTGTGTTGTAGGGGGGGTGAGACTGCCTGGGGAAGGAGACTGATACTATATTCTAGGAACACACGATCTGTCTCCTCTCCCCTGCCAAGAACCCGTTCTGGCTCTGTTAGGAGCGATCGCAGGTGCCCGGCGAACATCGCGGCCACTGGGCATATGCATTGGCTCCTCAGTGACGTGGCAGGCGCGCACCCCCCATACCCCATAAAGCAGCTGCCGTACTACGGGGATTCGCACAGGGGAGCCATTCTGCCACCGTCAAACGATAGCGGTAGGTCGGCAAGAGGTTAAAAGAGATCTATTATCATGCTATACACATTAATTTTATAAGATTAACATTGTAATCGCAATATAAAAGTTGTGTTTTTTTTATTTATTTTTTGTTTGACAATCCAATATTGGCTAACTTGGAAATAAAATTCCTTTCATGTTGTGGTTACTGCCTGTTTGCTGGCCATCTTTTTACGCCATTTTTAGATTTCTTACAGCTTTGTAGCGTCTCCTTTGCTGTATTGGTAAGTAGTTGAAAGTCTATCTGATACACAACCATCTATCTATAGTCTACTCCAAGGAAGAAAATATTAGGTTAAAATAAGAGAATTACATGAAGGAATACAGAGTATATTCCTTAAAACATTCATCTACAAACCTATTTAGTTACAAGTAAAGGGCAGACCTTTCCCATAATTACCCATTCCACTAAGGCTCCATTCTGATGGCTGCTCTCCCGTAAAAAGTGAGATCTTTCCCATCTAGTCTGTGTATATCAATACAGGCTGATGCCTCATTGGTTGGCATAGCATGGCAATTGATTGGTGAGCTTCCCTATTTCTGGTTACGGATCGGCTGCATCTCCAATCCCTATACTTTGCATAAGTCCGCCCCCTTTAATGCAAATCCTTGTGACGATTCTGAGCAGAAGATTGACTTGAATTTTCCCGGGAAATCAAGTATTGATCATGGGTTGGCATCCCTTCATTGCATAACCCAGCATGGGATATTTGAAGTGAGTATGTGTAAAACAATGAGGTTTGAATCCCATTGTTTGTACACAAAAGCCTGGGCACTGACTTGTCTGGTCTTCTCAGAGATATATGAAGATTAATATGTTCTGGCCTGCATAGATGCAAGCTAAATTAAATATATTCCTAATTACAATATTTTACAGCTATTAATGTGTAATCTCCTTTTAATATTTGGAACTTTTGGCTTTGCCTTCTGAAACAAAAAAAGGGATAAAAAAAACTCCATCTCTTCAGGCCACATTTCTGGATCCCAGTATCGGTAGTCATTACTTGTTCTGGATGTCATAAGTCCATAATAAAAATTTTAAGGCCCCTTTCACACTGAAGCGTTTTTTTCAGGCGCTACAGAGCTAAAAATAGCGCCTGAAAAAAGCGGGTCCTTTCACTCACGTGTGAAAGCTTGAGGGCTTTCACACTGGAGCGGTGCGCTAGCAGGATGGTACAAAAAGTCCTGCTAGCAGCATCTTTGGAGAGGTGTATTCACTGCTCCTATAACGCTCCTACCCATTGAAATCAATGGGGCAGCGCGGCTATACCGCTGGCCGTATACCGCTGCTAAAACGACGGTAAAGCAGTGCTAAATATAGCGATTCTTTACCGCCGACGTCCGCACCGCCCCAGTGTGAAAAGGGCCTAAGACGGCACCAAAACAAGAAGGAAAAAAAAGAGGATCCTTGTTCTCAAAAGTCCAATAATAGTATGAAAGTCCATAAGGCCAATCTGGACCTGTTGCCCTTGCTTCTGGGACAGACTTCCCTGGGGATTCCAATTGGATATAGCATACAGTAACGGCTTTTGGACCAGTTTTCCTGGCTTTCTGAGATTATACTTTATTAATGTGGACAAAGGTAGGGAAAGAAACACACGAGTACTTTTAATATTTAACATGACATATGCATTCAAATGAATGCTTGTCTGGTAAGTCTGAGCAGTAAGGACCTTTGATTAGACTTGCCATCGATATACTGCGACTTAATAATGAGACCCTTTCCCTGTGACGTGTAACAATTTAATTGGTTACGCACTTCAGCCAGGTTGTCTGATTTCCATCTCCCCATCTTTCTTCCTCCATTGTCATATGCCTGCAAGTAACTCTGCCCCGCCTTCTGCGAAATACCACTGTGTGTGTATGACCCTTCAAGTGTCCAGGGGGATCTTGTTGCCATTGCAACTCACTACTAACTCCTTTTACTGAAACTGTGTTCAGTTATACCAACCCTGATGGGCTAAAACCTTGGCTGGTGCCAAACATTTGTGCATATAGCTCCGTCCTTGAATACCGTGTGTAGCTACTGTATAAGTCCTGCCTTTAGCAGGCTACAGAAGAGGTCATCACTTTAAGAGTTCTCAGTGCAGATTAGGCAGTGTCGACTACGCAGACAAAAATAATTTGATTTCAGAATACGGATAAGTGTGATGTCACCAGTTACTCCATAAACACCATCAATACACTTTGGGGTCTATTTATAATAAAAGTTGGTGTGCAAATGATTTCATGTTACAGTTGTTTGTAATGTGTGACATTTTGCTTGGTTATAAGGTTGAAAAATGACACCAGTCCATCTAGTTCAACCTGTGTTTGTGGTTTTTATTTAATTTAATTTTTTATTTATTTCAGAAAAAAAGTTACATAACAGAGCCTCTGGGCATTCCCTGGCTCAAGGTGTATAAAACATTAGACAAGGCATACCATACCTTGACTACCAGCCTAAACGAGTTAAACAACAAAACGACCCCATAGCTTGCTGCTAAAAATAACAGGATAAGTGTAATGCTCAGCAAATTACATAGATGTGATATACAACAGGTATCACCCAGAAAAAATAAATAAATTAAATAAAAAAATCTACTAAGTGGGTAATTATAGGCATGTGTCCCGTGGGGACAGTCAGAGGAACCATCATCTCTTATGTGAGATCAAATCAGACCGGTAGTCCCACAGGGTCCTCCCGATCCACAGTTGTCTCAGACTCTAACCATATGTTCCAAACCTTTTGAAACTTCAGGGGACATTATCTACTAGAGTATGTTTCCTTTATATAAGGGTACTGCAGGTTGGCTAATGATTTCCGTGCATTCAGGGTGAGGGCAGACGTGGGAGCTCTCCACTTGAGTATGATGAGTTTCCTGGCATAGAAGAGAAGCTATCCTAGTAGTGTACGAACCGCCCTCGAAGGCGCAAGAGCATCTACCAGCCCAGGTACAAATGGGATTAGAGGCAGAGGGGTAGATGGGATTAGAGGCAGAGGTGTGGCTGGGATCAGTGGCAGAGGGATAGATGGGATCAGGCAGAAGCGAAAAAAGATTATTTCTCAATTACCATCTCATCGGCCTTAAACCGCCCTCGGGAACTTTTTAAAATAGTCGCTCAATCAATGAACCCGGTATGCTTGGAGCCCCCAGCAAACGAAACCCAAGATTTCTGCAATGAATTATCCAATTTTTTCATCAACAAAATCGACAACATCCGGAAAACAATCCATCAAAAAAAAACAACCAACCTCAGTCAACCAAAGCAAAAAGATGATATCGACACAAACATCCCACAATCACCGAAGTTCTCTCTGACCCCAATCACCATGGACACCACCAAAAACATCATTAAAAACCTTCGAGACAGCTCATCACCAATTGACATCATCCCTACAAGACTCCTGAAAGAATGTTCCGACATCTTGGCTCCCGCCATAACTCACCTTATAAATCAGTCGTTTAAAGAAGGGATTGTTCCGGACACCCTCAAACATGGGATCATCAAACCCCTACTAAAGAAACCCAACCTGGACCCTCAGGACCCTAACCACCGCAGACCGATAACAAGCCTTAACACCATCTCCAAGATTATGGAAAAGCTGTAGTACAACAGATTCAAAGCCACCTGGACACACACAAACTCCTGGACCCTCTACAATCAGGCTTCCGCCCGGGCCATGGAACAGAAACAGCACTCCTAAAGATATGGGACGACGCCCTCGAAGCAGCAGATGACGGAGAATCATGTCTCCTGGTACTGTTGGACCTCAGTGCAGCATTTGATACTGTGGACCACAATACTCTACTCATCCGACTCACAGAAGTAGCAGGAGTCACAGACTCAGAGCTACAATGGTTCGCATCATTCCTAGGAAATCGCTCTCAGACAGTGAAACTAGGAGGTTTCACCTCGGAAACCCGGGCAATCGCTTGTGGAGTCCCTCAAGGATCACCTTTGTCGCCAGTGCTCTTCAACATATATATCCGCCCACTCCTAAAAATAATCAGAAGATCAGACCTCTGCTTCCACTCCTACGCTGACGACACGCAATTATATTTTCGTATCACCGGACAAAAAGACCATCATCAGCAATTAGAAAAATGCCTCACCTTGATAGACGACTGGATGACCACTAGCTCCCTGAAACTCAACGAATCAAAAACAGAGCTCCTTATCCTGCACGCAAATCAAAATTCCCGGACCAAGATCCCTTGGTCACTACCCACCATCTTTGGACAGACCATCCCCCCAAGCACCAAGGCCAAGAGTCTCGGAGTCATTTTTGACTCAGAAATGTCAATGGATGCCCAAATAGGAGCAGTAGTCAGCGGTTCTCACCATCTGCTCCGCCTGCTACGTAGACTCATCCCCTTCATTCCAAAGGAGGACAAAGCAGCGGTAGTTGGAACAGTCATTAATTCTCGACTGGACTACGCAAACTCCCTCTACATAGGATTACCCCAATATCAACTTGCGCGCTTACAACTTATCCAAAATACTGCAGCAAGACTGATAACCGGAAAAAAACCCTGGGAATCCATCTCCCCTTCACTGAGGAGCCTACATTGGCTAACCGTAAAGAATCGGATCACATTCAAGACCCTCTGCCTCACCCACAAATGTACCTATGGAGACGCTCCTCAATACCTAATTGAGAAAATAAAACACTACACACCCAATCGCAGTCTTCGATCGGCTAACCAAAACCTCCTCATCATTCCCAAATCCCGCTACAAATCAAAGGGGGAGCGGAGATTCGCTGTTCAAGGACCACGGCTATGGAATGCTCTTCCTACCAACATCCGCATGGAAGAAAACCATAAGGCCTTCAGGAAAAAACTCAAGACCTACCTCTTCTAGAAGCTCGACAACCAAACGCCAATACAGCGCCTTGAGGCGATTCAGTTCGCATTGTTAGCGCTATACAAATTATTCATTCATTCATTCATTCATTCAGAAGGGTGGTGGGATCATTGGCAGAGGGATGGATGGGATCAGGGGCACAGATGGTATCAGAGGCAGAGGGGTGGTGGGATCAGAGGCATAGATGGGATCAGTGGCAGAGGTGTGGATGGGATCAGTGGCAGAGGAATGGATTGGATCAGGGACAGATGGGATCAGGGAATGGGGTGGTGAAATCAGAGGGACGGATGGGATCAGAGGGACGGATGGGATCAGAGGGACGGATGGGATCAGAGGGACGGATGGGATCAGAGGGACGGATGGGATCAGAGGGACGGCTGGGATCAGAGGGACGGCTGGGATCAGGCAGAGGGGGGTGGCTGGGATCAGGCAGAGGGACAGATGGGATCATGCAGAGGGTGGTGGGATCAGTGGCAGAGGGGTGGCCGGTATCAGAGGGATAGATGAAATCAGGCAGAGGGATAGATGGGATTAGAGGCAGACAGACGGATGGGGCAGAGGGATAGATGGGATAAGGCAGAGGGTTGGTGGGATCAGTGGCAGAGGGACAGATGGGATCAATGGCAGAAGGACAGATGGTATCAAGCAAAGGGAATGGTGGGATCAGTGGCAGAGGAACGATGGGATTAGTGGCAGAGGGATGAATGGGATCAGGCACATGGATAGGTGGGATCAGTGGCTGGGATCAGAGGGAAAGTTGGGATCCGTGGCTAGGGACAGTTGGGATCAGGGGCAGAGGGACAGTTGGGATCAGGGGCAGAGGGACAGTTGGGATCAGGGGCAGAGGGATGGATGGGATCAGGGGCAGAGGGATGGATGGGATCAGGGGCAGAGGGATGGATGGGATCAGAGGTAGGATAGATGGGATCCGTGGCAGAGGGATAGATGGGATCAGGCATAGGGGTGGTGGAATTAAAGGGACGAATGGGGGATAGATGGGATCAGACAGAGGGACAGAAGGGATAATGCAGAGTGGTGGTGGGATCAGTGGCAGAGGGGTAGCTGGGATCAGAGGGATAGATGGAATCAGGCAAAGGGACAGATGGGATCAGTGGCAGAGAGATAGATAGGATCAGGCAGAGGGCTAGATGGGATCAGGGGCAGAGGGACGGATGGGATCGGGGCAGAGGGGTGGAGAGTTCAGGGGCAGAGGGGTGGTGGGATCAGAGGGTTAGATGGGTTCAGAGGCAGAGGTGTGGCTGGGATCAGTGGCAGAGGGGCAGTTGGGATGGATAGGATCAGAGGCAGATGGACGGATGGGATCAGGGGCAGAGAGACAGATGGGATCAGGAGCAGAGGGACGGATGTGGACAGATGGGATGAGGCAGAGAGGTGGCGAGATCCATTGCAGAGGGACGGTTGGGATCCGTGGCAGAGGGACGGATGGGATCAGAGGTAGAGGGGTGGTGGGATCAGAGGCAGAGGGGCAGATGCGATCAGGCCGAGGGGTGGTGGGATCATTGGCAGAGTGATGGATGGGATCAGGGGCAGAGGAACGGATGGGATCAGGGGAAGAGGGACTGATGGGATCAGGGATAGAGGGACAGATGGGATCAGAGGCAGAGGGGTGGTGGGTGTCGATGGGATCAGGGAATGGGGTGGTGGGATCAGAGGGTGGCTGGGATCAGAGGCAGATGGTCGGATGGTATCAGAGGGACAGATGGGATCAGGCAGAGGGGTGTATGGAATCGGGGGCAGAGGTACGGATGGGATCAGGGACAGATAGGATTAGAGGTAGAGGGACGGATGGGATCTGTGGCAGAGGGACGGATGGGATCAGTGGCAGAGGGATAGATGAGATCAGTGGCAGAGGGGCACTTGGGATGGATAGGATCAGAGGCAGATGGACGGATGGGATCAGGGGCAGAGAGACAGATGGGATCAGGAGCAGAGGGATGGATGTTGACAGATGGGATGAGGCAGAGAGGTGGCGAGATCCATTGCAGAGGGACGGATGGGATCAGGGTCAGAGGGACTGATGGGATCAGGGTCAGAGGGACTGATGGGATCAGGGGCAGAGGGACTGATGGGATCAGGGGCATAGGGGTGGTGGGTGTCGATGGGATTAGGGGCAGAGTGACGGATGGGATCAGGGAATGGGGTGGTGGGATCAGAGGGTGGCTAGGATCAGAGGCAGATGGTCGGATGGTATAAATCAGAGGGACAGATGGGATCTGTGGCAGAGGGATGGATGGGATCTGTGGCAGAGGGACGGATGGGATCTTTGGCAGAGGGACGGATGGGATCAGGCAGAGGGACAGGTGGCAGAGGGGCAGATGGGATCCGTGGCAGAGGGATGAATGGGCTCCGTGGCAGAGGGATGAATGGGTTCAGTGGCAGAGGGGTGATGGGAACAGGCAGAGGGGTGGTGGGATCTTTGGCAGAGGGACGGATGGGATCTTTGGCAGAGGGACGGATGGGATCGGGGGCAGAGGGACGGATGGTATCGGGGGGCAGAGGGACGGATGGGATCGGGGGCAGAGGGACGGATAGGATCGGGGGGCATAGGGACGGATGGGATCGGGGGCAGAGGGACGGATGGGATCGGGGGCAGAGGGACGGATGGGATCGGGGGCAGAGGGACGGATGGGATCGGGGCAGAGGGATGGATGGGATCGGGGGCAGAGGGACGGATGGGATCGGGGGCAGAGGGCCGGATTGGGATCGGGGGCAGAGGGACGGATGGGATCGGGGCAGAGGGACGGATGGGATCGGGGCAGAGGGACGGATGGGATCGGGGGCAGAGGGACGGATTGGGATCGGGGGCAGAGGGAGGGATGGGATAGGGACGGATGGGATCGGGGGAAGAGGGACGGATGGGATCGGGGGCAGAGGGAGGGATGTGATCGGGGGCAGAGGGACGGATTGGGATCGGGGCAGAGGGACGGATTGGGATCGGGGGCAGAGGGACGGATGGGATCGGGGCAGAGGGACGGATGGGATCGGGGGCAGAGGGACGGATGGGATCGGGGGCAGAGGGACGGATGGGATCAGAGGGAAAGGTGGGATCAGAGGTGTGGATGGGATCAGGGAATGGGGTGGTGGAATCAGAGGCAGAGGAATGGATGGGATCAGGCAGAGGGGTGGTGGGATCAGAGGCAGAGGGATAGATTGGATCAGGCAGAGGGGTGTTGGATTAGAGGGACAAATGGGATCATGCAAAGGGAAAGATGGGATCAGGCAGAAGGATAGGTGGAATCGGGCAGAGGGACAGATGATATAAGGCAAAGGGGTGGTGGGATCAGTTGCTGGGGGTTGGCTGGGATCAGAGGGATGGATGGGATCTGTGGCAGAGGGACAGTTGGGATCTGTGGCAGAGGGACATATGGGATCTGGGCAGAGGGATATATGGGATTGGAGGCAGAGGGATAGATGGGATCAGGCACAAGGGTGGTGGGAAGTAGAGGGACAAATGGGATCAGGCCGAAGGATAGATGGGATCAGGCAGAGGGACAGATGGGATAAGGCAGAGGGGTGGCTGGGATCAGAGGGATAGATGGAATTGGGCAAAGGGACAGGTGGGATCAGTGGCAGAGGGACGGATGGGATCAGGGGCAGGGGGACAGATGGGATCCGTGGCAGGGGGACAGTGAGATCCGTGAAAGGGACGGATGGGATCCATGGCAGAGGGACGGATGGGATCCATGGCAGAAGGGTGGTGGGATTAGAGGCAGAGCGGTGGCTGGGTTTTGAGGCAGAGGGATAGATGGGATTAGAGGGACAGAGGGGAGGTGGGATCAGACAGAGGGGAGGTGGGATCAGACAGAGGGGAGGTGGGATCAGACAGAGGGGCGGATTGAATCGGGGGCAGAGGGATGGATGGGATCAGGGACAGATGGGATTAGAGGTAGAGGGACGGATGGGATCTGTGGCAGAGGGACGGATGGGATCTGTGGCAGAGGGACGGATGGGATCTGTGGCAGAGGGACGGATGGGATCCGTGGCAGAGGGATGGATTGGATCCGTGGCAGAGGGACGGATGGGATCCGGGTTGGATGGGTGGGGACCAGGGGTGGTGGAATCAGAGGGATAGATGGGATCAGAGGTGTGGATGGGATCAGGGGCAGAGGGACGTATGGGATCAGGGAATGGGGTGGTGGGATTAGAGGGACGAATGGGATCAGGCAAAGGGACAGATGGGATCAGGCAGAGGGATAGGTGTGATCAGGGGCAGAGGGACAGATGGCATAAGGCAGAGGGATGGATGGGATCCGTGGCAGAGGGACAGTTGGGATCTGTGGCAGAGGGACGGATGGGATCTGGGCAGAGGGATATATGGGATCAGGCACAGGGGTGGTGGGAATTAGAGGGACGAATGGGATCAAGCCGAGGGATAGATGGGATCAGGCAGAGGGACAGATGGGATCAGAGGGATAGATGGAACCGGGCAAAGGGACAGATGGGATCAGTGGCAGAGGGACAGATGGGATAAGGCAGAGGGGTGGCTGGGGTCAGAGAGATAGATGGAATTGGGCAAAGGGACAGATGGGATCAGTGGCAGAGGGACAGATGGGATCAGTGGCAGAGGGACAGATGGGATCAGTGGCAGAGGGACAGATGGGATCAGGGACAGATGGGATCAGTGGCAGAGGGACGGATGGGATCAGTGGCAGAGGGATAGATGGAATCGGGCAGAGGGAAGGATGGGATCGGGGCAGAGGGGTGGTGGGTTTATAGGCAGAAGGGCGGTGGGATCAGAGGGTTAGATGGGTTCAGAGGCAGAGGTGTGGCTGGGATCAGTGGCACAGGGATAGATGGAATCAGTGGCAGAGGGATAGATGAGATTAGTGGCAGAGTGATAGATGGGATCAGGTAGAGGGGCAGGTGGGATAGATAGGATCAGAGGCAGAGGGGTGGATGGGTTCAGGGGAAGAAGGACGGATGGGATCAGGGGCAGAGGGACGGATGGGATCAGGGGCAGAGGGACGGATGGGATCAGGGGCAGAGGGACGGATGGGATCAGGGGCAGAGGGACGGATGGGATCGGGGGCAGAGGGACGGATGGGATCAGGGGCAGAGGGACGGATTGGATCAGAGGCTGAGAGACAGATGGGATCAGAGGGACAATGGGATCTGTGGCAGAAGGGTGGTGGGATTAGAGGCAGAGCGGTGGCTGGGTTTTGAGGCAGAGGGATAAATGGGATCAGAGGCAGAGGGACAGATGGGATCAGACAGAGGGGCAGATGGAATCAGGGGCAGAGGTACAGATGGGATCAGGGGCAGAGGGACGGATGGGATCAGGGACAGATGGGATCCGTGGCAGAGGGACGGATGGGATCCGTGGCAGAGGGATTGATGGGTGGGATCAGGGGCAGAGGGGTGGTGGGATCAGAGGCAGAGGGATAGCTGGGATCAGAGGTGTGGATGGGATCAGGGAATGGGGTGGTGGGATTAGAGGGACGAATGGGATCAGGCAGAGGGATAGATGGGATCAGGCAGAGGGATAGGTGTGATCAGGGGCAGATGGCATAAGGCAGAGGGGTGGTAGGATCAGTGGCAGGGGGTTGGCTGGGATCAGAGGTACAGATGGGATCAGGCAGAGGGGTGGGGGATCATTGGCAGAGGGACGGATGGGATCATTGGCAGAGGGACGGATGGGATCATTGGCAGAGGGACGGATGGGATCATTGGCAGAGGGACGGATGGGATCATTGGCAGAGGGACGGATGGGATCATTGGCAGAGGGACGGATGGGATCAGGGGCAGAGGGACGGATGGGATCAGGGGCAGAGGGACGGGTGGGATCAGGGGCAGAGGGACGGATTGGATCAGAGGCTGAGAGACAGATGGGATCAGAGGGACAGTGGGATCCGTGACAGGGACGGATGGTATCCGTGGCAGAGGGATGGATGGGATCCGTGGCAGAAGGGTGGTGGGATTAGAGGCAGAGCGGTGGCTGGGTTTTGAGGCAGAGGGGTGGCGGGATCAGAGGCAGAGGGACAGATGGGATCAGTGGCACAGGGACAGGTGGGATCAGTGGCACAGGGGATAGGTGGGGTCCGTGGCAGAGGGACAGGTGGGATCCGTGGCAGAGGGACAGGTGGGATCCGTGGCAGAGGGACAGGTGGGATCCGTGGCAGAGGGACAGGTGGGATCCGTGGCAGAGGGACAGGTGGGATCCGTGGCAGAGGGACAGGTGGGATCCGTGGCAGAGGGACAGGTGGGATTCGTGGCAGAGGGACAGGTGGGATCCGTGGCAGAGGGACAGATGGGATTCGTGGCAGAGGGACAGGTGGGATCCATGGTAGAGGGACAGGTGGGATCAGAGGCAGAGTGATCAGAGGGGAGGTGGGATCAGTAGCAGAGGGACAGATGGGATCAGGCAGAAGGACAGATGGGATCAGGCAGAGGGGCGGATGGAATCAGGGGCAAAGGTACGGATCGAACCAGGGGCAGAGGTACGGATAGAACCGGGGGCAGAGGGACGGATGGGATCAGGGGCAGAGGGACAGATGGGATCAGGAGCAGAGGGACGGATGGGATCAGGGACAGATGGGATCAGGTAGAGGGACAGATGGGATCTGTGGCAGAGGGACAGATGGGATCTGTGGCAGAGGGACGGATGGTATCTGTGGCAGAGGGACGGATGGTATCTGTGGCAGAGGGACGGATGGGATCTGTGGCAGAGGGACGGATGGGATCTGTGGCAGAGGGACGGATGGGATCTGTGGCAGAGGGACGGATGGTATCTGTGGCAGAGGGACGAATGGGATCTGTGGCAGAGGGACGGATGGGATCTGTGGCAGAGGGACGGATGGGATCTGTGGCAGAGGGACGGATGGGATCTGTGGCAGAGGGACGGATGGGATCTGTGGCAGAGGGACGGATGGGATCTGTGGCAGAGGGACGGATGGAATCAGGGGCAGAGGGACGGATGGGATCAGGGGTAGAGGGGTGTTGGGATCAGAGGCAGAGGGACGGATGGCATTAGAGGCAGAGGGACGGATGGCATTAGAGGCAGAGGGACGGATGGCATTAGAGGCAGAGGGACGGATGGGATCAGAGGTAGAGGGGTGGTGGGATCAGAGGCAGATGGGATCAGGCAGAGGGATAAATGGGATTGGGCAGATGGGATCAGGGGCAGAGGGACGGGTGATATCAGAGGCAGAGGGGTGGGGGGATCAGGGGCAGAGGGACGGATGGGATCAGGGGCAGAGGGACGGATGGGATTAGAGGTGTGGATGGGATCAGGGGCAGAGGGACGGATGGGATAAGTTAATGGGGTGGTGAAATCAGAGGGATGGATGGGATCAGGCAGAGGGTTGGTGGGATTAGAGGGACAAATGGGATAAGGCAGAGGGACTGATGGGATAAGGCAGAGGGGTGGCTGGGATCAGAGGGACAGATGGGATCAGAGGCAAAGGGACAGATCGAATCAGGCTGAGGGACGGGTGGGATTCGTGGCAGAGGGACGGATGGGATCCGTGGCAGAAGGGTGGTGGGATTAGAGGAATAGTGGGGACCAGGGGCAGAGGGACGGATGGGACCAGGGGCAGAGGGACGGATGGGACCAGGGGCAGAGGGACGGATGGGACCAGGGGCAGAGGGACGGATGGGATCAGGGACAGATGGGATCTGTGGCAGAGGGACGGATGGGATCTGTGGCAGAGGGACGGATGGGATCTGTGGCAGAGGGACGGATGGGATCTGTGGCAGAGGGACGGGTGAGATCTGTGGCAGAGGGAGGGTGGATGGGATCTGTGGCAGAGGGACGGGTGGGATCTGTGGCAGAGGGACGGGTGGGATCTGTGGCAGAGGGACGGATGGGATCTGTGGCAGAGGGACGGGTGGGATCTGTGGCAGAGGGACGGGTGGGATCTGTGGCAGAGGGACGGGTGGGATCTGTGGCAGAGGGACGGGTGGAATCTGTGGCAGAGGGACGGGTGGAATCTGTGGCAGAGGGACGGGTGAGATCTGTGGCAGAGGGACGGGTGAGATCTGTGGCAGAGGGACGGGTGAGATCTGTGGCAGAGGGACGGGTGAGATCTGTGGCAGAGGGACGGGTGAGATCTGTGGCAGAGGGACGGGTGAGATCTGTGGCAGAGGGACGGATGGGATCTGTGGCAGAGGGACGGATGGGATCTGTGGCAGAGGGACGGATGGGATCTGTGGCAGAGGGACGGATGGGATCTGTGGCAGAGGGACGGATGGGATCTGTGGCAGAGGGACGGATGGGATCTGTGGCAGAGGGACGGATGGGATCTGTGGCAGAGGGACGGATGGGATCTGTGGCAGAGGGACGGATGGGATCAGAGGCAGAGGGATGGATGGGATCAGGCAAAGTGACAGATTATATCAGGCAGGGGAATAGGTGGGATCAGGGGTAGAGGGTGGTAGGATCAGTGGCAGGGGGGTGGATGGGGTCAGAGGGACAGATGGAATCAGTAGCAGATGGTCGGATGGGATCCATGGCAGAGGGACAGTTGGGATCTATGGCAGAGGGACAGTTGGGATCCGTGGCAGATGGACATATTGCATGTGTATGTGGATGCATGACAGCACCTAGATGTCTTTGTCCTAGACAACAGTGTTATTTAGATGGTTGTAGGTGGAGGAATATGTTTTTTTATTTTTACTTTCATTAATACATTTTTGTTTTTCGATTTGCTACATTGTTGCTACATCCCAGTGGCTCTTTTCAGTGGCTCCTTGACTGTCAATCTCCTTGGCTCTGTCTTTTTTTTTTTTCTTTTTTTTTTTTGGAAATCACAGGGCCTGATGGCCTATCCAATGAATATTACAAACAATTCCACTCCACCCTATGTCCAACTCTTTCCTCAGTATTCATGGCTGCAATATCCTCTGCCTCCTTCCCATCTGAAATGCTTCAAACACATATTGTAACGTTACTAAAACTGGAAAGGAACCTACCACCCCAGCCAATTTCAGGCCAATATCCCTATTAAATACTGATGTCAAATTATATGCAAAACTTTTAGCCCATAGGCTAAATCTCATCCTACCAACCCTGATCAAACCAGATCACACTGGCTTTACCTAACGTCTGATGCCACAAAAAGAGTTATAGGTGTAATCCAACATGCTGGAGCCAGTCGGGTGCCTTCTCTGCTATGGTCTTTGGATGCGGAGAAGGCATTTGACCACATCCACTGGCAATAAATGCATAAAACTGTTGAAGTTTGGCTTCTCTGGACCTATATTAGCAGCCATATTAGCACTATATTCATCACCCTCCACCAAAGTATATACATCCAGTATGCTTTCCCACCCTTTTTTCAATTTCCAGTGGCACCAGGCAGGGCTGTCCCCTCTCCCCATCTATTTTTAATTTACTAATCAAACGTCTGGCAGAAGCTATAAGATCATCTCCCAAAATTACCGGATTCCAATTTCTTTTCAAATAATTTTTATTGAAGTTTGAACAGGTAGTAAAGAACAAATAGGTCGTGAACATTGACCTTATACAATGAATTGTTGTACAAAAAGTAAGTGCACTTACCGGATTCCAATTTCAACAGAATCCTCATACCATAAACGTATTCCCAGAAGATGTAATAATTTTCCTAACCAATCCAGAAACCTCCCTATCCACGACTCATGAAATTCTCACAACATTTAGCAAATTATCTTATTATAAAGTAAATTTTACCAAATCTTTACTCCTTGATCTGGGTATTGACAATACTTTAAAAAACAAACTTCAAACTATACATGGGAAAATGATGGCATTCCTTGTCTAGGTATATATCTCGTATCTGACATCTCACAACTAGCGGATGTTAACTACCGTATTTATCTGCGTATAACACGCACCCCAAGTTTAGGAGGGCATTTTAAGGAAAAAAAGTTTTAGGAGGGATGTTTGGGGGAAAAAAAATACTTAAATTTAAGCGTCATTTGCAGCTTGCCCAGCGTCATTTGCAGCCTTGCCCAGCGTCATTTGCAGCCTTGCCCAGCGTCATTTGCAGCTTGCCCACGTTTAAATTTCCCACCTACGAAAAAGACAGCGTGAGCGCCTCCGAAAAAGACCGCACGCCGACAGAAAAGACCGCGCGCCGAGACCAAGCCGACTGTTCGGCTCCGCTCGCAGTCCCGCCTCCCTGCTGTTTCGGAAGTGAACGCAGGGAGGTGGGACTGCAGGTGGAGCCGAGCAGTCAGATCGGTCTTTTTCGGCGCTGCTAGATTTTTTATTTTTTTTTGTCACATTTTTTTGGGGGATCGGCGTATAACACGCACCCACGACTTTCCCCGATTTTAAGGGGGAAAAAGTGCATGTTATACGCCGATAAATACGGTACTTACCTTTCATTGACATATTAACTAAAGAAGCCCAACGCACGTCTAAATGTGAGCTCTCATGGCCAGGCTGCCTCTCTTCTTGTAAACTGATGCTGCTACCCCAAATACTATACCCTTTTAGGACCCTCCCTATTCCTGTTAAAAGAGGACACTTACTAGCCATCAACTCACTACTCAAAAAAATTTGTGTGGAAAAATATGAAGCCTTGCAGCTCCCATACCCAGCTGCTTAAGCATAAAAATGCTGGAGGCATGGGAATGGTTGATCTTCACGATTAGCCAATAGCAACACAACACTCTCAACTCCAATATTGGTTCTCTCCTTCGACTGACAAAATATTGATTGATATTGAGATGTCTACTTGTCCGGCAACCTCACTCCGCAACCTACTACTAGCTGATATTTGGAGACCCCTCTCCTTAAAAAAAAATCTATCTCTCACCACCCAAGCGTCAGTTTTGAGGGCCTTTTATTCGCTAACAACCCCAGCTACACAGAGTACATCACTGTCGATCCCACTACAGGTCCTAGAATCAATCATTTCCCACATATCTCTCCATAAATGGGGAAGGGAATCTCATATCTTAAAAAACTTATTTTACACAACTCCAAAAAGAATTCCAAATCCCGAACACTGATCAATACTTGTAGGTATAAAAGTGGGATAAATAATCTCGCGCTTACACAAAGAGTAAGGCTATTCTAATGCAGCGCACACTGGGGGGTAATATCTGAACCCAAATGGAGAAAATAGAGAGTGGAGAGGTAGTGGCGCGCAAGAGGTTAAAGACTAAAACTAAAAACAGAAAAAGGATACAGGTGAATAGATCCAATTAAGGTATAGTGACTTGTTGTGAATGGATAAGTACAAATAAATTCACATAAAAGTGTACCAGTGATTATCAAGATAAAATCACGGTAAAATCATAAATACATAGGATACATCAAAACGTGATTATAACACAAGGTTGACTTGATAAAAGAATAAAGTGAGTGGTGACTGTGATTTAAAATCAGCAAAAAAAATATTAATGAAATTCAAAAAAATATATATGTGGAAACAAACGCAGTGAAAGGCGATAAAATGCAGTAGTTGAATAAAGCTGCAGTGAAAATAGCTGGTAATAACTGGTGGTAGACAAAAATGTCTATAAAGTGACTGAGGTGAGAGATACAAATAAGTAAAATAACTGAGGTGATGATAAAACAATAAAATAGAGTCGCAGACTAGAAACGCATCAAAATAGGTGTAATCGATAAATAGTTCATAAAACGCATGAGTGCCAGAGCAATTGATTTCCAAGGTGAAGTGAAAAAAGTTCTTGTTGGGTGTACAATATTTTTGGCTGTGGCTATCTCGTGCAGTTATAACGGTGCTCTGTGATCCTGGTGGGGGTAGTAATAGCTGGCCCCTTACCTTACAGCTGTAAGGTTACAGCATTGGTTTGTGGGTCTTTGTGATCCCTGGTGACCTTCCTCCTTTTGAAGCTCCAACCTGTGTCCTGGTTCCTATTGGTGCTTTTAGTTGCATCCAGTTAGGGGGGGGGGGGGGGGGGCGCTCACATCAGTATATAAAAGAGGAAGGAAGGAGGTAGCCTCATGGTGTAGTATGTTGCAAACAGTAAGAGTTTATTACAAGTAAAAACAATATACAATTAAAAAGAGGGGTACTCACATTCTCACAGTGAGTCAAGGCAATGTACAAACGAGCGGCGAGCTCGGTATTACGTCACTTCCGGTCGGTATGCTATGCTGAGGTCTCGACGTGTGTTCGTCACCGATCACGTGACTTCTTCAGGGGTGCCTAGTGCCTTGGGAAGTGTCTTTTTTATAGGCCATTCAATTATGCTATTAGCGGCCATTTTCCTGTGGCCCGATCGCCGGAAGTTGTCATAATGCCGCCGCCGGAAGTGGTCCGGCGGCCATTTTGGGAATGGGACAACCAGCGCTGATAGGCTGAAACAATACAGTGTCAGCAGAGGATGTGTTGCTGAACGCAGGGCGGATTCTTTATTGGATAGTGTTTTTGTTTACCATGCGCAGATGCATTGGTGAAATAAGCTGGATAGTGATATTGATATAAAAACGGGTATATGATTACACCAGCGCATTTAAAAACTATAAATGGCCAGATGAAATATACAAATTATAAAAACACACAGAGATGGTAATAAATATTAAAATGCTAAATATCATGGGCAAAGACGAGCGACGATAAATTGTTAAAAATATTTTTAAAAAAAGATTACCGGAAATGACGTTACATATAAATATAATAAAAAATATATGCATAAAATTCAGGAGGATAAATAGGACCAATATTGTAATGGTAGAAGGGTTTGAGACATCTAGATAGGGGAGATATGGCCTTGGAATAAGTACAGTAAGCTATAAGGCAGATCATATAAAATAGAGTAAGCATAGGTGCAGGAGTGAAGGTTTATTTTAAAAATAAAAAAGCAAGGGTAGTAAAAGAGGGTTCAAATGGACATCTGGGCTAAAACTGAGAGAAGCGTATAATAAATTTATCTAAAACTGGATAAAAATATTTGTTAAAAGAGGATGGTTCTAGAAATCACTGAGAAAACAATTTAGGTCAAATTCGATGTTTAAGCCATGTGGCGTTAGAGTATTGAGGGTGAAGATCCACTTCGATTCCAACTGGCTTATAGTTCTGACCTTATGGCCTCCTCTCCAGTGTTTAACATAGGGCTCGATCCCCCAAAATTTCAGGTGTCTGGGGTCCTTTTTGTGGTGTGTAGCAAAATGCCTTGATACCTTATGCTTATCGAAACCTTTTATAATGTTTCGGACATGTTCCTTAATTCTAACTCGCAGGGGTCGCTTCGTACGGCCAACGTATTGTAGGCCGCAACTACATTCCAAAACATAAACAGCTCCTATTGTGTTGCAACAGATGAATTCGTTGATCGTGTAGGTGTTGCCAGTGCTTGTTGATATGAAATCCTTCTTCTTTTCATTTGGTTTCTTGGTCCTGGTGCAGGCATAACATCTTTAACACGGGTAGAAGCCTTTGCCTGTGAAGAAGGTAAGGCCCCTGCTGGGTGGATCTGGGATATTTTTTACTATTTTGTCCCTCAGTGTGGGTGCTCTCTTGTAGACAAACTTGGGGAGAGTAGGTAGAATATCTTTTAAACATACATCAGCTTGTAAAATATTCCAATTTCTTTTGATAATCTTTTCAATTTCTTTATATTGTACATTATAATCTAAGATTAACGGTATGGTGTCCTGTCTGATTCTTCCTTTTGGTTTATCCTTTATGAGATCAGATCGGTCCATTTTTTCCACTTCTGCTATGTTCTTGTTAATCATTTCATTACAATAGCCTTTTTCAATGAATCTAAGTTTCATATTTCTAGCTTGATTCTGGAATTGCTCATTTTGTGTGCAGTTGCGTCGTAGACGCATGAGTTGTCCCTTAGGGATGTTGAAGATCCAGTTTCTATGATGGCAAGTGTCTATTGGTAGGTAACTATTGCGATCGACGTCTTTGAAATGTGTTTTTGATCGCAATTGCCCATTTTCCTGTTCGATGTCTAGATCAAGAAAGGTGATTTTTTTTATCACTGATGTCCCATGAAAGTGTGATATTTCTGTCATTTTTGTTTAGTTTCTCCAAAAAATTGGTTAGTTTATTCTGATCGCCTTTCCAAAGGATGAATATATCATCTATATATCTTTTATAGATGTGTAGCTCCTCGGGTCTATTAGTAAATATTTCTTCATCCTCCCATCTTGCCATAAATAATCCTGCTACACTGGGGGCAAATTTTGCCCCCATGGCTACTCCTGTACTTTGATGGTAGTAGTTCTTATTAAACCAGAAATAGCTATTCTTCAAACAAAAATCAAGGCTTTTTACTAGAAATTTTCTTTGAACGCATGGTAATTTAATGTGTTTCCTTAGGCCCCATTTAATTGCTTCACAGGCTTGATGATGTAAAATGATAGTGTATAAAGATGAGACATCTGCTGTGGCTAGCCACCACGGTCCATCATTTGTTGGTATTGCGTCCAGGATCTGTAGGATTTGTTTTGTGTCTCGGAGATAGGCTGTTGTATCTTGTACCGCTGGCTGGAGAAAGTAGTCGATGTATTCCCCCATTCTGGCTGTTAGAGAGTCAATCCCATTAACGATGGGTCTCGAAGGTGGGTTGACTTTATCCTTGTGGATTTTTGGAAGTATATAAATAATGGGGGTCCTGCATGATTCTGGTATCAAGTATTTTGCTTCCTTTTTGTTCAGAATATCCTTTTTTAATCCTAAATGGACGATTTGTTCTAATGATTTTCTACATTTAAACACTGGATTGCCTAAGAGGCGTGTGTAGGTCTCTTCATCTTGTAGGAGAGTATTAACGCTTTTGTTGTATTGTTCCTTGGTGAGGATCACAATACCTCCTCCTTTGTCCACTGGCCGTATGACCAAATCTTTCCTTTTGGTTAGTTTGCGGATCCCACTTTTAATGTGTTTTGGCTCTTGGCATTTCTTGATCTTCAGATTCTTTAATTCATCTAAAACCACTCTCTTAAAAACTTCTATGTGTCTATTGTCTTTTACTACAGGGTTAAAAACGGATTTATTCCTTAAAGTGCTGTGCATGATTTCTTGTTCATGTTGTATACCTCTTGGTTTACAAGGGTTGCTCAAAATATATTTTTTAATGTTCAGCTTTGTTATATATTTTTGGACTCCTATATATGTCTGAAACTTGTCCATATTCTTAAATGGGGCATATTTCAGTCCTTTATCTAGGACTCCAATCTCTTCATGTGATAGTTCTTGTTCACTAAGGTTAAAAATCCCTTCGCCTTTTATTCTCTTTTTCTTTTTGACTCTCTTCCCTCCTCTGCAACCTCTCGTCTTTCTGGTGTTCTTCTTGGGTGTCTCGGGTCTTCGTTCCTCTTCGGTTGATTGTTCTCCCGGCCTCTCTCTAAAAAAGACCTCTCGTAGTCCATGTCGGATTGTCGATGTCTGTCTGTCCTATCTTCATTAGGTCTTCGATCTAGGGGTGCATAATAGTTGTGGGTGGGGATCGGACTTCTTTCATATGTTCTATATGTGTCTGGTGGTGGATAGGGTTGTTGTCCTCCATCTCTTCTTTCCCATTGTCTATCAGGGCTGCGTCTTCTTGAAGCCTGATTGTCATTTTGTCGGTCTCTATTTTCGTAGCCTTGATCTCTATTATCTCTTTGATAATATTGGTATGGGTTGTTGTCCCTTTGATCTTGTTGTCTTGGTCCATTATTGTGTCCGTTGTTTCTTTTATTATTTTTCCAAAATGGCTTCTTCCATCCGTTTTGTGGAGTTCTATTTTGGTTATATTGTCTTCTATCGTTACCATATGGTGGTCTACCCTCATTTCTGTGTGGTGTGTATTGGTTGTAATTGGTTTGTCGTTCATCATATCTCTGAGTGTCTTGTCTCCCTCGATCGTGGTTATCTTGTGGTCTGCTATTTGTATCGTGTCTTGTTTCTGTATTAGTATATTCCGGCTGTACTCTCACTGTTTTTTCCGGGGTGGAGTAAGATGAGATCGGGTCTAGGTTTCCTAATTGGCTCTGCCATTTAAAAGCTTTATCAGTTTTAAAATCATTAATATCTCGATTGTACTTTTTTCTTTTTCTTTGTTGTACCTCAGGCTTCAAGAAGACGCAGCCCTGATAGACAATGGGAAAGAAGAGATGGAGGACAACAACCCTATCCACCACCAGACACATATAGAACATATGAAAGAAGTCCGATCCCCACCCACAACTATTATGCACCCCTAGATCGAAGTCCTAATGAAGATAGGACAGACAGATATCGACAATCCGACATGGACTACGAGAGGTCTTTTTTTAGAGAGAGGCCGGGAGAACAATCAACCGAAGAGGAACGAAGACCCGAGACACCCAAGAAGAACACCAGAAAGACGAGAGGTTGCAGAGGAGGGAAGAGAATCAAAAAGAAAAAGAGAATAAAAGGCGAAGGGATTTTTAACCTTAGTGAACAAGAACTATCACATGAAGAGATTGGAGTCCTAGATAAAGGACTGAAATATGCCCCATTTAAGAATATGGACAAGTTTCAGACATATATAGGAGTCCAAAAATATATAAAAAAGCTGAACATTAAAAAATATATTTTGAGCAACCCTTGTAAACCAAGAGGTATACAACATGAACAAGAAATCATGCACAGCACTTTAAGGAATAAATCCGTTTTTAACCCTGTAGTAAAAGACAATAGACACATAGAAGTTTTTAAGAGAGTGGTTTTAGATGAATTAAAGAATCTGAAGATCAAGAAATGCCAAGAGCCAAAACACATTAAAAGTGGGATCCGCAAACTAACCAAAAGGAAAGATTTGGTCATACGGCCAGTGGACAAAGGAGGAGGTATTGTGATCCTCACCAAGGAACAATACAACAAAAGCGTTAATACTCTCCTACAAGATGAAGAGACCTACACACGCCTCTTAGGCAATCCAGTGTTTAAATGTAGAAAATCATTAGAACAAATCGTCCATTTAGGATTAAAAAAGGATATTCTGAACAAAAAGGAAGCAAAATACTTGATACCCGAATCATGCAGGACCCCATTATTTATATACTTCCAAAAATCCACAAGGATAAAGTCAACCCACCTTCGAGACCCATCGTTAATGGGATTGACTCTCTAACAGCCAGAATGGGGGAATACATCGACTACTTTCTCCAGCCAGCGGTACAAGATACAACAGCCTATCTCCGAGACACAAAACAAATCCTACAGATCCTTGACGCAATACCAACAAATGATGGACCGTGGTGGCTAGCCACAGCAGATGTCTCATCTTTATACACTATCATTTTACATCATCAAGCCTGTGAAGCAATTAAATGGGGCCTAAGGAAACACACTAAATTACCATGCGTTCAAAGAAAATTTCTAGTAAAAAGCCTTGATTTTTGTTTGAAAAATAGCTATTTCTGGTTTAATAAGAACTACTACCATCAAAGTACAGGAGTAGCCATGGGGGCAAAATTTGCCCCAGTGTAGCAGGATTATTTATGGCAAGATGGGAGGATGAAGAAATATTTACTAATAGACCCGAGGAGCTACACATCTATAAAAGATATATAGATGATATATTCATCCTTTGGAAAGGCGATCAGAATAAACTAACCAATTTTTTGGAGAAACTAAACAAAAATGACAGAAATATCACACTTTCATGGGACATCAGTGATAAAAAAATCACCTTTCTTGATCTAGACATCGAACAGGAAAATGGGCAATTGCGATCAAAAACACATTTCAAAGACGTCGATCGCAATAGTTACCTACCAATAGACACTTGCCATCATAGAAACTGGATCTTCAACATCCCTAAGGGACAACTCATGTGTCTACGACGCAACTGCACACAAAATGAGCAATTCCAGAATCAAGCTAGAAATATGAAACTTAGATTAATTGAAAAAGGCTATTGTAATGAAATGATTAACAAGAACATAGCAGAAGTGGAAAAAATGGACCGATCTGATCTCATAAAGGATAAACCAAAAGGAAGAATCAGACAGGACACCATACCGTTAATCTTAGATTATAATGTACAATATAAAGAAATTGAAAAGATTATCAAAAGAAATTGGAATATTTTACAAGCTGATGTATGTTTAAAAGATATTCTACCTACTCTCCCCAAGTTTGTCTACAAGAGAGCACCCACACTGAGGGACAAAATAGTAAAAAATATCCCAGATCCACCCAGCAGGGGCCTTACCTTCTTCACAGGCAAAGGCTTCTACCCGTGTAAAAGATGTTATGCCTGCACCAGGACCAAGAAACCAAATGAAAAGAAGAAGGATTTCATATCAATAAGCACTGGCAACACCTACACGATCAACGAATTCATCTGTTGCAACACAATAGGAGCTGTTTATGTTTTGGAATGTAGTTGCGGCCTACAATACGTTGGCCGTACGAAGCGACCCCTGCGAGTTAGAATTAAGGAACATGTCCGAAACATTATAAAAGGTTTCGATAAGCATAACGTATCAAGGCATTTTGCTACACACCACAAAAAGGACCCCAGACACCTGAAATTTTGGGGGATCAAGCCCTATGTTAAACACTGGAGAGGAGGCCATAAGGTCAGAACTATAAGCCAGTTGGAATCGAAGTGGATCTTCACCCTCAATACTCTAACGCCACATGGCTTAAACATCGAATTTGACCTAAATTGTTTTCTCAGTGATTTCTAGAACCATCCTCTTTTAACAAATATTTTTATCCAGTTTTAGATAAATTTATTATACGCTTCTCTGTTTTAGCCCAGATGTCCATTTGAACCCTCTTTTACTACCCTTGCTTTTTTATTTTTAAAATAAACTTTCACTCCTGCACCTATGCTTACTCTATTTTATATGATCTGCCTTATAGCTTACTGTACTTATTCCAAGGCCATATCTCCCCTATCTAGATGTCTCAAACCCTTCTACCATCACAATATTGCTCCTATTTATCCTCCTGAATTTTATGCATATATTTTTTATTATATTTATATGTAACGTCATTTCCGGTAATCTTTTAAAAAAATTATTTTTAACAATTTATCGTCGCTCGTCTTTGCCCATGA
The DNA here is from genome assembly GCA_028564925.1 of Lithobates sylvaticus. Taxonomy (NCBI): domain Eukaryota; kingdom Metazoa; phylum Chordata; class Amphibia; order Anura; family Ranidae; genus Lithobates; species Lithobates sylvaticus. The sequence continues at coordinate 340,238,717 of CM053026.1, read as the reverse complement.
TATTTAGCATTTTAATATTTATTACCATCTCTGTGTGTTTTTATAATTTGTATATTTCATCTGGCCATTTATAGTTTTTAAATGCGCTGGTGTACTCATATACCCGTTTTTATATCAATATCACTATCCAGCTTATTTCACCAATGCATCTGCGCATGGTAAACAAAAACACTATCCAATAAAGAATCCGCCCTGCGTTCAGCAACACATCCTCTGCTGACACTGTATTGTTTCAGCCTATCAGCGCTGGTTGTCCCATTCCCAAAATGGCCGCCGGACCACTTCCGGCGGCGGCATTATGACAACTTCCGGCGATCGGGCCACAGGAAAATGGCCGCTAATAGCATAATTGAATGGCCTATAAAAAAGACACTTCCCAAGGCACTAGGCACCCCTGAAGAAGTCACGTGATCGGTGACGAACACGCGTCGAGACCTCAGCATAGCATACCGACCGGAAGTGACATAATACCGAGCTCGCCGCTCGTTTGTACATTGCCTTGACTCACTGTGAGAATGTGAGTACCCCTCTTTTTAATTGTATATTGTTTTTACTTGTAATAAACTCTTACTGTTTGCAACATACTACACCATGAGGCTACCTCCTTCCTTCCTCTTTTATATACTGATGTGAGCGCCCCCCCCCCCCCCCCTAACTGGATGCAACTAAAAGCACCAATAGGAACCAGGACACAGGTTGGAGCTCCAAAAGAAGGAAGGTCACCAGGGACCACAAATACCCACAAACCAATGCTGTAACCTTACAGCTGTAAGGTAAGGGGCCAGCTATTACTACCCCCACCAGGATCACAGAGCACCGTTATAACTGCACGAGATAGCCACAGCCAAAAATATTGTACACCCAACAAGAACTTTTTTCACTTCACCTTGGAAATCAATTGCTCTGGCACTCATGCGTTTTATGAACTATTTATCGATTACACCTATTTTGATGCGTTTCTAGTCTGCGACTCTATTTTATTGTTTTATCATCACCTCAGTTATTTTACTTATTTGTATCTCTCACCTCAGTCACTTTATAGACATTTTTGTCTACCACCAGTTATTACCAGCTATTTTCACTGCAGCTTTATTCAACTACTGCATTTTATCGCCTTTCACTGCGTTTGTTTCCACATATATATATTTTTGAATTTTATTAATATTTTTTTTGCTGATTTTAAATCACAGTCACCACTCACTTTATTCTTTTATCAAGTCAACCTTGTGTTATAATCACGTTTTGATGTATCCTATGTATTTATGATTTTACCGTGATTTTATCTTGATAATCACTGGTACACTTTTATGTGAATTTATTTGTACTTATCCATTCACAACAAGTCACTATACCTTAATTGGATCTATTCACCTGTATCCTTTTTCTTTTTTTAGTTTTAGTCTTTAACCTCTTGCGCGCCACTACCTCTCCACTCACTGATCAATACTTGTATCTTAAAGTATCCCAATTTTATGATATCGAGATGTTATGGCATCCTCCTGGGCAAAATTCAAGACTCCTCCAAGCTACCATGCAGGAAAGGCTGGGAAGACGATATAGGGCCTATAGACGGGGAAACGTGGAATATGTGCCTCTCTGCTGCACCACTTGTGTCAGTCTCAGCCTCACAGAAGCTATCTCATCTGTACTTATTACATAGGGTATACAGAACACTGGTACAACTACACAAGTGGGGCCTCAGGGACTCGCCCATATTCCCAAAATGTGAAATGGACAACGGTGATCTCCTCCATATGCTCTGGAGGTGCCCGAAGCTCTTCAGGTACTGGAAAGAGATAATGGATACGATATCATCAATCTTTAATGTAACAATACCACAAAACCCGACCATATGCCTACTAGGGGCGCTAGATGAGGAAACACTGGGTATACCCACCTATACGGCAATACTACGCCTTTTATACATAGCACGAAAAATGATAGCTCAAGTCTGGATCACTCCAAGAACTCCCTCTAGGAAGAAATGGGTAGAGAACGTAAACAAACTACTGATCAGGGAAAAAATAACTTACCAACATAGAAATGCCCCACGAAAGTTCCAGGCAATGTGGTCACCATGGCTGGATACCCCTCGACTAGCCCCGCACCAGCTAATTCAGGACAGGCTGCTAGCAGGATGAATTTAAGGGAGAAACTACTGGAGGATAGATACGCACTTTTCTTTCAATATAAAGAAGGCGAGGAGCTGGTTGACTTAAAAAGACAGAGTATACTGATAGATCGGATAGAGACAGGGTCTACATGATGGTTGTTGTGACTGTTTACATATAATAACACAGTTATACCAATAGTGCATTAAAGCATGACAAAGTCATTGGAAGAAAGTTTTGCACAGTATTTAATAAAGATAAGATATAGATTTTATATAGTTTCAGGAGCCTTGCAAAGCTCAATTTCAGACTGCATAGTCACTGTTATGTTGAATTTGTAACTGTACAATGTGATTGATACCTTGTAAATTGTGCAAAACGAAAAAAATAAAAACCTTTTCTTGATTAAAAAAAAAAAAAGTATCCCAATTTTTAACTCACTGACCTCTCCTGAAATATATGTCCATAAACAAGGCTTGCAGTTTCTCCATAACTCACCACCCTCAGTAAAGGGTACCTCCCTATTCTGTAATCTCTTGCAAAACAAACTCTCATTCCATAAGTCCACCCCATACCTAAAATGAGAAAAGGACCTAGGGGAAGACTTTACCACTAACCAATGGCAATTTGCCTTCAAGTCCATATTCCAGGCCTCTAAGTGTTCTAACCACTGGGAACTATCCCAAAAGATCACCCTTAGGTGGTACCTTACTCCTTATAGAGTCTCTATATATATATATTGTATCCCAATCCCCACTATGCTGGAGAGGTGGGACAATGCATGCATATCATTTGGTCTTGTAAACACTTATCCAGTTTTTGGAATAAACTATTTTGTGCAATATCTGAGATAACTGGGATACTCACCCCACCCTCCCCAGCTCTGGTGATCCTCAACCTAGATTTTGAAAAATCCCCCCCAGTGTCAGAGTCATTACTTGTATGTTACTATCTGCCAGATCGCTTATAACTAGGAGATGGAAATCCAACCTATCACCTAATGTATCAGAAGTGATTGATATGGTAAAACAAAATTATACCTATGGAAATATAATAGCGCATAGACATGGTTGCATACAACACTTTGACCATTGAATGCATGATATACAATATATATTGATATGCTAACTAAGAATGTCACATCTCTTATCTAAGTTTCTTTTCTTTATGAATACCTGATCAGACCATACTCTGATACAGATACCCTGTTTTACTTTGCTTTGTTTTTATTTCTGTTTTGATTAGTTCATTGTATTTTATTTCCTATTACTAAGTTTATATATACCGTGATCTGTACCTATGTTATATAATACATTTTGTATATGTTCTTATTTGTAACAATTATCATACATACTTCATGTTAATGGAGCCATGTTTAGGCTTGGTATTCCGTATGTGCAAACACCATTTGGGCACACACTACCTGTTGAATTGTTATATTTTTATTTCTTTCAATAAGTTTTTATTAAATTTGCACATTCTTGTTGGAGATAAAGGACTGAGAAAGAGCAGGTGAGAGAATTGCTGGCCTTCGTTTTTGTGGACACCATAAAAGATATTCTAAAGTGTATTGAGGTACCGCTTGCCTCTCCATAAAGACCCAATCTGTTTTTTCAGATGATGAGTAGATTGAAGATAATTGGGCTAGTCTTGCTGCCTGATAGTATTTAAGGAGTAACGGTAATCCCAGTCCCCCCTTTTTTCTATGCAGGTATAGAGTTTGTTGGGGGATTCTATATCCCGATTTCCCCCATATGTATTTCAGGATTTTACTTTGTAGTGTCTTGAGATGATCTCTTCGAATGGGTATAGGAAGAGACCTAAAGAAATAAAGAATTCTAGGAAGCAGGGTCATTTTAATGGAATTAATTCTACCTAGCCAGGAAAGCTCATATTGTGACCATGTTTTCAGATCGGCTGCTAATTTTTGAAAAAGTGGGGGATAATTTTTATTGTAAAGGGATTCTATCCTGTCTGTGAGGGAAACCCCTAGGTATTTGATGTAACCTGTTCCCCATTGGAATTGAAAGGAATTTTGAAGTAGGGCAACCGTGGAGGGAGGAAGAGAGATATTCAGTGCCTGTGATTTAGAGTAATTTATTCCTAAGCCTGATATTCCAGAGAAATCTGAGAGTGTTTTGAGTAGGTTCGGTAGGGAAGTGATGGGGGACGTCAAAAATAATAGCATGTCGTCTGCAAAAAGGCCGCATTTATGAATACGATCCCCGCATTTGACCCCTTGGATGTCGTTATTGATTCTTATAGCTATGGCAAGAGTTTCAATTGCTATGGCGAAAATAATCGGGGATAACGGACATCCTTGTCTAGTTCCCCTTGCAATGGGTATGGGGTCGGAATAATGTCCCTGTATACGTATTTGGGCTTTGGGGCGTGAGTATAGGGATTGAAACACCCCTCTAAAACGGGGGCCAAAGCCCCATTTCTCCAGGAGTGGAAAGAGGTATGACCATGACACTGAGTCAAAAGCCTTTTGGAGATCAAGAGATAACAGTAGTCCCTGTTGTGCTTGCCCCCCGTCCCAGTTAGATTGAAGAATAGAAACAATATCTATCGCCCTTCTAATTTGGTCTGGACCTTGCCTGCCCGGAATGAACCCCACCTGATCTTTGTGTATATATTTGTTAATAAAGGACGAAAGGCGAACCGCCATTATTTTTGTGAGAACTTTAAGATCCGAGTTGATAAGAGAGATGGGTCGGTAATTCCTTATCTCTTCCGGGTTCTTATCAGGCTTAGGAATAACCGTAATGTATGCCGTGTTGAGTTGAGGGTCTAGGGGGTTGCCTTGAGTTAAGTGATTAAAGAATTTAACCATATATGGGACTAGGAGTTCCCTGAAGTTTTTATAATAGGGAGCCGATAACCCGTCCGGGCCAGGTGCAGACCCTATCCTGAGGCCTTTGATTACTGAAGTCACTTCTTCTATCGAAAAAGGAGCTTCTAAGATTTCCCTATGTTCGTCTATTAATCTTGGTATAGGTACACTGTCCATGAATTCAGAGATTGAGATATTCGGGGACTGTGGGGGGGCACTGTAGAGTTTCGCATAAAATTTTTGGAAGGCATCTAGAATTTTGGCTGGGTTGGCCGTTAAATCTTGATTGGCTAATCTGATTTTGGGGAAAGAGGAGAATTTTGTTCTGGGAGATAATTTATTGGCTAGCATTGGTCCTATCTTCCCATCTGAGTGTAAAATTTATTCGAGCTCCAACGGATAGTTTTTTCAGCTTTCGTCGTAAGAGCTAGATTCAGTTCCAGTCTTAGCTTTTCAATGTGGGCAAGTAGGGATGGAGAGGGGCAACGTTTGTGTTGAGCTTTGGCAGATTTGTACGAGTCTTCCAATCTATCTATCTGTATCATGCGTTCTTTCTTGAGCTTGGAACCTATTTGTATGAACTTACCCCTAATTACCGCCTTGTGTGCTGACCATAGCGTCTCTGGCGAAATGTCATCCACATCATTTAGGGAGAAATACTCAGTTAGGGCCTTACTTAATTCCATTACTTGCACTGGATCTGAGAGTATAGATTCGTTTAGGCGCCATTGTCCCTTTTTTGTCGTGTGTATGTTGGATTGAATGTGCATGATAACTAATGAGTGATCTGAGAGAACCGTATCACTAATGTGAGATTTAAGAATTGCTGGAAGCGAGTTTGGAAAGACCAGAATATGATCAATCCTGGCGTATGTGTCATGCGGGTATGAATAGTGAGTGAAATCCCTTTTGGAGGGGTTAAGTTCTCTCCACACATCAATGAAACCTCTGTTATGTAGAAGTTTTGCTATCCTTAAACTTGCCCTGGTGGGTCTGGTGAGCTGTGTATTGGGCGGTTTGGATTTATCCAAAGCCTGATCGAATGCTATATTAGAGTCTCCCCCCCAAATCACCGTGCCCTCTAATAGAGGAGAAAGTTCGTTTAGGATCCGTTTAAAGAACTGTTCCTGACCTTTGTTTGGGGCGTAATAGGATACTAGGGAGTAAATATGATCTCCTATAGTCCCCTTGACCAAGAGGAACCTCCCCTCCACATCTCTGTGTTCAGATAAGAGAGTAAAGCCACACGATTTTGACAAAAAAATTGCAACCCCTCTCGTTTTGTTCTCTACCTTGGCAAGGTAGAAGTGAGGGTAGTGAGCATGTATGAATTTGGGACTGTACCGCATTGGGAAGTGAGTCTCCTGAATCAACAAAATATCCAATTTAAGGGATTTGTAGTGTGAAAATAATTTTTTCCTTTTGATTGGTGAGTTTAGGCCTTGCACATTGTGGGAGGCAATTTTGAGATGCGGTTGTGGAGTGTCAGCCATTAGGTGTGGGAGGAGCGGCAGCTCGGCATACCTCGTCACTCACCTTTGGAAGTTTTCTGTCTGCTTGGTTGTTAGACTGAGGAAAACCTCTTCCTGGCCTTGGGGAACTGGAAGCCAACAATGAAGGTGGTTGTTCTGAAAAGATAAATCTCATTAGGCACCAAATCACAAGGAGGGACATGGGAAGAGGGAAAAGAAAAGAAAAAGGAGGAAGAGTGGGAAAGAAAATAAAATCGTCTCCTAACAAGAAAAACAGTCCCCAGGGGTGGAGACACCCCCTAGGGGCTACTACCGTATAGGTAACAATGTCTGCTCCCAAATGGGACAGACAGTCGCACCCTCGGGTACCAATAGGAACCAGAGGGTGAGGAGGAGGCACAAGGAGCCTACCTCAGACAGGAAACCCCATAACATTGTAGGAGGTAAGTGGATCACAGCCGTCCAGAAAAAGTATGCAAAAAAATGCGGACAGGCATACAATGTATTTTTTCACATTAGGTGCCCCCCGTTCGCCCCTTATTGGGGTGCGGACGGGGGGCACCCGTTCACCGTGTAGGTGCGTAATTCTCCAGAATTGACCGATCCAGGACCGACCAACTCCTGTGAAACTAGATGTATCAAAGACACCAAATATAAACTAAACCAAAAAAAAAGAAAAAAAAAAAGCCTTTGTTCACAATGAACAGCGACAGGTATCTGAGTCTAATAAGACCAGAATCAAGTTAGAACCAAGGGACGTAGGACAGTTCATGTCCCCTTAGTGGTCATCAAGGTGGGCCATTGTCCTTGGATTTCTTTATTTTGGTCTTGTTCCACAGCGGTGATACTGGGCTCGTCGGGGTTGGTCTCTTGGAAGATCCGGGTAAGTTGGGGGACACCTCCATTTCTGTTTCTTGGGAAATGAGTTTGAGTCGCAGCAACAATCTTTCGCCTTCAGGAAATGACGAGAAAGAATAAGATTTTCCGCTATCTGTGAATCTCACTGCAAATGGAAAGGCCCACTTGTATTTAATGTCTTTCTGTGAAAGGACCTGAAGCAGGGGTTTTAGTGAGCGTCTGCGTTGCATGGTGGAAGGAGAGAGATCTGCAAATAATTGTACAGGATGACCAAGACATAAGACTTTGGGAGCTGAGCGTGCCTGTCTCATCACTTCTTCTTTGATGGCGTAGAAGTGCGGTTTCGCGATGACATCTCTTGGGGTTCCATCTTTCCTGGGAGGTCCCAGAGCTCTATGTGCTCTGTCTAGTTCCAAGCGGTGCTGAGGCACATTTGGGATTAGGGCCTGAATCATATTTTGTACCGCAGCCGGTATGTTGGTAACGGATTCAGGGAGTCCTCTGATCCTGACGTTGTACCTTCTTGACCTATTTTCCAAATCGTCAATTCTGGATAAGGCGATATCCAATTGATCTTGTACTGTGTGTAGGTGGTCAGAGGTTTGGTTAGTCATGGCAACAGTTTGTTCCATCTTGTGCTCTATGTAGTCAATTCTGGTGCCTAAGTTCTGAAAGTCCTGTTTAAGCTCTCCTGTGATTTTGGCTGCTGTTAGAGAAAGTAGGTCTGATAATTTCAAATATAGTTCATCCATAGTGAGTGAAGCTGACAAAGGATCAGTGTGTAGAGGAATAGCTTGAAAAGCAGTGGGAGGCTCTGCAGAAGAGACTGAGGGTCCGTCCATAGAACGGCCTATTAGGGCTTCTGTGGATGCTGGTGAGGGAGACAGGTCCTGCTGTGTGAAACCTTGTGTCACCGGTGTGAAATGTAGGGCGGTAGGAGTCATTACCTGTCTCCCCTCAAGTCTTCCCTCAGTGTAGGCCTGGTGCTGCCTCGACGCGGCCGCCATCTTGGATCCGCCGGCCGGATCCAGACTCACAAATTGTGGCTCCAAGCTGCGTTTAATCTCCGGCCTGAGCATATGGGGTGATTCCCCGTCGTTCGTGGATACCGCGGTCTCTTTTACCGCCGCTCTGGGGTGCTGTGAAGCTGGCAATGGGTTCCGTTTGTCTGAGGTAGAGCGGAGCTCCTGGCTAAGCGGCCATCTTCGGAACTCCGCGCATGCGCACTCCCAAATTGTTATATTTTTAATGCTCTTTTTTATTTTTTTAAAACCTTATTGTTTTACAATATTAAATCTTTAAAACAAACATATTATTCCACAACATTAATTCTTTTATCCTCTCCCCCACCCACCCATACACTCCCAGACCCCCTCCCTCCTCTCCCCTCTAAGGTCTATACTTACACAAAATTCTCCAAATATGTATTAGTTCTTTTAAAGTCCATCCACTTTTCCCAGATTCCCAGACATCTTTCTACCTGATATTCTCTGCTATTTAGATCTCCCATATTGAATATATAGTCAATTCTTTTAAACCATTCCTTTATAGTAGATCTTTCTGTGTCTAGCCACTTTTTGGGGATTAATCCCTTGGCTGCATTTAATAGGTATGGTACTAGTGTATTTTTATACTGTTTTACTGTTTTATTTGTGTTGTGGAATAAACAGCTCCATGGGTCGTTTCTTTCTTCTTCTTTGGTAATCTCTTTTATGTATTCCATCACCTCCTGCCAATACTCTGACCTTTGGACATTCCCACCAGATGTGTGCCATAGTGCCCCGTGCGCTACACCCCCTCCAGCATTGTGGGGATTTTCTACCTGGTATTTATGTGCTTTAACTGGGGTTAAATATCATGTAGCAAAGCATTTATAGTTTGTTTCTATGGTATTGCTGTCTACTGAATAGCTGTAAACCGCTCTTAGCCAATTCAGCCCCGGAAGGATTTGTCCCCTTAATAACCAGGCCATTTTTTTCAATACGGCACTGCGTCGCTTTAACTGACAATTGCGCGGTTGTGCGCCACTGTATGTTAGGTCCTCTGCATCAGCCCCTCTGCATCAGCCCCATCTTTCCCTCAATTGGACTTTGGCGGTCAATGGAAAACTCTGTCCGGACAGATAATCAGACACCATACACCGTATGAGGTTTGATAAAGAATGCCTTTACTTCCATTTCACAGAGCATATACAATACAAAAAAGGGGGGAGAACGCAATTGAACAACCAATCACATTCAAGCATTTAAGCATTTTGTTATACAATTCAATATTGATCTGCAAGATTCATAATATTTCTTCTTTCGGACTCAACATCATATTTACTCTAAAAATGTCTCACGCAATATATGTCCTTGATAGGGTTCTCAGTATGTTTTTATAATATGGAAGTACAAAGCAGCATACTTGTTATGGGAAGCAGACCCGTTACTAGAAGCGTTGTTATGGAAATGTGTGAGTGTGAGATAAACAGAATTTACAGTGAGTTTCTACAGAAAAACAGAAAAACATCTTTGTTACAATACTATTAAATCTTGAAGGGTAACGCTACACTTCCCACGTTTCCTTACAATCCCTCCTTTGATCATAGGAGACTTTAAGAAGTCTCCGCTGATCACTCATTGTACCACCTATATCCTGCCTTGAACATGGTCATGGCTGTTTCAGACTTATCAACTAGGTTCTTTGATTTTGCTACTTTACTTATCAGGCAGAACACCAATTTGATTGTCACATAAATGGCCAGAGCTAAAATAAGTATCATGAGGAGTATCATACCCGCTTTCTTAAAGAAATTCATAATGTTTTCCCAAAAAGAACCGAACCATCCTCCTACACCTGAAAAGGTATTCCATGAGTCCCCCATACGTCTCATTTGGTCCTGCAATTTTGCCCTTTCTTCATTGTGACCTCTAATAATGTCATAATAGTCTGGGATTTCTAAATCTTCAGACGGCTTTGTAAGATTGTTCATGTATGTTAGGTCACACAGCCCTGTAAGAACCATCATCCTTCTTTCTTGCCTTTGTTTAATTACCTCTTGTTCAAATAATACCTTCCTAAGTTCTTCATTGAGTAATCCTCTATCTATTGCTGTGGCATTCATCCATGAGTCCATTAACATCCCAAATCCATCTACCTTTGTGAGGGCATTGTATACACCCACCCCACCGAAGGATGCAAAAATTTTGTCCCACCAAGTGGTTAATTCCCTCTTGTGTCTGCCAAATTCAAGGTGACCGTGGGCAGGTTTCATGGACACAAGTGTGTCTGACCCTGTGGTCCCCGTTAGAGGGATCATTTCCACAATAGTACACCAACCTGAAGTTTTTCTGTCCATAGGGTAAGGGACGGTGGTATGGCACCATAGTCCACAACAGACCATCCATCCGTGGGGAACATGAGGGGTTTGAACCACTTTGGGGGGGCTAAGTCTTGACCTTAATCCCACTAAACACATCCAATCCCCCAGAGAGGGAATGCTATCTCCACCTTGCCTTATCCAGGGGCTGTCCATGTGTGTGCTATTTATCCATTCAGTAACCTGTGGATTGTTGGATCCCCTTACACATTTACATATGTCATATAGGGACATGTTGCCTATCCTTTCATCAGGGTCCAGGATATTAAAAGTAGCTAACCCGTGGGAGTGGTGTTTATAACAGGGACTTCCTGGGTGGTATTTAGTAACTGCTCTAGGGTGATAGGCCTTCCAACCATAGGGACTAAATGTCGGCCTGTGGATAAGTGTGACTCCTTTCCATTTATGCTGCTCTGGCATTCACTACAACAGTATCCTCACCCATCCCGCACGAGGAGTTTAGCCAACACCCAAAAAATAAGAGCAAGAATACAGTGATGGTCATTAAAATTGAAAAAAGAAATTGTCCAGGTGGTGCATTTTCTTGGCTCACGGGGAGAGTCTGTGGTCAAAATGGGGGGGTTAAGGGGTTTTGTGAGAGGGGGCATGGGGCAATAGTGGCTGAGTCTCTTCTTGTGGGGCTCCTCCATTTCCTTTCCTGTCTCCTTTATCTGTGGGCTCTTCAACCTTGATGCATGGATCCATTGTGGGCTTTCATCCGTTAGTATTGCTGTCCTGGAGACCTTAAGGACTTCAAATGGACCTTGGAAGACGAGGCCTGGTTGTTTGTGGACTGCAAGTTGTTTGATCAGTACTTTATCCCCCGGGACGAAAGGATGTGTTGGTTCTGTGGAAAGGGGAAGAAAGGTGACAGCAACCTTGTCATAAGTTTCAGCAGAGCTACTTACCAGATATTTCACGTGCTCTTCGTGTAAGGAATACAAGTTAGATTCCTCGCCTATCTTAGGGGCTCTTTGAGCGGGTCTTCCCATAAGGATTTCAAAATGGGGACTGTCCTATCATGGGGGGGTGGTTCTTATCTGGGGGTGGGCCTTTTTCAATTTGTCTTTAATGTTTCTATTCAGCTATCCCTGCGGTCTCTCCTGTTACGGGAATAACTTCCGGCCATGAGGAAAATGGCGTATAATTACGCAAAGATATTTGATATTACCTTTCTGTTTGGGCATGTGTGTCAAATCAATCTGTAAGTCTTTTAATGGGCCTATGTGTCCCTGAACATTATTCTGGACACAAGTTAAGCAAGTTGCTGTAGGGGTTTCTTACCTATGTGCTCGGGGCCATGGAGATAAGATAAAATCAAAGGAGCTACTGTTTCTGGAATACCTATGATCCCCTCCTTGCTTGACCACAAGCCGTCCGGGTTGTGTGTCAAACCATATGACTCCCAACAGGTAATGTCAGACAATTCTTCTGGCTCGGACTGGGAAACTTGGGGACGAAAAATCTGTAGAAAACAATTGGAGGGTTGATTGCCTCTTCTGAGGATTGTCTCCTCAGCAGCAATTTTGGTTGCTCTGACCCTTAAGTTGTTTCCTTTTGTAATATCAGATTTGTCATAGGAATGACCTATTACTTTTATGACATTAATAAAAAAAATTTTTTGTTTTGAGGGTAAATGGAGTGCACTTAATAAATCCTCTACCCAGACTTGATTTGAGATTTGCTTATTATCCGCTGTCTTGTACCTGCGGGCTCAAAAGACCCCAAAAGTGTATCTATTGTCAGTGTAAATGTTTACTTTTTGTCCTTTGAATAATTGACAGGCACGTGTCATAGCATAGAGCTCTGCCTGCTGAGCTGAAGTCGCTGCTAGTGGTTTTGGTTCTTATATTATGTCTGGTAAAGTTACTACAGCATACAGTATCGCTTAGAACAGCTGCCGTCAAAAAAAACATTTATGTAGTCAGTAGATGTAGAAATGTTTTGTAAAAGGTGTACTACAGTGTGTGTTGTGTACAATGTAGTATCAGTTCCTAAAGTGATTTTGGATGTTTCCTTTACTGTCATGTTTACTGCCACAGGCAGCAACAGCTTGTAGGCAAGCTGGCAGTCCTTGTATCTGAACGGGGAGTTTTTTGGATAGATAAGCCACGGGTCGGTAGTGGGTACCATGCGCTTGGGCCAGTGCGGCAGCCAGCGCAGGGCCCCTGACTATACAGTAAAGCACAAAGGATTGCTTATGATCTGGTAAACCCAGTGCTGGAGCACTGGCCAAAGACTGCAAAGGTCCGTGTCATTTCCTCAGTGTAACACTTGCTTGGGGGCAGTGGCTGCAGTAGAGGGGCGCAAGATTGAATCATAGAAAGAACAATCTGGGATCCACTGCCTGCAGTAGACAATAGAGCTAAGAAAAGAAAGGCGCGTTGCCTTATCTTTGGGGCCGAGACAGGTCAGAGTCTTGACTTTCTGGGGACACTTGCCTGGTCCCGCCTGAGATAATACATCCTAGGTATTCCACCCTCTCCCTGCACCACTGGATCTCTTTTGCGAGACACCAAGTGACCCTCAAGGAATAAGTGAGTCATCAGGCTTTTAGAGTTTTCTGCACACTGTACCCCGCTCTCACTACATAACAGTAGGTCATCTACATATTGCAGGAGTACTGATCCCTGTGGGAGCACCCAGTCATCCAGGGTTAGTTTTAACACCATGGAAAATGCTGCAGGACTGTCCACAAAGTCTTGAGGAAGACAGGCCCAAGTCAGTCGGCCCGAGCCTCAGGCAAAGGCAAAGATCCTTTGGAAATCCCTGTGAACATCAATGCTAAAGAAAGCATTGGAAGTCTAGTACCCTATATACAGTGGAGGAAGCAGGGATGTTTATAAAAATTCCCGTGATGTTTGAGACTAGTGGTGGAAGTGGTTAAATACATTTGTTCACCCCCCTCAAATCCCCCTAGCCTCCACTCGCCGCTGGCTTTCTTTACTGCATGTGTTTATTCCAGGGACTTATAATGGGTTTTAGAATGCCTTTCTGCATGTATGTGGTGATCCGTGGTGTACCCTGTAATTCGTCAACATGCCGTGGTATTGTTTCTGAAAGAATGGTATGATGTTTTGTTCGAAAGTAGGGACAGTAGGAGTGCATTTGACATGTCCTACGTCTGTCTTTGACTTTTCCCATATCGGGTGAGTCTCTAATGGTGCCAGTATGGTCATAAAGTAAAACGTTAAATCTTTTCTTTTTGGAAAGTCAAGTCGCATGTTGCTGATTCGGTAGTCATTCCCCCTTGTAGGTTAAATTTAACGTTACCCCTAATGAAGACATGAGGTCTCTTCCCTTTAGACATAAGGGGCAGTCAGTGAGGATGGCAAAGGTTTGTGTGTAACATCTATCCCATTAATTCCCATAGAGTAGAGCAGCCCTCGGTACAATTTTTTTTTTTTTGGTTGAAAAAATGGGTGTCGTTAATACAATTCGTATTAGCCCCTGTGTCCACTAAAAAACATACCACCCATCCCTCAACTTTAAGGACTACCCGTGGAAGTGTTTTCCAGTGGGAAGAGAAGAAATGCATTACCAAGGAGGGAATCTGCTCCGGGCACTCCTATGGATGTTGATGAAAGGGGTTATTGCGAGGGTTGTTATCATTGTACCCTGGCCAATCCATTTGAATTAATTCTACAGTGTTTCTGGGTTCTGGCCGTTCTCTGGGGGGGCCAGGCCGCCTTGATTACAGGACGGTTATATTCTGGTTGCGTTCGGCGGCGGCCAGGTGGTGGGGGTTGGTTTTGGGTGTATTGTTCAGGTTGCAGGGGGCGGCTTTGTTGTGTTGGAGAAGGATATTGCTGTGTTTGATAATTGGGAAATTTACGCTGATATCTGCCTCTGGAAACACTCCACCCCGTCCTTTGAAACCTACCCTGTCCATTTCCCTGGGTGTTTCTTCTGTGCGGACAATATTTTTTCCAATGGGAGGGGTCTCCACAATGAAAACCGCTTTGATTTGGGTATTCTTGTGTTTGCAACGTGGAATTATCAAAGGCTGGGAGCATGGGGTGGGAGTCCCTGAGGTCTGGGCGAATAGTCCTCCTTTGGTATTAAAAAATCTGGAGGAGGCCCTTTTCTTTACATCATCCACAAACTGTGGGGGGGTCAGGGTCAGGGTTTGCCACTTAGTATCGACCAGTTTAATTACCTGGGTCACCTTTGGATCTCTCATAGTCAATTCTGTAGTCAATTCCAGTGAAGGATAAAGTTTTTCCTTTGGCTTTTCCTCATTATCAGTTTTAATTATAGCATGGGGTGGCAGAGGTACTGGCACATAATCCTCTGAATCCTCTGTTATAACAAAGGGGTTGGACAGGGGCAGAGGCAAGTGTTGTTTTTTTAGGAGGCTTGTCTAAGGAAGGATGAGGCTTCTCTAATGGATGAGGGAATTGCTTCTTATACTCTTTTAATGCTTTACACCACATTTTATAACATTCAGTCATATATTCTTTATCATAAGGAAACGGTGGATAATTATACTGCCTATGTTGGCCACACATTTTAGTGACTTCTTCCCATTTCTCTGCAGAATATGGTCCGCACTCACTTAGCCCCACAATTTGTAGAGAATGTGCTCTGGTCAATGTTTTTCCAGAAGGGTTCAGTATAATATGTTCCATAGTTTTCAGACACAAAATCTGAAGGAGTGGGCTGATCCGGCTTACCTTCCGAACCTCCCTTTCCCGGCAGATTTCCCATGTTTACAATTCTTATACTTTATCTTATATTATGACTCTATTTATACACATCAGCTGCAGAACATACAGTTAATGAGTTAGGACAAGCCACAAAAGTTCTTTACCCGTTTCACATTCAATAGTACCTATGACACAGTTAAAGCTTCTTGAAATTTAAAAGTTTTTATTTCTTGGCAAAATGCCAAAAAACACTCCCTTTTGCCAGAGGTTCCCCTGATTATAAGCAAGCTTTGTACGTTATTACTTTCCTTACTCTTATAACCAAAATTTTTTTATTTATATTTCAAATTTCTTGGCAAAGTGCCAACAGGTTTAAACAGTAGTTTCAATTGCTGTAATACTAATGCCGCAAACAATTTCCCACTATCCGTTACGGTTGATGAGATATTAGCATTTGAACCCTTGTTGGCAAAACGCCAAAATTTGCACCTGACTTCCCCTGTGCAAAAGATGTCAGTGGCAAAAGGAATTATTCACATAACATGTTTTGATCAAAAGCTAGCCTCACCAATCCATGTATTACCCCAGAAAAATGTTACAACGTCCCTGTTGTAACGATGTATCAAAGACCCTCCTGGAACACAAAACTATTATGTATATTAAACCTGGTAATAACCTCCGGGAATACTAGTAACCAAATAAGTATTTGATCCCTTATACACAAATAATAGGCTTGTTACACAATTTGGGCAGCGTCCTGCCAAAAAACACTTAGGACAAGGTCCTGACATTAAGTGTTTAAATGATTTAGAGGTTTCCAATGACCAGTCCTTCTGGTTAAAAACAAGGTTTTCAACCTGCTATGGTATGGTATTAATACAATATATGGGAGGGATCCTGGGCAATTTTAGCAAGTATCCTTGTCCCCTATATTTTGATCCTGATACTGTCCTTTTATATTAATACCCGGAACCCTGGCCCCACCTAGGCAGCAGGCATTCCTGTTTATGAGCGAGCTGTATTACAATACCCGGAACCCTGGCGCCCCAATTAGGCAGCAGGCATTCCTATCTATGAGCGAGCTGTATTAAAATTCTCCTGGAAACCTGGCCCCCAATTAGGCAGCAGGCATTCCTATCTATGAGCGAGCTGTATTAAAATTCTCCTGGAACCCTGGCCCCAATTAGGCAGCAGGCATTCCTGTTTAATGTCCCTATCTCTCAGGCAAGCTAATCAAAATAAATTAATCAATTATGCCTTGAGAGCTATAATGCAACGGGTTATAACATTGACAGAGTAAGCTGTTCAAAAATACTTTGAAAAAGTAATTTTAAAGAAAGCTTACCTGTAATGTACCCCACTTCTGGTACCATCTGTTAGGTCCTCTGCATCAGCCCCTCTGCATCAGCCCCATCTTTCCCTCAATTGGACTTTGGCGGTCAATGGAAAACTCTGTCCGTCCGGACAGATAATCAGACACCATACACCGTATGAGGTTTGATAAAGAATGCCTTTACTCCCGTTTCACAGAACATATACAATACAAAAAAGGGGGAAGAACGCAATTGAACAACCAATCACATTCAAGCATTTAAGCATTTTGTTATACAATAAAATATTGATCTGCAAGATTCATAATATTTCTTCTTTCGGACTCAACATCATATTTACTCTAAAAATGTCTCACGCAATATATGTCCTTGATAAGGTTCTCAGTATGTTTTGATAATATGGAAGTACAAAGCAGCATACTTGTTATGGGAAGCAGACCCGTTACTAGAAGCCATGAGAACTAAAACTTGTTATGGAAATGTGTGAGTGTGAGATAAACAGAATTTACAGTGAGTTTCTACAGAAAAACAGAAAACATCTTTGTTACAATACTATTAAATCTTGAAGGGTAACTCTACACTTCCCACGTTTCCCAAACAATTTACGTAATTGTTTACCCACAAATGGAGCTTTCTTTTGGTGGTATTTTATCACCTGTGCGTTTTTTTTTTTTTTGCCCTATAAACAAAATAAGACCAATAATGTTTTTAAAATTTTTTTTTTTTTTTACTTCGTGCTATGATACATATCCCCAAAAAATATATAAAAAAACAAATGCATTCATCAGTTTAGGCCGATATATAATCGTCTACATATTTTTGGTAATAAAAATCACAATAGGCATATATTGATTGGTTTGAGCAAAAGTTATCGCGACTACAAACTATGGGATTGATTTAGAGACTTTTTTGGGGGGGGTTTACTGTTAATAGTGGGACAGCAACATTGCGGTGGACAAATCTGACCCCAAATACATTTTTTTGGGGGACCAGTGACATTATTACATTGATCAGTGCTATAAAAAATGCACTGATCAATGTAAAAATGGCACTGGCAGGGAAGAGGTTAACAAGGGATTGAGTTTGTTCCCTGGGTGTGTTCTAATTGTAGGGGGGATGGGCTGCCAGGGACATGACAGAGATCACTGGGAACAGAAGATCTCTAACATGTCATTAGGCAGAATGGGGAATCGCCTTGTTTACATAATCAGTTCCCCATTCTGCCTCTGTACACAGTGGTCATGGGTCGCCGGCAGACATTGAGTCCACGGGACCCGTGGGCACGCTCGCCTGCTATCCTCCTTGCACAGACCTGCTGCACTATATCTGCGTGAGCTGGTCGGCAAATGGTTAATATTTTGAGTTGGTGCTCTGTTAACCGTGTTCCCAATTCTCTTTCCCAATTTTCTATGAATGGAGGTATTCTCGGCTCCACTATATCTGTAATTATTTTATAAATCTGTGAAATACAGTGTTTAATCGGTGTCTGTGAATTACATAATTTTTATGGAGTAGTGCAAGTGTGGGGTCAGGCTGTGTTATAAATCCAGTGAGGGAAGACCTGCTTCCAAAAGCTTTTTAGATAGGGTATCCCCAAAAGGTGTGTAAAAGGTGGCCCGTCTGTCCGCATTTTCGCCAGCATAAAGAGGTGGTGTCTGAAAATATTTTTGCTAATTTGTATGGGGTGTATTGCCATCTGTTGTAGATTTTGAGTATCATTTCCTAGTGACTCTTGCAATGGGAAGTCTTGGTAATCGTCCTGAAGGCTGACTGCCATTGGCCCAAAGTAAAGGTGAAGTTAAGGTCTGATTCCCATTTTATGAGGGTTGTTGATTTGTGGAAGGATTGCTTCTCTTGTATAATATTGTTGAGAAGCGAGATACGTTTGGTAGGAGATTTCGGGGAGGTGTAGAATTGCCATATTTTATGAGGGAGATATAGATCTGGAACAGGGTATGTGCCCAGGAAGTGCAATATGCGAATACTTGGGAAGTGCAAGTTTCTTGGCAGGTTATATACGGTTATTAGTCGCTGTACACTTTTTGGCCTTGAATTGACTAAGAAGTCCTGTATAGTAGTGATACCATAGGTTGGATACATTTTTGTGGCTAGCACAGGGATTTTGTCTTCTAGAAGGCTTAATGGGATCTGACAGTTCACCTTAAAGGGATTGGGCTTGCAGTGTGCATTTAGGAATCTCCAAGCTTGTATGGATACTTGTATAGAGGGGGAGTATTCCCGGGTGTGTCATGGTTTCTAGAGATCGCCTATAAGGAAGGCTTTTAGATGTTTTGTTGGGGATAGGGATTTCTCCACCTCTATCCAAAGGGGTACATTATCATTTCTAAACCACCACCTAAGCACGTCTAGTCTGACTGCACATAGGTAATCGCAAAGATCTACTGAACCAGCTCCTCCCACTTGTTTTTGTAGGATGAGGTTGCAGCGTGAGCATCTCGCTCTCTTACCTCTCCAAATTAATCTCCACATGAGTCTCGACAGGGTGTGAAGGTAATAGGAAGGAATGGGGATAGGTAAAGCATGAAATATGTAGAGGATTTTGGGTAGGATTGTCATCTTGAATGCTACAGTTCTACCTAGCCAGGAAAGTTCTCTTTTCAACATCTCTGTAAGTTGGGTTGTTATTTTACCAATTAAAGGTTGGAAGTTAGTGTTAGCTGAGATGAAGGTTTTAGATAGAAGCCAGACGTATATATCTGAGCAGTAGGGCAGGAGTATAGAGCTAATATCACATTAAGTATAGGACTATGAAATCCAAATTTGGACAGAGCCATTGCCATGTACCTCCAGTGAACCCTGTCGAACACCCTCTGTGCATCTATAGAAAGTAGCAGAGAAGGCGTTTGGTTTTTTTCAGCGTAATGGATAAACTTTATAATCCTTCTTGTGGCATCTGAAGTCTGACTCCCCTTCACAAATCCCATCTGGTCTCTTTGTATGAGAGAGGGTATAATGTTTGTTAAGCTTTTAGCTAGTAATTTAGCATATAATTTGATGTCAGAATTTAGGAGCGATATCAGCCTGAAGTTGGCTGGCGTGTTGGGGTCGTTCCCTGGTTTAGGTAAAGTGACTATGTAGGCTCTCAGCATTTCAGGGGGGAAGGAGGAGGATATTGTAGTTTAGGTAAAGACTTGTTGCATGTATGGTGAGAGAATGTTGCTAAAGGCTTTAAAATATTCATAGGAGAAGCCATCAGGGCCAGGAGATTTACCATTTGGCAATGTGCGGATGATTGACTCTATTTTGGATGTTGTGAATGGGGCATTCAGTTCCTGGATATGTGTGTCCGAAAGGGTAGGAAGGTTCAGCCCCTGTAAGAATTGTATGTTTTCAGTGGTCGGTTGGGGGGTTGAGGAGTCATTCTGTAAGTTATAGAGTGCTCCGTAGTAATCGACGAATTGGTCTGCGATTTATTAAGGGTTAATTAGTTTATGGTGAAGGGATGGGTGTATAAGATGAGCTATTCTTGTTTTAGTGCATTCTGCTTTGACTCTGTTTGCTAGGTATTTACCAGTTCTGTTTGGGTTGGCGTATGAAACTAGTTGTAAACATCTGAGATGTCTGTCGTACTGTTGAGAAAAAAATTCTCTCAAGCTCTCTCTGAGTGTGAAGAGGGTGTTTGTGAGTGATATATTGGGTGATGTCTTATTGCGGGATTCTAACTTATGAATTTCAGAAAGCAGGTAATTGAGTTTTGCAGTGTATCGTTTTTTCCCTCTAGCTCCTAATTGTATGAGTATGCCTCGCATGAATGCTTTATGTGCATTTCATAAAGTGTAGGGATCATCTACTGAGTGTATGTTATTGAAGAAATCCCTGAGCTACTGAGAGACCACTGGGGCAGTTTGAGGTTCTTGTAAGAGTCTAGTGTTGCAGTGCCAGATAGGGGGAGAAGAGGAGACCTCTTTTTCCGTAATTGAACGTGAAATGGCAGCGTGGTCGGACACGTGATGTCCTGTATGTGGGTGGAGGACACTTTTTGGAGCAACCATTCGTCTGTCAGAAACATATCAATTCAACAGTATGAGCAATGACTGTGAGAAAAGTAGGTATTATCCCTCTTGTTAGCATGATGGCATCTCCATGCGTCAAACAGATCCTCCAAATGGAGGAAGAGGCGTATTGACGTGGTTTGAGGTGGTTTGCTGGCTGTAGTGTCCATCTTTGGGTCAACAATTAAGTTGATATCACAGATGAGGAGGTTTCCATGTTTTGCAGAGGATACACGTTTTAGTAATTTTCATAAAAAAGAAAGTTGATGGGAGTTTGGTGCATATATTGCCACTAGGGTGTAAGGCAATGAGTTGATGGTGCAAGTGACTATAATATATCTACCTCCATCATCCAGGAAAGCTTCCTTAAAGCGGACTACCACCAAAAAATGGAACTTACGCTTTAAGGGAAGGTGACCCCCTGACATGCCACATTTGGCATGTCATTTTTTTGGGGGGGAGCGGAAACCCTCTTTTTAGAGGGTTACAGCTCCCACTTTCCGGAAGTAAGTTCACCTCTCCCCCTCCCTCTCGGCAATCATCTGGGACATGTCACAGGTCCCAGATGATTGCCTGGCCAGTCGCAGCATGGCTCGCGCATGCGCAGTGCGTGCCCGGCAGTGAGAATGCCCGGCACCCACAGTGAGAATGCCGGTGCCGCAGAGAGGAGGAGACGAGCGGGGCCCGCATCGTTGGACCTTGAGATAGGTAAGTGTCCGATTATTAAAAGTTAGCAGCTGCAGTATTTGTAGCTGCTGACTTTCAAATTTTTTTTTTAGTCGGAACTCCGCTTTAAGTTGAAATGAAAGCGAGTTTCTCAATACTAGTAGAACTGGGTGTACAAGAAAGGAAAATATGTGGATAGTCCCTGTGTGAACAGTAAGGAATTTTGGCAGTTTGGAAGTGTGTTTCCTGCACGCACAAGATGTCCACTTTGTTAGCTGGCCTCTTTTCACAGAGAGTGTCTCTTTGCGGGGTGGTTGTCCCCTTGCGTTTAAAGATAGGAAATTGATGTTCATCTGTAGATTAGGTGTTGGTGTGTGGTGGTATGCTGGGAGTACTCACTGTGTGGGCGAGGTTCCCACCCACGTAGGGCTAGTTTCTTTGGCTTGTTTGTGGGCGACTTGTTACCAGCAGATGTGAAAATCCTCAGGTGGGGGCCTTCTGGATGGTTTAGGTGTAACATGCTGGTCGTACAGATGTCAAAAGTATGCATGGTGTATAATGCACCTCTGTGTGTATCAAACAAGGGGTAAGAAAACAATGCAAGAACAATGTGATAAGAACATGAATGAAACCATAAAAAAGAGGATCGTTTGACAGATCCGAGAGCAGTAAACTGCTTTATGGAATTGGGAGAAATAGGAAGAAACACATTGGTCTTCCGGGACCAGAGAGAGAACTGGTTCTCTGGAACCTCCATTGGAATGTTTATTGTTGGAGCGCTTGTGTGATACCACCTGCCAGGGATCTTGGATTGTAGGCAGTTGCAAGGCGTGTGTAGGGGTTGGTTCCTGTTCAGGGATGATACCCCACAGGCGCAATGCCTCCATGCCTTCTTCAATGGTGGTGATCAAGGACATTACCCCGCTTATGGGTTACGGATAGTGTTGCGGGGTACTTCCACTTGTGTGGAACCTTGTGGTTCCTTAAGGCCTTGGTGATGATTGCTAGGTTGCGACGGCATTGTAGAGTATGCCTGGATAGATCTGGGAGTAGATGGATGGTTGCATACTGAGGTTGTGCATTTTCAGGCCTCCGAGATGCATGTAGGATTTGTTCTTTCATGTGGTAGAAGTGTATTCGCAACAGAACATCCCTAGGAATCTGCAGGAAGGAACAAGGGTTTTGGGTACCCCGTGGATCCTATCTATTATGAGAGCTTGGGCATTCAGGGATGGTACCAGTGTGGATAACAAAGCTTGGGCATATTGTAGCAGCTGAGTGGCCAAAACAGTTTCAGGGACACCCCAAATTTTGAGGTTGTTCCTTCTCGATCTGTCCTCCAAATCTGCCACTTTATCTTTCAACAAAGCTACCTCTTTACTCTGAGCTGTTTGCGCATCAACTAGGGTATTGAAAGAAGAAGTGTATTCGCCCATTTTTTTGTTTGATGTCGTCTACTCTGCTTCCCACAGACTGGACCTCTTCTTGACACTTGTTGATACCTGTTAGTATGTCAGCTTGCAGGGATGCCCTCAAGGATAGTGGCATCTCTTTAAGTGTGGTATCCGATATAAGTTGGTCTGATGTTGGGAAGGCAGTAGTGGGATCTATTATGTTATTGGAGGTTGCACTATTAGTGGTGCGGGGTCTGCTTAACTCCATATTGGGATCACTGTGCAGCCTGGCAGGCAAAGCCATAACAGGGTCTTGACTTTGCAGGACTCCCCTAGAGGTGCTTGATGCTCTTGAGGACCCGCTTTGTGTGATAGCCTTATGTGATGCCTGTCTGGGAGCCCCATGCCCACTGGATGAAGCCACGGCCTTGTTATCCGGCCGCTGTGTCCGGGCGCCGGCGCTATTTTGTTGTAGCCCGCGCGCAGCTTAGGTGAAGAAGCCCGGCAGCTTACACATCTACGGCAGTTTCTTTCGGTGCCTAGTCATTCCCGGATGTCTCTGCGGGTTCAGGGGAGTGTTAGTAGCGGTGGGTGGTGCAGTGAGGCTCCAATGGATGGCTATTTTCTCCGGCGGCCATGCGGAGCTCCTATCTCATGCTTCCATCTTGGAGCCCAGTCGCCACGCCCCCTGTGTTTCAAATCTGGAAGTGACCATATTTTTTAATTTTTTATAATATTTTTTTACTGAGTGTTTTTTACATAATCCCCAAATTGTATTTTATTCCCTGGAATAAAAATATTTGTGCCTAATGGTGATATTAAAGGTGAGTTGTATTCCCATTTTGCCAACCGATACATTCTATCCCAAATTCTAAAAACATTTTTGGTTAATTCATGTGCTGTTTTATTCAATATTCTATCTTTGTGTTACCCATATATTTCTAATATAATTGTGTTTTACTTTATTTCTAATTTCACCCATCTTTTATCATTTTTTACCTTACCCCATTCAACCATTTGTGATAGGACCACTGCCTCATAATATCTTCTGATATGTGGTGCAGCTAGTCCCCCATGTGCTTTATCTTTACTCAATGGTGCATATTGTATTCTCAGTTTCTTTCCTTGCCAGATACATTTTAGTATCAATCCTCCTAATATTTTAAAATATATCTGGGGTAGAGCTATTGGTAGCATCTAAAATCTGTACAGAATTTTGTCAATGTTAGAATCTTTATTATATTTATTTGTCCTATCCAGGAAAGAGGTGTCATGACTATTTTTTTAGTTCCACTCTAATCTCATTCATTAAAGGGATATAGTTTGCTTGGTATAGCTTTCCCACGATGGAGCAAGTTTTATTCCAAGGTACCGTATTTGCCAGCGTATAAGACGACTGGGTGTATAAGACAACCCCCTATTTTTCCAGTGAAAACGTAGGTTTGGGGCTATACTCGCCATATAAGACTACTCCCCTTCCGAGGCAACACCATTTACAAAAAAAACATCAGAAACAAAAAAAAAAAAAACATCAGACTTAACATCAGAAAAAGGAAACTACTGAACTACAAGTACCAGAGATCCCACAATTGGTAGGCAGCAACAATGAATCCTCTCCTCCAAAGCACCATAAATCATACCTGTATTTTAGGGGAGATCTGGAGCTGGATGTGCAGTACAGGATGCTTTGTTAATATGTAGAGCACCAAGTACACACAGTATATGATGCTGTGTTAGTACAGTAGCGCCAGGTACACTTCAGAATACAGTGTGCAGACAGTGTGCACCGCTGAGCCAATCACGGCAGGCATTGTATTTTGCTAATCTGTTGATGGATACAAAGCCTGCTCGGATTGGCAGAGGCTGTGACATCAGCCCGCGCTGCTCTGACTCATGTAGCCTGCTTGGATTGGCAGAGGTTCTTACCCAATCCAAGCAGGCTCTGTATTCATCAGAGTGCATCGCCCGCCAGGATTGGCTGAGCGGCGCATACTATATACATATTACAATTTTACAGAGCGCTCGGCGGACTGATATCCATCTGGTGGCTTCTTCACTTGGCATAAAAGACGACCCCCCGCTTTTTGGTTGTGTAATTTCGGTGTAAAAAGTAGTCTTATACTCCAGAAAATACAGTATGTTAAATCTGTTTTCCCCCATGTAAAAGGGAATTCTCCCCGTAGAGCTTGTTCTTCCATCTTATCTATATTTATATTCAATATCTCTGTCTTTACAGCATTGATCTTAAAATTAGACAGTTCTCCGTATTTTTTGAGTTATTTGACCAAATTTGGTAATGTTTTTCTGGGGTTAGTTACATAGCACAGGACATTGTCTGCATATGCTGTTGTTTTATGTTCTTCTCCTCCTATCTTTAGGTCTCTTAGGTATGAATTCCTTCTTGTTGACAATAGGGGTTCTAATGACAAAACAAACAAGAGAGGTGAAAGCGGACACCCTTGTCTTGTACCATTCATTATTTCCAAGGTTGATGATAGACTTCCGTTTATTTTCACTGCGGCCGTAGGGTGGTTGTAAAGAACTTTGACCCACTCAACCATCGTAGGGCCTATTCCTATATTCTCTAATGTTGTCATCATAAATCTTCAATCTACTCTATCAAATGCTTTTTCAGCGTGTATTGACAGAAATAGAGTGGGGGCCTTTTTGCTTTTAGAATTATGTAGCAGGGTCTGCATGGATCCATTCAGGGATCAGTTCTTTCAATCTACTTGCTAGTACCTTTGTATATAATTTTGTATCTGCATTCAATAGTGCTATAGGTCTGTAGCTGGAGCACAGAGTTGCATCCTTACCTTCTTTAGGTATCACTGTGACATGTGCCAACAGTGATTACTTCCTCATATTTTCCCTTGGGACAGCAGGCCACACCTTGCCCCTTAAGTTAGTTCCCCGGATACAACCATAAGCCATAATAATAATTTACACACACACACATCAACTTTTGGCAAAAAATTGGCCGCGGTAAATTTATTGGTTTTACATCATATCTATTCAAAAGCATAAATAATAAATCAAATATTCAGACAAACTTTAATAACATCAAAACCTTTGCCCAGTTTTTAGAACACGGGCTAAATCTTTTATTCCACAAAGAAAACGTCCCCACCAGCCGGACTTGTGTAACCAGTCCAGCCTACCCCATATACGCAGCCATTTCAATGCTGCTCTGCAGCCCCAGATTGTTGGCACCCACATCCGAAAGGTGAATCCCATCCTGCCTGTACAGCCCTGGGATACCACCCTCAAGATCCACGTGCCAATATGCCAATCCACCCAAAAGTGGCATATACTTAGCCAACGTCCTGTTGACCCTCTTCCTCATCTTCTCCAGCACTCTATGAAACGGGGAAGACAGCCAAACGAGGCGAGGAACAATTTCCGAGAAAATGATGACTGTACCCAGGGAAGACAAATGGAACTGATGAAGGTCCCGTTTAATCATAAATAACAGATCTAGCGTACAAACTGAACCTAAATCATTACCACCAAGATGAATTATCAGGATCGAAGGTGGGGGCCAAAACTGAAGTAACTGCGATAAATGAAAATATAATTGCTGCCACCGCAGCCCTCTTACACCTTTCCAGTATATGGCGAAGGATTCCGGCTGTAATGACAGGTTGACACCATACCTGCGCTGAGCCGCACGCTTCCATGCCCAATATATGTACGAGTGGCCCAGAATCCACACGCAATGCTGAAAACCTAAAATAAAAGTGACAAGTTAGGTCTGACATATTTTTGAAAACAATTGGACCTCCACCTTCCCAAACCCATTATGGCTTTGGCCGGCAAACCCTTCTCAGCAGCATCCGAGGCTGCTCCTATTCTGAAGGAATGGGAGGAAAAACTAAAATTTTGTAAACCCAAATTCTTAAGACAGAGTTTTAGGACGTGTGAAAATTGGTATTTAGTTAAAGGGGACCGGTCCAAATGACCGAGAAAATGGCTTACCCCAAACGGACGTATGGCAAGGAAATCCGTGACCAGTGTCACCGGACACACTGAAGTGTCATCCTGTGCCGATAATGCCACCCAAGCCCCACGACCCAGTTGGTTGGTTTTTGATCATCGCAAAAAAAAGGCGTACCTGGCCTTGGTCAACCAGCACATGTTCTGCTAACATTCCTAAAGGGCTCTGCTTGGACCCAGGCAGCAAATCAGAAACCCGAAAGACTCCAAAATAAAAAAGGACAAAGGCCACCCTGAAAAGCAGAGACTCATAACTATTAAAACAAACCCCAACTGTGGCAGCGCAAAGATGCTTAAGAAGTGATAAATTGATAGGCCGCCTGCCATCCGGAGCAAAATTTGCTTTCCGATAGCCTTTCAAGGCCTGTTTCACCGTAAAAAAACTTGAGCAAGGCGGGTGACCCTGCATTCGAAAGAAAAAGGATACCCCCACCAAGGTTTTTGCTAGAAGACCATAGGAAGGCCGACCTTCCATTAAAGAGGCCAAAAAAGCCAAAACAGCCTGCTCCGTGGGCGTCTTCCAAGCAAAACCAGCACTGTCTGCAAAGTGGATCCACTTCCTCCAAGCTGCGGAATAGTCCGCCCAAGTCCTGGAAGCGACTGAACCTTTGGCTTCAACCACCGGAGCTAGATCAGTTGCCAAAGGTAAGTCGGGCACTGCGTCCCTTCTACATCCGCTTCCGGTAGCAATTCGCGAAAACGCTGCATCTGAAAACGGGAAAGAGCGTCAGCTATGTTATTCAACACCCCCGGCTTGTATTTAGCCTTAATCCAGATGTTCAATTTTAAACATAAAAAAAAAACAAATGACGCAGGACCTTTACTACCAAAAGAGAGCTGGAAGAAAGGCAATTCACAGCGAAAAGAACCCCTTTATTGTCGGTTTCGACCAGAATACGTTTGTTCGCAAAAAAATTTCCCCAAAGTGATACTGCCACCACAATTGGAAAAAGCTCCAAAAGCACCACGTTCTTAGTTGCTTTCTGACGAACCCACGCCTCTGGCCATACTCCGCAGCTCCAATGCGATCCCCAGATTGCCGCAAAACCTTTGGAACCCGCTGAGTCGGTGAACAAATGGAAATCGGGGGCAAAAATAAAATCCGACTGAAAAAAGGAACGGCCGTTTAATGACGCTAGAAAATCAGCCCAAACCACCAAGTCTTCCTTGAGGGAAGCCATCAGGCGAAGGTGAGAAAATGGAGATTTCAAATCGGACGTCGCCATGTACAGGCGCCGTGAGGAAATCCGCCCTACCGGCATGATTTTACAGGCAAAGGCCAGGAGACCCAGTAGCGACTGCATCTCCTTCAACAAAACCTTCCGTCTCCGTAAAAAAACGCAATCAAGGTCCTCATTTTATCTATCTTGGCCTGCGGCAAACTGAATTCCTCCGCCACGGTATCGATCAAAATACCTAAAAATTCCACGGAAGTCGCCGGGTGACAAGTCTTCTCATTGGCCAGCGGAACCCCAAAATGCCCCGTAACAACGCTAAACAGCTGCAAGAGCCGAGAACAAATGTCAGTTTGCTGGACCAATGAACAAAAAATCATCTAAGTAATGTGCGATTGAATCCCTGCCGGACTCAAAACACAAAACCCAATGAAGGAATGTAGAAAATGTTTCAAAATATGTACAAGACAAAGAGCATCTCATCGGAAGACATTTGTCAAAAAAATAAAATCCGTCGAAATAAAAACCCAAGGAACTGAAAGCCGCCGGAGCGATCGGTAAAAGCCTAAAAGCCGACTTCACACCTGCTTTTGCCAGCAAGGCGCCCCGACCACACGCTTTAATTTTAACGATCGCCTCTTCAAAAGACACATATGCCACAGAACACAGCGATTCCTCAATCTCATCATTTAATGATCCGCCCTTAGGAAAAGAAAGATGCTGAATTAATCGATCGAATTTGGTTCCTTTTTGGGTACCACCCCTAGCGGAGAGATGCGGAAATCGCTAAACGGAGGAGATTTAAAAGGGCCCGCTATGCGACCTTCTGCAATTTCTTTAAAAACCTTTTCCCTCACCACCTCTGGGAACTGGCTGACTGACTTCAAGTTAGCCACAATAGTGCACCCAGAAAATGACGGAAGAGAAAAACCAACAGAAAATCCCTCAGTTAGCATATGCGCCTTCTCCCTGTTTGGGTACCGCTACAACCAAGGTTGCATGTTTTCCAGCCTCACTGGCGTGCAGGCTCTTTGGAAAAATATGGCCCTGAGGCCTGCTAGGACCAGCTGTTTTCTTAAAACATCTCACCACCGAATGAGGCCCACCACATAAAGAACACTCGTGCCGGTACTTGCATGCGGTATTAAAGTGACACTGATTTTCGTTAAAAGAAAAACAACAACCCCTGCGATACGCCAGGTTACCCGGGATACCTGGGTGAACGGGATTCTGGCGTATAGCAGGCGCTCTCTGGGGCGAAATTAAGTTAAGCCATAGGCCCATGTCCTTCATCCCCCATCTTAAAGATGGGTGAACAGCCAGTTTCTGGCGAAATGACTCATCATACGCGAACCACCGCAGGCCGCCAACATTTTTGTAGGCCTCTAAAACATGATCTAAGTGTTGAAACAAACCGCCGCTCAATGCAGGGCGCTTCTCCACCAAAACACTGGCAAACACAAAGAATGCCTGCAACCAATTATTAAACGAGCGAGGTACCGCCCTACGCCTATCCTCCTCCTGATCCCCTTTTTTGTCAGATTTTAAAATAAAATATTTTGCGGCGGGAAGAAGGGATAGCACCTCCACAAATTCCCCCCGCCAGATTTTTTCCTTAACCGCCATAGGGAGATGATACCCCAATGGAGAAATTTCACACGGCATTACTCCTTTAAAACATGATTCAGGAACTGAATTTTCCCTAACAGGAGTGTGCATGTGTACATCCCCAGAGTGTGTGCTGCCTAACTGACTATGTGACACAGGAGCTGTCTGTACATTTAAAGGTGCAAGGACAAAGCTAGCAGAGGCAGACCCATAGGCAGACCCATAGGGGGAGATAGCTAGAGAAGGAGGAAGAGCAGGAGAAGAAATACCAGCAGCAGAGAGCGCATGAGAAACAGCTGACAGGTAAACCAATATATCATTAGCAGTAGACTAAGTATTGTCATGCGGCCTGCAAACCCATGGCATTGAAAAGAAAGAGGTACTTCCCTAAAATATCAGTGTCTGATTTACCCAGGAGGCTGTTGAGCGCATACCCGATGATGGTCAGTGAACCAAAGACTCCAAGAAGGAAGAGGGCTACTTACTGAAACATTGCGGTGTACATGTCCCACAAAAGAAGCTTTTTCAAGTGCACGCATGACAATACTTTCCCCAAGTTGACCTCAAGGATTGGAGGTACACTGATCTGACACCTAGAGCCTGTAAGGAGGTGGACGTGCGGAGGAGATGGCTGGTTACTGTGGAAATTATTGAGAGGCTTATTTATCTCCAGGTTCTGGTGAGTGCATCCCCAAAGGGGAGTTTTGATCTGCACGTGGTGACAAGAGTGGTGATACCCTCGGGTGGAAGCTTTGCTACCTATCACGAAAAAGACTTTATAATATTTATTTTTTCACCATCAGACAGTGTTTGGGTATCATGGTGATTCAACAGGACTTTTATATATAAGTCGGTGTATATAAAGGACATTTAGCGCTGCTGCAATATTTAAAGGGACAGTAACATATTTTATTATTGATGTGATACACGGACCCAGATTTTAATATTGCCTTTTTCCATTTTCTGTTATACAACAAAGTGGCTGCTTTTATGAGGATACTATTTATTTATTATTCTTATATATTTATTGTTATTTATCTTAAGATCACTAGATCCAGGAGCGCGGAGGGGTGGTCCTAAGGGCGGCATTTTAGGTTCTATCCACTCGTATTATATTTTTTATGTAGTTCTAATACATATATTCTTGTTATTAACCTATGCATTAGATATCAATATGCCTCTAATATAGGCTTTATGTGCTTCCCAAACCGTGGCCTCCGAAACTTCAGGGGTTTTCGTTAAACTGGATATATAGCTCTAACTCTTTTCTTATGTTCATTTCTACTACCTTATCTTGTAATAAATTCTCATTTAACCTCCATAAGCCCTTTTCACTTTGACTATTATTTATTTTTAATTTCATTGTTACCGGAGCATGGTCCGATAGTGTCTGTATACCTATAGATCAGGGATATGCAATTAGCGGACCTCCAGCTGTTTCAGAACTAAAAGTCCCATGAGGCATAGCAAGACTCTGACAGCCACAAGCCCAATCATAACACCCAGAGGCAGAGGCATGATGGGACTTGTAGTTTTGCAACAGCTGGAGGTCCGCTAATTGCATATCCCTGCTATAGATGATCCTCCTACTGATTCTAACAATCTGTGCTCCACCCTTATATAGTCCAGTCTTGAATACGTTGCGTGCACAGGGGAATAAAAAGTATAGTCTCTTGTCCCCGAGTGCTGAACCCTGCCATTTGGCACTGATGACATTTTTTTTTATCCTCTTATGCTGATGTCTTCTTATCCCCTGTGCATGCAACAAACTATCGACCCTTGGGTCCATGCAGAAATTCAGGTATCCCGCCATAATTAGGTTACCTTTCTTAAAATCCATCAGTTTTCCCAGAATTCCTGTCAAGTTCCCTGTCGGTTTTTTATTTGGATAGTATATATTTGCAAATGTGTATTCTATTTCTTGTATTTTTCCTCTTATAAATATATACCGGCCCTCCGAGTCCACTTTCTTTTCTTCAAAGGAGAACCTCACCTCTCTTGCAATTCCTATCACTACTCCCTTTGCTCTTTTTGTTGGGGAATCTCCATAGTACCATATTGGATGTTCTTTTGAATATATTCTTATCTTTGTGTCCTGTGCTATGTGAGTCTCTTGTAGGAATATATACTCGCTGCATATTGTTTACTTTCCTTTAATATTTTATGCCTTTTTCCTGGTGTATTTAAACCTCTAACTTTATATGTCAGTAATTTTAGTTGTCATCTTTTCTTTTCCACCCCCTCCTTCTCCCCCCTCTTCTCCTCACTCCCCTCTTCCTCCTCCCCCAAATGGAGGGCAAGAGTAGAGGGGTTTTCCTGGCATCTACCATATGGAGTCAACCTACCCAAAGAAGCATGAAAGGGACAGATCTGAACATGCTGGCATGTTATTTTCCCACCCTCCCTCTTTTTCCCCCTTCTCCCCATTTCCCACCCCCTTCCTTTTCCTCCTCGCAGATTCATAACTCTCTTTTGGGCTGCCTTTGCCCTTCTGCTCCTTTTGTCCTGAGGTGGTGCTCTGTTTAGAGTTCATGCTACTCCCCCTCCACTAATAAAGTAAAGGTGGCTCTAGAGCCCACCAAGTTCCCAGGCCTTCACCCCCCCTTTTCTCATTGCTTTTTATTCAACTTCCCACCACCCCAGATCCCCTCTCCTCTTCCCCATTACCCCAAGGTGCAATATTTATGTTTTTCCTTCTTCCTTATCTACAGTTCGTTTTATTTATGTTTTTCCTTAGAATCAGCTGCCACTAGCCTTCTTCTTATGTAGTTCTTTCTTTCCTTACAATTGCCTCTTCTATAATTTCTGGGGTAGGAATGTCCAGATTTTTACAGAAGTCTTAAGTACACACGATCGGATTTTCTGCTGGGAATTGTGTGATGACAGACTGTTGGCCTAAAATCCGACTGTTTGTACGCTCCATCGGACAATTGTTGTCGGATTTTCTGCAGATAAATGTTGGATGGCAGGCTTATAAATTTTCCCCGGACAACAGTCTTGTCAAATTTTCCAATTGTGTGTACACAAGTCTGTCAGACAAAAGTCCAAAGTACAAACACGCATGCTCGGAAGCAAGGACGAGCCATAAGCGGTCGGTCTTGTAAACTAGCATTCGTAATGGAGAATTAACATTCGTGACGTGGTAAATTATGAAATCTCGAAATGCAGCGCACATTCTCTTCTTCTTTAATGGGATAATAATGAAGCTGCTTAGCTGGTGATACTGATGGAGTTATGGCAAACGCATTTTCAATGGCTTTTTTTTTCTAGTGATATCAAGAATAATATTATGCTTGTTGTTTTTTTTTTTTTTTTGGTGCAAGTTACCACAACACCATTATCTCGTAGTTTTTAAGATCAAAGATACAACTATTTTTAAAAGCAGGGGGTAATAAAGTTATAGATACAGTTGCTGATTCTGCATCATAGAAAACTATACCCACAAGGTTTTTGGAGGTAGACTATCTCGGTACTAGGTATTGGATCAAATAAATCATAATAGATAGAGAAAATACAAAATATATTTAATGAAGGAAAACATATATGAATAAAATATGTACATCTGTACAGACAAATTCAATTTAAAATCAAGTTAACCGCACCACAACATAGCATGTCAAGACAAATTTATATTGGGTTTCCCCTCAAGATTCGTGTTGAACACGTCTGAACCGCTTCATCAGGAGTATAGTCTAGAAAAAAATCATAATTTTATATACAGCATAAACACAACAAAGCAATTTGTATATGAAATAGTAATACAAAGTATCACAAAAACCTTGTGGGTATAGTTTTCTATGATGCAGAATCAACAACTGTATCTATAACTTTATTACCCCCTGCTTCCAAAATTATTGATATGGATGATGGTACTCTAAACTTTTTTCTTGTATTTTACGCTATCTGAGGCTATACTCTCTTTATTGCCATATACACAGAACGGATAATACACCCATTTTCTCGGCACCTACCTCTGAACAGCAACAGTAGGTGGTGCTTTTTCGTGAGTGTCTCTATATGATACATATATATTATTATTCATTATTTTTTGTTTTCACCATAATCGCAATTGACTATGGATGTTCTTGGCACTAATTGGGTAGGTTTTATGTCTAATCTAAAGACCTCTTGTCTAAATGATCACAAAATTGAAGATGATCTAAAGTTTTTCTTTGCTAGAATGTTTGGTTTTTTGAAACGTAAGTCGCATTTACATTGGCATATCGAGTACTTTAAAATGTATGTTACGGAGAAAATCTTTCCCCTAAGACTGCGGGGCCAGATTTTCCCCACTATTAAAGATTCATCTATAGAATTTAAAAAGACCTGGGAGAATATCTTGATCAATTGTATCGATTTAATGAAACCCCTTATTACACAATACTCGGATGATATGAACTTATTGAACATTGAGATAGAACGTCTAAATTCAACATATCTACATTTGATGGACAGTACAGTCTTTAACACCAAATGGAAGGAATTCAGAGATCGTTTGGAAACAATGAACAAAGATATCATTGTTAAAAAACAAAATAAATTCAGCAAAGACCAGATTGCCTTTGCCGAAGGATATGCATATCGCTGGTCTGAGAGGAGTGTAGGCAGAAGGGGACCTCCACGGAATAATGTCCCAAGAAATTCCAATATGGAGGCCGAATCCGATTCCTCTTTTCTCCACCCTCTCACTCCAGAGTAATGCACGCCCTACAACTACACCAGATAAAAATTCTACACGGAAAAGACTACGTTATGGCGGTGGTACTCCACCAACCAACTCCAAGAAAAATAAAAAAGCTCCCAAGATCCCTAAACCTCCCTGTACCCAGCCCACATCTATTTCCACTGACTCTCCATTAGAAGGAGCGGTAGGTAATTCGACCCTTCACGGCACTATCCCCAAGGTACTTAATTCAGCTATGATGACTAACAAATATACTAAGGTCAATGAAGACCTGATTTTTTTAGATTTCAAGAAACAGTAGGGGAACCTGGACACATATGTACTCAAACCTACACAAGCTGTACAGAATACACAGCCCCCACCCAACACTCCCATCACAGCATCGATTTAAATATCATCAATCTCACTCCTTATCACGTCACTGAGGAAGAAGCCTCAGTGTTACAACTTGGTTTAGGCGTTTGCCCTTATGATGCCTTGAAGGTCAATGAAACCATCAAAGATCTTTATCTTTTTGCACAAAATCTCACTTCTAAATTTATTTTTGACAAGGAGCGTACCAACTTAAATCTTGAACGTGAACTGGCGGGAACACACCAAGCATTTCAGCATGGAAGAATTTCGGGCACTTCGGGACCTCATGTTATTGTACGATGAATGGGCTGTTGACAGTTCCCAATCCGTACAAACGAATCTACACATGGTAGCCCGCAGTATCCCTTTAGGCAACCATGGGCTAAGACCTAAATCTTTTCGATTACGATCGCGTCATTTTCCAGACTTAATGACTTGCCCCACAATTTGGGCCTTTTTACAGGCCACTGTTAGGGACCTAAAAGTACAACAGTGGCATGAGGCCTCCCCCAATCTTGATCAGCGACAGTTACAGGCCCTTAAAAGGTTACAGAGACGATCTGATATTATTATTAAACAGTCGGATAAGGGCGGAAATATTGTCTTAATGACACATGAACAATATCAAGCGATGTGTTTGAATATCCTCAACAATCGCAACTGGTATTGTCCTATTACTCAATCCCTTGTATCCTCGTTTGCCCGGGAACTCAGTGTCCTTTGAGGTGAGGCCTTTCATTTGGGCCTCATCGACAAGAACACTTTTGAGTTCCTGGTTCCTAAGTTCCCACGTACCCCCACATTCTATTCACTTCCTAAAACCCATAAAAATTTACAGACACCACCGGGTAGACCCATCGTCTCAGGGATAGGTTCCTTGACTGACAATGCAAGTAAATTTGTTGATGCATTTTTGATGCCCAATGTACGCAGTCTCCCCTCATATATTCGAGATACTACAGACTTGTTCCAACATCTGGAGGGGATCCAGATCCCTCCGGATGCCCTGCTCGTGGCGATTGACATCAAAGCCCTTTACTCGAGCATTCCTCACGAGCAGGGTGTCCTGATGGCTGGATCCTTTCTATTTGAACAAGATACAACTACCTGGCCTCTAAATGATTTCATTTTGGCAATCCTCAAATTTATTTTGACCAAGAATTATTTTACATTTAATGATCAATTGTTTTTACAGACTCAGGGAGCCACCATGGGGACTTCGTGTGCCCCAGCATATGCTAATCTCTATCTGGAGGGCTGGAAAAGATTTGTGCACTCGGATGAAAAATATGCAGAATTCTTGACGGATGTACTTGTATGGTATCGTTATATTGATGATCTGTTTGTGGTATGGACTGGGTCCAGGGACAAACTATTTGAATTCATCCACCAGCTGGGTGAAAACACCTTTAACCTTAAATTTACCTTCAATGATGATGATGGTCAGATCCCCTTCCTGGATCTGTCCATCATCAAACAATCAGATGGCAGTTTGGGGACTGATCTTTATTGTAAACCCACTGCGGGCAATACTTTGCTTTTTGCTACCAGTGCTCACCCTAAACCACTGGTCCGTAGCATACCTTTCGCGCAATATCTGCAGCTACGCAGAAATTGCACATTTGAAAGCGACTTTAGGATACAGGCCAATGCGCTCCGTGAGCGTCTTCTGGCCCGAGGATACTCCTCTACCAACCTCAGAAAGGCTTTTAACAAAGCTTTTCGAAGATCTAGGAGCTCACTATTATTCAATCGTCCCAAAGCAGTATCTACCCCTACCGAATCGGTTAGATTTGTTACTACATATTCTGCCCATCATAAAATACTAAGAAACATTTTGTCCAAGAACTGGCATATATTACCAGAACTCAAATTTTAAATAAACATATACGTCCCAATCCGGAACTGGTATTCCGTAGAGCATGTTCCCTATGTGACTGTCTGACATGTAGCCATTATACAGCGGTCAATCCCCCTAAGACTAGACCCTATGGAACTTTCAAATGTGAATGCTCACGTTGCCCCTGGATTAAAGAAGGTAAACGCTGTATGTTGCCCAATGGTGAAACCTTTATCCCTAGATCTTATGCAGATTGTGGCACTAGAGGGGTCATTTATCTTATGACCTGTAGTTGTAAAGCGTATTATGTGGGCAAAACGATTTGTGAACTAAGGCAGAGTATTGGGGATCACCTA
Source organism: Lithobates sylvaticus (assembly GCA_028564925.1). NCBI lineage: Eukaryota > Metazoa > Chordata > Amphibia > Anura > Ranidae > Lithobates > Lithobates sylvaticus. Next base: position 340,202,013 of record CM053026.1, on the reverse strand, counting down.
TATTATTCTGGAAGCGGCAAATTAACCACGATAGGTCGCCATATCGGAATCTATCACTGACACAACACATCTGTGGTTCGTTTCCAGGTTCTGGAGGTGATATATCCGAACCCGAGGGGTGGTGATTGGGACCGAACAATTCTACAGAAAGAAACTCTGTGGATTGAACGGCTCAACGCCACCTGTCACCCTGGCTTAAACGAAATGATATCATACAAACCCTTTTTATAAGCTTAGGGTAATCATCACGTTTATACTGATGCCCAACGAGGATCCCCTTATAGACCCTTTATCTGTAAATTTATCTACGTCTCCTTCGTAGGTCTGTCCCTGTATTCTTATGCCTGTAGCGTATGAATTTCTGTCCCCTCTCATTAGAGTGCCAGCCCCTAAGTAGCCCTACTTTCGGATCCTAGGACAAAGTAGATCCCAAGCGTTTTAATTGGTGAAACTTTTTTGGGGGTAATACTCCCCCTAAGTCATGGTATGCTGTATATTGTTTGTAATCCTGTTTTGAATATTGTCTACATTATTGTTCATTTATGTTGGTTGCTGTAACAGGGAGACCTGCTCACCCTAGCAGGATGGTCAAGTGAGGCAATACATGTGAACCTACCCCATAATTTTGGGGTCCCCTATTGGCGGATGTGTGCCTGCCCTGGTTGGACAATTTTGTCAATTGTCCCACTTACTAAACTTAGCCCTGGACTTGGTCCATAGAGCTAAGTTTGGTGCACTACTGATGATGCTGCGCGATACAGCCTTGTTTACCCCCTTCACGCCTTGCGCGTATCTCCACCTACCGCGCATGCGCAGCGGCACTGGTCATCACGCGTCCACGCATTGTGGGTCAGGTGTACCACCTGACCCATCATGCATGGCTTTGATGGGCGGGCACGCTGTGCGTGAGCGCGCGGACCCACGCACTCCCTTAGTGTGGACGAGGCTGACCCCATGACGTCAGACGCCGCCGCCATGGAGGTTGGGTTGCTTAAATGGCGGTGCTATTCAGACCGACATTGAGCAAGTGTGAGGACTCAGGTGCCAGGCTAATACTGGGACGCAACTCTATACAGGTCTGTATATGCTTGCCTTTGGGGACATTGACACAGTGTTTGACCTTTATGCCTCCAATGTAAGGCTTTATATTTATCTAATGTTTACCTGTCTTTCATTACAGACTACTTCCTTATCTGGACCAGAGATCTCTGGCCTAGACAGTGGTCGGTCCATACCTACACTAGGACCCCAATTTTCTTAATGTACTGTTAATACATCCTGTTATTTAGCCCAGGCACCAAATCTGGCTCTATTACTCATTTGGTGAGTTACTTTTCTATTCAGCAATTATTGGTTTCTTGGTGGTGGACCCCCTGAGAATATCAAACCAATGATCGGTGCACTGTTTTACTTGTATGGGTACCTTCTCTGTTAATCTTCTCAACCTCTCTGACCCTAACTCTTTATTTTCACGTGGGTTGCATTGCTGTGTTCTCTCTTATTTCTCCTATCTTCTCTTGCTTCTCCTTTCCCCCTTCCCTCCCCTGTCCCCTCTTCCTCCTTGTCCCCTCTTCCTCCTTGTCCCCTCTTCCTCCTTGTCCCTCCCCCCTTCCCCCCTCCCCCCCCTTTTTTCCTTCTCAACTCCTTCTTCCCCCCTACCCCTCCCCTTTTCTTTTTCTTCTTATATGTTTCTTTCCCTTTCTCCTCTCCTTCCCCCCCTCCTTTTCTTCCTCTCTTCCCCTCCTTTCCCTCTTATTCACTTTATGCCCTCTACATCTTTGTAGAAGCTTTACCCCCACATTATGCCTAATCCCTTTGACACCTTGCTGGGTTCCTTACCATATCACTACACTTGATATGTGGATATACAAGCGTACCATTATCCCTAAATTTGTTTTTATGTTTACAATATCAGAGCCTGTCCTACACAATCCCCCACATCCGCCGCAGGGGGGAAATTGTTGGGTTCCATGAGTTTTTGCCTCCGCCTGTATTGGTGAGCTAGTCTCCTTATTTCTGATACTTTGTATTACTATTTCATACATAAATTGCTTTGTTGTGTTTATGCTGTATATAAAATTATGATTTATTTCTAGACCATACTCCTGACGAATCGGTTCAGACAGCAAAACCGGTAGAGGAACCGCCCCCTACGTTTGTTCAACACAAATCTTGCGGGGGAAACCCGATATAAATTTGTCTTGACATGCTATGTTGTGGTGCGGTTGATTTTAAATTGAATTTGTCTTTACAGATGTACATATTTTATTCATATATGTTTTCCTTCATTAAATATATTTTGTATTTTCTCTATCTATTATGATTTATTTGATCCAATACCTAGTACCGAGATAGTCCACCTCCAAAAACCTTGTGGGTATAGTTTTCTATGATGCAGAATCAGCAACTGTATCTATAACGTTATTACCCCCTGCTTCCAAAATTATTGATATGGACGATAGTACTTTTTTCTTGTATTTTACGCTATCTGAGGCTATACTCACTTTATTGCCAAAGATACAACTATGTGGGTGTCCTTTGTTAATTTTACATTGTATTTTTTTTAAATGTAACTGCCTACTCCCAAACTGTTATTTGAAGTAAAACACATAGCCAAGTATTATTCTCCACGATTTTTTTAATGTGCATTAAAAAAAGAAAACAAATAAAATTAGACATGCTATCTGCCAATAGAACTTAACCAAAAAGTGCATTCTATGCATCCAAAAATATGGAAAATATACCAAATCAAATCATTATCCAACCAAAAAAATAAATAAAAGCCTCATGCATGTGTCCTGCTTCTTAATATAGGGGTTCAACAATGCCAAGAGTTGGTGAAAGCAGGGGTCCGTCATCCGGAGATAATTCCGAAAATCATCCAGATTATTCTCTTGGAGCTCCCGCAGCAAAGGCATATGACATAATTGGTCACGATTAATAAAGCAACCAATTTTTGGTCCAAGAAATTCTCTTCCTCCTGTTCCTGGACTGGACTTGGGTCAAAGCAATAACTCCAAGGCCAATAATAAATAACACATTATCGCCTCTGATTCCGCAACATGGCTGGTTGACGAACGACCATTCAGAAACAAAATGAAAATTCTACCAACACGAAATTAGCAGAAGGAGCCCAAAAGGTGGCACATGTCAATTGAACTTCCTCTTTGTAGTCTCATAGTCTAATCTGTCACTACATTCGTGTTTGTTGGCCGACAATTTCTTGTCATTTGTATGCAAGACAAGTTCCTGGCCAATGCCCTTCAGACAAAAGTCTGACGTTTTGTCTGCAGAAAATCTGATTGTATACAAGGCTTTAGATTTCTGCCAAAAACCCAAGTTTTACAGATCGTCCATTTTTCCAGCCTATTAAACATGCAGGGAAGCCCCAATTATATTGTATTTCATGACTTCGCATCACCGCCAATAAAGGTTTTAACAGCCTCCTTCTTCTTAGTGTTTCTTGTAACAAATCTGCAAAGATCTGTAAGATCTTTTCTTAAAATGTTATTGGTTGCTTACCTCGCATGTTTCTCCATATTTGATTCTTTTCCTCCCAGTAATGAAATCTTAAAATTGTGTCTTTAGGGGCCTCCAATGCTATTCCTTTAGGTCTTCTGAGTCTATGGGCTCTTTCTATTTTTTATAGAAAATGGGAAAGACTCCACCAAAGTGGGGTTATTAGGCAGCAAAATTGAAAAATTAATTAATGATATGTAGAAGAATTCAATATTTTATTAGTACCAAGGGGCATGACATAATAGTTAAAAAATGAGCTCCAGTAGGAAAATAAATATAAAAAGAAGCAGATATACACTTGCAGACAAAAATTTCATAGCAACATTATACAAACAATGTCAACAATATGAAAAGTAACCCTGACGTGTTTCAACCCACACACCGAGGGTCTTCTTCAGAGGGATGGTCTGCTGAGAGAAATATATCATAGGTACACATGTCAAACATTATTTACGCACAGTATATAAAATGAATACCATAGAGTGCGAACATGTGATATAGTTACCCAATAGTGTATATCCAAAAAAAGAAGAAGAATGTTCCTACATGGAGATCCTTTTAAAAAACCTTTCTCTCCCCACAAGAGGTCCCAGAGCACTCCACAGCCGCAGTGATCCAACGGTATGGCTTACGAGAGGTCACACTTGAAAAGCCCCCAAAAAAGCAAAGGATGTCAATGGCCTGGGTACGAATAGACTACACCTGTGGCAGAGATCCATAAGAAAAAATAAATACTTTAAAGATATTTTTTTTTATGGATCTCTGCCACAGGTGTAGCCTATCCGTACCCTGGCCATTGGCGGCCTTTGCTTTTTTGGGGGGCTTTTGTGTGACCTCTCGTAAGCCATACCGTTGAGCTGGGACGGGGTGTAATTTCACCACCGCTGCTCCTCTTGCTGTTCTCCCCCTCATTTTGCTTGCTTACAGCTCGTATTTGAATTTTTTTCAATGTTTATCCTCCCTTCCTTCCTTAATTTTCTGACGTTTTCTTCTGTTATTTTACTCTTAATATATCTGTTCATCTGTCCACTTCTATGCCAATTCTATTTAATAATTGTTCACTTTATGGCCACAGTATATACAAAGTCACACAAAAACTCACCGCTCCTCGTGTTTTTCTTTTAATGGTTCAATACAGTATTTTCTTATTTTCTTTGGTTAGGGCTTAATGTTGTTTTCCAAGGGTTCACCGCACTGGGGGGGGGGGGGGGGGTCGGTCATCCACACTTTGCTGCGGGGTACCCCTACTCTAGTGCGCTATACGCACTACCACGGAATCTCTGGGGGCCTCACCCCTTCTCTGATCTCCTCTGCCCTTTATGCTCCCTTCCGTTCCCGAATGCCTCCGAGTGCTCTACCTCCTGGGTCCCACCAAGCGTCTTGTCAGACGTCCACAGGAGCCGCCACTGACCGCAGCATCTCCCACCGCTCTACTCCTTGCTGAGCCAGGCCAGGACCCCTGCACATCTCTCAGCAGCACCTCTCCATTCTTTCCAGCACTTGTCTGAACTCCTCCGGTTACACGTCTGCCACACGCCAAGGAAGGTAGGAAGCAGGCGGACGGGTACAGAGAAGGAACACAGCTACCTTGTTCCACTCTGTTACAGTCACATATGCTGTGTCGCTCCTCAGATGCCAGGGGTAAATTACTGCACAGGGCAAGGCTGAGGGGGCTGGGAAAAATCTTACTGCTCCATTTGAGGGTTAGGAGATCCAAAGCTCCTACAATGCGCTCCTAGCTGGCACCATTACCAGGCTCGTAATGCTCTTATTCTTACAATAGAAATTTATGAAACAAAAAAATCTCTTGCACCCGGGCAACACCATCCCTTCCCTAGTCGCTAGTGTGCAGATTAGGGACTAAAATTTCCAGTACCTGTATTGGGAAGTGTACCATATCACCTTGTGAAGAGACCTATTTAATGTTCTCCATGCCAAGATGGAGGCCTTGGTGGTGATAGGCAGAGTAGCAATTACCAATGGTTACCAAAGAACTGTAAGTAATAGGTGACTCAGATTAGTGGTTTTAGTAAGATGTCGTTCAATATCGACCTATAATAGGGTGTCACTCATATTAAACCAATATGTCAGTTGGTTAAAGTGTGTTGCGGTGTAATAGCCTGAGATATCAACCATTCCCATGCCATCAACTGTTCTGTGTTTAATAAGAACAGAATTAAAGCGGAAGTAAACCCATCGATTTAACAGTTTAAAAAAAAAAGGCATGCCGGGAATGCTAACTGCACATTGGCTGTGCTCTCAACCAAACAGTCAAGCCATCCAATGGCTGGTGTCATAAAGGATCACATGTGCAGCACCGTGGCAGTTGAAGATTAAACAGAGGCAAAGATGGCAGTTTCCTTGGCTGAAAACGATAGGGGGGTTTACTTCCACTTTAAACTAAAAAGAGCAGAATCTGTGGAACCTTTCATAGGCCAAACAAAGGGAAAAAAACAGCAAGCAACTCCGGTTGGACGTATGGGTGGGCCAAAACAGTGCAGCTACGCAAAAATTAAAAAAAAGGAAAATGGCACAGAGTCGAAGGCTGGGTTCACACTGTGTGCGGACATGGCTCACAGCAGGGGTCAGGTGCGTCTCTGTTCTCCGTTTCAGGGACTAATCAGGCCCACATTTTTGCTGTAATTCTGACCTGAAACTGAGATAAAGACAGAAAGAACCCTTGTGCAATGCACTCCGTGGCTTCCCCCGGAGATGTGTGAACCAGCACCATTGAGAGCCGGTTACACTCTCCTGTCATGCAAATTGAATGCGGTGAAACCCGCATCTAATTCACATCAGTGTGAACCCAGCCTTAAAGTGGTTGTAAAGTCAGAAGATTTTTAATCTTAATGCATTCAGATAAAAAGCCTTCTGTGTGCAGCAGCCCCCCTAATATTTACCTGAGCCCCCTCTCTGTCCAGCAATGTCCACCAGTGTCTTGGCTGTCTGCAACTCTCCCTCCTAAATTGGCTGAGACACAGCAGCGGCGCCATTGGCCCCCGCTGATGTCAAAGTCAGACAGTCAGGAGAGAGAGGGGGCAGGGCCACAGCTCTGTGTCTGAATAGACAAAGGGAGCTGTGACTCATGGCAAGCTGCTTGCTGTGGGGGCAGGCAACAGGAGGGAGGGACCAGGAGCACAGAAGAGGGACCCAAGAAGAGGAGGATCCGGGCTGCTCTGTGCAACAGAACAGGTAAGTATAACATGTTTGTTATTTTTATTGGAAAAAAAACAAGACTTTACAATCACTTTAAAGAAAATTTCTTGGAAAAAACAGTAGCAGCTGGGCTACCAATTTAACTGGGAGAACAGATGCAAAGACCTTGTAGCAGGCAAGTAGCAGCTCCGGAAGAAGATAGAACTTGCAGTATGCTATGGTGGTATATTATAGCTCGTTGCAAACTGCTACTTTTTTTTTTTTTTTTTTTTATGTCTGGGAAATTTGGCTGTACGCTATGTGCACAGCCATATCTCCTGTGCTCCTAAGCACACATTCCGTCTAATGATATAATGTACCTTACCTATCATTCCATTTCCCTTGCATCCCTAAGTTAACAGACATCCCCACCATATCTTACATTCTCAGCTCCATTAGCATGACTGCCTTTCTGAGCCGTGTATCTGCATTTATTTACACATAAACAGGAAGTCCCAAACCGGAGGGTTTGCCTCCTACACAGTTTGTGACCTCACAGGAAATGACCAAGTAAGGATGTAACACAGGAAATGAATGGCAATAGAGGAAATGACCAAATAAGGATGTAACAAGTATAAATGAATATATACAATGAACAATGACTACAATTCCTCTAATAGGAATCCTTATACTACCATTTTTTGTGGATGGGAGGCTATCTGCAGGTGCACGCTGTGAATCCCGACATGTGCTGATCAGACACAGCAGAGACAAGAGCGTACATCAGCCCATAACCGATAATGTCCTTCAGAGCAAACATATCCCCTCGGACGATCGTCTGTGCAATGCACAGGGGCCAATTCGCTGGCGGACATACCCCCACTCTGCAAACACCTCTCTCCAATCCCAGGAAGTTTTCCACTACCTAACGGATCTCAACCAGCGTCAGTCTGCCCCAGTCAGCTCTTTAGAGTGGGCTGCGGGAGAACAAACACTGGAAGACTCTTATGACAATACATATTAAAATACATCTTCATTTAAATTGCTCCCTGACCTATCTAGACATACTTTACAACGCAGACGCAATCTTATAACTATTACAAAAGCCCTAAGGAATCATAACATCATTCACAAATGGAAATACCCTGCCACTCTATCCATTGTTCACAATGGCTCCACCACCATGATCTCCTCGTTGGATGAAGGTCTAAATTTACTACGTAGATGGAAAATACTACCTGATGCAAACACCAACTTTCCCGCCATAGCAGGCCCATCACATATCCCTAATGAATGGCAAGCAGTGACTCATAAAAAATCTCTTAAAAAATCCGCTGGTATACCAAGCACAGAATTTCAACAGATTACTTGAATGTCTCCTAGGAAGAGTGCCTTATACTCTGTTCCTTGTTACCCTCAGATTACCATTAGCAGTTCCACCTGCTCTTGGATCGCTTTATGGATCCTTTTTTTATCTATATTTTCTTTTTTTATTTCTTTTTCCTTGATATGCACAGATCTCTCAAGAGCAATTTATCGTCCTACATCTACTCCAGAAATCCATATGATGGCTGTCAACAACCTGGAAAATTCACACCAACTGAAGTGAGTACTTTAATGTCTATCCTCCATATCCTTTATACAATGGACCAATGACGATCTCTTGCTTATCAATCAACGCACATGGTTTGAACCACCCGGCCAAACGATTTTCCTTATGGAAAGAGGTTCATAAACACAAGGCAGATATTGTATGTGTACAAGAAACGCACTTCCAACTAGACAACACCCCACAGTGTACCCACAAAGACTTCCCACACATCTACTTAGCATGTAATCCTCTCAAAAAAACTGGAGGCGTTCTAATAGCCCTGAAGAACTCACTTTCATTTCAACACAGAGATTCGTTTACGGATGAAGCTGGCAGATTTATCATTGTCTCAGGCGACATAAACTCTCAACCATTCACTCTGGTTAACCTATATTCACCAAATACACATCAAATTCGCTTCTTCAATAAGGTCCTTCGCAAACTCAAGTCTATGCAGTATGGTAAAGTCCTGATATGCGGAGACTTTAATGCTACTGTAGACCCCCAGGTGGACACATCTTCGGCCAAAATCCGCTCAACACCAGCTCTACAAACCATTCTTCACAAAGAGGAACTGTTCGATGCGTGGAGATGTCTCCATGCTGGTGAAAAGGACTTCACTTTTTTTTCCAACAGACATCGCTCATACTCCCGTATTGACATGTTTCTAACTGATAAATGGTTGTTACAAGATATAATCACAGCTGCCATTCACGAGATTACGTGGTCTGACCACGCAGCGATTTCCTTATCCATTATGGAGAAGGGTGTCTCTTCTTCACCTCCCATCTGGCGGTGTAATAATAGACTAGTACAAGAGCCTTCATCTAACAAACTACTGACACAACACATCACCAATTTTTTCTTAGATAACTATGGTTCAGTTACAAAAACACATGTTTTATGGAACGCCCATAAGGCATACATGAGAGGTATTCTAATACAAATGGGGGCTAGAGCCAAACACCAGAGGTCTCAACAAATTCAAACTATACTCCATGATCTTAGAAAATTTGAAACACAAAATAAAACATCCCCTACCTCAGTAATAACTCACAAGCTTTCTATCCTTAGAGAAAAACTTAGAGAAATTTTATCTCAACAATATGACAGACATATCAGAAGCTTAAAATTGAATTTCTACCATAATGCTAATAAAACAGGTAAACAATTAGCCAACAGATTGAAAGCAAAACGCACTAAGACAAGGATAGCATACTTAAAACACCCCACATTACACCACAAAATTATTCATCCTAAAGATATAGCTGACCAATTTGCAGAATACTATAGTTCACTTTATAATATACATAAGGATACCGCTACGAACCAACCATCTAAGGAAAACATAAATGATTTCCTACAACGCATTCATTTACCCTCGCTATCTACTGAACAATTAGAATATCTTAATACCCCCTTTACCACTTCTGAAGTTGAGAAAGTTATTTCTTCTCTTCCTAACGGTAAATCCCCTGGCCCTGATGGCTTCTCAAATGAATATCTTAAAGCATTTAAACATGTCATAACACCTTATCTCACACATTTATTTAATGACACTGCCGATAGTGCTAGTATGCCCCCAGATATGCTTAAAGCATATATAATTACATTACCTAAACCTGGTAAGGAACCAGACACTCCGGCCAATTATAGACCGATATCACTGCTTAACTCTGATACCAAAGTATATGCCAAATTATTAGCCAATCGTTTATCAAATATTATTCCTTTACTAGTCAAAAATGATCAGATGGGATTCGTGAAGGGGAGACAAACTTCTGACGCAACCAGGAGAATTATAAATGTTTTGTATCATGCTAAATTGCACCGAACGCCTTCTCTGCTGTTATCTATTGACGCAGAGAAGGCGTTCGATAGAGTCCACTGGACATACATGGAAATGACGCTTAGTAAGTTCGGATTCCGGGGTCGTATACTTCAAGCTGTTTTGGCATTGTACTCTTGCCCCACTGCACAGGTATACTCCACAAATGCTTTATCTTCACCCTTTGATATTAGAAATGGAACTAGGCAGGGATGCCCCCTGTCTCCTTCCATTTTTAACCTTATGATGGAACCTCTTGCAGAAACTATAAGGTCTCACCCGCTGATTTCGGGTTTCCAGTTCGGCAACACTAAACACTCCATTAATCTTTTTGCTGATGATGTCATTCTGCTATTGACTAATCCAAAAATTTCTTTACCACATGCTCATGAGGTCCTGCAAGAATTTGGTAAGATCTCATACTATAAAGTGAATTTTTCTAAGTCTTTGATCCTCGCCCTCAAAATTCCACCCAAACTTAAACTTGATCTCCAATCACAATTTCCATATACATGGAGTACTGAAGGTGTTCCATATCTGGGGATTGTCTTGAAAGCCAAAGTTTCTGAACTCGTCAAATCTAATTTGAAACCACTCATTGCCAAACTGGGAATTCAACTCAAAGACTTTTCAATGAAAGAGGTTTCATGGTTTGGTAGGATTGCTGCATTTAAAATGTTGATATTGCCTCAAATACTGTATGTTTTTCGCTCTCTACCACTTCATATCCCACAACATTTTATTAAAAAACTTACTACTATGTGCTGGAAGTATGTGTGGAATGGTAAAAAAGCCAGATGCTCCAGGAACAATCTTATCTCACATAAGAGATTCGGTGGGGCAGGGCTTCCCGATATTCAAGACTACTACTGGGCAGTTAGACTGGACCAACTTAAACATTGGTTCCCGACTAAAGACCCACCAGTTTGGGTAGACATTGAAAATTCATTAATCCCACTATCCATATCCAACGTATGCAATCTTTTACTGACTGATAGCTGGGCTACTTGGGACCTACGTAAATTATCCCCTACAATCCAAATTTCCTTAAAAGCATGGAGACATGCACTAACTACTAATCAAGATGACGTTATAGACTTACCATACAATATACCTCTTTCTATTCTTAGGACGAAACTTCCCGACTTCCCTATAAATGACTTCATTAATATAGGAATTACGATGCTATCTGACTTCTTCGATGTCAATAAGCTCAAATCTGTAACACAATTGACCTCGCAGTATAACCTTACTACTGATATGGCTCCTTACGCATTTCGGATATTAGAGTTACTTCAAACCTTACCTTCTCCTTTAATTACCATTCCACGCAGACTATGGCAGTTTTATTATCCAAGTAGTAAAGAAGTGAAAGGAATTTCTTATTTTTACAATCTTCTACATGATAAATTACAATTTATCAAAACACCTGCCATGCTCAAATGGGAAGCAGAACTCGGCTCTGACTTTTCGGAGGTTCAGTGGCGCCACGCCTTCTCTGAAATTCATTCTGCATCTCATTGTGCCAAACACTGGGAACTTACTATTAAACTCTCCAATAGATGGCATTACACTCCTTGTCGATTGGCATCTTTCTTTACAGGTTTTTCTCCGAACTGTTGGAGGGAGTGTGGCCACTTAGGTAATCTATTACATATGCTTTGGTATTGCCCTACGGTTAAAAGCTTATGGAATAGTGTTTTTCAACATATATCTACCATTACTGGTATACTCACTAAACCAGACCCTGTCTTAGGTATTCTTCATATAAATATCGACAAATTTCCTAAATCATTTAGATCAGTTATAACTCATATTCTGTTAGAAACCAGATTGCTGATTTTATGCAATTGGAAGTCTAACACTACTATCAATTTATCAGATGTTATTTCTGCAGTACGTAGAAACTATACTTTTGAACGCTTGATGGCACTTAAGAATTCCAAATGTGTACAATTTGATAAATACTGGTCTATATGGCCTAAAGTTTCCTCTCAGGATGATATATAATTCTGTAGATTGTTTATTATAAATGCTCTATATACGTTCTTTGAATATGTCTTATCTTTCATATGTTAAATAGTCGATGGATACTGACACATATCCCACGTTGTGCATATCCTATTATTTATTTCTTTAATGTTTATTTATTTTCTGTATGATTTCATGAAAATACTCAATAAAAATTGAATGATTCAAAAAAAATACATCTTCATAAAATTTCCACAACATGTATGAGATTTGTGGGATACCTTGCGCCATTCCAGTTGAGCATTGAAGAGGGGCAAACAGGATCCTGCGGAGGAGCATGTTCAGGGATGATATATCAGGATTTAAGTCTGTGTCGCAGCTGTTATCCCTTCTGGGTCAGCACAGCAGTGGTATGCCTTTGATTTTTTTTTGTGGCGCAGCAGCACTAAGAATATTAAGGGCATAATTGCTGTCCCCCTTCTGCGTCGCAGGTGTTTCTCTTTCAGTGTCAGCAGTGGTTCCCTTTTTCTTTTTTTTTGGCCTTTCTTATTTTTTTTTACATTTATTTTACACTTATTTTATTTTTGCTTTTTTGCAGCAGCAGTAAAAAAACATTCCCCACAGTTGCTGCATCGTTATTTTATTAAAAAAATAAAATGGTTTATAGTGCACCAAGCACAAAAGTATTGCACCCAAGCACCATATTCCCTTACCAAACTCTGTAATAAAGCGTTATAAAAAATCCCCCCCCCCCCAAAAAAAAATATAAAACAATAATAAAACGGTTTATAGTGCACCAAGCAAATAAAAAACCCCAAAAATCTCCATCATATCGAGGAGGGAGGGGATGATGAGGTCACTGGCTGTACTTGGGTGCCTGAGAGAATGGAGGAGGAGGAGGCACAACTCCAACGAGGCAGGATGTCCGCCAGGGGCCAGCTTAAGGGCAGCCACCCTATTGCATTACACACAGAGCCCCAAGTTCATTTGTGTGGGATTTTTTCAACACGTGCAGTAGATCGCAGCATTGCTGTTTGCAATTTCTTTCTGAAGCAGATCAAGCGTGGCCAGAACACCACCCGCTTGGGCACCACATGCTTGACAAGACATATGACCTGCCATGCAGTCTGTTGGCAACAGCTCCTGAAAGACCCACATAATAAAAATATGTAGACTTCTCCTTGCTCCTCATCTGGACTCTACCCCACTATACCTCAAGACTTCTCTAAAACCTGCACTGAGAGGAATGAAGGTATAGCAATAGGTGTACTTGCAGCCAATCTGCTAGCAGTATACCACCTGTTGATTTCAGCAGGCAAATTTTGCTACCCCAGTTGCTGAACCGTAAAAAAAAAAAAAAAATTCTGTCCCAGCCATCCACATGCTCAGCGTCTAAATGCTAGTTTGTCCAAATTACTAGCATTACAACTGCTGCCTTTTCATCTGGTAGACTCTGCCCCCTTTTGTGAAGTTGTGGAATGTGCTATACCACAGTGGCAAGTTCCAAAAATAAAATTTATTTTCACGTAAGGCCATTCAAGCTCTCTACCGTCTTGTGAAAGGCAATGTTTTGGCCTTGGGGGGGGGGGGGGAAGAAACTGCGCTATCTACACATAAATAGATTCAGCAGCCTGCACAACAATAATATGTTAAATCAAAAAGCGTGAATAAGTATATAGTGCGGCGCTCAAAGTGTTCAATAGTGATTATTAAACATATACTGTGAAATAATATATAATAATAGAAAAAATTCTTTAAAAATTATATATCACCAAAATAAATAAATATAAGTGACCAATAGTGGAACTATATTCCATATAGAATATCCATTAAATTACAAATGGTGAAATATACTGATTACAGACAAAACGTGACTGAATTAAGACCATCACAAATAAACAGTATAGTGTCTCAAAATTTTAAAATAATTGTTATAAAAATCAATATTACACCATAATAGTGACTTAAGTGAATACAGTAAAACATAAAGTGACTTGTGCGGCTTGTCTGATGTACTCCGTCACCGATTAATGGAAGGCTTACCGACTATCGTGGACTCAGGTAGGCTTACGCCATATGAGTCAAAATTGCTGTATGGTGTTTGCAATACACCGATGTGGGCAGTTGTTCCAATTTGTGATGTCTGGTAACCGACGACAAGACTATGCGTTGAGTGGTTGATGGAAAGTAGGAGTGGTAGGCAGGTATAGTATGTGGCTCATCCCCCAATGGTATTACCAATAAAGAGAAAATGAGACCATAGCGTAATACCGTCAAGCAAGTTAAAATTTAATGAACATATAAAATGGGTTGATTTTTATAACAATTATTTTAAAATTTTGAGACACTATACTGTTTATTTGTGATGGTCTCAATTCAGTCACGTTTTGTCTGTAATCAGTATATTTCACCATTTGTAATTTAATGGATATTCTATATGGAATATAGTTCCACTATTGGTCACTTATATTTATTTATTTTGGTGATATATAATTTTTAAAGAATTTTTTCTATTATTATATATTATTTCACAGTATATGTTTAATAATCACTATTGAACACTTTGAGCGCCGCACTATATACTTATTCAATGTTTTGGCCTTGCTGGACAGGGTGGTCAGGTTACTGCTGACTCATGGTCCAGCAGGCATTGGGTAACTGCTGGCAGCTGGGAAGGATGCAGGACAGGGTTCAATGCTGGAGCTTGTTCCGCCACCACGCCTCCAAAAAGTTGATGTTGATTCTTCCACATCTTTCTGCTCCACCCCCTCTTCTTCTATTTCCTCTATGGCCTCTTCTGCCGAATTGTTCTCTGAACCAGCAGTGCTCCCTAAGCGTTCAAGGGGCTATGCAAGCAGTCAGGCTAAAAGATGCCATGCAGTGCTTCAGTTGGTCTGTCTAGGGGACAGGAGCCACGCTGGGGCGGAGATATCTTGTAGGATGTACATTGTGGGACACTTTTCTTTTTTAAATAAGGGAATTGTCATAAACTGTCCCTTTTTTTTACTTTTTGATACTTTTTTGGTGAATGGGTAGGGGTACAATGTACCGATACCCATTCACATGGGGGGGGTGGGATCTGGGGGCCCCATTGTTAAAGAGGGCTTCCAGATTCCGTTAAGCCCCCCCCCGAAGAACCTGACAACCACTGGCCAGGGTTGTCAGAAAGAGGCCCTTGTCCCCATTAACATGGGGATAAGGTGCCTTGGGGTGGGGGGCGCAGAGCCCCCCTGCCCAAAAGCACCCACCCCAATGTTGAGGGTATGTGGCCTTGTTTTGTTCAGGAAGGGGGGCGCTCGCTCGCCACCCCCACCAATTCTCACCTGCCAGGTTGCATGCTTAGATAAGGGTCTGGTATGAATTTTAGGGGGAACCCAAGCCAATATTTTGTAAAATTTTGGTGTGGAGTTCCCCTTAAATTTATTACCAGACCAGTTCTAAACATTGTACATATGCGCCACTTTACAGGCAGACTAAGGGGACCCCACAGGCACGATATTTAAATGAATATTTCATTTTTATTGTTTCAGTTTAACCACTTCCCTTCCCGCCCATTGTCGTATGACATCCGCAGATGAGATCTCCCATCCTGAGCGGGTGTCATATGACGTCCTTGGCTTCCTGCCAGTATAGAGGGCGCGCCTGGGCAGAAAGGGGGTGAAAATGCCCTGTATTGAAGTGGTTAAGCATCATTAAAATCATTGGGATGCCTATGATTTTTAGGTTATAACGGGGAAAACGGTCTTCCATATCCACCACTTTAGATTTCTGCCAGGCGATATCATCGCCGTGTTTATCATGGGCATCCACCATTGCATTGTAAGATGTTACACAGGCACTCATGGATGTGGTTTACTCCCGGAGGACTTCTGGAGCTACGGTCTCATGCGAACATCTTAGTGAGCAGTCGCCATGCCCCTCCAGGGTTCCACACCTTTATGATCTAGGCTGTGCACACATATCAAGCCAAAAGATAAGGCTACATATTCTAAAATAGTCAAAGCCACAGACAGTGACACCACAGGGTCATCTAAAAAGAGCACTACATCAGCATACAGGGCAGTCTCTTCAACTAAGCTGCCTACCTGGATGCCACATACTAATGGGGAGGTTCGCAATGCCAAGGCAATGAGCTCCATCATCAGAGCAGGGTTGCACCTTGGTGACAAGGTGCAACCCTGCCGAGTGCCTCAACCAACAGTAAACAAAATTCAGAGATCCTAACGCTCAATTTAATGGCAGCTATTGGGTGATCATAAAGTAAGCCAACCCACTTAAGAAATACCTTGCCAAATTCCATACAGACTAGAACTTCTCTCATGTACCCCTCAATCTACAGAATCAAATGCTTTCCCTAGGTCTAAAAAGACCAAAACACGTTTATCTGTACCTTCAGAGTGCAGTTCAGTGTGAATAAAGACACTCCTCAAGTTAAAATCAGTCACCTTATGTGGCATCAATCCTGTCTGGTCAGGGGACACTAAAAGGTGTAATAATTTGGTGAATCTGGTAGCTAGGACTTTTGTTAAAATGTTTAGATACATATTTAAAAGAGTAATGGGCCTATAAGAGGCGCATTGCAGAGGATCCTTATCTGGTTTGGCCAATAAAACTACATGGGCTTCATAAAAAGATTGGAGCAGGGAGTTCGTAAAAGACTATCGTGATCGCTTGACAGTGCCTTGTCACCCATAGTTGATTGTTTGCTTTAGTTGCACTACCAGGGACTGAAATGCTCCAGGAAAGCTCTTTTCATGCTGAGCTAATCAAAATTACCACAGCTGATCACTGTCGAAATGGCTTTGTGTGCCATTGAGAAGGTGATTAGCTACACTTGATTGAAGTCTTTTTTCCATCTCAGTGATTCTGTTTTTGATAATATATATCATTTGTGTGTGTATAAATATATATTTTGTGTAGGGGGAATTTAACATTATTTTTTTAATATTATGCAGAATTCTGAGAGGTACTGAGGAGTGCGATCACCTCTGAGAATGCCTGCATACTCTGCAGTGGTAATTCACCACTGCTTAATAAACGGACAACTGTGTTTCACTGGATTTTACACAGTATAGACACTTATTTTTTATGTTTTACATAGCTATACCTGAAGTCATCTAGCAGGGTCTGAGGATAAGACCCAAGAGCTTTCTCTCGGACCATACCCCTTCCAATGAACCAGGTACTGTATGCGCCCACGGAAGCTACAGGAATCAATGATACATTGTATCTCATATTCCTCATGGTTCTCAACCTGAACTGGGTGAAGACGTGGTACCAAAGTGGTGAAATGGTTGCATACCAAAGGTTTTAAAAAGGAGACATGAAATACATTTGAAATGCACATATTAGAAGAAAGGTCTAAAGCGTAAGCCACTAGGTTGATCCTACGGAGAATACGGAAAGTCCCAATAAACCGCGGTGCCAGTTCGCAGTGCCTAATGAGGGAACACTGAGTTGGAGGTTGCGAGATGACAGCCAGACCCTGTCCCCAACTTGGTAGGAAGGTGCAGGTAGGCGTCGTGGTCAGAATGAAGTCTGTACCTATCATTGGGTCTTGAACCTGTACTCAAGTGGAACGAAAACCACGGAGTTGCTCCTCCAATGCAGGAATGCTCTGAGGGACTAATGAGTCAGGCAACATTGATGGTTGTAAACCATAATTCTCCATTAATGGAGACAATCGGGAAACGGTATTGACAGCACTATTGTGAGCAAACTCCGCTCAAGGTAAGAGGTCTGACCAGTTGTTATGGTGGTCAGAAATGTAGCAACGTAAAAACAGTTTCAAGGACTGGTTGGCTCATTCTGCGGGGGCCGCAGAATGAGCCAACCAGTCCTTGAAACTGTTTTTACGTTGCTACATTTCTGACCACCATAACAACTGGTCAGACCTCTTGGGGTATTGGACTGCGGTGGATACACAGAGGAGAAGGAAAGCTGAATTCACAACTGTGCACAAAAGGCTCGCCAGTACCTGGACACAAACTGGCTACCCCTGTCCGAGACAATCACCTTGGGTATCCCATGTAAGCGAAAGATCTCCTGAGCAAATATGGAAGCCAGTTCTTTAGATGTGGGCAACTTCTTAAGTGTAATACAATGAGACATTTTCAAGAACCGGTCAACCACCATGAGGATAACTGTGTTGTCCTGAGAGTTGGGTAACTCCACAATGAAATCCATAGAAAGGTGGGTCCAAGGCCTCTCTCCATTAGGTATGGGTTGTAGGAAGCCCACTGGAAGGTGTCATGGTGTCTTACTCTGAGTGCACATGGAACAAGCAGCTACAAAGGCAGCTACATCAGCACGTAGGCTAGGCCACCAGAATTGTTGGGAAATGGCCCAAAAGAGCGGATTCTTCCCTGGGTGGCCAGCAGCCTTGGGAGAATGGTAAGTCTGGAGCATGGCAGTACGGAGACTCTCAAGGACAAAGCAGTGGTCACAAGGTTTCTCAGGAGGAGAATGAATCTGAGTGGCAAGAATTTTGTCCCCCAAGGAGAAGTGAGACTGGTGCAAACCGTAGCCAAAATACGATCGGCATGAATCACAGGAACCGACTCCATCTTGGAAGTGGAGGAAAACTGTTGCGACAATGCATCAGCCCTTACATTCTTAGTACCGGATAAGAATGAGAGTATGTAATTGAAACTTGACAAGAAAAAGAGCCCATCGCGCCCTTCTGGGAGCGAGACGTTTAGCCTCAGACAAGAATGCAAGATTCTTATGGTCTGTCAGAATAGGAACCGGCACAGTGGTACCTTCGAGGAGAATCCTCCGTTCTTTAAGGGCTAAAATGATTGCTAACAACTCTCTGTCCCCAATCTCATAATTGCATTCCGCAGGAGATACTTTCTTGGAAAAGTAGCCACAAGGATGCAGAGCACTCTCAGAGGTAGGATGTTGAGACAGGGCACCAACTCCAGTCTCAGATGCATCAACCTCAAGGATGAAAGGTACTGTAGGATCAGGATGTACCAACACAGGAGAGAAAGCAAAGGCAGACTCTCAAAAGCATTAATGGAATCTGGAGACCAGTTCTGTGGGTTACCGTCCTTTCTGGTCATATCAGTCAGGGATTTGACAAGAGACGAGAAGTTACAAATAAACTTGGTCGGGGCCACTGCAGTACTGCTGAAAGTTTCTCTGAGTCCATCGAAAAACCAGCAGTGGAAATGATATAACCCAGGAATTTAACCTGTTCACAATGAAACTCGCACCTCTCCAATTTGCAATCTAGTTACTTGGAAAATATGAGAATATCGTCGAGATAAACCACCACACATAGCTGCAACAAATCTCAGAGGACATCGTTGATAAATTATTGGAAAACTGCCAGAGCGTTGCAAAGACCAAACGGCATTACTAGATATTTATAATTGCCTGTTCTGGTAATAAACGCAGTTTTCCATTCGTCTCCCTTCTTGATGGCAGGCAGTCTTGAGGCAGTCAAATAACTCTGTAATCAAAGGAATCGGATACGCGTTCTTAATCGTGAAGCGATTGAGACCCCTATAATCACTTATTTTTCACAAAGAAGAAACCAGCACCTGCAGGAGACGAGGATTTACAGATGAATCCTCGAGAAAGTGCGTCGGCCACATACTCCTCCATGGCTTTGTCCTCCGAGTCACACAAAGGGTAGACCCAACCATGAGGGGGTATGGCACCAGTTTGAAGGTCAATTATGCAATCATACGATCAGTGCAGAAGCAAACTAGTGACTTGACCATTGTCAAAGATATCGCAAAATTTATGGTACTCCTCCGGCAGGGCAGAGAGTAAAGGGGTGCACAAGACCTTTCAGAAAACGTGTCTTCTTGCATTGTGGCAACCAGGAAAGCGCCTCAGCACAAAGCCAATGAAAATAGGGATTGTGCCTCTGTAACCAAGGATAACCAATAACCACCGGAAAATGAGATGAAGAAATGAATTGAATTATCTCCTGGTGAAGAGCCCCTATGGCCATGGTCAACAGAACAGTCTCATGAGTCACATGGGCAGGTTGTAGAGGTATCCCATCAATAGCCTCAATAGCAAGTGGAGTGGCACGCAGTTGCATCAGAATGGAGTGCTTAGACACAAAGGCACCATCTATGAACAGGCCTGCAGCCCCAGAGTTAATTGGAGCATGTATCTTGATGGACGACTCAGGCCAAGAAAGGGTAACCAGAACCAGGGGCTTATTCTTCTGGATAACTGGGGACTGGCCACAATAAAGGCACAATCTCTCCCTCCTCTTAAAGGCCTTCTCATCTGCCGAGAGTCGTGTGAAACCCAACTGCAAGAGTTCTACCTCACTGGCAGACTCTGTACCAGGAGGTATGGGAGGCAAAGGTGGGACTACAAAGCTCAGAGCCAAATGTACAGGAGGCTTCTGCAAGCACTCCTTAGGCCCCTTTCACACTGGGGTGGTTTTCAGGCAGTACAGCGCTAAAAATAGCGCCTGTACACCGCCTGAAAAAAAACGGCCCCATTCACTCCAGTGTGAAAGCCGGCGGGCTTTCACACCGGAGCGGTGCGCTAGCAGGACGGTAAAAAATGTCATGCTAGCATCATCTTTGGAGCGGTATAGGAGCGGTGTATTCATCGCTCCTACCCATTGAAATCAATGGGACACCGCGGCAATACCGCCGCAAAGCGCCGCTACGGCGGCCGCTCGCGGGGGGTAAAACTGCACCGCGACGGCAGAATCACGCGGCTAAAACGACGGTAAAGCAGCGCTAAATATAGCGCTGCTTTACCGTCACCGTGGCTCCCGCCCCAGTGTGAAAGGGGCCTTAAAGTAAGGTCTCTTTCGGAGTCTGGAGTCAATAAGAATGGCAAACGTGATCAACTTCTCCAGCTCAGTGGGTATGTCTCAGGTTTATCTTATCTTTTGATGTTATCCGAGAGACCATGAGAAAAAGCATTGTTCCAAGCAACCTCTGCTGCCAGAGTACGGAAGTGAATGGCATAATTAGCAACAGTTCTCGTACCCTGTTTGATGGATATGAAGCTTTTGGCAGCAGAAGTGGAGCATGCGGGAACGTCAAATATTCTTTTTTTTTTTATTCTTTATTTTATCCAAATTTATCGTAGACAAGGAAGTAAAAACATTTTCCCTACTCAATAGGGATATACATTAACAAATTTTATTTCCAAACCTTTATCTACCCTTACCCTCCTTCCTCCTCCCTCCACCCCACCCCTAGACCCTTTTTTCTCCTCTTCTCCAAGTAATCTTAATCTCACTATATTACTTTGTTAATTTAAACTTTTTCCACTTTTCCCATCTCTTAATGAATCCCTCTCTAGTATCCTCATGGCTATAGCTTAGATGTTCCATGTTATATATCTCTTCTATTTCATCAAACCACTCTCTAATTTTTGGGCTCTATGCTTCCTTCCATTTCCTTGGTATTATACTTTGTGCAGCGTTCATCATATGTACAATCATTGAGTTTCCATAATCTTTTGTCGGAATATCTACCCCATGAAAAAGACATGTCCATGGTTCCTCAGGTATATCTATATTAGTAATTTCCTAATATAACTCAGTATTTCCTTCCAGTACATTTTAATTTTAGGGCACCCCCACAATATATGGGCCATGGTTCCCATTTGTTTACAGTCCCGCCAACACTCCGTTGTTTGTCCTATTTGATATTTTCCTAGTGTTTCTGGGGTTCTATACCATCGGGTTACGCATTTATAGTTCATTTCCACCATCCCATTATTTACTGATGATCCATGTACTAGTTTCAAGATTTTTCCTCTTCCTCTTTCCGAGGTTCCTTCCTCGTTTCCCCAATTCCCTCTCCCATTTTTTTTATAAATGTTGTAATTTCCAGCTCTTCTACTTCTATCAAGATTTTATATATCCTAGATATATTCCCACTTGTTTTTTCGATGGTACATAGTCGCTATATCAATGTGAGTGCTTCTCCTTCTCTTATTGGATGAGGAAGTGCTGCTATGAAGTGTTTGAGCTGAAAATACCTCCATTCATTAGTCTCCAACACATCTTTTTTTTTGTTTTATTCTTGTAAAGTGCAAATTTTTCCCTCTTGTGTGATATCACGTAGTTGTACATTTTCTTTTTTAATCCAATTCCCCCCTATCGAACTTTTACCCAGTGCAAATAGATTATTTTCCTTTAGTGCCATCAATGTTGAATTATATTTCCATTTATTTTTCTTGTGTAGTGCATCCCAAATTTTCAATACTATCCGTGTCAATGTGTGTGTATTTTCTCCCAATGTCCTATAGTGTGGTGTTATCCATATATTCCTCCCTAGTTGTGTATTAGCCATTATGTGTTCTATATTTACCCACCTTTTCTCATTATTTGATTTAGCCCATTCCACCACGCGTGTTAACAGAACCGCCTCGTAGTATTTTTGAAAGTCAGGAACATTTAATCCCCCTTGGCTTTTTAGTTTCTTCAGAGTTGCCTGAGAGATTCTACGTTTCTTATTGTGCCTTATTAATTTAGTGATTAAAGTTCTTAATGCTCTAAAATATGCTGGGGGTATATATATGGGGAGCATCTGAAACTTGTACATGATCTTCGGAAGTATTATCATCTTTAGGGCGTTAATCCGGCCCATCCATGATAAGGGGCATGCTGCTATCCTTTTTATTTCTATTTTTATCTCCTCTAGTAGTGGGATATAGTTTGCTTAATATATTTCCTCTGGCGATGCCGTTAGTTTAATCCCAAGATATTTTATTTACGTCCTACAAGGGAATGGAAACTCTTGTTGTAGACTCTGTTGTGTTCCTCTTTCAATTTCATGTTTATATTTAAATATTTCAGATTTACTCGGGTTGATCTTAAAATTAGATAGATCTCCATATTCCTTTAATGCTTTCATAAGATTGGGCATTGTAATTCAGGGGTTTGATATATAGAATAATATATCATCTGCGAATGCAGCTAATTTATGCTCCTCTTCTTCGACTTTGAAGCCCCCTATGTCTGCATCCCCCCTGTCGCCAGGAGAGGTTCCAGCGCCAGCACAAACAGGAGCCCACAACTTTCCAATATACACCCAACAAGGACCAGCAACATACCGGTATGTTGCTGGACTTTGAGTGGTTATACCAGAATGATGCCTGCAGGTTAAGGTATCATCTTGGTATCATTCTTTTTTTCAGCCAGTGGTCGGCTTTCATGTAGCCACTAGACTGCTTATACAAGCAGAGGGAGGGAACAGCCCTCTCCCCACCATCTTCCATGGTTTTATCGGGCTCTCCTGTCCCACCGGGGAACCTGAGAATGCAGCCGGTGGTTCCGCCAGCTGACCATAGAGCTGATCGAAGACCAGAATGGCTCCAATCATCTCTATGTCCTAAAAAAATGGAAGCTATGAGCATTTTATGGCTTTGGTTTCGCCAGATATAAACAGCGCCATTGGGAAAGCATTTTATCCCACTTATCTTGGTGTGGTCAGATGCCTTGAGGGTCTCGTTTAATATGTAAACAGCAATTGCACCATCCATGTGAGGTATCACCGCGAACATCAGATTGAGGGCAGTCATTTTAGCAGTAGACCTTTTCTGTAACTCTAAAGTGATAACCTGTAAAGGCTTTTAAAAATGTATCTAGTTTGTCGCCAATGCATGGTTGTGCGCAATTTTAAAGCATGTCGTGTTTGGTATCTATGTACTCGGCATAAGATCATCTTTTAGATTTTACCAAACATTTGGGCAATATAGTGTGTTTTAGTGCATTAAATTTCCCCAAAAAATTGTGTTTGAAAAATCGCTGCGCAAATACTGTGTGAATTCTTTTTTTTTTTTGCAACACCCACCATTTTAATTTATAGGGACTTTGCTTTAAAAAAATATAATGACCCCATATTGGAAAGTAGACACCCCAAGCTATTTGCTGAGAGGCATGTTGAGTCCATGAAATAGTTCATATTTTGCCACAAGTTTTGGGAATATCACCAAAACATTTTTTTTTTTTCCCACAAAGTTGTCACTAAATGATATATTGCTCACACATGACATGGGTATATGTGGAATTACACCCCAAAATACATTCTGCTTCTTCTTCTGAGTACAGGGATACCACATGTGTGGGACTTTTTGGGAGCCTAGCCACGTACAGGACCACGAAAACCAGTCACCATCTTCAGGACTTGATGATTTTACTCCTCACTACCTATAA
Organism: Lithobates sylvaticus; assembly: GCA_028564925.1. NCBI lineage: Eukaryota > Metazoa > Chordata > Amphibia > Anura > Ranidae > Lithobates > Lithobates sylvaticus. The sequence goes on along the minus strand of CM053026.1, from coordinate 340,177,809 downwards.
CAGTTTCGGAGTCCCTAAAATGTCAAGATAGAACAACCCCCCCCCCCCCCCCCTCCAAATGACCCCATTTTGGAAAGTAGACACCCCAAGGTATTTGTTAAGAGGTATGATGAGTATTTTGCAGCTGTAATTTGTTTTTGAAAATGAAAAAGAAAAGGAAAAAAAAATTTTTAGTCTTTTTTCAAGTTTCTAAAACCTTGGGACAAAAAGCGAGATCTGCAAAATACTCAACATGCCTCTCAGCAAATAGCTTGGGGTGTCTACTTTCCATAATTGGGTCATTTGGGGGGGGGGGGGGGGGGGGGTTGTGCTATCTTGGCATTTCCTGGCCTCCGTAACTGTGATAGGTAGTGAGGAGTGAAATCACCATTTTACGCCCTTAGATAGCCTGAAGGCGGTGATTGGATTTCGGGGTCCTGTACTCGGCTAGACTGCCAACATGTCCCACACCTGTGGTATCTCTGTACTCAGGAGAAGCAGCAGAATGTATTTTGGGGTGTAATTTTACATATGCCCATGGCATGTTTGAGCAATATACAGTTGTGCTCATAGGTTTATACCCTGGCAGAATTTATGATTTCTTGGCCATTTTTCAGAGAATATGAATGATAACACAAAAACTTTTCTTTCACTCGTGGTTAGTGTTTGGCTGAAGCCATTTATTATTAATCAACTGTGTTTTTTTTTTTTAAATCATAATCACAACAGAAACTACCCAAATGACCCTGATCAAAAGTTTACATACCCTGGTGATTTTGGCCTGATAACATGCACACAAGTGGACACAAAGGGGTTTGCATGGCTATTAAAGGTAACCATCCTCACCTGTGATCTGTTTGTTGTAATTAGTGTGTGTGTATAAAAGGTCAACGAGTTTCTCCTGACAGACCCTTGCATCTTTCATCCAGTGCTGCACTGACGTTTCTGGATTCTGAGTCATGGGGAAAGCAAAAGAATTGTTAAAAGATCTTCGGGAAAAGGGATATAAAAAGATATCCAAGGAATTGAGAAGGCCAATCAGCAGTGTTCAAACTCTAATCAAGAAGTGGAAAATGAGGGGTTCTGTTGGACATTCCAACATGACAATGATCCAAAACACAAGGCCAAATTGAAGTTTCATTGGCTACAGCAGAATAAAGTGAAGGTTCTGGAGTGGCCATCTCCGTCTCCTGACCTCAATATCATTGAGCAACTCTGGGGAGATCTCAAACATGCAGTTCATGCAAGACAGCCCAATAATTTACAGGAACTGGAGGCTTTTCACAAAGAGGAATGGGCATCTTTACCATCTGATAAGATAGAGAGCCTCATCCACAAATACCACAAAAGACTTCAAGCTGTTATTGATGTTAAAGGGGGCAATACATGGTATTAAGAACTGGGGTATTTAAACTTTTGATCAGGGTCATTTGGGTAGTTTATGTTGCTATTATAATTTCAGTAAACACAGTTGATTGATAATAAATGGCTTCAGCCAAACACTAACCATGAGTAAAATAATTTTTTTTGTGTTATCATTCATATTCTCTGAAAAAGAAGAAATCTTAAATTCTGCCAGGATATGTACACTTATGAGCACAACTGTATCATTTAGTGACAACTATGTGTGGGAAAAAAAAAAGTTTTTGTCGTTTTCCCTGCAAAATATAACATATTTCATGGACTCAATATGCCTCTCAGCAAATAGCTTCTACTTTCCAAAATGGGGTCATTTGGGGAGGGGTTGTGCTATGTTTGCATATCATGGCCTCCAAAACTGTGATAGGCAGTGAGTAGAGAAATCACTATTTTACGCTCTTAGAAAGCCTGAAGGCGGCGTTTGGTTTTCGGGGTCCTGTACGTGGCTAAGCTCCCAAAAAGTAAAAAAGCCTCACACACATGGAATCCCTGTACTCAGGAGAAGCAGCAGAATGTATTTTGGGGTGTAATTTCACATATGCCCATGGCATGTTTGAGCAATATATAATTTCAGTGAAACTTTGTATTTTTTTTGTCATTTTTTTGTCAAATTAATGTGCTCAACATGCTTATCAGCAAATTCCTTGGGGTGTCTAATTTCCAAAATTGGGTCATTTGGGGGGGGGGGGGGGGGGTTGTACTGCCCTGCCATTATAGAACCTCAAGAAATTAGATAGGCAGTCATAAACTAAAAGCTGCGTAAATTCCAAAAAATGTGCCCTAGTTTGTAGACGCTATAACCAATAAATATACGCTTATTGAATATTTTTTTTACCTGATACAAGTGGGTGAATGCATTTTGGCCTAAATGTATGACTAAAATTGAATTTATTGTATTTTTTTATAACAAAAAGTAGAAAATATTATTTTATTTTTTTTACATTTTTAGTGTTTTTACGTTTATATCGCAAAAAATAAAAACTGCAGAGGTGATTAAATGCCTCCAAAAGAAAGCTCTATTTGTGGGAAAAAAAAGACGCAAATTTAGTTTGGGTACAGCATTGCATGACCACGCATTGCAGTGCCAAATTGTAAAAAGTGCTCTGGTCAGGAAGGGGGTAAAATCTTCTGGGGCTGAAGTGGTTAAACCAGTATTAAACCCAAAACCAATAATATCATATATTGCAGCTTGCCAATCATTAGATGTGGTGGCTGCATTCATTTTTTTTTTTCTTTTTTTTTAAGGCATGGGGCACCTTTGGACAGCAGTATTACCAGGACATTAATCCGCCCACCGGAGCAGGTCCGACCGCGGCCAGCTCTCGCCTGCCTCGTACGCTGGCTCGGATGGGGAGGAAAGCTCCTTCAGACGCTCGGGTGTTGCATCCCTAGTTGAGGACTTACCCACCAAAGCCGACCTGGCCTCCATGCTGTCGAGCCTTGAGCGCGTCATTAAAAAGGAAGTCTCCGCGGTGCGCTCGGATCTGTCGCAGGTCCTTCTCCGTGTGGAGGAATCGGAGCAACGCCTCGACCGCCACGCGACCGCCATCAGGGCCCTCCAATCCACCACCCGACAATTAGCGATCGCCCACAGGATGGCCTTGTACAAGCTGGAAGACCAGGAGAACCGGAGCAGGCGCAATAACATCAGGATCCGTGGCCTGCCCGAGGCCACGGGAGACGAGGATCTTCTCCCCTCAGTCCAAGGCATCTTTAACAGCCTCCTAGGCCGCGCGGCCGACACCCCTATAAAGATCGACAGGGCGCACAGAGCCCTCCGACCCCGGGCTGCTACGACAGACATGCCGAGGGATGTCATCTGCAGGATCCACCACTTCCCGGAGAAGGAGCTCATTATGCAGAAGGCCAGGGTCGCGGCCCCGCTAGATTTCGACGGCGCCATGCTCTCGTTCTACCCAGACCTGGCCAAGGAAACTCTAGACAGGCGCAGGGCCCTGCGTCCACTCACCGAGTCCCTCCGCACAGCATCCATCAGATACAGATGGGGTTTCCCCGCGGCCCTGATCGCTCAAGCAGACGGGAGGACCTTCAAAAGTTCTGCAAAGACCTGAACATCCCCGTACCGGACCTCCCAGGCTGGCAGGACATCTTACCGCCTCTTCCCACCAACTCCGACCAGCAGTGGCATAAAAATGAGAGAAGGCGCCACTCTTCCCCACCCAGCTCTTCAATTCCCCCTGATTGAGTCATGGCCGGGCCTAACGATGGTCGCTTCTGTCGCCTCAAAGCGGTGGAGCGGCCCCGGTCTCTCGCCCACCTCCTTGCAGACCTCCTTCACCTGATGCCGGAAGGTAGGCCTTTACAAAAGCCTTTTCCCTCCTCCTATCTGGCCATAACCGGCTTGCCGCTTCTCAACTGTTGCCCGCATTGCTAAAACCTCCCCAGAACCCTACTCGTAACGAGTAGTGCAGGGATGCCGTGAGCCCCGTTTAATTACCTGCACAGCGCGGCCGCGCTGACTGTCCCCACACCACCGGGCCTATGAATACAGTTGAATGCTAGGACTGGGCCCGAGCATCACTTGAAGTTAAGTCCCTAAGTTTTGTTTAACTTTACTTTACAATGAAGAGCCCGGGGCTTTGTAGAGCACTCGCGGTGGACACTTATGTGTTTGTTCCTCATTATGTCTTTCGCTGTTTGTTACACGCCTCCTTGTTCCCCCCCTCCTGTTGGTTTAACACCGGCCATAGGCAAAGAGGGGTTCTTCCTTGGGTCTGCCGATCATTGTCGGCGCCGGGGCTCTGGGACACTATGCCTCGTATGTTGCGGATCTGTGTCCCGGAGCCTCGGTCTCCTCGCTCCCCCTGCAGTGGCGCCCGCTCGGCGCAGGGCCTCTGCTACCCGGCTCCCCCGGGGGCGCTTGCGCTGGGCCGGACGGGCGCCCTGCTAATGCACTGCACTGTTATGCGTGCTAACTCAGCTGTTATGGTTGTATGGTTACAGTTTGTCTTCTCTACTCTGTTACTCTTTACCCTTTCCTCTCCCCCCTCACCTATCCCCCCCTCCCCCCCCTCCCTCCCCTCCCCCCGTCTGCCCCAGTCCGCCCAGGGTTCTGTTCAGATACGATTTATATATGCTTTGTGTGCGGGGTATCACTGTGTGCCCGGTTCCCCAATTGAGCTCCTATGGCCCGAATAAAACTAATATCATTTAACGTCAGGGGGCTCCATGCCCCAGGTAAACGACATGCTCTGTACAGAGAATTGGACCGCCTGAAGGGTGACGTGGTTTTCCTCCAAGAGACCCACCTCACCCACATGTCCTCAGTTAAATTATTCTCGCACCACTACCCCACGTGGTACTATAGCTCATCCGACCTGCACAAAACCAAAGGAGTGGCCATTGGGCTCCGTAGGGGAACCGCGTTCACTTTGGAATCAATGATGAGCGACCCGGCTGGGCGCTTTCTGTTTTTGAAGGGTACCCTGGGAAGTATGCAGTGTACACTCGCCAACCTGTACTCGCCCAATAAGGACCAAGCCAGTTTTATTGCCACCACACTGAGGAAATTGCGTGACTTTTCCGGTGGGTGCGTCCTCCTCGCAGGTGATTTCAATGTTCCGCTGGAACCGACCCTGGATACTTCCAGGGGCGGCTCCGCACTGTCCCATAAGAGACTGAGATACATCCGCAAACAGCTCCACGACTCTCAGTTGGTGGACGCCTGGAGGATCATGCACCCAAGGGAACGTGACTTTACGCACTACTCCTCAGTCCACCACACGTACTCCAGAATCGACCTAATACTCATTGACCATCAGCACCTGCCCCTCTTACGCAACTCGGACGTGGAAATGTCCCCTATCTCTGACCATGCACCAATCTCCCTCACAATTAAGGTACAGTCACTCCCCCTTAGGCCCCTTAACTGGAAACTGAATGACACACTTATTGCTGACGAAATCGACCTGAAAAGTATAGGGGTGGAGTTAGCACACTACTTTAGAGACAACACATCCCCTGACATTTCCCCCGGCATACTGTGGGAGGCCCACAAGGCCCACATAAGAGGTAAGCTTATCGAGCTGGGCTCCAGGAAGAAGAGGGAACGCACACATCAACAGACCACCCTACTCATCGAGATACAAAGCCTTGAGCGATTACATAAAGCAAAACAAACACTGGCCCTATTACACACACTAACTGAAAAGAGGGAGGAACTGAAATCTCTTATACACCTTGACCACAAGCAGCGAACCCAGTTGGTGGCCCAACAATTTTATGAATGGGGCGATAGGCCCAGTAAGCTCCTCGCCCGCTCACTTCAGCAACGCAAAACAGCGTCATTTATATCTAAAATTAAGAACCCCGCGTCGGAGTTTGTACACGAGACCCCAAAAATCGCCAAAGAGTTTAGGGATTTTTACCAACACCTGTACCATGTCCAACACTCCATAGCCGACAGTGCGACCAAAACACAGCTCATTAAAGACTACCTGCTTAGCTCAAACCTACCGGCCCTCCCCCCGGAGACCTTGGCGACTCTGGAGGGCGAGCTCACCCCGACTGAACTCCATCAGGCACTGAAAACCATGCCGAGGGGTAAGGCACCGGGACCGGACGGACTCTCGGTGTCATACTACCGCGCATATGCTGACATCCTGATCCCGCGCCTGACTACTTATGCTAACGTGACCATTGACGGGGGCTCCCTTCGCCCAGAGACCACCCATGCCTATATCACAGTCATCCCTAAGAGTGGGAAAGACCCCTCTAGTTGCGGCAGCTACCGCCCCATATCACTCCTGAACATAGACGCTAAGATCTATGCCAAGGCCATTGCAAACCGCTTGCTCCCCCTGATCCCGAGTTGGGTGTCCCAGGACCAAACGGGCTTCATACCGGGGAGGGAGGCCCGGGACAACTCTTTACGCACCCTCTCACTAATCTCACACGCCCGGGGGGACCCCCAGCCCACCCTGCTGTTATCTACAGATGCCGAAAAGGCGTTTGACAGGGTGGACTGGGAGTTCCTTATGGCAACACTGACCCACCTGGGCATTAACACCCCCCTTCTTCACCAGATAGAGGCACTCTATAGGGCCCCAACGGCTCAGCTTCGGGTCAATGGGACACTAAGTGACCCATTTGTGCTCCATAATGGCACGCGCCAAGGCTGCCCCCTCTCCCCAATCTTATTCGCGCTTTCCCTTGAACCCTTCCTATCTAAGATTAGACAGAATCACAACATACATGGCATAACAGTCGCGCAGACCGAACACAAATACGCCGCATATGCGGACGACATCCTCTTTTATATCCGACAACCCCTCATTTCACTTCCCAACCTCATGTCCGAATTTTCCGAATACGGCCGGGTCTCCAATTTTAAAATTAACATGTCCAAGTCCGAAATCCTGAACTTATCCGTCCCTCCCCGCCTAGAATCCAGCCTTAAGCAGTCCTTCCCCTTCTCCTGGCAACCAAAACACATGAAATACCTGGGAATATATCTCACAGCCAACCCGGCTACCCTCTTCCGCACAAATTTTATCCCCCTGCTGAACACCCTCCGAGCAGACGTGCAGAAGTGGTCACAGCTGGCACACTCCTGGCTAGGCCGAATAGGAGTCATTAAAATGAATTTACTGCCCAGGGTATTGTTCATGCTCCAGATGATTCCGTATAATATCCCGGTTGGGTTCTTCTCTATTTTAAACTCCTTGGTGATCAGGTACGTGTGGAATAGGAAAAAGCCAAGACTGCCTAGGTCCCTCCTTATCAGATCCAAGAGAGAGGGAGGCCTTGCCCTACCGGACTTCAGGCTATATTACAGGGCCATTGTCTTGACTAGACTCCGAGACTGGAAATTCTCAGCAGGCACCAAACTATGGGTAATCCTGGAGAAGGACTTGTGTGGCTCCGCCCTCTCTACACTCATGTGGATCCCAAAGAAATACAGGACCCTTTCCCCCACTACCTCCCCGCTGACCCGCTCCTCGCTGGCGGTCTGGGACTCTCTCTGCAGGGTGCATGGTTGGCCACACAACTCACCGTTACTTCCCCTATTGGGACATGACTATTTTCCCCCTGGCAACCTCCCGTCCAGCACCCATACCTGGTACCTCGGGACAAAGACTCTCCTGCACCAAGTAACTTACCCAAAAGGAATACTCCCACTGACCACCCTGCTCACATCGACTCCCTGCTCCTTCATGGACCAATGGAAACACCACCAACTCACCGCCTTTGTTCACTCCCTACCAAAGCCTCTCAGGACGTTTGATGATCTCTCCCCCCTGGAAATTGCTTTCTCCGACCCACATGCCATTGGGAAGCCCATCTCATACTTCTACCAGACGCTAACCTCGCTCCAATCGAGCAGTAGCCCCGCCTTCTTCCACAACTGGGAACTTGATCTTCACAGAGAGATATCCCCCGAACAAAAGAGTAAGGTGCTCATACTGGCCCACACTTCTTCCGGAGCCTCCAGGATGGCAGAAGTCAACTACAAGCTTTTAACCAGGTGGCACTACACCCCCGCTCTGCTGCACAAACTGTTCCCACAAACCTCACCCCTCTGCTGGCGGGAGTGTGGTGAGACGGCAACACATGCCCACATCTGGTGGTATTGCCCGAGGTTACGTCCCTTCTGGCTGGCTATCTTATACTGGATCAGAGAAATACAGGGATGCGTAATCCCCAATGACCCCTGGTGTGTGCTATTCCACTGTACAGACAAACCAGTCGGTCCTTATAAACGCTCAGCGACCCCTCACCTACTCAACGCTGCTAAATCTCTCATACCTCGATTTTGGAAGTCTAGGACCATTCCGACCCTGCGTCAATGGTTGTGTTTTTCCTTCTGTTCAATAAAAATTGATTAAACAAAGCAGTATTACCAGGACATGAATAGTATTAGATGTACTAAAAGATTTAGATACACTAACAAATTAAAGCCAAACTCTAGCTCACATTGCAGTTATACAAGCAGTTACAGCAATAGTTTTTTTCTTTTGGGATAAAGGTTTTACAAAAATGAATGAAAGCTGATCATTGTGTAGCGCACTACTCCCTTGGGAGCTGCAAAGTTGTTCATTACCTTTATGTCAATAGCCCCCGTTATTCTTTCCCATGCAACCTTCACAAACACCAGACAGTCTTTATATTCTGTAAAGCTTTTATTCTTGAACTTGTATTGGTAAAACAAGTAAATAGAAGATATGAGACCTTTTATTGATTCTGGTTCCCGTCTCTGATCCTGCGTACTTTCCTTTTGTGAACTGACCAGCATCACTCTGAATAATACTGTGGGTGTAAATTCCAAAGTCCCAGGCCTCGCCGCCTAATTCCTTGACTCTTGCAATCAGCCCATGTCAGTTCTGGAAAGTGTCCCTCACTAGGTCCTTGGACACATAGCAAGTTTACAGATAAGCACCACTGAGTTGCACTCCCTTTGCTCACTCCCAATCGACAGTCCATGTTACCCACAGAAGGTAAATTCACAGTTTCCTCCATCCGCTTTACTCCTACTTCCTCCTCCGCATGGTCCGGCACATCCCCGACTGGGACGCCCAGTTTCTCCTCTGGTCTACATGGCGACGTCTGCTCCCCCTTTCCAGCACTGGGGTTGTCTGAACCCCCAGACCTTCAAGCCTGCTCCTGCTGCACTCTCTACATCTTGAATTCTCTCCTCCTCCCGGAAGCATGTGACCCCTAGCTTATAGGCGAATCCTGCCCCTGCCAATACAATTTAATGATTGGTCCAGAGCTCTCCACATAAGCTGCCTGCCACTCAGGTCCCAAATCCTGCCTCCCTTCCAAAACATTTCCACTGGAAGGATGAGAGGACTTCCTTGAGCCAGAGTGTAGGTGGCCACACCCCCCTCTATTCTAACACTCCCACCTCCCAAATAAAGGCTTAGAAAAAGTGCATGGACCTGGCTAAATTTACCTATCACTATTTACAGAAACACACTAAGCACCCACCTAAATGGGGTGGGCGCTACAATTGTAACCACCGTTGTCAGTGGTAATTGGTTTGTCTCTGATGTGCTAAATGCTATATAAAACAAAACAAAAAGTCATCTTTTAAAACCCCTCCCATACAGATAGTACCATTGTTTGGTATCACGCAATACATGCCAACATAGAGGGAGGACCTCTGTGTCATATAATTTACTCCAAGAAATGAACTTTACAGGCAAGTACAAAAATCCAGCCATAGTAATGCTCACTTGATGGAATGTCCTAAAGCATTGCTTATGAGGGAAGAGAGCTACAAACACCATCAACAGGCTAAAATAATCTATACAGTAACCTGCAAAAACATTGCAACACATGCAGTATCCCCAGCAGCTCTCCCATCCACCTGATAAAAAAAACAGGTAGCAGCCTTACAGACCTAAGCTACTGAAGCTTAATGACGGACAGCCCAGGAGGCATCAACACTCCTGAAACAATGCTGCCATTCCTCTCAAACCATAGGCTTGAGAATTAGGTTGACAAAGGCAGTGGGAAATGGTCGAGTTGGTAGCCGTCTGACCCTTCATCCTTAAGGAAGGATAAAAAGGGGATCAGACTGCCTAACTAAGGAAGTCCATTTCAAATACATCTTGACAGCCTGAACTACATCTAATGAGTGTGGGGCCTTGTCTCCTAGCAACCGAGGCCTGGGGAAAAAGAAATAACAATGTCCTGGTTCAGATGTCAAGAACAATGGTTGAGGTCGAGGAACCACCCCTCCATGGCAGGTAGTTCCCAGTGTTACCATCTGTCTCCTGGGCAGGATGTGGCAGTTTCTTCCCCTCACTGTGGAAGGAGTCCACTTGCTAGTGGGGCTCCATGTCTGGAGCTTAAGTCTCGTTCCCCAGAACAGACGATTTCTATTTCACTGGGGGATCCTCAGTACTCTGACCTGGTTTTTGCTGGACATCGTTCATGGATTTCTAGGGCTTCACCTCTAGGAAGGTTTGAGTCTTCCCTGTGACCAGTCAAGTGGCTTAGTTCATATGCTAGGCAGCACCAAGTGTCTTTCGCTTTACCGCACTTTCTTCCACAGAAGCAAGCCATCACCACCAGGCTTTCCTCTATTAGTGGTCTCTACTCCGATGGAGGATGACTTATCTCCCGCTTGGCAGGAAATGTCATTGCTGGATAACTGGGTGCTCCCCTGTATTGCCAGTGGGCAGTACATGCTGGGAATCTGCTGCCAGTACCACCTGGTGGTGTAGACCAGTGGTTCTCAACCCTGTCCTCAAGTACCCCCAACAGGCCATGTTTTGGGAATTTCTTTTAGATAAAATAGCTATCCAAAATACCAAGCCACTGACTCTGATTTAAAGCACCTGTGCAAGATAAAGGAAAACTTGCAAACATGGCCTGTTGGGGGTACTTGAGGACAGGGTTGAGAACCACTGGTATAGAGTACATCAAAGGGGCCTTTGTTGGGTCTTGATCATTGGAAGTTAGGTGCTTCTTTGATGACTGACTTGCAGCCTATTGAGGAAGTTACTCCAGACTTCTTCCTCATGCCTGCCCCTAATCAGGTAGATGTTCTTTGTGATAACCTGCTTCCTGTGTGAGGATGCTTCTCTGCATTGGGGTGGCTCAGATGTTTTATAACCATTTCTGAGTTTGGAAAGGGGCCTACTGGGTCCGCCTGCCCGTCTTTCAGGCGGACCCGATTGGACCCTACATTCTCCTCTATGGAGTGGCAGATGTAAACTGACTTGTGACTATTTACACCCACCTACCTCCAATCCGATCTGGAAAAAAACAAACATAAGGAGTCTATTCCCCTCCATCTGTCTGGATCAAATCGACTGCCTATACAGCAGAGCAGGTGGGAATGAATGAATGATTTGTATAGCGCTGCAAATGCGAACTGAATCGCCTCAAGGCGCTGCTCTTGTTGTCATGCAATATTTAGAAGAAGTGGGTCTTAATTTTTTTCCTGAAGGCCTGATGGTTTTCTTCCAAGCGGATGTTGTTTGGTAGAGCATTCCATAGCCGAGGTCCCTGTACTGCGAATCTTCGTTCTCCCTTCGATTTGTAGCGGGCTTTGGGGATGAGAAGGCGGTTTTGGTTTGTCGATCAAAAGCTGCGATTTGGTATGTATTTTTCAATTTTCGCACAAAGGTGTGTCCACTCTGCATAGACAAAACATACGTGACCTGTCATCCGCCTGCTAAACTCAGTCCAGCAGGGGATCAACGAACGGACAGATCCCCTGCTGCTAAAAATAGATCTGGCCCATGTGAAAGGGACCTTAAAGAATACTTTCCCCCTTAGAGCTTGTTACACGTTACATCCATATTTAGGGTGTAACATGCTCCAGCACATGTCCTCCTGTTCTCACCCCCCAATTCCCCCACCCCTGTGACAGCGAGTGGGGGTTCCTCTCTCCACACCTACTGTCACATTTTCTGTTAAACAGGTCCCGTCTTCCACCATAGTTCATTCACAAGCCCTGCAGCTTTCAAACTGACAGCCCATTCAGAGGTACATGCTGTACAGTTTGTCTGCAGGTGCCTGACATTGCACCAGTGATTTACTGGTCATGGGTGCAATTCTCTGTGGGATCCTGCGGGAATAATATGTGCATTTATGAAAAATTGTTTCCAAAAAGTGAGCTTCACCTTTGAGGCAGACAGCGTTGTAGAGGTCCTCTGTCAACAGACACTTCAGGTGTTTAGGTTAATGGGTCTTTGCACATCCTTAGGTTTTTATGGTATCTTTTGCAACGGTCTTCGGTTTTGTAGTATGTTTTTCCTTCCTGCCTACTTTTGTGTGAGTGTCTTGTCTGCCTCTTTCAATTGGTCTGACTCTGAGGGGGTTACCCATGGAGTCACTCCTTCCAGCCTTTAGAGATAGTTGGACATCTATTAGGATAATACAGTGCCTTGAAAAAGTATTCATACCCCTTGAAATTTTCCACATTTTATCATTTTACAACCAAAAACGTAAAATTTATTTTATTGGGATTTTATGTGATAGACCAACACAAAGTGGCACATAATTCTGAAGTGGAAGGAAAATGATATATGGTTTTAATTATTTTTTTACAAATATGTGAAAAGTGTGATGCGTCTGAAGCAGGTGTCCCTCCCCCAGACCCCCCGGTGACGGCAGCTGGCCCCTCTAGGTCTGCTTTCCCCCTGGATTTTTTGGCGGTCCTGGAATTTTTCATCTCCCGGTTTGAAGTGGCGTGCGGGCGAAAAGCGGGTAAAAAACGCCCCCTACCCACTCCCTCTTCTGGGGAGGACTCTGATCCGGAGTCGGGCTCCGCTGTATCGGTTGGCCCCTGCCTGGAGTGCTCAGACGATGCGGCCCCTAATCCTTCTGACAGTGAGGAGTCAGCCCCTCCATCGCTGCGCATGAAAAAGCTCTGGTCTGATGCGCTCATTACTGCGGTGCGTCTCATAAGCTGGTCCCCACCGCTAAGGTGTTTCCTTACCTGTCTTTTTTCAATAGGTTTATCTACAAGCATTGGAAATGCCCGCAGCATTCCCTTTCAGTCCCGAGACATTTTTCGGTGTGTTACCCATTTGAGTAGAGTCTGCTGAAGAAATGGTCTTCCCCTCCTGCCGTTGATCCTCCTGTATCTAGGTTGAACAAGGTAACCATGATTCCAGTTCTTTCAAGGACCCTGCTAACAGAAAGGCTGAGGCGGTCACTCGGTCTATGTTTACGATGGCTGGGGTGGGCCCCATTCGTCTGGTGTTGGCCACTGCTCTGGTGTCTCAGCCGCTTACTGAGTGGGCTAGGTAATTACACCGCGAGTAATGAGCAAGTTTCTCCGGTCTGTGTGAAACTGGCAGACCAACCAGTGCAAGGGCTCAAGTGCATTTGTGATACGGAATTGTACACGGCCCCAAAATCTCCATATCGGCCATGGTTCTTCGCCGATTGCTTTGGCTTAAGTGCTGGTCGGCGGACCAAACTTCTAAAAAGGCTCTGGCGGATTTGCCTTTTCTGTGCCTTCTGACATAAGGTGTCTGTTTCTCAAGTGGGTAAGGCGGCTACCTGGTTGTCCTACACACTTTCACCAAATTTTACAGGGTGGATGTTTTGGCATCTTCGAATGCAGGTTTCGGCTGCAAAGTTTTGCAGGCGTCCGTCTGAGGTTTTTGGCTCCCCTTACAGGGGGTTCTGTTTTGAGTGGAGGTTATTTTTCTTTTTTTCTGTGTTTTTCTGTGTTCCCACCCCTCGTTGTGGAACTGCTTTGGGGTGACCCTAAGGTCAAGAATGGAAGTGCTGTGTCTGGGTCACGTACCTGGAGATGGAGCCCAGAATGCAGGGAGTGGCCTCTCATATGCCTCTGGCTCGAGAACCCCTGGTAGTGGAGACAGGGGCTCAGGAGCGCAGGGGAGCACAAGTGCCTGACAAGTGGCACATGGGGGGCTAGTCCGGACCTCAGAGGTGGCTGAAGAGAGACTGGCAGGAGCAGCGGGCTGGAACTGGAGAACTGGAACAGACAGCCGGGAGGAGTTCTGTAGAACAGCTGGAGCAACAGGTAGCACGGAGGTGTTCTGTAGTACGGCAGGAACACTGGAACTGCTGGCAGCACGGATGTGCTCTGTGGCTTGGCAGGAACTCTGGAACTGCTGGCAGCATGGATGTGCTCTGTGGCTTGGCAGGAACTCTGGAACAACAGGCAGCAAGGAGGTGTTCTGTAGTTCGTCAGAAACACTGGGTCAGCAGGCTGCAAAGAGGTGCTCTGTGGTCAGACAGGAACACTTGGCAAGGTCGGACAGGCCGGATCAACACTAGCGGGCAGAGCAGGTACCAAACGGAAGCAGAAGAGTAGTCGGGACAAGCCGGGGTCAGAGGCAGGCAGCAAACAGGAGTCGTCAGGAACAGGCCGGGTAGACAGGAATATTACTTATAAATTCTGAGTCATTGCCATGGTCTCCTGCAGTAGCTTATTGTTTGACTCAAAGAAGTTTAGGTTCTCTTGGACGGCTGGTACCGGGCACTCCGGGAGATTGTTAGACAGGAACAGAGGATGGAAACCGTAATTTGCAAAACACAGGGATTGCTTCGTGGCAGAATGAACAGAGTTGTTATATGCAAACTCGGCAAGAGGTAGCAGAGGAGCCCAATCATCCTGGGAGAATGTGGAAAAGCAGCGCAGATACTGCTCCAGCGTCTGATTTGTTCTTTCCGTCTGGCCATTTGTTTGAGGGTGATAGGCAGAGGAAAAAGAAAGGTCAATCTTTAGAGACCCACAAAGTGCCCTCCAGAACTTGGAAGTGAATTACACCCCTCGATCAGATGTAATATTTGCAGGAATGCCATGAAGTCTCACTACTTCCTTGATGAACGTTCTAGCTGTCTCGGCGGCAGAGGGTGTGCCCTTCATCGGCAAGAAGTGTGCCATTTTGGATAGTCTATCCACCACCACAAAGATTGTATTGTAGTTTTCTGAAGGTGGCAGCTCAACAATAAAATCCATGGAGATCATCCTCCATGGCCTCTCCGGGACGGGTAATGGCTTCAACAAGCCCCATGCCTTAGACTTGTTGCCCTTGTTCTGGATGCAGGTAGCACATGCCTCCACATAGTCTTTACAGTCCTTCCGTAACTGCGGCCACCAGAACGTGCGCTGAAGATGTTTGGAGGTCTTGTGCACCCCGAAATGGCTGGCCAGCATGTGATCATGACAGGAACTAAGGACCGAAACTCGCACTTCCTGGGGTACAAAGATCTTGTCCCTATACCACAGAAGATCATCTCTGGCCTGAAAATAATTAATTTTTTTGATGTCATAATGTAGAGTATAACATTTGCTATCATTTGAGCCCAGTCTTGCCACAAAGAGTTAATCCGGCTCTGAGCAATCCTCTTTTATTGTTCAGTGAGATAAATCTTGACAAATAGAAAAAAACTTTGTCAAATCCTCCCCCTTGCTGTGAGTGACAGGTGATTTACATATTTCGTGCACTAGCTTAAGAGACATGCATTATTTTTTAATTCCCTCCCACTCCTTTCTTCTGCTGCTCTGCCAGGATTGGATGTTGCACACCTCAACATAATTGGGCATGCTGAAGTCATGTGGTTACTTTCCTGTCTTTTCACTGGATTTTATAGATCATAGCAGAAGTTCAGTGTAAGAAATACACCTCAGAGGTGGCTGAAGAGAGACTGGCAGGAGCAGCGGGCTGGAACTGGAGAACTGAAACAGACAGCCGGGAGGAGTTCTGTAGAACACCCGGAGCAACAGGTAGCACAGAGGTGTTCTGTAGTACGGCAGGAACACTGGAACTGCTGACAGCACGGATGTGCTCTGTGGCTTGGCAGGAACTCTGGAACTGCTGGCAGCACGGATGTGCTCTGTGGCTTGGCAGGAACTCTGGAACAACAGGCAGCAAGGAGGTATTCTGTAGTTCGGCAGGAACACTGGATCAGCAGGCTGCAAGGAGGTGCTCTGTGGTCAGACAGGAACACTTGGCAAGGTTGGACAGGCTGGGTCAACACTAGCGGGCAGAGCAGGTACCAAACGGAAGAAGAAGAGTAGTCGGGGCAAGCCGGGTAGACAGGCAGGCAGCAAACTGGAGTCGTCAGGAACAGGCCGGGTAGACAGGAATCAGGCAGGTAGGTAACGAGTAGCAAGGGTCACATGGCACGTGTGCGTCCGCGTGTGCCTGTGCCCTATCACGCACCCGCGCGCGCCGGTCGGCTCTTCTGATGAGAATTCTGTGGACAGATCTTCCAAGAACAGCTGGATTACCATGACGTCTTTCATGACAAGAGTTCATTGACTGGCACAGCACCCACCCCTCCTGTTTGTGTTTGTACTGCTTTGTAACTAACTAAGCTGCCTGTAGCAGAGTGGGGTTACTACCAGTAAGGAATCCCCCTTAGGCTGTGCTGTGCTTGTTTTTTTTTTTTCTGCCTAGTCCTACTCCTGCAGGTGGTGCTATAACCCTAAGGTCAAGAATGAAAGTGCTCTGTCCATCCGGAGTTGAGAAACACTGATCTAAACCATTCCATTGTAGCTCTGGCTGTATGTTTACGGTCATTGTCCTGCTGGAAAGTGAACCTCTGTCCCAGTCTCAAGTCTTTTGCAGACTCTAACAGGTTTTCTTCTAAGATTGCCCTGTATTTGGCTCTATCCCTCTTTTCATCAACTCTGACCAGCTTGCCTGTCCCTGCTAAAGAAAAGCATCCCCACAACATGATGCAGCCACCACCATGTTTCACACGGCAACTTGTGCAAGCGACCAGGGGAGGACTCTTCGGAGGAGGGCCAAGAAGCTGGCTGCTCGGTAAAAGCCTAGGAGCTGAGTTGTATGGACACTAGAAAATCCACACTTCTCACAGTATCGCCAAGAAGGCTGAGAGATCCAGGTACTGTGGGAAAGGTTCCTACTTATCTTCAGTTACAAAGTTTTCGGATCACATGTTGGCTGCTAAATCTACGGTTAGAGGTTTATCCAGCAGTGAAGCGCCCAGTTGCGAGTGGCTACTCTCTGGGCTAACTAAGAGACATTCAATTGATGTCAGCGGTTCTGAGTGCCTGAGTTTATCACCCGTGCCCTCTATTCCCACCTGTCACTGTGTTATAGTTGGATGTTACCCCTGCAAAATAAAAATCCTCAAAAGGACTTGTGTGTCTGCTTCTGAAGTTACTGGGTACTAACCCTGGGAACCCCTAGGCAATAAAAGACGAGCTATGAGGAGGTAATTGGTAAGCCCAAAAAATTCAAGGTCGCCCCTAGCGGTTATGGCCGCTACACTTGGGAGCTCGCAGTCCGGGATTTACCGTTACCTTACAACTTTAATGGAATAGAGGGTGAAGTGTTTTTTGAACTGCGCCATCAGTGCCATCTTTACTCAGGCAGAGACTTTCACTGAGGTGCGTAAGCGTGGGAGGAGCCATAGCCGAAAAGCCCAATCGATCAGTGGGAGGAGTCTGCGCTGTTCTTTTCTTGTACGAGGCAACGCGTGAGAGTGTGCTGCGGAAGGAGAAGAAGCTGGTTCAGTTTTCTTGCAGTGTTGGAGAAAAGTCAAAACTTCCCAGAGAATGTACCGTGTTCTTGGCGTGCAGTCTGTACCAGGACCCAGGATGCCTACCATGAGGGGTCCGACAGGCATACAGATGCCCGGCACCGTGCTTACAGACACAGGCATTCGCCTGCTGCTGCAGGGGCGGTTTGTGCTATACATCGCAGAAGACATTGAGGCCCTCGGCATGTTATGTGGGAAGTGGGAAGTGTGACGGCCTGATTGCCAGTCCCCAGCCATTTGCCAGGTGTAGAAGATGTGGAGAATACGTCTTCAAAGTGAAGCAGCCCACCAAGTTGCCTCGGGCCTACCTTATGGACTGGGCCACAGGTGTGGCTACTGAGGAGCACATTGCCTATGTTCCGGCCAAAGGGCCCGATGTTGTGGCTTCATCCACAGTTGCTAGTGCCCTCAACAAGGACATTGCTGCTGCACGGGCCCGAGAGTCAACCCCCGAGGTGATGGACACGGCCTCGTCCACCACTATTACTATTGCTGTCATGCCTGCCCTGGAGAAGCCAGCTCATCGAACAAAAGCCATTGCTTTGGAGAGGCCATCACAGTCTACCGGTGAGAGTACCCGGAGGCTGAAGAGGCCGAGGAATTGTTTGATGGAATATCTGAGGAACTGTTGTGGTCATGTGGGGATGATGTGGCTGCTGCTTGTGGCAATATTTCGGGTTGGCTAGCCCTTACTGAAGGGGACGAAAAGCCTCGAGTGAAAAACCCCTCAGCCAGCAGTGCTCTGATGCCCAGGCTTGAGAATCTGTCAGTGCTCTCGAGCAATGCTACAGGTTTAGTGAAAAGGTCCCCAAACTCATGTATACCCCTGGGGATGGAGTCACCCGTAACCTACCGAGACTAGCCCGGTCTCAGAGACTTTTGCATAAGCGGGTGGAAACTTGAGTATGGACTTGAGTTTCCTTACGTGCCCAGGGAAATTATGGACATCATAGAAGAGAATCGGGAGAAGTGGTATGTGGAAGATGTCTGGGACTACCTAAAAGTCCCAAAGCCCCTACGGAAAAAGGCATATTCTCGTGAGATGTAGGATCGTTTTCAAGGATGTCTGTTGCACTGGAGTTATGGTCGGCACATCTATTGTGACAAGGTTGTGATTTGCAGACAGGATAAAGACAGTGCTGTGTACTATATCACCACCGTGGATGTCCAGATGGGTAAAGACTTTGTTTTGCCTGATCCCCGTTTTTACTGGTGAACTGTTCCTGAGTCAAGCCTTTGATTTTGCAAGGAGAGCTTCTCCAGGTCTTCATCTCTTTGCATCTTCTTCTGAAACTACAGAACTGTGGGGTAGATAGACAGGTAGTCGCTGGAAAAGCTATGCGTCAAGTCTACCAGTTGTCATCACAGTACTTAGCTTTCAACAAGGACTTGCAGTTACAGCTGCTCTGACCACTAGGTGTTTTTTTTTAGCTAGACGATGAGCACATCGTCTAAACAACTACGGGGAGTGTGTAGCGCCGACACTTTACTAAGTGTGCACTATACATATGTAAATGTAGTTTTCCAGAACTGTATCAGAGTTCTGGGGGTTAATTGTGCAGGTTTTTACTTTGGCGTCAGTTTGGCTGGGCTGTACTGAAGTTCTGCCTGGTCATAGGTACAGTGAGGCACCTGTGACAGGCTGAGAACCAAGCCTGGTTGGAAGTGTTGGGTACCAATCTTTCCCGGAGCCAATCAGTGGTCACGTCTGGCCCCGCTGCGTAATCTGGGAAGGGGTATTTAAGATGCTGAAGTCACGTGTTCAGGGTTTCGGCTTGCTCTTCGATTCCTGGTTCCGGTCCGGACCAACCCTGTGAAGAGTCCCAGACCCAGGAGTGTCTGCCGTCCCCGCAAGCATGGTCACCTTGACCAGCCCCAGAGGCCCTCATGGTCTGGGGTGGGGATCCGTCCGTTCCCGAGCCTTGGAACTGGCTAGTTCGAGGCCCAGTAACTGAAGGAAGATTCGGAGGTGTCCCGGTGTGCTCTCGGTATTGGAGGTACATGGCAACTCGTGCAAGCAACCAGGGGAGGACTCTTCGGAGGAGGGCCAAGAAGCTGGCTGCTCAGTAAGAGCCTGTGAGCTGAGTTGTATGGACACTAGAGAATCCACACTTCTTACAGTATCGCCAAGAAGACTGAGAGATGAGTGTTATAGTTGGATGTTACCCCTGTAAAATAAATATTCTCAAAAGGACTTTTGTGTGTCAACTTCTGAAGTTACTGGGTACTAGGTAATTGGTAAGCCCAGAAAATTCAAGGTCGCCAATAAGGGTTATGGCCGCTACGTGTACAAAACAACATAGATATACAATATGTTATGAAGGGATGATATGCATTATGAAAGACCCTATACCTGCACATAAAATAAGAGGTTTAACATGTAATTATTCTGTGCTCCATATTTATTTATATTTTAGCTGCCATTTGGACAGGAGATGTACAATCAATTGCATATAAAGACCAATATTTGTTTGAAATTAATCAGCAGTTTTTTGTAAAATGCGCTCTACTATACCAACTTTATTTTAAATCTGTTCAGTTCTGAGAAGTACTTTATCATCTTAACATTCATGCCGACCTCAACTTGTCATTTTAGTGGCCATTAAAATGTTTATAATTGGAATTTTAACATGATACATTTTTTTTTTTTTCAGTTTACAATAAATATTCATGTAATTAAAAAAAAAAAGAACTCTGTACTTTGAAATTTAGAAAAGAGGAGGAAAATATTTATCATGGGAACACCCAACTTCACTGCGTGCTATGCTTTCATGCATGGCTTGGATATCTGTAACATTTTTCAAACTACTGTGCTTCAATGTTAGCTGACTTTTTGTGATTGATTAAGTGTTGTTTATCAACGCTCGACTTGACAGCAAAATGAGATAAGAAGGTGTGACTCAAATTTGCACCTTTTTCTCATCTGCCCAAAGGATCTGCCTCCCCTTGCCAACACTTTAGAACAATGACAAGGGTATGCTTTCTAAATGTGCTGCGAACAGATGTGGCAGTCACACATACTGTGCTCTTATGCGCACAGTATGTGGTTCTGACTCAAAGCATCACACTTTCAAAATTGTAGGGATCCAGGTAGTGATGAAAGCTATGGATTTTAATTAATAATCACCACCTTTTGTTTTTATTGCTCTGCTAGTTTTACTTGGGAACTTAAAAATACACTGAACATCTAAGCATGTTGACTTTCTCTGGATTGCTGAACACCCAGGTGTGAAAAGTTGTCTTCTGGTTTGGTATTTATTCTTTAAGTCTAATTTTGGTAATGAGCCACTCATTAGTATGCCAGTCTGCTATAGCATTCTGCATAGCCCATCATGACATTGGAATGAGGGAGGAATCTGTGTGATCTAGCTAATTTCCTCCTTCTAAAAATAAAGTGCTTGTAGACAATTACTGGCTCCTTTACATGACAGACTAGTCACTCAGTTTCTTAGTTCCAATGCAAAAGGTAAAATGAAGAATACCTTACACTACTTTTACTGTTGCATTTAATTGCATCAACTTATAAAACACCTAAACCATGAACTGGAGAGCTGTAAGCACAATGCAAAACATTAATATCCTTTGCTATTAGATCAATGAAAATTATAAACCAGCATAGTAAATAGATCATTCCTTTTCCTGTGATACTGGGAGGAATTGATTGGTTCCTGTGCTCAAGATCAGTGGTAAATAGAATTGGCTAAAAAAACTGTTGTTTTATTTATTTTGCACAGCAATGACATTTCTGATACTCCTTTGCGCTTTAAAAAAGGATGTCTCTTTGGTGATGCACTTGACAAGTTCTCTAAGGATGCCACAGAGGGAAAGGCACTTCTAGCACAATGAATGGGCCCAAATCCCCATCTTCAAGGGCTTCTACCTATTTCAAGCAAAGAGCACCCAATCATACTTCATCTTTAAAGCTAGATTTCAGCCCACTCTTTCAATACAGGACTTGGAACACAAGGTCCACCATGTCTGCGACAAAGCCTTCTCCACAAGGGACGCCCTCATTCTTAAGAGTAGGAGGACCTCTGTGCATGACTCTGGTTTACAGACATTCCAGAACTATGGATTCTATCAGTGGTTTCAAAAGGGTACAAAATTGAGTTTCAAACTCTGCCCCACATAATTTTCTTCTTTCAAACCAGCCAAAATATGCCAAAGATGAATCAGATTTACCAACTGCTCTGAACCATAAAGAAGTAGTCGTAGAGGACCGGTTCACAGAATTCTATTGAAACGTTTACGGTACCAACACCCATGGGTGGTATCCATTCTATCCCCTAAGTAGGGATGAGCCGAACACCCCCGGACACACGGACCGAAAGTTCGCACGAACGTTAGAACCCTATTAGTTACAATGGACGCAAACGTTCGAAATCTAAAGTGCTAATTATAACGGCCAATATGCATGTTATTGTCATAAAAAAGGTTTGGGGACCCGGGTCCGCCCCAGGGGACATGTATCAATGCAAAAAACTGACATTTTTTTTTCTGGAGCAGTCATTTTAATGATGCATAAAGTGGAAAAAAAAGTGAAATATTCCTTTAAATATGGTACATGGGGGATGTCTAAAGTATGCCTGTGAAGTGGCATGTGTTTCCCGTGTTTAGAACTGTCCCTGCACAAAATGACATTTGTAAAGGAAAAAAATAAGCCATTTAAAACTGCTTGCGGCTTTAATGTCATGTCGCAGATGGCTGGATTAGATGACAACAGGGCAGAAGGGCAGGTGCAGGTTGTATACTGTGCTGTGCTAGACTCACACAGCACACACACTAACTCCTGCAGATGGCTGTATTGGTAGAGAACAGCACTTTCCCCACACGCAAATGCCTGAGAAGAACACACTATCCCTGCCTATTTTTCCTCTATCCCTACACTTTCCCCACACGCAAAGGCTGAGAAGAATACACTATCCCTGCCTATTTTTCCTCTATCCCTACACTTTCCCCACACAGAAATGATTCACATATAGTGTACAGTACACTGTCCCTGCCTAGCAATACTCTTTCCCTCAACGCCGGATAACACACTACACGAGGCCGCCGGCGCAGCGGCCTTATATAGTGTGGGGCGTGTACCAAAGCCCCTGAGCTATAATTGGCCACAGGCATCCTGCCTGTGGCCAATTATTGCTCTCCTCGCCGCTGGCTCTATGATTGGCCAAGCATGCGGGGTCACAGTGCATGCTTGGCCAATCATCAGCCAGCAATGCACTGCGACTGGCGCAGTGCATTGTGGACCGTTCGCATCACACAAATTTGATGCGAACGGCCCTCAGAGTTCTGAACTCAACGAGCGGACGAACGGCCGATGTTCGATTCGAACATGGGTTTGAATCGAACACCGGGCCCATCCCTATCCCTAAGCAAGGGAGAAAAAGTTTTCTAGGGATTCCTGTGATCCCTTCCTTAGGAGGAGGATGTCATCAATATACCTGGCCCATAGTTTCAATTCGGGTCTTGCTGTGGCATAGATGACATCCTCCTCCCATTTAGCCATAAAAATATTCGCCAGGCTAGGGGCAAATTTGGCTCCCATGGCCACTCCCTTTTCTTGTGAATAAAATTGCCCGTTAAACCAGAAATAGTTATGATTCGTTGCAAAAGTAAGGAGTTCCATTATGAAATTGGTTTGCCTTCTGATGAGAGTCGTTTCTCGTTTCAAAAAAGTTTCCACGGCCTCTAGTCCATGCGAATGCGCGATACAGGTATATAGAGAGGCTACATCTGCGGTAGCCATAATGAGATTTTCTTCTATGGGTACTGATAATAGCTTATTAATGGCATGTTTAGTGTCCTTCAAATATGATGGTGTTTTTTGGACTATTGGTTGTAAAAAATGATCGATGTATTTCCCGATTCTAGACGTGACTGAATCGATGCCGCTGATGATTGGGTGTCCTGGGGGTTCTGTTGCATTTTTGTGAATTTTAGGTAGGTAATAAATAGTGGGTATGCGGGGTGCTAGTGGAATTAAAAATTATTTTTCTTTGCGATTTAAAATACAGGAATCGAAGCCTTTAGTTATCAGCTCCGTGAGATCTTTTTTGTATTTTAGTGTTGGATCCTTAGATAATTCTTTGTATGTATTTCCATCACTGAGGATTTTGTACATTTCACTCATGTAGGCAGATTTGTCTAATAAGACAATTCCGCCACCCTTATCAGCCGGGCGGATCACTAGATCTTTGTTATCGCAAAGGGATCTAACACCTGTGCTGAGTAGGGAATTGTTATGTATGTGTTTAGGAGGGAGCTTAGCTAAGTCCTTGAGTACTAAGTCCTTAAAAATACTCAGAGCCGGGGCTATCTGAGTTGGGGGGTTGAACAGTGAGGGGTTTGCAAGACCTGAATGCACTGTACCTGACATAGCTGCTCTTGCATGATTCCTCGTAGGATTAGAAATAATATATCTCTGAATGTTTATTTTTCTTACAAATTTGTGGACGTCTATGAAGGTTCCAAATTTGTTTAGTTTTTTTTTTTTGGGGGGGGGGGGGGCGAATTTGAGACCTTTATCTAGTACTGCCTTTTCATTGTCAGTAAGTTTTACCTTACTTAAATTGAAAACTCCCTGGCATGTTATGTCCTTTTGCGTTTTCCGTCTCTGTATGCGCCTGCCTCCTCTGCATCCTCTCTTATGTCGGGACCCCTTTTTCTGTTTGGGGGGTCCTCGTGAAAATCCTGGATGGGATAATGATTAATTTGACTGTAACTATAGGTCGCTTGTTCATATTCGGTATTGGGATGTGGGTAGATGTTGTCATCGTAATTGTCACGTAGAGGTAAGTACCGGTTGTGAGTTGGGATGGATGGATGATTGGGGTATGTAGAGTGTGAATAGTTGGGAGGATGGTCATAATATCGAGCAGGAGACCCCCTCTGTTGATAATCCTCATAGTCATACCGATAATTGTTATGAGTAGACTGGCTACCTCTTCTTCCCCTCTGGCCTCTTCTGTTGGAATTGTTGCTATTGCCCCTGCCTCTCTGTGGGGTGCGTACACTCTGGGTTTGTCCCCTTTGTGCATAGTTTCCTTGTGCATTATAGGCTTGGGGTGGTTTCCTTGGAGGGGGAGGGGGGGGTGGTTCAGTGGGTATTGGTCTATTTCCACTGTTGGTGGTATCTGTATTGGTTTCCATAACTTCTGGTACGGATAACTTTTGCCAATTAAAAACTCTACAGGATTTGTAGTCATTTATGTCTCTTGTGTATTTTTTATGTTTTTTAGCCTTTTGATCTCTGTCCTCCTTGATGAGATGGGCTTGAAGGTTGGAAGACAGGGTGTTATATTCCACTGTGTTCTTGTATATTAATAAATTATCTTTGATCTCTTTGATTTCTTTATCCAGAGCAGTGAGGCGGCTTTGTTTCCTTGTTTTCAGAAAATTGAGGAACTCAATGCCTGCCTCATTGAAATATTTATACCAGGTTTCAATATCGGGGTCTCCCTGCTGAGGGGGACATCCCATCTAAGACTACGTGGGACCATGTGTTCTCTGGTGTATTATTCCAGAAACGCAAGGTCCCATTGAAGGTGCAGTTCTGAAACCATGATATTTCTCAGTCTCATAAAGAGCCCGCTGATGGGGGTGTCATTATTAGTTACTACAAAGACGCCTTCTGTGTTCACTGTACGTGTATCTCTATATTCAAATACATCCATGATGTGCTACTATTGTGGAATACTGCTGCAATATCTTATCAAAAGACAATGGTAGAAGAAAGGGGGTAGAATACTGCGCTGTATATGTTTAAATTGTAAAAGCTGCTGGCATTGCCGAAAGATTATCGGTTGTAAGAAATTGGTGTGTATATTAATGCAGCGCTAGGAGCAAACTAGTACTTCAAGAAAAGAGGTACTATTGTGACCAGTTTACATTAATTATCTTATGTGAAAGATATATAAATAGAAAAAGGGGGGGGGGGGGAGGGGAGAAGAGGATTGTCAGCCTCTAATACCTTAAAATGTATATAAATATAAAGCGCGTAACCCTTATATATAAAATACATAAAATTAGCAGAAATAAATATCTTTAAAACATATCAATCGTGAAAACTGAAAACGGGGGGTAAAAAACACATGTGGTTAAAATTGGTGAAAATAAAAATTAAATGGTTGTATACCGTGGTGAAAATACCGTGAAAAATAAAATTAATTATGAATTGATATTGGTGACAATATAAACTCAATAACTGTGGAGGTAGTAAGTGCTAGGTGAGAGAACTATACATATGAGTGTATAGGGGTGAAGTCCATAGCATTGATTGGTGATCAGGTGAACAACACTGTAGCAGCAGATGACTCTGTTCAGTGTGATGGTGAAGTAGTGGTTGTCTGATGGCTCTCGGCCTAATGGAATAAGGCTTACCGGATGGATTGGACTTGAAAAGGCGTATGCCCCACAAGTCGCAAAGGCTTTAACGTTTTAGGGACTGGTAAATCTCAGCTCCGCATGGTGACTCCAAAACTTTCTCAGGTACCACATGGGTCAGTGGTCGGCAGGAAGGTAGGTATCAGATGGGGAAAAGAGCATCGAGGGTCCGTGTTGTCAGGTATATTGTGTGGTCATATTAAAAGAAAAAGCTTACATAGCATAATACCGTTTGGAAACGTTTTTAATGTTATGAAACAGATTAAAAACACTCACATTTAGATGGTTAAAAACAGGCCTGTTTTAAAATTGGAGTTGGCGTGGTGCTGTCCTTGTAGTCCAACCGACGCGTTTCGTCCGCATAGACGTCGTCTGGGGTGTGGACTACATGTGTCAGCAGCACGCATTTATAGGAAGTGTGACCCCAAAGTGAAAAAACGATGGTGTAGACTGGAAGTGACATCACTTCCGGTCTGGCGAAATTCATGTTAATTTTATTTAGAATGAAGTGGGACAACAATGGGGATGAAGCCACAATGTCTGCTGAGTAAAATCATTTATGTTATTCTTATTATTTATGTAGAAAGCTTCAGTTGGAGTCCTGGCTCATTGTAAGCTGTGTTGCCAGCGTCATTGCGTCACTACCGCTCTGAGCCACATGACCGCCTGTTAAAACCAAGCCTCATTGTGGATAGACCAGAGCGGTAGTGCATAGACGCTCAGCTGTGTTGTTTTGAAGGAACCAAGCCTCGTTTTAGTGTAGGCCCGGACTGACGCGATTGCGTCATATCCCGGAAGTTTAGGTGGAGCCAAACCTCGTTCCCACTCTCTAATGGTTACATAGGGGCTGTACATTCCAAAATCACATGGTGTACTGCGAGTCATACTTTGCTGACACCATGGGCGGAGACTAGAGGTCCCGAAGCTCATTATAGCTAGACCAAACCCAGAAAAGGGGAGGAATGTATTTAAATAGCAATCTATGGAGATGTTTGTTTGTCCTCAGGATTATAGGTCGAATCCAAACGTTATATCGCATTGGGGTGACACTTATTGCTTATTTGAAATACGTCATCCTACATAACAATATACATGTGTAAAGATAAATTCCATGGTATAACAAGTATTTAAAGGGGCCGTAAAATAATTTATATTAAAAATATTTACGGATGATATAAAAATTTGCCAAGGATACGTGTATGGAATAAACAGCATGGTATAACGAGCATTTAAAGGAGCCATAAAATCATATATATTAAAAGATGTTTACGAATGGTTATCATAAAATCCATGTATAAAAATATATATAAAACCTATATTTAGGATATAAATATATATAAACATATATAAAAAATATATGGATGGATTTGATAAAAATGGCCCTGGAATTGTTATAAAATAATAAATCGCAATAAAATTTGTAATAACTAATACCTAAAAAATGCAATAAAACCTAAAGTGGTTGGATAAAAATTATATTACTTCATGGAGGTATGTGTATTTCATGATTGAAATGTTGCGTTAGTTTCCGTTACAGGATATTAATTACGCTTTATTAATGAATGCGTTTATATCCCAGTCTATGTTCATCCCTGACGGAAAATGTGACTGCAATTGATAAATCCAAAAAGTTTCAAGTTGTGAGACCCCTCTAGTTTTGGCTCCTCCCCTCCAAGGTGCTGTAAATTTATCGATTATCGCAAACTGGGTGCCTCTGGGGTCTCTGTTGTGGAATTGGCGATAATGCCTTGGTACCGTATGTTTAATACTTCCACTTTTTATTTTGGAAATGTGTTCCGATACTCTTGTTGTGAAGGAGCGTATGGTACGGCCAACATATTGTTTTGAACATGGACAAGTAATTAAATATACAACATGTGTAGTAGCGCATGTACTAAAATGCTTAATTGGGTATTTTATTTTAGTTACTGAGGATTCAAATTCTTTAGTCGTGCATCTTCCCTTTACATTGTAATGGCAGACTATACATTTTTTACATGGATAGTACCCTATGAGGTTATGAAAAAAGGATGGTTTAGTTGGAGGATTGATGATTGTTGGGGCGATTTGGCTTTTTAGTGAGGGTGCCCCTTTGTATATCACTCTAGCGTTTTCAGGTAGGAGTGGGCCTAAAACTTTATCGTTTTTTAGGATATTCCAATGTTTGGTTAATATGGATTTTATCTGTTTATGTTGAACTGAATAACCAGTTAGAAAGGACCATTTGAATTTGTCATCCGGAGCAGCTCGGGGCTTGTCTACCAACAGTGTTGTTCTGTCTGTTTCCACGGCGCTCTTTAGATGCTGGTCTACTTCTTCCATATTGTATCCTTTTTCTTTGAATCGATCACGTAAGGTACTGGCTTGCGACTTAAAGGTATCCAGATCGGTGCAGTTTCTACGTAGTCTGAGGAACTGACTTTTTGGGACAGATCTGAGCCAGCTCTTGTGATGGCAACTGTCGATGGGGATGAATCCATTCCGATCCGTTGTTTTAAAATGGGTACTAAACTTAAAAATGTCATCAGAAAGTTGAATTTCTAAATCTAAAAAATTGATTTTTGTGCGACTAGATTCATAGGTGAGTATGATGCCACGATCGTTATTGTTAAGAAGGGAGAAAAAGTTTTCTAGTAATTCCTGTGATCCCTTCCATAGGAGGAGGATGTCATCAATATACCTGGCCCATAGTTTCAATTCGGGTCTTGCTGTGGCATAGATGACATCCTCCTCCCATTTAGCCATAAAAATATTCGCCAGGCTAGGGGCAAATTTGGCTCCCATGGCCTTCAATTAGGTGCTCACTCCCATCTACCCTATTATAATATTTTCACTGCAAGTCAAATATATTAAAACCTTTCCTTGGAATCCTAGGGAGCGCCATTTCCCCTATCTTTTGTTATGATCATATTTGTGCACACATATGTACCCAGTAGGTATTACCATCAGATTTGATTTATCCCTTTTTAGAAGTATTTTTGGTCATGATATAACTTAGAACCTTAATATTATATCTAGCATAGGGTCCTTTCCTTTCTCCATTTTCACCATTTTATTAACTCATTAAAATTTATAATAATCGATTGGTTACCAATTGCTAATAATTTAATAATCATTTTCTTAATTAATTTTTCAGTTAACTTATTCATAAAAATGTATTCATTTTAAATCTGTGGTATATTTATACATTTATATTTATGTATTTAATCAATTAATTATTTTATCGATTTTTTTCAAATGTCATAAAATTATCATCAACTATTAATCAGCAAGCTTTTTACTCATATTTAAATTCACTTCGGTCACCAACCATCTATCTGTTTAAATCTGTCCATTGATTGATGGGCTGGTCAGCCCATCAGATCTCTCTGTTTCTATTTCCTCTGTATTTAAGACTGCCAATCATGGTCTGATGAAGAAGCTGTAGCTTCGAAATGCATTACCAATCCTTGCCACTGTGAATAATCACATTTCCTGCTCCTGTGAAGTCAAGACCAGCTGCTTTTTGTTTCCTGCCTCCTGGTTCCCAGCATTCTCTGGATCTCTGTAAGATCACACCAGTGCCCCAGGCTGCAAAGGGAAGACATCTATGAGACTCCAGGACTGGCGATTTTCACCACATA
Organism: Lithobates sylvaticus; assembly: GCA_028564925.1. NCBI lineage: Eukaryota > Metazoa > Chordata > Amphibia > Anura > Ranidae > Lithobates > Lithobates sylvaticus. Next base: position 340,148,428 of record CM053026.1, on the reverse strand, counting down.
CTGAACTCATCTAATTTAACCTGTGAGTTACTACTTGCTTTTATTAAATATATTATTTATACTGCACTAAGTCTGGCGCCCCTCTGTTCCCATTTCTACACAGAGCCCATCGCTTTACTCTAAGGGAGCTGCCTCCAGGTGCTAATCATACAAGATCCCGGATCATTTATGGACATTATATTTTAAACAAATGTTTTATTATTGTGTGCTTATTCATACACACACACATTTTATGTATACCTATATTCCAGTTGCTATATAATTTTATGTTATCACCATATCTAGCGCCGCTGTTCACCCCTGTTTTTACTTCATGAAAGATGCCTGGAAATCATATTTTGCCTGGGGTGTAAACACATGCTCTTTAACCCCTTGAATTATTCTGTACTTCAGATTATGGCCTTCCTACAGACTGGACTTGACCAGAATACACTGCACATGATGAAAGACTTACCTGTGAAATGGATCTTGCCAGGGGCAGGTTGTCACTGCTGACAGGGCTTCCATCTTCACCCAGTCTTCCTTCCGTGTTTGAATGGCCCGAGCTCCCATTGCACATTGCTCTCAATGGATAGCACACTTGTCCATTCAGAGCACAGTGGGTATGCGCCGGCGACCTTACTGGCTGCAGATGTGAATAACTCCTAAACTGTACATGTTTAGGAGATATTCAGTGTACTTACAGGTAAGCCTTATTATAGGACTCTGCGAGTAGGTGGAAGTGATTATAAACACTATAACTGGTGACAGTATGTAAAAAAATAAATAAATTGCGATTATGGTATACTGTTACCAGAGTAGTGCAGTGTCACCATAGTGAAAGTGTATTACTTTGCGGGGAGTGATCAGGATTTAAAAAAAAAAAAAAATGTACACTATGACTACTTAATACAGTGATGATCACTGTAAAAAACTGTTTTCCGGTCATGAATGGCTTTCATTCATGATTCATTGTTTACTATTGTGATTGGCAATAGCTATCACATAATACAGGGCTGCTGTGGTTGGCCCTGTGATGGGAGTCACTTTGACCAGGGGGCTTGTGAAGCCCAGCTTGCCTTGGAGAGCACTGGAAGCTCCTGGTCCAGCTCCCGGTCCAGCTCCCATGGTCCCTCCTACGTGTAAGTCACCCTGTGTCTATTCTGACTGAGTAACCCAGTCTGATCTGTACTAATCGGACTTACTGTACAACTACACTGGAATGTTGTGTGTGTATATATATATATATATATATATATATATATATATATATATATATATATATTGTCTCAAACTGTTGGGGACTCTTTGCTGGGTCATTTGGGGTGTGGCTTTATTCCATTGTTCTTTTGTTTGTGTCTGTCTTGTGAGCAAAGTATTATGGGATGTATGTTTATGTGGATAAGCTGTGAGAGGGGGGAGGGATTCCTCCAGCAGCCCCTCCCAAAGACAGTCTACTATTGGATAGTTGAATACCTGTGTGTTATGCTACTGGAGAAGGTAGAGTTTACCCCACCCTGAATAAAAAGTTGGGGGGGGATTGTCCTGAGTGTTACCTCTGTGTACCTGTGTTTCAATAAACAGTTTCATGTTTAGCAACCAAAACGAATACTGTCTAGTTATTGGTTTTCAACGGTTTGGAATATGTGATATCTTTATTCAGACTGTGAGGAATCGGTATATGACGAAAGCGGAGTGTGGGACGTTTCATTACAGGCCCTGTGCCATGTGATCAATCACAGAGATAGTAATAGTAAACAATGCTATCCTGAATGATTGCCATTGATGACAGTTGTTTACTAGTGGACATGTGATTGCTTAGTCACAGCGATCACATGGTACCTGGGCCAATCACAGCAGCCCGGTACCAAGAATTGTAACACAGCAGTCACAGATCCCTCTACGTCAGCAGGAGGACTTATGGGTGCACCGTCCAAGCGTCCAAGAACAACAGAGCAAGTGGTTAAAAGGGCCTCTAGGAGGCAGCATTAAGGGGTCAGGTGTAACATAAATCAAGATGTTTTTCTTTCCTTTAAAATCTCTCCAAAGTGAGGGAAATGCCTTCTTAGACAGTTGTTACTGTGTAACCGGTGTCCCTAGTAAAGATTTCTTTCTACTCTTTTGGTGAGACAAAAATTTTAGATTTCCTGTCACTTTTAGACCTGCTGACAATGATTATAGGACAAACGGACAATGGCAAATTGATAGCAATAACTGTTCCTTATTGTGCCTTATTGTTCCTTATTGTGCATGCAGAAAAGATTATTTTTGGTTCTTACTGTGACTATCAAATGTTTGAGCAGCAAACCCTTCCCACTAATACTGGTGTGCCATCTGTCTCAGATTTTATTGTGGTTTCATTTTCATATGGTATCATATTGTGGAGTATGAATGTCCAATTGCCATATTTTTTTTTTTGCCTTTTTTTGGTTCTAAAAATAGCACAGTTTTTGAACATTGTTTACAGCTTACCGGGCGTTAACTTAAGTTATACATGAGTTATGCCTCATGGCTCTCATAATGTTGAATTTGACCCTTTTGTTATAAGAGGTCATTAACCGCTTCCCAACCGTCTCCTGTAGATATACTGTAGATATATGTCTACAGAATGGCACGGCTAGGCAAAAGCACGTATATATACGTCCCCTTTAATTGCCTAGCCGCGGGACCAGCGGACCCGATCGCCGCTGGTGTCCCACGATTGGGTCACAGAGCTGAAGAACGGGGAGAGGTCTGTGTAAACAAACCTCTTCCCGCGCTTCCTACACTGCCTGTCACTGATCTGCTGTTCCCTGTCATCGGGAACAGCCGATCAGTGACGTCAGGCGTTAGCTACGCCCCCTACTGTAAAAAAACACACAACACGTCACACTAACTCCTCCCCGCCCCCTAGTGGTTAACTCCTTCACTGCCACTGTCATTTACATAGGAATCAGTGCATTTAAATAGCACTGATTTCTGTATAAATGACAATGGTCCCAAAAATGTGTCAAAAATGTCCGATGTGTCCGCCATAATGTTGCAGTCACAATAAAAATCGCTGATCACCGCCATTACTAGTAAAAAAAAAAATATTAATAAAAATGCTATAAAACTATCCCCTATTTTGTAAACGCTATAACTTTTGCGCAAACAAATCAATAATCGCTAATTGCGATTTTTTTTACCAAAAATATGTAGAAGAATACGTATGGGCCTAAACTGAGGAAAAAAAATGTTTTTTAATATATTTTTGGGGGATATTTATTATAGCAAAAAGTAAAAAATATTGAACTTTTTTCAAAATTGTCGCTCTATTTTTGTTTATAGCGCAAAAAAACGCAGGGGCGATCAAATGCCACCAAAAGAAAGCTCTATTTGTGGGAAAAAAAGGACGCCAATTTTGTTTGGGAGGCACGTTGCACGACCGCGCAATTGTCAGTTAAAGCGACGCAGTGCCGAATCGCAAAAAGGGGCCTGGTCCTTTGGCTGAAAATTGGTCCGGGGCTGAAGTGGTTAATGCCTAGATGTCCACCACAAGTTTAGCAGCATCAGCATTTGTTGTTTGACTTAGGGTTGCCATGCATCACTAAAATTTCCGAGCCATGGCTACCCCTGTTCTGGAGCTGGCTGTCAGAATACAATAGCTGCCAGGAGAATTTTGTAAATATGAGCTGTTTAGCTTGGGTGGAGGAATCTATTCATTTGTTCAGCCCACAGGCTATGTGAAAAAAAAAAAAGGTGTATGGCCAGCTTTAGCTGTAACTCTAAAATAACGTATAAAAATGATTTCAGAATGCAAATTAAAATAGATATAAGTCTTTGGTATGCTATTTTAACCACTCCAGCCCCGGAATATTTGGCTACTCAATGACCAGGCCATTTTTTGCGGTTTTGAAAAAAACACTTTTTTACTTTTTGCTATAATAAATATCCCACATTTTTTAATCAAAAAAAATATATTTTTTCCTCATTTTATGCCGATATGTATTCTTCTACATATTTTTGGTAAATAGATTGGTTTGTGCAAAAGTTATAGTGTCTACAAAATAGGGGATAGATTTATGGCATTTTTATTATTATTTTTTTTTACTAATCTGCGATTTTTATCGGGACTGTGACATTATGGCGGACATATCGGACACTTTTGACACATTTTTGAAACCATTGACAATTATACAGCGTTCAGTGCTATAAAAATGCACTGATTACTGTGTAAATGTCACTGGCAGGGAAGGGGTTAACACTAGGGGGCGATCAAGGGGTTAACTGTGTTCCCTATGTGTGTTTCTAACTGTGAGGGGATGGGACTGTCTAGGAGAGAGAGAGATCTGTGTTCATACATAGTGTGAACACACAATCTGTCTCCTCTCCACTGAAAGAACCGAGATCTGTGTGTTTACACACACAGATCCCATTTCTCGCTCTGTCACGAGCGATCGTGGGGTCATTGCCGCCGGGCACTCGCATTGGCTCCGGGCACATGCTGCGGGCGAGCGCCCCTAATGGCCAAAAGAAAAAGCGGCGTAAAGGTAACGTTGATTTGCCCAGCCGAGCCAACCTGCCGCAATAAAACTGCTGCAGCTGGTCGGCAAGCGGTAATAAAACATGCTCTCTTTACTATAGGCTAATAAATGTGTAACAAAAAAATGTTTAGTCTGTTTTTTTTTTTTTTTTTTACAAGTATTTCCAATAGTGCCACGATTCTGGCAGTTACACAATAATAGATGTGTAGCGCTACCCCCATAGGGACCACTGAATAGGATAGGTCCCCTGTTCTTTGCCTCAACCTTCTCAAGGACCTCAGCCTCTCTGATACACACCAGATTGAATGTAAAAACATACGATATAACAGAAATTTACTGAAAGTTATACTCAGTACTCAATAGTAGTGCTATATCAAAGAAAACAGGCACCAAACCAGGTAGTAAAAAATTTCACCCAGTATGGCCAGTACCAAGGCAAGCATAACATTTATTAACAATGGTAATATAATTTTGCATACAAAGTGATTAAAAGTAGGGACTAGGCATAAGATGACATTTGGCTTCCAGATAAGCATATACAGTAGCAAGGCCACCTCAAATGCAGCAGTGAGCAGTAGTCTCTTCCCGAAAGCCTATGAGGATCAGCGGTGGGAAGCAGAGGGTTAGTGAATGTTGCAGTCTCCCTGTGGTGGTGCTGCGCTGCCCCCAGGTGTCATCACTCCATCTGTCTTGGCTCTGCTGGTATGGTCTCTCGCTCGCAGGCTAATATTCAGACAGAGGTGCACTCTCTCTCTCTAACTTGCTTGGTGCCAAAAGGAAGAACTTTCCCAAGCAGTTTAACTGATTGCCAACCAGCGCACGACGATGTACGTCTACAGAATGGCACTGACAGGCATAAGGGCGTACAGGTACGTCCCCTTTAAGATGCCGCCGTGCCATCGGCCGCTCGCTCTGGTCGGGGCCCCCGTGAGGCCGGTCGCGGGTCCCGCGGACTCGATCGCCGCGGGGATTCCCGCGATCGTCTCACAGGAAGGCTGAACGGGGAGATGCGGAAATAAACAGCATCTCCCCGTTCTGCCTTGCAACTAGTGACGCCGATCTCTGCTCCCTGTGATTGGAGCAGAGATCAGCATTCACTAGCTGACAGTCCCCCCCCCCCCCACAGTTAGAAACACACCTCTAGGAACATGTAACCCCTACACTGCCACCTAGTGGTTAACCCCTTCACTGCCAGTGTCATTTACACAGGAATCAATGCATTTAAATAGCATTGATTGCTGTATAAATGACAATGGTCCCAAAAATGTGTCAAAAATGTCCGATGTGTCCGCCATAATGTCGCAGTCGCAATAAAAATCGCTGATCGCTGCCATTACTAGTAAAAAAAAAATTATTAATAAAAATGCTATAAAACTATCCCCTATTTTGTAAACGCTATAACTTCTGCGCAAACCAATCAATAATCGCTTATTGCAATTTTTTTACCAAAAATATTTAGAGGAATACGTATTGGCCTAAATTGAGGAAAAAAAATGTTTTTTTTATATATTTTTTTGGGGATATTTATTATAGCAAAAAGTAAAAAAGAATGCGTTTTTTCAAAATTGTCGCTTTTTTTTGTTTATAGCACAAAAAATAAAAACCGCAGGGGCGATAAAATACCACCAAAAGAAAGCTCTATTTGTGGGAAAAAAAGGACGTCAATCTTGTTTGGGAGCCACATCGCAATTGTCAGTTAAAGTGACGCAGTGCTGAATTGCAAAAAGGGGCCTGGTTCTTTGGCTGCAAATTGGTGCGGTCTGAAAGTGGTTAATAAAAAAATTCCACTCTTCCTACTGCACATTGCCTATTGGGATCTGTAGTGTAAGGAGTTTATTCCTTTAAAGGGGTTGTAAAGGCTCATTTTTTATTTTCTAAATAGGTTCCTTTAAGCTATTGCATTGTTGGTTCACTTACCTTTTCCTTCGATTTCCCTTCTAATGTTGTTTTTCTTTGTCTGAATTTCTCACTTCCTGTTCCTCCTCAGTAAGCTGTTCTGGCTGACTAAACACCGCTTGGATGATGGTGTGAAGTTTACTGAGGGAGAAACAGGAAGTGAGAAATTCAGACAAAGAAAAAAAAACATTTAGAAGGGAAATCAAAGGAAAAGGTAAGTGAACCAACAATGCACTAGCTTAAAGGAACCTATTTAGAAAATAAAAAACAAACCTTTACAACCCCTTTAAATACACCTTGATTTAATGTGCTGAGGAACAAACATTATATTGTGCAAATTAGCAATGAGAAAAAAATTGATATAAATAATATGTAAACAACCCTATAGTAAATGTGTGCTATTGATTCCTTCAATATAAATCATAAACACTGTAAACATTAAACTAGCACCATAGCAAACACATAATGTGCAATAAAGTGATATGCTAAAAAAACAAAAAATATGAGTCCATATTTCAATAGTAATTGAATTCACAAATCGTGTAATGTATTGGTGGTTTTTACACGTGCTCCCCCTGCTCCACTTCACTCACCAAAAAAAGGGGTAAACCAGCATTCACAGCACTGTGACTGTATACAGCACTGTGACTGTATACCTTTTCCAGATACCGGACTTCCTCGATTCCTCCAACGGGTTCCTGTCCCTCCAGACTCCTCACATGCAAGGTGACAAAATGGAGCTGATGAGCCTGGGAGGTCTGCACAGCTAAAGTCAGAACCTGGGCCAACACCAGCACTGCCTTTCCCCCCACCAGGAGACTGACCTTTTATCATGATGTCCATAGAGTGGAACAAATTCCTTTTTTGTCTAAGGAGTCTATTTGTCCCATTATATGGCTGCTGTCTCAAACTACAACTCATGGGATTCTAGGCGCTCTGCATAAAAGTCTATGGGCTTGCTTGACTTTAGCTCTCCTCCTGCTGGCTTTTGGAGAATGGTGCAGCATAACATCAGTATCTCGTTAGAGGGAGAGAAGAATAAAAGGTCATGGGGTTGATTTACTAAAGGCAAATAGTATGTGCACTATATTCTGAGAAGAACATGCAAGGAAAATAAAAAAAAACAGCATTTTTTGCTTGTACGTGATTGGATGATAGAAATCAGCAGAGCTTTCCCTCATTTCAGAGATTCCCCTCAGTTCTAGCGCAACTAAACTTGCAAGTGCACAGACTTTTTGCCTTTAGTAAATCAACCCCAATGTCTCCTCCATATTGCTGTGGCCCAGCACCTGGCTACAGATGACAACACAGGTTAACACTGCAAACTGAAAGTGAAGGCTTTAATTTTGTCATTGAAGCCCCCAGCCTGCGTATGACCATGATGTCAGAGCTGGCCTGGTGGTCACATGATTAGGAACCACTCTGACTGGTTCCCAATCATTATTGGAAACCCTGGCTGTGCTAAACAATTGGAATTGAGGACAAGAAATCATATAGTCTTGGCTCTGGTTGATATTAACATATCCTTGGCATCGGGCACTGTGCTGGAGAACATTAAGGAACAGATTGAAGGTGGGTAGGGGGTTAATATCTACAATATGTTTGCTATATCTGTATCAAGTCAATCTCAATGTAAAGCAATAATTCTCCCACTCTACAAGACTCTGGTCTGGCCTCATCTGGAGTATGCTGTCCAGTTCTGGGCACCAGTCCACAGGAAGTATGTACTGGATATAGAGCGAGTACAAAGAAGGGCAACAAAGCTAATAAAGGGTCTGGAGGATATTAGTTATGAAGAAAGGTTGCGAACGCTGAACTTATTCTCTCTGGAGAAGAGACGGTTGAGAGGGGATATGATTTCAATTTACAAATACTATAATAGTGACCCCACAATAGGGATAAAACTTTTCCGCGGAAGGGAGTTTAATAAGACACGTGGCCACTCACTAAAATTAGAAGAAAAGAGGTTTAACCCTAAACTGTGTAGAGGGTTCTTTACTGTAAGAGCAGCAAGGATGTGGAATTCCCTTCCGCAGGCGGTGGTCTCAGCGGGGGGCATCAATAGTTTCAAAAAACTATTAGATAAGCACCTGAATGACCACAACATACAGGGATATACAAGGTAATACTGACATATAATCACACACATAGGGGACTTGTGTATTATTTCAACCTCACCTACTATGTAACTATGTAATGTGTACAGACTGAAAATTCAGGTCAGCAGAGGCTGCCTATGGTCTCTGCTTCTCAGAAAATCCCCTATCCCCTGCAGAAATGATCCCCCACTGTTGGTTGCTAGGACCACCTATTTCCTAACAAGCAATGGTGTGCATGCCCCAGCATGCAGGATTTTTAAGGCACTGACAAATAATGTTTACCAAAGAGCACACAAAGCTATTCTTACCCCTTAAAGCTTTATTAGTCTAAAAAAATATTATCATCTATAGTTCCTTATTTCTCTATAATAGTTAGAGAGCATAATTGCCTAGTGTCCCCGATCCTGCCAGACAATCCCAGAATTTTGTACACTGTCCACTGTCCCTAATAAAGCTTTACGGGGTAAGGAAGACCTTGCAGCATCTGGAAAACTGTAAAAACACTGTTAACAAAGATGGGGGATTATTTTATCCCACTGATACCAACAATGGGGGTTATTTTTACTCTCACTGACACCAACAATGAGGCTTTTTTGTCCCTACTGAGACCAATGATGAGCCTTATTTTACTCACGCTGATACTAATTATGGGACTTATTTTACTGCTCCTTTCTCTTAATTTGTACCTTGGGTCAAATCTTGTTTAAAACTTAGCAAAGCATAGGGAAAAAACGTGCAAAGCTACAAGTTATATATGTTATAACTCCACCCATTTTAATAGTCACATACAATTTTTTTTCCATGCCCCTAGGTATTTTTACACTGGAATGCGTGAAGGTATCCCTCTCCTACTCACCTTAGTTTGTGCGTTTAATAACAATATTTTGTTCACAAAGTAGAGCTATGCTGAAGAAAAATGAAGCAAGTAGGCACACTGAAATACCAGATTTGCACCCTTATGATTTTAATTATAAAAATATGGGAGTAGTCAGACCTCTCCATGTGAAAACATTATGGGGCAATTTACTAAAACTTGTGTAGCTGTGCATGGTAGCCAATCAGGATTTATTGTCAAAGCTTAATTGAGCAAGCAGAAGTTAGAAGCTAATTGGCTGCCATACACAGCTGCAACCGGTTCTGTGTGCACTAGTTTTAGTAAACCTACCCCTATGGGCCTGAGCATTACATGGCCAGTACTGTGACTTGGGGGAATGCCTACGCCTAATCAAATACTTTCAAAAAAGTAAAATTTGCATAGAGGTTTTGGGAGGTTCTATTGGTGTTATAACATGGGTTATTCAAACAAGAAAAAATGCACAGTACAGTACACATACTGTTTTACACGTATCTGAAATTAGATGTAAATGTATGACAATTACTTTTCTAAAGCACTTCGTATCATAAACATTTTTCCTGGTGCCTCCATGGCAGCATACCAATGGTTGGTTGCTCCGCCCCCAACCAACCCACAGGACCACTTCAAACTCTAGAAATAGGAGTTGAACCCCCCCTGTCAGTATTCTTTTCTCTGTCCTCATACCTGCAGGATCACGGCCAGCCCTTCCTCACCGCTCTATGGTGTAACCATTGCAGGTTAATGCTCTCCTGCAGCATGGAGTCCCATGGCTTGGGTTGCTAAAGGCACCAGATAAGTATGGGAAACCCGTTTTTCTGTGGATCTTTTTGGGGTTGGGGATCAACAGGAGCCGCTTGTCATTCTCCTCTATATACCCCCACAGTGTGGCGCAAAGGCATGCTTACATTCATGGAGCGTGTTATGGCAGCATTGGGGGAAAGCATCCTCCCTCCCTTAGTGTCTCCCTGTGTGTGCGGCGCTTCGCGCGCGCCGTTCCGCTCTGTTTTCTCGGCGGAAGGCGGAGCCGCGCCGTGACGTCACGGCGCATGCGCAGTAGCCGCTCTGAAGCCTCCGGCGGCCATCTTGTGACTCCCAAAGCGCTCTCAGTATAAAAGGAGAGCACAGCTTCAGTATGGGGTCAGCTACATAGGAGTACACACCTCAAGTGTTCTCTCTCTCTCTCCTGCTGTCCAGCCTGTTGTTTTCTCCCTGGATATGGAACCAAGCCAAGGTACTGGAAGGGGCAAGTTTCCCCTTGTGTTTTTTTTTTATGATCTGTATCTTGGAAGTTTGTTTTTCTTTTTGACATATTGATGTTTTGTACTACACATTAGTTCAACTAAGTACCTCTCCTACTTTTTAGCTGCCCATAGCAATCTTACACCGCATCAAAAAGATCCTCAACATACCACTAGGTAAGGGCTGCAACAGTCAGGTAAGGTTTCTAAAGAAAAAGAGCACTTTCTAAAATAAACGGGTTTTAAAAAAAACTTCCTTTTTTTTTTTTCTCCTCCCCCTCTCTCCCTCCCCCCCCCCCCCTCATTTATGCAGCCCGCATCACGGATCATCCCGCCGGTCATCCCACAGGGGGTCCCAAGATAGGAGGTCAGGGGGCATAGAAGTTCGGGTCACTCCTACTCCTCATCAGCCCATGCCTCTCGCAGTGGCCAAAGGTCACCCCGGCACTCCACAGACAGACGTGTCTCGTCAAAATACCCAGGTCAGAAAGCTTGCTGGGTATGTGGAAAGCAAGCCCTCCCAGACAAACTGGTATGTGCCCAATGTCTCAGAGAAGCTGCGGGGGACAAGGAAAAAGACAAGCAGGAATCCATGGATTCCATTAAACAGTTAATAAAGGATTCTATCCGCGAGCTCGCGGTAAGTCAAGACCAGGCGGCTCCTTCTTCAGGTGAATCAGTGATTACCCCCACCCCACACCAGGATCCTGAAGCACTATCTGAGGAAGAAACAGAATTAGTGGAGGAAAACCCATCATCTTTCGATTTCGCCTTAGTAGAACCTTTTATTAATGCTGTAAAAGATGCAATCCAGTGGGAGGAGGACCCAGAGCCGCCAGCAAAATCCAAAAAATATTTTCCACACCTGAAAAGAAAATTGTCAACCTTCCCCCTGATGGAGGAGATCAAGGAGGTAATAACAGACGAATGGCAGAAGGTAGATAAAAGGCCTGTGGCCTATAACCGTTTTACAAAATTATACCCCTTTTCAGAAGCAGACGCACAGTTGTTTGACGCTGTTCCGATGGTAGATGCCTCAATTATGAGATTAGCCAGGAATACAACACTCCCCTTGGAAGACGCTGTCTCCTTTAAGGATGTCCTGGACCGAAGAATAGATTCAGATCTGAAAAAAGCCTATCAGGCAACGGGGGGGGCATGCAAACCAGCAGTCGCCCTAACCTCTATTTCCAGGGCCACAAGAGTCTGGTCAGACAACATTGAAATAGCCCTCAGACAAGGTGTGGATGTGGAAGAAATCATTAAGGCACTAGATGAGCTGAAATTGGCCTCAGACTTTATGGCGGAGGCGGCCATTGACATTATAAAGTGTTCATCCAGGGCCATGTTATATTCTATTACGGCCAGACGGGCATTGTGGCTTAAGCCATGGGCAGCCGACCCTACCTCGAAACAATCGTGGTGCCGTATCCCATACAATGGGAAAGCATTATTTGGCGACAAGATGGATGCAGCAATTACCCGGGTCACGGGAGGGAAGAGTGGCTTAATTCCCCAGGATAGAAGCAGGAGAAAGAGATTTGTGTCACGCCCGGTGAATCAGAGAACCAAAGACTCCAGATCCTACCGTCCAGGTAGAGAATATAGGAGAGGCTGGAAAGGGTCACAGGCAACTTTCCTGAAGTCGGGAAAACCCAAAGCCTCAACTTCCACGACCGAGGGCCAGAAGTCCTTTTGACGCTCGACCCACTCAGATAGGGTCTGTAGGTGCTCGACTCGGAGCATTCGCCCAAGTCTGGGTGGAAAACTGCACAGATCAATGGGCCGTATCCACGGTCCAGCGGGGTCATCACTGGAGGTTCAAAGGACGCCCTCCACGGCTATCTTTTCAACCCACCAAAGTTCCGGCCTCCGCAGGGAAAAGGGAAGCTCTCCGGCAGTATGTGCAAGCTTTGGTGCTTCAGCAGGCCGTGGTACCAGTCCCAGCTTCAGAGGAACACTTGGGGTTCTACTCCCCAATCTTCTTGGTCCCCAAGAAATCAGGCGGATGGAGACCGGTACTGGATCTCAAAAAATTAAACAAATACATCCAGATAGAACATTTCAAAATGGAATCACTAAACACCGTGATTCTGTCAGTCCAGCCGGGGGATTGGATGGCCTCGATAGATCTTCAAGATGCCTATCTCCACATTCCGGTCCAGAAGGAATTTCAACCTTTCCTGCGTTCCCAAATAGGGGACTTACGCCTCCAGTTCCGATGCCTCCCCTTTGGGATCTCGACAGCTCCGAGGACTTTTACCAAGGTTCTGGTGGCGATTCTAGCTCCCCTGCGGGAAGAGGGGATCCGAGTGTTGCATTACCTGGACGATATACTAATATTGTCCCAACACAGAGAGAACCTGGAAGAACATGCGCAAAGGGTCCTGAACACATTAGGCAAATTTGGATGGCTGGTGAACTACTCCAAAAGTCAGCTGGTTCCCACCCAGAGGATGGTATATTTGGGGGCCTTCTTCAATACCCCCGAAAGTGCGGTATCGCTACCATCAGAGAAGATACCGGCTCTAATAGCCAAGGTGAAAAGGATGCTAGCAGGCCATCATATACCTGCATCAGATTGCCTGAGCCTGCTGGGGTCCCTATCCTCCTGTATCCCCATGGTCAAGTGGGCCAGATGGCATCTACGGGGATTCCAAATAGGGTTCCTGGCACAGTGGCGAAAGGACCGCCAAATCAGACTATATGGATTACCCCCTCCATGAAGTCCAGTCTTTGGTGGTGGACAAGAACAGCCAACCTTCAAGTACACTGCGCTCTGGGGCCCATCTCCTGGACCATCCTGACGTCGGATGCAAGTCAGGTGGGCTGGGGAGCACACGTGCAGAGTCACCTTGCTCAGGGAAGGTGGCAATTCAACCCAGTCAATGTTGTGTCCAACATTTTAGAAGTGAGGGCGGCATGGATGGCGTTACAGAACCTGGCCCCCTATCTCAGAGGAAAGTCCATACTGCTACGGATGGACAACAAGGCGGCGGTAGCCTACGTTCAAAACCAGGGGGGAACACACAGCAAGTCCCTTCTCAGCGAAGTGACACCCATCCTGAACTGGGCCGAGAAGAATTTACTCGATCTACGGGCTTCTTACATCCCAGGGCCCGAAAACCAGCTAGCAGATCGCTTGTCAAGAACCTTTGTCGACAACAACGAGTGGTCTCTCAGTCAGGAAGCTTTCTGGTGGATATGCCAACAGTGCGGCACTCCCCAAGTAGATCTCTTCGCCTCTCCCCTCAATGCGAAGACACCCCGTTTTTTCTCAAGGTTCCCATCACTAGGAACAGCGGGGGTGGATGCCCTGATTCAACCTTGGAACTTCCGGAAGGGGTATGCGTTCCCGCCAACCCCCCTGATACTGAGGTTTCTCCAGAGGCTGACGTCAGAGAAGGTCACAGTACTGGCAGTAATCCCATACTGGCCCAAAAGACCATGGTTCCCGCTGCTAGCCAAATTGGCCATATGCAAGCCGCTCCGTCTTCCTTACAGGAACAACCTGCTGTCACAGGGCGGTCTCTCTCATCAACACCCAGAGATCCTGGATCTGAGGGTCTGGAAATTGAGCGGGAAAGGCTGGACAAGCTAGGGTGTGCACCTAAGGTCGTCCAAACACTGTTGCAGGCTAGAAAAGCTACCACCAACTCCACATACTATAGAATATGGAGGAAATTTACAGAAATGGCTGAAGCTAATCAGTTTGACCCCCTGGAGCCGGGGGTACAGAATATTCTCCTGTTTCTGCAGGCCGGTTTAGATTTAGGCCTAGGCCTAAACACCTTGAAGGTGCAAGTTTCGGCTCTCTCAGCTCTGACGGATACACGCTGGGCGTTGAATCCTTTGGTGGAACGCTTCTTAAAAGCGGTGCTAAGGCTTCGGCCTCCCAGGAAGACGTTGTACCCAAAATGGGATCTAACAATAGTACTTAATGTTTTATCAAGTCCCCCTTTTGCTCCCACGGAAGAATGCTCCCTGGAGGATATCACCATGAAGACGGTATTCCTAATCGCCATCACCTCGGGGCGCAGAATATCGGAAATCCAAGCCCTAGGGGCTCAAGAACCTTACACCACCTTTTTCCCGGATAGGGTGGTCTTGCAACCCATCCATCAGTTCGTCCCGAAGGTGCCTTCAATCTATCACCTCAGTCACGAATGGGTTCTACCAACTTTCGAGGAGGAATCATCCTCCTCAAGACTTCATGAGTTAGACGTAGCCAGATCCCTGAAACACTACTTGCTGTTAACACAGCAGCTCCGAAAAGACCAAAGGCTGTTTATCATCAGCAAGGGCGCAAAGAAGGGAAAAGCGGCATCAAAGACAACCCTAGCAAGCTGGATTGTAAAGCTAATACAGAGGGCATACCGGGCTAGTGGTCTCCCTGCTCCAAATGCGGTCAATGCACATTCGACAAGAGGGATGGCGGCCTCTTGGGCAGCTTTGGCATGGGTCTCCCCAGAGACGATCTGTCGGGCAGCCAGCTGGTCATCATTTAACACTTTTATGTCCCACTATAGTGTGGACCCAGCAGCTCTCACTTCCCGAGATTTTGGGAAAAAAGCCTTGCAACTTTCTGTACTGTAGTTGTTATTAAAATTATTATTGCAGTACCCTCCCTGTAAGCGAGTTATTAACCATTGGTATGCTGCCATGGAGGCACCAGGAAAACGGAAAATTGAATACTTACCTTCCGTAATTTTCCTTTCCTGGTGCCTACCCATGGCAGCATACACCCTCCCTTCAATAATCCTTAAGAGGTTTGGAGGCTAGTTACAAGAATACTGACAGGGGGGGTTCAACTCCTATTTCTAGAGTTTGAAGTGGTCCTGTGGGTTGGTTGGGGGCGGAGCAACCAACCATTGGTATGCTGCCATGGGTAGGCACCAGGAAAGGAAAATTACGGAAGGTAAGTATTCAATTTTCCGTTTTCTCAACTAAAATACTTTTTTTCTGCTAATCTCCTGCAGCTGCTTCACGTCTCTACATGCACTCCAGCGATGCCTGCATGGTTTTTCTTAGGGTGGGTAGGGTGACAACATGGGAGCACAATTTGGAAAAACATTGTTACGCTCTAAGGCCCCTTTCACACATGCGGACCGTATGTCTGTTTTTCATCCATCCGTTTTTGGATGAAAAACTGACATACATGCATCCCTATGGGATAGCGGGTGTCAGCGGATGAGCATCCGCTGACACCCGCTATCGTCTGCCTCCGCTATGGTCCGATTCTGCAGACAGAAAACCCTATTTTTCCATCTGTCTGCAGAGCGGATCGGATGAACACGGACAGACGGTTCGTGCTCATCCGATCCCCCATAGAGGAGAGCGGAGAACTGACAGGGCTGTGCAGGGACCGCCCTTTCATCAGCGGGGATCAGCTGAACGATCCCTGCTGAGCAGCGGATCTTCACGGGGCGGATCCATACGGATCCGTCGCGTGTGAAAGGGGTCTTACCTGAATAAAGACTTTCATAGCAAAACTACAAAAGCAGGTGGGGTCATCGACCTGTGTTGTATACTGTATATTTGTAAGCTATTTTGATTTAGTCACAGATATTGCTTCTATTCTATAAGAAAGCACTAAAGCCCACGTTTCAGAATGACAGCCAGGCAAATAGCTTTCATATGAGTTTATACTAAATGTTACATTGTAGAATATTAACCACTTCAGCTACGGAAGCTTTTACCCCCTACATGGCCAGGCAATTTTTTTGCCATACGGCACTGCATTGCTTTAACTGACAATTGCGCGATCGTGTGATTCTGTACCCAAATAGAATCAATATCCTTTTTTTTTACGACAAATAGAGCTTTCTTTTGGTGGTATTTGATCACTTTGGCGGTTTTTATTTTTTGCACTATAAACAAAAAAAGACTTACAATTTTGAAAAAAAAACAATATTTTTTACTTTCTGCTATAAAACGTTTTTTAAAAATCTAATTTCTTCATCGGTTTAGGCCAATTTGTATTCTTCTACATTTTGGTAAAAAAAAAATCCCAATAAGTATATATTGATTGGTTTGAGCAAAAGTTATCACGTCTACAAACTATGGGATAGATTTATGGACTTTTTATTTATTGTATTATTTTTACTAGTAATGGCAGTGATCAGCGATTTTTAGCGGGACTGCAACATTGCAGCAAACAAATCTTGACACTAAGTGACATTTTTGGGGAAAAGTGATACCAATACAGTAGTCAGTGTTAAAAAAAAAAAAAAATACACTCTCACTGTATAAATGACACTGGCGGGGAAGGGGTTAACATCAGGGGAAATCAAAGTATTAACTGTGTTCCCTGGGTGTGCTTTCTTACTGTGTGGGGGATGGACTGACTTGAGGAAGAGACATATCTGCGTTCCTGATTAGCAGGAATCACAGATCCCTCGCTCCCTCGCTGACAAAAGGATGGTCTGCCTTGTTAACATAGGCAGACCGCTGTTCTGTCTCTCCAGTGAACGATCGCGTGTGTGACCAGTGGACATTGTGGCCGCCGGGCCCGCTAATTGGCTACCGCTGTGTCCAACTACAGCGAGAGCACACACGCGTGTCCCATAGCCGATGGAAGCAATCACGTACAGGTACGTGATTTTGCGCTAAAGGGCTGCCCCACTGCAGTATATGTATGTGGGGTGGTCCTTAAGCGGTTAAAGAGGATCCCCCTTCCCTTCCACAAACAGAAAGAAAAAAAATCAATGTTCCAGCATCCTAGTTTCTCTGGTGTTACTTACATCCACCTATATTGCACTTCCTGCTCTTTGGAAGCACTGGTAATGTAGCCAGGGCCTGCATCTTAGGAGGGTTACCTCACCCAGTGCCTTCCAGGGAAGTCTTTACTTTACTCAGATGATGTCTAGTGTGTAGCGGGCTAGAACTTCAGAAAGTAAGGGGAGAGTAAATCTTTTGTCTATTTATAACATGGCCGCCAGGAGGAGAGTGCTGGAGAGAAGAAAAGTGGGAAAATTCTCACGCAAGGAACAGTGTTCCTTAAATGTGGCACAACGCATATCACAACTTTATTTACTGTTGAGTACATTACACGCCTGCAAGACTGTTTTGGATGGGCATAAGAGAAAGCCCCACCTGTACCAGGTGTTGCAAGGATCACGGTGATCTAATTCATCTTATGTGGAGGTGTCCGAAACTACACATGTATTGTAGGGGAGTTATAGCTACCATTAACAAGCCTGAGCTCTCTTCCAGGCTCGTCTATTAATTTTGAGACACTAGACATCCGCAGAGCCCCCCACAGTGAAAGAGTGGGTGTTTCAGATGAATGAAACTTTAAGGCTCGAAAGGTATATTTTTCAGCATAGGGGGATGCTTTGGAAACTTTGACAAACTATGGGCTCTGTGGCTGGACATTAGCTCCGGTTGATCTCGTCCTGAACCGGTTACTGAATGGTTAGAGAGACATTTATGTTTGTCATGTTCATGTTCTTGGGGGTGGCGAGTAATGCCTCCATTTCCATTACCTTAGCAACTGTACTATCTGTTGGGGATAATGGCTACTGTCATACACATTTCTTTTATAACTCCTATATGACTGCCACTTGTGATATACTTCTATGGTATTTATGTTCTGAAATTTGTATTGTTTATGCCTAATGCTGAATAAAGTTGTAAAATGTATTTTTTATGTAATTTCACAACCTTGTGAATGATGGCTTTACTGGCTTTGTGACGGTCCACTTATATATGCAATATATACCTGATTTAAAGAGGTGATTATTATTTTTTTTTTATTATTATTATAAATAAAATATGTACATATGATAATGGGATCTGTTTAACCACTTGACCTCCAGGAGGTTTTACCCCCTTCATGGCCAGGGCATTTTTTGCTATTTAGCACTGTGCTAATTTAAGTGGCAATTGCTCTGTGATGCAACACTGTACACAAATTAAATTTATATAATTTCTTTTGCACACAAGTAGAGATTTCTTTTGGTGATATTTGATCGCCCCTGGTTTTTTTTTAAATATATAAACAAAAAATATACACACCCCTTAACCTTGTGTGTGGTATAATAAAAAATCACCTATTAAAATATGTATGTATATATAATATATATATATATATATATATATATATATATATATATATAACCTAACAATAATACAGATCAAGAAAGTGAAAACTTTGCTGCAGCCTCCTTAATAAAGCAAATGTGTGAAGCAGGAAATCCAGAAATGTCCACAGATTCCAGTAGGCACTAGATCATTACTTGGTGTCCAAGAATACAATCCCAAGGACATCACACTCCAATCACAATGTCACACTATTGAAACACAGCTATTGATCTAGTGAACATTTTGGAGCTTTTATATGAACACTATGTTCTTGGGATTGTAATCTTGGACATCATGTAAACAAAAAAAGACCAAAAATTTTGAAAACCAATATTTTCTACTTTCTTTTATAAAACATGTCCAACAAAATGAAATGTCTTCATAAATTTAGGCCAGAATGTATTCTGCTATATGTATTTAGCAAAAACCAAATTGTCTTTTTGGGGAAATTAGTATAGTTCTGATCGTGATTAAGATATTGATCCATCCAGACACTATACTAGTAATGGCAGTGATAGTGTGGCGGCTAATCTGGTGATAACTGACACTGGCTGGGAGGGACACTGACAGTGACGTTGCTAGTGGCGCCAATACTGGCTAAGAATGGGTTAACATCAAGGGGCATTGAACGGGTTAACTGTGTCTCTAATAAGTGTAATATGTGCTGTTTTTTACTCACAGATCTGGATTTTATCTTTTATCCCTGCTGTTCAGGGAGAAGAAACAACCAGATTGCTGTTCTGTGTGTTTGTAAATAATTGGCTGCAGCCGATTGTCAGGTTTCAGCCACAATCATTGGCTCATGTTGTGTCCAATCACAGCACGGGTTAGCAGGTGGTGCGGTTATGTTTACATAGGTGTACATAGCAGGGTCTGGCTGTTGTACCGCCCGCTCACAATAAGTTTACTGTGGATAGGCGGCCGACAAGTGGTTAAATCAGAATTCCAGGAAGATGTAATTCATACAGTATATGTAGACAACTCTTTCCTGCCAAATGGTTTGCTTTGTTCTATCACCCTCATTAACACTCACCTGCTACACTATATAACCAGGAGTGTATCACTTTTATTCACTGCTGTTCCTCTACTTATGAAAGTAAAAATAAGCAGGAATACTTAGTGAGTCTTTCCTGAGAAAAGTATGGCTCTGTCTGACTTCCGTCATTTTGAATCACACACCTGGAACAAGCGTGCTGTAAATGAGTGTCTGCAAAATGTCAGCAACTTCTTATCTATATATTTGTTCTAGGTCAGGGACTTTTCTTCAAGCCAAACCCGAACACTTTTGCAGCACAAAGCAAATTTTTTTTTTTTTTTTTTGCAGTAAACACTATAGGATTATAAAAGACCCGGGACACATTTGGGTGCCCCAAGGAGAGTAGTAATGTATCGCACAGAGCGTGACAGTGGGTGTGGCCAAATTGTCCTTGCTGACATCATCACCACACCCTTCAGTGATGCCAAACCTGCCCCCAAACAGCTGCCCACAGCGGCAACAGATTTGTGTATGACTATCTCGGTTACTTGGGGAGCCACAGCCTAGTGTGAATAATGTGTCTGGGTTTCAGGTGGACTGAAACCCTGACACATGTTTCAAAACCCAAAATGTCCGGGTGAATCTTGGACAGGTGGCAACCCTATCAGGGATGCAGAAATTGTTTAAAATTTAAAGCATCAGCATAACAGCCATAGAACTAACATTCCCAAACAAAATATCAGCAATGGCAGCTCCCACACCTTTCCCAAAAAAAGAGTCACTTTCAGTATCACTGCTCATTTACAGTCTCATGCAGCACAAAAAGAGCCAAGCACAAGAATATACTGAGTGAAGTAGGCTACCGTATAAAAATAGCAATGAATAGGAGAAAAGTGGTTTACAAAGTCTTTCCTCTACTTAATGGGGAATTTATCCTGCTGAATGATAGAATAAATAAGGTGAGCTGCAAGCTGGAAAAAAAATGCACTGTACCTTGTATACAATGTATAAAATATAGAACGTTTAATCATGTTTTTAGTTCATTTAATTATGCTTGAATATGTTTACATTACAGATTAAAGTATATGGAATCCCTTACCTCATAAAACAACCCAATGAGTTTAAAATATAAATGAAAGGCAAAACATGTAAAAAATATGTATACATATAAAAAAACATTATAAATACTTTTTTTTCCCCCCCCCCTTTTTGAGTGATCACGTCCCCCCTGTCCTCAGCTGCATAAGGAGCTCAGAGAGCTAAGAGAGGAAAAACAGCAGTGCACTGATCTTCCCATTGAATGGCTGTGCAGGGTAAGGCGTTTTTTAATCAGAAGTCTGATCATTGGAGGAGAGCAGGCTGAGTTCTCAGCACAGCCAGAAAACTGACAACACTGTGCTCTCATGCTTAGTGTTGTCAGTTTTTGATAGGAAACCAAAGGGTCTGGCAAGAACACCAGGGGTTTCACTCAAAGGAAGCAACACAAAGAGAACAGGATACTTTTTCATACAAGTACATGGTACAGCTGGCACATATCAGAAATATGAAATGTTGGATTTACATATTATTTAAAATATGTTTGGTTTGTTACATTCTCTATGAGTAGATTCGCTTTTTTAGCCACTTGATGAAAAAGTCTCAAATTTATTCAAATGTTATGTCTTCTGTCCGTGTAATAGCCTGACTTTCAGTCTCTATTAGTATTAATAAACATCTAGTCGTATAATGGAAAATCTTTAGTAATTATGTCACATTAAAGTGGATGTAAACCCAAAACTGGCTAGTTCGAGGCGCAGCAACTGAAGGAGGATTCTGAAGTGTCCCAGTGTCCTCTCAGGATTGGAGAGGTGCAGCAACTCGACAAGCGACCAGGGTAGGACTCTTCGGAGGAGGGCCATGAAGCTGGCTGCTCGGCAAGAGCCTGGGAGCTGAGATGTATGGACACTAGTTGAATCCGCATTTCCTATGGTATCGCCGCAAGGGCTGAAAGATACAGGTACCATAGGAAAAGTTCCTAACCCATCCTTCGGTTACAACATAGTCTGTGGCAGAGACTTTTACATTGTTCATCTGAAGTTTTACAACATAGTCTGTGGCAGAGACTTTTGCTAATTCCGAATCACTTGTTGGCTGCTAGAGCTACAAAACAAGGGTTTATCCAACAGTGAAGTGTCCAGTTGTGAGTGGCTACTCCCTGGATCATCTAGAGAGACATTTATCTGAGTGTCAGCAGTTCTAAAGTGCCTGAGCTTTATCATCCATGCCCTCTATTCCCAATTGAGAGACTGCGTTATGTTCAACGTTTTTTTGCAAATAAAAATCCTAAAAAGGACTTTGAGTGTCAGTCTCAGCATTTACTGGGTTCGAACCCTGGGAGCCCCTGGACAAGAACGACAAGCCACAAGGAGAAGGTAATCGGTAAGCCCAGAAATTCCATAGCCGCCCCGCAGTGGGTTATTGGCGCTACATTACTTATTTACAAAAAAAATTCAAAAGTTTCGGTCTTTTCAATTGTTTAGCAAAAAAATTCAACACCCAGCAGTGATTAAATACCACCAAAATAAAGCTCTATCTGTTTCAAATGAAATAAAAATGTAGTTTGGGTGCAGTGTTGCATGACCGCGTAATTGTCATTCAAATAAGATGAAAACTGGCCTAGGCAGGAAGGGGGCGAATGTACCCAGTAGGCAAGGGGTTAACCATGGAGATCCCAGGGGGGGGGAGGCAAAATGCGTTGGGTGTGATGAATTGATCTGAGGCTGCTTTACTTTGCCTACAACATGGCCAGATGAGGAGTGCTGCATCCAGGAAACCTCATTTTGACTGCATTTTTGTTCACTGGCATCACCTTTATTTCAATAGGCTACCTTACCGCAACACAGGGTTATTGTATGGCCTGTAAATGGATCCTCAATGGTTTTTCTCACTCTCTGACCTGTAGTCAAAGCGGTAGGGAGCTCACACTTCCCAGTCTGAGGGTGTAGACTCCAGGAGTAGGAGGAGTCGCAGGATGACACTGTTCAAGGTTAAAGAAAGGACAACCTTCGACATCACAGAACGTTTCTCCAGGAAAGCCTCTATCTGATGACCTCTGTCCTCCAATCTCTTCATATGAAGATTCAGTCATGTTTGACCATGAACCTTGATGGTCAGATCCTGATCATCCTCTCTTTGTTGTGCCATTGTATCTGCTTTCCTCTCCCAACCATTCCACAGTCTTATTTACCAGACTATTAATAGTAAAGTTCACTAACTCGCATAGCCTAACCCTTGGCGCGATGTAGCCGAAGTTTTATTTTTTAAAAGAATGCAAATTAATTCCAGCCAGCAAAAAAAAAAAAAAAAGAGAGAGCAACGTTTTATAAATCTCAGCAGCAAAGTCCGGTTCAAGTGGGGGCAACAAAGGTGAAACTCCAGGTTTGTGTGAATCCAGCGAGGCGAAAGGCTTGGCTCTAAATTAGGATGGAAAAATAAATATATTCCCGGGCTTGCGCGAGCTAAAATTAGCGCCTGAAACTTTAAAAACATTTACAAACTCCGTAGACTTCCCATACGTTCAATAAAGGCTAAAGTCTATGCTGAGAATACGGAGGCCGCCAATCCCGACCTCTGCTTCTGAAAATGCAACTTTCCTGGCTGGCATGCTAATCCCATGGCTTCCTGAGTAGGGATGAGCCGAACACAAGTGAAAAAAAAGTGAAATATTCCTTTAAATATCGTACCTGGGGGGTGTCTAAAGTATGCCTGTGAAGTGGCATGTGTTTCCCGTGTTTAGAACTGTCCCTGCACAAAATGACATTTGTAAAGGAAAAAAATAAGCCATTTAACCACTTAAGCCCCTGACCAATTTGCAGCCAAAGGACCAGGCCCCTTTTTTGTAAACCCCTGGGCTCAAATGAAAGGAAATATTATTCTCTACATTATAACATCAAAAAAAATTCTTGGGGGTTTACATCCACTTTAAGCCTCTTCATTTCTGAATGTCTTCATTATTTCTGGTGTTTCTGGACTTGATAAAACCACTACTACTACTACCATACCTCCCAACATTTTGAGATTGTAATGAGGGACACCTACTTGCAAACGTATGTAGGCATAGGACGCGCCCCCTGACACACACCCTTAAAGAAGAATTAACCAAAAAAAAAGGTTAATTAAATCCACAAGGACTTTTTTTTTACCACTACTATTCCTTTATATTTGCTTTTAAAATAAAAAAAATGCAGCAATTTAGAAATTGGATGAAAGGTTTAGCACTGGGAAACACTTTTTGAAAGATACAAAGTGCATTTTATATACAACTATATAGATCAGATTAAAATGAGGAGGAAAGAGGGACAGAGGGACATTGCTCCAAATCAGGGACAGTCCCTCCAAATCAGGGACAGTTGGGAGCTATGCTACTACTACTGCTAAACTGTAATTAATAGGAGATCATTCAGAAACCCAGAGCAAACACAGATGAGCCTAGCTGCATTGACTTAAAGTGTAAGTTCACCTTTACAGAAAAATCTATAAGGTGGACTTACACAGGACCCCCTCCACCCCCCAGTCCCGCTGACCTGTTGCGTTGTGATGTCCCATTTTGAGCCCCGGTATAGCTGCTTCAGGGGTCCGGGGCTTAGAAATCCCCTCTGCATTCACGCGTCTTCTTCCCTGCTGACAGGATGGGCTTTGCAGGTTCTGATTGGTCAGTGCCGCCCATGTGACGGCGCCGGCCAATTAGAATGCTCTGAAACGTCCCTCCTGACGGGGTACATTTTGGAGATTCAGCTGCAGGGATTTCTAAGCCCTGGACCGCTGACGTGGTTATACTGGGGCTCAGGACCTGAGATCCAGGTCAGCGGGACTATGGGGGGGGGGGGGGTGAGGAGGGGGTCCTCTGTAAGTTCACCTTACAGATTTTTCTGTAAAGGTGAACTTACCCTTTAAACACTAACAACTCAGCACAAACGAGTAGCTCGACTTTATTTCTAGTTATCGTGTTCAATTTTTCTAAGCAAAATAATTCAGTTCACTGACTTCAATGCCCCATTCACACATCAGGTAGCAGGAGCTCGAACTCCTGCTCATGATTTTGTGTTGACAATTTTCACACAAATCTGCGTGTTCCCCCATAGGGCAGCCTATTCACTTCAATGGGCTGCCCTATGCACGTTTGTCGCCCAAAGAAGCTCCTGCTACTTTTTGGGCAACAAGCTTTACATGACTTTTAAAGTCACGTTTTGCCGCAATACTGTCATGCACTTGAGGTGCAATTTATAATTATTGGCACCCAAACACACATTGTGCGTTCTACACTGTTTACCATGCAATTTGTAATTGCAGGCTAAATCGCTAAATCTAGAAGTGTAACTGCGGCTTAAGGCAGCCCATACATTATGCATTTTGCTTTATGTTCAAACAGTAGGTTGAAGAAAAGAAAATGTTGTGATTCCCTCATCCACACTTTCAAAGTGGATAAGCAAATCTCTGATGCTATGGTAATGTATTCTGGCAGCATTTCTCTTGCTTTTTGCAATATTGTTTCTCTGTCCTTAAAAAAAAAAAAAGAAAAGCTTCATAAGCACAGGTCTTGGTATCACACCCGGAGGAGGAGTTCTCAGCGAGCCCTTTCAATTGCGAACAGAGGAGAGAGTTCTTCTTTCCCAAAGACCTCTTGGATCCATTTCTTCAAAAAAGCTTATCATATTGTTTCCTTCACTACGCTCCAGTAGGTCCACTATACAGACATTATTTCTCCTCAGCTGATTTTCCAAATCTTCTAACCTATCATTCTGCCTTTCGCCTGTTCCCTTTAAGAGTTCAATCTCCTGCTTCATAAGTGTGGGCACTTGCCTGGGTCTGGCAGACTCGATGTCCGCCGGCCACCTGCGATCGTTTCTCACAGAGGCAGAACGGGGATCTGCCTTTGTAAACAAGGCAGATCCCCATTCTGACATGGGAAAAGAGAGAGATCTGCTGTTCCTAGTGACCAGGGAACAGCGATATCTCTCTACTCCCTGTCCACTCCCCCCACAGTAAGAAAGCACCTCCCTAGGGAACACTTAACCCTTTCCCTGCCAGTGTATTTATATGTATTGGTGTCACTGGTCACCAAAAAGTGTCACTTAGGGTCAGATTTGTCAGACGCATTGTTGCAGTCCCAATAAAAACCACAGATCGCCGCCATTACACATAAAAGCAATAAAACATCATTAAAAGTACCTAAATCTATCCCCTATTTTGTAGACGCAATAACTTTTGCGGGAAAAAAAGGACATCAATTTTGTTTGGGTACAATGTCGCACAACCGCGCAACTGTCAGTTAAAGCGACGCAGTGCCATATTGCAAAAATTGGCCTGGTCATTAAGGGGGGAAATCCTTCCGGGACTGAAGTGGTTGACCGCCATACGTACCTCTCTCAAAGATGGCTCCTCTACTAGTGAAACTTCCAGAGGGGAGAGGTCTTGTGGACTTACTACAGTTGAGGTACAGGGTGCTGAGGCCATTTTAGTGGGTCTATTATGTGGACTTAAGCCTTTAAGTGCTGTGGAGGGTGGTGAGGATAGTTTAGGTTGTTGTACCTTCCCAGGATTCTGGGATGGATTATGTGCAAATTTCTCCAATTTAGCTGCCCCTTTCTTCCTGTTATCCTTAATCGCCCACTGCGGTTGTGAACTTGCAACATCCTGTGTCGCTGATGTATCCCCTTTTTTTCCTTGTCATCCTTTCCAGCTTGACAGCAATAATAGGGTTCAAAACTTCCCACCGTCTCCCTCTTTTATCTCACACGATAGTGTTGCAGGAATTTTGAAAACGTTTTTTTACTTATCTGCACCAGCTGTTAAACAAGTATCGCCTGGAGGGGTCCAGAGAATCACAGGGATCCTGTCATCATCATTAAGGATCAGCCAACCTTAGTAGCAGCCTGTATTGGTTAAAGGGTGCTAAGGTGGATTTACATGGATTGAAAACTGTCTACAAGGGCGAGTTCAGAGGGTGGTGATAAATGGGGAGTACTCGGAATGGTCAGGGGTGGGTAGTGGGGTCCCCCAGGTTTCTGTGCTGGGACCAATCCTGTTTAATCTTGTTCATAAACGACCTGGAGGATGGGGTAGACAGTTCAAGCTCTGTATTTGCGGACGATACTAAGCTAAGCAGGGCAATAACTTCTCTGCAGGATGTGGAAATCTTGCAAAAAGATCTGAACAAATTAATGGGGTGGGCAACTACATGGCAAATGAGGTTCAATGTAGAAAAATAACACATTTGGGTGGCAAAAATGTGAATGCAATTTATATACTGGGGGGAGAACATCTGGGGGAATCTAGGATGGAAAAGGACCTGGGGGTCCTAGTAGATGATAGGCTCAGCAATGGCATGCAATGCCAAGCTGCTGCTAACAAAGCAATCAGAATATTGACATGCATTAAAAAGGGGATTCATTGCAGAGATAAAACAATAATTCTCCCACTCTACAAGACTCTGGTCCGGCCGCACCTAGAGTATGCTGTCCAGTTCTGGGCACCAGTCTTCAGGAAGGATGTACTGGAAATGGAGCGAGTACAAAGAAGGGCAACAAAGCTAATAAAGGGTCTGGAGGATATTAGTTATGAGGAAAGGTTGCAAGCACTTAACTTATTCTCTCTGGAGAAGAGACTCTTGAGAGGGGATATGATTTCAATATACAAATACCATACTGGTGACCCCACAATAGGGATAAAACTTTTTTGCAGAAGGGAGTTTAAAAAGACTCGTGGTCACTCTTTAAAATTAGAAGAAAAGAGGTTTAACCTTAAATTACGTAGAGGGTTCTTTACCATAAGAGCAGAAAGGATGTGGAATTCCCTTCCACAGTCGGTGGTCTCAGCGGGGGGCATTGATAGTTTCAATAAACTATTAGATAAGCACCTGAACGACTGCAACATACAGGGATATACAATGTAATACTGACATATAATCACACACATAGGTTGGACTTGTGTTTTTTTTCAACCTCGCTAACTATGTAACTATGTAGGTGGCCACCATTGTTGAGCAGGAACCAGCAGAAGCAAGAAGCATTCGGTCGGGATCGAGATGGACCGACAGAAGCTGGGATAAGCCGATTGCGTCTGGAAATGTCCAAACAGGGCCGAATGGAGCCGACTGAGGCCGTGATATGCTGACAGGAGCCGAAGAAGGCTTCTGAGTCACCGGTGTCTTCTGACCGTGGCCGAACGGTCTTGCCAACCACTCCCTGGCTACACAAATAAAGCACAGGGTGGCCAGACAAGATGCTCCCTACCACCACTGACCTCTCCACAACACACTGGCCGCCACCAGCCGTCTTCTCAGTCTCCAGACACTCCACACGGGTACACCAGCCGGTAATCTGGATGGAGCCGCTCACATCGGCATTAGGTCACGCCAGCACTGATGGAAAAAATTTTGGGAAAAAACCGACAAGCTGATTGTACATAAATCGATCTATAGATCATCTTGTGTACAACCGGCCTGCCCATACACAGATTGAAATTCGGCCAGCCCCTGCTGCCTTTAGTGTCAATTATCTGACACCCTAGAGCACCTTGTGTACAAATGAGCGAGCTTAAGGGGGGCATGTTACCACTTTGCCTGACAGGACCCTTCAAATGCTGCCAAAAATTGCCCATTTTTCCTTTTGGTGAAAGTAATCTCTAATAGTAATAATGACTGTGCATCTTTCACTCAGCAAACACAGAAACATGTTGCCTGCTTTGCCCACAAAAGGTGCCTGAAGTCGTGAGAATTTCTACTCTACCAAGTGCAAAGTTTATTTCCTGTTGTTGCCGTTGGGACTTGCTACAGGCATAGTAGAAGACTCATACCTAAGCTACGAGGTCTACTTCAGGTGTTCCTCATGTAAGAGACCAAATCAAAACCACTTACCTGGCAGCAATATAGAGTTATCTTCGCCCTTTCCTCACTCAAAAAAGTGATAAAGAACATCAGAAATAACCCCAAAAAAAGATAATAGAGCCACATTCCATACATTTAAAGATATTATTTTTGTCAGTACAAAACCCCCACAGACAATTATATACAGTATCCTGAAACCCATCTAAAAAACATTAGCAATGGTCTACACCTAATTCCTTCATCCTGACCAACAGAAATTATGTATATTATTCAATAATAGCCATCATTAAATGTGGCTGTAA
This sequence comes from Lithobates sylvaticus, assembly GCA_028564925.1. Classification (NCBI taxonomy): domain Eukaryota; kingdom Metazoa; phylum Chordata; class Amphibia; order Anura; family Ranidae; genus Lithobates; species Lithobates sylvaticus. The sequence goes on along the minus strand of CM053026.1, from coordinate 340,119,629 downwards.
ACCCAACAATAAAGATCTTTAATATATGCATTTGGCATCCTGCATACTGGAAATGAATGCTGATACCTCTTCTAAACTTTTCTTTTATTGCAGTTGTCTCTGCTGCTCACACTATACTGTACAGTAAATTTAGGAATACTTGGGCTACATGCACACTGGATGTTCTCTAGATGCCTTTCTCCTGGCTGCAGAAAGATGTTGGTAAACATATGTACTATGTTTAGCAGCGTCTAGCGCTTGGGTGTTAATTCATTTCATTGGTCAGAATAAAAATTTAGCTGTTATAGCTGAAAAGGGTGGGTCAACTCAATATTGAACCCTACGGACTAAGACGCCATTAAAGTTCATGTGCGTGTAAAGGCAGGTGCCCCAATACTTTTGACAATATATAGTGTGTGTGTGTGTGTATATATATATATATATATATATATATATATATATATATATATATATATATATATATATATGCACACACACACACACACACACACACACACATACATACATATATATATATATATATATATATATATACATATATATATATATATTTGTCAGAAAACCTTTACTTTCCTCTCACATTTTCTATGGGACACTACTACAAAAATACTCGGCCAAATGGTGGCCATTTATTGCAACCAAGATTTGTTGATTTGCACACACAAAAAAGTATTTTTCCTAACAAATCTATTCAAGACCATGTTGCAAAAATGAATACATACCAATGAGAGTCCTAGGAGCAAAGCAAAATTTTAGACAACAAAATCCTAATTAACAAGAATTAAACTACAGGTGAGTCTAATTATTCATTAAACAGTTGTCCATCAGACAGTTGATTATAAAAGGGCATTACTTAACCACTTGCCGCCCGCCATGTAGCAGAATGATGGCAGCAAAGTGGTTGTGATATCCTGACCGGACGTCATATGACATGATCAGGATAACACAGCATTCGTTGGTGCTGTGTGTCAGTCTGACACATCGCAACTCCGATCGTGGTATGAAGCCTCTGACAGAGGCTTCTTACCACGTATTCAGCTGTGACCAATCATAGCTGATCATCACGTGAACCAGGAAGTGCCGGTAAATGTCTTTTCTTTGGTTCACGCTGAACCAATCAGCACATTGATTATATACACAGCCCCCATAAAAAGGTGCCTATCAGCTGCCAATCAGTGCCCAACACCTGCCAGCCTGTCCCCATAATAAACGCCTGTCAGTGCCCAAAAAAGTGCCAATCAGTGCCCCATCAGTAATGCCTGACAGTGCCTCATCAAAGTGACAATCAATGCCACTCAGTAATGCCTGTCAGTAGCTCCTCATCAGTGCTGCCTATCCAGTGCTGCCTATCAGTGCCCATCAATTTTTTGTTTTTTTTAATTGTCAGTCTTTTTTCATTTATAGCACAAACATTTTTAAACCACAGAGGTGATCAAATACCACCAAAAGAAAGCTCTATTTGTGTCAAGAAAATGATAAAAATTTTGTTTGGGTACATTGTTGCATGACCGCCCAATTGTCATTCAAAATGTGACAGAGTTGAAAGCTAAAAATTGTCCTGGGCAGGAAGGGGGGGAAGTGCCTGGTGTGGAAGTGGTTAACAAAGAAAACCACTTCCCATTTCATGCTGTCAGCAATGGCACCACATGGAAGAGAAATGTCACAAGGCCACAAGAAAGGTGAAGGCTACTAGAAGATCAGCAAAGCGTTACTTATCAGTCAGAATACTGTAGCAAAAGTGATACAAAATTTTAACAAAGATCGAACTGCAAACAGGCCGTCAACGGAAGTTAACACCTCAACAGGAGCATCTTCTGATGAGAAGGGTTGAAGAAAATCACCATGCAAGTTCACTGCAGTTAATAAAGATAAAGAAGTAGAAAGCCAAACTGGGGCGATTGTTTCACATGACACAATATGAGGTACACTGCAGAGCAATGGCATGCATGGGTATCGTCCACCAAGGAAGCCTCTCCTAAATCCCATGCACAAAAAAAGCCTGCCTAGAATTTGCCAGGGTCCATGCTTAAAAAAAAGAAGACTACTGGGTCTCTGTACTCTGTAATGATGAGACCAAGATGTTTTTGGAACTAATGGCTTCAAAACTGTATGGCGTTGTAAAGGTGAGGAGTACAAAGAAAAATGCATAATGCATACAGTGAAACATGATGGTGGCAGTGTCCTCCTGTAGGGCTGCATGAGTGCTGCTGGTGTCGGGGAGCTGCATTTCATTGATGGTATCATGAATTCACAGATGTACTGCTCTATATTGAAAGAGAATGCTATCATCACTCCATGCCCACGGTTGCTGTGCACTTTTCCAACATGACAATGATCCAACAAACACACATCTAAGGCCACTGTTGCATTTCTGAAGAAGAACAGAGTGAAAGTGATTCAGTGACCAAGTATGTCTCCCGGGCTGAACCCAATTGAACACCTATGGGGAATTCTGAGGAGACAAATTGAACATCACTCTCCATCCAGCATCCAGGCTCTAAAAGAGGTCGTTCTTAAGAGAATGGAAAAAGATTGATGTTGCAATATATCGTCCAATTTGTTCATTCTATTGCCTAGAAGACGTGGGGCTGTCCTTACAAATCATGGAGGTCATACAAAAAATACTGTATGGAGTAGTTTTTGTTGTGAGGTGTATTCATTTTTGCATCAACTAATCTGAGTAAAACTGAAGATTTTGTAATCTAAGTTATATTATTTGTCAACATTTTGGAAATTGTTCTTTGTTCATTGAGATATTGATTAAAATCTTACTTTTCAAAAGGGGTGCACTCATTTAAGCTGAGCATTCCTATATAAAGAGAGAGATCTACTGTATATATTTGTAGCCCTTTTTATAGGGGGTTATGAGAAATCCCCAAACAGGATATTGGATTAAACATATAAGTTAATAAGAGAATCAGAAACCTCGTTAACTGGAAGAATGAGATTGATGATACAGTTGTCAGTGCCTCCACCCAGGACAGGTCCTCTGTGAACAGAGGCGACTACCTTCCTGGGAAATTAGTCAGTAATCTAAACAAAATAATTGGAAGACGAAGACCTACTGAAATCATAATATAACATTAGCCATAAGCAAATAGATGCACACCAATATCAAAATAATACAAGCTTTATAAAAGAAGAGATTATTAACAGTAGATACATCCGATGTACAAACAGGTATTATCAGCAAGGGGCCCATTAGGTGTTCTGGCAGAATTGTGCACGTATACACAGGTATACACAGGTATATATTAATAGAGACACCCCTAGATGAATGTTGCAGCAAAGTACAGTTGCAGGGGCCCCTGAGGATTATGCAGCATCTGTCGCGTCAGGGACAGAAGACAAGATCAGCAGTAATGAGGGTAATTTTCCAACTGTTGTCCAACCAGTGTGGAATGCAGTCCTCACCAGAAGGAACTGTGGGGTGGCACTGCCACTGGAACTCAGAGTCTGCGCTTTTCGTCTCTCCATAACAAGTCGATTTTGACATGCAACCAGACTCCTAAGCCCATGATATTGAAGTGGCCAGCAGAAGCAATAACCTGGCTCTAGCCCGTGCTGGTTATCAAGCCCTAAACTAAAACTGGCTTTCGAATCCCAGACCAGAACGGACAGGATATCTAGAATAGCAGGACCTTCATATAAACTATTTTACAATAAGCAGGTTTGCCTACCAATACACTGGAAGATGACCACTACACATACAGTAACGCAGACCTAGCTACCTAGCACTGTGCATATAAAATAATAACAAAGACAGGGCAGAAATACTCTGTCACAAGGATTTAGATATACACTCAGCAACTGCAGTTAAACTATTAGATCATAGGAATACCTGCAGTCCCTTCTGGCTTGCGATTTAACAGCATAGATAGGACACACGTTTCTCTGTTGCTGTTATTACATCGTGTAGTAGGTGGTATGCCACAGGCTAACTATCCTTAACAACTTCAATACAGGGCATTTGCACCCCCTTCCTGCTCAGGCCAATTTTCATCTTTCATCACTGTCACAATTTGAATGACAATTGCGTGGTCATGCGACGTTGTATGCAAATTAAACTTTGAACATTTTTTTTCCCCACAAATAGAGCTTTCTTTTGGTGGTATTTGATCACCTCTGTGTTCTTTATTTTTTGCGCTATGAACCAAAAAAAAACAGCAACAATTTTGAAAAAAACACTATACATTTTTTCTATAATAAATATCCAATTTTTAAAAAAAAATAAAAAATGTTGTCCTCAGTTTAGGCCAATATGTATTCTTCTACATATTTTTGTTAAAAAAAATCCCAATAAGTGTATATTGATTGGTTTGCGCAAAAGTTATAGCGTCTACAAAATAGGGGATAGATTTGTAATTTTTTATTATTATTTTTTTTTTTTTTTACTACTAATGGAGGCGATCTGTGATTTTTATCATGACTGCGACATTGATGCGGACAGATCGGACACTTTTGACACTATTTTGGGACCATTCACATTTATTTATTTACAGTGCTATAAAAAATGCACTGATTACTGTATAAATGTGACTGGCAGGGAAGGGGTTAACACTAGGGGGCGCTGCAGGGGTTAAATGTGTGTCCTAGGGAGAGATTCTAACTGTGGGGGGAGGGGACTGATGAGGGGAAGAGACCAGTCGGTGTTCCTCTGTACAAGGAACATACGATCAGTTCTCCTCTCCCCTGACAGGACGTGGATCTGTGTGTTTATGCGCACACTCTCCACAATGCCATGTCATATGACGCCCACCTAGAGGGAGGAACGGTTCCTGCCGCCTTCATTTTACAATACGGCGGTAGGGAACTTAACATGAAGTATTTTCTTTTGCTATCATTTTACTGCAATGTCAATGCAAAAAAGAAAACGACATGTCTGCTTGAAATAGGTGACAATAAGAACAGGACATCACACACCAAAGACAGCCAAACGTTATGGATAAGGAACAGCCGCATGAGCTGTTGGTTTCAAACTGAAATCACTGTAAAGAAAGAACAAGCAATACAGCTAAAGTCTTTCCTGGTCCATATATTTGTCTGTCTTCAGTGTTAGGTAATCAAGAGCAAGCTGGAATGAGCTTTTTGGGTGCCAGCACCCGTCAGAAAGTGAGAGTCATGAGATGGCTGGTGCTTTGGGAGGCGATACATGTGTTTTTGAAAATTCTTGAAATAGCTGCTACCAGTGTTGGTCATCTTACTTTAAAAAAGTAATTAGTTAAGTTACAAATTACTTCTCCCAAAAAGTAATTGCGTTAGTATCTCAGTTACTACATTGGAAAAGTAATTAGTTACGCAGCAAAGTAACTGACTTTTTTTTTTTTTATATTCTATACGTGTAACTAAGGGATGGGTCTAGTATTACTGTAAACAAGGGGCGCATTTATTATTATTGTTATATATCGTGTAACCAAGGGGCTGCTCTATTATTACTCTAACCAAGGGGCAGATCTGTTATAGCGTGTAAGCAAGGGGCGGGTCTATGATTATTATATCGTGTAAGGGGCGGATGGCTACAGAAGAGGGTGAATGTTAAATTAATAGGCAGAGCTCGATCTATAACAATAATAATAAATGCGCCCCTTGGTTACAGTAATACTAGACCCGCCCCTTAGTTACACGGTAGACGCCCCTTGCAGAGTAGCACGAGCATCGGGAGCGTGCGGCATCACCTCATACAATTACATGTTAACTGTGCCTGCGCGGTGTAGAGTTCACTCAGAGCTGTTTAGGTTCCTTAGTACTGCACAAGCGCTGCGCCTGCGCACTACAGGGGGTCCTTATCCGGGGGGGGGGACTTTTTCGGCAGGACACCGGAATTACACTACTGCCATCTAGTGGCGGTAGATGTAATTGGGGTAACGCCACCCAAGTAATGGGAACTGCGTTACCATGAGGGGAAAAGTAATCAGTTAGATTACTCGTTACCCTCTAAAGTAACTGCGTTAAGTAACTCCGTTTATTTTAACTCAGTTACTTACATCACTGGCTGCTACAACCTTCCATCTGTCATGCTGTGAGAAGGTGTGAGAAGGGATTTGTGTGTGTAACAAATTCCTGTGCTGTCAGAGGAGAGTGTAATGATGTGTATACTTTATGTTATAATTCAAGTTCAATTGTTGTGCCTTGTTACAGTACTTATGCATGTTAGGAAACAGTTAACAGTTAATTTTGTGCCTTGTTACAGTACTTATGCATGGATGTTAGGAAATAGACACCAGGCCATGTTCAAGCTTGTGCTCTCCACATTGCAAAGGCAAGTCTTCCAGGTCCTGAAGCAGGAAAACAGCCCCAGACCATGACACAGCTGCGCTTGCTTGCCAAAGACTGTGCTTTCTATGATGCTGGAATTTCTTTGGGTCTCGGCATGATTTGTGTAGCTTTTAAGGATCTTCTGGTGGGACCTTACTGTGTCAAGCAGCTCCTATTTAAGTGAAGCCTTGATTGTGAACAGGTGTGGAAATAATCAGGCCTGGGTGTCCTTAAGTGTGACAAACATGCAAAGGAACAGGAAAAGAGGAAGGGGGCAAACACTTTTTCACACCACTGTATGCATGTTAGTTAACAGTATTGGTCATGTGATCTGGGGGCGGGGAGCTGTGGTCAGTTCTGGAAGATGGATGCTGCTGAATAAACACCAGGCCATGTTCAAGCTTCAGCTGTCTGCTTATTCTGGGTGTTAAATAATCACATGGTACCAGGAGTGGGGTCAGAAGAGTCATGGCAGCAAACAGCAACACAAAGAACATTCCAGCCCTGGATTTGGAATCAGGGAATGAATCTGAAAACTGGTCACAATGGAGGGAGCTGATAGAGCTTGTGTTTGCAGGACCAGATGCAGACAAATGGTCTGATCAGCAAAAAGCAAGATGTGTGCCGAGCCTGGCAAGCAAGTGGGAAGATCACTGCAGAGGACAAAAAGAAAACAGAGGTACTGTTTGCAAAGTTTGAGGCATACTGCAACCCAAGGAGAAACTCCACAGTGCAAAGGAAACTGTTTTATGAGAGGAAGAAGTGTGGAGGTGAGTCTGTGGATGAATAGGTGACACAGCTGCGCTTGCTTGCCAAAGACTGTGCTTTCTATGATGCTGGAGATATGATAAAAGACTGCATTCTTTTGGGCAGTAAGTTTAAGGAAGTTCAGAAACTTGCTAGAAAAGCCAGAAAACGTGCTGCAGGAAGAAGACTTAAATCTTGAGAAAGCCATAAGGATTGCCAGAGCATATGAAATGTCAAGAAAGGACATGCAGGTACTGGAAGGAACACAGCTCCAGATTAATGCTATAGAAAATCACAGCAGCAGATATGGTCAAGAAAGAACACACAAAGGAATAAAGAACACCTATGGCACCTACTAACCAATAAGGGCTTGAAGCCTGATCCAAAAAAGATTACAGCAGTTCTTAACATGCACCATAAAAACAGTGTCTGTCCGGCATCCAAATTCTTTCAGGGCCTTGCTCAACAGATAGCACCGCTGCGTACACTGCTACAGAAGGATGTTGTTTGGTGTTGGGATGCAGACATGGAAAAGACTTTCAACAAAGTGAAAAACTTGATCACTAAACATCCAGGGCCAATACTGAAATATTTTGACATAAACTGTGACACTGTACTTCAAGTGAATGCATCCCAGTTTGGGTTAGGTGCTGTACTGACTCAACAAGGACATCCTGTGGCATAGGCTTCACGAGCACTGACCACAGAGCAAGCCAATTATGCCCAAATTGAGAAAGAGATGCTGGCTATTGTGAATGGATGTGAGAAATTTCACCAGTACATATATGGTCGCCCGGTAGTTGTGGAAACAGACCACAAGCCATTGGAGTACATCCTACAGAAATCACTAGCTTCTACACCTCCACGTCTGCAGCGGATGGTTATGAAACTACAGCAGTATGATCTCACAGTAAAGTATAAGCCTGGAAAGGAAATTCCAATGGCAGATACCCTGTCTAGGGTGTTTCTAGAAGGACATGAAGCATGGGATGAACCTGAGTTGGAAGACAAGGTACATACAGTACTAGCGAACATTCCAATATCGGATGTACGGCTGGAGAAGATAAGATAAGACACTAAACAGGATAAAGTCCCAGAAAAACTAACTCGTGTCATGTGCAATGCTGGCCAGAAAAACGAAAGAAGCTGTGTCCTGAACTACAGGGATTTTGGCCTATGAAAGATGAGCTATACATTCATTCGGATATCATATTTATGGGTGACCACATTTTCATTCCTAAGTCACAGCAGGCAGAAGTACTGAAACAAATCCACCAGGGGCATCACTCTGTGTAAGCGCAGAGTGCGGGAGTTGGTCTACTGGCCTAATTTGGACTTTGATATTGAAACACTTGTGAAGAAGTGTGAAACCTGCCAGACATTTCAAAAACACAATGCAAAGGAACCTCTTACACCGTGGAATGCTCCTTCACGGGCATGGCAGAGACTGGCTACAGATATTTTTCATTTTGAGGACAACCATTACCTGATAGTAGTAGATTACTACAGCAAATACTTTGAGCTAGTGCAGCTGAGAAACTTAAAAGCATCAACAGTCATATGGGCTTTCAAAACAATACTTTCAAGACATGGAGTGTGTGAAGAACTTGTGTCTGATAATGGGCCACAATTCTCATGTTCTGAGTTCCAGTGCTTCCTGTGTGAATGGGGAATCAGGCACAAACCCACAAGCCCCTATCACCCACAGGCCAATGGTCTAGCAGAGAAGTATGTTGGCATAGCAAAATACATTATACTGAAAGCGCAATTATCAGGGCAGGATGTGTACCTAGGACTGTTAAACTATCGTACAACACCTATTGAAGGATTATGCTCACCTGCACAGCTGCTAATGGGTAGAACACTGAGGACCATAGTGCCTATTGCACCACAGAAATTGCAGCCTCAGTCTATTCCACAGGATCGAGTAACAGCTCAGATCATAAATATGAAAAGGCAAAAATTGGATTTTGATAAATCTACAAAATCCCTTCGTCCACTCTCTGCTGGGCAAGCTGTGCGACACAGAGTCACTGGGAATACATGGGAACTTGTTTGAATTGTCAAAGAAGCCAATTCACCAATATCATATATAATCGAGACCAAGTGTGGACAGAAACTGAGACGAAACAGGCATCATCTTTGTGCTGCTGAATAAACACCAGGCCATGTTCAAGCTTCTGCTGTCTGCTTATTCTGGGTGTTAAATCATCACAGAAAGGAGCGATATCATTTGTTCCTACTAAGTAGGAAAAACGATATGGCTCCTCTCCTATTCAATCCTATCCCCATACAGTTAGAACACAGTGAGGGAACACACAATTAACCCCTTGATCGCCCCTAGTGTTAACCCCTTACCTGCCAGTGAATTTACACAGTACACATTTTTATAACACTGATCACTGTATAAATGCCAATGGTCCCAAAAAAGTGTCAAAAGTCTCTGATCTGTCCTTTGCAATGTAGCAGTACCGCTAAAAATCGCAGATCACCGCCATTACTAGTAAAAAAAAATAATAATAATAAAACTGCCATAAATCTTTCCCATAGTTTGCAGACGCTATAACTTTTGCGCAAACACATCCATATACGCTTATTGCGATTTTTTTTACCAAAAATATGTAGAACAATATATATTGGCCTAAACTGATGAAGAAATTTGTCTTTCAAAAAAAAAATTTATTGGGAATAATTATTATAGCAAAAAGTCAAAAAAATATTGTTTTTTTTTTTTTAATTGTCGCTCTTTTTTTTTAGCGCAACAAATAAAATCCGCAGAGGTGATCAAATACCACCAAAAGAAATCTCTGTTTCTGGGGGGGAAAAAGGACGCAAATTTGGTTTGGGTACAATGTCGTGCAATTGTCAGTTAAAGCGACGCAGTGCCAAATTGTAAAAAGTGCTCTGGTCAGGAAGGGGGTAAGATCTTCCGGGGCTGAAGCGGTTAAACTACACTTGCAATTGGCCCCACTTACCTTTTTCTATGGTGCAATGCAGCTGCCCATTCTGACTAGTTCCTCGGAGTGTCTCAGGTGTTACACTCTAGCAACACCCTTTCCACCAACTACACTTTGCAAAGCTTCATGTCCTACATACAACATTAGCACTAGTGCAAAGTCTTCCCATTTGAAAAGCCTTATTGTCTTCCCAAACTCTTTTTATGCATTTATTTTTGTGTTGTAATTGTTTTTTTCCCCCAACCACCACTTGTGATGTCTCCTCTACCTCCCTTTCCACAAATTTCCAAGCACTTCATTGTCAATGCTACCACCAACTCAGCTGAAATCTGTATTGTTTTGGAGGTGAAGTTGTTGGCTTGCTGCCAACCCTCAGCTTTCCCAACTGTATATATTCCATGGGTCTCACCATCACTATCAGACTATCAGTGATATTTTACTCTCAGCTTCAACTTGCCACCTTGCATAGCTGAAATTCTTCCGCAGGAACAATATTTTGCTATTAACTCTTTTGTCAATAGAGAAACAACACTTTCTACCAAATATGTTAAAGAATAACAAACATTATGATGAAGGAGCGTGCGTGGATGGTGTGAGGGGGGAAGGGAAGGAATGCCTTGCTCCAGAATACAGTGGCAGAGTGTGTCCCCAAGCTGTCCCTACAAGGACTAGTAAGCTATGTATAAATCTGAAGCAATTCTCTCAGATTAATTATTTTGGACTCTTTTTGGAAATGTGTGACAACAGTAGGGGCAACTACAATGTGTATCTTTGCCAGTCTACTATGCTATAACAGATGTTGATGTGCATAACATCCCTCCTTAACAGTAGCCACTACCATCTCCCACTTATCCCCCAAGTCCTAATCACAGGAATTGGCCAGTTGCTCATGTGTGCTGTAGGTTAAATGACTATAGAGTTCATGCAAAACTCTCCTGCTGATTGGCTGTTGTAGGCAGTGGACAATCTACTCTCCAAATCAGGTGCTATGATGGAGAGCCCAACCAATCTCACAACAACTGCACACATCGAAGCAAAATTGCAGGAAAAGTAAAAGGCTTTTCATTATTCATGAGCATCAAGTGAAGTCATCCAATCCACCATAAAACCTAATTTATGTGGGTTACTTTATTCATACGTATAGGTGATAATTAGAACTGCTCACAGGTTTTGGTTGATTGAAGGTGTGGCAGAGGACTCAGTTGTACCTGTGTTAAGGCCTATTGCTAGCAACACATACAGGTGCATCTCCTAAAATTTGAATATCTTCAAAAAGTTAATTTATTTCAGTAATTCAATTCATCTATATTTTATATAGATGCATTACAAACAGAGTTATTTATTTCAAGCATTTCTTCTTGCAGCTAGTGAAAACCCATAATTCAGTATCTCCGAAAATTAAACTATTACATGAGGCCAAGAAAAAAAAAATAGTAATACAGAAATGCTGGCTTACCAAAAAGTATGTCCATGTACAGTATAGTATGCACTATACCAATACTTGGTCGGGGCTCCTTTTGTATGAATTACTGCATCAATGCAGCGTGGTATGGAGGCGATTAGCCTGTGGCACTGCTGAGGTGTTATGGAAGCCCAGTTTGCTTTGATAGCGGCCTTCATCTCATCTGCATTGTTGGGTCTGGTGTCTCTTATTATCCTCTTGACAATACCCCACAGATTGTCTATGGGGTTTAGGTCAGGCGAGTTTGCGGGCCAATCAAGCACAGTGATACCATGATCATTAAATCAGGTATTGGTACTTTTGGCAGTTTGGCAGTATGAAGTGCTCTAGAATTTCTCCGTAGAGGGCTGTGCTGACGTTGGACTTAATAAAACACAGTTAACCAACACCAGCAGATGACATGCCTCCCAAAACATCACTGACTGTGGAAAATTGTGCATTTCATTTGGAAATTAAGGTCCCATAGTCTGGAGGAAGAGTGGAGAGCCACAGAATACAAGTTGCATGAGGTCCAGTGTGAAGTTTCCACAGTCATTGATAATTTGCCATAGAAGAGGAAGATGAGAGACATCAGACCCAACAATGCAGATGAGCTGAAGGTCACTATTAAAGCAATCTGGGCTTCCATAGCACCTCAGCAGTGCCACAGGCTGATCACCTCCATGTCATGCTGCATTGATTCAGTAATTTGTGCAATTTATTGGTATAGTGTATACTATACCGTACATACTTTTCAGTAAGCCAACATTTCTATATTAAAAAATAATTTTTTATTGGTCTTATCTAATATTCAAATTTTCTGAGATACTGAATTTTGGGTTTTCACTAGCTGTAAGCCATAATATATCACTCTGTGTGTAAAATATCTATTAAAATATATGAGTTTCACTTTTTGAATTGAATTGGTGAAATAAATTAACTTTTTGATGATCTTCTTTGAGATGCACCTGTAGGCCCTTTCTAAGACATAGGCTGTCATGTGCTTGAGGAGGGATCTGAGAGCACCATGTAAATGCCAATTGAGAGACTTTAGAGTGCATCAAAGAGAGCCAGAGGGTGCACATTTGAGAGATAGCGGACATCTAGTTCCCAGTTGCAACTGGTTGTACGCTGGTTGTAGGCTAACAAAACATACTACAAGTAGACATTTTATGTCTGTCTTCTCTGGAAAAGCAGCCGAGTAAGAACTCTGGACATGATCGAGAGACAAGAGAAGCTGCTCACCTGAGTAAAGGTATTTAAATGGTATGAAGAATCAGAATGGGGACAGGTGTCTGAGTACAGAAGTTAAAGTACATACAATAGACCAGTCTTTTTAAACTGGGGTACCTTCAGGTGTCTTCAGGGATGCCTTGGCAAAATGCTTAACACTTGCCCAAAAATTGTAAACAAGCCTGTGGATGGATCAAGCCTGCCTTTTAGTTATGCAAAGCTACAGGTGTCCTAACATCCAATGACATGATTGGTTGATACGGCGGATGTGGGGCACCTTCACAGCATCCTTGTTTACCCCTCTCTATCAGCACTGGGATCACATTAGCTGAGCAGGAAGAGACACTGAAGGAATAATAATGTGCAAAGGTGTATTTGCTTTGGAAGAATAAATCACCTCCAATATATGGTGTCCTATGTGCGTTAATGTTACTGCTTCATGTAAAATTATTCCTTTACTTTTTTTAAATTTTAGAATGAAGTGCCTCGAGATTGTGCAGAATTTTAAAGAGTGCCTTGACTGAATAAAGGTTGAGAAACACTGCCATACAGCTCCTGCACAAGAAAACCTATAAAAAAGGCAACAGTTTCTCCTACTGGGGTTGATTTACTAAAACTGGAGTGTGAAGAATCTGGTGCAGTTCTGCATAGAAACCAATCAGCTTCCAGGTGTTATTGTGAAAGCTTAATTGAACAAGCTGAAGTTAGAAGCTGATTGGCTACCATGCACAGCTGCACTACATTTTGCACTCTCCAGTTTTAGTAAAACAACCTCACTGTCTGAGCGCAGAGTTGTGAGAGTGACCTTGAAATGTACCTGTTTATAAATCCTCATTAATTGAAGATTAGACATTGTATGCCATTGTTAATTAAATACAAATATGTTTTTTTAGGCTTAGGATAAAAACATTGTCTTTTTGAAAGTAACTTTCTTTTAATGCACTCACTTTCCCATTAGATCTGCACGCATTCAGATGTACACAGTAATATATATGCAAATTGTTATACCCTGCCATTTAGAGTTGTTGAGAAAAACAGTTATTTGCTGGAAAAATAAAAAACAGCATAATCTATTCTATCTGTGCTCAGGATAGCGTGAAAAACACAAGCAAATAGAGCTTCTAGTAAATCAAAAGCACAGCATTATCTTCCCAGACTGGCATTTAATCATTTTGCAGTGTGACAAACACAATTGGTTTTCATGCTGGCAGATGACACACATCTCCAAATATTACATCTTAAATCTGCAAACAAAACCGCCCGCGTTCAACAGAATGTGCTTTGCTTTACATGCCATTATCTGAATCCTTGCAGCTCGACAGTCAGAAAGCTATTCAGTACTTCTGCTATCAATGAATTTGCACTGTTAACACGCTCAATTTTTTCTTCGCAATCCCAATGGAACACACTACATTTGCTGTGCAGCTGCAACATTCAAAGATGGTTCAAAGGAGAACTCCAAGGGTCATATTATTTGGAGAAAATATTAAAATATGATCACACAGAACTGGCTTCTAAATCAGCCTGTGTGACAAGACTGGGGATAGGATGATTGGTCTTATTTCAGTTGTACATCATGACTATTCACAAAGGGCTATTACGGTTACATTATTTTAATACAAGGGTCGGAGAGAATGTCATTATATCTTGAAATAGTCTGTGAATATTTGACTGAAGAACATTGAAATGAGCTGTTTAGCAGTCAAAATTAGCTTATAGAAGAAAATAAAAGCTAAAGCCTCGTACACAAGATCGGATTTTCCAACGGGAATTGTGTGATGAAAGGCCGTTGGGCGGAAAATTCAATCGCGTGTATGCTCCATCGGACAATTGTTGTCGGATTTTCAGCGGACAAATGTTGGATAGCAGGTTTTGAAATTTTCTGTGGACAAATATCTGTTGTCGGATTTTCCGAGCGTGTGTACACAAGTCCATCGGACAAAAGTCCAAAGTACAAACACGCATGCTCGGAAGCAAGGAGGAGCCAGAAGTGGTCGGTCTTGTAAACTAGCGTTCGTAATGGAGAATATTAATTTGTGACGTGGCAAATTATGAAATCTCAAAATGCAGCGCATATTCTCTTCTTCTTTAATGGGATAATAATGAAGCTGCTTTGCTGGTGATACTGATGGAGTTATTGTAAACAAATTTTTAAAGGCGTTTTTTTTTCTAGTGATATCAAAAATAATATTATTATGCTTTTTTTTTTTTTTTTTTTTTTGAGCATGTTACCACAACACCATTATCCTGTAGTTTTTAAGATCAAAGATACAACAATGTTGGTGTCCCTTGTCAATTTTACATTGTATTTTTTTAAATGTAACTGCCTACTCCCAAACTGTCATTTGAAGTAAAACATATAGCCAAGTATTATTCTCCACAAATTTTGTATTGTGCATTAAAAAAGAAAACAAATAAAATTAGACATGCTATCTGCCAATAGTACTTAAAGCAGAGGTCCACCAAATTTTTTTTCTTTTAAAAGTCAGCAGCTACAAATACTGCAGCTACTGACTTTTAAAATATGGACACTTACCTGTCCAGGGCGCCCACGATGTCGGCACCCGAAGCCGATCTGTCGCTTGGCTCTCGGGTGCTACCGCCGCCATCTTTGGTAAGGGAATCAGGAAGTGAAGCCTTGAGGCTTCACTTCCCGGTTCCCTACTGCGCATGCGTGAGTCGCGCTGCACAATCTGGATGGCCCCTGCTGTCTCTGGGACCCGTGTGTGTCCCAGCAGACAGTGGGGGGGGGGGGGGTTGTGGGAAGAGGCGTAGACATGGTAGTCTATGTCGGGAAGTGGGTGCAAATACCTGTATTATACAAGTATCTGCACCCCCCTCCCCCCTGAAAGGTGGCAAATGTAATACCGGAGGGGGGGAGGGTTCCGAAAAGCGGAGGTTCCATTTTTGTGTGATCAACCCAAAAAAATTATGTCAAAGCAATAACTGCAAGGCCAATAATAACGAACACATTATCTCCCCCATTTCCGCAACATGTCTGGTTGATGAACGGGTGTTCAGAAACAAACTGAAAAGCGCGAAATGAAAAGTGCGAAATGAAAACCGCAAATCAACGCTCACCAAACTTCTACTAACACAAAATTAGCAGAAGGGTGGCGCTAAAGAGCTGAAAAACAACGTAGTACGCCCGAGGGCTTTCACACTGGAGCGATGCGCTTGCAGGACGCTAAAAAATGTCCTGCAAGCTGCATCTTTGGTGCGCTGTAGGAGCGGTGTATTTACCGCTCCTAAAGCACCCCCCTCGCATTGAAAACAATGGGGCAGCGCTCCGAACCCGCCCGCAAAGCACCGCTGGAGCGGCGCTTTGCGTGCGGTATTAACCCTTTTTCGGCCGCTCGGCGGGGGTAAAACCGCCCCGCTAGCAGGCGAAATGCGCCGCTAAAATGGCGGTAAAGTGGCACTAAATATAGCGCCGCTTTACCGCCATCGCACCCAGTGCCTCGGTGTGAAAATAGCCTAAGTGTTGCCCAACAATTGTGTGGCTGTGTGTATGCAAGACAATTTTGGGCCAACGCCATTTGGACAAAAGTCCACGGTTTTGTTGGCCAACAATCCGATCGTGTGTATGAGGCTTTAAGCCCCATACACACGGTCGGATTTTCCGATGGATTCTGTCCTATCAGACATTGTTGTCGGAAATTCCGACCGTGTGGAGGCACCATCGGACAGTTTCCATCGGATTGTCTGACGGACAAAGTCCTATCTCCTGCTGGATAGATTTTTTGACAACAAAGTCCGATCACACCAAATCCGATCGTGTGTAGCGAATTCCAACGGACAAAGTGCTACGCATGCTCAGATCACATTACAAGACCAAAGCTATTGGCTACTAGCCTCTACGTAGTCCCGTCGTAGGCAACAAACGTCACCACGTTCAGAATGATCGGATTTTCCGACAACTTTGTCCGACCGTGTGTACGCAAAACCAACATCGGACAAAGTACGACGGACATGATCCGACGGACCTGGTCCTCGGATAATCCGCGCGTGTGTATGGGGCTTTAGAGTGGACTTAAACTTTTTTGGCATTATATAATTTTGGGAATATAATGTCCCATATCCTTGTGGGTAATTCCGTATTGATCATTTATTAACTACTCATATTCTTTATTAAATATACAATGCATACAATCTCTTTCCTGTAATAGTACTACAGAGATTTTTTTTAGCAGGAGCTGCTCTCCTTTGGACTATCCTGGATGTATACAAGAGTACTTCTAACATTAGTTTGGTTTGTACATGGTAGGAGGAAGCAGTGGTAGAAGTCTGGGGTCAGAGTCACAGTATCGGATCACATTACTTTAAATCTAGTTGTGTATGCTGTAAACCCTGAAGCGGTGCTTGTGTCTCCAGTGGCACATCATCAAATGTGTTTATTTCCTGCACATGTACCATACCCATATAGCTAGAGGTGCTTTCCTATTTTTTAGACTGAAATCTCATGATGTATACATATTTATGCAGCTCCATAATTAGATCCCACGTGAACCTATTGTTGCTGCAAATGACCTGGATTGCAGCTGTATAAATGTGCATGTATACAAAAGCAATTGCTATTAGCATTTTTATTATTCATTTATTATAAAGTTCTTTTTTACAGACCTGAGCTATTTACATTAACCCTAAAATGATTTCACAATTTAATTTCGATACAAACATGCAAAGACAAAAGCCATTAAAAAAACAAACAAAAAAAAAACACTTTAGTGATTTTTGGACAATTTTGTTACTTTGTTACTTAAGTTTGTAAGTTTATAAACTGATATGGGGTAATGTAGATTAAAGTTCAGCTTTCTGCAAGAAATAATAAATATACATATTTTTGACGGCAAAATTTGCAGCTATTATTTCTTGCACAGGAGCCTGCAGAGCATTGCACCCGAGAAAAGTGGATCGTGGGTGCAATGTCAGGCTCCTGCAGACATATCCTCCAGCTTTCTTGCCTGTACCTTTGTATTGGTTTTCTGTCAGAAAACTAGAGGCTATGTCAGGGGACTACAAGAACACTCATTAGCACCCTTGTAGTCTATTGAGAACTACAAGCTGTCTGCCAGAATTGTAGATGAGAATTGTGATTTTATCATTCACAGATTCCTGTAAATAAATGATGTGGAGCCCCGCACAGCTGTGCTGTTTTCAAAATGTGACAGTGGGTGCAGGGAGAGGAACCTCCATCTACCGCCACAGGGATGGGGAGATCAGGGGAGTGTGGGGACTGGTGCTGGAGCATATTACACAGTAGATATGGGTGTTATGTGTGACATGCTCCAAAAGCTGAACTTTGCCTTTTAATTTCCCTCAGCACAGGGCATCATGCAGGGAAGTCTTAATACACAGATATTGGGGGAGGGGGGGGGGGTGGGTTAGTGGTTAACTAATTTTCAGTCATTTAGACCATACTAGCCAGTTGTGCCTGCATTTGGTCATGCTATTCAATATGGCAAAAGTGCATGTATCAATTTCTGCAGAACTGCATGAGTTTACACTATATTACCAAAAGTATTGTGACGCCTGCCTTTACACATACATGAACTTTAATGGCATCCCAGTCTTAGTCCGTAGGGTTTAATATTGAATTAGCCCACCCTTTGCAGCTATAACAGCTTCAACTCTTCTGGGAAGGCTGTCCACAAGGTTTAGGAGTATGTCTATGGAAATGTTTTCCCATTCTTCCAGTAGCACATTTGTGAGGTTAGACACTGGACGAGAAGACCTGGCTCTCAGTGTCCGCTCTAATTCGTCCCAAAGATGTTCTATCAGGTTAAGGTCAGGCCAGTCAAGTTCCTCCACTCCAAACTCGCTTGTCATTTTGTACCTTTTCTGTTCTTCTTAAGCTGGACTTCCATCCTACATCATTTCCACGTTTGCATCGGCCCATCCCCCCCCCCCCCCCGCTGCCTTCTGGGACCTGTGTGTGTGTCCCAGAAGATGACGAGACCATTCAGAAAGCATGACATGCGCAGTAGCAAACCAGTTTCCATTGCTTGCAATGCCAATGCCTGCACCCAAAGCCAACATCCCAGGATCCCTGGATAGGTAAGTGTGCTTATATTAAAAGTTAGCAGCTACAGAATTTGTAGCTGCTAACTTTAAAAAAAAAAAATGTACAAGTTGGAACTCCACTTTAAGCTTTTGCCCAATCTCCTTAGTGGAAACAAAACCGGTTCATATTGCTATATTTTTGTTTTAATGCATATTTTAACAGTTATGACTTCAGTACTGTGTAAGACATTAAAGCGGACCTTCAGTCATTTTTTCATCTTTCCATTATTAAATCCTCTGCCCTTGTTGTTTTAACTGTAGATAGTAAAACATTTTTTTTCTGCCGGTAAATACCTTATACAGCCCACTTCCAGTTTCTTGTCTGGTCATGAGCCTAGGCTTATGACATCATGCACAGCTCTCTCTCTCACTCTTATGAGAGTTTGTCAGGAAGGGGTGGGGATGAGTCATAAGATGGCCAATGAGAGCTGCAGGGCTGCAGAGCTGGAGGTGTGCCTCTGTGTGTCTGTGTAAATCCAGGAAGTGAACAGGTAGCAGCTTCAGCTGCCCACAGTTAAAATGGATGCAGCCAGACTTAGTGGAGGGAGATTTCTGCAGCATATTTGGCAATTACAGAATCACAGTATACATAAAATAATATGCAAAGTGGTTGGAGGGAAGCTTGAGAATGGCAAATATGTTTTTATTACAAATTATGTGAGCAGACTGCAGTTCCTCTTTAAGATATTCTACATATTTCTGGCTTCTCTAAAAGACTATACAACAGATTTATATTTAGAAAATGCATGAACATATGTTACAGAACGATAATGGAGTAGTCTTGGGAACACTTTACAATGTTTTCACACAACCATATTCTGTCATAAAGAGAAATAAATCTGTTTTATTTAAAGAAAATTGTGTTTTAACAAATATACTTTTATGATAAACTAATGTGTCAACTGTATAAGAGAACATGCTTTGCATATTATGTTATTTGCATGTAAGAAAGTAAGAAACAAAAATATAAACTTTAATTTCTACCCTTTCTAATATATGTATTTGTTTTTTGTTTTTTTCTGTTCATGAGTTGTACCCGGTTCCTACTAACAAGTTTTGCATTAGAGATTTTATATGGGGCATTGCTGAAACAATAACACTTATTGAGGCTCTTCTGTGGCCCTAAACTATGTGCTTGACCTATTAATAATCAATACAAAGCATTTTTCAAAATGTGAGTACACCCCTCACATTTTTGTAAATATTTTATTATATCTTTTCATGTGACAACACTGAAGAAATTACACGTTGCTACAATGTAAAGTAGTGAGTGTACAGCTTGTATAACAGTGTACATTTGCTGTCCCCTCAAAATAATTTTTACACAGTCATTAATGTCTAAACCGCTGGCAACAAAAGTGAGTACACCCCTAAGTGAAAATGTCCAAATTAGGCCCAAAGTGTCAATATTTTGTGTGGCCACCATTATTTTACAGCACTGCCTTAACCCTCTTGGGCATGACGTTCACCCGAACTTCACAGGGTGCCACTGGAGTCCTCTTCCACTCCTCCATGAGGACATCACAGAGCTGGTGGATGTTAGAGACCTTGTGCTCCTCCACCTTCTGTTTGAGGATGCCCCACAGATGCTCAATAGGGTTTAGGTCTGGAGACATGCTTGGCCAGTCCATCACCTTTACCCTCAGCTTCTTTAGCAAGGCAGCGGTCATCTTGGAGATGTGTTCGGAGCCGTTTTCATGTTGGAATACTGCCCTGTGGCCCAGTCTCCGAAGGCAGGGGATCATGCTCTGCTTCAGTATGTCACAGAACATGTTGGCATTCATGGTTCCCTCAATGAACTGTAGCTCCCAAGTGACGGCAGAACTTAAGCAGCCCCAGACCATGATGCTCCCACCACCATGCTTGACTGTAGGCAAGACACACTTGTCTTTGTATTCCTCACCTGGTTGCCTCCACACACGCTTGACACCATCAGAAACTAAATAAGTTTATCTTGGTCTCATCAAACCACAGGACATGGTTCCAGTAATCCATGTCCTTAGTCTGCTTGTCTTCAGCAAACTGCAGGCTTTCTTGTGCATTATCTTTAGAAGAGGCTTCCTTCTGGGACGAAAGCCATGCAGAACAATTCAATGCAGTGTGTGGCGTATGGTCTGAGCACTGACAGGCTGACCCCCCCAACCCTTCAACCTCTGCAGCAATGCTGGCAGCAATCATATGTCTATTTTCGCAAAGACAACCTCTGGATATGAGGCTGAGCACATGCACTCAAATTCTTTGGTCGACCATGGCAAGGCCTGTTCTGAGTGGAGCCTGCCCTGCTAAACCGCTGTATGGTCTTGGCCACCATGCTGCAGCTCAGTTTTAGGGTCTTGGCAATCTTCTTTTAGCCTAGGGCATCTTTATGTAGGGCAACAATTCTTTTTTTCAGATCCTCAGAGAGTTCTTTTCCATGAGGTGCCATGTTGAACTTCCAGTGACCAGTATGAGAGAGTGAGAGCGACAATGCCAAATTGAACACACCTGCTCCCCATTCACACCTGAGAACTTGTAACACTAACGAGTCACATGACACTGGGTAGAAAAAATGGCTAATTGGCCCCAATTTGGACATTTTCTCTTAAGGGTGTACTCACTTTTGTTGCCAGCGGTTTAGACAATAATGGCTGTGTGTTTTTTGAGGGGACAGCAAATTTACACTGTTACACAAGCTGTACACTCACTACTTTACATTGTAGCAAAGTGTCATTTCTTCAGTGTTGTCACATGAAAAGATGTAATAAAATATTTAGAAAAATGTGAGGGGTGTACTCACTTTTGTGAGATGCTGTACATAGAATACATCTTCAAATAGCACAGATAAATATTTTAGCTCAAACTGAACAGCGTGCCAAGTTCAGACCATTAGAGTAAAAAAAAAAAAGAAAATGCATTTAGAAGATTGAGAGTTAATTGTATTTACAGCTGTACAACGTTCTGCAGTACAAACTGCCCAATTTCTAGAAATGTATGCTACATATGTGTGGAATAGTGTTGACATACATTTATGTTGCTGTGATATTATAGGATTGATTTACTAAAGGCAAATAAACTGTGCACAGTTGCATTCTGCAAGAGCAGTTGCTTCAGAGCTTAGTAAATGAGTGGGAGCCCTACTGATTTACAACATCCAATCATGTGCAAGCATTTTTATATATTCCTTGCACATGATTGGGTATTCTTTGCAAAGTGAAGCTTTACCTAATTTACTGAGCTCTGGAGCAACTTCTCTTACAGAGGGCAACTGCAAAGTGCACATTCTATTTGCCTTTAGTAAATCAACCCCAATGTCCGCATGTTTTGCAGACAGAGACCTATCCACACAGACTCAATGCTGTCATTTCTGCCAAAGGTGAACTTTCTAAACTCTGACTTGAATGGGATACATACTCATGTACACTGATCAGCCATAACATTATGACCACCCACCATAACTAGTCGAGGCGTGGACTCCACTAGACCTCTGAAGATACTGTATGCTGTGGTATCTGGCACCAAGCTGTGAATACCAGATTCTTTATATCCTGTAAGTTGTGAGTTGGGCCTCCATAGTTCAGACTTTTTTTTTTCCAGCACACATCACACAGATGCTCAATTAGATTAAGATCTGGAGAATCTCGAGGCCAGGTCAACACCTCAAACTCATTGTTGCGTTTGTCAAACCATTCTTGAATTCATCAGACCGGGCCACCATCTTTTATTGTTCTGTGGTCCAATTCTGATGCTCACATGCCTATTGTTGAAGCCTTTGGCTGTGGACCCTGACTGGTCTGCAGCTATTCAGCCCCATATGCAACAAACTCCAATACACTGTGTATTCTGACATCTTTCTATTGGAACCCACATTAACCTTTACAGCAATCTGAGCTACAGTAGTTCTTCTATTGCATTGGACTACATGGGCGAGCTTTCGCACCGCACATGCAACATTGAGCCTTTCCTCCACATGACCCTTTTGCCAGTTCACCGTTTTTCCTTTCTTGGACCACTTGTATTAGGCCCTGATCACTGCAGACTGGAAACATCCCACAACAGCTGTAGTTTCAGAGATGGTCGGACCCAGTCATCTATTACAATTTGACCCTTGTCAAAGTCATTCAGATCATTACACTTGCACATTTTTTTCCACTTTCAACACATCAACTTCAGGGACAACATGTTCATTTGTTGCCTAAATGTATCCTACCCACTTGCAGATGCCATTGCAATGAGATAATCAATGTTATTCAGATTACCTGTTAGTGGTCACAATGTTATGGCTGATCGCTGTAGTCAGTTATTTTGTATTTTTAATTTGAATTAACATAAATCACTTTGTAGAGATTTGTTTTCACTTTGCAATGAAAGAGTCCACACCTGTTGCTTAGTGTGGGTTTATGGGTTTCATACTATACAGTATTCTACAGTTTGTACCTAGCATATTCTTTGGAATGAGAATGTCTTCCTGTGCATCTAAATGAAAGTGACATATCAATAGCTGCTCTCTTTGGCAACTTCTTGCAAACTGCTGACAAATGCATAGTTAGAGTTTTATGGAGGATATAGAACAACTATATTCTCTATAAGCAAAGCATTCAGATGGATATATATATATATATAAAGACATCTTGGAATAAGAATAATACAATTAGATACTCTTTATATGTCATACGAAATGTGTAATTCTCTGTGTGTAGTATACAGAGAAATTATGGTGAATATTGAATTTCATTGAGTAACTTGATGAATAAAGGATTGAAACAGAGAAACATAGATTTAAAACCACATTAATATTGTGTGCAGACTTGACATTTTAGCCAAGTGATTTTAAGGTAAAACTTTTTGTTTGCTTTATGAGATTTTGCATTACATAGTAACCGGATTTGGTACTTGGCCTTAAGTCAAGTGTACTTGTATTCGTAAATAGAGTTTGATAGAAATTGGGCAGTGAAAAGATAGTTTTGCATTAGTGAGGACAGAGACAGCCTTAGCAAACCATTGGCCAATTTATATTTGCCAATCAAAGCTGCTTGATGAAAAATCATGCGTCACTACCAAGCAAATTTTAACCACTTAAGGACTGGCCTATTTTTCAGACTCGGTGTTTACAAGTTAAAATATTTTTTTTTTTTTGCTAGAAAATATATATAATGTTTGGGGTTTCTAACACCCTAGAGCAGGGATATGCAATTAGAATACCTCCAGCTGTTGCAAAACTACAAGTCCCGTCATGCCTTTGCCTCTGGCTGTCATGCTTGTGGCTGTCAAAGTCTTGCTATGCCTCATGGGACTTGTAGTTCTGCAATAGCTGGAGGTCCGCTAAATGCATATCCCTGCCCTAGAGAATAAAATGGCAGTCATTGCAATACTTTCTGTCACACCGTATTGGGTCACTTTTATTCCTATGACAAGGAATGTAAACATCCCTTGTAATTGAAAAAAAAAAAAAATGACAGGACCTCTTAAATATGAGATCTGGGGTCAAAAATACCTCAGATCTCATATTTACACTAAAATGCAATAAAAAAAAAAAAAATTAATTTGAAAAATAAAAAAATAAAAAATGTCACCTTTGCCGTCGCTTCCACCCTTCAATGCTATGAAGCCGAGCGGGGGCCATCTTTCCCTCACTCGGCATCGAGGCAGTGAGGAGAAAGGACGCAATCATCGAAAAGACGACTGGAGCACAAGTAATCTTGCGGTGAATCCGCTGCAGAGACGACTTTTATCTCAAAGAGAAACGCACGCCGTTCCTGAAAATACAAGGGTTATGCCAGCTAGCTGCTGCCATAACAACAGTATTTAGCATCAAAGTACCGATGTACGGGTACGGCGCTTTGTGTGAAGTGGTTAAAAGATAAAAGTAAATTTCCTGGTCCAATATGCAGTGCCAAATAAAGGCTGTCTGTGATATTTGTACTGTTCTGTAATGCTTCCACCAAACCTGTAGTTGAAAGCATTTGTGTTTTCTTCTTTTTGCCCTTGAAGCCACATGATAAAGACCCTATGCATGTTGTACTGTGTAAAAACAGGTCCCCCATGCCAGTGTCCAGTTTACTAATCAGCTGTTGTCGCTTTTTGCTGTGATGTCATTTGCAGTGTTCCTGTTTTTTGAATAAAGGCACCGAGTTTGTTTTGGAGTGCGGCCGTTCAGAGTCATTTAATTACCTACATTGTCTGCATGCCGTGGTCCGCACCCAGATCTCTTCACCTGGAGGAGTTATCTTTTGTTCTCTGGATTTGCCGGGAGCGGTGGTGTATCTCTTACTAATCAAAGCTGCTTGATGAAAGAACAAGTGTCACTACTAAAACTACCTAAGAAACTTTTTGTTAATGAAATTAATCAGATTGAGTTGTTGCCATTGGATGTAAGCCAAACACATTTTAAAATCTGTTCCACAGTCAAATATGCAATGCCAAGCAGATGCTGTCTAAAAATGTTACTGTTTTGTAAAGTTTCCCCCAAACCTGTAGTTGAAAATATTTGTGGCCCTTTCTTTGCTGTGTTGTATGGTATACAATTATATTGGTCTATGTTCCAATGGCAGTGTCCAGCTTCCCATGCTTTATTTATTTATTTTTTACATTATTTTGCCTAAAAGCTCTAAACATGGCCAGAACTAACAGGTTTTGCCACTTATAGACTTCAAATGCATTTGTGGCTAGGTTCAAGTTTTTCAAATTGCAACCAGGAATTTTAGAACCCCCAATGAATCCAACCAAGGTAGGTTCCAATCAGCACCACAAGCAACTAGCATTTTTTGAAGGGTCAGCTATTGGACCCTATAACATTTTGGCTTATGACAAATTTCTTGTTGTATTCAAACATGATTGTATGTCAGAACAGATGAATGCTAGTGTGCAGATTTGCCCGTGAGGTCTCCCTGTATGGTGAACTGTGATAGTAGCGGATTTCAGACAGCTCCAATGTTCTGCTGAGTCCAATCTGTAGGCAGACTGATTCCTTAATTGTGTGACAGACCTTCTAGTGGGGTTTTTCCTTCTAAACGGTACGTCAGTGTATCCTGTAGTTATGAAGGGCTCTATGGGAGAAACCACAGTGGACAGCAGGAAACACATTATTAGACACACACAAGATAGCAGCAGGGCAGCACAGTGGTGTAGTGGTTAGCACTTTCACCTAGCAGCAATAGGGTCGCTGGTTCAAATCCCAACCATCTGCCTGGAGTTTGCATGTTCTCCCTGTGCCTGCGTGGGTTTCCTCCAGGTACTCTGGTTTCCTTCCACAGTCCAAAGACATGCTGGTAGGTTAATTAGGGCAAATATGTGTATGTTTTATGTGTATGTGTTTGTAAGCGTGTCGCCCCCGCATGGGGCAAAGGACCGCGCTATACCACAGATGGACACAGGCGGAAAAAGCACCCTGAGGCGATTCAGTTCGCATAGGTAGCACTATACAAGTCACTCATTCATTCAGCAGCGATACCTGTCATTCTGCAAGAGTGAAAAGTTTCTATTTACCACCCACAAAAAAAGTAAGTATTACATGTCTTCTTACACAAGATGCATTTGCTTTATTTTTTAGAATGCCAACAGGGTCTCTTTTATGAGGAAGATAGTAATAGTTATAGAATGATTCAAACACTGCTTTGGTTTGAATCCATGGCTTCTAATGAATATTGCAATGGCAAAAATACACATTGTCCTTTCTATTTTTTATTTCATATATATATATAAAGCTGTTATATTATGCAGAACTTGGAATACATAGAACGATTCACATTGGTCCCTGGCCCCCAAAGTGCTCATAATCTACTATCCCTACATCAGTAGATCGACTTCTATACAACCAGCTTGCCCATACATAGATCAAAATTCAGCTGGTCCCTGCTGAACTGGCTGAATTTCAATCCATGTATGGCCAGCTTAACACTTGGAGAAATCGGGGAGAAAGCCAATAAACCTAGCAGTATGTGCTTAATACAGTGGGAAGAAATTGGAACACCTAGGGAAAACACACCTAAACATATGAGGAAAATAAACACTTTGTGCCGATAGTGTCCCATCCCTATTGTCAGCGCATTATATTGCAAGAAGTTCTGTGCCATTTTACTCTACAATCATTTATACTGTATATCTTCTCTAAATTCTTTGAAAATTGTATTTTTGGTTTGTATGTACACTATCCTTTCCCAGAAGGCATTCATGAGTGCTTACATAAAGTTAGAGGTTTACTAAGGATTTGGTATAACTATTTGTTAAAATGTTTTAAGCCTAGAATAGGGATTGTGGTCATTCAGTTTGCATAGCCAGCAACATCTTCAGATCTTGGCTTTATTTGCTATGAATATGAGTTCAGAATGTTAAATATATGCTTTTTATTGAGCCATTGCTCAGAGCATGTTGTTATTCAGTGGTAACTTGGCAAACTGTTAATTTAATTCCATTGTACATTTTTTTTCCTGTGGAAAATTCTCTTCAAAGGTCTGAATAGGATCTCAGACTCTTTTTGTTTATTTTTTTCTTTTATTTTTTTAGTTCCAGCATGAAAGTGTAATACTCATCAGCAGTTTGGTGATGGATTTACATATGAATTGCAGAGCATATACAGGCAAGTAAAATTCCAATAATTTAATACAGCTCATCTTTTTTTGCCTCAGTAAAATATTATTTAAAAAAAAGTGTGCGTGCGTGTTTTGAATCTCTTAATATTTTATACATGCTATTTAACTAAAAATATTACAGGATATGTCAGTTAAAATTGACATTTAAGTCTTGAGATGCAAACAGGAAACACAGCTTATCTGCTCAGTACTTAGATTTTTCATCCAGACATTAGTCCATTCTATGGACCAGTCCACCCCAGTACCTTATTTTATTAGGCTACTTTCACACTGAAGCGTTGCGGGTGCTGGCGGTAAATCAGCTCTATATTTAGCGGCGCTTTACTGTAGTTTTAGCGGTGCTATTAGGCCACTAGTGAGGCGGTTTTAACCCCTGCTAGCGGCCGAAAAAGGGTTTAAAACTGCCCGCAAAGCACCGTTGTGGCTGCGTTTTGCAGGCGGGTTTGCAGCACTGCCCCATTGTTTTCAATGGGAAGGGGCACTTTAAGAGCGGTAAATATACCGCTCCTACAGATGCGGCTTGCAGGACTTTTTTGACCATCCTGCAAGCGCACCGCTCCAGTGTGAAAGCCCTCGGGCTTTCTCACTGGAGAAACAGCGTCTGTTTTTTAGCGCTGTAGAGCCTGCAAAGCGCCCCAGTGTGAAAGGGGCCTTAATCTAGTGACCCTAGAAAGCACGTGCTTGCTATGCCGGAACAGACACTATGGTGTTGATTTAATAAAACTGGAGAGTGCAAAATCTGGTGCAGCTGTGCATGGTAGCCAATCAGCTTCTAACTTCAGTTTTGACAACAAAAAAAATGGAAGCTGGTTTCTATGCACAGCTGCACCATATTTTGCATTCTTGGGTTTTAGTAGATCAACCCCACTGGGCTCATTTTCATCTTCACCACCAAGTAACTGATGTACTGAAAGGTTGTTAATAGCCACTGACCACAGTTTCAAACTACCTTGGAGTTCAGAATGGGGTTTATTTACTAAAGCTGGAGAGTGCAAAATCAGTCTTACTTCTGCATACAAACCAATCAGCTTTCAGGTTATATTGCCAAAGCTTAATTGAACAAGCTGAGGTTAGAAGCTGATTGGTTTCTCTGCAGAAGTGAGACTGGTTTTGCACTATCCGGCTTTAGTAAATAAACCCCAATGTGATTAGTGATGCAGGCAGGAAGCAGCGAGAGGGGCACACGCTTCAGAAAATCTACTCCTACTATGCTCCTTTTGACCTGTTGTGGTGCTGCACAAAGGTCTGGTTGGAGGGGATTACACAGACTTCAGATTAAGATAAAGTAAGTGAAATATCTAGATTTGAATTTATATCACATTATAGTTTACTTGATGCCAGGAACATCTCTTTAGCAATAGTAAAATAATGATTCTAAAATATTTATTGTACTACATTGAATACATTGTACTGTAAATAAAACAGATACTTAAGATTACATCTATTATATGGTACTGCTCCAAAACAACATATATAAAACATATAAAATATATAAAACAGAACAGTGCATGCGAACAATGGTACAGTATCAAATAGGAGTAAGAGGCTGTACAAAATAACATTTTGTATATTTTTGATGTTGGCGCATATATCATATATATGCACCACTTCATAGGTTAAGGGCATTTTATTTAAAGGAATGTTCCATATTTAGTGTTGTTTTTTTTTTTTTTAATTATTCAAAATACTGCCTCCGCCAAAATACTTTTTTTTTTTTGGTACTTTTTTTTTTCTTTGTATGACGAAACATGTTGGATGGAGCCTGGTCACGTGATGTCGCCATGCACAAAGTCGGCCATTTTGTCAGTTGGAAACTTTGCTACTTCTCAATGATTGATATGCATTTTATGATGTGCTGCTTGTGAGTATTTTGATGTATTTTAAATAAATTGGACCTGTTTTTAATGCTGTGCAATGAAGCTTTGTTCTATCCCTTAGTGCTGCATGGTCTAATTTTGCTACTGGTGGAGTGTTCCGGTCCTAATGATTTTAGAATATCAGGAAGCAACTCTGGATGTATTGATTGAGGCTGATTCTTAATTGAGCGCTGCTGACCATTCTATTTTGGTGGTCCACAACATAGGGTAAGAGGCTTGGAGTGCTGTGATACCGATGGAGGACATCCTCAGATCACTGTGTGTGAATAGTACACTTGTGTACACTTGTGGTGTGTCTATCAATCCTTGGATTTCAACAGGACTGTGATGGACATTTTGTTTATTGTGTGAAAGCACTTCATATGTACACCTTTCTTTTTGTATTATTTGTTAACCACAAATTTGTGTCAGTTGCTTTTGCCATTCTTGCCTGTTTTACTACTCTGAGTGCAGGATAATTGCTCTACTCTACTTTTTTGTTTTTTGGCATTGAGCTACAAGTGACTGAGCATTGTAACGTGAGCAGGCACAATTGCAAGCTATGTTGATTCTGCACAGTGAGCATAGTCAGATGGAGGAAAACACACTACAAAACACTCAGGGGTAAATGGAGACTAATGTGTAGACAAAAAGAGCCCTCTGATGTTATGGACACACAAAATAGCACAACACTTCTTGTAATAATTATTATTATCCAAAAACATGTAAACTAGTTCTATAGTCTGCAGATACAGTAATATGGACTATATGGTGCTATAATGGGCCAATATAAATAACAAAATAAATAAAGCCCTCTTAACTATCTGTCTCTTGCAACAAAAGAGTCTCTAAATATGCTTAAGCTAAAAATTTCAAAAGACAGAGTTATTCAACGTCATTTTGTTTATTCATATGAGGCCACAAAACCATGTTCTTTAGATTAAACACATATAGTTACATGAAGAGAAATAAAACCCATCTTGTGTAAATGGTTTAGTGTTTTTTCATATGCAGCATATCTTAAATCAGAACCTGGTAAGAACAATAACATAGCAATCACGTATAATCCAATACTCTGTATCCTGTGGAGGTTCCACCATTTAAATTCTGCCACAGGCATAATACTGTAATCCAAAGCCATCATAGAAGCTAATGTACATGTCATAAGGTGATATTAAACTTCATCAGATCAGGGTTACATAAGCTGACTTATATATTGTAACTCCAGAAAAGGTTGCTTTTGTAGCTTTACATTGATGCAAAAAAACATAGTTCAAATTGGTATCCATCAAAAACCAAGCAATGACCATCAAGTTTGCAAAAGCATGTATGTTCAAAAGTTCATGACTTTTTAGCATTAAACTGTATAAAACTCAAATTCAAAGCAAAAGCTTGTACAGTATCTTACCACTGTAATCTCAACCCTTTAGAGAACAAGTGCAAAGGCTCCATTTGGAGAGTACTAGTGTCCGTAAAGTAGATCTGAGGTTCCCATAAGACAATGTCACACATGCTCTTATGTGTTTTGCTGTAGCATCCTCAGGGGACATGGTGTAAAAAAAAAAAACAATGATCCAGTGACCCTATTTAAACATGACCAAGTCAGTGGGAGATGCCTCCACATAAGATACTGCGGTACGTTCAACCTGAAGCACAGATATACTTAATTTAACCAAAATTCAAACACAAATATCACAGATGAATGACAGCTACAGCGCAAAGCTAAAAACGAGGGCAAAAGTACTACCAAACTAATATTCTTCAGAGTTCAGACAAGATACAATTGTTATATTTGCATAAATATTGTGTTCAAGGCTTTTTGAGCTAGTACAAGAAACACAAAGTAAACAGGAGATATTTAACATTACATTCAAATTGTGTATCCAATTGACATTGCTTCCTCTACCTGCTGTTGTGTACCATATCAAGTATACACATTTTAATCTATTGATGTCACCGTTACGCACAAGCTGTAAATGGTGTGCAATGGGGAGGTCAAATTATTTGAAGATATGTCATTAGTTCTCTCTCATTCTAATTATCAAATGTGCCCTTAGCTTTGCAACATATTGGTTTGAAATGAACAAACCTTTTTAAGAAGGTGCTTTCTTGTATGTCACAGAGGGAGACCTCTTGATGACTCGTCTAGTATTGTGTCTTCACTCAGTATGTATTAATACTTGTGAAGTATGTATATGAACATTTTTTTAAATGTTGTGAGTATTTTAAAGTAATCCTTGTTATCAGGTACATCCATTCATTTTTATCCATTTGTTACTTTCCCTAAAGGGTGATATTTTTCTCACCCTTTTACCCTGCCTGGCGGTATGATTATGTCAGATTTTTAAAGCTGAAAGCGGTACAATTGTTTTGCGTGGAAATGTGGCGTTTTTATATTGTAGGCCTGTAATTCTTAGGAATAACTCACTTAAATCTGTCCAAACCAGAGTCTAGTAGACATCCCGGGTATTATAAAGTTTGAAACACAAAATCATAAATAAATATAAATAATAATATAATAATAATAATACATTTTATTCAAGAAATTTTAGTCAATAATATAATAAAATCAAAAATACTGAAATTTCTCCAAAGAAGGGTGCAAAATTACTAATCATATTGGTTCAGTAAACATCCCAGGTATGATAAAATTTGAAACATGGGACTGTACAAAGTCCGACGTCACAATCAGGAAAATGGAACCTGGTTTCCTTTTGGATTTTCTTTCCACTGTCATCTTGCTTCGAGCAACAAACCACGCACATCCTTGTCGGTTGGTGGGATTTAGTCCAGGAAGTGACGACCAGTCAGGCGTTCCGGGTTGACAATGCTAATAGCATGACGTCCAGCTCTATTCATAGCCATTGATGTTTGGTGGTTCAGAAAGATCAGTTCAGTAACTTTCCAAATAAAGTCAGCATGAACCACAGGCTTGTCATTTTTTTTTTTTGTGCAGAATGTAGGCATTCCACAAGCATTGCTCAAGAAGATGCCTGAAGATCTTCTTGCAGTACTTTTTTTGTTGTTTTCTCATTGCTGGATAGAATGCCATTGCTTGGTCGGCTCTGTCAACACCTCCCATGGTGTTTTTGTAGTCCATCACTATCACATGATGTCTTCCGCACCTTTTGTGTGTACCATGACAGTGGATTATTTTTTTTGTCACGCCATCGCAGTGCCATCATTTTACCTTTCTGCCAGGCAACCATTTCTCCAGTCTTGAGCTTCTTATTGCCAAAGATTGGCGGCTTGTCACGCCGGTTAGCCCTAACGGTTCCATAGGCATCTGCTTTGTTCTGCAGAACAAACTCATAAAGTTCAGGAGACGTGTAAAAGTCGTTAGTTGTTACACAATAGCCCTGATTTAGCAATGGCTCAATCAGTGAAAGAACGGAAGATGCTGCCATTCCATAATTGCTGTATTTTGGGTTGAATTTAGTTCCTTTCCCAGTGTATTGGACTGAATTCCAAATGTAGCCAGTTATCGATTTGCATAGCAAGAAGGATTTTACACCAAATCGTGCTCTCTTTGATGCCATGTATTGTATCCAGCTGAACCTTCCCTTGTAGGTCATTAGACTTTCATCTGTGCTGATGTCTATCTGGCACATAGCTCCGTTGGAAATTCTTCAGAATCATTTGATCTACTTCCCAAATTTTCTTGAGTTTTGGTGCTGGATGAGTAGTTTCATAAAATTCTTTATTGTTTCAAAGTGCAAATATTTCATTATCGGGGAAAATTTGTACTCTGACATCACCGTGCCAAAGATAGGAGTGGCAAGTAACTTATTGGTTGTCCAATACCACTTCTGCAGGGGTTTCCCCACCACTCCCTGAACTATTAGGCCCAGAAATTTCCAAATGTCATCTTTGGTCACTGGTTCCCACTTTCTACTTCTTGAAAACTTCCAATGCGTAGCAGCTTGTTGCTCTTGGTACCGGTTTGTCTCCATAACTTTTTTTTCAATAACCTCATCGGTCAAAAATAGTTTTAGGTATGCCAAGGGGTTGTAATCTTCAACATCCATTTTCATACCAGGTGCTCCAGTAAATGTGAATCTTGGGGGTGCTGCGTGATCCGTACCGCAGTCAATAGAGCACCAAGTCCGCGCATCACTGAGCTTAGTCGCAGGATCGCCGCTGAAATCACTTTGTGTGTTTGATGACCAATTTCCCCACGAATGACTATCACTCAATTTTGCAAGTGATTCTGTATCGCTATTGCTGTTTTCCAGCAGGTCATAAACCGCTTTTGATGTAGAAGCAAACTTTTTGGGTGCCATGGTCGTTCTCCAGTTTACAGACAGAAAAAACAGTAAAACTGCAGGCAAGGGCACTGGGGACAAACTAAGGTCAAATGATGTGATACAGTAATGTGATCCAATAAGATTACAATGTAATGTGCGTGTTGTGATTTATACATTTTTAATTTGCCACCGGTTCCACCCCTGCATCACGACGCTTGCAGGGAAGGGAAGCGGAACACACAGACCATCCGGCAGAAAATCCGGCTGCTAGACACAGCGGGAGTACATCGCTGGATCATGGGGACAAGTTAAGTCACCTCTTCCAGGATCCTAATGGTACTGAAATTTCACCCGGAGCCACACATTCGGGAATACTGCCAAGGAGGTTAAAGACCCTCCTAATGCCGCGTACACACGAAGGAAGTCCAGCGGATAATCCCCTCGTGTGTGGGCGCCGGCGGACTTTTTTTGGCCAAAGTACGGCGGACTAAAGTTTCAGGTTTTGTTCTCAAATTATCCGCTGGACTTGGCAGTCCAGCGGATAATCCGGTCGTGTGTAGTATGGTCCGGCGTACCAAAAAGGACGCATGGTCAGTAGCTATTTATTTTTTTTTTTTTTTTTTTTCTGACAGCGGGATTTGTATGTTATCGTACTTGAAGAATGATTTTGCCTTGCTGCTTGTATATTCACGCAGAGTACTCCCGAACGTTTTTACTTCAGCATTCTTTAGTGAAGTTATATATTTGTGTATATATATATATATATATATATATATATATATATATATATATATATATATAGATATAGATATATATAGATATAGATATAGATATCCAAATCACCAAATGAAAAATATATCTATATTTCTCAATAAGCCCAAAAAAATATATATCGATATACATATATATATATATATATTAATATATATAGATATATAGATCTATACGTGTATACAAATATATATATATATATATTATATATACATATATCTCTATATAGATATTTTTTATTATTTGTTGGTTATCAAAAGGATTAGTTATTACACATGATACAATTGTGGAGTCAGCAGAGCTTGCCCTTAATTCAGATCTTAACCCTCACCTTTCCAGCGACTGCACTTGCAGTTCCATTGAAGTTGCACTTTACACTTGTATTGTCAAATGAATGTTTAGACATGTACCTGCCTACTCCTAAAGAAACTATGTTTTTGAATATCAAGCACGTATATCATTATTTGATGAAAATTAAATGACCATTTATTCTGGTTAAAACAAACAAGGCAAAACAAAATAGGAAGGCAACACTGGAGCCACTTGTAGATTTTGTGAAGACTTTTTGCCCCAACGGCAGACACCAAGTTTGTGAAGCCAAAAATTAAGCTTGGGCACATTTCATACAATATAGGGAGCACAAGAAGATGACCAGGAATCAGACAGACCAGGAACAGCAGCAGATGACATCTATGTCCCCAAGCTGTGGCACTACAACAGCCTGTGTCTCTGTGAGACCAGACTGAAGCCAGGCAATCACTTCCGACTCTTCCCACCACGCTGCCCTGCACTCTTCCCTGCATGCTTCCTTGGAGGCTGACTTGTGGTAGGAGGAGGAGTAGGAGGAGGAGGAGGAGGAGGAGTTGGTGTCGGGCCTTCATGGGTCAGGCGGGTGGATTCTCGTAATTCACCCCTCAAACCCCCCCTAATTGCCTCAGAAATGAGGCCCTCACACAGGTGCCGTTGGCCCCTCTCCATTTCCAGCAACCTGCTGGACACGTAGCTGGCATAGGCCTCTTCTGGAAGGGGGGGTTTGTCGAGAATCGCACTCGCCTTCCGAATCAGTTGCAGTGATTCCTCCTCAACAATGGTCATCCTCCTGGGCCTTCTTGGGGGTAAGGGCAGGGGTGGAGGTAGACTTCTTAATTGGGTCTGGCTGTCACTCTGGCTCGTGCTGGGCCCAGCCACCTCCTGGCTCTCGCTGTCATGTCCTCCTCCTCCTCCATACCACTTGTCCCGGCATCATCCTGGGTCAGCTCATCCTGTTTCCAAGCAGATCACCAATGTTGTCTAACGCTTTTTTTGCCACTACTGGATGTATGTATACACTATATATGTATCGATATGTTGCACCAACACTTTTTAGAAGTGTGCATAATTTTTGTCAGTTTTTTTCACAATTCTGAGTTCAGGGTGTTAATTGTTTCACATTTTAACGTTTACAGCATTAGCCTGCTCCAAGGTGGAGGGGTCTTCTCCTTCCGTGGAAGCCTCAGCTGGGGTGGAGGGAAGAGTGGAGGGAAGAGTGGAGGGAAGGGTGGAGGGAAGAGTCGACAGTGATTGCCTGGGTTCCATCTGGTCACCTATAAAAGT
Organism: Lithobates sylvaticus; assembly: GCA_028564925.1. Lineage (NCBI taxonomy): Eukaryota > Metazoa > Chordata > Amphibia > Anura > Ranidae > Lithobates > Lithobates sylvaticus. The sequence continues at coordinate 340,083,902 of CM053026.1, read as the reverse complement.
CAGTTGGTTGTAGTACCACAGCTTGGGTACATAAACATTCTCTGCTGCTGCTCCTGATCTGACTGATTCCTCAATCTTCTTGCGCTCCCGCTTGTACATGTGCCTTAAACTTGCAATTCTGGCTTCCACAAACTTGGTGTTTGCGTTGGGGACTTTAGTCTTCACAAAAGCCACAAGTGGCCCCAGTGTTGCCTTCCGGACATCCCTATTGCCATATAAAGGGTTCTTGAGCTGCCACAGGTTGGTATTTTTTCTGTACAGGGCAATGAATTCGGACATGAACTGCTGGTCCTTGAATGGATTCAACTGGGGTGATGACATGTTTGTTTCTGTTTTGTTAGTAATGGCAATACAAAAGACCAAAAACACAAATGTTACTTAAAACGCACAACCAGTTTTTCTTAACAAACATTACACAACACACCCACACACAGGCAGCAACCCCTACACACAGGCAGCAACACATCCACACAGGCAGCAACCCCTACACACAGGCAGCAACACATCCACACAGGCAGCAACCCCTACACACAGGCAGCAACCCCTACACACAGGCAGCAACCCCTACACACAGGCAGCAACCCCTACACACAGGCAGCAACCCCTACACACAGGCAGCAACACACACATATCCTTAAAAAATGCTGGCCCAAAACCCAAAAAAAACACAGTAATGCATCCTAGAAAACACTTACCTTCGTACAGAGCGCTCGCTACTTCCGTTCGGGAACACGTGGGCCCCTCAAACAGCCTTATATACACTGCGCACGCGTCGAAGTCCGCCTGCGTCCTCCGCGTCGCCCGCCCATGACGTTCCTCATGACGAGTATTCCCCGCCCCGCTTCCCCTCGTTGCATTGTTGGTGAATTAATTCATGAATATGGCGGACACATTCTCAGCCAGTAGCGCGGAGGAAAGCCAAGAAGCCAACACATCTGCATCCAGCAGCAGATATAAGGCCACCAATATGGCCTTTGAAGAGATGGTGGAGATGGTGGACATCCTCCAAAGGGAAGATTACGACGGGGAAAATGGCCCGTACCCTCGTCCCAACTTGCGCAAGGACAAGATTCTCACTACAATCGTCAGCACCCTGGAGCAGAAATTCGGCGTACGAAGGGGCAAGGATCAACTGCGCAAGCGATGGTCCGACATCAAATCCAGGGAGCACGATCAGTATAGGAGAATTCGAAAAGCCATCAAAAAAAGTAAGTCAAGCACGTGCGCTACTATGGTTATACTTGATATGTCTAATCTTGCGCAGATGTAATTACCATTCGTCCGTGAAACTTGCGCAGATGTAATTACCATTCGTCCGTGAAACTTGCGCAGATGTAATTACCATTCGTACCTGAAACTTGCGCAGATGTAATTACCATTCGTACGTGAAACTTGCGCAGATTTAATTACCATTCGTCCGTGAAACTTGCGCAGATGTTATTACCATTCGTACCTGAAACTTGCGCAGATGTAATTACCATTCGTACGTGAAACTTGCGCAGATTTAATTACCATTCGTCCGTGAAACTTGCGCAGATGTTATTACCATTCGTACCTGAAACTTGCGCAGATGTAATTACCATTCGTACGTGAAACTTGCGCAGATTTAATTACCATTCGTACGTGAAACTTGCGCAGATTTAATTACCATTCGTCCGTGAAACTTGCGCAGATGTTATTACCATTCGTACCTGAAACTTGCGCAGATGTAATTACCATTCGTACGTGAAACTTGCGCAGATTTAATTACCATTCGTCCGTGAAACTTGCGCAGATGTTATTACCATTCGTACCTGAAACTTGCGCAGATGTAATTACCATTCGTACCTGAAACTTGCGCAGATTTGATGAAAGTTCCGTTTGTCTTCATAACGTTTATTGAGTTTACCTGGCTTTGGGTTGTTGGAGTTGTAAGGTTGTTTATTATTGTCACTATCTATACAATTACTGCTGTAGTAAGGGTTTTAGGGGTAACTTACACAGGGACTCCAGAGGCTGTTTTGGGGGGGGGGGATAAATATGTTAAGCAGGGTGTCATGCTCACAATTCCCAAAAAATGCTCATCATCTCTAAATACTGTAGGTGGTGACTTTTCAAAGAAGTACACTCACCTGTCCCTTGGATGGTGCAGCTACAATCTCTGATCTTGCAATCATGAAATTAATGTTTGCGGCTTCACTTCCCGGGTCACTATTGGGCATGCGCCAGTTGCGCAATGCAATAGGACTGGTCCGCGCGAGCTCGGGGACCCCTGTGTGTCCCAGCAGACAGCACGGTGGGACGGGATGTGGCGTATACTTCTGTGGGAGTCTAGGGCCGGATGTGTGTGCAAATACCTGCCTTACACAGGTATCTGCAACCCATCCCCCCTAAAAGGTTCAAAATAAGACACCACAGGGGTGCAGGGATCCAATGAGCGGAAGTTCAAATTTAGGGTTGAAGGGCGGTTTAAGTATTGGAGTTTCATTAGATAGACATTTCAATTCTGTCTTCAAGTAGGATCTTCTAACAAACTGCTAATAATTGGCAAGACTTTTAAACAATGTTTACTAATCCTATTTTGGCACTCAAATATCAGTGTGATTCAAAAGTGTACCTTTTTGTGTTCCATTACCATAGGGGGCAAAAGACTCAGACGTCAGTCCGAACCTACGAGGACCTCCCGGCATCACCAGACTAATTGGGCAGTTAGCCCAAGCCCGCGCGTGGATGTGGCGGAACAGGTCGTTGAAGTCGATCAAATCTGCACCCCACCAAGTGAGTGTCTCAGAACACAGATTGAGGTAATAAATTAAGGTCTGCATGTTTTTGACACTTTTTTTCTTGTGTTTTATCTACCCAACTTTTAGGTGATGCTGATCTGTTTGTGGAAGGACAAGCTGCGGAGCCATTTTCCACTGACAGTGCCCACAGGCTTATTGGCCAGATCATGGCCTGGAATCTGCAGCTGGAAAATATGCAGAAGGAGATGGCCACCATGCAGCAGGGAATGAAGGACATGATTGATGTTTTGGGGAGAATCTAAAGACCCCTTTTACATTTCTTAACATCAATCATGTCCTTCATTCCCCTTTTGATGCGCTGTTTAACTAATTTTAGAGGCCAAATTTTTAATATGCACACGGTATGTCAACATGTGCTATGTGCCATCAGGCGATCTCAATGGACGCATTTGGTGTTTGCAACCCCTAATGCTAGTAGGTGAGAGGAAGGGGTTTCACACACAAAACACGTCCATTGATTCCCCATGATGGAACATAGCACATGTTGACATTACCCATTTTCCAGTTAAATTAGTGTGCATATTCAAAATTTGGCTTCTTCTGTTCATGGGTTACCTGTTGAACTTTGTAAGTTCTGGACTTTTACATTGTGTAAATAATTTCAAATGCTAAGCCTAAATTTTTTAACAATTTTAAACATGTTTTTATGTTTGTTTTAAAAAATCAATCCCAAAAAAAAATATGTTGTGAGAAAAACACCAAAAAAATGTCAAAAAGATAACATAAAAAAAAAAAAAAAAATCTGGTTCAAAAAAACAAAAAAACAAAAAAAAAAAAAAAATACCAAAACCAAAAAAAAAAAAAAAAAAAAAAAAAAATTATAAAACAAAAGTTTTGGATGTGCACTATAATAAAAAAAATAATGTTTGCACAAATTCAAAAATGTGTGGCTTCTTCTTTTTAAATACTACCAGTTTGACTAAAACATGTTGTGGTTCATTGACAAAGGGGCTTATTTACTAAACGCTAAACAAGTTTGCCACTATTAAGATGTGCACTAGGACAACATATAAAACAGGCCAAATTAAAAGCAAAACAATACGAAACTACCAATATTTCAAACATAAATAACTGTATTTATTCTTTGTAAATCAAAAAGATGGTTTAAGGGTCTGCTGCCATTTCAATGGCCCCCCTACCATTAAAATACTGTAAATAAAGGTCCCGCACTTGCTGGGCTGATTGTGGTGCGGAACCAAGAGGGCGATTATCCAGCCCTGTCATGTTGCCTTCCACTCCGGCCTCAGGGCCAATTGGTAAGGAGTATGTTCCTGAATGTTTCCGTAAATAATTGTGCATGACACAGCATGCAAGAATGATAGTATTGAGTTTGTACTCTGCCAGATGTAGGGATGTAAGGAGCAATCTGAAACGGTTGGCCATAATACCAAATGCATTTTCCACCACCCTTCTTGCTCTGGCCAACCGATAATTAAAAATCCTCCTCTCAGGGGTGAGGGATCGTTGGGGAAATGGCCTCATCAGATGGTCACCCAGACCGAACGCCTCGTCGGCAATGAAGACGAAGGGGAGTCCCTCCACATGGGGTGGGGGCACAATTCGCACGTGTTTGCCGTCAATCGCCCCTCCGCAGTTGGGAAAGTCCCAACGGGCAGCAAACTGGGAAGCCACAGTCTGCCATTCCTGTGGCGTGGAGGGACACTGTGAAGTCAAACAGAAAGATACAATTTAAATTATAAACCAGGCAAAACACCAAACTAAATGCAACAAATTAACAAACAATTTGGAAGAACATATGTATTTATTTAGTACATCCTTGAAATAAAGCCAAAAGATTAAGGATAAAAGGGACAAATCTCTGATTGATGACCCCTCTGATGGACCAGAGAAGATAATAATGGGGATGTGGGTGGGGAGTAAATAATTGTAAGGTCACACAATACACATGCAATTAATTAAAGGTGTGTGTGGGGGGGGGGGATAATTACAAGCTGACCCAAACCACATGCTATTAATTATCAGGGGGTGTGGGGGGGGGATAATTACAAGCTGACCAAAACCACATGCTATTAATTATCAGGGGGTGTGGGGGGGGGATAATTACAAGCTGACCAAAACCACATGCTATTAATTATCAGGGGGTGTGGGGGTGGGGATAATTACAAGCTGACCCAAACCACATGCTATTAATTATCAGGGGGTGTGGGGGGGGGGGATAATTACAAGCTGACCAAAACCACATGCTATTAATTATCAGGGGGTGTGGGGGTGGGGATAATTACAAGCTGACCCAAACCACATGCTATTAATTATCAGGGGGTGTGGGGGGGATAATTACAAGCTGACCAAAACCACATGCTATTAATTATCAGGGGGTGTGGGGGTGGGGATAATTACAAGCTGACCCAAACCACATGCTATTAATTATCAGGGGGTGTGGGGGGGATAATTACAAGCTGACCAAAACCACATGCTATTAATTATCAGGGGGTGTGGGGGGGGGATAATTACAAGCTGACCAAAACCACATGCTATTAATTATCAGGGGGTGTGGGGGGGGATAATTACAAGCTGACCAAAACCACATGCTATTAATTATCAGGGGGTGTGGGGGTGGGGATAATTACAAGCTGACCCAAACCACATGCTATTAATTATCAGGGGGTGTGGGGGGGGATAATTACAAGCTGACCAAAACCACATGCAATTAATTATCAGGGGGTGTGGGGGGGGGATAATTACAAGCTGACCAAAACCACATGCAATCAATTTAAAATTGAGGGTCAAGGGGGGTGAAAGGGGGGGTGAGTAAAGCTGTACAATGGAGCTGGTAATATACATTTTTAACCAAAGAAAGTGACTAGGCTAGGGGTGTTTAGGGGGCCAAGCTTCCATGCTGGGGAGGTTGGTGCAAGCAAATATGCATGTGACCCACTAAATAATACATTCTTAAAACTATTTCGATAAGTCAACCATAAAATACTAGACAAAAAAACAAAATCCAAAAATAAAAGGAATAGGGGACATTCATAGAATAGTCCTATCATGGTAATTTGGTAATTAGCTAATGATGACATTGATGCACTACATTAACAAACATACAAGACATAGGTAATTTTAAAAGAGAAGACTTACCTTAATGTATTCCTCCTGCAGGACGTGGATAATGGCAGAACAGGTCTCTGGAATAATGAGCCCCAGAGCCTGGGGGGAGATGCCTGTCGTGAACTTGAGGTCCTGCAAGCTTCTCCCCGTTGCCAAGTAACGCAACGTGGCGACTAGCCTCTGCTCCGCACTGATGGCTTGCCGCATGCAGGTATTCTGCCTGGTAATATAAGGGGACAGCGAAGCCAACAGACGGTGAAAAATGGGGTCCGTCATCCGGAGATAATTCCTGAAATCATCAGGATTATTCTCACGGATCTCACGGAGCAAAGGCATATGCGAGAATTGGTCACGCTGGCGCAACCAATTCTTGGTCCATGAACTCCTCCTCACCCTGTTCATGGACCGGGCTCGTGCCAAGGTGTTAACCGCAACACCGAGCCCCTGCACAGCACGAACTCGTTCCCGAGTACGTCCACACTCCATGGCTTCAAAACGGTCGGCTGATCAAACAAACAACTTAACAGAACGCACTGAAGAACAGCAAGGCCTATGAAGAACGACCTGAAAAACAGGAACGAGCGGACCAGAACGGCCTGAGAACAGGTAGGAACTGATCCACACGCACTGAAAGCCAGATACAAACCTCACAAGCACAAACTGAACGGCAGAAGCGAACGAATTAAGCAGAAGTCTGAGAAGCGCGAATCGTCTCTAACCAAACGTCAACTAACACGCGATACACACGAGATTAGCTGACGGGGCCCAAAGGGTGTCGTTTGGGATCTCGAGCTTCCTTTTTCTAGTCCCGTCGTACGTGCGTACGTCATCGCGTGAACCGCCGGACTTTTTGCGTGATCGTGTGTGGTCAAGTCCGTTCGCTTTTTAGTCCAGCGTACCTAGCGGGAAAGTCCAGCGGATTGTCCGCTGGACTTAGGTCCGCCGGGAAAAGTCCGTACGTGTGTACGAGGCATAAGTATTATTTCCTTATATCGTCTTGTGAGCAATCGTTATGAAAAATCTTTGGCTACCCTAATGAAATCCTCTTGACCTGTACATCACCTTTATTCCCAAGTACTGACCTATAGGAATTTTGTTTTTTAAAGGCTCAGGGTGGTTACCTGTTGCCTGCAGTTGGCTTTCTGAAAAGTTTGGTATGTTGGAGTTGCTCTCCTTATCTTTATATTTTTTAAGATCGAGGAACAGGAGACATTATAATTCTTTCAAGTTGGGTTTTTTTGAAAGACAAATAGTATGTTTTTCTTTCAAATGCAGTACATGAAACTATTTACAAATGAAATGGCAGACTATTGTGTCTAGACAAGAGGTTGAATCAAAGCAGATGTTGTGTATTGCCATGGTTATAGACTATGTTGAATCATTGTGAGGGATTAGCCCAGCAGCAGGGTGTTTGTTACTTCCCAGATGAATCTACAGCACAGTTAAGAGGCACAGCAGACTGCAGGTCTTAGTGAAATTATGCAGCGCAATTGCATAAATTGACATGAAAAACTGTATTCAAAAAACATAGTCCCATCTACAATCTCCTACAGCATCCATAAAAATCCACCACCAATGAGCTGTAATAGTAATATTTTCACTTCCTCCAAGCTCAAGGTGATACATGCATTCACCCCATATGCATCCAATACGCTCCCTTCTTTATTTGACCTCAATATGAAACAAGGTTTCAATGCACTTGTTGCCCCGCCATGGGCTTTTAATTTTCTGTGGCCATAAGGAATAAAACTCTTGTTCTCCTCTGACTCTCCGCCAGCTTTACTCCAACTCAGTTGGGTATGCATTTAAAATAAAATGAAACCAAAAATAGTATTGCATACTTGTTCAGCGGTGTAGTGAAAAGCACTGGGTAATGTTCTAGCTGCAATCTTTTTTGGGTATCCCTATAGGACTGCGCTTGTTGTTTTTTTTAACACAGGTCTTATTTACAAGATTTACAGGCATCAAAACAAAAGAAGAAAATAAATCCTGGCCACTTTGGCAACTTACTAACACACTGGGCCCTGGCTAACCACCCTGAAGCAACCTACTGCTGCCTACGCACCTGTCAGCAAAAAAAAAAAAAAAAAAAACAGTTTTCCTGGCCTCCTGTCACAATACTGCATTGCATACTACATTGTTGTGTAGGAAAAATGAGAATATAGCAAGAGAAGAAAGGTTTGAAAGGTGTATTAGGTGTCAACCACATAGTTGATCACTAAATTGAAAATAATGTCATTAAGTATCTCCATCACAAAATCCCAAATAAATTAAGAAGGTCCATCCAGAAGAGGATACCATTCAAGTACTTGTGCCATGTGTCCTAACTAAGGGCATGCACCCTCTCTATTTGTTCGGATGACCAACTTCTACCTTTCAGAAAGAGATGAAGAAACCCCACATTTTTGAGTCATCACAGAAACTGGAATAGAGGAGACATTTTCCAATAAGCAATCCTGTTCTGGTGACAACTGTTTAAGTGGAGATATACTCTTTGAAGAGACTTTATTCTACTCCATGCTGTGTCTCTGGGACAGCAAGTGAAAATAATATTTCACCGATAAGACATGAATAACATAAAATTAGCTGATAGGGGTAGAGTAGGTCATTCCCTATTTTATCTGGAAATTTTTTGGGGATTTACATACACTTTAATGGGCAGTTCTATTGACACATCTTTTAGGTAGAGGCAAATATCTTCTTTCATGTCTTCTTCTGTGTACACTCTGGATTACAGTACGTATCCTAGGATAATAGATACATTCTAGCTCCATCACAGCACGGGAAAGTATTTTGGCTCTATGTGATGATTACTGTTGCATAATATAAACCAAGGTAAAAAAGGTGACATTTTCTCTGTAGTACTTCAGCTTTATATCAATTTAGCCTTTGCTGGATAAAATAATTGACTACTCAAGACAAGACAGTTTATGGGATATCCAGTGTAGTATTTCCACGGAGTACACAGCTATTTTTAGATATGTGCGATAGAATGATTGCTCTATATTTATTCACAGACTGACATTCAAAGTACCACTTCCCCACTACCTGTAAGTATAATTCTAGACTGCGGAGAGATGAAAGTCATCTTCTTTTTATTGATTTAACCCTACAGGGCACATCATCACTGCTGAGGTGAGCAAAATACTACCTACTGAGGGAATAGTGTACCATATATAACATAAAATAAATGTGACTGTGTTAAGATGTTCTTCTTTAAGTAGCAATTTGTTATTATATTGTATTATTAAAAACAAAAGAAAATTTGCTTTGTTACCAATAAGTACTGTATTTTGTTTCCCATTCGAAGGAAACTGTTTGTGAGGAATCATGGAGAATGTACTGATCTCTCCTGAAAATGCTGTTTTCCCAGAAGTCTGAATCTGTGGTTTTAGTACTTGTACTAATTAAAAAAAAAAAAAGAAGGTCTGTGGATCCAAAGTTTTGTTCCATCACCCTGACTCAAACTAAAACAATCAGAAACAATGGTGTAGATAACATTTTCAGAAGGTTTTTTTTTAATGGCAGCGTACACATGTTACTAAAATGTAGTTCTTACAAAACCTAATATTGAAAAATTGTTGAAAATATTGATGTAAAACTGTTTTGCAGTTATTCCTAAAACAGAACCCAAATATAACAATTGACATTTCATTGCAGACGGAAAATGTTAAACGGTTATACGTGTGTTATGTTGTCTTCAAATTTATGTAAACACTTTATTTTAGTTTTGTAGTATAGTTTAAACCCTTGTCAGATTGTTAATCCTGTCGGTATCCCTGCTGGGGAGATTCACCACTCTTTGTCCTGGTGACCTTTTTCTCCAGTAGAAAGGGTGATAGGGAATGCAAAATTGTCACAGGAACAAGAGGTGAGGGTAAATCTTCCAATGAGGAAACATGTTCAGGTGAGAGGGAGTTTATCCCTACTTTAGTGAAAGGGAGCTTCCTCCTACTGATGAGAGATTTCATCGCACTTCCTGTCTTCTGAGACAGTAAGTGAAGTCTCCAGGACATCACATAAATTAAAATGAATTTCCTACTTTATCTAAAACAAAAAAACGTTTTGGATTTATATACAGTATACTTTTATTGTGCCTTTATTCCTCCTGTAATGGGTCCTCACTACTACTTCATTGTCTACGCTTTGGAAGCATTTATAGTTGTTATGACTGTAGCACTATTGGCAAGTTGTATGTTAAGATTATGACAAAGCTTCTCATTGCAAGTCAACACAGCTGATAAAGTGGCATGCTCTGGCTCTTGTCCTGCTGACAAATATGCTGGTCTTTTGCTTGTGTTTCTAAAAGGGAAATGCAAGAAAAATCTGAACATTACATATTACTTTTCTATGATGATAAGCTTGATGAGGGACAGAATAGCTTCCAAGTAGGGTTCTGTATTTTAGATATTAGACTGGAAAGTCTCCGGGCAAAGATTTGTACATTTGGGTAATGTTGCTAATCTGTCACAGCTTTAGTCAATGAAGAGTTTAGATACATATTTTAGTAATTAACCTCCCTGGCAGTATGATTATTTCTGATTTTAGGATTCAATTTTAGGATGCAATTATTTTGCAAGGAAATTTGGCGTTTTAAATTGTAGGCCTGTAATTCTTAGGAATAACTCACTTAAATCTGTCCAAACCAGAGTCTAGTAGACATCCCGGGAATAATAAAGTGTGAAACACAAAATCATAAATTATAATATAAAAAATAACTATAAATAATTATAACAAATAATAATATAATAATAATAAAAATTATTCAATAATGTAATCAAATCAAAAACATTAAAATTTGCTCGGTTGCAGAATCGTCGCTGTCATTAGATTTAGTGTTTGATGACAAATGTCCCCACAAATCACTATCGCTCAATTCTGCAAGTGATTCTAATTTATTATAAAATCACTTTTTACATAAAGGGACACTTTTTGGTTGCTATAGACAATCTCCAAATTCCAGGCAGAAAAAACTGTATTTATAATATAAAAATGCATGCAGGGCACTGGACAGACCACTAGGGAAAAAGGGGATGTGTAATTTTTTTATACAGTACTGTAATCTGTAAGATTTTTTATTTAAAAAATAATTTATTGTTTGTATATCTGGTGGTTATGACTACTAGGATTAATCAAGATCAAATGTATCACCTTGACAATTGTTACCAGAATGCAGTCTTTTTTCATTCTTAGTAATCTGAAATGTATGCAATGACATTTTTTACACAGTCAGTTATAAAGTTTACATTGCAAGAATGGTAGATGCCTGTATCTTTACTTACTTCTGCTATGCAGTCATTGAGACTGGACATCCCAGTTTACATGCTAATATATTTAAAAATAACTGTAACGTTGCACATGTACTGTACCTTAAAGAGGAGGTCCACCATAGAATTTTTTTTTAAAAGTCAGCAGCTACAAATACTGCAGCTGCTGACTTTTAATAAATGGACACTTACCTGTTCCAGGGTCCAGCAATGTCGGCAGCAGATGACGAGCAATCGCTCATCTCTCGGCCGCCCCGCCACCATCCTCTGTCAGGGAATCAGGAAGTGAAGCATTGCGGCTTCACTGCACGGTTTCCTACTGCGCATGCGCGAGTCACGCTGCGCGTCTTCACTGGTCCCCGTTGTGTCCTGGGACCTGTGTGTTTCCCAGAACACAACGGGGGGGGGGGGCAGAGCATCTGCGGCTAGCTGTTCCCGGAAAAGGGTCCAGATACCTGGATTATACAGGTATCTGCACCCCCCTCCCCCTGAAAGGTGCCAATTGTGGCACCGGAGGGGGGGAGGAATCCGATGAGAGGAAGTTCCACTTTAGGGTGGAACTCCACTTTAACTATAGTGAATAAGATCAGTCCCTGTGTTGTAATAAGAAAGATTGCGCTACTGTTTTACTTTTGATAAGTAGAACTTTTAGCCAGGATTTCCCCATAGATGTTTCAGAAACCATGAATCAGACTGACACAGAAGCACAGTTAAATCACACTTGTTTAATAATAATAAAAGGTAAACAGAGTAAACATAGCCAGAGTTCAGGAACCGGAGCGGATAGTCAGACAAGCCAAAACTTCAGGGAGCCAGAGAACAGTGTAGTAGAACAGCAAGCAGGATCTGGAGCCAGAAAGAATGTCAGCCAAGCAAGTCTTTAACAGGAACACAGGAGAGCGTTTCTAGAGATGTGACCAAGGCAAATGCAGAGATTATCTGGACTGGACGGCTTAAGTAGGCAGGACCGACGAGCAGGATATCATCAACAGGTGAGTCACTGTGCAGAGATAGGTGCTGGCAATTAGCCGACAGCTGAGTGGCCAGCTAAGAGAAGGAAGGGCTGAGCCCAGCCCTGACAAGATTAAACTCCTATTTTGTAAACCTAAATACATTACTTGGTATGTCCTGTTCCATGTAACACAGTGGGATTGACTTACTAAAGGCAAACAGGCCCCAGAAATTTAAACTTGCATAGAATACCCAATCACATGCAAGAAAAGAAGAAAACTGTATCTTTGCTTGCAGATGACTGGAAGTAAAAAAAGAGCTTCACCTCAATCACTAAGCTCTGGAGAAAATCCCCAAACAAAATGAATAGCTTTTGGCCTTCATTAAATCAACCCCATTACCTCTCATTTGAACTCTATTTAAGCGTATGTGCGTAAATGAAATATATGTGAATTTCATCTTCAAAATGTATACTGTGGAAATAAATCCAAGGAAAAATAATCTGTTTTTTAAAGTTGTGACTAGCTGTGGATAAAGTTTAACCACTTGCCGACCGTATGACTTATGTGATGTATGTGATCCGACACTTCTGGGTTAGAGGCACCCACACATGACGCCGGCGGTCCGCTCCCACTGAGCAGAAGCTGATCTGTGGGTACCGTGGACTCAATGTCCGCCAGCACCCGCTGATCATCCAGCACAGAGGCAGAACGGCAATCTGCCTACATAAACAAGGCAGATCCCCGTTCTGTCAGTAGGGAAGGTATGGATCCTCTGTTCTAGTAAAAGCACCTCCCACACTTTAAAAAAAAACACTTGCTAGGTACACAGTTAACACTTTGATCGCCCCTGATGTTAACCCCTTTACAGCCAGTGTCATTAGTACAGTGACATTGCAATGATATGTATTAGTGTCACTGGTCCCCAAAAAGTGTCAATTAGTGTCAGAATGTCCATCGCAATATCGCAGTCCCGCTATAAGTCACTGATCGCTGCCATTACTAGTAAATAAATAAAAATATCCCATAGTTTGTAGATGCTATAACTTTTGTGCAAACCAATCAAAATACACTTATTGGGATTTTTTTTACCAAAAATATGTGGCAGAATACATATTGGCCTAAATTGATGAATAAATTCGTGTTTTTTTTCAAGCTTTTTTTTATTGCATTGGTTTTATAGCAAAAAGTAAAAAAATGTTGTTTGTTCTTTAAAAATGAATGCCTTAAATTAAAGCCTTTATTTGTTTATAGCGAAAAAATACTGCAGAGGTGATTAAATACTACCAAAAGAAAGCTCTATTTGTGGGAAAAAAGGTCAAAATAAATTTGGGTCAAGTGGTTAAAGTATACCAAAACTTTTTTTTTAGTCTTAGATAGAGTGGGGCCATATTACAATAACTGCCAGGTTATACTGCTGATAGAGGTTCCATAGGAGAGATTTCTCAATATCCTGTCTGGTAAAAAAGGTTCTACTCAGTATAGGAAGTGAGGGAAATCTCTCTAACAACAACATAAGTGTAGCGGTCACACTTCACCAAGTGTGTGCTATAAGTGAAAATTTTGTTTTTTCCTCAGAACTGTAATGGAGTTCTGAGGGTTAATAGTAAAGGAATTACTTTGGCATCAGTCTGGCTGGGCTGTACTAAGGTTCCGCCTGGTCATAGGTGCAGTGAGGCACCCATGACAGGCCGAGAACCAGGCCTGGTTGGACGTCTTTGGTACCAATCTTTCCTGGAGCCAATCAGTGGGCGCGTCTGGCCCTGCTGCATAGTCTGGGAAGGGGTACTTAACCGCTTCCCGACCGCCCACTGCATATATACGTCAGCAGAATGGCACGGGCAGGCAAAATCACGTATCTGTACGTGGCCCTTTAAATGCCTGCCCGTGGGTCGCGCGTGCGACCCGGTCGGGAGCTCCGTGACCCCGGCCGTGGGACCAGCGGACCCGATCGCCGCTGGTGTCACGCGATCGGGTCACAGAGCTGAAGAACGGGGAGAAGTTTGTGTAAACAAACCTCTCCCCGCGCTTCCTACTCTGCCTGTCATTGATCGGCTGTTCCCGGTCATCGGGAAAGCCGATCAATGACATCAGACGTCAGCCCCGCCCCCTAATGTAAAAAAACACACACACGACACAGCCCATAACCCCTCCCCTCCCCCTAGTGGTTAACTCTTTCACTACAACTGTCATTTATACAGGAATCAATGCATTTAAATAGCATTGATTGCTGTATAAATGACAATGGTGTCAAAAATGTCCGATGTGTCCGCCATAATGTCGCAGTCACAATAAAAATCGCTGATCGCCGCCATTACTAGTAAAAAAAAAAATATTAATAAAAATGCTATAAAACTATCCCCTATTTTGTAAACGCTATAACTTTTGCGCAAACCAATCAATAATCGCTAATTGCGATTTTTTTTTTTACCAAAAATATGTAGAAGAATGCGTATTGGCCTAAACTGAGGGAAAAAAATGTTTTTTTATATATTTTTTGGGGATATTTATTATAGCAAAAAGCAAAAAATAGTGCATTGTTTTCAAAATTGTCACTCTATTTTTGTTTATAGCGCAAAAAATATAAACCGCAGGGGCGATCAAATACCACCAAAAGAAAGCTCTATTTGTGGGAAAAAAAGGACGCCAATTTTGTTTGGGAACCACGTTGTACGACCGCGCAATTGTCAGTTAAAGCGACGCAGTGCCGAATCGCAAAAAGGGGCCTGGTCCTTTGGCTGCCAATTGGTCCGGGGCTGAAGTGGTTAAGGTGCTGAAGTCACGTGTTCGGGGTTCGGCCGCAGCTTTCATTCCTGGTTCTGGTCCGGGGTAGCCCCGCAAGGGGTCCTGGGCCTAGGAGCGTTTGCCGTCCCGCAAGCATGGTCAATCCGACCAGCCTCACAGGCCCTCATGGTCTGGGGCAGGGATCTGTCTGTTCCCGAGTCTCAGAACTGGCTAGTCTGAGACCCAGTAACTGAAGGAGGATTTAAAGATGTCCTGGTGTGCTCTCGGTATTGGAGGGACACGACAACTCGTACAAGTGACCAGGGGAAGACTCTTCGGAGGAGGGCCAACAAGCTGGCTGCTCAGTAAGAGCCTGGAAGCTGAGTTGTATGGACACTAAAGAATCCACACTTCCACAGTACTGCCAAGGAGACAGAGAAAGTTCCAGGTACTGTGAGAAAGGTTCCTATTCATCTTCAGTTAAAATTTAGTCTGTGGCAGAGACTTTTGCAAAGTTTCCAGATCACATGTTGGCTGCTAGATCTCTGGCTAGAGGTTTATCCGGCAGTGAAGCACCCAGCTGCGAGTGGCTACTCTGTGGGTTGATTAGAGACATTCAGTGGATGTCAGCAGTTCAAAGTGCCTGAGTTTTATCACCCATGCCCTCTATTCCCATCAGAGACTGTGTTATGTTGGATGTTAGCACTGCAAAATAAAAACCTTGAAAAGGACTTTTATGTGTCAGCATCTGAAGTCGTTGGGTTCTAATCCCTCCCCACACTGTCCAAAACGAAAAAATACACTTTTATACCATAAAAATACATATTAGCTTGTATAAAAATGAGATCATGAAACACTATTCAAAATATAGTTATTTAAATACATATGGTCCTATTTTTCTAAACAGGTAAGTAAACACATTTTAGTTAAAGTGGAGCTTCAGCCACCAATTTTTTTTCCACCTCCTAAAGCACCCCCTCACCTGGTCCTTTTTAATTAAAAAAGAAAACAAAAAGGTATATATATATATATATATATATATAATATCAATTTTCTAGCTGGTATGATGGCATCGCCAGGACTAGCACTTCTTCCTCCTGCAACAGCAGAGGGTGGGCATTCCTTCAGGACTGAACAGACCTCATGTGTGAGTGCCACTCCGTCCTGGAGTATTGTGAGTCCAACCTGCAGGAAGATATATATGTAAATGACAATTTAAGCTCCTCGTAAGACACAAAAGGAAATCTGGGAGAGTGCTAGAGTGTAGAGTGTAGAGGGGGTGAGTATAAATTGACAATGTATTTTTCTTTTTTTAAATGGGGGAAGGGAGAGTGATATCTAAACATTAAAGTATAAAATCCTGGAGTGCTGCTTCAACTTCTTTTCCTCATTTCAGCCAAGCAGCTTTCATATTCTTCTTATGATATCATAACTATTTATTGATGTGTAAAGAGTGATTTTTTGTAAGGCACTGTGGCTTTACAGTTCTGTTACAGCGAGGCAACTTGCATTATTCAGGAGAATTATATTGCTTCTTCCCATATTTTATTCAAAAAAATTATCTGACTAGTGATATTGCGATTCGAAGTTCTATCTTATATTTTTTACACACCTTGAATATAAAAAAGGTAGAAAAAGTGCATCAGGAATAAAAACAACTTTAAGGTAGAAAAAGCTTTATATTATGTTTCTCTTCCTTTCTGGGATTGTGCAGTAAGTAGACTGTATGATGAAACATGCAAAAATGTTACTTAATAACTTATATTAATAACTAAATACATAGCATACAATTCACATAATTAGAATATGGTTGTTTTTTTGTTTTTTTTTTAGTATTTGTCCTACATAGGTTTTTTAAACCATGTTGTAGTTATCCACATTTTAGGCAAAATTAACTGTTCAAAACAAAATTAGGTTTTCTAAGAGATTTTCGTTTTTTGTTTTCATATTGCAGGTATTTACAGAACAATGATATGCATTTGCCCACAGATGTTTGATTCTTTACTTTGTTAATATTTTGCATGCAGGTCACCCATCATCATATCCATTAATATGCTTATAGCTAGCTTCTCCTTGATTAAGCCCCGGAGGCAAGGCGAAACATGTTGTGGTTGTGGCCTGGACGAATCAAGCTGAGGCTGATTTTACCTGCTTACCACTCGGGCCAGGTGAGGTGGCCTATGTAAGATCCAGGTCTCTTTAAAACATGCTTCACACAGCCTTGAGTTTAAGGGCCCATCTATACTTTATTGATTTTGTGTGCATTGTGTTAAAGTGGTGCATTCCCTGCATTAAGGTTTAGTATGTGTATCACCCCCTTTACACTTACTTGAATCCTCAGGCGTTCCAGTGCTGCACCCAAAAGCAGCGGTTCTCTCCTCTTCTCCCCTCTCTCACAGGCTTCGCTGTCAGTCAAACCCTTTGACAAGGGAGAAGTGGGTGGGGCCAAGCCTTGCTGTCTGTGTCTATGCTTAAAGTCCACCCATTCATTTTTAATGGGCTGCTAATGCACACAAACAGACAAAAACACATAGCAGCATTTTTTTCTCACACAGCACGCTTCAATGGTAGTGTGTTCTGCAAAAAGTGTGATTCGACCCTTTTTGAGTGCAGTTTGTACAGCAAGCTTTTGCAAAGCTTTTGGTAAGCCTTTCCAAACTGTTTCAAAGCTTTCATCAAGCATTGTGCAGAATTTTATAACCTTTGAAGCAACCTTTTGCATACAAATCTGAGAGTGAGCAGGCTTCGATAGTATTTCTTTTCTTTCATGTTTTTTTTGTTAATGGTTTTATTTGAGAGGCTTTGAAGAAGCTTCAAATAATGCTGAGTAATGACGAGCTTGGGTTCATTCCAAACCCAAGTTCACTCAAACCCAGAAATTAACTGTCATTGCTAGTCCATTGAGCTGTGGGTGTGAAATTCCCTGCCCCACAGCTGAAGTACACAAAGGGACGGCGAGGCTGCTGATATTACTGAACTAATATGGGCCTATGGCCATAGTAGGTCAATATTGCAATAAGCATCCCCATCCCTTGATATATATGCAGCTGTGGTGTGGGGAGTCTCCTGCCCACAGCGCATTGACAGCTAGCATCAAGGTTTGAACGGAAACCAAGCTCATCCCTAGTGCTTAACCTCATTGAAGCCTAGTAGCAGCTTATGTATAGTGACTAGGGATCGGCCCGGTGTTCGATTCGAACCCATGTTCGAATCGAACATCGGGCATTCGCCCGTTCGGCGAGCCCAGAACTATTTGGGCCGCTCGCATCAAATTCGTGTGATGCGAGCGGCCCGCAATGCATTGCGCCAGTCGCAGTGCAATGCTGGCTGATGATTGGCCAAGCATGCACTGTGACCCCGCAAGCTTGGCCAATCACAGCGCCGGCAGCGAGGAGAGCCATAATTGGCTACAGGCAGGATGCCTGTAGCCAATTATAGCTCAGGGGCTTTAGTACACGCCCCACGGTATAAGAGGCCGCCGCGGCGGCGGCCTCGCATATTGTGTTTCTGTGTCAGCGTGTCAGTGTGTTGCTGACTGCTGACAATATGTGCTCTATTTCTGGGGATTTGTGTGTGCGTGCTGTTAGTACAGCATTGCAGTATCACATCTGGGGGGTGTCTATAGGTTGCCTGTGAAGGGGGGCAGGTTTCCTGTGCTTAGAACTGTCCCTGCAAAAAGTGTTATTTTTGCAGGAAAAAAGCTATTTAAAAGCACTGGCGGCTAATGAATTGATGGCTCCCGTAACACAGAGAACTGTCATTCATTGATAAAAAAAAAAAAAAAGCGTGGGGGTCCCCCTCAAAATCCATACCAGACCCTTGAGGTCTGGGATGGATTTTAAGGGGAACCCCAGCCCAAAAAAATGGCGTGGGGTCCCCCTCAAAATCCATACCAGACCCTTATCCGAGCACGCAACCTGGCAGGCCGCAGGAAAAAAGGGGGGGGACGAGAGCGGCCCACCTGAACCGTACCAGGCCACATGCCCTCAACATTGGGAGGATGCTTTGGTGGTCTGAGACCCCCAAAGCACCTTGTCCCCATGTTGATGAGGACAAGGGCCTCGTCCCCACAACCGTGCCGGGTGGTTGTGGGGGTCTGCGGGCGGGGGGCTTATCGGAATCTGGAAGCCCCCTTTAACAAGGGGACCCCCAGATCCCGGCCCCCCCTTGTGTGAAATGGTAAGGGGGTACTTTTGTACCCCTACCATTTCACCAAAAAAGTGTCAAAAATTGTAAAAATGACAGGAGACGGTCTTTGACAATTCCTTTATTAAAATCTTCTTTCTTCTTTCTTCATCCTTCGGTTTCTTCATCTTATCCTTCCGTCATCTTCTTCCATCTTCTTCCATTTTCTTCTTCCTCCGATCCGCTTCTTCTTGCGCTGGCCTTCTCGTCCTTCTCGTCCGGCATCTTCTTCCATGGCGTCGGCGTCGGTGTCGGTGTCTCTTCTTGGGCCACTCCTCGCAATGGGAGGCTCCCGCTATGTGAGGCTTCGCTGCCTCTGACAGGTCTTTTATAATGGAGGGCACCTGGTGACCCCGCCCCCTCTGACGCACGGGGACGTCATGGGGAATTCCCTATGGCTTTCCCCATGACATCAGAGGGGGGCGGGGTCACCAGGTGCCCTCCGTTATAAAAGACCTGTCAGACGGAGCGAAGCCTCACACAGCGGGAGCCTCCCATTGCGAGGAGCGGCCCGACAGAAGAACAGATGCCGACGCCATGGAAGAAGATGCCGGACGAGAAGGACGAGAAGACCAGCGCAAGAAGAAGCGGATCGGAGGAAGAAGAAAATGGAAGAAGATGGAAGAAGATGACGGAAGGAGAAGATGAAGAAACCGAAGGATGAAGAAAGAATAAAGAAGATTTTAATAAAGGAATTGTCAAAGACCGTCTCCTGTCATTTTTACAATTTTTGACACTTTTTGGTGAAATGGTAGGGGTTGCGTGCTCGGATAAGGGTCTGGTATGGATTTTGAGGGGGACCCCACGCCATTTTTTTTGGCTGGGATTCCCCTTAAAATCCATCCCAGACCTCAAGGGTCTGGTATGGATTTTGAGGGGGACCCTACGCCATTTTTTTTTGGCTCGCTTTTTTTTTTTATTTTTTTTATTTTTTATCAATGACTTTTTTTTTATGAATGACTTTCAATGAATGACTGTTCTCTGTGTTACGGGAGCCGTCAATTAACATTAGCCGCAAGTGATTTTAAATAGCTTTCTTTCCTGCAAAAATGACACTTTTTGCAGGGACAGTTCTAAGCATAGGAAACATGCTCCCCTTTACATGCATACTATAGACACCCCCCAGGTACAAAATTTAAAGGAATATTACACTTTTATTGTTTCAATTTAAGCATTATTAAAATCACTGCTCCTGAAAAAACGGCCAATTTTAAAAAAAAAATTTGCATTGATACATGTCCCCTGGGGCAGGACCCAAGTCCCCAAACACTTTTTATGACAATAACATGCATATTAGCCTTTAAAATTAGCACTTTTGATTTTGAATGTTCGCATACATTATAACTAATAGGGTTCTAAAGCTCGCACGGACTTTAGGTCCGTTTGCGGGTTCTGGTGCGAGCCGAACGGGGGGGTGTTCGGCTCATCCCTAATAGTGACAGTATTGTATTGCGGGATGAAACTGGAACACCGGAAAGACCGGATGGAAACTCACACAGACACAAGAATTAAACACAAACATACAAATAGAGCTCTACATTACTTGCTAGAAACAGTGCTATTATTTTAATAACTGATCACATTAATCTATGTAGAATTTCTTCCCAACATGTGAGGCGCAGTTAAAGAAGAGATTAAGCTACAATTGTAAGGCCACGTATTTAGCATAACAATTAAAAAAAATAACTTGCTGTTAAAAAAGTTAGTTACTATTACTCACTTACCCTGTCCCTGCCTGAGGCATCAGGGTGGGTGCAGGGTCCACTTTAACTCAGATATCTGTAAATCATGTACAGATCTATAAACAGTAAATGTAATGCCGTGTACACATGACCGGACTTTTCGACGGACTGACGGACTGAATTCCGTTGAATCGGACTTGTCTACACACAATTACACCAAAGTTCGATGGATTCGACCGTGATGACATACGACCGGACTAGAATAAGGAAGTTAGTAGCCAATAGCTGCTATAGTGTCGGTTTTCGTCCGTCGGACTAGCATACAGACGAACGGATTTTTCGACCGGACTCGAGTCCGTTGGAAAGATTTGAAACATGTTCTAAATCTAAGTCTGTCTGATTTTTCGACAGCAAAGGTCCGATGAAGCCCACTCACGGTCGAATTGTCCGACGGACCTTTGCTGTTGAAAACTCCGGCCGTGTGTACACTGTATTAGACACACATCTTAATATCAGTATAATATACAGTAATTACTATCCTGGACAACACAAAAGTCCAAAAACAGTACAAAATACAAAATAAGCAAACATTTTAAAATCAAACATCAACCCAAATACATTCATTCACTCAGCTGCTGTTATGATCAGTGCTCTATATATAGCATATGCAGTTACTTTTGAAAAGCTTGCAATGACCTCTCTGGCCAGCTCCCATGTGATTATACCAATCTGAACAAAGCATTTCAGTTCAATGTAAATGCAAATCTGCAACAGCAAACCATAACATTTTGATCACTAAAAATCTGACAGGTTCTCAAACCATGCTCTGTATCAGAAAATGTTAATGTTAAAGCCTACAAAGCAGCAAGTTTACAAATACAAAATGTTTTAAAATTACTATAACTACAGTTTACTCTGTGTACCTCCACAAGTGCGCACTCTCCAAGCTATTCATCACAGTCAAAATTGATCTGATCTAATAGTACACTTCTCGTAAGAACCTGCCAGTATAGGCGGAAAAGCATTGCAAGCCCAACCTTTAGTAAGGTATTCCAAGACCATCCAATTTTTTGTCAGCACCATGTTGGATCTGTTATGAAAGGTGGCCAAAATACAGCATTCTCAGTTTGGTTCACAGAAGGTTTGGTGAATTCAGTGGGAAATCCACTAAATATGAAACCCCTTGGAAGTATATTGTAGCTTACTGTTATCTCTTTCTGACATTTCTTAAGGCCAACTTGCATGTTTTTCTTAAAAAAAGGGCATAGTAGCTGGTTGCTGGCAGGGGGAACTTGTAACAATGAAAAAAAAAAAAAAACACATTCTGCAGGCAGAGGGTCTTTCATTTAGGCCCAAAGGGCAAATTTGAAAATACAAAAATCCTTTTAACATACTTTTGGGATGCCTTAAACCTGTACTTGAAATTGTGGAGCAGTAGAATATATTTGTTTAATATTGACTTTTTACATTTTTTTTTTTTTACAAACATGGGTCGGGGATCTGTCATTTAGGAATGTTATCACTACAGTTGAGATATTTATATATATATATATATATATATATATATATATATATATATATATACACACACACACACACACACACACACACACACACACACACACACACACACACACACGCACACATCACAAAAATTATGCGCTTGATTTTAAAGAGGGGATTAGAGGCTGCTGCACCTTTAAAAATCCTGAACACTAGACTTCAATACGCAACAAAAAAAAACATTCAATATTAGGAGCCACGCACAAAGTTGCACAGAAAATTATTAAAGATACTGGACTGACCTCATCACTGGGCCCATTGACACCGATATGTGACAATCCAGAAATCCCCCCCAGGCCTAAAAATACGACTAGAAAAGAAAGAGGACAAGATAAAACGCTTACTAGTGACACAGTGTTTTGCAAATGGCAGGGGGAAATCATTATTAGAAATTAATAAAGAAAGAGGACAGAATGCACTTTCACACTGGGAATAGCGACAAATTTATAGCTTTATCTCCAACACCAATAGACGTAAATACTTTACTAGTCCCTTGTCACCATTTGAAGAGGTATGTCCAAAGGCTGAAAAAACTGAAAAGACTATTTCTATTTCATATAATTGGTTGCAATCCTCAGGCTCCACTGAACTAAATAAACACAAGAGGTTTTGGGAAGAGGCCCTAAATACTGCGTTCAACGAAGTTCAATGGCTGCATGCATGTGTGTTTGCATACAAATGTTCAATTAGCACATGTATCCAAGAACCTTCCTATAAACTTTTGACAAATTGGTACAATACGCCTTTCAAAATCCATAAATGGTTCCCACTGGCTTCAGATCTACGCAGCATATATGGTGGGAATGCAACCTGATACGCCCATTCTGGCAAATGGTTTGGGACATTATCAAACACATTACAGACATTTCAATTCAATTAACGGCAGCTTGCTGCCTACTACATATATCTAATGGCCCAATGAAAAGATACAAGCGACCATTAACTAGATTTTTATTTATAGCCGCAAAAGCCTTAATTCCTAGATATTGGAAAACCACAAAAACACCCAGAATTGATTGGGGCGTGGCGACCGAGCTCCGAGATGGCGGCGTGATCCGGAGCTCCGCTCGCCCACAGAGAACAATCGTCAGCGGACACAGTTAAACGGCGGGGAGACGACCCCAATCAGAAGGTACTTACCTGCACTCTCCGGGGGCACATTCGGGTGATGGCCAGACACCGAAAGAATCCCCAGCAGCCGCAGAAAATGTCGGGTTATTATGCCGCGAACGGCGCGTCTCAAAATGGCGGCGGCGGGGGTGAAGCCAATACCTCACAGAGCTCGCAGGCACAAGCGGCAGACACTAAAGAGCCCCAGGTACCTTATAATCCTCCACAACGGGGCCACAGTGATTCCTCCTCTGGGCCTACAACCCCCACCACCCGGAGCCCAGTCAAATCCAAGCCGAGGAGGGAATCCCCTTACAGGCCACAACAGCCTCTGGAGATGGAGGTAAGCAGCGGAGCCATGGCGGCGGCCTTCCCTCACACTCAGGCAGGAGACCCAATTGCAGACTTCCCCACTGATAACAAGCCAGTGTCAGACACAGTTCTAAAGGACATGTTGCTGTCATTACGTTCGTCCTTACAGGCTGATGTAGTCAGGGAACTTGCTGTATGTAGGAGAGATGTGGATTCACTGGGCATGAGAGTGGATAGAGTGGAAAATAAAATGGAGGAATTTACCTCATCATACAATGTAATGGTGGACTCTAATAATGCTCAAGGGACTGAAATTGGATGGATAAAAGATAAATTAGCAGACCTCGAGGACCGCTCTAGGAGAAACAATTTAAAACTAAGAGGGGTACCCGAAGATATACCCCCAAATCAATTACTAGCTTATGCGCAAGCCCTTTTCTCCACCATATTACCTCAAGCGTCCACTCAGGATTTACTTATTGACAGGATTCATAGAATCCCTAAACCTTCTTTCCTTCCTGCTGAAATACCTAGAGATGTATTATTACGGTTACATTATTTTAATGTAAAAGACCAAATTCTACAGACCTACAGGAGACTAGAAAATGTCCCTCCACAATTTACCAATGTAAGACTATTACCAGACCTGTCCAGACACACATTGCAACGCCGACGCAATCTTCTTACTGTGACAAAAGCTTTAAGAAACCACAATATTCCTCATAAATGGAAATACCCTGCTACCCTGTCCATCACCTACAATGGTACTAATGCAATGATATCCTCTTTGGATGATGGCTTGAAAATGCTCCGCACATGGAATATTTTGCCCACCATGGATACCCAATATGCCAATCAAGCTGGGCCTTCTTCTATACAAAAAGAATGGCAGGTCGTATCTAGAAGTAGACCTACCAAATAACCCGCCGGTGAATTCTAACTAACCTATGATTGTCTCTAAGGGAGAGTTTATAAAATCTCTTCTCTTCCCCCCTAACTACCATCAGCAGTTATAACTGCTCTTGGATCAGTTTATAGATCCATTTCTTATGTTTTACATATGTGTCTTAATATTTTTTCTTTTTTCCCTTTTAAGTTTTTTTTTTTTTCTTTGATATGCACGATCCGAACTACCTCATCAACTGGATGCCTTTTCCATGGGATGCTCTATACAAACTACACAGTGCCTTCTTGATCGCAGTGAGTTGTATTTTTATTTTTTCCATCTCAGCACCACACAATTTTTTCATGATTGATCCATGACGATATCCTGTTTGTCTATTAATGCACATGGACTTAATCATCCAACCAAGCGTTTCTATCTATGGAAGGAGGCCTACAACCATAGAGCTGATATCCTTTGTGTTCAAGAAACGCACTTTCAAACTGACAAAAATCCACAATGTTCTCACAAAGATTATCCACATATCTATTTGGCTTGCAACCCAAGGAAAAAAGCTGGTGGTGTCCTCTTAGCGATTAAGAACACTCTTTCATTTCAACAAAAGGACTCCTTCATAGACACTGAGGGCAGGTTTATTATTTTAACAGGTGACATTAATTCTCAACCATTTACTCTAGTTACCCTATACGCCCCAAATAGGCATCAACTGCGCTTCTTTAAAAAAGTTTTACGCAAGATTGATTCTTTAAAGTATGGCAGAGTACTTATCTGTGGAGATTTCAATATTACCTCGGATCCCAAAGTGGACACATCTTCAGTAAAATCGAACCAGTCACCAGCGCTTCAAGAGGTTCTACACAATGAAGAATTATTTGATGCCTGGAGGTGTCTCCATGCGAATGAACGAGATTTCACTTTTTTCTCTAACAGACACAAATCCTACTCTCGTATTGATATGTTTCTCACTGATAGAATGTTATTGCAAGATATTGATGTGGCTACTATACATGACATTACGTGGTCTGACCACGCAGCAATATCGATACGTATAGTAGAGAGGGGTGTCTCCTCTTCACCTCCCATCTGGCGTTGTAATAATAGGCTGATTCAGGAATCTTCCTCAAGTAAAATATTGTCACAACACCTTACAAATTTTTTCCAAGACAATTTTGGTTCAGTTACTGACCCCCATATTTTATGGAACTCCCATAAAGCATATATGCGGGGAATATTCATACAAATGGGCGCCAGATTAAAGAAACAAAGATCTCAACAACTTTCTAATATTCTTGCTGATATTAAAAACTTTGAATCTCAGAATAAACTGTCATCTACCACATTAATATCGGATAAACTGACCTCTCTAAGAGAACAACTTAGAACACTTCTTTCCCAACAGTTTGATAAACACATTAGACGTTTAAAATTAAATCACTATAATAATGCTAACAAACCTGGTAGACACCTTGCCAATAGGTTAAAAGCTGCAAATGCCAAAACACGGATCGCTTTTCTTAGACATGCTACCCTATCTCATAAAATTATTCACCCAAAAGAAATAGCTAATCAATTTGCAGAATACTATAGTTCCCTTTACAATCTGAAAGATGATCCGCATACACACCAACCAACAGAAGAAGCTATCCAGTCATTCCTGCACAATATACAATTACCATGTCTTTCTACACAAAACCTAGAAACTTTAAATGCACCATTCACGATCCGAGAAATTGAAAAAACCATCGATTCACTTCCAATTGGTAAATCCCCAGGCCCTGACGGGTTTTCTAATGAATATCTCAAAACATTCAAACACATTATATCGCCTCATCTGGTTAATTCTTTTAATACAGCTGCTGAATCTGCCAGCTTCCCCCCTGATATGCTAAAAGCCTTCATTATTACATTACCTAAACCTGGTAAAGACCCAGATACTCCGGCCAACTTTAGACCGATATCCCTCTTGAATTGTGACACTAAGGTATATGCCAAATCATTGGCCATTCGCCTATCACATATCATTCCTTCTCTTATTAAAAACGACCAGATGGGATTCGTGAAGGGGAGACAAACTTCTGATGCAACTAGACGAATTGTGAATATTTTACACTATGCTAAATTGCATAGAACGCCTTCTCTGCTGTTATCCATTGACGCAGAGAAGGCGTTCGATAGGGTCCACTGGAGGTACATGCGCATGACCTTAGAAAAATTTGGTTTTCAAGGACGTATTTTGCAAGCTATTATGGCGCTCTATTCCTGCCCTACAGCTCAGGTGTACACGAATAACACTTTATCTAATATGTTTAGTATTGGCAATGGAACTAGACAGGGTTGCCCTCTGTCTCCTTCCATTTTTAATATAATGATTGAACCTTTGGCTGAAAAAATTAGGACACACCCTTCTATCAGAGGCTTCCGGTTTGGCACACAGGAACATACTATTAATCTTTTTGCGGATGATATTATACTATTAATGACTGACCCACTTACTTCTTTACCTGGAGCTCATACTGTTCTTCAGGCGTTTGGTAAAATTTCTTATTATAAGATAAATTTCTCCAAATCTTTGATACTTGATATAAATATTAAGTCCAAACAGAAAATTGATCTTCAGGCTTGGTTTCCATATACGTGGAGTAACAGTGGTGTGCCTTATCTGGGGATTATCCTGAAGCCCAAGATTTCTGACCTTGCAAGAGCTAATATGATTCCACTTATTGCCAAACTGGAAGCTCAACTGAAATCTTTTTCGATGAAAGAGGTGTCCTGGTATGGAAGGATGGCGGCATACAAAATGTTGATTTTGCCTCAAATTCTGTATATTTTTCGATCTTTACCGATCCATATTCCTCAACATTTTCTCTCCAAATTAGCTAACATGGGAAGAAAATATATATGGAATGGCAAAAAAGCTAGGTGTTCCAGGTGCAACCTTACCTCTCACAAAAAAATTGGTGGGGCTGGCTTGGTAGATATACATGATTATTACTGGGCTGTTCGATTAGACCAAATCAAACACTGGTTCCAGACTGTCAATGCACCTTCGTGGGTGTCTATGGAGAATTCAATAGTACCCTTGCAAGAAGCTTCTACTTTTTTACTTACAGATAGTTGGCTTAAATGGGATTTAAAACCTTTAGCCCCCACTATTAACATTTCTTTGAAAGCATGGAGGCATATCATAGATAGCGCTCAGAGTGTAAACAATGATGTTCCCTATGATGTGCCTCTATATATACTTGAGAGATACCTTCCATCACTTACAGTCGATGAATTGGTCAATAAAGGAATTACTACAACATCAGAATTATATAATGACGGTCAACTTAAGTCCATAGAAACTTTATTGATGCAATATAACCTTAATGAAGAGGAGATTCTTAAATGCTATAACATAATACAATTTTTTGAGTCAAAACCGATTCCGTTGATTAGAATTCCATTTAAACTTTGGCAATTCTATTTTACGGAAAAACGTGATGCAAAAGGTATAACGTATTTTTATAACATCTTTGGGAACAAAACTACATTTGTTAAAACTTCAGCCATGCTAAAGTGGGAAGACGATATAGATTCGGAATTTTCAGAATTCCAATGGCGACAAGCCTTTTCGGAAATACACACGGCCTCTCACTGTGCTAAACACTGGGAATTGACCATTAAATTAACTAACAGATGGCACTACACTCCGTATAGAGTAGCATCCTTTTTTCCGGGTACATCACCACATTGTTGGAGGGGTTGTGGACAAATAGGAAATCTAATGCATATGCTTTGGCATTGTCCTACAATTAAAAGTTTATGGAACAGTATATTCCGATTAATATCCTCTATTACTGGTGTATTGACCTCTCCAGATCCTGCTTTAGGTATCCTTCACTTAAACATTGACAAATTTGATAAAAATTTCAGACCAGTAATAACCCATATTTTGTTGGAAACACGGCTGCTGATTCTTTGCAACTGGAAATCCTCTGTTGCTGTGAATTTGTCTGATGTCACCTCGGCTGTGAGTAGAAATCATTCTTTTGAGCGTTTATTAGCCATTAATAACATGAAATGTTCACGGTTTGATTCACAATGGTCTATTTGGCCTATAGCTATTACATAAATTATCTTTAGTATATGTTGGAATGTTATCCTTACTATTGATGAATCAGATATTACTGTGCATATCCTTGTATGTTACTTTTTTTTTGATTTCCTTTTCCTTGTACCCTGTATTTATTTATGTTTTATGAAATACTCAATAAAAACTTTAATGATTAAAAAAAAAAAAACACCCAGAATTAAAGTGTGGCTTCTTAATGTGCACGATGTGTATTGCATGGAGGAAACTAGGGCCATAGCTCATGAAACTACAGAGAAATTTAACACAGTGTGGAGAGTGTGGGTCATTTTCAAATAATCTGAAGAATTTAAATCTCTGGTGTCTGCATAAGGAGCAGACAGATACTTAGCAACCTTGTGGATTGCCCAAATCTTCTTTCTTTCCTTTCCCCTCATATATGCTATTTCTTCATCTATTTTGCGTAACCTTGTCAGGTTACATAAAATCTCTACTATAATAATAACAGTTTTCAAGTTCTGAAACATTTTTCTTGGAATAAAAACCTATATAGTATTGGTTCCTGGTCATGTAACCATGGAATCCTGCTAGGTTTTTGACTCTCATTATAATAACTTTGAAACAAAAGAAATGCACCCCAATATCAATAGATCTAAGATATATTGCATCTCTGTGAATTCCTATTTCTATTATTATGTCATATACAAAAGAGAGTGTTTGTATAACTGTGATACTCTAATTTTACTTTAATACAATTTTATTGTGAAAAACAAAAAAACATAAAAGCATGCTTAATATTCTTATATATAGCTTAATATTATAATTATAATATAATATAATTATAAGCTTAATATTCAAATTTCATGCCCAACAACTCAATTTCATTGAGTGTATGTAAAAGTATATCAATATAAATACTGTAACACCTAGTGAAAAAATAAATTAATAAATAAAATAAAATAAAATATACACCAGTTCATGTGACCTATATATCATAAAAATAATACTCCTTAAAACTATGTATCATAAACCAACATCAAAAATTTACACCAATCAATAGTGAGTGAAAAACACAAAAAAGACCAAACATATAAACATAAACATAAAATAATCCAGCTCCACAAATAACGATCCAGGTGCTCTGATGGTGCATGGTGATAAACACAGACAAAACAGTGTTAATGTGCTCAGGAGGTGCTATCTCTACATATAATCACGCCTCCTACGGGACTCAGATGATCTGAAATTATAGAGATCAAACTTTGTTTTATGAGGAGAACCGCTACTCTTATCCCCAGATATCGGACTATGATATGACCCCATCAGTAAATCATAGTGCTGGTGTAACCACAAGATGCAGCCGATATCCTGACCAACCCAAGCAGATTAAAAGCTTCCAACACAAATCTCACTTTTAAAGAGGGCAGAGATTAGAAGAAGCATCATAGTTTAGTAAATCAGCAAAGGACTTTATTTCAAAAAGTATTGTACTTACATCGTTAAGAACATCTAAAAGTAGTTATGAAACTTCCACATATACGGCCATGGTCCTCGCCAGCAGACCCGTGTGTGATGACGTCACCGATGTGTTCTCCATAACAGATGTCTTCTGGGAACGGATGCTCCTGGAAAACCTATGATTAAGTCACCGGTCACGTGATGAAACACGTCAGAAGGCAGGGATGTTCATGGGGGTTTTGATGTTTCAACATTGATGTTCTTATGCAAATTATCTGGTGCACTGGGTGATACAAATGCACTTTGATTGTGAGTTGTTTTAATAAATTGTGAGTTTTTTGATACTGCACCATGATAGTATCTCTATTCTCTCTACTGCATTGATGGGAATTGGAGTATTTGTTATTAAAGTGATTCACACATAATACATGCTGGTTGTAAGATATCTGTTGAGAGTATTACCCAGATAACTGGGACAAGCACTATAGATCTTACCCTTGTGTAGGCTTGGAGCATGCTTTCACACAGAATTTACATATTTTTTTATTGAGAGCAAAGAATCCGGACACTAATTTGGAGACTGTATTTATTTTTTCACACGCACATGGAGTGTTAATTTGTACTTATGATATATTGAAAGTTTTATATGTATGATTTTATTTTTATTTTTTATGTTCCTTCATGCATATTTTTGCTAAGCACTATTTGTCACATTTAGTTTGGTTGTACACTAGAGTTTTGCAAATATTTTTGTGGTTGCGCTGCACTTTTTTGATTTATTGATTTATGATAGGTAATTGAACACATCTAAGTGATTAGCTGCACTACTGTGGTATTGTTGATACTCTTTAGGCAAGCGCGGAGAGTTTTTATTGCTACAGCCGCTAAATGACAGACATCAGTCAAAGGTTCCGGTGGGCAAACTGGCCATAAAATTGCCAATTTGTTTACCCCTTCAGTTAACTGGGGACAGACTAAATTGTGTTCAGTTCAAAACTCATCGCTACAGCTGGTTTAGACAGCATATTTATGTCTTTCTGGGCTGCACAATGTTTCTACTTAATTCTACTCATATTCTGTCCTGGTGACCACCTAAAGAATAAGACCACCCAAATACTGCTTCCTGCCGAGGCCATTGTAGATAAACGCCTGGGTGGGTGTCCTGTTATTCTTGGAAGATGTACAGGTATGTCTTCCCCCTAGGGTGCATGGCAGTATGATCTGTGCCACCGGACACAGCTCATTACAGTGCTTGGTACCGAGCCACTGTGACAGCCCAGGTACCATGGGATTATAGCTGTTAAAACCATTCCCATTGACAGTAAGCCTGATGCTGGGTGCTGCCTGGAATGCACACCAGCCTAATGATGCCAGAAGGGGAGCATGGGCTTGCATTCCAGCCTCTACTTCTTCAGCGGGACATCCAATTCCAGTTATTAGAGGAGTTCACAACCAAGTGGGACTGACATCACAGTAAATGCTGTAGCCAGCAAGGGGTCAAACAGCCCACAAAAATAATGTGAAAGTCTCAGTCCCCACTGGCAGTGCCAGCATAGAGAGGAAAACCACACAGAAAGAGAAAATAATTGAAAAAGTTGGCAGCTCACATGTGACCCCCTGCACCAATGATCTACAAATACAAATACTGCAGCTGCTGACTTTTAATAATTGGACACTTACCTGTCTCAGGGTCCAGTGATGCGGGGGAACACATGACTGGCAGGAGGGAGGGAGCCCTTCCTGCGCCAAGGGGAAGTGATGTCACGTAGCCCAGGCACTGAAGGAGGCAGACTACGAGGGACCCCCTAGCAACAGGCATTTAGAGGAGAGTTAAAAAAATGTTTCCAAATGTTTTATTTTTTTATATTTTTAGGAATTGTAATCATCTTTTTTTGGGGGGGGGGGGGTGGGGCACCTCTTTAAGTGGTTAAACTTTTTTCACTTACACACAAAGTCTATTCCATTGACAAATAGTTACAATGTTTATACTAAAGTTTAATTTATAAAGAATGTTTTGATTCTCGGCCGACTGCCCAGTTTTTCTCTTACTTTTGAAGGCTGTGGCTTCAGAAGAGCAGAGAGAATTCTTTGCATAGAAAGAATTGTGAAACACTTTAGTCAAGTTCAGGATAACGATTCTTGACGATTAATTGTGCAGCTCTAACATACACACTTTATAAACGCATGCCCAATACTGCATGCACACATATATGTATACACAAATAAATACAGCATGGGCGAGCACACAAGGGGCATGAAGAATCAAAAAAGGGATTTTTTTTTTTTTAAATCATTATGTGTCACTCATAAGGTATATAAGGGTAGACCATGCAACATTGCATATGGGCTCTGAAAAAGGGGGGATCTCCCCTCAAAACATATCAGCCATCATTAAGGGTCTTCTCAGGGTTGTAATTCATCTAGTGGATCTTTTAACCCCTTGATTGCACCCTAGTGTTAACCCCTTCCCTGCCAGTGACATTTATACAGTAATCAGTGCATTTTTATAGCACCGATCGCTGTATAAATGTGAATGGTCCCAAAATAGTATCAAAGGTGTCCGATGTGTCCGCCACAATGTCACAGTCACAAATAAAATCGTCACAAATAAAATCGCTGCCATTACTATTAAAAAAAAATTAAATAATAAAAATGCCATAAATCTATCCCCTATTTTGTAGACGCTATAACTTTTGCGCAAACCAATCAATATACGCTTATTGCAATTTTTTTAACCAAAAATATGTAGAAGAATACATATCGGCCTAAACTGAGGAAAAAATTTTTTTTTTTTTAAACAAAAATTGGGATATTTATTATAGCAAAAAGTTAAAAATATAGTGTTTTTTCAAACTTGTCACTACTTTGTTTATAGCACAAGAAATAAAAACCGCAGAGGTGATCAAATACCACCAAAAGAAAGCTCTATTTGTGAGGAAAAAATAATTTAATTTGGGTACAGTGTTGCATGACCGCGCAATTGTCGTTCAAAATGCAACAGCACTGAAAATTGGCCTGGGCAGGAAGGGGGTGAAAATGCCCTGTATTGAAGTGGTTAAGTTTCCACCCAAGTCATATTGCCCCTAATTACCGCCACACCAGTTACAGTGTCCCTGATCATCGCCACATGAGTCATATAGTCCCTACCCTACTCACTGCCACACCAGTTACAGTGTTCCTGATTCACTGTCACACCAGATACAGTTTCTCTGATGACAGCCACAGCAGTCATTGTGTCACCATAAGGACTTGTTTACATGTGCAATGGTCTCCAGCTACATCCCCACCCCCTCCTCCCCTCCTTTTACCTCTCTGTCTTCCATCATCCACTAAGCCCCTGTTTTACTGCCTGTTGCTAATCAGGTGTTCAAGACAGAGCACCCACCTGGCAACATCATTATTCACGCATATGGAATCTACCTTGACTACTTTTAACAAAAGACAAAAAGACGTGCTATGGTATTTAGAAATATTCACTCTAAGTTTAACTACAGTTGATCCATGTACCCTGCATAATACTTTTTTTTTTATATATATTTTTTATTTTCACATTTTATAGAGTTATACAAACATTACTTTTTTTACATTCATACTGAATCAAATCATTGAGTTCACCCCCCCCCCCCCCAAAGGATAATAAGGAAAAGAAAAAAAAAACAAGAATGGGCCTACCCTGTCTCACTCACTTCCTTCATTCCCCTCCGCTCTCTCTTTCCCACATTCTTAAGGATCCCTCCGTTTTCCTGAACTCCTCCCATTGCTTCCATAATTTATGATGTTTCCCCTCTGTGTCCTCTGCCTTGTGGATTGACTATTCTACCTTTCTTGTCCATTCCACCCTCTTAATCCACTCTATCATAGTTGGGGTGTTCGGAGTCTTCCACAGGCAGGGGATCAGTGCCTTGGCTGAGTTCAATAGATAGGGGATCCACCCTGCATAATACTTTATCTCCCTCTGGATACTCAAGAGATTCATTGTTATTCCCATGCCTTTGATACTTGTTTTACCCATAACAACCAATGTTCTTTGATTCCTCAACGAATGTATGATAATACTGTAATCTTGATACTGTTATCCAATGAAAAAAAAAATGCACTCCCTAGTTAAAAGTGCATCAAAGTTTATGACAAGCCTTGCGTCACTTTTAACTAGCGAGTGCATTTTTATTGTCTTTTATTCTTTTTAGTAAATCGCTACACCTAGATTGAGGCGCTCTCTTATGTTTGTTTTTTATTTGTTCCAATCCTTCTGCCCTGACATAAATATTTGGCTGGACCTTCACTTGAAGTGGAATGTACCTTTTAAATATTTCTGTATTTCCTGTACAACGTTGAGCAATAGACTGTTAAATGTACAAACAAAACATTTTACCTGGAGAGCTTGTGATAAAGATGTGTTTATTAATGTCTGTTACGCTGATATGAGATTTCTTTTCACAAACAGTCATGCTGGCTTGGATGTGATCAGTACCTATTAGAACATGCAGTGACATGGTGACATATGCGGCGTACACACGAAGGGACAATCCCGCGGGATTATCCTCTGGACTGAAGTCCAGCGGATAATCCCCTCGTGTGTGGGCGCCGGCGGACTTTTTGGCGCCAAAGTACGGCGGACTAAAGTTTCAAGTTTTGTTTTCAAATTATCCGCTGGACTTGGAAGTCCAGCGGACAATCCCGCCGTTAGTGGGCAAGTCCGCGGGACTTTTGAAATGAAGGGACTTGCCGCTCATCGGCAAGTCCGTTCATTTAGCACGTGACTTCAGGTTACGTAGCTAGCGTAGGCAGTTACTGCCGCCGCGCTAGCTCCGTGACCTGGCATGGATTTAAAGGGAATCCCCACGCCGAAAAAAACGGCGTGGGGGTTCCCCCCAAATCCATGTCAGACCCTCATCCGAGCACGCAGCCTGGCAGGCCAGGAAAGGGGTGGGGACGAACGAGCGCCCCCCCCCCCTCCTGAGCCGTACCAGGCCGCGTGCCCT
Source organism: Lithobates sylvaticus (assembly GCA_028564925.1). Taxonomy (NCBI): domain Eukaryota; kingdom Metazoa; phylum Chordata; class Amphibia; order Anura; family Ranidae; genus Lithobates; species Lithobates sylvaticus. The sequence goes on along the minus strand of CM053026.1, from coordinate 340,048,844 downwards.
CAACATGGGGGGTGCCCTGGGAAAGGGGGGCCGTGCGGCCCCCCCACCCCAAAGCACCTTGTCCCCATGTTGATGAGGACAAGGGCCTCTTCCCGACAACCCTGGCCGTTGGTTGTCGGGGTCTGCGGGCGGGGGCTTATCGGAATCTGGGAGCCCCCTTTAATAAGGGGCCCCCCAGATACCGGCCCCCCCACCCTATGTGAATGAGTATGGGGTACGTACCCCTACCCATTCACCTAAGGTGTAAAAATGTAAAGTAAAAAAAAACACCCACACTTTTGAAAAAATAGTTTATTGCACTGCTCCGGGGGTCTTCTTCCGTCTGGGGGTCTTCTCGCCGGACTCCCCCGCCATTTATCAAGCTCTTTTACCGAGCGGGGGAAGTCCGGCTACCTTCTTCGTCGTCGCCGCCGTCTGGGGGTCTCGATCCGCCTTCGGGGGTCTTCTTCCGTCTTGGGGGTCTTCTCGCCGGACTCCTCCCCTCTCTTCTGCTCTTTTACCTAGCTCTTTCACGAGGGGAGGAGTCCGGCTACCTTCTTCGTCGTCGCCGCCGTCGTCTGGGGGTCTCGATCCGCCTTCGGGGGTCTTCCGGGGGTCTCTTCTGTTCTTGCGGCGGTCGTCGTCTTCCGCGCCGCCGGCGCCTTGTCCTTCTTCTTGTCCTTCTTGTTCTTCTTCTTCTTCCGATGTTGACCCGTCGCTGTCTCTGCCCGGAATGCCTGTGCCGATCTGCGCTCGGACTTATATAGGGACATGGGGGACAGGGTCACATGTTCATGTCACATGGTGACCCCGCCCCCTTGCGATGTCACAGTCCCAGCATCCTCCGGGACTGTGACAACACAAGGGGGCGGGGTCACCATGTGACATGTGCATGTGACCCTGTCCCCCATGTCCCTATATAAGTCCGAGCGCAGATCGGCACAGGCATTCCGGGCAGAGACAGCGACGGGTCAACATCGGAAGAAGAAGAAGAACAAGAAGGACAAGAAGAAGGACAAGGCGCCGGCGGCGCGGAAGACGACGACCGCCGCAAGAACAGAAGAGACCCCCGGAAGACCCCCGAAGGCGGATCGAGACCCCCAGACGACGGCGGCGACGACGAAGAAGGTAGCCGCACTCCTCCCCTCGTGAAAGAGCTAGGTAAAAGAGCAGAAGAGAGGGGAGGAGTCCGGCGAGAAGACCCCCAAGACGGAAGAAGACCCCCGAAGGCGGATCGAGACCCCCAGACGGCGGCGACGACGAAGAAGGTAGCCGGACTCCCCTCGCTCGGTAAAAGAGCTTGGTAAATGGCGGGGGAGTCCGGCGAGAAGACCCCCAAGACGGAAGAAGACCCCCGGAGCAGTGCAATAAACTATTTTTTCAAAAGTGTGGGTGTTTTTTTTTACTTTACATTTTACACCTTAGGTGAATGGGTAGGGGTACATCGTACCCCATACTCATTCACATAGGGGGGGGCCGGTATCTGGGGGGCCCCTTATTAAAGGGGGCTCCCAGATTCCGATAAGCCCCCGCCCGCAGACCCCGACAACCAAGCCAGGGTTGTCGGGAAGAGGCCCTTGTCCTCATCAACATGGGGACAAGGTGCTTTGGGGGGGGGGCCGCACGGCCCCCCTTTCCCCAGGCACCCCCCATGTTGAGGGCACGCGGCCTGGTACGGCTCAGGAGGGGGGGGGCGCTCGTTCGTCCCCACCCCTTTCCTGGCCTGCCAGGCTGCGTGCTCGGATGAGGGTCTGACATGGATTTGGGGGAACCCCCACGCCGTTTTTTCGGCGTGGGGATTCCCTTTAAATCCATGCCAGCTTGCGGAGCTAGCGCGGCGGCATTTACTGCCTACGCTAGCTACGTAACCTGAAGTTACGTTTGAAATGAACGGACTGCTCCGTGTGTGGGCAAGTCCGTTCATTTTCAAAAGTCCCGCGGACTTTTGGCCGGCGGATTATCCGCTGGAGAAGTCCGTGCGTGTGTGGGCAAGTCCACACCCTCGGAAAGTCCAGCGGACCTAGCCGGAAAGTCCAGCGGATTGTCCGCTGGACTTAGGTCCGCCGGGAAAAGTCCGTACGTGTGTACGAGGCATTAGACTTAAAATCAGGATTTACTGAACTTTCTGAGAAAAAAAAAATACTTGTCTGACTAGCTACAGGATGACTCTCATAAATATTTTGAATTTTGTTGAGTAATCATCTAGGTGTTTGTCCATGGAAAATTGCAAATTACTGTAAGCCCATGGCTTTGCATAAGAAATTACTTGAAATGTTTCTGCCATGAATATTGATAATCCATATTAATTTAGAATTAAATCATAATACTAAGCCATGTATTAGTGGCTTGACCTACTAATTTACCTTTCTTCTAGTTCAGCCATGCTTTATAATTGATTTAAAATAAACAAAATGTATTTCAAGCTTTGTAAGTGATTAGGTGAATTACATGGAAAAAAATAATTACCTGAATTTTATGTCTGAGATGGTCATATTACTTAGTTATTTTGTTTTAGTTTATAATTATATGCTTAGTGTTCCTTACTTGATCTTTAGGTATCAAGGGTTATAGGAGGATCACACATATTTAAATTTTTTTTTTAAAACACGTAGGTAGGACATAATTAGGGAAATGGAAGTTAGCCATGTGTTAATGACTCTTGTCATTTTTACAGAATATTTTTACTCTTCTGTTTTTGTATTCAAACTAGAGGTTTATGATCTAATACAAATTCTATGAAACCTATGCGGGGTATAAGACATTTTCTAAATTAAACTGTTCCAACTGTCGTTCCAATTGTCATTCCAACTGTCCAGGGCGCATTTAACATGAAAGACCTGGATAGGTTCTAGAGGGCAGAAAGAACACTTCTTATACAAAGATCAAAAGAATTATTTAGGGAGTGACTTAATCCTTTAAATTTGTTATTAACCACTCCCCGCCCGTGCTATAGCCGAAAGATGGCTACCGCGCAGAGCTTAATTGCTGGGAGGGCGTCCATGGACATCCTCCTGTTTACCAGTTCCCCGCGCAACACCGTGGGCACATATCGGGGAAAATCTTTGTTGGCCGTGTCCCTAGGACACAGCCAATCACAGATCGTGGTAAATGGCCAATCACAGCAGCCATTTAGCACTCGATCAGCGTGTCCAATGAGCGATGATCTCAAATGTAAACATATGAGATTGTCTCTCATTGCCGGCTCTCCCTCCTCACACAAAGACCACTTGTGAGGAGGGAGGAGAGCTTCTGTGCTGCAGATTGTGAGTGCCAACACAAAAACACAGTAAATACAGTGCCCGCTGGTGCCCACAGTACCTATCAGTGCCATCTGTCATCAGTGCCATCTGTCAGTGTCATCTGTCAGCGCTATCTGTCATCAGTGCCAGCTGTCAGTGTCACGTGCCATCAGTGCCACGTATCAGTGCCATCTGTCATCCATGCCACATCAGTATCATGTGTCATCAGTGCCATCTGTCATCAGTGCCACATCAGTGTCACGTGTCATCAGGGCCATCTGTCATCAGTGTCATGTGTCATCAGTGCCATCTGTCATCAGTCATTAGTGTCACGTGTCATCAGTGCCTTCTGTCATCAGTGCCATAAGTGCCCACCAACAATGTCCTCAAAATAATTTTCAGCTGAGGAGGCGTATAATATTCTTGCGGCCGACGAGAGCAATGGAGAGCTCTCCGCTTCGGATTCCTCCTCAAATTCAGATTCTGAGTCTGACATTGACTACGAGCCTGTCCTAAGCAGTGGAACACTGACAGCCTTTAGAGGAGGATGATAGTCTGCCCGCCAGACGAAGGCGTTCTGGTGAGGAGGCAGTGCCCTCCACCAGCACCGCAGTGCCATCCACCATCACTGCAGTGCCATCCACCAGCACCGCAGTCCCTTGGCAAGAAAGGCCAAGTACCAGTGGGGTGTCACCTCAGTCCCAAAGGGTTAAGTCCCATTCCAGCCTTCCCTATTCCCTTCAGAACCCCTTGTGGCTTCCTCCTAATTCAGGAGAAGCTAACAACAATTCACTGCCCAGCCAGGAGTCCAGGTGGACACAGAAAATTTTTCCCCGATAGATTTTTTCCATTTAATCTTTACTGAGGACATGCTAGCATTAATTGTGGCCCAGTGCAACCTGTATGCACAACAATTCCTAGCAAGTAATCCAACGTCCTATTATGCCCGTCGCTACGTGTGGAGAGCCCTAACAGTGGAGAAGTTTAAGATTTTTTTGGGTCTCACATTTTGTATGGGACTAACCAAAAAAATGAATTACGTTCATATTGGTCAACCCACCCCATGCCCTCTTTTCCTCAGTAATGCCGAGAACCAGATATCTCATGATTATAAGGTTCCTACACTATAATGATAATACCCAGTGCCCTCCCCAAAATGACCCAAATTATGATAAGCTTTATAAAATTCGGCCACTACTAAATTTTTTTTCTGAAATCTTCCCCCAGTTGTTTACCCCAGACCAACACATATGTGTGGATGAGTCACTTATCAAATTTACTGGCAGGCTGGGCTTCAAACAATTTATTCCCACCAAAAGGGCTCACTATGGGGTGAAGCTGTATAAATTGTGTGACCGAGCCACAGGGTATACATATGCCTTCATGGTATACGACACCCAGCTGCATCCCCCTAATTGCCCAGACTACATGGGATCAAGCGGGAAAGTCGTTTGGGAACTCATAAACCCACTCCTGGAGAAAGGCTACTATTTGTACGTAGATAATTTTTATACGAGTTTGCCCCTGTTTTGCAACCTTCACAGGAAGAACAGTCTAGCATGTGGCACCGTAAGGACGAACTGGAAGGGCTTTCCTCAAAGTCTCGTCAACAAGAAGAGGGGAGACGGCGAGTTTGCGGAATGAGGAAAATCTGTCTGTGAAGTGGAGGGACAGAAGGGATGTCTACATGCTTTTTTCGATCCACAATAATACCTTCGTGGAGATCACCAGGAGGAAGGGCCCAATCCAAAAGCCAACATGTATGCACAAATACAATTTGTTTGAACCCTACCTTGTCGCAAGACGAACATACCAGTGGTATAAAAAGTATCAATTTATTTGTTTAATTTGGCCATATACAACACCTATATTATCTATAGCAACTCCACTGAAAGCAGCGGCGTTGCAAGGGGGGTGCGGGCCACACCCGGGTGTCACCCGACAGAGGGGTGACACCCAGCACGGCACTGGATTGAGACGCACCGCGACTCTCTCCTCCTCCTCCGTCCACTGAGCACTATCTCTGCTCAGCGATGTTCGGTGAGGAGGAGAAATAATTGTGAGGCAGACAGGCAGCTCGGGTTCCCATAGCCCAGTGCACGGCGCCTGCATGTCCTCAGGGAAGCGGCACTGCAATCCCCTATTATTGTGACAGGCAGGCAGAGATGCCGGCTGCCTATCACAATTACACTCCTCGGAGCCAAGGCTCCTCCTCCACACTGACGGGACACAACAGGAGGAAGAGCCTAGGAGGAGGGACAATGGACATCCATGTGGACAGAGCCACGCTGATCTGAGGTCTGTGAATGTAGGAGGGAGAGATGTATGCAATGTCACTATGGGCAGATATACACAGGGGGGGGGGGGGGGGGGGTGAACATTATGGAGATTACACAGGGGGTACATTAGGGGGGTACATTATGGAGATTACACAGGTGGTACATTATGGGGATTACACAGGGGGTACATTATGGGGGATTACACAGGGGCTACATTATGGGGGATTATACAGGGGGTACATTATGGGGGATTATACAAGGGGTACATTATGGGGGATTACACAGGGGGTACATTAGGGGGGTACATTATGGAGATTACACAGGGGGTACATTATGGGGATTACACAGGGGGTACATTATGGGGATTACACAGGGGGCTACATTATGGGGATTACACAGGGGGCTACATTATGGGGATTACACAGGGGCTACATTATGGGGATTACACAGGGGGTACATTATGGGGATTACACAGGGGGCTACATTATGGGGATTACACAGGGGGCTACATTATGGGGGATTACACAGGGGGTACATTAGGGGGATTACACAGTGACAGGGGGTACATTAGGGGGATTACACAGGGGGTGGTTACATTAGGGGGATTACACGGGGGTACCTTGGGGGGATTACACGGGGGGTGGTTACATTAGGGGGATTACACGGGGGTGGTTACATTAGGGGGATTACACGGGGGTGGTTACCTTAGGGGGATTACACAGGGGTACCTTAGGGGGATAACACGGGGGTACTACACAGGGGGGGTTACATCAGGGGGATTAAACTGGAAGGGGATTACACTGTTACATTGGGGGGTATTTAGACTTGGGGCTCAGTCTAATATGCTTGAGTCTATTTTTTGTCCCAGTCCAAGCCTGGGTGACACCATTAAGAAGGAAGTGATATCCGACTGTGATGATGTCACCCCCATCCGTGACAGTGCATGGATTGGCGCACTGGCATAAACCACAACATTTACAGGGGCTGGTTTGGCGTGCGCACCATGATGCTGCCGTCCCAAAACCAGCCTACCCAGCACCCTGCAGAGCACCGTGGCAGGCTAGGCAGAAGAGAGCCTGATGCACTAGCCTGCTCAGTGTCTACTGCTCTGTCCTACTCCTGCTGTCACTCCGCAGTGGCAGGACAGAGCACTATGGCAGGCTCGGGGGGAGAGCTGTGCTGATGCGCTAGCCTGCTCAGTGCCACGGATTGCTCAGTGACGGGGGGGGGGGGGGTGACACCATATTTTACCGCACCAGGTGACCCCAACCCTAGTGATGCCACTGACTGAAAGCCCCAAACCCTTCCTTGGCTAACAGGAGGAAATCACCACTGCCCTTATATTCCCAAACGGCCCACCAGAAAACATTCGATATGATGTGATTAGAAGACTCTCCAAATGCCACTTTCCCGATAAAACCCCCCCAGACCAACAGGCCAAAAGCATCAGAAAAAATGCCGGGTGTGCACCAGAGGAGGAGTTATAAGAGATGCCACTTATTATTGTCCTTCCCGATAAGGCCTATGCATAGTTGACTGTTTCCGCCATTACCATACTTCAGTAAATTATTAGTGAAGTATGGTAAACGTAACCCTCACTTCCTGCAGTTTACCTTCACACCCCTTATGCCTCTGCTTGCTCTGTAACTGACCCTGGCTTGTTATTCGACCACGCTTTTGCCTACCAATTCTGTACATACTTCTGCCTGATCTGGAACTGACCCTGGACTGTTTGACCATGCTTTTTGCCTGCCTCTTGGACTGATCTTGTACCATGCCACTGGACTAGTGGGATTCATAACACAGGGGTCTCACATATGGGGCTCCAGAATAGTTTTTTTGGATGAAGAAAACAATTTTTTTTTGTTTTCTCATTCCTAGATTAGGGTCTGGAGACTTGGAGGCTTCAGAGAGATTTGGGTGGGAGAAGCCTCTGCCCCTGTCCCCATTCTGTTCTGAACGAGGCTCTACTTCTGCCTGCTGCCTGTAGGACTTCTGCTGTCATGACTCTGCCTGTCGCATGAACTGACAACACCACATGGACCATGTTCCTGCCTACTACCAGGACCAATATTTTGGCACTGCTGACAATCTCTGCCTGCACTGACCCTGGACTGTATATGGACAGTATCACTGCCTGCTGCCTGTACTGAATATGGACAGTACCTGGACAATTGCGTTCGCTTTTGCAGATCAAGTCCCTGCCTGCTGCCTGGACCAGTGCTATCCTCCTGTGGACAACTGCGCTACTAAAACCACAGGTAATCTTCTATTTACCCTTTGCTTAGCAGAATGTATTTTGGGGTGTAATTCTTGGTATGTGCATGCTATGTGTCCCTAGAACACCTGACGGTGTTCCTTGCATGTTGGGCCTCTGTATGTGGCCAGGCTGTATAAAAGTCTAACACATGTGGTATCGCCATACTCATAAGGAGTAGCAGAATGTATTTTGGGGTGTCATTTTTGCCATGTACATGCTATGTGTTGGAAATATCTTATAATTGACAACTTTGTGTAACAAAAATTCGTTTTCATTTTTTCCCACATTTTCCAAAAACTTCTGGAAAAAAAATGATCTGTTCAAAAGACTCATTATGCCTCATAGATTATACGTTGGGTGTTAGCTTTCCAAAATGGGGTCATTTTGTGGGTGTTTCTATTGTCCTGGTGCTCCAGAGCCTTTAAAAATGTAATAGGTGGTTGAGAAATGAGATGTATAATTTATGCTCCTAGAATGCCTGAAGGTGCTATTTCAATATCGGGCCTCTGTATGTGGCCAGGCTGTGTAAAAGTCTCACACATGTGGCATCGCCATACTCAGGCGGAGTAGCAGAATGTATTTTCGGGTGTCATTTTTTGCTACGTACATGCTATGTGTTGGAAAAATCTTATAAATAGACAACTTTGTGTAAAAAAAATGCATTTTCATTTTCCCCCACATTTTCCAAAAACTTCTGGAAAAAAAATGAACCATTCAAAAGACTCATTGTGCCTCATTGATTATATGTTGTGGTGTTAGCTTTCCAAAATGGGGTCATTTTGTGGGCGTTTCCATTGTCCTGGTGCACCAGGGCCTTCAAAAATGTAATAGGTAGTCAACAATTAGATGTGTAATTTATGCTGCTAGAACCCCTGATGGTGCTCCCTGCATGTTGGGCCTCTCTATGTTGCTAGGCTGTGAAAAAGTCCCACACTTGTGGTATCACCATACTTAGGAGCAGTAGTAGAATGTATTTTGGGGCATCATTTGTGGTATACACATGCCATGTGAGAGAAATAACCTATTACAATGACAATTTTGTGGAACAAAAAAAATCTTAATTTTGCAAAGAATTGGGGGAAAAAATTACAACATCAAAAACCTCACCATGCATCTTACTAAATACCTTGGAATGTCTACTTTTCAAGTCACAAGAAATGTGAGAAATAACTTTATTATGACAATTTTGTGTAAAAAAAAAAAAAATGATATATATATATATTTCCAAAAAGGGGTCATTTGGGGGGTATTTGTACTTTCCTGACATTTCAGGGCCACAAGAGATGAGATAGGCCACCAGTACATCAGGTGAGAGGATTTTTTTTATAATTTATAATAGCTTGTAGACTCTCACACAGACCAAATAATATCCACTAATTTGGGTTATTTTTACCAAAGATATGTAGCAGTATAAATTGTGGGCAAAATTTATGAAGAAAAAATTAATAATTTGCAAAATTTTATCACAGAAACTAAGAAAAATTATAATTTTTTTCAAAATTTTCGGCCTTTTTTCATTCATAGTGCAAAAAATTAAAAAACCCAGAGGTGATCAAATGCCACCAAAAGAAATCTCTATTTATATGAAAAAAAGGACAAAAACTTAATTTGGGTACAGTATTACATGACTGAGTAATTGTCATTCAAAGTGTGAGAGCACTGAAAGCTGAAAATTGGTCTGGGCAGGAGGGGGGTTTAAGTGCCCAGTAGGCAAGTGGTTAATCTCAAGGGGTCATTTGCCTTTAAAGTGAAAGCCGTAAAAGTGAAATGAGTCCTCAGTGCCACCAGCAAAGATAAATAAACCCTCTAATTAGACAAAAAAAGCTCAATATCATATTGAACGGAACTCATTTATATACATAGCAGAAAATTGTAGATATCATTTTTCTGTAGGAGTTCTGAGGATGTAGGCTTATACATTCGAATAGGGGGTGATGATTGGCATAGTGTTACCTGCTTTGGTTTAGATCACCAGCAGGAGAAAAATAATGAGAGCCATAACCACACTGTTCCATGGCTAACAGACTTTTACAGCCTAATGTTCACATTTTCAGTGTATCACTTTTAAGGGGGTGTCAGGTGTTCACTCCAAGTGTAGAACTTTAAGGACACCACTACTCACTTTTCTCCATTTCAGAGCTGGTTTTGCCTACTTTTATTTAAAAAGAGATTTCAAAAACACAGTAGATTCCTTCACAGGGGTATTCAGCATTCCAGTCTGTGTTGCTATGGCCATTTGTATAGTGACTTTATTGGAATAATATAGAGTTAGATTTAGTAACAGCATATGTTTACAGAGGCCCTTCCCCCTCCATTGATATGTAAATAACTGAGGAAAGATGTTAAGTTGGTGTATGCAGGAAATGGGTGGGGGGGGCTTGGGGAGTGTTGGAAAGAGAGATGTGTTTGGGACAGGGAGAGAGGTGATTGGAAGGACAAAGAGGACATATGGCTGCCGGAAGCTGGAGAACTTTGTTAGTTGGACTGAGCAAAGGACCATGGAGGACATCTTGACCTCTAAGTTGAGTAATGCCCCGTACACACGGTCGGAAAATGTCAGATCGGACCAAGTTGTCGGAAAATCCGTGGGCTCCATCTGACTTTTTCCGTCGGAATCTCCGATGGAAAAAATTGAGATCCTGCTCCATTTGTGGGCACTTACTGGCACAGATTGGGCATCATTTGCACATGTGGATGGTCATGGGGTACATACCTGGCCATCCACATGTTGCCCACTTCCCTGGTGGTCCAGGCAGCTTTCCTGGTGGCCTAGTGCGGGATCCGAGGGGGGGCTGTACTGATAAACAATCAGCGCAGACCCCCCTGTCAGGAGAGCTGACGATCGTCTCTCCTCTACTCGCGTCTGTCAGACGCGAGTGAGGAAAAGCCGATCACCGACTATTCCTGTTTACATCGTGATCAGCCGTAGGAGGCTCTTTACCGAGATCAGTGTAGCGGTGTGTCAGACTGACACAATGCTTCACCGATCGCCGCAATGCGCTCCCCCGCATGCGTACGGTGGCATGTTATCCTGAAGGACGTCATATGACGCCCAGTCAGGATAACAGAACCACTTCCCGGACGTCAATTTCCTAATGACCGGGCAGGAAGTGGTTAAAGGAATTTCAAATTTTTATTGTTGCGCTTTAAGCATCATTAAAGTCACTGCTTCTGTGAAAAAGATCGCTTAAAAAGAATATTTAGCATTGATACCCCACCCGCCCAGGTACAGTGTCACTATGGCGACACTGCACTGTTTTTTTTACATACTGTCACTTCCCAGTGTCCCTAATCACCTCTGCACCAGTCATATTGTCCCTGATCACTGCCACATCAGTCATATTGTCCAAAAATCACCCCCATACCAGTCCTAGTGTCCCCGATCACTGTCACACCAGTTACAATGTCCCTGATCACTGCCACAACAGTCATAGTGTCACCATAAGGTCTTGTTCACATGTGCAATGCTCTCTGAAGAGCCATCTGCGTTTGGGTGTTTCACTCATTGGACAGGCAGCAAGGAGGCATTTATAACCTCCTCACCACCTGCTTTACCCCCTTGGACTCCAAACAAGCAACCCTATTCACTTTAATAGGTCACCATCTGTCCCCGCCTACAAGTAGTATAATTCCTGCTACAGCTGCGAAGCAAAGCATTGCAACTGTGGCATGTGTACACCCCTGGCCACTGCCTCTGCAGCTAAAGGGGGTAGCTTTTGATGGGCAGTAAAACCATGGCTCAACCATGAGATTTTACCACCCTCTAACCTCACGTCTGAACGAACACTAATAGTGCAGCCAGTCACAGTTAATGTCCCTGATTGTCACATTGTACTAACCCTGGCCTGTTTATTGACCAAGTTTCTGCCTGTACCAATTCTCTGCCTGTTTGCTGACCATGTCTCTACCTGCACCTGAACTGACCCATCTGCATGTCTGACTGATTATGTTCCTGCGAGAAACCATCCCCAAGCCAGAGGACAACTGCACTGCTGGAACCACTTGGACTCTTTTGTTCTTCCTTTCTTTAGCCTTCTGTACTTCCTGGCCAGGGAACATGGCATTCCTGAAGGCAGCCATATACCAGTAGGCTAGGCTTGCTTGATTTATGGGAACAGGGGCTGCTTGCTATAGGTGATGCTACAATAAGCTACATTCCCTGATCACTCATATAGAGGTGACCATTAGGCCTGATGCACACCTATGCATTTTTTGTGCTTTTTGCAGATTTGCACTGCCGAACGGTTCCATAGGAAACCATGTTAAATGGACTATAGTGCAAATCTGTAAAATGCAAAAAGCACTAAAAATGCATAAGTGTGAATCCATGAATACATGATTAATGCGATACACAAAATACAATGTCCAGTCTATGTTCATTCCAGACAGTGAAAAGAGTATTGCCATACTCGGGAGAAGTAGCAGAATGTGTTTTGATATGTAACTCTAATTATGCTCATGCTGTGTGTGAGAAATATCTTATTAAATTAACACCTTTGCATAAAAATGTATTTTAATTTTCTTTCTGCATTTTCCAAAAGCGTGTGGCAAAACAAATGAAGTTTTCAAAAGACTTACAATGCCTTTTAGAAAATACCTAGGTGTGTTTGCTTTCCAAAGATGTGGCCATTTTGCTGATGTTTTCACTGTCCTGGTGCTCCAGGGCCTCCAAAGATGTGATAGGTAGTCAGGAGAAGATGCTCCTTGGATTTTGAGCACCTGTGTGGCTAGGCTGTGAAAAAGTCTCATACATGTGGTATCATCTTACTCTGAAGGAGTAGCAAAATGTGTTTTGGGGTGTAATAATAAGTATGTGCCTCTAAGTGCCTATGATGTGTGTAAGGCTACTTTCACACTGGAGCGGTGGGGGCGCTGGCGGTAAAGCGGCGCTATATTTAGCGCCGCTTTACCGGCGTTTTAGCGGCGCATTGTGGCCGCTCGCGGGGTGGTTTTACCCCCCGCGAGCGGCCGAAAAAGGGTCAATACCGCCCGCAAACCGCCGCTGCAGCGGCATTTTGCGGGCGGGTTCGGTGCGCTGCCCCATTGTTTCCAATGGGAACGGGCGCTATAGGAGCGGTAAATATACCGCTCCTATAGCGAGCCAAAGATGCGGCTTGCAGGACATTTTCCAGCGTCCTGCAAGCGCACCGCTTCAGTGTGAAAGCCCTCGGGCTTTCACACTGAAGACACAGCAACAGCTGTTTCGGGTCGGTTTGCAGGTGCCATTATTAGCGCAATAGCGCCTGCAAACCGCCCCAGTGTGAAAGGGGCCTTACAAATATTCTATTAATTGATAACTTTGTGTAAAAAAAAAAAAAAAAAGTTAATTTTCTTTCCTGCATTTTCCAAAAACTTGTGGCAAAAATTTTTTTTTTTAAAGACTCACTATGTCTTTCGGAAAATACCTTGAAGTGTTTTCTTTCCATAATTAATTTTGTCATTTTGTTGGTGTTTCCACTGTCCTGGTGCTCCAGGGTCTCCAAATTAGATGCATCATTTATTAATATGCATACAATTTTGAAAGCGCAAAGATGCTCCTTGGATTTTTTGTCACACATGTGTTATCCCTATATTCGGAAGTCATAGCAAAATTAATTCTGGGGTGTAATTCTATGTCGGCTTATGTTGTGTTTTGCCAAAAAAAATAAAAAATCTTTATTTTCCAAAAAATTTTAATTTTAAAAACTCACCATGCGTGTTAATAAATACCTTGGACTGTCTACGTTCCAAAATTGAGTCATTTAGGGGGTATTTGTACTATCCTGGCATTTTAGGGCATCAAGAAATTAGAGGCAGTACATTTGGACTGATCAATTTTCAATTATAAATATATATATACACACACACACACACACACCATAGTTTGTAGACTCTATAACTTTCCTACAGACTAAATAATATACACAGGTTTGGGTAATTTGTATCACATTTATTTCTTGTATATAGAAAAAAATAAAAAAACAAGTTGTGATTATATACCACCAAAAGAAATCTCTATCTGTCCGAAAAAAAAATTCATTTGGGTACAGTGTTGCATGACTGCGTTATTGTCATTGAAAATATGACAGCGCTTAGAGCTGAAAAATGGCCTAGACTGGAAGAGGGTGAAAGTGTCAGGACTTGAAGTAGTTATCCATAGCAGCCAACCATGTATAGGAGGTTCTTAAGCCTCCTACACATGATCGGATTTTCCGTAGGCAAAGCATCAGACTTTTGTCCGACGGGCGTGTGCCTGGATTTTGTCTTGCATACTAACGACACACAATTGTCTGCCAACAAATAAGAACGTAGTGACGTACTACGAGGAATTTCAGCTCTTGAGCGCCACCCTTTGGGCACCTTCTGCTAATGTCGTGTTTGGTGAGCATTGATTCCGAGCATGCGTGTTTGTACTTTGGACTTTTGTATGGCGGACTTGTGTACAAACGTTAGGAAAATACAACAACAGGCCGCTGTCCGTGGAAAATGTATAATCCTGTCATCCAACATTTGTTGGCGGAAAGTCTGACAACAATTGTCTGATGGAGTGTACAAACAGTCGGATTTTTGGCCAACAGCCTGTCATCACACAATTCCCAGCAGAAAATCTGATCGTGTGTACGAGGCTTTAGTTTATTATGGGATTTTCCATACACTAAATACATATGTCTGTCATGGTGGTAGACAATGATACCTTTATGGTTCAATAAATGTTTTATTGACTTTTCTGTAAGCATATCACAAAACACAAATAAGTCATAGAATATCGAAGAATATAGCATTGAAACATTTTCACAAGAAACACAGGTAATAAAACGAATACATTGTGTTGTGATATTGTTATCTAGCATCAAGTTGCTCTACAGCAAGTGAGATTGAAGACAATAATGCCTTTAAATGCTTACTGGTGCAGGAGAGAGGGTGCCTGCACTATGTTGTAGTACAAGCACCAAAATGCATTTTGAGGGGTGCATGCATTTTGCTATAGACAATGTACAGTACATTAGTAGACAGATTTTATCTTATCAAGATCCCATTTTCTTCAGAAGCTACTTGGGTTATTTTGAGTTCAGCCATATCATTTAAATGTTGGAATGGATTTGGCAGCTTTTTTAATTGTTGCTTTACATACAGTATGTCTTATGTATAACTACAATACATGGCAACCTAGAGGTAGCTAAAGACACATCACAACATAGTACTGTAGCTCCCTTTAAGTAAAACTTCCTATTGAGCCATCTGATAAGGTAGGGTTCACTGCTGTGATGAGTTCTGTAAAGATGAGATTCTGTAAACAAAAGTATACTTTCCTTAGAACTATGCTGAATATGTGAAAAGTATGGAAAAGCTCAAGGCTCAATGCAGGTTTACCAAACATGACGAAAGTTTGGATCCAGAATCTGAACCCCATTTAAGTAATGGGAGCCTAATCTTAGAAATCAGTTATGGCCATTTTCTGTTCTAATAGACAAATGATTGGCAAACAAAGTGCATGAGGAACTGACCTGGGGACGGGTACCAATGAAAAAATATGTTCACCGTATCATTTAGCAGCAAGGAGATGGTCTTTTCAGGCAGCTTAAAGGGCAACATTGAAAATACAAAAGTTCCTTCACATTACTGTACATGTTTAGGGGATGCCTTAAAGCTTTGTGTAGTTTCACAGCGCATTACGATTCTCAGGGACACCATATTGTAACATTATATAATTGCATGTGTAATAATTTCGTTAATTTCATATAATTCATGGGCTTTATGTTTTTTTTTACTTTTTTAAAGTTTGGTGTGGTCAAAACACACCATTTAGTGTTGGCAATCGGTTCTTTGAGATGCCGTTTGTTTACAGCACACTGCTGCATTGTGAGAAGAAAAAAAAAACTGCAGACAGAAGTAAATCTACTCTCCTTCTTAAAGCCCAAAGTAATCCACTTGCTCCTCTTATGCATTTCACCACACATTTGACTAAGCCAACAGTGTTAAATGTGTAAGAGGAACAGGTGGATCACTTAATAAAACTTATTTGGGGATTTTAGAAGAGTGGCTTTACTTTTGTCTTTGCTTTTATAATTGTGAGTGGGTTAGAGACCACTTGGAGTCAGTACCCATTGGTCGGTGGAGGGGGAGTTGAAAGCTTGAAATGGAGAGGTCGGGGCTGTCTGCAAAAAGAAAAAACTAAGTATGAGAATAATGGCACCTAAAGCACACCACATTATATAATTCACATTAACTGTTCCTGTACTGTAAAATTTAGGCATACATAGTTTAGACCTATTATGCATGATTAAAACCGTCCTGCTGCTGGCCAATTTTATCACTGCTGTAAACCTTGCAGTAATATTATACTTGTAGTAAAGCCTCAGCCTTTGATCTTTGTCTCTAATAAATGTGGGCCTAGCTTTAATATTTAGAAATGCCCTGCTACTGGTCAATTGTACACTGCTGTGTCATCTGCAGCGTCCTAATTCCTGTAGCAAAACTCCTGCCTGCTTTTTCTCCAGTACATTTCAGCTCTTATTTTAAATGTGTTGCTGCTGGGTAATTTTACACTGCTGTAACATCTGTGGTTGGAGCCACATACAAAAGACCCTATCCCCTTCATATGGAATGTTTTTCATTGGTACATGTCCCCCATGGAGGTGTTCAGCTTCCCAGGCTTTTTTTTTTTTCACAGCAGTTTGCCTATTGGCTCCAAAAATGTCCAGAATCAAAATATTAGACTTCAATTGGTTTTGCTGCTTAGTTTGGGTTCAACAAATTACAAACAGGATTTACTGAACCCTTGGTAAATCGAATCCAAGCAGATTCATTCATCCTTATCTGTGACCAACTAATTGCTGATATAGTTTGAAAATGTTGTTTCCTTTACTCTAATACATTTTTGAGTTTAGTGCAGTAATAATTAAGTTGAGACTAATTTTCAACTTCATCTTTTTATTTGCTGCAGTAAGAAACGTTTTCACAAAATGAGCAGCGCTCTGGAAAGTTATCTACTCCATGGGTATCAAAATTTCCCTTTCTAATTAAAATTGTCAAGATTACAAATTGCATTTTTTTATTTAAGGGAACCATTTTTGTGTAATCTATAAACCAATGGAGCTTGTCATTAATTTAATTTGGTTAATATGATTACCACTGCACCCTTGTTACCACCCGTGTGAATGATCTTTAATAGATAATGAGCGATAAGGCAAATACCGTTTTTATGTATCACACTAGTCAGTGCACTCACTACTTTCAGAAGTCATGTAATTGTCAGAGATTATAATGATCATCTCATAGAGAATTTATTAAATGCAATTAAACTGAAACTTAAATAAAATATGTTATTCCCCATAAAATTGTATGGAAGAATAAAGGTTCTTTCTTATGAACCCACAATGATTTTAAACACTGATGTTCATAGAAGAACTCATTGAGCCCAGTCCCAAATACTCCTACACTGAAAATGAACAAATCTTTCTCAAATTTTAGAAGAGAGATTTATTAAAAATACATAGCGGAAAAAGGCAACAATGTTTAGAGTGTGCAATAAACAGTTACAATGGGAGAAATTAGATCAGTTAGGTTCTGACATCAGAAAAGTAAAATGTTTTTTCAGCCTAGCAGTTTTATAATAACCACATACATGTTTTAACTTTCTCTAATTTTAAGTCCTGGTAACAGTGGCCATCTGTACCAATTGTCCCAAGTGGGGACACTGAAAGTAATAAGCATCTAACAGATGTTCTAACC
This sequence comes from Lithobates sylvaticus, assembly GCA_028564925.1. Taxonomy (NCBI): domain Eukaryota; kingdom Metazoa; phylum Chordata; class Amphibia; order Anura; family Ranidae; genus Lithobates; species Lithobates sylvaticus. Next base: position 340,031,376 of record CM053026.1, on the reverse strand, counting down.
CTAAACATACTGGATTTTCAACCTTGGCTATATTTTAAAATTGTGTTTAGAAGTTGCAGAAGTGATGGGGGGGGGTAGGGATGGGATCAGTAAGAAGCAGGAGGTGGTGGAGGTTGGGATGGATCGATTGCACTGCAATTCGTCACTTACTTCTGTCACCGTGCCTCCAGGGATGCCTTTCCTCATGGGAAGAGCCTATATATATATATAATATTGTGCCCCTCCCACAGACTAACAAACCCCTAGCAAAACACACAGCAAGCCAGCCCATGGAAGGGGGTGGATTCTTGAGGGCAGGAGGGGCTTGGGCACCAAAAGTCAACCACCTTGTTCCCATATTCAGGGGGACAAGGGCCTCTTCCACACAACCCTAGGCTGGGGTTGTGGTGGGCTGCAGACAGGGGGCTTTAAAGTGTGTACTAGTGTGTACAAGGTGCTTTGTGGTTGGTATCGGGCTGAGCCCAACATGCCCAAAAGGCAGCCAGCTATCTTGAGTGCATGTGGCCTTGTATCGCCCTTCTCGCCCCTTTCCTATGCTCTGAAAAAGGATGTGGTTTGGATTGGTGAAGGCAGCTCACAGCCTTTTGAGAATTGAGTGGAGCGTGGAGTTCCCCTTTAAAAGCAAAAGCTAACCCATAGAAATCCAAGGGATTAGAGGGGGGAGAAAAGAGCATTGGAGAATAGAGTGTGGAGTTCCACTTTAAAAGCAAAAGCTAGCCCAAGGAAAGCATATGCATTAGAGGGGGAAGGTTAAATGCCATTTTAGGGGGAGTTAGAGGAGCGAGAGTCTTTTTACATAATTTTCACAAGGTGCATGTCACATGTTGGCAACGTAACATGCTAACATGACCTGTGTGCAAATCTCCTTAAAAAAATACATAAAGGTGAACCAGCGTACAAAAAAAATTGACAAATTTAGAGGTGCGCCTGTTCAACCCATGCAATTGCATGTACGTTGCTTAAAATTTACTAAGATTTTGGCTGCGCAGTGAACAAACGCATTTGAACAAGCGCAAGAGCCGCTTGCGCACTGCTTACATTGATCGCACGCAGTTCTAAACGTACTTGCAGGCACAGCAGGCTTTCTCTGAAAAAGTTACTTTCTCATTCAATTTTGGGCATATTTGTTACTTGGGCAATTGTTACTAAACTTCCTAATATTGGCACCTCCATCTTCTGTTAATATTGAATTGAAGATGCTGTGCGCCATGTCCATAGTGGCACACAGATTGCATTCTCCCGTGCGCCGAGATCGCTTTAGTAAATGGGGGATTCACGCACTGTTCTCAGTGCACCATTTCGTAAATATGAAAATGTGCATTGTGCCTCGCCGTGCACCTCTACTGATGGTGCGCGGCTTTCGTAAATCAGCCCCATTACCTTGCTTAGGCTGTTGAGATACACATAATTATATCTTACATCTGCATTCACCTTAGGTTAAAGAGGAAGCCTAGTAAAAAAAAAAATTCCATAAAGATACAACTGCCTGCATATGAAATGTTATAATGTTACCAACCAGCTTTGAGGCTCCCTTCACACTGGAACCATCTGCGGATCGCACAGGAGCGATGTGCGTCCCTATTCCCCGTTTCAGGGACGAATCAGGGATGAATCTATGCCTGACTTTGGCCCTGAAACAGAGCCAAAGACGCACAGCATTTCTGTGCAGTGCGCTCCACAGCCGCAATGGAGGTATGTGAACCGGCTCCATAGGGAGCCAGTCCCATTCTCCTGCTATGTGAATTGGATGCAGGGAAACCCGCATCTAATTTGCATAGGTGTGAACCCAGCCTAAAGCTAGCTTCATGCTTGTTGGGGCTTTGACAATGCTTGTTTAAAGAGGAAGTAAACCCTGATGGGTGTTACTTCCTCTTTGTTTTCCTGCAAAGGTAAAGCATAATGGGCTACAATGCATCGCATAGTAGCTCATTATGTGACACTTACCTGCAGGAGAAGCCCGCAATGTCCCTGTCTTCCTTGCTAGTAGCGAGTGTCCATTCTTCACCCCTCTTCCTTCCAGGACCGCGAACTCCGGCTCTGTGACTGGTCGGAGTCGCGTGACGTCACTCCCGCGCATGTGCGCTGGAGCTGCCTTTAACGGCATGACCCGAGCTAGAAATGGCACAGCGTGCCCTTTCTAACTCCGGCACATGTGCAGAAGAAATCGCCCTATGGCGATTTGCAAATATCTCCTAGACTGTGCAGGTCTGGGAGATATTTCAAGCACCTACAGGTACAGCCTTAATCTGGGCTAACCTGTAGGTTAAAGTAATTGTAAAGGGTTTACAACCACTTTATTACTAAAGTCATCCCAATTTCCATCATTATTAGGCAGAAACTGTAGTGTGTGAGTGGTGATAAAATAAGTCCCAGTCATGGGTGTTATTATGATAAAATGAGCCCTACTCATTGGTGTCATTGGGCTAAAATGAGCCCCAATGTTTGGTGTTAGTGAATGGGAGCAAAATAAACCCCAGCCTTTCATTGATTTTCAGCAATTCAGATCACATGCCCTTCTGATTCTGATGCTGTCAGGCTGGAACATTTTGGTGAAAGTCATGCAAACGGTTAGTCTGCCTGATACATTGCCAGTTTACCTATGGTGCTGGGATATGAACAACGTTGTTGTTGGTTACCTAATCTCCCAGGAGACTTTACAGACCTATTGTGTTTACATAGAAAACAGTAATGCTAAGCCAAGGAGTATCAGAGTGGACTTTCAGACTAGCAGAGGTCTTGCTAAAATTATAGACACGGGAAGTAAAACCAACAACATGTATTTTTACTTTACATTTTACTGACTTGTTTTAGGTTTTTAGATTTGCTTACTGCTTATACTGCTGGTTTCATATTGTTTACTTCTTGCAGTATTTATGTTCTCTTAAGTGGGCTTTTTTCACTTTTGAAGCTCTGTTGTCGTCAGTATGAATATTTACATGAAGATGTTCATTTTCTAAAGAACTAGTTGTAAGGAGATATTATCCTGATGGTATAGTGATAATGGATGTCGCCTTATTTTCATGTCGAGGGTCATTGCTATTCAGTATGTTTAGGGTGAGTAGAAAATTATTTTAATTAACGAGTGCTTCTAAATATATCCACCCACTGCTTCACAAGTAACAGGGCTATATTGACTATATTATGCTGGGCTGTGTGAACTCATTACTTGTTAGCTTTTCTAACTTTCAATTAGCCAGTTAATGTACTTTTAATTATAATCATGCTAATGTATCTCTGTATGCAAAATAAGGAATAAGCAAAAAAAATAAAATATAAAAAACCTTGAAATTTTAACTTATTATGGGTATATATAAAGCCCAAACTATTTAGGCAGTGCTTTTACATATATATTGTACATTCACTGCCCTCAAAGAGCTTACAATTTAAGGCACCTATCTCATATGCATACACATGCTAAGGCCAGTTTATCTAGCAAATAAGGGGTCCACTACCCCCACCTATGACTGGCCATTACAGTAAGCAGCATTGGAGGGCAAATAGAAATAAACAAGGCCAAGGATAAATCCAAGGAAAAATTCAAAGCTTACTTACCGACCAGCCCATGGACAACCAAATCAACCTGTCTAAAGCCTCGTACACACGATCGGATTGTTGGCCAACAGAGCGTCAGACTTTTGTCCGAAGGGCGTGTGCCAGGAACTTGTCGTGCATAATAAAGGCACACAATTGTCGGTCAACAAACATGAACTTAGTGATGTACTACGTGGAATTTCAGCCTTTGAGCTTCATCCTTTGGGCACCTTCTGCTAATGTCGTGTTTGGTGAGCATTGATTACAAGCATGCGTGTTTGTTCTTTGGACTTTTGTGTGACGGACTTGTGTACAGACATGACAAAAATCTGACAACAGACTGTTGTCTGCTGAAAATTTACTAGCCTGCCATCCAACATTTGTTGGCTGAAATTTTGTCAACAATTGTCTGATGGAGCATACTAAATGGTTGGATTTTAGGCAAACAATCTGTCATCACACGATTCCCTGCCGAAAATCCGATCGTGTGTATGAGGCTTTACAGTCTGCGTTAAAAACAGGGGTTTAGTCTGCACACATTTGTAAATACGTGCATAAGCTACAGAGCCTCGCCAAGGCACCCTGGTATCTGTAGTTCCTATCACTAGCTTATGAGGCACTCCACAGTGGAAGCACATGCATTCTGATGAGTAGGTGGAGGGCAGATGGACTGAATGGAAGCCCATCCCTTCTTAAAGGTACAGGTGAGACTGAGCTCCACACTGAGCTCCCAGCAAATCGCACAATGACTGCAAAGGTGTCAGTGCGTTGCCTGACCAATATAACATTGTTGCAAAAAAGGGGTCCACTACCCCCACCTATGACTGGCCATTGCAGTAAGCAGCATTGGAGGGCAAATAGATATAAACAAGGCCAAGGACTGGTTGATTCGGTTGTCTGCGGGCTGGTCAGTAAGTAAGCTTGGAATTTTTCCTTGGATTTGTCCTTGGCCTTGTTTATACAGTTTATCTAGCAGCATGTCTTTTGAAGTGTTGGGTAAAACCAGAGCACTCAGAGGAACCCCACAAAAGTACAAGGAGAACATGCAAACTCCATGCAGGTAGTGTTGTGGTTGGAATTTTAACCACTAACACTAGTATTGTAATGTGTGCTGGGTCTGTTGTGTTTTTTTTTTTTTTTTTTGACAAACAGTGAGCATCATAATTGGTGATGGATATACAATGAGTAAAATTTTGGGGGATTAAATTTTTTTTTTTTAATACAGGCAGTCTCCGATTTACAAACAGCCGACTTACATATGACTCATACTTACACAGGGAAACAACAGGAAGTGGGAGGAAATCTACCCCTAGGAAGGGAAATTCACTCCTGTAAGAGTTATCATGGGAAAAAAGTGTCTTCACTGAAGCTTTTGCACAACAACCCAACATTTTCAAAATCCAATTGTCACAGGGACAGAAAGTGAGGTGAAATATTCTGAACAGGGACACAGACAGCAAAACAAATGTTACAGGGGTTTTAACCCTTCCCTATGCTATCCAACAAAACCTAAAAATGTATTTTTTGGCTGGAGTTACGCTTAAAAAAATTTACTTGTTCCAACTTACATACAAATTCAACTTGGGAACAAACATACAAAACCTATTGTTTGTAACCCGAGGATTCGCTGTAGAGGACTTGTTAAATATTTGGGTGTCTTTGTTTCTAATTCTAGATTATACTTTTTTTACTGTACATGACTAGGGGTATTATGTATCCCCTACTCTTTCTTTTCAATCTTATTTTATTGGAGAAAGAACAGAAGTAACAGGTATAATAATCACATTACAACATATAGTACACAAGAAGCTTACATACATCAGTGAGGTAAATCTTAACAGAGTATGCACCCTATCATACGCATTTCTAATGTAACTGTGGTGCGTCGCTATATAATATCTTGTTCCCAAGAAGGGTGACTAGCAACATCTGTGCGTCTATCAACCCCTAATTCTGTTCCAGCTAAACACTGATCTATGGTGAACTGTGGTCCATCCTAATCGGGATGGTATGCTGTAGGGAACCCTCTTTGGCTTAGGGTATACATCAGATTCACAGATCTATACTGGGCATTTGACCTCGATTCCTCTTCTTGGGTGCTTGGTTCAGTATGGGGGGGGGGGGGATGCAGATAGAGATAGAAACAAAAAAAAAGAAATGGTTAGATCAAGAAAGAAAGCTAGGGGAGGTTAAAGATCACTCCAGCATGGCTACTCGGTAGGTGAGGTTGCGTCATCAGCAGCCCATAAGGTGAAGTCTTCGGAGTACCGGAACATTGACCATGAGGTCCAAGTGAGGGAGAACTGTTCTTCCTTCCCGTTTTCCTGCGCCAACAGCCGCTCTAGATCTCTTATCTGATCCACTTCAACAGCCCACTCTCCCAGGGAAGGTGTAACCGCTGTTCTCCAATGGCGGGGGATCACCGTCCTGGCCGCGGCCAGAAAGTGACGCAGTATGTCTTTTTTAATTAACTTAAGGGGTCCTGGGATCATAGATAGGAGGGCTATCTCTGGTGTGTGCTTAATTGAGGTCACCATCAGCCTGCAGTACAAGTCAAAGATCCTCTGCCAGAACTTCCTAATGGGAGGGCAAGACCACCAGATGTGGAGCATTGTCCCTCTAGAGGACAGGCATCGCCAGCAAGTATCTGGCGCAGAGGGGTTGAATCGTTGTATAGTCGCTGGGCATCTGTACCATCTCGTCAACAGTTTAAACCCTTTTTCTTGGGTCTTAGTTGCTAGGGATATCTTATGCGTCAGGATGAAGCACTTTAGCCAATCAGTGGGTGAAATAGAGTGTTGTAGGTCTGCTTCCCATTTCTGCGTATAGGGTGGAGGGTCGGGGGTAGATAAGTTCAGTAGTAGGGAGTAAAGTAGGGATACCACATGCGTCGGCGGATCAGGTTGTAACAGCAGTTCGTCGAAGTCAGATGGGTCAGTTAGGATATCCGATAAGGAAGGGAAGGAACGTATGTAGGACACAACTTGGCTTCTCTGCAACCACATTGTTGGGTGCCTCAAAGCTGTCTGGGGAGGTGTATTCGTTCTTAGAGATGGGTCCGCGCGAAGGACCTGGGCTAGGCGTCTGTGGTTCTCCTTGTTCCAGGGTCCGAATCTCCTCTCGCTTGCGGCTGGAGGAAAGGCCGGAGTCCCAAAGAGAGGAGTCATAGGGCCCTGAGTTTTAGATATTTTACTAGCTGAGACTAAATGGTCCCATACCTGAAGTGTCTGACGGGTGAGAGTAGCGGGGAGAGCAGCGTCTTTACGCTGGGCCATGGGTGTCCACGGCAAGGCGCAGAGGTCGATCACATTGAGGTGACTCTCTAGTTGAACCCAGAGTTTGGACGATGAGTGATGAAACCAATCTACGATGCGTGTGAGTACCGCCGCCTTGTGGTATACGGAGGCGTCTGGGACCCCTGCTCCTCCCCGGGCCTTCGGGAGAGTCATTGTGTCATATCGTATCCTGGGACGGTCCACCTTCCAAATAAATTTGGAGAAGACCTGACGGAGTTTCTTAAAGAATGAGGTGGGAATATAGATAGGGATGGTTTGAAAGAGGTATAGGAATCGGGGGAGAACATCCATTTTCAAAGCATTCACCCTGCCCAACCAAGAAAGACGTTTGGAAGCGTAAATGGTCAGATCTGCTTGTGTTTTGAGGAGAAGAGGGGTATAATTTCTGGCGAAGAGTTGAGAAGTGTCTGTCGGGATGTTGATACCAAGATAGCGAATGGAGGTGGAGCTTGTCTTGAAAGGGAAGGAAGATGAGAGTTGTTGGAGGGCCTCCTTTGGGAGAGATATATTGAGGATTTCCGACTTACTATGGTTAACTTTGAAGTTACTTACCTCTCCATACCTCCGGAACTCCTGTATGATTGAGGGCAATCCCCTACTCTTTCTTATGGGGGTGTGGGGGGCTTATCTTTTTTATAGGGGAGTTCCAGAGCCTGCTCACCGATCCCACAACCACCAACCAGGGTTGTGGGGAAGAAGTCCTTGTCCTCATCAACATGGGGGGATCCCTCCCCATGGCAAGACCACCCCCCTCTCATGTTGAGGGCATGTGACCTGCTGTGGTTCAGGGAAAGGGTTGTACGCTGCCCATCCCTTTCCTGGCCAGCCAGGCTGTATGCTCTGATTAAAGGTCTGGTATGGATTTTTAGGGGAAACTTTTTTTCTGGAGTATTCGCATTAACACATTCTGAAGGAAATCAAAGAAGGGGGGGGGGGGGTCCATAATTTTCTTTTTATTCTTGCTGTATAATGTGCTACATAAAAAGAGACATTTTCAATGAAAAAAATAAATGATACAATTTAAATTGCCAGCAAAGGACATTTCATTGTCAGCTTCTTTAAAAAAAAAAAAAAACACACACACACATCCCTCCAAAGGTCTTCCAAATATTTTGGGAGGCTTTTCAAGGGGTCTGTGTGCCTTCTTTTCTTTCAAATAGAAGCCAGAAGGAAAATTTTAATTTGCTGGCAGTTTAAAACCATTTCCCTTGTAAGTGTCAGCACTTTAGAAAATCTTTGCTTCCTTCACTATTAAGCTGTGATTATCCCACAGCTAACACATGATACCTAGGCCAATCACAGCACTCTGCACCATGTGATTAGCTGTAGACTAATCACAGCTCACTAGTATTCACAGCTGTCATGAACTTAACCCATTCATGACAGTTAAAGCATTGCTGATACAATGATCTTCATTGTACCAGCAATCAAAGTGCAAACAATGTAAAAAATCCCTGATCATCCCCCAGAGTAGTACAATGTTATTATGGTAACAGCAAACTACTCCAATTAAAGAGGAACTGCAGTCTGCTTACATAACTTGTAATAAAAACGTATTTGCCATTCTGAAGCTTCCCTCCAACCACTTTACATATTATTTCATATACTGTGATTCTGTACTTGCCAAATATGCTGCAGAAATCTCCCTCCACTGAGTCTGGCAGCAGCCATTTTAACTGTGGACAGCTGAAGCTGCTGCCTGTTCACTTAATGGATTTACACAGAGGCACACCTCCAGCGCAGCTCTCATTGGACTTATCCCCTCTCCCTTCCTGGCAAACTCTCAAGAGAGTGAGAGAGAAAGCTGTGCATGATGTCATAAGCCTAAGCTTTTTTCCAGACAAGAAACAGGAAGTGGGCTGTATAAGGTATTTGCTGGCAGAAAAAACATGTTTTACTATCCAAAGTTAACACAACAAGAACAGAAGATTTAATTGATGGAAAGATAAAAAAATGACTGAAGTTCTGCTTTAACATATTTTTTTTTAAACAGTAATAATAATGTTAAAAAAAAAATTATTTAACCACTTAAGGACCGGAAGAATCTACCCACTTCCTGACCAGGCCATTTTTTGCGGTACGGCAATGCGTCGATTTAACTGACAATTGTCGTGCAACGTTTTACCCAAACAAAATTTATGCCCCTTTTTCCAACAAATAGAGCTTTCTTTTGGTGGTATTTGATCACCTTTATTTTTTGAGCTACAAACAGAAAAAGTGTGGCAATTTTTAAAAAAATTATATTTTTAACTTTTTGCTATAATAAATATAAAAAAAAAAGAAAATAAAAAAAAAATACTAAAAAACGAATTTCTTCATCAATTTAGACCAATATGTATTCTTCTACCTTTTTTTTTTTTTTTACCAAAAAAAATAAATAAATCGCAATAGGCGTATATTGATTGGTTTGCGCAAAGGTTATAGTGTCTGCAAAATAGAGAATAGATTTATGGTATTTTTTATTTATTTACATTTTTTTTACTAGTATCAGAGCGATCAGAGATATTTTGCAGGGAAGGGGTTAACATCAGAGGCGATCATGGGGTTAAATGTGTTCCCTCACTGTGTGTTCTGACTGTATGGGGGACTGTGTGACTGGGGAAACACACAGATCCGTCTTCCTGCTTAGTAGAAAGACAGGATCTGTATGATCTCCCCTGTCAGAACAGAGATTTGCCTTGTTTACATAGTAGCTGACTGGCTCCCCTGCGGGTTCGTGCCACCTATAATGATGGTGGTTGGTCAGCAATCAGTTACATTTTTTTATTTTTTTTAACATGCTGTCACCAGTCAGGGTCCCTGATCACCACCACACCAGTCACATCATGACGCTGTACTGCTCTGGTGACGGTATTTAAAAAAAAAACTTGCCATGCCTCTTACTGAATACCTCAGACTGACTACTTTCCAAAAAGGGGTAATTTGGGGGGTATTTGTAATGTCCTAACATTTTAAAGGCTTCAAGAAAAGAGACTGGCCCTCAGTACATTAGGATTGATTCAAATATGTAGTATACCAAAGTTGGTAGACACTATAATTTTCCTACAGACTAAATAATATACACTTATTGGGATTTTTTCTTTTTGCCAAAGACATGTAGCAGAATACATTTTGGCCTAAATTTATGAAGAAATTAGATTTTTTTTAATGGATATGTTTTATAACAGAAAATAGAAAATACAGTTTTTTTAATTTTCAGTCTTTTTTTGTTTATATAAAAATAAAGAAAAACCCAGTGATGATCAAATACCATCAAAGAAAGCTCTATTTGTGTGACAAAAAAATTATATAAATTTAATTTGTATACAGCTTTGCATGACCACGCAATTGCCAGTTAACTTCAGTTTTACTGCGGCAGAATGGCACGGCTGGGCAAAACAACGTTACCTTATGCCGCTTCGCCTTTTGGTCACTAGGGGTGCGCGCGATCGCTCGTGACAGAGCGAGAACTGGGATCTGTGCGTGTAAACACACAAATCCCGGTTCTTTCAGGGGAGTAGAGACAGATCGTGTATTCATACTAAGTATGAACACCAATCTCTCTCTCCTCCTGGACAGTCCCATCCCCCCTACAGTTAGAACACACCTAGGGAACACAGTTAACCCCTTGATCACCCCCTAGTGTTAACCCCTTCCCTGCCAGTGACACTTATACAGTAATGGTCCCAAAAATGTGTCAAAAGTGTCCAATTTGTCCGCCGCAATATCGCAGTACCGATAAATATATCCTCTATTTTGTAGACGCTATAACATTTGCGCAATCCAATCAATCCAATCAATATACGCTTATTGCGATTTATTTATTTTTACCAAAAATATGTACATTTCGGCCTAAACTGAGGAAAAAATTATTATTTTTTTTTAAAAAATGTGTGATATTTATTATAGCAAAAAGGAAAAGATATTGCCATTTTTGCCATACGGCACTGCGTTACTTTGACAATTGCGTGGTCATGCAATGCTGTCTATAAATAGAATTTATGTCCTTTATGTCCTTTTTTTTCCCACTAATAGAGCTTTCTTTTGGTATTAAATCACTGTTGTATTTATTTATTTATTTTTATGCTGTAAACAAAAAAGGCCGTCAATTTCGCAAAAAAACTATATATTTTTTACTTTCTGCTATAAACCATATCCAATAGAAAAAAAATTAAAGAATCCAATTTCTTCATACATTTAGGCCAATATGTATTCTATAAATACCCAATCAGCATATATTGATTGGTTTGCGCAAAAGTTATAGCTCATAAGTTTACATACCTGGCAGAATTTATGATTTCTTGGCAATTTTTTTGAGAATATGAATGATAACATAAAAACTTTTCTTTCACTCATGGTTAGTGTTTGGCTGAAGCCATTTATTATCAATCAATATGTTTAATATTTTTAAATCATAATGGCAACAGAAACTACCCAAATGACCCTGATCAAAAGTTTACTTACCTCAGTTCTTAATACCGTGTATTGCCCCCTTTAACATCAATGACAGCTTGAAGTCTTTTGTGGTATTTTTGGATGAGGCTCTTTATCTTCTCAGATTGTAAAGCTGTAAAACCTCTAGTTCCTGTAAATTCTTGGGCTGTCTTGCATGAATTGCACGTTTGAGATCTCCCCAGAGTGGCTCAATGATATTGAGGTCAGGAGTAGGGATGAGCCGAACACCCCCGGGTTCGGTTCGAACCAGAACCTTCGAACGGACCGAAAGTTTGCGCAAATTTTCGAACCCTATACGTTATAATGGACGCGAACGTTCGAAATCAAAAGTGCTAATTACAACGGCCAATATGCATGTTAATGTCATAAAACAGGTTTGGGGACCCGGGTCCTGCCCCAGGGAACATATATCAATGCAAAAAGAACTTTTAAAAACTAACGTTTTTTCGGGAGCAGTCATTTTAATGATGCATAAAGTGAAAAAAAAAAAGTGAAATTTTCCTTTAAATATGGTACCTGGGGGGTGTCTAAAGTATGCCTGTGAAGTGGCATGTGTTTCCCGTGTTTAGAACTATCCTTGCACAAAATGACATTTGTAAAGGAAAAAAAGAAGCCATTTAAAACCACTTGCGGCTTTAATGTCATGTCTTGTCCTGGCCGCCATATGGCTGAAAATCCTTGAGAAAAATGGCATGGCTACCCCATCACCCCCCCCCCCCCCACCCCAGCCCCTTTGGGTCTTGTATGGATATTAAGGGGGACCCCGCACCCAAAATAAAACCCTATACCTACAACCCTATATACTCTGAACAGCAGTATATAGGCGGTGCAAACAAGACACGGACTGTAGGTTTGTTCTTAAGTAGAATCTGAACAGGTACATTATGAAGTGTAGCTCCATCCCAAAAAAATCTATTTTTAAGCTTTTTGGAGAACATAGGGAGGGGTTATCACCCCTGTAACATTTGCTGTCTTTGCACATCTGTTCAGAACATGTCACCTCACTTTCTGTCCCAATGACAAATGTTTTTGGAAAAGTGGGGTTTTAATTGAAACAAGGATTGGTGATAAAGTATCAGTAGAGAGGAGATGCCTTTTTCCCAAATTAAATCTAACAGGATAGAATTTCCCTTCCTAGGGGTAGATTTCCTCTCACTTCCTGTTTTCTCTTTCCATTTGCAAGTAGGAGTCGTTTGTAAGTTGGATGTTTGAAAGTAGGGGCCTGGCGTATATACTCTGCAGAAATTTGCCCTATTAGATGTTGGTGTAGCCACAAGACTGGTGGGCACAGGAATGGGCCCTGCTGTGAGTTAATAGATCAAGATTTGTATTTGCATGCACCTGTCGAACATGGCAGAAAAATTGGGCCTTTGGCGGTGGTGGTGGTGGTGGTGGACGGTGTTGCCACAAGACTGTAAGCTCTCACAGTTACTCTTGGTGGGCGCAGGAATGGGCCCTGCTGTGAGTTATTAGATCAAGATTTGTAATTGCATGAACCTGTTGAACAGGGCAGAAAAATTGGGCCTTTGGCGGTGGTGGTGGTGGACGGTGTTGCCACAAGACTGTAAGCTCTCACAGTTACTCTTGGTGGGCGCAGGAATGGGCCCTGCTGTGAGTTATTAGATCAAGATTTGTAATTGCAAGCACCTGATGAACAGGGCAGAAAAATTGGGCCTTTGGCGGTGGTGGTGGACGGTGTTGCCACAAGACTGTAGGCCCTCATAGTTACTCTTGGTGGGCGCAGGAATGGGCCCTGCTGTGAACTATTAGATCAAGATTTGTAATTACACGCCCCTGTTAAACAGGGGCTGAAAAATTGTGCCTTAGGCACTGGTGCTGGTGCCACAACACTGCAACCCCTCACAGATACTGTACTTGGAGCACAGCAGTCACACGTGTTGCGAAGCATTTTTTTAAAAAATTGTACTTACACGCCCCTGTTAAACAGGGGCTGAAAAATTGTGCCTTAGGCACTGGTGCTGGTGCCACAACACTGCAACCCCTCACAGATACTGTACTTGGAGCACAGCAGTCACACGTGTTGCGAAGCATTTTTTAAAAAAATTGTAATTACACGCCCCTGTTAAACAGGGGCTGAAAAATTGTGCCTTAGGCACTGGTGCTGGTGCCACAACACTGCAACCCCTCACAGATACTGTACTTGGAGCACAGCAGTCACACGTGTTGCGAAGCATTTTTTAAAAAAATTGTAAGTACACGCCCCTGTTATACAGGGGCTGAAAAATTGTGCCTTAGGCACTGGTGTGGTGGCATGGATCACTGAGGAGGAGGAAGAGGATAGTCAGTGAACATAAGAGGACAGTCACTCAGCATCAGCATAGGCAGTCTTGAAGGGATGTGACATTATAAATTATTCCGTTATATCCGCTTCAGGTGCCTGGTAGCTGGTGGTGATCCAAGACTGATTCATTTTGATGAAGGTCAGTCGATCAACCGAGTCGGTGGACAGGCGCACCCTATGATCGGTGACAAATCCTCCAGCAGCACTGAATGTGCGTTCGGAAAGAACGCTGGAGGCAGGACAGGCCAGTAGCTCAATTGCATACTGTGCAAGCTCTGGCCAGTGATCCATCCTCAGGACCCAGTAAGCCAGAGGATTTTCGGTGGGAAAGGTGTCCAAGTCTGACCTTGCCCCAAGGTATTCCTGCACCATGTATATCAGACGCTGGCGATGGTTGCTGGAACCGATCATACCTTGGGGCTGCGGACTAAAAAATTGTCTGAACGCATCGGTCAGACGTCCACCTTCCCCACCGCTCCTTCTGCTACTGACCGAAGCCTCAGCAACTCGTCGCCCAGGACCAGGAGTTTGTAACCTCCCAGTTTCTGGGAACGCGTTGCACAGACCTTTCTACAAGGCCTCCCTGAGATGTCTCATCCTCTGCTCCCTCTGCGACGGCAAGATAAGGTCCGCAACCTTACCCTTGTACCGTGGATCAAGGAGAGTGGCCAGCCAGTAATGGTCCCTCTCCTTGATCCGAAGAACATGAGGATCCTTCCGCAGGCTTTGCAGGATCAGGGAGGCCATGCAGCGTAGGTTAGCTGAGGCATTCGGTCCGGAGTCTTCTGGGTCACTGAGGATGACATGATCGCCAGCCACCTCCTCCCAGCCACGTACAAGTCCACTGGTTTGTTGGGACTGTACATCATCCCTAAAAGACTGCTGCTGCTGATGCTGAGTGCCAGGCTCCACCTCCTTGCTCACACAATCCTCCTCCTCCTCCTCATCCTCATCCTCTTCCTGTGTGATGGGTGGGACAGAAGGAACACTGTCCGGATAAAGGGGGCCTTGAGAGGCAAGGAAGTCCTCCTCTTCCTGCCTCTGTTCTGCCTCAAGTGCCCTGTCCATTATCCCACGCAGCGTATGCTCCAACAGGTGGACAAGAGGTACAGTGTCACTGATGCATGCACTGTCACTGCTCACCATCCTCGTGGCCTCCTCAAATGGTGAGAGGACAGTGCATGCATCCCTGATCATGCTCCACTGACGTGGGGAAAAAAAAAACAAGCTCCCCTGACCCTGTCCTGGTGCCGTAGTCGCAAAGGTACTCATTGATGGCCCTCTGCTGCGTGTGTAGTCGCTGCAGCATGGCCAACGTTGAGTTCCACCTGGTGGGCATGTCACATATTAGGCGGTTCTTGGGCAGGTTCAGCTCCTTTTGCAGCTCAGTCAGCCGAGCACTGGCATTATAAGATCGGCGGAAATGCACACAGACTTTCCTGGCCTGCCTCAGGACATCCTGTAAGCCTGGGAACCTGCCCAAGAACCGCTGCACCACCAGGTTGAGGACGTGAGCCATACAGGGCACATGGGTGAGCTGCCCCTGTCGCAGGGCGGAGAGGAGGTTGGTGCCATTGTCAGAAACGACCATTCCTGGCTTAAGCTGACGTGGCGTCAACCACCTCTCGGCCTGCCCCTGCAGAGCTGCCAGAACCTCTGGCCCAGTGTGGCTCCTGTCCCCCAAACACACCAGCGCAAGCACGGCATGGCATCTTTTTGCTTGCGTACTTGCGTAGCCCCTTGTACGCCTACGGAGCACCGCTGGTTCCGAGGACAGAGCACTGGAGGAAGAAGAAGAGGAGGGGGTGGAGGAGAGAGGTGTGTCACAACCAGTAGCAGTAGTAGCGTTTTGGAGGCGTGGTGGCGGAACAACCTCCAACACTACTGCACCTTGTCCTGCATCCCTCCCAGCTGCCAATAGAGTGACCCAATGGGCCGTGAAAGAAAGGTAACGTCCCTGTCCATGCCTGCTGGACCATGAGTCAGCGGTAATATGCACCTTACCGCTGACCGCCCTGTCCAGCGAGGCATGGACATTGCCTTCCACATGCCGGTAGAGAGACGGAATCGCCTTCCGTGAGAAAAAGTGGCGTTTGGGAACCTGCCACTGAGGAACCGCACATTGAACAAACTCACGGAAGGGGGCCGAGTCTACCAACTGAAAAGGCAGCAGTTGAAGTGCTAGCAATTTAGCCAAGCTAGCATTCAACCGCTGGGCATGTGGATGGCTGGGAGTGTACTTCTTTTGACGGTCCAGCAGCTGGGGCAGGGAAATTTGCCTGCTACAATCGGACGTCGGTGTACTGCAAGTACTTGGTTGTGACACACCTAATTCTACACCTTCAGTCCTCTCACAGCAGCTTTCAGAGAGGACTGAAGGTGTAGTGGGGATGGAGATCCCAGCTGATGAGGAGCAAGGAGAGGTCCGCTTAGTTCTTTGGTGTGGGTCTTTTATGTGTGCCTGCCAACGAGCTGCATGGCAGGTCGACATATGTCTGCTCATGCTTGTGGTGCCCAAGCGGCTGATGTTTTGGCCACGCGAGATACGCTTGAGACAAATATTGCAAATAGCAGTGGTGCGATCTGATGCACTCGTCTCAAAAAAGGCCCACACCAAAGAACTTTTCTGATAACGTGCAGAGGCAGCGCCCTGCACAGGCGGAGCTCTGCGGTGTTGTACAGTTGCTGTGCTGGCCTCTACCTGGCCTCCAGGGGGCATCCTGCCTCATTGGACATGTGACGCCGCATCCTCCTCCTCCTCGTCCTCCTCCTCATCCTCTCTCCCTTCAGGCACCCACGTGGAGTCAGTGACCTCATCATCCCCTCCCTCTTCACCATTTGAGCAAACCTGGCAGTAAGCTGCAGCTGGTGGAACAGTACTGCCAGATTGCTGTCCTTCAGCATCCCCTCTCTCTGCGCGCACACTACTGACTTCCTCAAGCTGGGTATCATCATCCGAGCCTTCGAATCGTTGGGCATCCTCCTGGAGCATGTACCCAACACTGTGCTCAAAGAGTTCGGGGGACTCCTCAGGAGGACATGGTGGGTCTAGGGAAGGGGTGGCTGATGATGCCATTGAGTACGCGTTGGCAGCTGCTCTGCCAGTACCCTGAGCCTGGGTGAGAGAGGATGAGGAGGATGAGGAGGGCTTGGTCATCCATTCTACCAAGCCTTCAGCATGATGCGGCTCCACATGTCCAGCTGCCGAAAACAAAGACGCGCGTGTCCCATGGCCACGTGCTGATGACGATGCACGACCACGTCCACGGCCACGGCCACATCCACTAGAAAAAGAGCCTGCCTGCCCTGTGTTCTTGGCTCTGCACGCTCTGCCTCCCCTTGGCGGTCTTCCAGCCATTGTAGTCGGTAGTCCTGTGGGTGCTGCTGAGAAGAAAATATAGGAGCTCTGTGTGATGCCACTAACACACTAGAAGTCCTATAGGTGCTTCTGCAAAGAAAATATAGGAGCTCTGTGTGATGCCACTAACACACTAGAAGTCCTGTGGGTGCTGCTGAGAAGAAAATATAGGAGCTCTGTGTGATGCCACTAACACACTAGAAGTCCTATGGGTGCTTCTGCAAAGAAAATATAGGAGCTCTGTGTGATGCCACTAACACACTAGAAGTCCTGTGGGTGCTGCTGAGAAAAAAATATAGGAGCTCTGTGTGATGCCACTAACACACTAGAAGTCCTGTGGGTGCTGCTGAGAAGAAAATATAGGAGCTCTGTGTGATGCCACTAACACACTAGAAGTCCTATGGGTGCTTCTGCAAAGAAAATATAGGAGCTCTGTGTGATGCCACTAACACACTAGAAGTCCTGTGGGTGCTGCTGAGAAGAAAATATAGGAGCTCTGTGTGATGCCACTAACACACTAGAAGTCCTGTGGGTGCTGCTGAGAAGAAAATATAGGAGCTCTGTGTGATGCCACTAACACACTAGAAGTCCTATGGGTGCTTCTGCAAAGAAAATATAGGAGCTCTGTGTGATGCCACTAACACACTAGAAGTCCTGTGGGTGCTGCTGAGAAGAAAATATAGGAGCTCTGTGTGATGCCACTAACACACTAGAAGTCCTGTGGGTGCTGCTGAGAAGAAAATATAGGAGCTCTGTGTGATGGGACTAACACACTACAAGTCCTATAGGTGCTTCTGGGAAGAAAATATAGGTCTGTGTGATGGGACTAACACACTTCAAGTCCTATAGGTGCTTCTGGGAACAAAATATAGGATCTCTGTGTGATGGGACTAACACACTACAAGTCCTATGGGTGCTTCTGGGAAGAAAATATAGGTCTGTGTGATGGGACTAACACACTTCAAGTCCTATAGGTGCTTCTGGGAACAAAATATAGGATCTCTGTGTGATGGGACTAACACACTTCAAGTCCTATAGGTGCTTCTGGGAAGAAAATATAGGTCTGTGTGATGGGACTAACACACTTAAAGTCCTATAGGTGCTTCTGGGAACAAAATATAGGATCTCTGTGTGATGGGACTAACACACTACAAGTCCTATGGGTGCTTCTGGGAAGAAAATATAGGTCTGTGTGATGGGACTAACACACTTCAAGTCCTATAGGTGCTTCTGGGAACAAAATATAGGATCTCTGTGTGATGGGACTAACACACTTCAAGTCTATAGGTGCTTCTGGGAAGAAAATATAGGATCTCTGTGTGATGGGACTAACACACTTCAAGTCCTATAGGTGCTTCTGGGAAGAAAAATATAGGATCTCTGTGTGATGGGACTAACACACTTCAAGTCCTATAGGTGCTTCTGGGAAGAAAATATAGGATCTCTGTGTGATGGGACTAACACACTTCAAGTCCTATAGGTGCTTCTGGGAACAAAATATAGGATCTCTGTGTGATGGGACTAACACACTTCAAGTCCTATAGGTGCTTCTGGGAAGAAAATATAGGATCTCTGTGTGATGGGACTAACACACTTCAAGTCCTATAGGTGCTTCTGGGAACAAAATATAGGATCTCTGTGTGATGGGACTAACACACTACAAGTCCTATGGGTGCTTCTGGGAAGAAAATATAGGTCTGTGTGATGGGACTAACACACTTCAAGTCCTATAGGTGCTTCTGGGAAGAAAATATAGGTCTGTGTGATGGGACTAACACACTTCAAGTCCTATAGGTGCTTCTGGGAACAAAATATAGGATCTCTGTGTGATGGGACTAACACACTTCAAGTCCTATAGGTGCTTCTGGGAAGAAAATATAGGTCTGTGTGATGGGACTAACACACTTCAAGTCCTATAGGTGCTTCTGGGAACAAAATATAGGATCTCTGTGTGATGGGACTAACACACTTCAAGTCCTATAGGTGCTTCTGGGAAGAAAATATAGGTCTGTGTGATGGGACTAACACACTTCAAGTCCTATAGGTGCTTCTGGGAACAAAATATAGGATCTCTGTGTGATGGGACTAACACACTACAAGTCCTATGGGTGCTTCTGGGAAGAAAATATAGGTCTGTGTGATGGGACTAACACACTTCAAGTCCTATAGGTGCTTCTGGGAACAAAATATAGGATCTCTGTATGATGGGACTAACACACTACAAGTCCTATAGGTGCTTCTGGGAAGAAAATATAGCTCTGTGTGATGGGACTAACACACTTCAAGTCCTATAGGTGCTTCTGGAAACAAAATATAGGATCTCTGTGTGATGGGACTAACACACTTCAAGTCCTATAGGTGCTTCTGGGAAGAAAATATAGGTCTGTGTGATGGGACTAACACACTTCAAGTCCTATAGGTGCTTCTGGGAACAAAATATAGGATCTCTGTGTGATGGGACTAACACACTACAAGTCCTGTGGGTGCTTCTGGGAAGAAAATATAGCTCTGTGTGATGGGACTAACACACTTCAAGTCCTATAGGTGCTTCTGTGAACAAAATATAGGATCTCTGTGTGATGGGACTAACACACTACAAGTCCTATGGGTGCTTCTGGGAACAAAATATAGGATCTCTGTGTGATGGGACTAACACACTACAAGTCCTATAGGTGCTTCTGGGAACAAAATATAGGATCTCTGTGTCATGGGACTAACACACTACAAGTCCTATGGGTGCTTCTGGGAAGAAAATATAGCTCTGTGTGATGGGACTAACACACTTCAAGTCCTATAGGTGCTTCTGTGAACAAAATATAGGATCTCTGTGTGATGGGACTAACACACTTCAAGTCCTATAGGTGCTTCTGGGAAGAAAATATAGGTCTGTGTGATGGGACTAACAGACTTCAAGTCCTATAGGTGCTTCTGGGAACAAAATATAGGATCTCTGTGTGATGGGACTAACACACTACAAGTCCTATGGGTGCTTCTGGGAAGAAAATATAGGTCTGTGTGATGGGACTAACACACTTCAAGTCCTATAGGTGCTTCTGGGAACAAAATATAGGATCTCTGTGTGATGGGACTAACACACTACAAGTCCTATGGGTGCTTCTGGGAAGAAAATATAGGTCTGTGTGATGGGACTAACACACTTCAAGTCCTATAGGTGCTTCTGGGAACAAAATATAGGATCTCTGTGTGATGGGACTAACACACTACAAGTCCTATAGGTGCTTCTGGGAAGAAAATATAGCTCTGTGTGATGGGACTAACACACTTCAAGTCTTATAGGTGCTTCTGGGAACAAAATATAGGATCTCTGTGTGATGGGACTAACACACTTCAAGTCCTATAGGTGATTCTGGGAAGAAAATATAGGTCTGTGTGATGGGACTAACACACTTCAAGTCCTATAGGTGCTTCTGGGAACAAAATATAGGATCTCTGTGTGATGGGACTAACACACTACAAGTCCTATGGGTGCTTCTGGGAAGAAAATATAGCTCTGTGTGATGGGACTAACACACTTCAAGTCCTATAGGTGCTTCTGGGAACAAAATATAGGATCTCTGTGTGATGGGACTAACACACTACAAGTCCTATAGGTGCTTCTGGGAAGAAAATATAGCTCTGTGTGATGGGACTAACACACTTCAAGTCCTATAGGTGCTTCTGGGAACAAAATATAGGATCTCTGTGTGATGGGACTAACACACTACAAGTCCTATAGGTGCTTCTGGGAAGAAAATATAGCTCTGTGTGATGGGACTAACACACTTCAAGTCCTATAGGTGCTTCTGGGAACAAAATATAGGAGCTCTGTTTGCTGCCAGTGCCTGCCACGAACACACTACAAGTCCTATAGGTGCTTCTGGGAACAAAATATAGGAGCTCTGTTTGCTGCCAGTGCCTGCCACGAACACACTACAAGCCCTATGGGTGCTTTTGGGGTGCAGTGCTGTACTAACAGCACTGCGGTTGGTACTACTGAAATACTGTACTAACAGTAAGACATGCACCAGACTAACCCCCAGCAGCAGCTAAAAACACACTAACCAGCAGCAGCAATGGACGATCAATGACAGGTAGCAATGGTTTAGCAAAGTAGAGCAAATCTTTCTAAATGAATCTTTCTAAATGAATCTTTCTAAATGAATCTTTCTAAATGAATCTTTCTAAATGAATCTTTCTAAATGAATCTAGCAGAGTGACACAGAATGAGCCTGCACTCTCCTAAAGCCGGAACGCATGTGATCGGCGCCGACGGCGTGGCGGCCTTTTAAATGAGGGGGCGTGTACTAAAGCCCCTGAGCTGTAATTGGCTACAGGCGTCCTGCCTGTAGCCAATTATGGCTCTCCGAGTTTCCGGCGCTGTGATTGGCCAAGCATGCAGGGTCACAGTGCATGCTTGGCCAATCATCAGCCAGCAATGCACTGCGCCGGCCGCGCCGGCCGCAATGCATTGCGGGGCCGCTCGCATCACACGAATGTGATGCGAGCGGCCAAAATAGTTCTGGGCTCGCCGAGCGAGCAAACACCCGGTGCTCGATGCGAACATGGGTTCGCATCGAGCACCGGGCCCATCCTTAGTCAGGAGACTGAGATGTATATAATAAAAAAAACCCCCGTATGGGGTCCCCCTTTGAAAGAACCAGAGAGGTACCCCCCGAGACAAGATGGACGGCTGGAGATCTGCTGTTAGATTTTAATATATCACTTTATTGGTAAAACTGAAAAAATGAATTTAAGCAAACAGTACCACTTCCCATTCCTATAGCAAAAATTTCATACAAGATCACAAAGGAATTCCCAGAATTAAAATTGACAACGTTGTCTTCCTAAAAACAGGGGGGTGTAAACCACAAACCACAGCAATTAAACATTTAGCATATATCCATATCTATGATAATAACGGTTTTAACTAAATATTTTGAACCAGAAATTGTGGGTTAAACATCATCATTAGATTTAGAACCAGATATGGATACCCATGACGGATGTTTCCAAATGGAAATAATGTCAATTCAAACTCAAGGCAGTTCAAAGTAGCAGCATATGTTTTCAAGCAAGATTTTAAAACAGCTGTGGATCTTCTGTAGTATCCATATATATGTTGACCAATCAGGGTAATTCAATGGACAGAAAGAACCACATAAACAGTCCGTGTTTAGCTGGAAAAATCAATTGCATTGCGTTTTTGAAGCAGAGCAGCAAAGCAGCACAAAGCATCACATAGCAGGGAGCGCAGTTATAAAGCTTAGTTCAAGTAGCAGCATAGGGTGGAAAGTTTGCAGAGTTAAGCAGGGGGACTATAGACTCACATGGAAAGTTCATCACTTCCTTAGGCAAGTTGTATTTATGCTTGTATATGCATCAGCCTTTACAGGCTTCTTACCCACTCCTGCTTGCTGGTTCATCCATCCCTTGTGTGCTGGTAAGCTTTTTTCTCAAGAAAATTCCTTGGTGTGATGCCGCTCCTCTTGTGTGTATAACTGTCCGCTTGTTATTTCAAATTTGCCGCTTCGTTTAGCTTCAAACGCTGCTAGGTGAAACTGCAGGAAGTTAAAAGCTCATCACGGGCATGCTGTGGAAGGGCTGGCTTCCCCCAAATGACGTGCTGATTTAAGAATCATAAAAAATTAATGATTAAGTTCCTAAATAGAAAATGGGACATTTCTTCATTAAAATCGCATATAGCAAATAAAGTAATTCCTAGAGGCCTCCGGGAAAAAGTAATCCCAGCAGAGCACCTCCACACCCCAAGATTCTTGGAGGTATGGAAGGATGAGTGCCTTAACCGTGGACTAACGCTTCTGCGACTTATTGTCGCAGAAGAAGAAGCCCAACTACATGAGATCCAGGAGGAACTTGAACAAAGTGCTACATTACTAGAACCCCACAAAGAGGAACTAGACTTTGAAAAAAATAATGAGTACATTAAAAAAGAAATTGAGAGGATACAGAAAAACATCAAATATACTAAACAAGAAAAATTCAAACAAAACCTTCTTGACTTGGAAAAAGGGGAGATGTTTGATGTAACCAAACAAACCAGGAATAGAAGCCAATCTAGAGGTAAAAACTATAGGCAACGAAGTAATAATAGAAGAACAGGCTCCTCCTCTGAGAGTGACCGAGAAAATGACAATGTTTCAAAATCGGTCACTTTTTTAGAGGAATTAGAGGGGGAGACCCCCGAGTTAGATCCCAAACAAATGATAACCAGGAGGAAAACAAGAGAGGTAGGAAAAAACGCCATAGACGCAAAAGGAAAAGAGAAGGAAATCCCGACCAAAAATCAGAGGAGAGGGAGACAGAGAGGCCAGAGGAAATACTAGATAAAAAAGTTCAAAATGACACTGTTGACTTCACAGTGGTGAATTTATCTTCGTTTGAATTAAATGAGCATCATACTAAGCTCCTCCAAAAAGGCCTCTCTTTCTCCCCAACTGCCTCCATGACAGAATTTGAGGTATTTAAGGACATCAGTCTCTTCCTGAGAAAAGTACTGTACAAAGCCTGGCATCGCTCCAAACAACTAAACACTCAGGAACCCTCTGATCCCACCATAGAAAAAGAAGAAAGGGAAGCCCTGGAAAATCTTCTCTCCCTTCTCGATGAAAATTATGATTGTAACCAGGAGGAGGACTATAGTCAGCCACTAAGACGAGCAGCAAATCTAACTATACGCTCCACGAAAATGCCAGTATTGGCAAAGCACAAGTGGCTGAAAGTCTTTCTCGACCTAGTTCGCAGGGACCTTGGTAAGGTCAACTGGAACTGGCTGGGTTCTAACAATCTGTCTAGCATGGAGAGAAGAGCTCTAAAAGAACTGGAGGAGGCCCCGGACCCTGTCATAAAGAAAAGCGACAAAGGTGGGAATGTGGTCTTAATGAGCGAGAAACTCTATGAAGATGAGGCACTCAGACTACTAAATGATGAATGTACTTACAAGAGACTCATTACCTCCCCATTTCCCAAACTCATAGAAAGTCTAAACAAAAAACTCAAACTAGGTCTAGAGACAGGCCTTCTCTCGAGGAAGGAATTTGATTTTCTGAAAATAGACAGCCCCACCATTCCCACATTCTACATTATCCCCAAGTTACATAAATCTCTCAGTAATCCACCAGGGAGACCCATTGTCTCTGCCATCAATGGTCCTCTGGAAAAAGTGGGGAAATATGTTGATGCCCTCATTAAAGAAATGATGTATACGCTCCCTTCGTATGTGAAGGACACAGGAGATGTCCTCCGGAGGTTATTAGATTTCAGCTTCCCGGAGGGCTGCCTACTGGTGGGCATTGACGTTGAGAGCCTATACACATCTATACCCCATCCCTGGGGATTGAAAGCTGTGATGTTTTTTCTTGAATTAAATTACCCCACTATGGGGGCACATAATGAATTTATAATTGAACTCTTGGAGTTCATGCTTAACAACAACTGCTTTCAGTTCCTAGGGAAATACTATCTACAACAGAGAGGTACCTGCATGGGGGCTCCGTGGGCACCATCCTACGCATGCCTCCATCTGGGGCTTTGGGAATACGACCTGATATACAAATCCTCTATGTACCTCAGCCACTGCCTCATGTGGCTGAGGTACATAGATGATGTATTGATGGTATGGAGGGGAACCACGGAGGAACTCCTGAAATTTATGTCAGAACTTAATAACAATGACAGAAACATTAGATTGACATTTGTCTATAGTGCCAACATGCTTTCGTTTTTAGATCTTCAGCTGATAATTGAGGATCAGAAAATAATTACTAGGACATTTAGAAAAGCCACTGCGGCAAATACCCTCCTCCAGGCCCAGAGCCACCACCCACGTTCTTTGATCAATGGTATACCCATTGGTCAATTTCTCAGGATAAAAAGAAACTGCTCAGAAAATGACCATTTTATTGAAGAAGCAGATGACCTGTACACCAGATTTAGGGAAAGGGGCTACTCACATCAGTCGCTTAGGCGAGCTAAATCTAGAGCCATGAAAAGTAATCGAACTTCACTGTTGGACAACAAGAAGGCCCCCCCGAGTACCACTGAGGATCACCCGAGAATAATCACTAGGTTTGGCTCTCAGTGGTCCCAGATAAAAGATATTTTACAAGAACATTGGCACATCCTAGAGTCTACCCCCCTAATATCCGACATAGTAGGACCAAAACCCCTTGTCACAGCTAGAAGAGCAAGGAATCTTAATGACATCCTAGTCCAGTCTGAATATAGAAGAACAAAAAACACAAAAAACTGGTTGTTAGATTCAAAACCAATAGTGGGTATGTTTCCGTGCGGCCACTGCAACATCTGCAGCTATGTACAAAAGACTAAAACCTTCCCTAACCCTAGAGGTGGTAGTGATTTTAAAATTAGAAACTTCATCAACTGTTCCTCCACTCGGGTGATCTACGTTTTGACCTGCCCCTGTAACAAAATGTACGTGGGGAAGACCAAACGTGAATTACGAATCAGAGTGAGTGAACATATAACTAGTATTAAAAAGAAAGACGATGACAGACCTATTTCACTACACTTCGCGCAGTTCCACGATAATAATCCTAAGGGACTAATGGTTAAAGGAATCTATATACTTAATTTACCGTCTAGACGGGGTGATTTTGATAATATACTTTTACAAAAAGAAAAAATGTGGACGTACTATTTAAATTCTATGATCCCCTTTGGCCTCAACACTGAATGTACAATGCAACCATTTTTGAAAAAATAATGAAGTCAAATTTGATGTAGGTACTTATCCCCCTTGCTATGTAATTAATCATATAAACATACTGAACTGAGTTATACTTAAATATAGGCAAGTAGCGTTATGAAACCTCCAGTTTCATTCCAGTATCTTAAAAAACATAAAAAAACATGAAAAATAGGTAAAAGTATCCTATTCAGTGTTTTTATGTAACATAAACTCCATCCCGTTCTGTTCTCATGTTCATCTCTATCTATGAGTCATTCAATGCACCTTGTAGTATTTGCTGAAGAGTCATAAGGGACAATGAGCACTTGGTTGCCATCTTGTGGTTAAAAGGGATACTACAGCCAATTGTACCATTTTAATGACACGGCCAGCACACTATAAAAACTGGCAATCTGTAGCTCCTCCTTGCTCTGAGGAAGTTAGCGGGGATTGGCTAACGAAACGCGTCAGCGGTGGTGACGTCAGCACGTCATTTGGGGGAAGCCAGCCCTTCCACAGCATGCCCGTGATGAGCTTTTAACTTCCTGCAGTTTCACCTAGCAGCGTTTGAAGCTAAACGAAGCGGCAAATTTGAAATAACAAGCGGACAGTTATACACACAAGAGGAGCGGCATCACACCAAGGAATTTTCTTGAGAAAAAAGCTTACCAGCACACAAGGGATGGATGAACCAGCAAGCAGGAGTGGGTAAGAAGCCTGTAAAGGCTGATGCATATACAAGCATAAATACAACTTGCCTAAGGAAGTGATGAACTTTCCATGTGAGTCTATAGTCCCCCTGCTTAACTCTGCAAACTTTCCACCCTATGCTGCTACTTGAACTAAGCTTTATAACTGCGCTCCCTGCTATGTGATGCTTTGTGCTGCTTTGCTGCTCTGCTTCAAAAACGCAATGCAATTGATTTTTCCAGCTAAACACGGACTGTTTATGTGGTTCTTTCTGTCCATTGAATTACCCTGATTGGTCAACATATATATGGATACTACAGAAGATCCACAGCTGTTTTAAAATCTTGCTTGAAAACATATGCTGCTACTTTGAACTGCCTTGAGTTTGAATTGACATTATTTCCATTTGGAAACATCCGTCATGGGTATCCATATCTGGTTCTAAATCTAATGATGATGTTTAACCCACAATTTCTGGTTCAAAATATTTAGTTAAAACCGTTATTATCATAGATATGGATATATGCTAAATGTTTAATTGCTGTGGTTTGTGGTTTACACCCCCCTGTTTTTAGGAAGACAACGTTGTCAATTTTAATTCTGGGAATTCCTTTGTGATCTTGTATGAAATTTTTGCTATAGGAATGGGAAGTGGTACTGTTTGCTTAAATTCATTTTTTCAGTTTTACCAATAAAGTGATATATTAAAATCTAACAGCAGATCTCCAGCCGTCCATCTTGTCTCGGGGGGTACCTCTCTGGTTCTTTCAAAGGGGGACCCCATACGGGGGTTTTTTTTACTATATGCTCCAGGTACGGGGGAGATCTAGATTTAGATTTACTGTAAGTCTAGAATCGCTCTGTAGATTCAATTTATATAAACTTCAAAACTATACCTAAAGCAAACCTGGTAGATCCGGGCACCGCCAAAACTTTTTTCTATTGTTGTTCCCAGGATCCTTTGTGATCCATTCTGGTGCCCTGAGGATCCCACCACACCCTTATTTAACTATATAGACATTGAAAATTAGTATTATAAAGATCACCAGGGTAATTCCCCTATACGACCAGGTGCAGAAATGGCTTATATGATAAATGATGAGATTGATCGGGAAATTGATACTGCATTCTCCAGGGGTGGAGAAATAGCAGCAAACGATACTGAACCTCTGAGGAAACTCTTTAAGAATCATAAAAAATTAATGATTAAGTTCCTAAATAGAAAATGGGACATTTCTTCATTAAAATCGCATATAGCAAATAAAGTAATTCCTAGAGGCCTCCGGGAAAAAGTAATCCCAGCAGAGCACCTCCACACCCCAAGATTCTTGGAGGTATGGAAGGATGAGTGCCTTAACCGTGGACTAACGCTTCTGCGACTTATTGTCGCAGAAGAAGAAGCCCAACTACATGAGATCCAGGAGGAACTTGAACAAAGTGCTACATTACTAGAACCCCACAAAGAGGAACTAGACTTTGAAAAAAATAATGAGTACATTAAA
Organism: Lithobates sylvaticus; assembly: GCA_028564925.1. Classification (NCBI taxonomy): domain Eukaryota; kingdom Metazoa; phylum Chordata; class Amphibia; order Anura; family Ranidae; genus Lithobates; species Lithobates sylvaticus. Next base: position 340,003,556 of record CM053026.1, on the reverse strand, counting down.
AAAGAAATTGAGAGGATACAGAAAAACATCAAATATACTAAACAAGAAAAATTCAAACAAAACCTTCTTGACTTGGAAAAAGGGGAGATGTTTGATGTAACCAAACAAACCAGGAATAGAAGCCAATCTAGAGGTAAAAACTATAGGCAACGAAGTAATAATAGAAGAACAGGCTCCTCCTCTGAGAGTGACCGAGAAAATGACAATGTTTCAAAATCGGTCACTTTTTTAGAGGAATTAGAGGGGGAGACCCCCGAGTTAGATCCCAAACAAATGATAACCAGGAGGAAAACAAGAGAGGTAGGAAAAAACGCCATAGACGCAAAAGGAAAAGAGAAGGAAATCCCGACCAAAAATCAGAGGAGAGGGAGACAGAGAGGCCAGAGGAAATACTAGATAAAAAAGTTCAAAATGACACTGTTGACTTCACAGTGGTGAATTTATCTTCGTTTGAATTAAATGAGCATCATACTAAGCTCCTCCAAAAAGGCCTCTCTTTCTCCCCAACTGCCTCCATGACAGAATTTGAGGTATTTAAGGACATCAGTCTCTTCCTGAGAAAAGTACTGTACAAAGCCTGGCATCGCTCCAAACAACTAAACACTCAGGAACCCTCTGATCCCACCATAGAAAAAGAAGAAAGGGAAGCCCTGGAAAATCTTCTCTCCCTTCTCGATGAAAATTATGATTGTAACCAGGAGGAGGACTATAGTCAGCCACTAAGACGAGCAGCAAATCTAACTATACGCTCCACGAAAATGCCAGTATTGGCAAAGCACAAGTGGCTGAAAGTCTTTCTCGACCTAGTTCGCAGGGACCTTGGTAAGGTCAACTGGAACTGGCTGGGTTCTAACAATCTGTCTAGCATGGAGAGAAGAGCTCTAAAAGAACTGGAGGAGGCCCCGGACCTTGTCATAAAGAAAAGCGACAAAGGTGGGAATGTGGTCTTAATGAGCGAGAAACTCTATGAAGATGAGGCACTCAGACTACTAAATGATGAATGTACTTACAAGAGACTCATTACCTCCCCATTTCCCAAACTCATAGAAAGTCTAAACAAAAAACTCAAACTAGGTCTAGAGACAGGCCTTCTCTCGAGGAAGGAATTTGATTTTCTGAAAATAGACAGCCCCACCATTCCCACATTCTACATTATCCCCAAGTTACATAAATCTCTCAGTAATCCACCAGGGAGACCCATTGTCTCTGCCATCAATGGTCCTCTGGAAAAAGTGGGGAAATATGTTGATGCCCTCATTAAAGAAATGATGTATACGCTCCCTTCGTATGTGAAGGACACAGGAGATGTCCTCCGGAGGTTATTAGATTTCAGCTTCCCGGAGGGCTGCCTACTGGTGGGCATTGACGTTGAGAGCCTATACACATCTATACCCCATCCCTGGGGATTGAAAGCTGTGATGTTTTTTCTTGAATTAAATTACCCCACTATGGGGGCACATAATGAATTTATAATTGAACTCTTGGAGTTCATGCTTAACAACAACTGCTTTCAGTTCCTAGGGAAATACTATCTACAACAGAGAGGTACCTGCATGGGGGCTCCGTGGGCACCATCCTACGCATGCCTCCATCTGGGGCTTTGGGAATACGACCTGATATACAAATCCTCTATGTACCTCAGCCACTGCCTCATGTGGCTGAGGTACATAGATGATGTATTGATGGTATGGAGGGGAACCACGGAGGAACTCCTGAAATTTATGTCAGAACTTAATAACAATGACAGAAACATTAGATTGACATTTGTCTATAGTGCCAACATGCTTTCGTTTTTAGATCTTCAGCTGATAATTGAGGATCAGAAAATAATTACTAGGACATTTAGAAAAGCCACTGCGGCAAATACCCTCCTCCAGGCCCAGAGCCACCACCCACGTTCTTTGATCAATGGTATACCCATTGGTCAATTTCTCAGGATAAAAAGAAACTGCTCAGAAAATGACCATTTTATTGAAGAAGCAGATGACCTGTACACCAGATTTAGGGAAAGGGGCTACTCACATCAGTCGCTTAGGCGAGCTAAATCTAGAGCCATGAAAAGTAATCGAACTTCACTGTTGGACAACAAGAAGGCCCCCCCGAGTACCACTGAGGATCACCCGAGAATAATCACTAGGTTTGGCTCTCAGTGGTCCCAGATAAAAGATATTTTACAAGAACATTGGCACATCCTAGAGTCTACCCCCCTAATATCCGACATAGTAGGACCAAAACCCCTTGTCACAGCTAGAAGAGCAAGGAATCTTAATGACATCCTAGTCCAGTCTGAATATAGAAGAACAAAAAACACAAAAAACTGGTTGTTAGATTCAAAACCAATAGTGGGTATGTTTCCGTGCGGCCACTGCAACATCTGCAGCTATGTACAAAAGACTAAAACCTTCCCTAACCCTAGAGGTGGTAGTGATTTTAAAATTAGAAACTTCATCAACTGTTCCTCCACTCGGGTGATCTACGTTTTGACCTGCCCCTGTAACAAAATGTACGTGGGGAAGACCAAACGTGAATTACGAATCAGAGTGAGTGAACATATAACTAGTATTAAAAAGAAAGACGATGACAGACCTATTTCACTACACTTCGCGCAGTTCCACGATAATAATCCTAAGGGACTAATGGTTAAAGGAATCTATATACTTAATTTACCGTCTAGACGGGGTGATTTTGATAATATACTTTTACAAAAAGAAAAAATGTGGACGTACTATTTAAATTCTATGATCCCCTTTGGCCTCAACACTGAATGTACAATGCAACCATTTTTGAAAAAATAATGAAGTCAAATTTGATGTAGGTACTTATCCCCCTTGCTATGTAATTAATCATATAAACATACTGAACTGAGTTATACTTAAATATAGGCAAGTAGCGTTATGAAACCTCCAGTTTCATTCCAGTATCTTAAAAAACATTAAAAAACATGAAAAATAGGTAAAAGTATCCTATTCAGTGTTTTTATGTAACATAAACTCCATCCCGTTCTGTTCTCATGTTCATCTCTATCTATGAGTCATTCAATGCACCTTGTAGTATTTGCTGAAGAGTCATAAGGGACAATGAGCACTTGGTTGCCATCTTGTGGTTAAAAGGGATACTACAGCCAATTGTACCATTTTAATGACACGGCCAGCACACTATAAAAACTGGCAATCTGTAGCTCCTCCTTGCTCTGAGGAAGTTAGCGGGGATTGGCTAACGAAACGCGTCAGCGGTGGTGACGTCAGCACGTCATTTGGGGGAAGCCAGCCCTTCCACAGCATGCCCGTGATGAGCTTTTAACTTCCTGCAGTTTCACCTAGCAGCGTTTGAAGCTAAACGAAGCGGCAAATTTGAAATAACAAGCGGACAGTTATACACACAAGAGGAGCGGCATCACACCAAGGAATTTTCTTGAGAAAAAAGCTTACCAGCACACAAGGGATGGATGAACCAGCAAGCAGGAGTGGGTAAGAAGCCTGTAAAGGCTGATGCATATACAAGCATAAATACAACTTGCCTAAGGAAGTGATGAACTTTCCATGTGAGTCTATAGTCCCCCTGCTTAACTCTGCAAACTTTCCACCCTATGCTGCTACTTGAACTAAGCTTTATAACTGCGCTCCCTGCTATGTGATGCTTTGTGCTGCTTTGCTGCTCTGCTTCAAAAACGCAATGCAATTGATTTTTCCAGCTAAACACGGACTGTTTATGTGGTTCTTTCTGTCCATTGAATTACCCTGATTGGTCAACATATATATGGATACTACAGAAGATCCACAGCTGTTTTAAAATCTTGCTTGAAAACATATGCTGCTACTTTGAACTGCCTTGAGTTTGAATTGACATTATTTCCATTTGGAAACATCCGTCATGGGTATCCATATCTGGTTCTAAATCTAATGATGATGTTTAACCCACAATTTCTGGTTCAAAATATTTAGTTAAAACCGTTATTATCATAGATATGGATATATGCTAAATGTTTAATTGCTGTGGTTTGTGGTTTACACCCCCCTGTTTTTAGGAAGACAACGTTGTCAATTTTAATTCTGGGAATTCCTTTGTGATCTTGTATGAAATTTTTGCTATAGGAATGGGAAGTGGTACTGTTTGCTTAAATTCATTTTTTCAGTTTTACCAATAAAGTGATATATTAAAATCTAACAGCAGATCTCCAGCCGTCCATCTTGTCTCGGGGGGTACCTCTCTGGTTCTTTCAAAGGGGGACCCCATACGGGGGTTTTTTTTACTATATGCTCCAGGTACGGGGGAGATCTAGATTTAGATTTACTGTAAGTCTAGAATCGCTCTGTAGATTCAATTTATATAAACTTCACAACTATACCTAAAGCAAACCTGGTAGATCCGGGCACCGCCAAAACTTTTTTCTGAGATGTATATAAAGTGCGGCGCTCAAAATGTTTGATAATGAATGCCAAACATTTAATGTAAGATGGTATATATTAGAAATAAATATATATCAAATTGGTAAAAAAGTATATATAAATGACCAGTATTAGGAATGTGAATTCTATATATGATATCTTAAAATCATAAAGTAACCATAATATATAGTGAATCATACAAGTGACAATTGTAAAAAACACAAATTAGTGCAAAAAAATGCGATCTAATATAAGTATCACGAATGAACCGATGATAAATCACAAAATCACATAAATAAAAATCTAAATAAATCAATAATAATACACCAAAATTGTGACATAAGTGAATATTATAAAGGCATAAAGTGACACGTACGGCTTGTCTGATGTGCTCCGTCACCAACTGGAAGAAGGCTTACCAACTGTCGTGGACTCAGGTAGGCTTACGCCGTATTAGTCAACGGCGCTGGATGGTGTTTTGATTACACCGATAGAAGCAGCTACTCCCGGTTAAGATGTATAATGGCCACAGACAAGGCTATGCACTGAATGATCCGAAGGAACTCAAGGTGAAGGTATTAAGCGGTGTACCATATGGTTCATCCCCAGTGGTGGTACCGACAATAAAAGAGTGAAACCATATAGTGTAATACCGTCAGGCAATTTCAAAATTTATTAAAAAACAAGTGGATGGGTACTCACATGTACAAAGAGACATTTAGGCATGTATACGATTTTGGCAGCAATGGCATCAGCAAATCATCTTCCAACGCGTTTCGCCTCAGGCATCATCAACCCAGATGTTGCCCAACTGAGGCGAAACGCATCGGAATCTTCTTCCATCTTCTTCTTCCTCCAATCTGCTTCTTCTTGCTCGGTCTTCTCGTCCGGCATCTTCTTCCATGGCGTCGGCGTCTCTTCTTCTGTGTCGGGCCGCTCCGCTGACAGGTCTTTTATAACGGAGGGCGGGGCCACCTGGTGACCCCGCCCCCTCTGACGCACGGGGACGTCATGGAGACTTCCCTATGGCTTTCCCCATGACGTCAGAGGGGGGCGGGGTCACCATGTGGCCACGCCCTCCGTTATAAAAGACCTGTCAGACACAGCGAAGCCTCACACAGCGGGAGCCTCCCATTGCGAGGAGCAGCCCAAGAAGGGACGCCGACGCCATGGAAGAAGATGCCGGACGAGAAGACCAGAGCAAGAAGAAGCGGATCGGAGGAAGAAGAAGATGGAAGAAGAAGATGGAAGAAGATGCCGGAAGGAGAAGATGAAGAAACCGAAGGATGAAGAAAGGAAGAAGGAAAAAGACCAGAAGAAAGAAGATGAAAGAAGATTTTAATAAAGGAATTGTCAAAGACCGTCTCCTGTCATTTTTACAATTTTTGTCACTTTTTGGGTGAAATGGTAGGGGTACTTTTGTACCCCCTTACCATTTCACACAGGGGGGGGGTCGGGATCTGGGGTCCCCTTGTTAAAGGGGGCTTCCAGATTCCAATAACCCCCCCGCCCGCAGACCCCCACAACCAATGGCCAGGGTTGTGGGGAAGAGGCCCTTGTCCTCATCAACATGGGGACAAGGTGCTTTGGGGGGGACCCCAAAGCACCCTCCCAATGTTGAGGGCATGTGGCCTGGTACGGTTCAGGAGGGAGGGGTCCCCCCTCTTTTCCTCTGGCCTGCCAGGTTGCGTGCTCGGATAAGGGTCTGGTATGGATTTTGAGGGGGACCCACGCCATTTTTTTTGGCCGGGGTTCCTCTTAAAATCCATCCCAGACCTCAAGGGTCTGGTATGGATTTTGAGGGGGACCCCACGCCATTTTTATTTTTTTGGGCTGTGGTTCCCCTTAATATCCATAGCAGACCTGAAGGGCCTGGTAATTGAATTTGGGGGGACCCCCACGCTTTTTTTTTTTTTTTTTTTATCAATTACTTTTTTTTATCAATGACTTTCAATGAATGACTGTTCAAGTGATATTAAATAGCTTTTTTTCCTGCAAAAATGACACTTTGTGCAGGGACAGTTCTAAGCACGGGAAACATGCGCCCCTTCACAGGCATACTATAGACACCCCCCAGGTACGAAACTTAAAGGAATATTACACTTTTATTGTTTCACTTTAAGCATTATTAAAATCACTGCTCCAGAAAAAACGGCCGTTTAAAAAAAATCTTTTTTGCATTCATACATGTCCCCTGGGGCAGGACCCAGGTCCCCAAACACTTTTTATGACAATAACATGCATATTGGCCGTTATAATTAGCACTTTAGATTTCGAACGTTCTCGTCCATTGTAATTAATATGGTTCTTAAGTTAGCACGAACTTTAGGTCCGTTCGCAGGTTCTGGTTTGAACCGAACCCGGGGGTGTTCGGCTCATCCCTAATATATACTCTGCATGTAGCATAGACTATATTCAGTCAGTGCAGGCAGTGTATTAAAATATATATTTGTGTGTCTCATATAAGGCAGAACAGCAGAAGAAAGAGGAGGACTTCCTTTCCTCTCAAGGCCCCTTTATCCAGATAGCATTCTTTTGGGCCCACCAACCACACAGGAAGAAGAGGAGGAGGAGGATTGTGTCAGCATGGATGTAGAGGATAACACTCAGCAGCAGTCTTCAAGGGATAGTTTTCAGTCCCCAGAAACCCAAGGAGTTGTACGTGGCTGGGAGGAGGTAGTTCATGTGATCCTTAGTGACCCAGAGGACCCAGAATTGAATGCCTCTGCAAACTTACACTACATGGCCTCCCTGATTCTGCAAAGCCTGCGAAAGGACCCTAGAATTCGTGGCATCCAGGAGAGGGATCATTACTGGCTGGCAACCCTTCTTGATCCACGTTACAAGGGTAAGTTTGAAACATCTTCAGGAGGCCTTGAAGAAAGGTTTGTGCAATGCATTTGCAGACCCTGGGAGGTTACCATTTCCTGGTGCTGGACAACGTGTTGCTGAGGCTTCGTTCAGTCAGAGGAAGAGCGGTGGAGAAGGTGGCCGTCTGACCGATGCCTTTAAAAATAATTTCAGTCCTTAGCATCCTTAGTCCTTAGCACTTAGCATCAAGCAACCATCGCCAGCGTCTGCATTATATAGTGCAGGAATATCTAGGGGCAAGAGCAGACTTGGGGACCTTTCCAACAGAGCATCCACTGGGTTACTGGGTCTTGAGGATGGACCACTGGCCAGAAGTTGCTCAATATGCAATTGAGCTACTGGCCTGTCCTGCATCCAGCGTGCTTTCTGAACGCACATTCAGTGCTGCTGGAGGGTTTGTAACGGATCAAAGTGTGCGCCTGTCCACAGACTCCGTTGATGGGCTCACATTCATAAAAATTAATCAGTCTTGGATCAGCAGCTACCAAGCACTTGATGCTGATGTAAATGATTGAATTTGCTATGGATGTGGGATCCCTAGAAGACTGCCTATGCTGACTATCCTATTCCTCCTCAATCTTGATGATGCTAGCTTCCAACAATGTTTTTGGTTTAGGGCACCGCCACCACCACTCAGGTGGTATGCCACTGTTTAACATTGATCTAATATTTCACAGCAGGGCCCATTCCTGCACCCAACATGAGTATCTGTGAGGGGTTACAGTGTTTTGGCACCACCCCCACCACCCAAGGCCCACTTTTTCTGCCCCTGTTTAACAGGGGCATGCAATTACATTTGTTGATATAATATTTCACAGCAGGGCCCGTTCCTGTGCCCAACAAGAGTAACTGTGAGGGCTTACTGTGTTCTGGTATCATAAGGCCAAGTTTTTCTGCAGAGTATATAGGGTAGGCCGTATAGTATATATACTGCTGTTCAGAGTATATAGTGCCTGGGGGACCCCCACGCCATTTTTTAAAGGCCCCTGAAGTGCCTGGTATGGATTTTGGGGGAACATTCACGCCTTTTTTTTTGGGGTATTTTTATCTATATTGCCGGGATCCGACAATACATTACAGCCGCGAGCAGTTTTAAATTACATTTTTTTCCTGTAGAATTGTCATTTTGCTGTGGTACTGTTATAAACATGGGAAAGATGTGCTACTTTATAGGCATACTAAGGGCACCCCCCAGGCACGATATATAAAGGAATATTTCATTTTTATTATTTCACTTTAAGCATTATCAAAATCCATTTTAACTCCACCATTTATTTCCTGTTTTTATTCAGTGCTCCATTTGCTGTCTATAGTCCCATGTCTTGTTACACTGTAAAAAAATATTGTGCTGGGTCTACTCGAATAAATTGAGGCAACTATTTGCATCAGCTTTTTAAGTACTGTCAACTAAACTTATTAGACTTTTCATATTTTCAACTTTGTTGTTTTAAGTAAAGCCAACACCTTGGCACCCGTGATGTTTTGAAACTACATTTCCCATGATGCTCATGCACTCTGCAGTGTAGTGGAGCATCTTTGGAAATGTAGTTCCAAAACATCTGGGGTGCCAAGGTTCACCATCACTGTTATAGACCACAGTGTTTTAAGTTAGGAATACATACATTAACTTGTCTGGAACTATAGTTTTAAGTAAAGCCAACAACATTTTTCCAATTTATAGATTGTAAAGCCAACTCCATTTTTCAAATAGGTTTAAGTAAAGCCTACTAAATGTTTTCAGTTTATAGACCATCAGTTTAAGTTAGGAATACATACATTAACTTATTGATTTATTTCAGGTATGTATATAGCACTGTCAATTTACACAGCGCTTTACATATACATTCACATCAGTCCCTGTGCTCAAGGAACTTACAGTCTAAGATCCCTAACTCACATTCATACATACACATACTAGCGCCAATTTAGACAGGAGCCAATTACTCTATAAGCATGTCTTTTGAGTGTGGGAGGAAACCCGAGTACCCAGAGGAAAACTATGCAGGCACAGGGAGAACATGCAAACTCCATGCAGATAATTTAGTGGTCGGGATTTGAACCAGCAACCCCTTTGCTGCAAGGTGAAAGTGCTAACCACTACACCACTGTGCTAACCACTACACCACTCTGGAACCATAGTTTTAAGTGATATTAACTTTATTTTTTTAAGTTGGTAAAACTTATTTATCAAATGTATTTGATATATGTTTGGAGATTTTTATTTAATATTAAAACAATAATATGTTTTAAAAAAAAAAGGAAAAGTCTCATGAAACAGGCTTTCAAAACAAATTAACATTTATTATTTATAATAAAGAAGACTTCCGATAACCGTCAAATCCTGTTTAAACTGTGATCAGCTGTGATTGGACACAGCTGGTCACATGGTAAAGAGCACTGTTTGTAGTGTGAAACGCGTCAACTGTTCTGTCTGTTCTGCTGTGGCATGTATTTTTGATCCTGTGTTTTTTTGAATAAAAGGCAATTAATTCAGAGTGTGGCTGTCCAGAAATACTTCCTATCTATTGCTATTGCTATATGCATTGCCAGTACCTGTGGCTTCTAAACTGGTGAAGAGGTTCCGCACTGGGAACCAGATTGCACTTGCGGTTCCCATGCAAGCTGAATTTTCGAAAATGCTGCAGGGACCTTTTTCCTGTGTTTCAGGAGGCACAGCAGCCTCCTGACCCACATATGAACCTAGTGTAAAGCAGGTTTAGCCATGAGTTTCTAATCAAATCCTAGTTGCACAGAATTCTATTTTCATTTTTCAATGACACTATTAAAAAATCATTACCTGCATGTCCTCTAAACACATTTAAATGGAGGTTTGACAGTGCCAGTGCGATTTAGGCCTTACAAATACCTGTCAGAAGGATGTGGAACAATTTTAGACATCTAGTTGAAGGTGGCAGGGGCCCATTATTGGAAGCATGAAGGGGGCTGTTGCTAAAAGCTTGGCAAACATAAATCAGTACAGTAAGCTACTGCTGTGCAGTGACATTTTAAAGCAGAACTAAACCTCCTTCATCTTTTACAGCCAAAAAATCTGCCATCTTAACCTCTGTTTGATCTGTAGTTGACATGGTGCTGCACATGTGATCAGTTATAATAGCAGCCATTTAATGGCTTGACAGTTTGGTTGAGAGTACAAGAACCTATGATGGTATGCCTTGAATGCAACTGTTTTGAGAAGCAGTTAAAATTGATGGGTTTAGTTCCACATTAAGACCAATGCCTTATTGTGTAACAGTAACCAACAGGGAAACCATTGTTGCCAAGTTCAAGTCAAATAGGGCACATGTGCTGAACAGAAAAGTAGGAAGGGTCACCTTTGCAGCGTCAACACAATGGTAGCGGGATCTGAAAAAAAAAAAAACATCAGAGTAAACAAAACAGCAGGGTAGTTGAAAGATATAAAGAATTAAGCAGAATAAAATTAAGGTCGATAAAAGAAACAAAAAAGCTTTTGATAAGAGGCACAGAGGTTAACATTTACTGTACCAGTCAAAATGTAAGGAAAAAAGCCTACAGGTCAGCAACATAAATTACATGTACTTTTTCTGTTGAAGGGAAGGTCAACCTTCCTCTTTTTCTTTTTGCTTGGACCAATGTGCAATAGTTGAATGTGGTCACAGTGCTTTCCCAGCAAACCAATATATGGTGATTTTTTTTTTTAAGTTATATTTTTAAAGATATGTGTGGAGTGGTAATTATACAGTATTTTATTTGTTTTTTCTTTGTTTCTACATAGCTATTTTTCATGCTAATTCTAGTAAGTGAGTAAATTATGTCATCATGACATAAAAGCTAATTCACATATTAATGTCCACACTGGACAGCAATAATCTCAGCCACACAGATATTGAACATTAGGCAATGTAGAATGAAATCTGTTTAAAAAGTAGTTGCAAGAGAATATCATTTTAAAAAGTCCTTGCTCAGAAGAAGATGAATTCTGAAATCTTTAGTCTCACACCATGAAATGCTTGGCTCAGACTCTTCAGCAAGCCATGACAGAAAAACATTAACACATCAGATTGGGAGAAAGGGACCCATATAGGGTGAAACATTATATAAAAATCTATTTTCTGCTGAAATTGTCATTCTTATCTTTTGTTGCACACCTCTGTTGCATCTACATTTCAGCTGGAGCTTTTTCACATTATATAACCATCTTTCTTTTTTTTTTGTGAATCCAATAGTGCTTAACTGAGGGATTTTTTTTAAGTACTAAGTGTACACACATACTCCAGATCCACCCTCGTCCCCTTTACAACCAGTCTCAATCTCTTTAATAACTACAGTGTCAACAGAGATAATGAAAGTTACATCCTAATAACCACTGGTATAATTTTGAAGGATATGGGCGTCCTCAGGGTCCTTGGTTTATGTGTTACTTCAGCCAATTCTGTACCCAATAGGCTGCAAAACCTTGGACAATTTGTGTCATGATCAATGGTCAGGCTTGAAGACCAGTTGCTATAGCAGTAGTGAAACTACCACTGACCAGCAGGATAGGTACACAGGCAGTCACCCTTGTGAATGACATAGGCTCATCTGAGGTATAGAGTCTAAGTACTAACCAGTGTTTACCAGAGCTCCTGATGGTGAAGATGGATTTTGCTGCGTGTTGGTACCAGGTCGCGGTCCTCAGGATCGCCCCACCAGGAGATGAGCAAGTCGGGTGGGAAACTACAAAGCAAATGAGGTTTAATATTAAAAATGTAAAGTAATGCACTTGGGGGCTACAAGTATGAGTGCAAGTGACTCGCTAGGGGTAGACCCTTTGGGGGAATTGTGGATGGAAAAGGAAAAGAGGTCCTATTAGATCCCAGGGTCAGCGATAGCATACAATGCCAAACTGCAGCATGCAAAGCTAGGAGACTATTAGCATGCATTAAAAAGGGTATCTACTCAAGAGATAAAACTATAATTCTATCGCTATACAAAACACTGGTTAAGCCACCTCTTGAATATGCCATCCAGATCTGGTCACCAGTTCTCAGGAAGGATGTGCTTGATCTGGATAGAGTCTAGAAAAAGGCAACAAAGCTGGGAAGTGCACCTGCGTGAGAGTTCCAAGATGGCCGTCTGAGCCCAAAGCTCCACACCATGCCAGACCAGCGGCGCCTGCAGCGACTTCTAGTTCTACCCAGGGCCAACCTTAGTAAGGGATTCATTCCCCCAAACCACAGGGGAACACCCCTGAATGCAAAACCCAGCTGACAGGCGTAATCTGGGTTCGGATTTCAAAGCCTCCACCCGGACTGGGTGTACCAAGATGGCCGCCGCAGCCACAGAAAAACTCATGCTCAAGACACAGAAGGAACAAAGGAAAGTGCCACCCTGGACTACACCCCTGCGACTCATGGATATGGCCATCAGGCTATGACACCCTCACTGGCCTCCACAGAATCCCTACTCCGCCACTCCTTTGGAGACCAGGCTTTCTCCCCTGCAGGGCCTGCAGTATCCACCTACACTGACTTTCCTAAACATGACATCCCAGCCCAAGACCATCCCTTTGACGCAGCAGACCTTTATCACAAACTATCAGCCCTCCTGGATAGGGGATTGGCATCCACAGCAGCCAAAATCACAGGAGACATAAAAGCAGACCTCCAAAATATAGGCTCCAGGATGGAAGCAATTGAAAGCAAACTGGATCAGACCGCAGCCGTATCTAATCAGAACTCTGACCTTATCCAAACTCTCCATGAACAAATGGACACTGCCTTATCGCACATAGACGACTTCGAAAACAGGTCCAGAAGGTATAATTTCAGGATCTGGGGACTGCCGGAGTCAATCCTGGCTGTCACAGCGGCGACACAAGACATAATGAAAACACTGATACCGAATGTCCTGCAACACCGCCTGGAGCTGGACAGATCCCATAGAGCCCTGGGACCCCCCAGGAAGTATGGCTCCCCCAGAGACATCAAAGGCCAAGCCCCACTTCTACGCAGTTAAAGAAGAGTTTATGAAACAATCTCAAGCCATGCCCCTAGGTGACATGCCAAGGCCACCCAGGAAACCACTACTGTCTGCTCTATCCCAGAAGGACATCAAATATAGTAAGCAAATATAGTAAGCAGTAAAATTCTCCTATAAAGGTCAAAATCAAGCCTTCTTCAACTTCGCTATGGGAGAAAAGCTCCTACTCAGCCTGAACATAATCTCTCAAGAAATGGATGTGGAGACATTGTCCTCCACTTCAGGATCCACCAAAAGACTGCCACCAGCAAGTCCACTGACTCCCCTATGGAACAAGCCGAAGACTCAAAGATCTACACACAATGGCCCTCCATGAATAGCCCTCTTCTGAAAAGTTTCGGTCTTGGACAGATGTCTGTCCACACATTCGACCATTCGCCTTTTGGATATGACCGACTCCATTTCCAGGAGTTGTCTCTCCTATAATCCTCCTATGTTCCCTCAACAGTTCTGTTTTTGTTTGACAGTTTTCCCTTGGCTACCAGAGGCGGGAATCCCAGCAGCCCACTCTCCGCTATGGCAGAGGGTGGACAATCTCAAAGAACTGGCTAATGACTTCCGCACTGGAGCCATATGGGCTACAATTGCTGACCCACCTGGTCCACTTCCCCTCCCCATCTTTAATATCAGGGTGGGGGGGGTCCTACCATGGATGGGTCCTGGGGTCATTTGATCCCCCACTACGGCTATAATTTTGCTTAATTAATGTCCGCAATTTTTGTCGTTAACACGAGTTTAACTTTTAGAATTTTAAAGGGAGCCCTGGTTTGGGGTGGCTCACATGTGCCTCCTCCTATCCCTTAGACTCCTTCCAGTTTCCGTGGGACAGGACTTCCTAGCTTTTCTGGTTCGTATATTTTTTGGTTTTTTTTCTCTTCTCCTTGTGAGATGGTCCCTAGGGTCCCCCCCCCCCCCTGGGTCCAGATAGCAGCCTAGGGAGAAAACCCCCTCTCTTACTGTCCCTCTTCCTTATTCTTTCTCCTATTGAGTATCTCCTAATTATTTTGTTTCTTTCAGAAACTCACCTCGCCTGGCATACACAGTTTACTAGATACCAAATGCTCTGACATGGAAGCCCCTCTACATGCATCCAATGTAAAAGAATCCCTCAGGTAAGTGACGGCAGATCCACCTGCGCTCCTCAATTCTGGTGTCATGGCTAACACCACACTGAACATCCTAAAGGTTGCCACTCACAACGTTCAAGGCATAAATTCACCTCTTAAACGCAGAATTGTTTTAAACAATTACAAATCTTCAAAATTGGTTTAACCCATTTTCCGGCTCGCTACAGTCCCAAGTTCCTACACTCCCTCTTCCCTAATTTGTATCTAGCTAACGCTGAAAATAAAACGAAGGGGATATCCATCATATTTTAAAAATCATGCAAATTCGACTGGCTCTCAGACACTAGAGACCCGGAGGGCAGATTCATCTTGGTTAAGGGAACGATCTATACACCCTAATTTCATACTACACCCCCAACAAAGGACAAGAGGCATTCTTTAGACATCTTTTTGACACCCTAGCCCCCATCCTGGAGGGCACAGTAATTTTTGATGTGGACTCCAACGTAGCCTTTGATCAGGGATTAGATAAATCTAAACTACCTGGAACCCAACTGACCCGCCCGAAAATAGCCAAGCTAATACATGCCCAGGGCATGGCAGACATCTGGAGAGAGCTGAACCCATTGTGGTGGAAATCTGGCTGTATGCAAAGCACACAGGCACATCTCTTGTGCTAATAAGCACACATTTCCGTCTTTATGATACCGTACCTATCATTTCATTCCTCCCCAGTTCCCCAGTAAAGAGACATCACCACATTCTTACGTCCTCATCTCAGCATGGCTCCCTCACACTAGCCAGCTTCGTTCTTTTATTCACAGACAACAAAAGAAATTACAAAGGAGAGGAATTGGCTCCAACAGCCAATAGCCTCCTACACAGATTGTGACCTCACAGGAAATGAACAACACAGGATGTGAATGACCATATAAGGACATGACCAAACAAAGACATGATACAGAATAAATTAATTTATACAATAACCAATGAACAATGACTACAATTCCGCTTATTATGCATTGTTCCAGAGAACAATGCATACCTGGATTATGCTACCCTTCCTTGTAGATGGAAGGCTATTAGCATGTGCACGCTGCGAATCTTGATGTGCTGATCAGACACAGTAGAGACAATGAGCGTACATCGGCCCATAACCGATCCTTGCAGAGCAAACATATAGTCTGTGCAATGCCAATCTCAACCAGCGTCAGTCTGCCCCAGTCAGCTCTTTAGAGAGGCCTGCGGGAGTGCTAACACTGGGAGACTCTTATGACAATACATTAAAATACATCTTCATAACATTTTCCACAACACCATCTACGCGAGACTTCATACACTACACCAATCCTCACAACTCATATGCTAAGATCGATCATCTTTTAGTCCCAATTCACATTATTCCACTTATTGTAAAAAATCCCATATTAGAGATACGGTCCTGTCTGACCACTTAATAGTGATAATGTCAATTCACTTACAATCCCCAAAATCTGGTCAAAGGCACTGGAGACTGAATGAGTCCATCCTCTCTGACTCCAGTAAAGTTGCTATGATAGATAAAATCACTGCAGGAATACTTTCACTTTAACAATATTGATGGAACCTCTGCGGAGACCTTGTGGGCAGCCCCGAAGACCTACATCAGAGGGGAAATAATTTAGCTGGCCACGCAAATAAAACTAGAAAAAGAGGCTGACATCGAGAAATTAGACAAAGCTTACACAACGTTACGAGCCCAACACAAAAAGGACCCGTCTCCTACTACAATGGCCCAATTCGATAAAGCCAGGCTGGAACTCAACTTAGCACTCATGGTAAAAGTTGAAAAACAAATTTGCTGGAATAAAAATAGATTTTATACCCAGAAAGACAGGCTGGGTTCCATGCTGGCAGCCAAATTGTCACCCCGAATTCAGTCGTATGTAATGCCAAAGATAAGAATCCCAGGACAGGGCACCACGGCTAACCCCTTGAACATTTTAGAAGCATTCCACGATTTCTACGCCATACCCTCCCTTTCCCCAGAACACAAAGACATTCTTGAAGCATCCTTCACTGAGGGGGAGGTGTTGGGAGGGATCAAGGACCTTAGGAGGGGGTCAGCCCCTAGACCAGATGGACTTTCAAACCCCTACTACAAAAACGTTAGCTAACGCCGTGGTTCCTCACTTAACAAAATTCCTTAACGCCAACACTCAGGGTGACGCAATGGACACCCAAATCAATACAGCTTATATTACGGTTATACCAAAACCAGATAAAAATCCGGAACAAGTTAGCAACTATCGTCCAATATGCCTTATCAATAGCGACTTGAAAATCCTTACCAAAATTCTAGCCAACTGCTTAGCCTCTTTCGCTAATACCTGCATCGATAAAGATCAAGTAGGTTTCATCCCAGGCATACAGGGCCCTGACCAGATTAGAAGGGCAATTAACATAGTTTCCATACTCCAGACCAATTGGGATGGGGGAACCTAAACAATGGGGCATGCTTCTTTCTTTAGACCTACACAAGGCCTTTGACTCGGTCTCCTGGCCCTACATCTTTGCTCTCCTATAACGGTGGGGCTTTGGCAGACGCTTCATGGGCTTAATTCATGCTCTATACTCACAACCTAAAGCTTTTATCTGGTTTACGGATATTACTCCAAGCCAATAGCATATAGTGAAAGGAACCAGACAAGGTTGCCCACTCTCACCGCTAATTTTTGCATTAGCAATTGAAACCCTAGCCATCTCAATTCACCAAAACCCAAACATAAAAGGGGTATCATGTGGCCCTCAAACACATAAATGCGGTCTCTTTGCGGACGATATTCTCCTATTCCTCACCTCCCCTATAACCTCCCTCCCAAACTTATGTCACACATTACAAGATTTTGCTAAGATATCGGGCCTCCAAGTTAACTACTCCAAGTCTCAAGCACTAAAAATGTCTCTACAGCCTGATACACTAGCCCTTTTACAAAAATCCCTTAAATTCGAATGGAGCGAGTCTTCCATTGGATATCTAGGAATTAATTTGACAGCTAAGACTGAAGCCCTCTATGCAAGTAATTACCCCCCTATGTACTGTAAACTTGAATCAGACCTTGTGTCCTGGTCCAAAAATAACCTATCATGGCTGGGGAGGATAAACTCTATAAAAATGACGCTGCTCCCCAGACTGCTCTATCTGTTTTGCTCTCTCCCCATCCCAATCAAGAGGGACCACATCAAATCCTTCCAAAGCAAGCTACTGAAATTCACCCGGGGAAAGGCTGGCTATAGAATCCCTCAACAAGCTTTATACTCACATAGAAGAAAGGGAGGTTTGGGCTTACCTCAACTCCACAAGTACTATCTAGCTGCCAGACTTGCCCAACTATCTATAGTCTATTCCAGATTCGAGAAACCAGACTGGGTACAAATAGGAAAACAAGCAGTCCCACGCTACACCCTGGATTTCCTACTTCGGAGCCGCCCAAAAAACCGACCACTGATTTTGGCCCCTACCTTGTCCCATTCTTTTGTCCTTTGGGACGCTATGTGCTCATCAACAGCCCTGGTGTTAGCTAGTAAACCGCTAACACATCTATTTAACAACCTGGACTTCCCCCCGGGAATGAATATTATAGCGTTTAAATGGTGGTTGGACAAGGGACTGTACCGAATTGGACATTTTTTCACGGCTACAGGCCCTTTCACCCTTAATCGCTGCATCAAAAAGCTGGACCTACCCGTTTCTGAATGATTCAGGTTTGGACAAATAGCACATTTCTTGCACTCACTCTGGAAGGATAAACCACTCCCACCGAGGTTCACGGAGTATGAACTTTGGTGTGGACAAGCCATGGATCAGAAGGGGGGAGTTTCGATAATCTGCTCGTCACTTACTTTACCTAACTCTAAAACTTCCTTTATTAATTCCGGAGAGGCTGATTTTCAATTCCAGTGGGACCAGGGGAGCTGGCAGATGACTTTTTTAAAGGTATCCTAAATACTACTCCAGTTTGGAAGTGCTCCCTAGATGGTACAATACCCCCTCTAGACTGGCCTCCATTTTTCCTTCGGCAGATCCTCTATGCTTCAGAGGTTGCCAACTCACAGGTACAATGGCCCACATATGGTGGGATTGCCCCAGAATACGCTCCTTCTGGAAAAAAAATTCCCATCATACCTAGTCATGTCTGTGAATGTCAGAGTTTTACAATGCCTCATGGGATGTGTAGGTCCGTAACAGCTGGAGAGCCATAGTCTGAAGATTCCTGATCATTCTAGCATGTCTTTAAAAAGGATGTTTTTTTATGTGCCTTGTTTAATGCCCAAGACATTTCGTTTGGAAAATACAAGTGGGTCATGACATTCCAAATTTGGCACTTAAGATGGTCATGCACTATGCAATCTAAATTGGCCAATCGCTGTACAACTCGATATTTAGGCAAAATATGTAATAGGAAGACGCAGTTGAACAATTAATTCAAATTATAGGAAATCAGACAGGCTCTTGCTCTAAATCTAATTTATGTAAGATCTAACTGATTGTAGTGTATGACCACCTTTAACCCCTTGCCGACCGCCGCACACCAATATACGTCGGGAGAATGGCACGGGTGGGCAAATGGCCGTACCTGTACGTCCCTCCCTCCCCCTGTGCATGCGGTGGTCGGATTCGTTAGAGAACCGATCAGTCCTCAGGCCCAGGCCAATGATTTATGGCCTGAACTTTCTGATCGGTCCTGACGAATGAAATCCTTCCCCTGCCTGTGTAAGTGTAAACACAGAGAGGGGAAGTGATGTCATCTCTCCTCATGGAGTCTTTTCGATTCCGGTGAGAGGAGAGAGAACGTCTAACAGTGAGTTGCACAACACTACACTAACACCAGTACACATAGGTACACTTGTCACCCCCGATCGCTCCCTCCAGTTAACCCCTTCACTCCCTGTCACTGTGTCACCAATTGCAGTTTTCAGATTTTTCATTGATCACTGCATTGGTGTCATTTGTGACTGTAATAAGTGTTAGGGCAGTTAGTAGTAGGCCCAGGTAGGTCTAGGGTAAAATATAGAAAAAAGGTAACACCGCGCTAGAACTTAGAAAATTAATAAGTATGTGTCATACAGACAAAGTGAACAATGAAAAATAAAAGTGAATGGAATAAAGCAGCAGCTAAAAAAAATGTGAGATATACACATTACCAGAACAATAATAAACAAAAAGCCGCGCTATGTAAATTGATGTGACTAAATACACGTGATAGTAAAAACATACAATTGACTGTACCAAAGTATCATAAAACACAAAAAATAATATTTGTGCAACTATGCGTACCACATAAATGGTTGAACCATATTAGTGCAATAAACCATAAAGTCCTTAGGTAATAAAAAAGTCCAAAATAATAATAATAACACCAGTGAGTGTCCAAAAAGATGAAGATAATATGACAGTGTGATGTCCAACTAGTGCCACAAAACTTGGAATGAATATCACCAATGCGTGTGATCCACCACCACTCTACCATTAAGCTTACCAGAGGCAAGCTTTAACCAAGCCTGTATGAAGATGGTACTGGATGTACCCTGGACCGTAGAACCTCACCGCAGGATCCGGACTTCACCAGGTATGGACCGCCTCGAGATGCAAACTTGGGGTAAAATTTTCCTATCGGGCCAGATCTGTATACGGGACTCCTCCAGGGATGCAGACCAAACAACCCACCAGCATCAGCATGGAATCATAGAGGAAGGAAAAAATGCTCCCATAGCGTAAAACTGACGGTTTTATTAAAAAAAGAGTAAAAATATCTACTTACACAAGCATAGGTGCATTAGACAGAAATCAGATAAAAAACGCCGGCCGGCTAGCAAGAAACACCCGCTCAACGCGGAACGCTATGACGTCAGTGCGTCAACCTCCCTACGTCCGTTTCGTCTATTGACGTCTTCTGGGGAACGGGCGACGCACTGAATCATCGCAACTTTATACTAACATTGACAGACACGCCCTGGTGTGAATCCCTAGTGGCGGATCTTCCATAATATCAAACAAACTGAGCTCTTAGTAGGACAGTGATGTCAGCCATACATATCATATTATGAAGAATCTGAAAGACTCAGAAAAGATATCTTTAAAAAAATGTACATATAATTAATAGAAAAACTTCCAACCTTCCAATGGAAACCACGTTGGAATAGAGAGGTAAATCGTCCCAGAGAGTCACAAACTCAAAGATAGTGATTGTCTCCATCTTGTGGACAAATACTGAACAGGAAAAATAAATAAAAATTAAAAAATAGAAGGAGTATGATTCTTATCCACTGTGAATCGGAGGGGTAAATCAACCCAAAGAGTAATGAACTCAAGAATTGAGATCGGCTCCATCATGTGGACGAATAATAACCTAAAAATAAAAATTGGAAATTAATAAAAATTGGAAAGAATATAATTCTTATCCACTGTGAATCGACTTACTCCTGGGGGAAAAGACCCTCAATGAGGAATCAGACCCACAGAAGAGGTTGACCCCTGAGCTCGGCCGGAAGTTACATCAACCTATGGAGATGTAACATGCGGCTGGATAGGTGGAGATGGATAATAAGAATCTCAACAGGGCTAGTGAGCAAAAAGAAACTTATGCAAAAAGAAAAAAATGTGTTTTTTTTCATTTTCTCAAACCTTTCCCTTTCTAAAAATTCTTTGAGATTCGCCACTATGGACTCACCCCTTACATCAACACAATATACATCCATTATAATTACAGTGGTCACCAATCAAATTCATAATGATAAACAAAGATGTTTCTCGGACATGATGATATTAGCTTATGGTGATGGGAAACAGTTGGAACTAAGAGTTATCAATAAATGCGTTGACATCTATCTCAATGTTTAACCCAAAGGGGGTATAACTTTTGATTTTGTATATCCAGGACATCTCCAATCTGGAGATGCCCTGAACAAGTGAACCCCCTCTCCATTGGGGGACATATTTGTCTATTCCCAAAAAGATTGTCTTAGACGGATCCTTTTTGTGGACTTCCAAATAATGCCTAGACACTGGATGTTTAGGGAACCCACCCAGGATGTTAGTAACGTGTTCGTTCAGTCTGACCTTCAGTGGGCGTTTAGTCCTGCCCACATACTGAAGGCCGCAAGGGCACTGGAGCAAGTAGACAACCCCTTCAGTCGCACAGGTTATAAAGGGCCTATTTTCAAACTCAGTTCTGGTGCTGGTGGAAATGAATCTATGTGTCCTCCTATGGGTGCACCCACTGAGCGAGCAAATCCTACACCGCCTGCATTGATAGAAACCTGTCAATTTGTCAAAAAAGATAGTTCTGGCTACTGGTGGGTCTAGAACATTAGGGGATATTCTAGCCTTAAGTGAGGGAACCCCTCTGAAAACAATCTGGGGTTTTACTGGCAGAACTCCACTGAGAGATGGATCACTGGTAAGGACATGCCAATACTTTTTGATCATTTTACCCACATTTCTATGTTGAATAGAATACGTAGTGATGAATGGAACCATACCTTGGTCTCTACTCTTAGGAGGTCTATCTTTGAGTAGGTCGGCTCTATTAATCACAGATACTTCATTAAGCACAACCTCCAATGAAGTGGGTGTATAACCCTTTTCGAGGAAGCGCTCAGTGAGTATATTGGCTTGGGTGGAAAATTCACCTGGATCAGAGCAATTCCTCCTCAGCCGTAAGTATTGGCTCTTGGGAACTGATTTGAGCCACGCTTCATGATGACAGCTCCCAATGGGAATATACGCATTCCGATCAGTTCCCTTGAAGTGGGTCGCAGTGGTGAAACCTCCACTATCAACCCCTATTCTCAGGTCCAGAAAGTTGATTGACACCTGGCTGGCTTCATAATTCAGTACAATACCCCTCTGGTTGTTATTTAGTTCAGTGAGGAAGAGATCTAAATCAGCCTTGTCGCCATCCCATAGGAGGAGGATGTCGTCTATGTACCTGGCCCATAGGACCACTTGGGGTCTCTGATGGGCATAGACGACATCCTCCTCCCATAGGGCCATAAAAAGATTGGCCAGGCTGGGGGCATATTTGGCCCCCATGGCGACTCCCCTGTGTTGTCTGAAGAATTTTCCTCCAAACCAGAAGTAACTGCTCGATGCAGCGAATCTTAACAGCTGCATAATGAAAAAAATCTGTTCGTCAAACAACCCAGAGTCTCGCCTGAGAAAATATTCAACTGCCAAAAACCCCAAATGGTGGGGAATGACAGTATATAAGGAAGTAACATCTGCCGTCACTAGCCAAACGCCCGATGGGGGAGTGATCGAACCTACTAAGTTAATAACAGAACGGGAATCCTTAATGTAGGATGGCATATTTTTAACTAAAGGTTGAAGAAAATAATCAATATACCTGCCCACCCGGGACGTAACAGAATCGATACCACTAACTATAGGGCGTCCCGGGGGGCAGGTAGGATGCTTGTGAATCTTTGGTAGATAGTAGATGGTGGGCGTACGTGGCGCTTTTGGGATCAAATAAAGCGCTCCCTTTTTTTAAGAATGCCAGCCGCCAAACCGCCCTCGACCAAAGATTTTAACTCGGATACATATTGTGACCTAGGATCTGATCTGAGTGGTGTATATGTATCGGAATCTCCCAATATTCTGTACATTTCCTTGAGGTAATCTTCTTTATTTAAGATAATAATACCCCCCCCCCCCCTTGTCAGCGGGCCTAATTATTAAATCCTTGTTTTGACACAAAGAGTTAATGCCATTGACGATCTCTCTTTCAGTCTTAACTCTCTTATTGGGTATGACCTTAAGCTCAGCCAACACTAGGTCCCTAAAGACCTTAATGGCTGGTGCCAGAGCACCAGGTGGATTAAATAGGGACGCATTAGATAGTCCTGAGTGACTAAATCCATTGGACCCACTACTGTTAGTAATAGTGGGATTGGAAGCCATATGTCGCTTAATACTGATTTTGCGTACAAATTTATGGACATCCATGTAGGTTTGAAATTTATCAAGCCCACGTGGAGGTGCAAATTTCAGGCCCTTACTAAGAACCAGTTTCTCCGAATCATTCAAAACAACTGAGCTTAAATTAAAAATGCCATCATCTAGGTGGGCCTTTTTCTTTTTTGCTCTGCACTTCCTCCCCCCTCTGGTTCCTCTTTTTGGTCTATGGGCCTTTTGATGCCCTGATTGGGTCTGAGAAAACCCCAATGTTGGTTGGGGACCCCCGAACCCAAAAGTTGAGTAGGACCAGGTGCCCTTCTATCATCTGTGTCATCGTATTCATTAGAGGGTCCTTCTAAATCTTGGAGAGGATAGAAATTATTTTGAGTATGTAGGTTGTATCTCCCATCATTATTGGTACCATAACCGCCTGTGGTGTCAAAATGATGATAGGCCCCAGGGGACTGTTTGTATTGGTCCATCCTGAAATCTGGGTTTGGGCCGTAGCCCCCAAACATATTAGTCCCGTATGGGGTTACAAAATTAGGTGGATAAGAACTAGGGTACCCCCCTAATGAAGGTTTACCCCCTTGATTGCCCTCCAGTTAACCGCTTCCCGACCGCCTCCTGTAGATATACGTCAACAGAATGGCACGGGCAGACAAAAGCACGTACCTGTACGTCCCCTTTAATTTGCCTGCCCGGGGGTCGCGCGCGCGCGCCGCCAGCGGCGCGCGCGCGCGACCCGGTCGGGAGCTCCGTGACCACGGCCGCTGGACCAGCGGACCCGATCGCCGCTGGTATCCCGCGATCGGGTTACGGAGCTGAAGAACGGGGAGAGGTCTATGTAAACAAACCTCTCCCCGCGCTTCCTACACTGACTGTCAGTGATCGGCGGTTCCCTGTCATCGGGAACGCCGATCAATGACGTCAGACGTACAGCCACGCCCCCCTACTGTAAGAAAAAACACAACACGTCACACTGAGTCCTCCCCGCCCCCTAGTGGTTAACCCCCTAACTACAACTGTCATTTACATAGGAATCAGTGCTATTTAAATAGCACTGATTGCTGTATAAATGACAAATGTCCCAAAAATGTGTCAAAAATGTCCGATGTGTCTGCCAAAATGTCGCAGTCACAATAAAAATCGCTGATCGCCGCCATTACTAATAAAAAAAAAATATTAATAAAAATGCTATAAAACTATCCCCTATTTTGTAAACGCTATAACTTTTGCGCAAACTAATCAATAATCGCTAATTGCGATTTTTTTTACCAAAAATATGTAGAAGAATACGTATCGGCCTAAACTGAGGAAAAAAAATGTTTTTTTATATATTTTTTGGGGATATTTATTATAGCAAAAAGTAAAAAATATTGCATTTTTTTCAAAATTGTCGCTTTATTTTTGTTTATAGCGCAAAAAATAAAAACCGCAGGGGCGATCAAATACCACCAAAAGAAAGCTCTATTTGTGGGAAAAAAAGGACGCCAATTTTGTTTTGGAGCCACGTCGCATGACCGCGCAATTGTTAGTTAAAGCGACGCAGTGCCGAATTGCAAAAAGGGGCCTGGTCCTTTGGCTGCCAATTGGTCCGGGGCTGAAGTGGTTAATCCTTTCACCCCCTGTCACTAGTGTCACTAATATAACTTTTTTCTGATCGCCGTATTTGTGTCACTGGTGATGCTAGTTACCCAGTTAGTTGATTAGTTTCACTGTCAGGTTTTTATAGCGCCAGGTACCCCCCATATATTGCCTAATAAAGGTTTTAACCCCCTGATTGCCCCTAGTTAACCCTTTCAGTGATACAGTGATCACCGTATTAGTGTTTTACAGGTGACGCTGGTTAGTTTGTTTGTTTTTTATAGCGGCAGGGCAACCGTCGTATATTACCCAATAAAGGTTTAACCCACTGATCACCCGGTGGGTGATATCAGTTAGGTTTTAGCGTCAGTCAGGGTCTGTGTCGCCCCAGGCAGCATCAGATTAGTGGAAAAAGTAGAAAAAATCTTTTTCCATTTATATTGCAAACAATAAAAATCACAGAGGCAATCAAATATCATAAAAAGAAAGCTCTATTTGTGGGAAAAAATGGATGCTAATTTAGTTTGGGTACAGCATTGTATGACAGCGCAATTACCAGTTAAAGCAGCACAGTGCCAAATTGTAAAAAGTGCTCTGGTCATTGAGCAGCCAAATCCTCCAGGGCTGAAGTGGTTAAAGATCAAGATCGGAAAATGGTAATTTATTGGGTTTAGAAACTCTTCTCTTTTCTTTGTAATGTATTGAAAGATTTGGGTAAAAAAATAAAAAAAACGAATTTCAAAGATATATTAGTGATAGGAATGAGATTAGCATCAAAAGGATTAATTAACTGAGAACACCTACTAACTGCCTAACAAGACACATCCAATGAGATGAAATTAACCAATTGTATTGGGTGTGCGCTATTATCAATGAGAAAACCACAGTTACCCTAGCGACAATTGCAGTTTACATATGCGGGTATTTATTATCGCTATTTGCGCTTCAATGTGCGCCGGTTTGCACGTTCGATTAATGACTTTTCCAACGCACCAATTAATGTATGAACTGGTGCAGTTCCTTCTTAGTAAATCACCCGCTATGCGTGATTGGACACAGCCGAATCAGCTGAAATCATTGGCCATAAACAGTTGCCAAACTATTGCTGTGTTCAAACGCACATGCATGCCCCAAACCTAGAAGAAAGATGATCACGTACATGTAGATGATCGTGCCTGTACCTGCTGCCCACTCACAGTATAATTACCAGGAGCTGTCAGCAGGTAGTTAAGAAACAAGATAAACAAATAGCTTTGTTAGTCAACACATCTTTGAGCCTTATGTACCTGTTATAGTCCTGTATGATATTTATTGACAGATGGATGCATAAACAGCCTTTTTCTCATAATTACTTGGCCCTTGGATTTGTATCCTTCCATATGTGTGGATACTGCTGTTAATGATCACACAGAGTTTCCCAGTGTCAGTGGTGCCAATTAAGAATGTTGATAACATCAAGACTACTTTAA
Source organism: Lithobates sylvaticus (assembly GCA_028564925.1). NCBI lineage: Eukaryota > Metazoa > Chordata > Amphibia > Anura > Ranidae > Lithobates > Lithobates sylvaticus. The sequence continues at coordinate 339,977,236 of CM053026.1, read as the reverse complement.
TTACACTATTAAGGCTGAGAAATAGTAATTGCTTTCAGGAAAGGTTCATGATTATCTTCTGATGTAATACTAAATACTGTTCAAAGCTATCGCATACAGAGGCTAGTTTACCAATGCGATAAAAAAATTATAAATAAAAATAGAGCAACCAATCGATTGCAATTGTGATTATGGATCACTGGATACTGTATTACTTTTCTTTCGTTCAGGCCTGTTTCCTTTATTTTCACCACATACTTTACTGTCCTGGCTTGACAATGTTTGCTCACTGTATTGTAAGGAGAAGCAGAGTAACAGAATGTGCTTGTCTGCATCTCATACAGTGGAGGGTGTCAAAATAGTAATATATATCTACCACATTAGGATACATAGTCAATAGGGATAACCTTAGACTCCCCTTTTGACTGCTTCTATGCAGGGGCGTAGATAAGGGGGGGGGGGGGGTCAGTGGTGTTCAAACCCCCCAGGGCAAAAATGAAATGCATGGTGTCCCTGCTCTGCAGCCTCACATTGCACCAGCGACAGGCAGCACTGCAGTCAGTGACACACAGAGTGTAATAATGCTGCTGCAGCAAGTGTAATAGATCATTAAGCATACTCATTAGGCATGTTGTGCTACACCGCCAGGCCAGTCTATCGGGCTTGGACTGAAGGCTGACAGATCTATCACCAGGCAGTACAGTGGGAGCTGGCGTTGTGCGTAGTCCTGCCCACTGCACACCATGTATTCCCATTGGCTTGCAGTGCCACTCCCACCTTGGGCTTGAGAGAGGAGCTTTGCCTGGGCCCTGGAGCGCAGAGTGCTTGTAAAGTGCTGTGTAGCTGCCGGCCCCCACATGGATGAACTGCTGCTGCCCTGTCCAGGTATGTCCCTCTTTCTCTCTGGCCTAGTCTCAGAGAGTCTCAGAGAGTGTCCTCAGACTTACCACTGCTCAGACTGCTGTGCTGCTGCTGGCATTCTGCTGTTCATACTAGGTAATCGTGAATCAGTAAGAGACTGTCTGTTATTCTGTGTTGCAACTAACAAAGTATGTGATTGAGGCTGGCTGGGCTAGATTTTGCATTGCTTGTGTTACTGACAGTTGACTGCGGCTAAGCTTAGTTTTCTATTGCTTGTGTTACTGACAGTCCAGCTTGGCACCGGCAAGCTTGTTGTAGTGCTCACCGGCTTACTGATTCCTCAGTTGGCACCACAACATGTCTGCCAATGCCAGAGCCAGGCTAGACTTTCTGCTTCCCTCCGTGGCATGCCTTGGCCCTATTTTACCCCTGGTTCATACATATGTGCTCCCTGTGCGTTTCCCCACTGCATTGCAATCACACTGTGTTTTTGATCTGCTGCAGGTGCCAATTCAAAGTTGAAAAAATTGGGGTAAGAAACTGCGCTAGGGTTAAGCAAATGCGGATATACCGCGAAAGACCTGAACAGGTTAACTTCCACCTGATGGGGCTGCAGCAACTATACCGTGTATATATAAACAGTGAAAATGAATTAGAAAAGAAAAAAGTTGCGCATACCAATGAACGAAAATAACCAAATAGGTGAACCTAACCCTAAATTGTGGGTCACAGTGAATCCACTCAAATCAAATGTATATGACTTTAAATGCCTTCTTAGCATAATATAAATACCTAGATCAACACCCAGTGATGTGACTGAAATTGAGTAATAAATAAACGTAAATGGTAAATGTTATAAAAATATATAAATGTGAAAACAAATCACAAAAAGTTCATATATGGACCAGTGTGGTCACAACAAATGTCCCATAGTGAAAATTGTGAAGTAGTGTCAAAAAAAGGGAAAGATGCTCGTGCTTCCATACAGGGTTTCAAACGGTGGTCATCCTGCATCCACTCTCTTTCAACACGTTTAGGTGAATATTCATAACCACCACCACCGAAGGAAAAAAGATGGCCCCTTACCAAAGATGTAGGACCCCCCGTCACAGAGGGTCAATCAGGCATGTGGTTGGGTTGTCTTTAAACGACCTCCAAAGCGATAATGACCATAGAATTCCAAGGCACTCCTGACACTTCAAGGACCTCCAAATATAACTCGAGGGATTAGCCAAACGGTGTACAGCATATAAAAGAATGGAAATGCTCCAAATAGTGCATGAACTCCAAAAATGTTATTAAAAAAGAATCATAAAAACTCACAGGTACAGAAAATGATGGTCAGCCAGGGAACGTCCGGTGCACCGGCCGGATACACTCACAAACGAAATTTGGCATAAATATTGGTAGCTTCTAATGTTGAGGTGGTGACAGTGCGTCGCTCGCCCAATGCATTTCGCAAAATATCGCGTCATCCAGGGACTACTACTGGTACACATATTCATGGGGAATTTCTAAAATTATTTTTGTCACCAGCTGGGGAGGTGCCTTGGCAGATGAATTCTATATAATCATAAAAAGTATGTATTTGTTAGCATTATATTATCATGCCTTTACAAAGTGAAAAGTGTGCTGTATGAAAAATCTTTTGTGTAATTTTGGCCATGACAAATAAAAATGATGTTGATCACATTTGTGGTGTATATTATATTGGTAACCTTAAAAATTATAAGAATATGCATTTATTTAGGGACTCCTCCGTTGCTGTCTGACGCTGTTATGTGCACAATGTTTAAAGCATGTGGCCTGGTATAGATTTGGGGGTGACCATATGCTGTTTTTTACAATATTATAAATGCAATAAATGTACACCATCAAAAAACTATAGGACAGCATCTACAGGTAGTGAAAGGGAAAAAAAAACTTACATTTGTCAGCCTGAACTTGGGAAGAGCACATGCTCCACTCTGGCAAGAGGTTTCTGGCAATTTCCAGCCACGCACGTTTTTTAAGAACGTTGTCCTTATATTTAGGATGCCGGGTGTCATAAATCATCCGTTTCTCCCTCACAAGTCTTATCAGCTCCTCACAATCGACAGATTTTTTCGCCTTTGATCCCGCCTTTCGTCCTCTTTTCGCCATGCTTGCTCCAGTCAGCATCACAAAACAGACAGGGGAGGAACAGGAAGAGAGGGAGGTGTAGGAGGGGAGAGAATTTATGTTCACACCGCAACACAGCTGTGAATCAGATGCGTGCCCATAGAAGATAATGGCCTGGTAATTCGCACCGCAATGCCCAAAAAACGCACACGTTTTTTGTGCCATGCGCAGTGCGAATGCAACGCGTGAACAAGATGCATTCATTTGAATATATTTTAAAATGTCCTGTGAATTGGATGCGGTGTAAGCCGCATCTAATTCGCATAAGTGGGAACGGGGGCTCAAAGCATGCTTCTGGTGAGAACTGTCACACTTGCCAGTATGCTTATATTAGCACTCAACTGAACTTTCAGGCTGTGAAATGGCTGGTGTATTAATTGATCACATGTGCAGCACCATGGAAAGTGAAGCTCTACAGAGGCTAAGATGGCAGCTGCATACGTTGTAAATAATAGGAACATTTTGTTCTGCTTTAAGTGTTATATGATTAGTACCCTAATTAGACTAAGGACATTACCACTGAACTTGGGTGAAACCTGAAAGCTGTTCAAAATTAAAAAAATGAAGAGCAACAGATTAGTGGCAAGTACCCTATAGCTTTTTGGGGGCTGGTGCACTAATGACTGTTAACATACCACTGCAGATATTCTTTTAACCCCTTCAAGCCTAAGGCCCCTTTCACACTTGTGCGACTTCAAAGTTGCGATTTTACCGCGATTTTGCCGCGATTCGTGGCTGCGATTTTGCCGCTATTTCAAGGAATGCCTGTGTAAGTGGCATCAAAATCAGACCAAAGTAGTGCAGGGACTACTTTAAAGTCCGAATGACTTGAAGTCGTACTAATATGAATGGCTGTCATTGGAAATCATGGGGAACGACTTGTCATGCTACTTTGCAGTCCCAAATCGTGGGACAAGTCGTATAAGTGTGAAAGGGGACTAAGGGTAAAACAAATGAAAATGCCTAAGCCCAATTTTGTAACTTTGATATGTGTTAGTAAAACTGTACATATTGTCACAACTACTTTTTCATTTTTTATGTGATTTTTTTCATATGTGTGCGTTTGGTGGGAAGGGGTTAAATTAAAACCTGTAATGAGGTATTAAGGATGATTTACTCAATAAACAGAGAGAATATTCATGTCTATTATTTAAACATTTAGGAAAATTAGATTCTAAACTACTTTAGTTCACATCTCCTTTAGTAAATATGTAGATTGCCAATGGTCATGTTTCCTAAAAATGATAGTTGCCAGGCTATCCGGCTTATTTAGTGGCTTAAAGTGGATGTAAACCCAAACGTTTTTTTTAATGTCATAATGTAGAGAATACGATTTGCTTTCATTTGAGCCCAGTCTTACCACACATATTTACTCAAGGCCTGAGCAATCCTCTTTTATTGTTCAGTTAGAGAAATCTTGACAAAGTCTTCAAAACTTTGTCAAAAACACCCCCTTGCTGTGAGTGACAGGTGATTTACATATCATGCACTAGCCTGAGACAGGCACATCCTGTGTAAAAAGTTCACAATTCACATCCCCCTCCCTCCCCTCCAGCTCTCCCAGCTTTACTGTGTTTTGACTGGATGTTTCTGCAGTGAACAGTCAGCAGACTATAGACAGACAAGTTATTTAGGGGACATGTATGTAGTCAGAGCTGGGCAGAGTAGAACATCCAGTGATCTGATGATAACCTGTCTCAGGCTAGTGCATGAGATATGTAAATCACCTGTCACTCACAGCAAGGGGGCGTTTTTGACAAAGTTTTCAAGACTTTGTCAAGATTTCTCTAACTGAACAATAAAAGATGATTGCTCAGGCCTCGAGTAAATCTGTGTGGCAAGACTGGGCTCAAAAGAAAGCAAATCTTATTCTCTACATTATTACAAAAAAATTGGGGTTTACATCCACTTTAAATACTGAGTTTCTGACCTGGAACTCCTATGCAGATGAGGAGTACTGGCTTCACTGCCTTCAATTACTGCCTGCTCATTCTGAGTAAGTAACTTAGATTACTGAATACAGAGACAGCGAGCTAGTTAGCATTTTCAGGGGTCAAGTCAGGAATGACAGTTTTTGTATTCCTCTTAAGGCTTGATTCACACCTATGCATTTTTAGTGCTTTTTGCATTTTGCTGATTTTCATTACAGTCCATTTAACATTGTTTCCTATGGAACACGTTCTGTAGTTCAAATCTGCAAAATGCAAAAAGCACTAAAAATGCAGGTTGCAGTTTGCATATTCAAGGTGCATTTTGTGTTTTTCAATACACATTTTTGATCCATTGAAGTCTATGGAACCAAAAACCAGAAAAAAATCCTTGGCCCTTTCCATAAAATGCACAGATGTGAATTACATCCATAGGAAACCATGTTAAATGGACTGTAGTGTGTTTCTGCAAATCTGAAAACTCACTAAAAATTCATAGGTGTGAACCAGGCCTAAGGCTGGATTCACACCTATGCATTTTTAGTGTTTTTTGCATTTTGCAGATTTGCACTACAGTATGTGTTCCATAGGAAACCATGTTAAATGGACTGAAGTGCAAATCTGCAAAATGCACTAAAAATGCATAGGTGTGAATCCGGCCTTATAGGAAAGGGTTGACTTGCTAACTAGGATGCGTGAAACAAAAGAAACAGTCAGTAAATTGGTAGTTTTTACTTTAAACAGTCTGCAGCAGCAGGCAGCTATAGTAAATCGTTATGTGCTTTTAATTATCTTGTAAAAATCTTACTGTGTGTATAGGTTAGTGTGAGATGCAAGTAATTGAATGCTTTGTGATATTTTCAAGACCTCTGATGCATTGTTAGACACGTACCTGCTGCTACAATAAAATAGAATCTTTCAGCATTGATGGAGACCTATTTTGGAAGCTTAGCATTCCTTAGCAGCAAGTGTTATTCTTTACACAATGAAATAGAGATGTACATTATTTGCTGAAGAACATTGTTTAGATTTCTTTTGCCAATTCAGTAAGCTACAATTTCTTTTGGCAATGCTGGACTTCATTACTATCAATTACATAGTCTCTAAAGTAGTCTGATATATATATATATATATATATATATATATATATATATATATATATATGTAGCACTGACCCCCAAAGGAGCTGCTTAATTTGATTGGGCCTGCACTCTGCTATTACACTCCCACTGACTTGGCTCAATCCCCTTGACACAGCTGTGGTGCAATGTTGGTGTGAAGCTAATAGTGAAGGATAACCCCACAATGTGCAATATAACAACAATATACCTTTGTTATTACCTGGGTATCTGGTGTTCCACCTGCTGGAAAAAAGGAACAACACTCCACACCAATTGTACTTAAACAGAAACATATTTTTACTGGGGTTAGTGTAAAATAGTAACTACAGCATTTGCACTGTCACACCAAAATAATGCAAAAGCACAGTAGGTATACACAACAGTTTGTTCATGCACAGTTGTCTTAGAAATGATCCCTGAGGATGTGTCTCCAATTGGGACTAGTGCTCAGAGTGACTACACCTTACTCTGGGCACCTTCCCACTTCCAGCACACTCTTGTGACTACAGAAATGCAGGGTTAATAATAAAGTACAACACAATTACTAGGTAGCTCCCCCTACTTTAAAAGTATGTAAGGCTTCGCAATGAAAGATGCAGTCTTTAATCTTCTTTCTTCTGCTAGCTATCTGTGTTGTAGTAATTGTAATCCAACAATGGAAACAAACAAGGGTTAACGTAAGGTGGATGTTATAACTGTTCCTGTAGTGTGGTACATCTGCAACTGCCTCCGGTGTGATTGGCTTTGTATAACACAGTGTCAGTAGTACAGTGAGGGGTAGGCTTGAGGCCTGCTTAAACTCAGTCTTTTTACTAAGTTCTCTTCCATGGGATTAAAGGTCCCAGCAACACTGTGTTACTTGTCTAGGTGTATACAAGTGCGTTAAGAACCTGTGGGCAGCAGCCCTCTCAACCAACTTAGGTCTGGAGAATAGAACAGCTCCGCTCCGGTGCACCCAGTCCTGCTTTCCGCCAGCCGGCTTTGTCACACCGCTCCACTCCGCAAGGTGAACCGGAACCCTCTGATGGCTCCGACAGGTGTCTCTGGATCCTTTCCGATCCGGTCACACAGTCTTTCCAGCAATCAGGTACAAGGCAAAGTCTCTAATTGTTCCGCTCCGCAGTGGCTGTAGGCCGTGTTCTCTGGAGACCTCCTCACAGGTCCTTGCAGGCAGGCCACCCGTCCAGAAGAGAAAGAAAATGGCCATGTGGGCTCTTTTATAGCCTACCCAGCATGCAGTTCAGTACTGAGTGATCATGGGTAGGTCACTTGGCATTCTGGGTATGTAGGTCATAAAAAAACAGACCGTCACTTCCTGTTGTCTTCTAGTACTATTGAAGTAATAATTGAAGTCCATTTCCTGTATTGGCCACTAGATGGTGCCAAATACTAAGCTATAACACTGCTCATAGGTTAACATTGCATTACATTAATAGGCAAAAATACTAGCGCTACATATACTATATGTAAAAGTATTGGGAATCCTGCCTTTTGCATGCACATAAACCTTAATGGCATCCCAGTCTTAGTCTATAGGGTTCAATATTGTGTTGGCTCACCCTTTGCAGCTATAACAGCTGTAACTCTTCTGGAAGGCTGTTCACAATATTTAGGAGTGTGTCTATGGGAATGTTTGACCATTGTTCAAAAAGCGCATTTGTGAGGTCAGGCACTGATGTTGGACGAGAAGGTCTGTCTCGCAGTCTCCACTTTAATTCATCCCAAAGGTGCTCTATCGGTTGAGGTCAGGACTCTGTTCAGACCAGTCAAGTTCCTCCACCCCAAACTCACTCATCCATGTCTTTATGGACCTTGCTTTGTACACTGGTGCACAGTCATGTTGGAACAGGAAGGGGTAATCCCCAAACTGTTCCCACAAAGTTGGGAGCATAAACTTGTCCAAAATGTCTTGGTATGCTGATGCCTTAAGAGTTCCTTTCACTGCAACTAAGGGGCCAAGCCCAACCCCTGAAAAACAACCCCACACCATAATCCCCCCTCCACCAAATGATTTGGATCAGTGCTTTGTGCAGGTCGAAACAGATCCAGATAAGCATAAAATCAAAAAGAAAAAATTGCACATAACAGTGAATGTGTTGAAAAAGTTGTATCACAGATTATGTCTCCCCAACAGGAGACAGGAAAGGCAGAGGGAGGGAGGGATGGAAGAAGGAAGGGAGGAAGGAGAGGTTGAGATAAGGGGGAAGAATCCCTCAGCTGTGCAGAGTCGGCTTCATCACCAGCAACCCTAGACCGCAGCCCTCAAAGGGGCACCAGAGAGGACAGGTGGGAAAAAGCTCAAAGGGATAAAGGATGTCTCTTAACCACTTTAAGACCAGCCTCGTTTTGGATTTTAGGTGTTTACATGTTTAAAACAGTTTTTTTTGCTAGAAAAAAACTTAGAACCCCCAAACATTATATATTGTTTTTTTTCTAACACCCCAGAGAATAAAATGGCGGTCGTTACTTTTTTTCACACTTTTTTTGGAAAAAAATCACTTTTTTGAATAAAAAAATAAGACAACAGTAAAGTTAGTCCAATTTTTTTATATATTGTGAAAGATAATGTTACGCCGAGTAAATTGATACCTAACATGTCGCGCTTCAAAATTGCGCCCGCTCGTGGAATGGCATCAAACTTTTACCCTCAAAAATCTCCATAGGCGACGTTTAAAAAATTCTACAGGTTGCATATTTTGCGGCGATACCTCACATGTGTGGTTTGACCACCGTTTTAATATGCGGGCGCTACTGACGTATGCGTTCGCTTCTGCGCACGAGCTCGTCGGGACGGGGCGCTTTAAAAAAAAATTTTTTTGTTTTTCTTATTTATTTTTCTTGATTTTATTTATTTTTACACTGTTTTTTAAAAAAAAAAAAAAAAAAAATTATTGGCTCACTTTTATTCCTATTACAAGGAATGTAAACATCCCTTGTAATAGAAAAAAGCATGACAGGTCCTCTTAAATATGAGATCTGGGGTCAAAAAAGTCCTCAGATCTCATATTTGGACTTAAAAGCAAAAAAAAATGTCATTTAAAAAAAATGACATTTGGAAAATGTTCCTTTAAGAGGTATGGGCGGAAGTGACGTTTTGACGTCGCTCCCGCCCTGCTATGGTATAGAGACGGGTGGCGGCCATCTTAGCCTCACTCGCCTCTATACCCAGCACGGAGAAGGACCCGATCCCTTCCGATCGCACCTCTCCCGCCGCCGATAACGGTGATCTCGCGGCGAATCCGCCGCGATGACCACCATTATCGGAATGCCGACCGGCGCCTGAAGAGATGGATATCTCGGTTGTGGCAGCAGCTGCTGCCGTTACCGAGATATCCCTCTTCAAAAAAGGGACGTACATCGTCGTGCGCCGGTCGGAAAGTGGTTAAATAAGCCAGAGAAAGGTAAGGCATACTCACTTGGATCCCCCTGGTTTCGGAGGTAGCGGAGCGGAGGTATATATATTTTTTCAATACTTTGGTTTGTCAATCCAATGATTTATCCACTTTATGCATTTAGTTTACAACAAATGTTCTTTCAGAATAAGGCCTCATGTACACTGCTGCTGGTAAACGGACGTTTAGGAGCAGTTGGGCATTTTTTCTCAGCTGCCCCTGAACTCTGCTCTATGTTATCTTCTCAGTACATGTACACAGGGTCGTTTATAGTAGTTTCTAGGCAGTTGAGTTTAGAAGCTTTTTTTGTAACGCCAAAAAATGGGTTCAGATGGATGTTCAGAGGCATTTGAAATGCCAAATGCCTGTAACAGCTTGTAAACGCTGCTAAACTCGGTAACTCACATTTAGCAGCGTTTCGTTTACAGACGTTTTTCATTAAAAAAAAAAAATTAAAAAATAATATTTTTACAAACGCTTCCAAATGCAAACATGGCTAAACGCGGTGATACGCGACTAAATGCAGCATGTAAATGCGGCTAAACTGATGTTTTTAGATGCCGGTTTCTAGCTGTCAAGTTAAAATTGTTCAGGAGAGGTTGAACAACACCGTGTACATGAAGCCTTAGAAAATCTATTTGTAAATGTCACAAATTTACATGCAAACAGCAAAAACTTTAAATGGAAGTGCTCAATTTGCTTCAGTTTTGCCTCTAGCCAGTGGCTGCCCATCCATAGGAGGCACACGGGCGCCGTCCCCTCATCCATGCGTCCGGACCCTAATCTACATGCTGGGGCTTTTTCTTTTATAAAGAACGTGATTAGAGCCTGAGGCTCTAATTGGCTTCAAAAAAGGGTGGGCTCGGAGCACAGAGCGCTGTGCCCTGAGCCCACCCAGTTGTGTGACAATAGCAAATTAATATTCGCTATTGTCTTTCTGCTTCTCCTCCCGGACAATCAGGAAGCAGGTCCTTAGACCCAATTGGCTGAGAGGAGAAGCGACCATATTGGCCGGGCAGGGCGAGGATATACCTGTCTTCACCTTGGCTGCCTCCTGACTGTGGGATCAGACAGGACCAAAGCTGAGTGTCTGGGTGGGGGATCTGATGGTGAAGCTGCTGCTGGGACAATACAACAACTTGGAAAAGTGACAGATCGGAGGATATCCCAGGACACGCCGGACATTTAACTCATCATCGTCTTCATTACCCCCCACTGACCTTCGGACGATGAAGGGGAAGAAAGGTAGGTGCAGGCTGTGTACAGGGGACGGAGGGTGTCTCAACTGACAGACAGGGGAGCGGTTGTGGTCTGTCTAGATGTTTGTTCTTCCCATGCTGCTGCCCGCCCCCATAGTTCTGCTCAGACTTTTACCCTCCTCTGATCTGCATGCAAACTACTTCCAGAGCCCTGTGTAGCCTGCAAAGTGCTTTGTGTCACTTTTAATGACTTTTTGTGTCTGATGGCCGATCTGTGCTTTGTGTCTGATCTATTCCTGTAATAAAAAGTGTGTTATGAGCACGCCACGGCGTGTGTTGGCTATGTGAGTGAGCTGCACCCAAAGAAGCTTTTTATACTTCTGAAATTCACTATAAACAATTAGGAAATGGCCGAACAACCCCCAGTTCGGTTCGCACCAGAACATGCAAAAAGTTCTAGCCTATTAAAGTTTATGGGACGCGAGCATGAAAAATCTAAAGTGCTCATTTTAAAGGCTTATATGCAAGTTATTGCCATAAAAAGTGTATGGGGACCTGGGTCCTGCCCCAGGGGACATGCATCAATGCAAAAAAAAGTTTTTAAAACAACCATTTTTTCAGGAGCAGTGATTTAAATAATGCTTAAAGTGAAACAATAAAAATGAAATATTCCTTTAAATATTGTGCCTGGGGGGTCCTTTTTATGCCTCGTACACACGTACGGACTTTTCCCGGCGGACCTAAGTCCAGCGGACAATCCGCTGGACTTTCCGGCTAGGTCCGCTGGACTTTCCGAGGGTGTGGACTTGCCCACACACGCACGGACTTCTCCAGCGGATAATCCGCCGGCCAAAAGTCCGCGGGACTTTTGAAAATGAACGGACTTGCCCACACACGGAGCAGTCCGTTCATTTCGAACGTAACTTCAGGTTACGTAGCTAGCGTAGGCAGTAAATGCCGCCGCGCTAGCTCCGCAAGCTGGCATGGATTTAAAGGGAATCCCCACGCCGAAAAAAAACGGCGTGGGGGTTCCCCCCAAATCCATGTCAGACCCTCATCCGAGCACGCAGCCTGGCAGGCCAGGAAAGGGGTGGGGACGAACGAGCGCCCCCCCCCTCCTGAGCCGTACCAGGCCGCGTGCCCTCAACATGGGGGGTGCCCTGGGGAAAGGGGGGCCGTGCGGCCCCCCCACCCCAAAGCACCTTGTCCCCATGTTGATGAGGACAAGGGCCTCTTCCCGACAACCCTGGCCGTTGGTTGTCGGGGTCTGCGGGCGGGGGCTTATCGGAATCTGGGAGCCCCCTTTAATAAGGGGCCCCCCAGATACCGGCCCCCCACCCTATGTGAATGAGTATGGGGTACGATGTACCCCTACCCATTCACCTAAGGTGTAAAATGTAAAGTAAAAAAAAACACCCACACTTTTGAAAAAATAGTTTATTGCACTGCTCCGGGGGTCTTCTTCCGTCTTGGGGGTCTTCTCGCCGGACTCCCCCGCCATTTACCAAGCTCTTTTACCGAGCGAGGGGAGTCCGGCTACCTTCTTCGTCGTCGCCGCCGTCTGGGGGTCTCGATCCGCCTTCGGGGGTCTTCTTCCGTCTTGGGGGTCTTCTCGCCGGACTCCTCCCCTCTCTTCTGCTCTTTTACCTAGCTCTTTCACGAGGGGAGGAGTCCGGCTACCTTCTTCGTCGTCGCCGCCGTCGTCTGGGGGTCTCGATCCGCCTTCGGGGGTCTTCCGGGGGTCTCTTCTGTTCTTGCGGCGGTCGTCGTCTTCCGCGCCGCCGGCGCCTTGTCCTTCTTCTTGTCCTTCTTGTTCTTCTTCTTCTTCCGATGTTGACCCGTCGCTGTCTCTGCCCGGAATGCCTGTGCCGATCTGCGCTCGGACTTATATAGGGACATGGGGGACAGGGTCACATGTTCATGTCACATGGTGACCCCGCCCCCTTGTGTTGTCACAGTCCCGGAGGATGCTGGGACTGTGACATCGCAAGGGGGCGGGGTCACCATGTGACATGAACATGTGACCCTGTCCCCCATGTCCCTATATAAGTCCGAGCGCAGATCGGCACAGGCATTCCGGGCAGAGACAGCGACGGGTCAACATCGGAAGAAGAAGAAGAACAAGAAGGACAAGAAGAAGGACAAGGCGCCGGCGGCGCGGAAGACGACGACCGCCGCAAGAACAGAAGAGACCCCCGGAAGACCCCCGAAGGCGGATCGAGACCCCCAGACGACGGCGGCGACGACGAAGAAGGTAGCCGGACTCCTCCCCTCGTGAAAGAGCTAGGTAAAAGAGCAGAAGAGAGGGGAGGAGTCCGGCGAGAAGACCCCCAAGACGGAAGAAGACCCCCGAAGGCGGATCGAGACCCCAGACGGCGGCGACGACGAAGAAGGTAGCCGGACTCCCCTCGCTCGGTAAAAGAGCTTGGTAAATGGCGGGGGAGTCCGGCGAGAAGACCCCCAAGACGGAAGAAGACCCCCGGAGCAGTGCAATAAACTATTTTTTCAAAAGTGTGGGTGTTTTTTTTTACTTTACATTTTACACCTTAGGTGAATGGGTAGGGGTACATCGCACCCCATACTCATTCACATAGGGTGGGGGGCCGGTATCTGGGGGGCCCCTTATTAAAGGGGGCTCCCAGATTCCGATAAGCCCCCGCCCGCAGACCCCGACAACCAACGGCCAGGGTTGTCGGGAAGAGGCCCTTGTCCTCATCAACATGGGGACAAGGTGCTTTGGGGTGGGGGGGCCGCACGGCCCCCCTTTCCCCAGGGCACCCCCCATGTTGAGGGCACGCGGCCTGGTACGGCTCAGGAGGGGGGGGGCGCTCGTTCGTCCCCACCCCTTTCCTGGCCTGCCAGGCTGCGTGCTCGGATGAGGGTCTGACATGGATTTGGGGGGAACCCTCACGCCGTTTTTTCGGCGTGGGGATTCCCTTTAAATCCATGCCAGGTCACGGAGCTAGCGCGGCGGCAGTAACTGCCTACGCTAGCTACGTAACCTGAAGTCACGTGCTAAATGAACGGACTTGCCGATGAGCGGCAAGTCCCTTCATTTCAAAAGTCCCGCGGACTTGCCCACTAACGGCGGGATTGTCCGCTGGACTTCCAAGTCCAGCGGATAATTTGAAAACAAAACTTGAAACTTTAGTCCGCCGTACTTTGGCGCCAAAAAGTCCGCCGGCGCCCACACACGAGGGGATTATCCACTGGACTTCAGTCCAGAGGATAATCCCGCGGGATTGTCCCTTCGTGTGTACGCCGCATTAGTCTGCCTGTAAATTAGCACATCTTTGCAATGTGTAGAACAGTGCCACAGAAAAATGAAATTTCTAAAGAAAAAAATAATAATAAACTTGTTTGTGGCTGTAATGTATTGCCGCCTCCCGGCAATATAGATAAAAAAATCAAGGAAAAAATTGCCAAAATGTTTTAAAAAACAGCATGGGGTTCCCCCCAAAATCCACACCAGGCCCTTTGGGTCTGGCATAGATTTTAAGGGGAACTCCACTCCAAAATGAAAAAAAAAATTGGTGTGGGGTCCCCCCAAAATTCATACCAGACCCTTATCCGAGCAAGCAGCCTGGCATGCCCCCCACCCTCCTGAACCATACCAGGCTGCTTGCCCTCAATATGGGGAGGGTGCCCCAAAGCACATTGTCCCCATGTTGATGTTGACAAGTGCCTCTTCCTGACAACTCTGGCCATTGGTCGTCGGGGTCTGCGGGTGGGGGCTCATGGGAATCTGGAAGCCCCCTTTAACAAGGGGGGCCCACAGATCCCGCCCGCCCCTATGTGAATGGGTATCGGGTACATTGTACCCCTACCCATTCACTAAAAAAAATGTCAAAAAGTAAAAACCACAATAGACAGTTTTTGACAATTCCTTGGGTGTAATCTCCAATCCAATCTGGTCTACTAAAATTAAATGGAAGGGGATCTGTTCCGCTCTGTGGATTGGATCAGATCGCAGTTGGGTGTAAACGAACAGCAAAGTCTGCCATACAGCAGAATGGGCTCCGTTCCACCCTGCTCATCGGGGATCAGCTCACAGACCCCCCCACTGAGCAAAGCAGAGTCCCCCCCCCACCATGTGTCTTCTGTTCTGTCCCCATCTACTATGCTCTGTCTCTGTGTAGCTTCTCTAACTGTCCCCCCTCCCCCCATGTCCCCCTCTCTCTTTTTCCCTTTCTCTTTCTCTCCTTTTCTGTCCTCTTTTCCCTATGTGTTCACCCTACATAGGGTCCCCATGTACATGCAGTGGGCTGTATAATAAAAGTGCAGACAGACAGACATAGAAAGGCATTTATTCCATGCCCTCCTACCTTCCACAGAGGGTCTTCACCTGTGCCATTCCAGTTCTTTTGCCTTCTGGCCCTGCCCCCTGATCTCACTTGGCCCCTGCCCCTGGTCTCCCGGGCTCCCTCTCATCTGAATAACCCTCCAGTTCACCCGTTGTTGTCCCTGTGCTGGACTGGAGGTGGGAGTCCATAGATGGGGATTGTTTATAGTGAGGGCTGTCGGGGGAGAAGAGCCATCATCTGCCCTGCAACTGACTGCAAGAGGAGGAGGAGGGGTCAGGAGAGCTGATGGAAATGTGTGCAGGCAGCTCTGATCGTCACAGTGCCCGGGCTGTGCTGCCTATCACTGTATGCTGCTGTGCCGAGTGAGGAAAACCTGCGAGCGGGGGCAGCACCAACATAAGTATTTCCTGAGAGAAGCCCCTGTTTTAGCGCCCATCTACTGGTGCCCTCAGGCCGCCGACTGGGCGGCCTTATCCTGGCGCCGGCCCTGATCATAATACAAGTCATTTACCAGAAAATATCCATTAACAGCATTCCAACAAGATAATTATGTATAATAAAGACATCCACCTTATATCATGAATATTATAGATTATAGAACCTGTGAAATTACGTGCCGCAGAGGTACTGGTGAATTTTAAAGCGACTGTACAACTAGATTGTAATATGTGCTGTTACCCTTAGGGACTCCAATATCCCCTAGATCTGTCAACCTGCCATACATAGATCTATATTGGAAAGCAGTAGAGATACCAAACAAATAATTCAAATTCTCGATACATTAGAATGCACTGAGAATAGTATACTCATCACTGCTGATGTGGGATCCCTGTATACCATCATTGATCATACGGCAGCAATGGAATCGGTCAAATGGGCATTAGCTGTTACCGATCTGTCATGTGAACATGTGCAATTTCTATCAGAATGTTTCGATTTTTGTTTGTTACACAATTACTTTTGGTTTGATCGTAATTTTTTCCTACAAAGGAGAGGCGTAGCGATGGGGGCTCGATTTGCTCCCAGTGTGGCCAATTTATTCATGGCCCACTGGGAGGATCAGGTTATTTTTAATGATCACCCATCCCAGCTAGTATGTTTTAAACGCTATATCGATGATATCATCATGATATGGGAAGGAGACCAGTCGAGCCTACAGTTATTCATGAACAAACTCAACCATAATAACAAAAATATTGAACTCACCTGGACAGTTGATAAGCAACAGGTTACTTTCCTTGATCTGGAGATTTATAAGAAAAATAATAAATTCCAGACAAGGAATCATTTCAAACCGACCGATCGTAATGCCTACATCCCTTTGAGTAGCTGCCACCACCGGCTTTGGCTCTGTAATATTCCTCGAGGGCAATTTATTCGTTTACGCAGGAACTGCACTGAGGAAAATGAATTTCTAACACAGTCGAAAATTTTGTCAGAACGCTTTAAACAAAAAGGTTATACTATGGGATTATAGATAGAACTTTTTATGTAATAAATAAATAACATTCAGACACAATATCTATTTTTTTATTTTTATTTGTTTAAAAAATGTTAAATGGTTGAATAGGCCGTGCCCTTTATTATAGGTTTAATAATTAAAGTAATAATCAATATTTTTTATATATAACATAACTGCTACTATGTAGCATATACACAGCTCAGCTATATATAAGCTCGAGCATACTTTAAAACAACATATTTAATTCCCCTATAAACACTCACTGGGGAAGAAACAACTTAAACAAGTACAACAAGGAAACAGACACCTCATAAATAGGGCCACGACAGGGCGGGAAGGGTGGGACAAGCTTCTTCTGTAATCTTCTTTCTTCTGACAGTTGAGCTGACGCATCCTCTTTCTTTTATAGGTACCCGCTCGTGCCAGAGGATCGTTTATTGGCTAACTGTTACTACTTTCAACCTATCTCAGGTAAGTATATATATATTTTTTTTTTTTTTAATTAAAGCTTTATGTTCAAACATGTCTCTCATAATCCCATATGTGGTGGGGACGGGGGACATTTCATGCCCCATCCCTCACTTGTTATGGGATTATAGATAGAACTTTTTATGTAATAAATAAATAACATTCAGACACAATATCTATTTTTTTATTTTTATTTGTTTAAAATTTTTTAAATGGTTGAATAGGCCGTGCCCTTTATTATAGGTTTAATAATTAAAGTAATAATCAATATTTTTTATATATAACATAACTGCTACTATGTAGCATATACACAGCTCAGCTATATATAAGCTCGAGCATACTTTAAAACAACATATTTAATTCCCCACACACCAGGCTCTTAACTAATGAGACTGGCACACCCCCCGAGCCACAGCCAATTCAATACACGTCTGAATGTCCATATTAAATATATCTAAAGCTATATCAGACAAATGGATCATATCAGGTCTATACAGACCCGGTAAACCACCTTCAAGTTCCAAATGTCTGTAAGAAAATCCATTAATCGCAGGCATAAATCTCATCAAGGACCTGTTAATACGCTTGCGAATTTTATCATTAAATTTCAAATCTGAAGAAACTAGCCAAAGTAACCGAGGAATAACCTCAGAAAAAATAAAAACAGTGTCAGGGAACATAGTATGAAAAGAACACAGATCTAACTTGATTTTAGCTAACAAACCTAAAGTATTACAATGATCAATATCATTGCCGGAAAGATGCAAAAAAACAATCTGAGGAACCGGCCATTGTTCATGAAGAAAGGACAGAGTTCCATGCAAATCAGCCCACTGCATACCTCGTTTCCCGAACCAATGTATGGCATATTTATCAGAAGGCAAACCTAGATTGGAACCATAAACTCTCCTTTCAGCGCGTTGCTTGGCCCAAAAAACAAAGGAATGGCCGACTATCCAAACATTAAAGAAGCCATCTGAAATTAAAACGAAAGATTAGGCCTAACATAAGATCTAAAACTATTCGACTTCCATCTACCGATATGCTTAATAATAGTCTCATTAAAGCCAAGCATGGCCGCTTCCGTGGCTGCCCCTATCCTGAAAGAGTGAGATGTAATTTTCAAATCCCCAAGGTTCAAATAAACCAAACACTTTTTCAGGACAGCCGAAAACTGGTATACCGTCACTGGTTTCCCATCCACATGAATGAGAAAATGTCGCGATAAAGCCGGCCTTAAAGTCAAATAATGCTGCAGAAGAGTAAACACACAAACACGAGAACCTAAATTTTTTCTCAAAGTGATCCATTTGCCACGACCCAACGGATCGGTTTTACTTTTTCGCAACAGTATTTGAACGCAATCCATCTTTACCACTACATCCTGAAACAAAACACCTGTACTGTCCCTAAGTGTACGAGGAAGGAGTTCGGAAATCCGAAAAGCCCCAAAAAAACAAAGATAAAACGCAACTCGGAACAGCACAGCCTCATAAGGGGAAAAACACACTATATCAGTAGCGACTCCAATAGAAGCCAATAAGTTGGCAGAAACAGGCAACCGAGAGTCAGGCAGTCTCACACGTTTTCGGTAGCCCTTCAAAGCAGCTTTTACAGTAAAAAATTGTAAACACGAACCAAAACCAGACAAACGAGCGAAAAATGAAACACCCGCCAAAATCTTTACAATATAAGAATACGAATAAGAATCAGAAATAAGATGGTGGAGGAAAGACAAAAACAAGCCTTCAGAGAAAGAAGCTTGTTCGAAACCTGATGACACCAAAAAAGTACTCCACAATGACCACGCTGCTGAGTATGACGCCCACGTGGAAGGAGCTACTGAATTTTTAACCGCTTGAAGAAGAGGGTCTACACCAGGTCCCATAAATGTTGAGGGCAAGAAGTGGAAAGCACATCGGCGTCCGGAACCAATTCCTTGAACTCGGAAATCTGTAAACGGGACAAACGATCAGCTATAACATTCACAACACCCGGAACATAACGTGCCTTAAGCCAAACATTTAAAGACAAACATCTAAAAACAATCTGACGCAAGATGGTAATAACAGGCAAAGACTTCGATGAAAGACAGTTAATGGCAAACACTACACCTTTATTGTCCGAATGAAGCAAAATCCTCCTATTCTGAAAATGGGCACCCCACAACACCAACGCTACTAAAACCGGAAAAATTTCCAACAGAACAATATTGGATGTCAAACCAGACACTTTCCACCTATGAGGCCACACTTCCGCCGACCAATGACCATTCCAGAAAGCACCATAACCGCAAGAACCAGCAGCATCCGTATACAATGCAAGCGCAGAAGCAGGGCAAAAAGGAGACTGCCAAATGGCGCAACCATTAAAATGTCTCAAAAATTTGCACCACACAATCAAATCATCTTTAATCTCTTTCGTAATCCGAACAAAATGAAAAGGGGAAGTCAAACCCGAAATGGCTCTATAAAGTCGCTTAGAAAAAACTCTACCCATGGGCAACACCCTAGCAGCAAAAGCTAGTAAACCCAATAACGACTGCAAAACTTTTAGCCTAACCTTTTCTCTAGACAAAATAAATTCCAGCAAAGTCAGCATACGAACAATTTTATCCAATGGCAAACGGAATTCCATGGAAACCGTGTCAATCTGAATCCCCAAAAATTCAATACATGACGTAGGAGAAACAGACTTCTCCGGTGCCAAAGGAATGCCAAATTCCCTACACACAATCTTGAACAACGTAAAGAGGTATAAACAATCCGTCGAGCCTGCCTTTCCAATAAATAAACAATCGTCGAGATAGTGAAGCAAATTATCCGAACCAGCACGCTGACCAACCACCCATTCGACAAAAGACGAAAAAAGCTCAAAATAATGGCAAGAAAGGGAAAATCCCATAGGGAGACATTGATCGAAAAAGAATTCACCCTGAAAACAAAAACCTAGAGAATTGAATGCAGCTGGAATAATCGGTAGCAATCTAAAAGCCGATTTGATGTCCGCCTTAGCTAGCAAAGCTGACCTCCCAACTTTACTAATTTTAGACAAAGCATCGTCAAAAGACGCATACTGGACAGAACAAAGAAGTGGATCGATCTCGTCATTCAAAGACCACCCTTTCGGATAAGATAAGTGGTGTATTAACCGAAAAGTATTAGGTTCCTTTTTTGGAATAATACCTAACGGAGAAATCCTAAAAGCTGAAAATGGAGGAGTCGCAAAAGGACCAGCAATCCTACCATCAGCCAATTCCTTATCCAGCCTTTTCCGAACTTCAGCAGTATGTAAAGCAATAGAAGGCAAATTATCGACCACTACACAGCCTGACCCCGTAAAGGATGGCAACACAAAACCATGTAGAAAACCATCATGCAAAATGAGTGCCTTCTGTTGATCTGGATACTGACGGAGCCATGGCAACATGTTTTGAAGTTTCACTGGGGTGATTGCTTTTAAGAAAAAGCTCTTTTGGAGCATTCGAGGAAACTGTGGATAACTTCTTGAAACAGCGGGTCGCCGGGTGAGAACCTGCACAAAAATTGCATTCATGCTTGAACTTGCAAGAATTTGGCCACTTGCATTGTCAATCATTAAAATGAAAACACACACCTTTTCTGTAAGCGTTAGTAGGAGTCGCAGGCTGCTTGACAAATTGCTTTTGTGGCAACAAAAGATTCAGCCACAATCCGACGTCCTTTACACCCCATTTTAATGTCTTATGCACCGACAACTTTTGCCTAAAAGATTCGTCGTATGCGAACCAAGACAGCCCAGGGAAGTTTTTATAAGCCTCAAGGATAATTTCCACATGCTGAAATAACCCACAGCATAATTCAGGCCTCTTCTCCCCTAAAACACCAGCATAAATACAGAACGCCTGCAGCCAGTTATTAAAAGACCGCGGCATATGTTTGCGCTTCTCATCCTTAAATTCGGCTACGTCAAATCTATCACTTTTATATTCTTTAGAAGAAGGGAGCAAGGACAAAAGATCAACATAATCGCCCCTCCATTTTTTTTCTTTAATCGAAGTACCCAAGTGAAAACCCAAAGGCGACAATTCACACGCAAGAACTTCTTTTAAACAAACTTCAGGGACTTGCAGTAAAGAATTGTCAGCAGAAGGAGACTCAGCCACAGGCGTAGCCATGGTAACTGACGTACAAACATGAGGACCCATAGCAGCCGGAGCAAGCCATACAGGGGCAACACTCAGATTTAATGGCGTTTGAGAAGTGACATTCTTAAAATTAGAAGAGAATTGAGACATTAAATCTGACATTGAAGAAAAAAAATTGTTTAAAATGTGATAACTCATTAGACTCACCCTGGGTAGTCATAACAACAGGGACGGATGCATTATTATTGTCAGCAGGCTGATCTCGCAATGCCATCCCATCCGCAGTCACCGAACGATCATTTCCATCTGAAACAATATCAACCTCAGATCGATTAACATTTGACTGAAATAACAATGAACGATTTCCACATGCAACATCATTCATATTTAAAAAATTGACATCCACAGGTTCAATATTTATTGTGTCAGTATCTATATGTAAACCAGCATAATTATGCAGTTTTTTTACTACTTTACCTCTTTTTTTAGAGACCTGGCGGACCGGGGATTCGAACCTGCGGGGCCGCTTCAACTGTCTGTGAGAATGACGACTACTTCGTGTAGCTGCGTCATGATGTTCAGGGACGTGAGCCGAGGGCCGGACGAAATCCACAGCCGGAGGCGGGCCTGTAGTGACGGAGTCAGAAGGCGGGACCACAGGGGGAAACACAGCTGTTGAAGGCGGACGTGCAGGGCCGGAACTGGCAGGAGGAGCTCGGGAGAGCAGCCGGGATTGGATTCCGGAACCAGAAGGGGGGCATTCCCCCATCTCAACATCCGGAACCTGAGCCATGGAGAAATGCTGGGGGAGGCCGGGAGATGCGGGCGCCGGAGGGGGAGAAGACAGAGACAGGCAGCGGCGCATCCATTCGCCGCCATCATCCGCAGCAGCGCGCTCCATCATTAAATGCAGTAAGCCTTCCATAGCAATGTACAAGGACAATGACAAGACAAGCTTCTTCTGTAATCTTCTTTCTTCTGACAGTTGAGCTGACGCATCCTCTTTCTTTTATAGGTACCCGCTCGTGCCAGAGGATCGTTTATTGGCTAACTGTTACTACTTTCAACCTATCTCAGGTAAGTATATATATATATTTTTTTTTTTTTTAATTAAAGCTTTATGTTCAAACATGTCTCTCATAATCCCATATGTGGTGGGGACGGGGGACATTTCATGCCCCATCCCTCACTTGTTAAGACAGAAATTGATGCTGAAATAGAAAGAGCCAGGAATACTGACAGGAGTTCCATTGTGGCAGATAAAATAAAAAATCCAGATGTGACGGATGGTACACAGGGATTTAAAATAATCATGGATTTTAGTATTCAACACAAAAAAGTTGAACGCATTGTTGCTAGACATTGGCCCATTTTAAAATATGATAAGATCTTAGGACCGGCCCTTCCAGACCGTCCTCAGTTTATTTACCGCAAGGCTCCTACTTTGCGAGATAGTTTGGCCCCTGGGGTCATAGACCCTCCCAAAATTAGCGCTAATAAGCTTTTTAATTTTTTATCTGGTTTTTATGCGTGCGGGAGGTGTGCGACCTGTAAACATGCCAAAAATAACATCAAAAAACGCAAAGATTTTATCTCTAACACCACCGAGCAACAATACAGTATTAAAGAACTGATTACATGTACCACAATAGGTGTTGTGTACATGTTAGAGTGTGATTGCGGCTTGCAATATGTAGGTCGCACATCCAGAGCTCTGCATGTGCGTGTTGGCGAACACATTAGTAACATCAAGCGAGGCATCAAAACACACAGTGTGTCTAGGCATTTTAGAAACTGTCATCAGAGGGATCCCAAATGTTAAAAATTCTGGGGAATTGAAAAAGTCCCCAAACATTGGAGAGGAGGTCATTATATAAGACAACTCAGTCGCAGAGAATCTTTCTGGATTTACGAAATGAAAGTTATGACGCCTGCAGGGTTAAACGTAGATTTTGACCTTAATTGTTTTATTTCTAATAGATGATAAATTAATTTTTGATATATTTTATCTCCTATATATTATATATTAATTTTAAAAAAAAATTCTTTTATCATTATGTCTTTTATATATGTATTATTTTTTTTTAATATATATATTTTATATGGACATTATGCGTAATTTTATATTTTCATATCATATCCATCTGGTTGCTGAATTTTAATTATTCCTAATTTTATAATAATTTTTTTTAGATCATATTTGTTTTAGTTTCGTTATTATGTATTTATTAATATGGTCTATTATTTCCAAAATGGCTGTCGAATGACGTCACTCTTTTTTATACTTTATTTTAGAATTTATAAGGTTTTTTTCACCTGTATTTTAGGGGTGATGGCTATTTTTGTATATATGCATTTCTATAGGTAAAGTGGAGAGCCCCTTTAATTGTTATTGCTTTTAATTTCAATGCCATAAATAAAGGATGTCAGCTAACTGGTATCTACTGACATTTTCCTTATTTGAGCCTATTGTCTGCAGCTGTCCTAATTAATCTGCAATTTAGCAATGTTAGTGTAGCGATACCCCCAGTTAAGAGGGCCGCTGGTTTGTTTTGGGTCCCTGAGTGCAGCTCCACCAACCCCCGGCAATTTGCTCTACCCGCTCTGGCACAGTTAGTCAAGGGGTATGTATCTATGCACATATAAATATCACTTATACTCTAAGTGTAAGGGGTATGAATTCACAAGCAGACTGCTGAAATAAGAATAACTGGCTTTACTTTGGCAGTAAGGAAAAGAAACAGTAACATGCATTTAAACATATGACTTACAATACTTTAGCAGGTCCCTGCAATATGCACTTTAACATGTACACACATATGTATCAAACTAGCAATGGGGAAACGGAGCGCCAAGTGTGGCGACCGTCTGCTATGCACCCCTGAGGTGCAATAAATCTATCTGCGCGTACCTAACGGACCAGGCCTGATCCCTAGCAATAGAGCTCAGTCCTTGAAATAGGTACAGTATTCTTCACCGGCAATAGAACTGTAGAGGTGGTGCACATGTAGCTTTAAATGGTGTATTTGTAATCCACAGAAAGTAACATTTGCTGCTCTGAGGTAAATTGTGCCTTGGCAGTTCAATAGGCATGAAAATGTGTGTATCAATGCAGGATGAGCCTTTCAGCTCTCTCACCAATCCTGGGGTACCGTCCTCAGCTCCGGTCCCTCCAATGGCGGCGTCCGGTCTCCTCAGTCACAGCCCCTGCGTTCCGGTCCTCTCTCCGACCGACCGACTGTAGGGAAAAGTCTCCGCTCCGCTGCTGTTGACTCTGAGGGATGAGAGTCTCACTCCGTCTGCTGCAAGGCCCAGGCTTCAGGCCTCCAGCAGTCCCGGTCCGCACAGGTGTCCCCTCAGGAACAAGTCTCCGCGTCACCAGCTCAGTCAGAAGAGGCGTCCCAGTCAGACACGGCATCAGAAGAGGAAGAGGCGGTCTCTCCTCCTCCTTTTTATCACCTCCCCCAGCAGCCTCTCGGGCGGAAACAAGCAGCCCGGGAGCCTGGGGAATCATGGGGGATGTAGTCTCTTCCCCTAAAAGGGGTACGACCCCGCTACATTAGCAATGGGTTAATGTGCAATTTAGCAATGTTTTTAATTGTCAGGCTGCCCGGTTTAAATGCACTATTCAGCCTGTGTAGTTATTAGCTTGCCGCCCACTTTGCTATGGCAACCGCTCTGCAGAGTGCATGATAGCTTGCCGCCCACTTTGCCATAGTAACTGCTCTACAGCGTCATTCAGCACACACATGATTGTCATGTGATGTGCATTCGGCGCTGCCATTGGTCAGGTGAATCGCGGGACCCGATTGGTCCGTCAGCGGTTCACATGACAGCACAACTAAGCCATGTGACATCTATTCAATGCTGTGATTGGACGATTAGATCGCGTGACCCGATTGGTCCACGAGCGGTCTCCATTTCATCAGCACAGTATATAGCCATAGCGGGACCACTCGTAGCTACCCTGCCCCACGCTGAGGAAGTTCCACCTGAACGTAACTCGTACGAGGGACAGGGTAGCACGAGTGACGTCACCCGCGGCCATTTTGGATTACATTGCATACAACGCCGGCACTCAGGACTGAGTGCATGCTAATGTGAGTGTGATTCTTATGTTTCTACTTGTGCAATAAACTTATATTCAATACAGAGAGCACTAGGTTGTCCCCCCTTTTTTTCACCCTTATGTATGCTGGATACCATTGTGGACCTGGTTGTTTGCGTTTGAGATCGATTCCTGATGGTTGGAGACCAGAGTTTTATACTTAGCTGCATACTGCTTTGTGACCTATTGTGGGTCGAAGCAGGGAGGGAGGTGAGAGGCCATCCTTACTCTTTGTGAAGGGATCACCACCACAGATATTTCTCTGGATTGTGTCACCATTTTCCACTAGAAGCTGCTATTTTATTACTGGGATATATTTGGATTCCTTCTTGGACTGATTTTATCCTATTTATGTTATCTATTCAGTTTTATCATTTATTTTGCGCTGCACTATCCTATTGTATTATGCTTATGAGGTATTTTTTGAATTAACCTAAGTTGCAGCAGGCATTTCCGATTTGTGTATTATTACCTTTTATTCTGACAGCGCTGAGTACTCTCTTTTTTACTTATAAAAACCCTGTATCTTAACATTTACAAGCAGTTACAAGCGTTTGGCATTTGAAATGTCAGTAAACTACTGTCCTGAACGTGATTTATCTGCTTTCAAAAAAAATCAGTAAACTCAACTGCCTCTAAACTCATAGCTCCCAACTTTCCCTGATTTTGAGCAATGTCCCTCTGTCCCTCATTCCTCCTCATTTGTCCCTCATTTTGGTCTGATCTATATAGCTGTATATAAAATGCACTTTTTATCTTTCAAAAAGTGTTTTCCAGTGCTAAACCTTTTACCTGATTTCTAAATTGCTGCATTTGTAAATTCCAAAATCCAATATAAAGGAATAGTAGTGGTAAAAAAAAGCACTTGTGGGTTTAC
Source organism: Lithobates sylvaticus (assembly GCA_028564925.1). Taxonomy (NCBI): domain Eukaryota; kingdom Metazoa; phylum Chordata; class Amphibia; order Anura; family Ranidae; genus Lithobates; species Lithobates sylvaticus. The sequence goes on along the minus strand of CM053026.1, from coordinate 339,951,251 downwards.
CCAATCTTGTTTTTTTTGTACAATTCTCCTTTAAGGGGGCATGGCCATGGGGTGTGTCCTATGCCTGCATACTTTTGCTGATAGGTGTCCCTCGTTCCCATCTCAAAAAGTTGGGAGGTATGTCTAAACTACTATAAATGACTGAGTGTACATGTACACAAAGGATAACATAGAGGAGAGTTCAGGGGCTGCTTAAAAAAATGCCCAACTGCTCCTTATGGTCCGTTTAGCAGCTGCAGTGTACATGAAGCCTAAAAGTGAAATCTTCTTTTGCATAAATATTTAGTTTCTTGATGATATTTATTCCTAATGACATTCATCTGTGAATCAACTTTTTACATAAGCAGCAGGTATGCTAAAATCCAATGAAGCAAATAGTAGACTTGAAATACAAATACATTTTTTGTGAACTGGATTTTACCTTCAGGGTTTTTATTTAATTGCTGCCATATAGGTAAAACCTTTAGCTTTTGTTTGCTTTTGCACTCTCAGTATTTGTGTTGCTGATCCTATGTTCTTACTGAGTAAAGGAAAGCTCTGGATTTATTTCAAAAGAAGACCCCCTCCTCCAGATCTACAACATACTGCATATTAGAAGAATGTTAGCAACTTGCTTCAGTTTCGACTGTGGGCTGGTGGCATAAATTACAAGAGTTCCATAAAGGTGGAAGAGCTAATTTCAGAACTTGTTGATTGGTATCACCTTGTATATTCACATATCTTTGTTCCTCGTTTATTCGTTTTCTGCCTGTATATTTTCTGTATTGGTAGAAACATTTTTCAAAGCTGCTATTTAGCTGGCAAACAATTTGACCTAGAGCAGTGCTAAAACATCTTATATAGGTTAAATAAATATAGTTTGTGCTTGTTCGCATGCCAGTTGCTATGGGCCCCTGCTACTGTTGGCTGCTCTTCTGGTAAATTATCAGTACAAAATGCAGAGATATATACTTTGTATGCAAACATCTTTGAATCCCATATTAGTATGCAGTATTGTATTTCTCACAGATACAAAATCAATGGTATGAATTTAATTTCCCTCTTTGCCGAGAGCTGGATAAAATATTGTAAACATATGTATTATCAGAGAATATGTCTTTTTTAATTCTTGTCACATCTTTCATTTTATTGCAAGTGACATCCATAGGCTTAATTTAGTATTTTGTCAATGTAGTATGCAGAGAATTCCCTTTCCATAATTGTCTGTTTTCATTGAATGTCATTTTATTATAGCTGCTTCGTAGTAAACATGTGCTTTATAAATCAGCATCTAGTGTTTTGTATTTGGGTATATAATTACCATATTAATAATGTGACTATGTGGGTGGAAGCAATGTGGGCGAGAAACAAATGTGGAAGTTGCTAAGGAAAGCCATGAACTGTGTTTTACATTCACACTGTAGCAAAGTAAAATAATACAAAATATACAGAGAGAGCAGACAGGGGGACCCCAACTAAAGGTTCTGTTTCAAATAGGACAATACAGCTTTGTGTACGGGAAGAATTTAAAAACCACTCCTACCCTCCTCATCTCTCAGCTTAGTTTGTCTTTCCTACCGTCCAGGAGCAGCACAATGTTGCTTAGGGCCCTGTGTTTCTAGACTTCTTGCTGCTCTGTGGGTTTTCCACTTCTCTTTGCCTGGATCTTGGCCCCTGTGAGGGAGGGGTGACTCAACTTGTGAAGCCTGTTGTGCCTGTCCTCCTTATTCCTGTGGGAACTGTGAGCACATCCTGTGGATGCATAGCTGTGGTAGTGTGTGGCCTGGGGATGAAAGTAAAGTAAACCATCAAATTTTACATCAGGGGCCACGAAGTACAGGTTCTCTCACAACGCTACCACAGGGTAGACTTGAACCATCAAGATTGTAGCAAGTCCTCCCCTCTGCTTCAAGTAGCTCAGGAAATTTAGTTTTGGACAGAAGAAAACATTACTTCTTCATCCGCAGTCCATTAAAGTCCATTGAATTGGATGACAAACTTCCTAAATCACCAACGAATACATCAAGGTAATTGGGAATTGAATAAAGAAGTGTTCTTAGTGGTTACTCAAAGGAGGGGGGATAAGGTCAGTGGACCTTTTTACTAACAGTGCAAACAAAAAGGTGAATCATTTTTTTCCAAGATTCTTGGAGCATTAATGCCCTGTCCCAAAACTGGGATTTCAAGATGGGATATGCTTTCCCTCCTCTCTCTCTCTGATTCCTTGAAAATCAGTCCAAGTGCAGACAAATTCTGATTGTTTTTTGGTGACCCAGGAGAACGTGGTTCTTGTAACTTCAGAAAATGTCTCTTTAACCATCTTGGCCTCTTCCATCAAACCAGATCTGCTATTTCAGACACCAGTATTTTACCCAGGCCAGATTTTTTTTTTTCCGTTAAGGGCTTGGATGTCGATAGGAAACTCCTAAAAGGCAAAGGATGTTCAGATACTCTTCTGGGAAGTAGGAAAGTTGTCACTAGGAATATTTATGTAAACATTTGGAAATGTGTTTTTCATCTTTTACAAAGAATTCTGTTTCCTTCCCCTCATTTATTTAGGATTTTCTCTAATGCCGCGTACAGACGATTGGACATTCTGACAACAAAATCCTGGATTTATTTCTGACGGATGTTGGCTCAAATTTGTCTTGCATACACATGGTCGCACAAATGTTGTTGAAAATGCCGAACGTCAAGAACCCAGTGACGTACAACACGAGCCGAGAAAAATGAAGTTCAATAGCCAATGCAGCTCTTCTGCTTGATTGTGAGCATGTGTGGAATTTTGTGCGGCGGAATTGTGTACACACATACGGAATTTACACAAACGGATTTTGTTGTCGGAAAATTTGACAACCAGTACTCAAATTTTGTTTGTCGGAAATTCCGATAAAAAATGTCCAATGAAGCTTACACACGGTAGGAATTTCCGATAACAAGCTCACATCGAACATTTGTTGTTGGAAATTCCGACCGTGTGTACGCGCCATAAGAGTTAAGAATTTAGCATTGTCGACATAAAAAGCACGCTATTTGCTGCCATTTCTGACCTGAAAACGGACATTAAAGCAGTGGCATCCAGGCTGGAACATGTTGAAGCAGCGGCCATGACACATGGGGCAGCAATCCAGCAGGTGCAACAAGTTACCAGCGTCCATGCACAGCACTTGATGGATATGCACAGGCACTTAGAAGACCTCGATAACAGGGGCAGGAGGCATAACCTAAGGGTCAGAGGCATTCCAGAGTCAGTGGAGGGGCCCCAACTACAGGCTACCATCTGGGCCATCTTTAACACCCTGCTGGGCAGGCCCCCTGACGCCCCTGTGGAGATGGAAAGATGCCACAGAGCCCTGAGGCCGAGAGGGAGAGACACTGACCCCCCCAGGGATGCAGTCTGTTGCCTCGTCAGTTTCACCCAAAAAGAGGAGATTTTGCGGCTTGCGCGCAATCAGGATCGCCTGGAACATGAGGGGGCACGTATACAATTGTTTCAGGACCTATCTGCTATCACACTGCAGCATAGGAGAGATCTCCGTCCCCTGCTGCAAACCCTTCGTGAAAGACGCATCCCTTACAGGTGGAAGTTCCCCTTCTGCCTACAAGCAACTGCAGGAAATCGCACAGCGCACCTGAGGACCCCTGCAGACCTGCAACCCTTCTGCGACACCCTGGGCATACCACCTGTGGAGGTCCCCGACTGGTACAACGCCTTCATGCAACCGGACCCCTGGATCCCTACTCAGCCCGACATGACTCCAAGATCACAGAGGCAAAGACAAAGAAGGCGCAGATCTTCGCATTCCCCGCCACCGAGGATGAGGGGTGACATGGAGACGGACGAGAGCCCGAGAGTGTCCCCGTCATCTGTTAGACGCAGAACCGAACACTAACTTCAGAAACGGATGGGTAAGCAAATGTAAACCAACCCTCTGTTTAAACCTGACTTTTATAATTAATGCCTAGAGCTGGACTTTACTACAAGAGCCTATGTGGTAACAGACAGCAGGAGACCGTTATGCAGAGAAATAGATTAACAGGTCACCAGCCTTTTACTGGACCAGGATAGCAAGGATTTTCCCCAGGCTTGGGGAGATACAGGCCTTAAATCCCTGTGTCTAACACTGTATACTCTGAAACCCTATGGGAGCGTTGTAGACGGGCAGGTTTTCCCAGCTATAAGGATTGGAACAGTTAAAATGCAGAGACACGATCTCCGGTTTAAGGGGAGTCATGATCTCTAGACCAGGACTTGAGAAACGCCTATGCTTAACTCTACAAAAACATGGCTGGTATGCAGAGACAACTCAGGACCCATGGGAACAGCAGTATCACCCCGCTGAACCCCTTGCAAGACCTGCCAAGGAATACACGAAATGCTTTGAACATTCGATACACCCTGTTACCTACACTTGTGGGCCATTCGGCTGAATGGATTTCTCCTGACTGGCAAGAACTGGACGCCTCTTCCTGCATGCGGGAGAACGTAAGAGACTCTGGTGACCTACTGCTAGAGGGGTCATCCAGGTTTGTCAATGCAACTACGCTCAATTCCAGCGTAATGGGACTTGCCGTTTATATGTTATTTGTTTCAAGTTTCCCATCTACATTTACATTTACATACGGGTTATCAGGGATATGCCCCCTCGGGGGACTAGGACGCCCAGACCTGGAGGGCAAGGATCCCTGGGAGCCAGCTTGTAGCGGCTCCCAGGGACCCTTGAATCTCGCTCCCAAGGGTTCTATTGTTAATTGTTAACTGTTAAACACTTGATATTGGGTTTTAAACACTTGGTACTACCCCAGGGCTTAACGGCTGCAAGCCAGCCCCTTGAAAGTTAGCGCAAGACCAAGAGGGTAGATGGTTGACACCTTGCGTGCTCTGGAAGTCATAGACGGATAACTACATGAGAGATACAGGGACAAAGGGGTACACTCCTGCTGTGTCTATCGGGCAGAACTCGGTTGAAGTGTAAGACACATAGGAACCGGGGCTATAGGTTCAGGGACCCTGGGATGATCCGGGTCAGTTTTTGAGACCGGATGATCAGGGCCCATGAACGGGAATGTAAAAGTGACTAGTGGTTTATTAGCTGGGTCTTATATCTTATGTTATGCGTTTTTATTTCTTAATTAAGGATCTGACGAAACGATCGCTCATAAGCCATATGTTATAGGCCGTAGGAAATGTACCAGTATCTCAAATATGGTCAGTCATCGCCTTTGTTGTTGCTCCCCTTAGGAAGAGGTAGAAGGGGGTAGGGGGATTTATCCTGACGGCATAAATGAGGACGGGAATAGAGCAGCAAGAAGGGGTCAGACACCCCTTGGATTTTTTTAGGGGGCGCTATATCCCACACATATCGAACCTACACTCGGAGGTCTCTGGGTGATGACTGCACTCAGATATACTTTAGTGTTAGGTCTCTTTCCCACCGCAAAGAGGCAGGCCCTTCTTTGACACACTTCCGGAATATTTTTTCCTTTTTTTTTTTTTTCTTGCACCTTTTTTCCCAGTACTATCTTCCTAGGTGGGTAAGCAGGACTATACCCACCCCCGGTGTTCTTCACTCTCTGCCCACGTTAGGGGCATACATCAGACAACGGTAGGGATTCCCAAGGGATATTGGAAGTAGGCTTCCCTGCCCTTCTTTCCCCGCGCCCATATCCCAACCTTTGACCTTCTAGCTCCCCCCCCCTTTTTTTTTTTTTTTTTTTCCCTCTTCCTCTATTCTTTTCTTTTCCTTCTTCTCTCCTCCCTCCCCCTCTACATCCCCCCGGTCCTCCGGATCATACCCCCTCCGCCTGCAAGAGTTGATTCCTTTTTAATACCCTTGCATTGCCTAACAATGGCTGCTACAGTACAGTCTTCAGTGTCGCTATCCCTTAAAGTCTTCTCTCTAAATGTCAAGGGCCTCAATGTACCGGAAAAGCGCAGCAGTGTTTTAGCAGAAGCACACAGACACAGGGCACAAATTATTTTCCTACAAGAAACCCATTTCAAGACAGGCTTAGTGCCTCGACTATCTGACAGACGTTACCCAGAAGTTTATCATGCGACGTGCGCTGACTCCAAATCTAAGGGGGTATCCATTCTATTGGCCAGATCCCTGCTGTTCCAACTTACGGACCAGCTTATCGATCCTGAGGGAAGATATGTCTTTCTGAAGGGCACCTGGAGAGATAAACCTGTGACCTTAGCTAATGTATATTGTCCCAACACGGGCAGGATCCCTTTCCTTAAAAATACTCTCCTGAAGCTGACTACGTTTCAGGAGGGCCTTTTAATACTGGGGGGAGACTTCAATATGGCCCTAGATCCACTCCTGGACACCTCCACAGGCACCTCATCATTTCCCTACTCGGCCCTCCGTCAGGTAAAACTACAACTGGCCTCACTTGCGCTACACGACACATGGCGCACTCTCAACCCCCGGGAAAAAGATTTCACATTTTTCTCAGCACCACACAACCGTTACTCGAGACTGGACTATATGTTCATACGCCAGGCTGACCTATCCCACCTAGAAAACGCCACTATAGAAAATATGGTAATCTCAGACCACCACCCGATCACGGTAACTCTGCGCTTTCCACAAAGAGAAAGGTTCACTAAGATGTGGAGGCTTGATGCATCCATCTTGGCGGACCCAGGAGACGCAGCCCATATCAAACAGGCCCTCCAAGACTACTTCCACACCAACGACACACCGGATGTGCACCCCATGGTTCAATGGGAGGCACATAAATGTGTCATCCGGGGACACCTCTTAGCCATAGCTGCCAGGAAAAAAAAGGAGCACCAAAAGCTGATACTAAGCCTCACAGGACAAATTACCAAGTTAGAGACACAGCACAAACGCTCTGGTGCACTTCAAGTGGCCCAAGAACTAGCAGACACACGATCATTATTGACTGAGGAACTTTTTAGGAGGGCACGAAGGAGGCATATATTATCCCAGAAGCTATTCTATGAGCAAGGTAACAAACCTGGAAGACTTCTGGCGAGATGCATGCAAAAACGCACACTTACTTCTACAGTCCATCACATAACTGATCAACAGGGGATAAAACACACTAAAAATGAGGACATTTCGCAACAATTTTTAGAATTCTATAGCAAACTTTATAAACTTAATGAATCAACGCCCAGCTCTATAGGAGATGGGGAAAGGGAGGGCATGGTACGGGCATTCCTGTCCAAATTTAGCCCACAAGCCCTATCAGAAGGTGACCGTGCGGAGCTGGAAGCACCTTTGTCTTCTGAGGAGTGGGAGGCAGCATTGAAGAGCACAAAACCAGGCAAGAGTCCAGGGCCAGACGGCTTTACAGCGCAGTACTATAAGGCCTACGCAGAGACTCTAGCTCCACGTTTCCTCAGAGCCTTTAACACACTCTCTTCTGCTCCCTACTCCTCAGACACAATGCTGGAGGCCTATATCACGGTGATTCCTAAAGCTGACAAGGACCCCACTGACGTGACAAGTTATCGGCCAATATCGCTCTTAAATGTCGATATTAAATTATTCTCGAAGATCCTAGCGACACGCCTAGCATACTATGTGCCTGCCTGGGTGGGGAAAGATCAAGTGGGCTTTGTCAGGGGCAGGGAGGCAAGGGACAATACTATTAAGGCCCTAAACCTACATCACTGGCTAACCTCTACAAAGCGGGAAAGATTCTTCCTAGCGATGGATGCAGAGAAGGCGTTCGATAGAGTGGCCTGGGACTATATGGAGGAAGTCCTGGTTGCTCTTGGACTAGGGAGCTGCATGCGCACCTTTATTAAAGCACTCTATGCAAACCCAAAAGCCAGAGTCAGAGTCAACGGCCACCTATCGGACGCCTTCCACATCCACAATGGCACGAGGCAGGGGTGCCCTCTCTCACCCCTTCTCTATATTCTCACCCTTGAACCCCTTTTACGTTGTATCAGAGCTAATCCAGACATACAGGGTGTGGTGGTGCGTGACAGGGAGTACAAGATAGCGGCCTTTGCGGACGACATTTTGCTTTCCCTGTCGGAGCCACTGACATCCCTACCAAATCTCTTACCAGTCCTCGAACAATTTAAGCGTATCTCTAACCTGAAAATAAACTATTCAAAGTCGTTTGCCCTAAATATTTCCCTACCAGACACAGTAGTAAAATCATGCCAGGCCAATTTCCCCTTTAAATGGAAGCCAGACGCCATTACATATCTGGGCATTCAACTCCCTCAGAACTTGGATACTCTTTATGAAAAGAACTTTCTTTCAGAGCTGAGGCACTTACAAAAGGATCTACAAAATTGGGATGTGCCGACCCTATCCTGGTTTGGAAGGGCCTCTGCGCTGAAAATGACAGTCCTCCCTCGCATATTGTACAAAATGCAAACTATACCGATACGTCTCCCGCCTACCTTTTTTGCATTATATAAGAAGATGTGCAGGACCTTTCTCTGGGGCTCGAAACCGGCGCGAGTTAGCTGGGCAAAACTAGTCTTACCCAAACCTAAGGGAGGGATAGGCCTCCCTGACATATTGCGGTATTATTGGGCAGTGCATATGACTAGAGTAGTAGACTGGAAGATCCACGACCGATTTAAAGATTGGGTCAAACTAGAAAGACAGATATCAGGCGTCGATCTCCACGCACTCCCCTGGTTCTCCAAAACACCTCCAGACACTCATCTTCACTCACACCCCCTTATCGGGGCAACACTCCACGAATTTAACAGGGTGTGTAAGATACATGCGATCTCAAACACGGATAGCCCGATTACCCCTGTAAGAGGCAACCCGGATTTCCCTCCTGGACTTGCCAAATCCTACCTAGCGCAGGAATGGCCACACGAAGAGATGCTGGCAAAACACTTCTTTCATAGGGGCAAATTTAGAAGACAGCAAGATTTGGCGGCAATATCTAGCACTCAGACCTTTCCCCTCTGGTCCTACATTCAACTGAAACATTTCTTAGATATGCCAGGGAAAAGGGAGAGCTTCTCAAGACCACCCACAGTCTTCGAGTCCCTATGCTCGGGCTCTTCCCCCCAGAATCATGTCGTCTCTGCACTCTATGCCTCCATGTTTGGAGAAACACACTCTGTCTTGCGCTCTGAACAGGCATCCTGGGGGGACGAGTTAGACAGGGAGATTGAAGACACGGACTGGGATCGCATACACTTACTTACCCACAAGGGGTCCCTCAATGTAAATGTACAGGAGAATGGGTTCAAAATCAGGACAAGATGGTATAAAACCCCAAAACTGCTTCACAGAATATTTCCAACAGTATCAGACAAATGTTGGAGATGTGAAAGAGAAACAGGTACATTTATCCATGTATGGTGGTCGTGCTCCCTAATCCAGCCATACTGGAGCAAGGTACATGAGGTAGTCACTAACGTCACCTCATTGCCCCTGGAATTCACTCCAGCACAATACCTCCTTCATTTGTCTGATATTTCCGTAAAAAGATATATGAAATCGGTAGCCATACATATGATTAATGCGGCCAGGATGTGCATTCCGGTACATTGGAAGTCTAAACGCTCACCCCCGATTAAAGATTGGATAGCTCGTGTTAATCGAGTAGAGATAATGGAGGAGCTAATTCACTCCTCTCAAGATAGAATATCCAGCTTCTCGTCGACCTGGGAGCCTTGGCTCACTTTTAAGCACTCACAGCCATATCAAACATTGATACAGAGTACTGACTGACACCTAATATTGCAATATCCCTGTAGTGAGCAACACTCGGATGACAGGTATTCCGCAGACACATCCAGTCATCTGGCCAATTTAACCAGACTTCAATCATAGATTCATTGTTAACTACAGGCGGAGGGGGTAGATGGTGGTGGACCCCACCCCTCCTCCGCTCGGCAACTTCTCAATCCCTGGACCGAACACCCTACCACCCCCCCCCCCCCACCCTTCTCTTTTTTTTTTTTTCTTCCCCTCTTTTTCTACGTTTCCTTCTTTACCCTGTCCCTATCTTTGTGCTCTCTATCCTACACCCCTGGTGGCCGCTTGGTCAACTCTTCAGGGGAGCTAGAAGGTGCTATAACGGATAACTGGAAAGAGGAAAAGGGAACGCCAACAATCATAGTTATCATGATTGTGAGTCTTAGAGTGATCACGCTCGGAGCAGTGGTGACACTCCAATATAAAGGCGAGTCAATTTAGACCCTAGAATTGACACGGGGTTATCAGGGGAGACGCTGTGAATGTTATCCTCCCAGCAACAAGATTGAAGTGATAGCCCAGCGAAATTTATGAGTCGTGTTCTAGGCCCGAGTTAGTATTAAGTTGGCCTATCTATGCAACCTCCCCGGTGCTTATAATTTGTTCGCCAGAATAAACGTGTCATTTGTTTATGCCTACCCATCGGGGTACCTTGCTCATACTCATACTATCTGAATACATTTTGCCTGTGTAATGTGATTGTATTTGTTGAAAAAAACTTAATAAAAATTGTTTGGATTAAAAAGAATTTAGCATTGTCTGCCTTTCTGGATGTCAAATTATTGCAACAAAAGGTAGGTAGTGGGTAGGGATGGGCCGAACACCCCCTGGTTCGGTTAGCATCCAGAACATGAGAGCGGACCGAAAGTTTGCGCGAACATTCGAACACCGTTAAAGTCTATGGGACTCGAACATGAGAAAAAGTGCAAATTTTAAAGGCTAATATGGAAGTTATTGTCCTAAAAAGGGTTTAGGGAGCAGTGATTTTAATGATGCTTAAAGTGAAAAAATAAAAGTGAAATATTCCTTTAAATATCGTACCTGGAGGGTGTCAATAGTATGCCTGTAAAGTGGCGCGTGTTTCCTGTGTTTAGAACAGTCCCTGCACAAAATTACATTTCTAAAGGAATAAAAGTCATTTAAAACTGCTTGAGGCTTTAATGTAATGTCGGGTCCCAGCAATATGGATAAAAATCAGTGAGACAAACGGCATGGGTACCCCCCCCAGCCCATTACCTATTACTTGTATGGATATTAAGGGGAACCCCACACCCAAATTAAAAAAAGAAAAGGCGGTGGGCCCCCAAGCCCTATATACTCTGAACAGCAGTATGCAGGCAGTGCAAACAAGACAGGGGCTGTAGGTTTGTTCTTATGTAGAATCTGTTTGTAATTTGAAACAGGTACATTTTGTAAGTGTAGCGCCAGCCAAAAAATCTATTTTAAAGCTTTTTGGAAAACATAGGGAAGGGTTATCACCCCTGTAACATTTGTTTTGCTGTCTGTGCCCCTGTTCAGAAGATTTCACCTCACTTTCTGTCCCGAAGACAATTGGATTTTGAAAATTAGTTTTTTTTATAGGTAACAAGAATTGGTGATAAATCAGTGGAGGAGACACCTTTTTCCTATATTAACTCTTACAGGAGAGAATTTCCCTTCCTAGGGGTAGATTTCCTCTCACTTCCTGTTGTCTCCCTCCGTTTGTAAGTAGGAGTAATTTGTAAGTCTGATTTTTGAAAATAGGGGACCGCCTGTATATACTATACGGCCTGCCCTATACACTCTGCGGAAAATTGGGCCTTAGGTGTTGGTGGTACCAGAACACTGTAAGCCCTCACAGTTACTCTTGGTGGGCTCTGGAATGTGAAATATTACATCAAGAATCGTAATTACATGCCCCTGTTAAACAGGGGCAGAAAAATTGGACCTTAGGCGGTGGCGGTGGCGGTGGTGGCACAACACTGTGAAGCCTCACAGATACTTTTGAGCGCAGGAACAGGCCCTGCTGTGAAATATTAGTTCATTAATTGTAATTACACGCCCCTGTTAAACAGGGGCATCAAAATTGGGCCTTAGGCACTGGTGGTGGTGCCACAACACTGCAACCCCTCACAGATACTCTTGTTGAGGGCAGGAACGAGCCCTGCTGTTAAATATTTGATCAAAAATTGTAATTACACTCCCCTGTTAAACAGGGGCAGAAACATTGGGCCTTAGGCAGTGGTGGTGGTGCCACAACACTGCAACCTCTCACAGATACTCTTGTTGAGCGCAGGAAGGAGCCCTGCTGCAATATATTACAGCAAAAACTGGTGGTGGTGCCCAGAACCAAAAATGTTCTTAGAAGCTATCAACATGAACATTGAGGAGGAATATAATAGTCACTCAGCATAACAGGATAGTCCCTCAGCATCAGCATAGGCAGTCTTGAAGGGATCTCACATTCATGAAAAAATGTATCGTTTACATCAGGTGCTTGGTAGCTGGTAATCCAAGACTAATTAATTTTTATGAAGGTGAGCCGATCAACCGAGTCGGTGGACAGGCGCACTCTGTGATCTGTTACAAAGCCTCCAGCAGCACTGATTGTGCTGGATGCAGGACAGGCCAATAGCTCAATTGCATACTGTACAAGCTCTGGCCAGTGATCCATCCTCAATAACCCAGTGCATTTTCGGTTGTAAAGGTCTCCAAGTCTGATCTTGCCCCTAGGTATTCCTGCACCATGAACAACAGACGCTGGCGATGGTTGCTGGAACCGATCAGACCTTGGGGCTGCGGACTAAAAAATTGTCTGAACACATCGGTCAGACGGCCACCTTCTCCACCGCTCCTTCTGTGACTGACTGAAGCCCCAGCGACACGTTGTCCACGAGTACCAGGAAATTGTAACCTCCCAGGCTCTGAAACGCATTGCAAAAACCTTTCTGCAAGGCCTCCCGAAGATGTTTCATCCTCTGCTCCCTCTGCGATGGTTGGATAAGTTCCGCCACTTTACCCTTGTAATGTGGATCAATAAGGGTTGCCAGCCAGTACTGATTCCTCTCCTTGATACCACGAATCCACGAATTCGCAGGCTTTGCAGGATCAGGGAGGCCATGCAGCGTAGGTTTTCTGAGGCATTCGGTGCGGACTCCTCCGGGTCACTATCTGATCCACAGCCACCTCCTCCCAGCCACGTACAAGTCCATGGATTTCTGAGGACTGAAAACGATCCCTTGAAGACTGCTGCTGATGCTGAGTGCCAGGCTCCACCTCCATGCTGACACAATCCTCCTCCTCCGCTTCCTGTGTGATAGGCAGGCCTGCAGGGATACTGTCTGGATAAAGGGGGCCTTGAGAGGTAAGGAAGTCCTCCTCTTCATCCCTCTGTTCTGCCTCAAGTGCCCTGTCCATTATTCCACGCAGCGTGTGCTCCAACAGGAAGACAAGAGGGACAGTATCACTGATGCATGCACTGTCACTGCTCACCATACTCGTGGCTTCCTCAAATGGTGACAGGACAGTGCATGCATCCTTGATCATGAGCCACTGGCGTGGCAAAAAAAAGCCAAGCTCCCCTGACCCTGTCCTGGTGCCATACTCGCACAGGTATTCATTGATGGCCCTCTGCTGCATGCTCAGCCGCTGCAGCATTGCCAACGTTGAGTTCCACATGGTGGACATGTCACAGATGAGGCGGTTCTTGGGCAGGTTGCATTGCTTTTGGAGGTCAGCCAGCCAAGCACTGGCATTATATGACTGCCGGAAATGCCCACAGACTTTCCTGGCCTGCCTCAGGAGATCCTGTAAGCCCAGGTACCTGCACAAGAACCGCTGCACCACCAAATTAAGGATGTGAGCCAAACAGGGAACATGGGTGAAGTGTCCCTGTTGGAGGGTGGAGAGGAGGTTGGTACCATTGTCACAAACCACCATTCCTGGCTGAAGCTGGCGTGGCATCAACCACCTCTGAGCCTGCCCCTGCAGAGCTGACAGAATCTCTGGCCCAGTGTGGCTCCTGTCCCCTAAGCAGACCAACTTAAAGAGGAACTGTGACTGAAATTTTTTTTTGAAAGCCAGCAGCTACAAATACTGCAGCTGCTGACTTTTAATAAATGGACACTTACCTGTCATAGGTTCCAGCGATGTCGGCAGCAGAGGCCGATCAATCGCTCGGCTCTCTGCTGCTGCCGGCGCCATTCTCGGGGAGGGAATCAGGAAGTGAAGCGTTGTGGCTTCACTTCCCGGTTCCCTACTGCGCATGCGCGAGTCGGGCAGCGCAATGAGAATCGTCCGCTCTGTCTGCTGGGACCCGTGTGTGTCCCGGCAGACAGCGCACTGGGACAGGAAGTCCCGTGTCTTAGACAGGTATTTGCACCCCCCTCCCCCCCTGAAAGGTGCCAAATGTGACACCAGAGGGGGGAGGGTTCCGATGAGCGGAAGTTCCACTTTAGGGTGGAACCCCGCTTTAAGCACTGCATGGCATATTTTTGCCTGAGGGCTTGCATAGCCCATAGAATGCCTACGGAGCACCGCTGGTTCGGAGGACAAATCTGCACAGGAAGAGGCCATAGAGGAAGAAGAAGAGGAGGGGGTGGAGGAGAGAGGTGTGGCAGAATCACCACTACCAGCATTTTGGAGGCGTGGTGGCAGAACAAGCTCCAACAATACTGCACCCTGTCCTGCATCCTTCCCAGCTGCCAGAAGGGTTACCCAGTGCGCCATGAAAGAAAGGTAATGTCTCTGTCCATGCCTGCTGTCAGTGGTAATATGCACCTTACCGCTGACCGCCCTGTCCAACGAGGCCAAGACATTGCCTTCCACATGTCGGTAGAGAGCCGGAATGGCCTTCCGAGAAAAAAATTGGCGTTTGGGAACCTGCCACTGAGGTCCCGCACATTCCACAAATCCCAAAAGGGGGCAGAGTCTACCAGCTGAAAAGACAGCTGGAGTGCTAGCAATTTAGCCAAACCAGCATTCAGCCGCTGAGCATGTGCATGGCTGGGACCAAATTTCTTTCGCTGGTTTAGCAACTGGGGTAGGGAAATTTGCCTGCTACAATCGGATGTTGGTGTACCGCTAGCAGATTGCCCGGAAGTGCTTGGGACACCTAATTCTACACCTTCATTCCTCTCAGTGCAGGTCTCTGAGAGGACTGAAGTTATAGTGGGGTTGGAGATCCCAGCTGATGAGGAGCAAGGAGAGGTCCTCCTTGTTCTTTGGTGTGGGTCTTTTAAGTACTGTTGCCAACGGACTGCATGGGAGCTCGACATATGTCTGGTCAAGTATGTGGCTGCTGTTTTGGCCACGTTTGATACGCTTCAAACATATGTTGCAAACAGCAACGGTGCGTCTCAAAAAAGGCCCACACCAAAGAAAAACTTGTGAAGTCAGCGATGTGATGCAGTCGGTTGCCTGACCTTAAGCTGGCCCTTGGAGGGCACCCTGCCTCGTTGGAGATGTGCCTCCTCCTTCTCTCTTCTATCTGGCACCCACGTAGAGTCAGTGACCTCATCATCCCCTCCCTCCTCGCCACCGGAGCAAACCTGGCAGCATGCTGCAGCTGGGGGAACATGTTCGGGGGACTCCTTAGGGCATGATGGTGGGGCTAGGGAAGGAGTGACTGATGACATTGAGCCGATGGAAGAGGCAGCTTTGGCAGCTGCATTGGCAGACAAAGTACCCTGAGCCTGGGTGACAGAGGATGAGGAGGATGAGGATGGCTTGGTCATCCACTCTACCAACTCTTCTGCATGCATGCTCAACATGGCCAGCTGCCGAAAAAAAGGACAATCGTGCCCCGCGGCCATGTGCTGAGAATGCACCGTGTCCAAAACCAGCACTGTTGGCTGTAGACACAGAGCCTGCTTGGCCTCTTTTAGTGGCCTGTGAGCGTCTCCCTCTCCTTGGTGGCCTTCCAGACATACTGTACAATTAGATTACCAAAACAGTACACCAGGAATGGCCTACAGTCAAGTATAGGCTTGGCTATATATATATATATATATATAGTCTAGCCAAGCCTATACCTGACTGTAGGCCATTCCTGGTGTGTATATATATATATATATATATATATATATATATATATAATTAAATGCACTGCAGCTAGTTGAATTAACTGCCTGCCTGAATTATATTAGAAACAGTACACCAGGAATGGGCTGCAGTGAGATGAAGCTAAACTGTATACAGTGTGTATATATATATATATATATATATATATACTAAATACACTGCAGCTAACTGTATCGCCTGCCTGCCTGAAGATTATTAGCAACAGTACACCAGGAACGGTCTGCAGGGAGATCTACCTAAACTGTATACAGTGTGTGTGTATATGTGTATATATATATATATATATATATATATATATATATATATATATACTAGACTGACTGTATATATATGAAATACACTGCAGCTAACTGAATTACCTGCCTGCCTATAGTATATTGGAAACAGTATAGCAGGAATGGTCTGCAGTGTGATCTAGCTAAACTGTATTCAGTGGATATATATATATATATATATATATATATATATATATATATATATACACACAAAACCGGGATGCATATATATACAGTGGTGTGAAAAAGTGTTTGCCCCCTTCCTCATTTCCTGTTCCTTTGCATGTTTGTCACACTTAAGTGTTTCGGAACATCAAACCAATTTAAACAATAGTCAAGGACAACACAAGTAAACACAAAATGCAATTTGTAAATGAAGGTGTTTATTATTAAAGGTGAAAAAAAATCCAAACCATCATGGCCCTGTGTGAAAAAGTGATTGCCCCCCTTGTTAAAACATACTATAACTGTGGTTGTCCACACCTGAGTTCAATTTCTCTAGCCACACCCAGGCCTGATTATTGCCACACCTGTTCACAATCAAGGCATCACTTGAATAGGAGCTGCTTGACACAGTAAGGTCCACCAGAAGATCCTTAAAAGCTACACATCATGCCGAGACCCAAAGAAATTCAGGAACAATTGAGAAAGAAAGTAATTGAGATCTATCAGTCTGGAAAGGGTTATAAAGCCATTTCCAAAGCTGTGGGAATCCAGCGAACCACAGTGAGAGCCATTATCCACAAATGGCGAAGACATGGAACAGTGGTGAACCTTCCGAGGAGTGGCCGGCCACCCAAAATTACCCCAAGAGCGCAGCGACGACTCATCCAAGAGGTCACAAAAGACCCCACAACAACGTCCAAGGAACTGCAGGCCTCACTTGCCTCAGTTAAGGTCAGCGTTCATGCCTCCACCATCAGGAAAAGACTGGGCAAAAATGGCCTGCATGGCAGAGTTCCAAGGAGAAAACCACTGCTGAGCAAAAAGAACATCAAAGCTCGTCTCAATTTCTCCACAACACATCTTGAAGATCCCCAAGACTTTTGGGACAACATTCTGTGGACCGATGAGACAAAAGTGGAACTCTTTGGAAGGTGTGTGTCCAAGTATATCTGGCGTAGAAGGAACACTGCATTTCAGAAAAAGAACATTATACCAACAGTAAAATATGGTGGTGGTAGTGTGATGGTCTGGGGCTGTTTTGCTGCTTCAGGACCTGGAAGACTTGCCGTGATAAAAGGAACTATGAATTCTGCTGTCTACCAAGAGATCCTGAAGGAGAATGTCCGACCATCTGTTCGTGTACTCAAGCTGAAACGAACTTGGGTTCTGCAGCAGGACAATGATCCTAAACACACCAGCAAGTCCACCACCGAATGGCTGAAGAAAAACAAAATGAAGACTTTGGAGTGGCCTAGCCAAAGTCCTGACCTGAATCCTATTGAGATGTTGTGGTATGACCTTAAAAAGGCCGTTCATGCTCGAAAACCCTCTAATGTAACTGAATTAGGACAATTCTGCAAAGATGAGTGGGCCAAAATTCCTCCAGGACGCTGTAAAAGCCTCATTGCACGTTATCGCAAACGCTTGGTTGCAGTTGTTGCTGCTAAGGGTGGCCCAACCAGTTATTAGGTTTAGGGGGCAATCACTTTTTCACACAGGGCCATGATGGTTTGGATTTTTTTTCACCTTTAATAATAAACACCTTCATTTACAAATTGCATTTTGTGTTTACTTGTGTTGTCCTTGACTATTGTTTAAATTGGTTTGATGTTCCGAAACACTTAAGTGTGAATAGCGGTGGTGATACGCCGGCTATACTATTACATGGGCTTGCTAGCCCTTTGATTTTTAGGATATTCCCCTTGGTGGCTAACCTTCTGTTTTTTAATTACCGCTTTTTAATACCCTTTATTTAAATAAATTGGCATTTTTATTTAAAACGGAGTCACGCTATGAGTACACCCCTTCCCCATATTCTTTCCCATCTGCACTGAACAAGCACAACACGGAGGAACGAAGGCCCAGCTGGCAGTAACCCCCACGGACGGAGGACGACCAGACGAGGACCACTGGACCACCACTTCTATGCCCATTACCCCTGCAGGGGTTGGGCACTCCGGTGAGTGCAAACACATTAGGGGCACGATCGGAAGGAGGGGAGTACGGGACCCCCACAGCTGCTGAAACAGGATTTCTCATCAAGATCAATCACATATATTTTTCACCAGACTGGAATTTCACATATTGCATTTACTCACGGACTGTTTTTCCACACTGTTCCACATACATTATATGGTGGACTTCCTAGTGCTTGGGTGCTGTTAAGTGGTGTATATATGACCAATATAAATCACTGACTTCTATCCACTTCTCATAACAGCCCCCAACATCTCGTGATTGTATTGGACCTTCATTTCTACACTCCTATATTTTGGATTTTTTTGCTGTCCACATTCTTATAGCGGCAGCACACTTAGTTGCTCCAGGACTTGTCAATCCATATAGAATATACACAATCCTATTTTGAGCCTTTCAATATTACCTTGTTACAAATATTAGTATATGTATGCACATGCACTTTGTTTTAAATATTATTTCTTCTAACAGATATCATTTTATAAGCACTTGTTAATACTCAGGTTCACTGTAAAATTTAATTTGTTTTAGGCACTCCTAAACCAGTGTGCTTTTTACCTTATCCTATTTTATAGCACTTTCTCTTACGTATTTTTACCTCACGAAACTGTTATTCACGTTTTTATATTCACTGAAGTCCTCAGGCAATACCACCTATATATATATTTATACATCCCTTGTTTGAACAGCGCCAACACCCCTTTTGTTTATTCTAATTTATCCCTGCTACATTTAGGTGTAGTTTCCTAGGGGGGCAGCAGTTCCAAATTCCTAAGCGCGGATACCTTCACTTTCAAACATGCAAAGGAACAGGAAATGAGGAAGGGGGCAAACACTTTTTCACACCACTGTATATACTAAATATACACTGCAGCTAACTGAATCGCCTGCCTGCTCAAACTAAATGAAATGACACTCTCTCTGCCTCTCTCTGTCTCTCTCTGTCTCTCTCTTAACCCCACCAACACACTACACACGGCCGATGTGCAGGCGGCCCTATATAGTGTGGGGCGTGGACTTAACCCCCTGAGCCATAATTGGCCAAAGGCACCCTGCCTTTGGCCAATTATGGCTCTCTTCGCTGACTGCGCTGTGATTGGCCAAAGCATGCGGCTCATAGTGCATGCTTGGCCAATCATCAGCCAGCAATGCACTGCGATGACGCAGTGCATTATAGGCCGCGACGTGCTGCTCGAATTTGGCGCGAACGGCCCATAATGTTCGATCTTCATCGAACAGCCGAGGGTTGAGTCAAACTCATGTTCGACTCGAACAGACAGCCCATCCCTAGTAGTGGGATTCTAAATACCCCTCCAGTGATCACACAGTACACATAAGTACACTTATGTAAGTAAAAATATGTACAAAAGCTTTATTTTAAGCAATAAAATGTATAAAAACACATTTTAAAATTGTCAAGGCTTGCATACTGATTCCAGCAAAACATTATCCACTACAAACATGCATGGCTGTTTGTTGATATGAGGAACTAGGGTCAATGCAAATGACCGCTTCTTCAGGACCTCTATAACGTACATGATCACAAAATTAGATTATTTTCCCAGAAGATTTTAGTTTATATATTTTGCATGCATGTTGTAACTAGACCACACTCCACTATACAGATATGTACTGGTGGAATATCCAGTGAGGTATAGTCTCACTGGCCCATGGAAGATAGATCATCCCCAGAGTAGAGCTCTTTATACAGAAAGACCCCAGAGTTTCCACATGGTGCTGTAGTATAAGGATCAGCTCTGAGGAAGGGAGTGCACCCCAGAAATGCTTTAGCTGTACCCCGTGTTCTGTGCTTGTCCATGCACTGTGTTTATGGCCTTTTGTCAGTTGCATTTTGTGAGTACCCACTTTTATACAAAAATGTCTTTATTATTAAATTATCTCTGGTAATGCACTAGGTGTGCGCACCTTCCATTTCTGTTTTTCTTGTAGTATGAGGAGCAAGCCTGACCATAGTTAAAAACTGACCACACTAAGCAGGAGAACACACCATTGTCAGTTCTCTATCTATGCTGGGAACTCAGTGTGCTCTCCACCAATGATCAGACTTGTCCTGACATGCCCCAGCTACACAGCCATTCACTGGGAAGCTCAGTGTGCTGCTCCTATGCAGCTGAGAACAGAGGGAATGTGATCACTTATAAAAAAGGTATTTATGATGTATTTTTATATCTATATAAAAATATTTTGCTTTTCATTTCAATTTTAAACTGAATGGGTTGTTTACAATCACTTTGAGGCTGCAGCATTGTCTTTCTTTCTAGATGTCAAATTGGTGGAAGACACATTAACCAAAAGATTTATTTTTCTTTTTTGGCAAATTTATTACCCCTAAAATTGCATTTCTTCTGGCCATCATTACTACAAGAAGGGTTGGGGATTTGCAGTCTGCCTATCAAAGCCACACCTTACCATTTTGTCAGATAGAGTTGTACTTCAACTAGATCCTGTGTACCTACTAGGGATGAGCTGAACACCCCCTGTTCGGTTCGCACCAGAACCTGCGAACAGACCTAAAGCTTGTGTGAACTTTAGAACCCTATTAAAGTCTATGGGACTCGAATGTTCAAAATCAAAAGTGCTAATTTTAAAGGCTAATATGCAAGTTATTGTCATAAAAAGTGTTTGGGGACCTGGGTCCTGCCCCAGGGGACATGTATTAATGCAAAAAAAATTTTAAAAACTGAAGTTTTTTCAGGAGCAGTGATTTTAATAATGCTTAAAGTGAAACAATAAAAGTGTAAAATTCCTTTAAATTTCGTACCTGGGGGGTGTGTATAGTATGCATATAAAGGGGCGCATGTTTCCCGTGCTTAGAACTGTCCCTGCACAAAGTGTCATTTTTGCAGGAAAAAAAGCTATTTAAAATCACTCGCGGCTTTAATGAATTGCCGGTGTTCTGTCACGAACAGTCTGGCTATCACCAAGTGTCTGCTGTGTACTGCGCATGCGCAGTACGGAGCAAAAGGATTTTCGGAAAATCTCCGAAGATGAACGGCGCCTGCACCGTGAGTCGAGGTGTATGCCCCACCATCCAAGTGGACATAGGGCTACACAAACTTAGAGGGCCGCTCACCACGCTTCGGGCACGGCCTCGCTGCGCTCGGCTCTTTTATATTCTAACTCTATGTCCACTTGGATGGTGGGGCTTGAAAGTGGACTCACGGCGCAGGCGCCGTTCATCTTCGGCAATTTTCGGACTCTGGGTGTCCTGTGTACTGCGCATGCGCAGTACACAGCGGACACTTTGTTATGGGGGACAGAAAATGATAGTACAGCGACTCCCGTAATACAGAGAGAGAACAGTCATTGAAAGTTAATGATAAAAAAAAAGCGTGGGGGTCCCCCCAAATTCAATTACCAGGCCCTTCAGGTCTGATATGGATATTAAGGGGAACCCGGGTCAAATTAAAAAAAATAATTACGTGGGGTTCCCCCTAAATATCCTTACCAGACCCTTCAGGTCTGGCATGGTTTTTAAGGGGAACTCCACGGCAAATAAAAAAAAAATGGCGTGGGGGCCCCCCTCAAAATCCATACCAGACCCTTATCCGAGCACGCAACCTGGCAGGCCGCAGGAAAAGAGGGGGGACGAGAGAGCGCCCCCCCTCCTGAACCATACCATGCCACATGCCCTCTGTGACCCCTCAAAGCACCATGTCCCCATGTTGATGAGGAGAAGGGTCTCTTCCCCACAACCCTTGTCGGTGGTTGTGGGGGTCTGCGGGCGGGGGGCTTATCAGAATCTGGAAGCCCCCTTTAACAAGGGGACCCCCAGATCCCGCCCCTCCTGTTTGAAATGGTAAGGGGGTACAAATGTACCCCTACCATTTCACAAAGAAAGTGTAAAAAATTGTTTAAAAACATACAGACACTGTTGGGAAAAGTCCTTTATTAAAAATAAAAAAAAAGATTCCAGTGGTGGTAATCCACTCTTGCTATCCAGCGATGGGTGGTCTCTGCTCCGGGGTCCAGCGATGGCTGATCTCTTCCGACATCCAGCGCTGCATGTCCTGTCTCCACGGAGACACTGAGGGAATTCCGTCCCCTGTGACGTACGGGTGACCCCGCCCCCTCTGATGTAACGGGAACCTGCGTTACATCAGAGGGGGGAGGGGTCGCCCGTACATCACTGGGGAGACCAAGGCTTCCCCAGTGATGTAAGGGTGACCCCGCCCCCTCTGATGTAACGCAGGTTTCCGTTACATCAGAGGGGGCGGGGTCACCCGTACGTCACTGGGGAATACCAGCTTCCCCCTTGCGTAGCGTCAGAGGGGGGCGGGGTCAGGTGACGGAGTGGCTCGCTCCTCCTCTGCAGACGGAATTCCCTCAGTGTCTCCGTGGAGACAGGATGCGCTGGACGTCGGAAGAGATCAGCCATCGCTGGACCCCGGAGCAGAGACCACCCGTCGCTGGATAGCAAGTGTGGATTACCACCCCTGGAATCTTTTTTTAATTTTTTTTATTTTTAATAAAGGACTTTTCCCAACGGTGTCTTGTGTTTTTTAACTATTTTTTACACTTTCTTTGTGAAATGGTAGGGGTACATTTGTACCCCGTTACCATTTCAAACAGGGGGGGGCGGGATCTGGGGGTCCCCTTGTTAAAGGGGGCTTCCAGATTCTGATAAGCCCCCCGCCCGCAGACCCCCACAACCACCAGCAAGGGTTGTGGGAAAGAGACCCTTCTCTTCATCAACATGGGGACATGGTGCTTTGAGGGGTCACAGACCCCCAAAGCATCCTCCCAATGTTGAGGGCATGTGGCCTGGTACGGTTCAGGAGGGGGGCGCTCTCTCGTCCCCCCTCTTTTCCTGCGGCCTGCCAGGTTGCGTGCTCGGATAAGGGTCTGGTATGGATTTTGAGGGGGACCCCCACGCCATTTTTTTTTTATTTGGCGTGGAGTTCCCCTTAAAATCCATGTCAGACCTGAAGGGTCTGGTATGGATATTTAGGGGGAACCCCACGTAATTTTTTTTTAAATTTTTCCCGGGATTCCCCTTAATATCTATACCAGACCTGAAGGGCCTGGTAATTGAATTTGGGGGGACCCACACGCTTTTTTTTTTTTTATCAATGACTTCCAATGACTGTTCTCTGTATTACAGGAGTCGGCAATTCATTATAGCCGTGAGTGATTTTAAATAGCTTTTTTTCCTGCAAAAATGATACTTTGTGCAGGGACAGTTCTAAGCATGGGAAACATGCGCCCCTTTCACGGGCATACTATACACACCCCCCAGGTAGGAAATTTAAAGGAATATTACACTTTTATTGTTTCACTTTAAGCATTATTAAAATCACTGCTCCTGAAAAAACTTCCATTTTTAAAACTTTTTTTGCATTGATACATGTCCCCCTGGGGCAGGACCCAGGTCCCCAAACACTTTTTATGAAAATAACTTGCATATAGGCTTTTAAAATTGGCACTTTAGATTTCTCCCATAGACTTTTACAGGGTGCTTGTGGCTTTTCGAATTTGCCGCAAACACCCCAAATTATTTTCTGTTCGGTGAACAGGCGAACAGGCAATGTTCGAGTCGAACATGAGTTCGACTAGAACTCGAAGCTCATCCCTAGTACCTACCAAAGATAGCTACAGTATTACATAGATCCCAGGAGAATTACACTACCACCATGATACACTGATACCTAAAATCCACAAGAAGAAAACTCCCATTCCTTAGATGTTTGAAGGAGTTTCCTTAACTACCTTAGGGGTTTAGAACAATGTTTCTCAACTTCAGTCATCAAGTACCCCCAACAGGTCACATTTTCAGGCTTTTCATTATTTTGCACAGGTGACTTGATTAGTTTCACTGCCTTAGTAAATACCACATTCATTTCATCTGAGGGAAATCCTGAAAACATGACCTATTGGGGGTACTTGAGGACTGGAGTTGAGAAACATTGGTTTAGAAGAAAGTGCAGCGCTCAAACTATAAAACTCTAAAAGATAATTCAATATAAAGTACACAAAAGTAACAAATATAATGGCAAGTATGATATGCGTAGTGAAATTGAGTACTCAAAGAAAATTAGTTCACTAATACAAATAATCAGTGAAGGATTATTAGCTAGTGCAGATACAAATGATCAATGAATGTATACATAATGTCCATGTAGGTGTCCATAACCATATAAAAAATTATTGTGATCAAAACGTGATATATCAAGAAAATGTGCTAGCGTGTATAGAAATGTGCTAGCATGTATAGAATTAAACAGTGATGTCACTTGATAGAGTATCACTAACAGTTTGACCACACAGATCCCATCATTCCTATGCCCCAATAAGAAGTGGAGGCTTACCAGATCCCCAGTGACCCCCTTTATAGGGGGGGTCTGATAATGCCAAAACAGGTCACACTCAGGTCACAGACTCATCCACAGATGTCCAGGTGCTGATCTCCCAGGGGTCCTCCATTTGTATCAGGAATCTCGTAATTGGAAAACTCCTATTAACAGGAGCTATTCAGTGGTTCACTGCAAATGTCCTCAACGTGTCACCAAAAAAGAGAAAAGAAACTTAAAATCGTGTAATACGAAAGTACCAGGGGTTTATTCGTGCTAAAACAAGCACTAAAAACAAATTACATGTAGTAAAATCGAGCTTCGAAGATATTTAAAACAGCAAACAGCCAGCGATAGGAAAAAATCTTAGTGAGGGGTACCCCTGATGAAGTCACACGTTTGACGAAACGATCGTTGGGTAGCCACGCCCACACCATTTGCGCATGTGCGATTCGAATTTAAAACCCTCGCTAAGGTTTTTTCCTATCGCTGGCTGTTTTCTGTTTTAATTATCTTCGAGCACGATTATACTACATGTAATTTGTTTTTAGTGCTTGTTTAAGCCAAATAAACCCCTGGTAATTTCGTATTACACGATTTGGAGTTTTTTTCTCTTTTTTGGTGACACGTTGAGGACATTTTAAACATTAGTTTAAAAGAAGTAGAGGGTCTACGGTTACTGTGGTTCTAAAGGCACAAGGTTTTTATGTATTAAGATAAAAAAAACTTCTGTGTGCAATAGCCCCCCCAATACTTACCTGTGCCCCATCTCGATACCTCGATGTCGCACGAGAGCCTCGGCTGTCCGGGACTCTCCCTCCTGATTGGCTGAGACACAGCAGTGGGTGCCATTGGCTGTCAATCAAAGTCAGTGAGCCAATGAGGAGAGAGGGGGGCAGGGGCGAGCCATGGCTCTGTGTCGGAATAGACACACAGAGCATCTTCCTTTAGGGTGTGGCTATTGGAGGAAGATAAAACTTGCTTACATTCAAGAGGCTTTGCTTAATTGAAGCAGCATTAATGTAATACATTCTTTAGCCAGACAAGGGAAGAGCAAGTTGAGTTATGTTTAACACCTACTTCAAGCCTGATCAGATATATCATCACTTTTCACCAATTCATTCCTACCTTTTGAAAGCAGCATTCCACAAGATCCTAATTGCAGTTATATAGCAACCACAGTTACAACTCACTGGTGTAACCAATCACCAGAAGTCCCTTTCCACAACTCTGTATCCCCTCAGACACTCTATCTTACCACTGCTACCTTACCCTCACATCTTCCCACTGCTGCTTCCAATCACCTGCAGGAATCTGGTGTCCAAATTTTTTTTTAGAGCCCACACCCGTTTCTGTCATTGTCCATTCCTGCCATAACCACCATTCAGATCCTGTACCAGTTCCAGTCTCCATATAGTCTAAAAATAATAAAGAAAAAATATTGCGCTAAGTAAACTAACACAGAAGCAGCAAATCAATAGGTGAGATACACACATACATGGAAACAATAATTATAGTGGAACTGCACTAAAAAGGTTGATATTGTGATAAACGAACCTATCACAAAATTAAAAATATATCCAAATTGATTGCACACACCAAAGTGTAAAGTTGATATATAAATAAATCATAGTCCATAAATTGAAGACATCAAAGAACTCTTGTGTTATATTCAAACCACCACCATGAATCCGTGCACCACCAACACATAAAGTGCGTGCTTACTGGAAGTCAAGCTGTTATAAGTCTGCGGCTAATACCCAGCCAGGGCTAATACCCTTTATTCAGGGAGTATATATATACCACCAACTCGGAACGACTTGATCGATAGGATGGATTGGTACAGCAAAAATGACCAGGGAACTCATTCACTCAGTGGTCAAGGTTAATGACCAGGTATTACCAAAATAGAAAGGAGCTCACCATAGTGTATTGCCAAAATTACCATAGTGTATTACCATAGGTATTACCAAAATAGAAAGGAGCTCACCATAGTGTAAATCGTTTCATACAAAAATGTATTAGATCTTTAAAAGTTGCACGTA
Organism: Lithobates sylvaticus; assembly: GCA_028564925.1. Lineage (NCBI taxonomy): Eukaryota > Metazoa > Chordata > Amphibia > Anura > Ranidae > Lithobates > Lithobates sylvaticus. The sequence goes on along the minus strand of CM053026.1, from coordinate 339,924,711 downwards.
CAAGGTAGAAAGTAAAAGGTCACCAGTTTAGACAGGTGGTATACTGTACATTCTCTACATATATTTTTTTTATTGCCCCCACTTGTCAGCCTCATTTTATTGCCCCCACTTGTCAGCTTCATTTTTTATTTTCCCCACTTGTCAGCCTCATTTTTTATTGTCCCCACTTGTCAGCCTCATTTTTTATTGTCCCCACTTGTCAGCATCATTTTTTTTTTGCCCCCCACTTGTCAGCCTCATTTTGTTTATTTCCCCCCACTTGTCAGCCTAATTATTTATTATCACCCCCCCCCCCCACTTGTAAATAATGTTGCTTATGGGACAAATAACTTTTTTTTTATAACACCTTGCACCACAATGCACAGTTTTAGTTATGTGTCGTGGTACACTGCAACCTCAAAATGAAAGGCACTGTACTACTGATTGTTACTGTGTGCTGTCATTATGCACAATAAAACATACAGTAGTGCACAGATATATCACATAATTGCTGCACAAAATACTGTATAGTTCATTATAATAGATATAAACAGATCTGTAAGGAATTAGGTAAATTACCAGACTTTTAAAACACAGATTTGATTTGAACTACAATTCTAATTTATACACTAAAGGTGTTTTTTTAATCACAAAAAGCACTGTTAATTAATTAACTGTAATACAAATATAACAATTCCTATCATGTAAAAATATATAAAATCTAAAAAGCAGACTATAAACAAAAATTATAATCTAAAATAATGGGGGAATTATCAATATGCTAAAATGCAAGGTCTGCTCAAATTTCCTGGGGAATGCAGCGCAAGCAGACAGTGCAGTCCATTGCAAGTACATCTTCTAAAACCATTAGTCAGAGGAGGCACCGACACTGGACAGAGGAAAAGAAGTGACTGTGACACTCATGAATTCTTTGTTATTGTAGTAAAGGAAACCAAAATGGTTTGGGGTCAATTTTATTAAAGGAGAAGTACAGCCAAAGCTTCCTATATGGATCACAGGACTGCAGTTCCACAGGAGTGAAGTCGAGATCCGCCCACATGGCTGGACCGGCACATGGCTCAGCATCTCAGCAATCCACAAAGAGCCTGAGCCGGCCACTCCCACCCCCGTCACAGCCCAGCACTCCAGTGAGCGAGGGGGGAGCAGAGCATAGAGTGGTGACTAACAGTCACCAGCTCTCCGCTCAGGGAGCTGTGAGAACCAAGCTGTCAGTGGTGTTAGATCGCTTGGTTCTCAGTGTTAGAGCCAGCGGGGGACAGATGCAACATCTGACCGATGCTGCATCCACCTAGGTAAGTATGATTGGAAAAACAAAAACAACCCCATACTTCTCTTTTAAGATTGTTTGTTGTTTAAGTTGCAGCTAAGACTGCAAATCAGTGTCTTATTGATTTTTTTTATTACTCATACGAGGTATACAGTAAAAAGTTAAATCCTTGATCCTTGAGTGACATTGGTGAAACCAGTCAGGGACCAGCACTGCATGAGTTGAGGGACTCTCCTAGCTGCCGGGGGAAGAACTCCTCCAGTGAGATTGGGGGGGAAGTGAAGGGAGAGGAAAGACAGATTCTGGTGGTAGGGGACTCAATTCTTAAAAGGACAGAGAGGGCAATCTGTAACAAAGACCTGAAGTGCTGACATGTATGCTGTCTACTGGGCACTTGGGTTCGGCACATCACGGATCTGGTGGACAGATTTATGGGAGGGGCTGGGGAAGGCCCGGCTCTCATGGTGCAAAGTCAGAGGCAGATGGAGTGTCCTAAAGAACAATTTTAGGGACTTAGGACCTAAATTGAGGAAAATTACCTTCAAGGTAGTATTCTCAGGAATACTACTGGTACACCGAGCCACACCAGAAAGGCAGAGGGAGGTTAGGGAAGTAAACAAGTGGCTGAGGAGCTGGTGTAATAAGGAGGGGTTGGGTTCCTGGAGGACTGGGTCGACTTCTCAGTCGATCACCAGTATTATAGAAGGGATGGACTGCACCTAAATGAGGAGGGTGCAGATCAACTAGGAGTAAAGAGGTAGAGATAGTCAGCATGGAACATATTCCAGAGGGTAGTATTGTGGGCATTAGTGGTAGGTTTACTAAAGCACATAAACCCAAGGTAAGTATAGTAACAAGTCCTAGTTGCAACCTCGGAACACCCAATAAGAGGATAGTATGTGACTGGTCTAAACTACGTGGCATGTTCACCAATACCGGGAGCCTGGCAAAAAAAATGGGTGAAATGGAGATATTGTTGTACAAGGAGGATTTGGGTTTTTGTGGGAATTACAGAGACCGGGTTCAACAGCTCTTATGATTGGCTGGCAACCATTCAAGGGTATACCCTTTATCGCAGGGATAGAGAGGGTAAAAAAGCGGGAGGGGTATGCCTATATAGCAAGAATAATGTAAAAGTGAATGTGAGAGATTACATCACTAATGCCGCGGAATTTTCCGTCGGAATTTCCGATGGAAACAGTCCGATGGGAGATTTTCATCGGATTTTCCGACCGTGTGTATGCCCATTGGTCTTTTTCTGTCGGAACTTTGGATTGAGAACCTGTTCTTAATTTTTCAGATTTTCCGATCGTGTGTATGCAATTCCGACACGCAAAATTCTGACGCATGCTCGGAAACAATTCGACGCATGCTCAGAAGCATTAAAGTTCCTTTTTATAGTGCAGTCGAATGTGTTGTATGCCGTGGTGTTATTGACCGTCGGAATTTGGTGTGACCGTGTGTAGGCAAGACAGTTTAAGCGGAATTCCGTTGGAATTCCGACGGGAAAACCATCAGAGCTTTTTCCGACGAGAATTCCGACCGTGTGTACGTGGCATAAGGCTTGCCAGTTCCCAAATGTCTTGCAGGACAATTTCATGGTTCAGATGGTAGACGCACCAACTAGAAATAAAGCATTATTGGATCGACTGATTACCAATACAGACCTGATCACGGATGTGGAAATACGGGGCAATTTTGGAAACCGCGATCGCAGGTCAATTGGCTTCAGTATAAATCACACAAATAGGAAACATAAGGGGAATACAAAGAAACTGAATTTCAAAAGAGCCAACTTCCCTAAACTACGAACCTTGCTAGAAAGCACGAATTGTGATAAAATCTTAGGAACATAGAACACGGAGGAGAGATGGGTTTGCTTTAAGAGCATATTAAACAAGGGCATTATCCAATGCATCCCATTGGGTAATACATTTAAAAGAGTGAACAAAAGTCCAGTATGGCTTAACTCGAATGTAAAAATGCATATAAAAGCAAAGGAGAAGGCCTTCAAAAAATACAAGGTTGAGGGATCATCATCAGCATTCAGACTTTATAAAGAATGCAACAAGAAATGTAAGGGTGCAATTAGGGCGGCTAAGATAGAACGCGAAAGACACATAGCGGAGGAGAGCCCAAAAAATTCCCAAGAAATTCTTTAAGTATGTAAACAGTAAAAAAGGAGGACAGACCATATTGGCCCCATAAAATACAAAGAATCTGGTTACAAAGGATGGGGAGATGGCGAAGGTATTGAATTTATTCTTCTCCTCAGTCTTCACGAGGGACTCGGGGGGCTTCAGTAACCAAAACTGCAGTGTTTATCCTTATGACACATCACAGGAAGCACCTCCATGGTTAACAGAGGACAGAATTAAAATTAGACTTGGGAAACTTTACATTAATAAATCACTGGGACCAGATTTCTTGCATCCGAGGGTACTTAGGAAACTCAGTCAAGTAATTGCCAGACCATTGTTCCAAATTTTTACTGACAGTCTACTGACTGATTGGAGAAAAGCCAATGTAGCACCAATATTTAAAAAGGGCCCAAAATACATCCCTGGGAATTAGACCAGTTAGCCTAACATCAATAGTATGCAAGCTCTTGGAGGGAATTATAAGGGACTATATACAAGATTTTAGTCATGAGAACGGTATCATTAGCAGTAATCAGCATGGGTTCATGAAGAATCGTTCTTGCCAAATCAATCTATTAACCTTCTATGAGGAGATGAGTTGCCATCTAGATAAAGGAAGGCCCGTAGATGTGGTGTATCTGGATTTTGTAAAAGCATTTGACACAGTTCCCCATAAACGTTTACTGTACAAAATAAGGTTTGTTGGCATGGACCATAGGGTGAGTACATGGATTTAAAAGTGGCTACAAGGGCGAGTTCAGAGGGTGGTAAAAAATGGGGAGTATTTGGAATGGTGAGGGGTGGGTAGTGAGGTCCCCCAGGGTTCTGTACTGGGACCAATCCTATTTATTTTGTTCATAAACGACCTGGAGGATAGGGTAAACGGTTCAATCTCTGTATTTGAGGACAATACTAAGCTAAGCAGGGCAATAACTTCTCTGCAGGATGTGTAAACCTTGCAAAAAGATCTGAACAAATTAATGGGGTGGGCAACTACATGGCAAATGAGGTTTAATGTAGGAAAATGTAAAATAATGCATTTAGGTGGCAAAAATATGAATGCACTCTACACTGGGGAGAGAACCTCTGGGGGAATCTAGGATAGAAAAAGACCTTGGGGTTCTAGTAGATGATAGGCTCAGCAATGGCATTCAATGCCAAGCTGCTGCTAACAAAGCAAACAGAATATTGGCATGCATTAAAATGGGGATCAACTCCAGAGATAAAACGATAATTCTCCCGCTCTACAAGACTCCGGCCGCGCCTAGAGTATGCTGTCCAGTTCTGGGCACCAGTCCTCAGGAAGGATGTACTGGAAATGGAGCGAGTACAAAAAAGGGCAACAAAGCTAATAAAGGGTCTGGAGGATATTAGTTATGAGGAAAGGTTGGGAGCACTGAACTCATTCTCTCTGGAGAAGAGACGCTTAAAGGGGATATGATTTAAATTTATAAATACCGTACTGGTGACCCCACAATAGGGATACAACTTTTTCACGGAATAGAGTTTAACAAGACACGTGGCCACTTATTAACATTAGAAGAAAAGAGGTTTAACTTTAAACTACGTAGAGGATTCTTTACTGTAAGAGCGGCAAGGATGTGCAATTCCCTTCCACAGGTGGTGGTCTCAGCGGGAAGCATCAATAGTTTCAAAAAACTATTAGATAAGCACCTGAACGACCACAATATACAGGGATATACAATGTAATACTGACATATAATCACACACATAGGTTGGACTTGATGGAAGTGTGTCTTTTTTCAACCTCACCTACTATGTAACCTACATTTGCAGCCTCAGCTTCCCAGCCATGGGCCACATCTGCCCACTTTGAGCTTCCTTTCTGCCATATTACAGCCCTTGCTGTTACTACTTGTTAATGCTACATGGCAAATTATCAAGTTGGGACAAGAATCAGAGTGCCTTCCACCTGTCCTTCCCTATTGCTGTGCTATTTGTTCAATATGTTGAAATTTTTTTTTTTTTTTTTGAGGTTCAAATCTGCTCTGTATGTCCAAATCCCTGTAATATTCAGAAAAAAACAAGGTTTCCCCCTCTATAATTGGACTATAAAGGCTCAAAAGAGTATACAGTATGTACTTAAAGTTCAAAGTTTTATTATCCAAATAGGTTTACAAGTAGAAAAATATACATGTATCAAAAATATATTACACTCCACAGGTGCTGGGTCAGGAGGGGGCGGGGCTGTGTGTAATCACGAGCGGAGGCAATTGCAATGTAAACTGTAACAGCAGGCTATCGTTCTGTGATCCGCACTCTCTTCCCCCGGGCCGATCGATGGTAGAATGGCTCCTGTTCAACCCTGCATGCTGGCGGTACTCGCCCCCCACTCCCTGGCAGCCCAGCTCCTCACCAGAAACAATTTTCCACTCGCAAAATGCAAGTAGGCGAGTGGAAAATTTGAGCCCTGGTCTAGAGAATAGATAAGGGCCCTTAAAAGACTAGGAAAAATCGGATGGACCTAACACTGGTACCACCTAGAGTCTCTTGGTCAATAATCTCCCGTTTAAGCCAAATAGGTTGAAGGTATCTAAGTAGTTGTCTGTATATTGAGGTAAGTATAGCTCCGAGTTTGTCTAAGGCCAGAAAATCTTATCATTCAGACCTCTTGCATCCTTTCATACCATAGAGAAGAAGAATGGTCACTGAATTGAACTTTGTTCAATATGTCATACAATAAAAAGGCATTCCAGCACGAGCCCTTCTTATACATTTACTTGAAAAAAAATGCTAAGTGGCTCAAAAAATGAGAGATGAATGTATAATACAAGTGCTGCGCTAATTAAAAGTGATTCAGTTATATAAACCATATATATCAAAATTTGCATAATTAATAAACAAAACATTGATGAATTTTAGTACATTCTTTTAGAAAGTGGCACATGCATATAGAAACATATACAACAGTGATAGTCCAAATGAATAGTGAAAAAAAAGTCCAATTATTCAATCCAATATTGTGTTATTGCAATAATTGTGGATAGAAGCCACGAATATCCATGTGCAAATAACCAAGATGTGAGTCAAATGAGCTGACATAAGCATATATCTCCAGGAGGATGATCCATAAGGTAACTCCAAGGGTCTCACATGTTAATGCTATGACAGGGTCACCACTCTCTTGGTTGCATCATACGATCCAAACATCCAAAACAACTGAATATCTCCACATAGTCTAAAACCGCAATTATCAAATTGTACTTAAAAGTACAAAACACTTACATACAGTTTGTAGTTATAGCGCTTATCGATACATCCAACAGTATGGTTACAAAAACATATAGCATGCAAATGCCTGGACAGAGAGATGAATGGAGATTATTAAAATTATATTTTTGTTCTGCTGCCAGGAGCATTACTTGGTTCTCCTTACTTTATTCTGAAGCCTCAAATTTTACTACAATTTTATCATTTACCAATACTGCCTCCTTCCATATTAGACAAAAAGGAAACATGCACTAATGAAAGGAGCGCCATGCCAAAAGGATAAAAGTTTAAATTCATTTATTAGTTTATATTAAAAAAAACAACCAATGCATTTTGACCCAGCGTTCAATCAATTGCTCTAATTTTTCTTCCTTCTATAGTGTAATTATTAGGGAAGAAGGGAAGGTTATCTATGATAAAGTAGGAATCAGCATCAGTTCTCTGATAAAAGATTTGGTGACCACACTTCATTCTTTTACCTCTATCTCCTGGGTATTAGGAGGTTCTTTTATGGTTATAAATAAAATTTTACAAATACAAGTTTTATAAACAGGCTTTATCGAATATCTTAAGACTTGGATAGGGAATAACTTTTCCCATGTTTATTCAGTTTCATTTGACAATTTTCATACAAATAAATATAGTCATTAAGTATTATTTTTTAGAGCAGTGTGAATCCTTGCAACAGAGATCATGAAAGATTTACATAGTCACTTGCATTGTAAGATCTACATGAAAATCCCATAGGGCACAAATAAATGAAAAGATGTTGCATACTTCCTGTGTGACTAGTCTATTCATGTTCTTTCGTCTCCATGGTATGGTTCACAAAAACAAAAAAGGGAGCTTAAATTCTTTATATCTTCTTGGAAATCTTCCAAATATATTTCTAGTCTTTATGGTTATCTCTACCACTTCTGAAAATACATCACTTTTGTTTTCATCTTGAAATGCAGATTGCTTCATATTTGGGTCAAGATAATGAATTATTGAGGCAAATTAAATGTTATGCCGAGAAACATCAAATGCTAAAAATACATTTTGACAGTGATGTCAAAATATTTATAGCAAATGCAACAAACATAATACAATATTTTAGGAGTTTTATCGGGACTTAGTAAAGTATTGAGTTTGTCTACGTTGCACCCACAGCAAACAGCAACAAATAGATCCATGAAGTTACTTAAGGTAGGGCTCGGAGCACAGCGAGAAAATTCAGAAAACATATGTAAGGCTAAGTTTACACTGGCATTAAAAGCAGGCATTTGTGAGGCATTAAAAATGTCCCTCAAACGCCTATGCAAATAACACATTGCATTTTACACTATCAAAACATGAAGCATTACCGTTGCTTCAAAATTGAAGCCTCATGCCGAGTCAGGAGGCATTTGAAGCCTTTCAATGCCTCCCATTCAAGTCAATAGTAACGCTTCACAAACAGAAGCATTTGTTAAGCGTTAAAAATTTAGTCAAGTGTGAACAAGCCCTAAGGAAGAAGAGATCCTATCTGTGTCAAGTGTACCCCAATTTAGGTGGTCAGATACTATAGCTAGCTACTGTGTGCTTCACCTATAGCAGCCCCCTTTCCCTTAGGGCAAGCAGGCCTAGCGGTAATTGGTTGCCCCCAGGACTTATACACAATGCTAACTGAGCAAAGCCAAGAGATACTGGCAGTTAGCCGACAGGTAGCGTGGTTCTATGACAGTCCAGGTAAAAGGCAAGCTGAGTTCAAGGAATAGTCCAATAATCCGGTCGGAAGTCATACACAGGGAGATGCAAACTAGTAAAGCAGGGCAGACAGACAGGGAGCTCGATCAGGAACAACACAGGTATCACGGTCTCTATCACAAGCGAAGGACTGAGCATTTGGCTTGCTTATAATAGGTGACTGACCACATCAATCACCTTGCGGGTGGACAAAGACAGGGAGAATGCAATAGCCAAAACCCGGATGCTGGAATTAGGAGCAGGAGCACTTAAGTGATCCTGACAATCTGCTACTTAGAAATTCCCCATCCTGTAGGATAGAAGTAGGAGCTGGGGTCCATTGCTGCGATGCCTGTTACAAAGTGGTTCATCTGCAGTTATATTTTTGGGGAACATCTGCGACCATAAGGGGGCTTGGGGAGATAATTAGGTGGCCAGATTTGAGCCCTTCACTGGCAGCAGTGGTCACTTATTTTTTTTTTTCTTTGTGATTTGTTTCTCTGATCCGACAAATAGTGTGTCCAGGAGCTTCACATAATCCCAATAACAGATCAGCCCAGTGGCTGTATTTTTTTATGACACATTTTTGTTTTACCAGGTTTACTGATGACATTTAGCAATGTGACATATTTTTGCAAATTCAAAACTATCATAGTTCCATAATGCAAGGCGCTGTGACTTATTTTTCTTGGTGTAATGTAGAATGTCCAAAAAACTTATTTATTTTGAACACTGCAATGGATTTTGAAACAGTGGAAAAATGTAAGCTATTTCAGTCATTTTTTGACTGTCAGTAAAAGAGTTAACGCTAAGTAGCAGAAGATATTCTCAGAGCCTTAAAAATCCACACGGTTAAACAATCAACCGAAGTATAAGGCAAGTCTTTTTCTAGACTTGTGTGTTATACCCTGACCTAAATCAGTCTTTGCCTTTGAATCAGTTTATGTTACCAGTTATTTAGCAGATTGATTGCTGCTATGGCAACTGCACAGCCTGCTGTATAGACACTTGCATTAGTCCTTGATGCTTTTCACTGCTTATGTTGTTTCAGACCACATTTGGCAATAGCTGAAAATTAGGAAACGTTGAGGGAATTAATGTGCTTTGACATTGCTGATACTGTCCCTGCATATGTATGTGCCTGAGGAGATAAAATAGGACAGTAGGTGCTACATAGCATTTATGTTTGTTTATTTATCCCTGAGTGATCTACAATTTTCTCATCTCAAATATTTCTTGTTGAAGATGGCTCTAGCACAACTGTTTATTATCATCTTCAGATCAGGGATTATTAGCTTGTTGCAACACATTGGAAGCATCCTTCATCTCTAAGAAGATCGGAACATCATTTTATCTGTTCTCTTAAAGGCAGACAGAAATGTGTCCAACAGCTGGGCATTTGCTGCCCAGTACTGCTGATATCTGGGATGAGACGTGCGATTTTTTTTCACTGAGGGTTCTTTTCAGTCTCCCAGAAATTCTGAGCCATTTATGAAGGTCAAATAATGAGGTATTGATTAGCCTGCCGCTTTCAGATGTATAGTAAAATTGACAGATCATTTGTGAATCCTTTTTTTTTTTTTTCTCACTGCACTTTACGACGACGATTCAACTCTATGCAGTTGATATTACTAGCAGAAGTTAAACAAGTAGATGATCACTTAATTTATTGGAAATTTTATTTTACAAATTCTGTAGAAGTCCATGTAAACCTGTAGAAGACCGTGCAATTCTTTTAGAAGATTCATGGGGGAAAAAATACATACAGTATCTCACAAAAGTGAGTACACTCCTCACATTTTTGTAAATGTTTAAGCATTACATATTTTCATGTGACAACACTGAAGAAATTACACTTTGCTACAATGTAAAGTAGTGAGTGTACAGCTTGTATAACAGTGTACATTTTCTGTCCCCTCAAAATAACTCAACATACACCCCTAAGTGAAAATGTCCAAATTGGGCCCAAAGTGTCAATATTTTGTGTGGCCACCATTATTTTCCAGCACTGCCTTAACCCTCTTGGGCATGGAGTTCACCAGAGCTTCACAGGTTGCCCCTGGAGTCCTCTTCCACTCCTCCATGATGGCATCACGGAGCTGGTGGATGTTAGAGACCTTGCGCTCCTCCACCTTCTGTTTGAGGATACTCCACAGATGCTCAATAAGGTTTAGGTCTGGAGACATGCTTGGCCAGTCCATCACCTTTTCCCTCAGCTTCTTTAGCAAGGCAGTGGTCATCTTGGAGGTGTGTTTGGGGTCGTTCTCATGTTGGAATACTGCCCTGCGGCCCAGTCTCTGAAGGAAGGGGATCATGCTCTGCTTCAGTACGTCACAGTACATGTTGGCATTTATGGTTCCCTCAATGAAATGTAGCTCCCCAGTGCGGGCAGCACTCATGCAGCCCCAAACCATGACGCTCCCACCACCATGCTTGACACACTTGTCTTTGTACTCCTCATCTGGTTGCCACCACACACGCTTGACGCCATCTGAACCAAATAAGTTTATCTTGGTCTCATCAGACCACAGAACATGGTTCCAGTAATGCATGTCCTTGGTCTGCTTGTCTTCAGCAAACTGTTTGCAGGATTTCTTGTGCATCATCTTTAGAAGAGGCTTCCTTCTGGGACGACAGCCATGCAGACCAATTTGATGCAGTGTGTGGCATATGGTCTGAGCACTGACAGGCTGACCCCCCACCCCTTCAACCTCTGCAGCAATGCTGGCAGCACTCGTATGTCTATTTCCCAAAGACAACCTCTGGATATGCCGCTGAACACGTGCACTCAACCTCTGTGGTCCACCATGGCAAGGCCTGTTCTGAGTGGAACATGTCCTGTTAGACCGCTGCATGGTCTTGGCCACTGTGCTGCAGCTCAGTTTCAGGGTCTTGGCAATCTTCTTATAGCCTAGGCCATCTTTATGTAGAGAAAAAAAAAAAATTTCAGATCCTCAGAGAGTTATTTGCCATGAGGTTCCATGTTGAACTTCCAGTAACCAGTATGAGAGAGTGAGAGTGATAACACCAAATTTAACACACCTGCTCCGCATTCACACCTGAGACCTTGTAACACCAATGAGTCACATGACACCGGGGAAAGAAAATAGATAATTGGGCCCAATTTGGATATTTTCACTTAGGGGTGTACTCACTTTTGTTGCCAGCAGTTTAGACATTAATGGCTGTGTGTTGAGTTATTTTGAGGAGACAGCAAATTTACACTGTTATACAAGCTGTATTCTCACTACTTTACATTGTAGCAAAGTGTCATTTCTTCAGTGTTGTCACATGAAAAGATATAATAAAATATTACAAAAATGTGAGGGGTGTACTCACTTTTGTGAGATACTGTATGTATATGTATGTGTGTATATATATATATATATATATATATATATATATATATATATATATATATATATATATATATATATATATATATATACACACAGTATATACAGTGGTGTGAAAAAGTGTTTGCCCCCTTCCTCATTTCCTGTTCCTTTGCATGTTTGTCACACTTAAGTGTTTCGGAACATCAAACCAATTTAAACAATAGTCAAGGACAACACAAGTAAACACAAAATGCAATTTGTAAATGAAGGTGTTTATTATTAAAGGTGAAAAAAAATCCAAACCATCATGGCCCTGTGTGAAAAAGTGATTGCCCCCTAAACCTAATAACTGGTTGGGCCACCCTTAGCAGCAACAACTGCAACCAAGCGTTTGCGATAACTTGCAATGAGGCTTTTATAGCGTTCTGGAGGAATTTTGGCCCACTCATCTTTGCAGAATTGTCCTAATTCAGTTACATTAGAGGGTTTTCGAGCATGAACGGCCTTTTTAAGGTCATACCACAACATCTCAATAGGATTCAGGTCAGGACTTTGGCTAGGCCACTCCAAAGTCTTCATTTTGTTTTTCTTCAGCCATTCGGTGGTGGACTTGCTGGTGTGTTTAGGATCATTGTCCTGCTGCAGAACCCAAGTTCGTTTCAGCTTGAGTACACGAACAGATGGTCAGACATTCTCCTTCAGGATCTCTTGGTAGACAGCAGAATTCATAGTTCCTTTTGTCACGGCAAGTCTTCCAGGTCCTGAAGCAGCAAAACAGCCCCAGACCATCACACTACCACCACCATATTTTACTGTTGGTATAATGTTCTTTTTCTGAAATGCAGTGTTCCTTCTACGCCAGATATACTTGGACACACACCTTCCAAAGAGTTCCACTTTTGTCTCATCGGTCCACAGAATGTTGTCCCAAAAGTCTTGGGGATCATCAAGATGTGTTGTGGAGAAATTGAGACGAGCTTTGATGTTCTTTTTGCTCAGCAGTGGTTTTCTCCTTGGAACTCTGCCATGCAGGCCATTTTTGCCCAGTCTTTTCCTGATGGTGGAGGCATGAACGCTGACCTTAACTGAGGCAAGTGAGGCCTGCAGTTCCTTGGACGTTGTTGTGGGGTCTTTTGTGACCTCTTGGATGAGTAGTCGCTGCGCTCTTGGAGTAATTTTGGGCGGCCGGCCACTCCTGGGAAGGTTCACCACTGTTCCATGTCTTTGCCATTTGTGGATAATGGCTCTCACTGTGGTTCGCTGGATTCCCAAAGCTTTGGAAATGGCTTTATAACCCTTTCCAGACTGATAGATCTCAATTACTTTCTTTCTCAATTGTTCCTGAATTTCTTTGGGTCTCGGCATGATGTGTAGCTTTTAAGGATCTTCTGGTGGACCTTACTGTGTCAAGCAGCTCCTATTTAAGTGATGCCTTGATTGTGAACAGGTGTGGCAATAATCAGGCCTGGGTGTGGCTAGAGAAATTGAACTCAGGTGTGGACAACCACAGTTATAGTATGTTTTAACAAGGGGGGCAATCACTTTTTCACACAGGGCCATGATGGTTTGGATTTTTTTTCACCTTTAATAATAAACACCTTCATTTACAAATTGCATTTTGTGTTTACTTGTGTTGTCCTTGACTATTGTTTAAATTGGTTTGATGTTCCGAAACACTTAAGTGTGACAAACATGCAAAGGAACAGGAAATGAGGAAGGGGGCAAACACTTTTTCACACCACTGTATATATATACTCATTGGCCACTTTATTCGATACACCTTGCTAGTACCTGTTTGGACCCCTTTTTGCCTTCAGAACTGCCTTAATTCTTTGTGGCATTGATTCAACAAGGTGTTGGAAACATTCCTCTTAGATTTTGGTCCATAATTGACATGATAGCATCACGCAATTGCTGCAGATTTGTCGGCTGCACATCCATGATGCGAATCTCCCATCCCACCACATCAGATAGGTGCTCTATTGAATTGAGATCTGGTGACTGTGGAGGCCATTGGAGTACGGTGAACTCCTTGTCATGTTCAAGAAACCAGTGGTGAGATGATTTGAGCTTTGTGATATGGTGCATTATCCTGCTGGAAGTAGCCATCAGAAGATGGGCAAACTCTAGTCATAAAGGCTGTGGCGTTTAAACAATGCTCAATTGGTAGTAAGGGGCAAAAATTGTGTCAAGAAAATATCCTGACACCATTACACCACCACCACCAGCCTGAATCATTGATACAAGGCAGGATTGATCCATGCTTTCATGTTTTTCATGTTCTGACACTACCATCTGAATGCGGTCTTTTGCTGCTGAAGCCCATCTGCTTCAAGGTTCGATATGTTGTGTGTTCAGAGATGGTATTCTGCATATCTTGGTTATTTGAGTTACTCTTTCCTTTCTATCATCCCAGTCTGCCCATTCTCCTCTGACTTCTGACATCAACAAAGCATTTCCGTCCACACAACTTCTGCACACTGGATATTTTCTCTTTTTCGGAACATTCTCTGTAAACCCTAGAGATGGTTGTGCGGGAATATCCCAGTAAATCAACAGTTTTTTAAATACTCAGACCAGTCCGTCTGGCACCAACAACCATCCCACATTCAAAGTCACTTAAATACCCTTTCTTCCCCTTTTTTCCCCATTCTGATGCTTGGTTTGAACTTCATAAAGTCGTCTTCACCATATGTAGATGCCTAAACGCATTGAGTTTCTGCCATGTGATTGGCTGATTAGCAATGTGTGTTACCAAGCAATTGATTAGGTGTACCTAGATATAAACTATTCTAAAATTCTTACAAAAAAATTGCTGGAGTTGTCCCTAAAGCTGAACTCTAGTCAGCTCTAAAAATTGACAAGGCATTGCCCCCACCCCCCACAAACACTGCAAGGGTTTCATAGTTTCATAGTTAGTAAGGTTAAATAAAGACATCAGTCCATCCAGTTCAACCTGAGTGAGTGTCTACAATTGTCCCTATCTCTGTACATTGCACACTCACATCGGTCCCTACCCTCAAGGAGCCCACAATCCAAGGTCCCCATTCATATACTAGTGCCATTTTTTTTGGACAGAAGCCTATTAACCTACCTGCATGTCTTTGGATTGTGGGAGGAAACCGAAGTACCCGGAGGAAACCCACGCAGACACAGGGAGAACATGCAAACTCCAGGCAAGTAGTGTCGTGGTTGGGATTTGAACCAGCGACCCTTCTTACTGCTAGGTGAGTGTGCTAACCACTACACCACTGTGCCGCCCAATTGTTTGTTTTTTATCTAAGGGGTAGGGAAATTCCTCCCCACTGTACACCTGCTCCTGTATTGTACATAAGGATAATGAGGGCTCATCCACATTCCAGGAGTGTCAGAGACCGACAGAGAACATGAGGTGCTAGGGGAGTAAGGAATAATGTAACCATTGCTGATTAGTCCTTAAAGCTGAGCTCTGAGGAAAGTAAAAATTCTCCTCTGCAGGGGAGCTGCCACCACACTACAAGGATTAAATGCTCATTTACATCTAGGGGACTGGGAAAAACACTTTTTTACTTATCTGATCCTCTGTTTACACAGGCTCTTCTGTGCTTTAAGACCGGGCCCCTTTATGCTCTGGTGCTCAGATCATCAAGGCTGATGCAGGGCCCATGTTTTTGAAATAAATATAGGATTCCCCATGGGGCTTTTTAGCAGCAAATAAGAGTCAAAGAGTTCATAAAAATCACTAATATTTATTATCAAAAGACAGTTGGACATCAATCAAGTACAGAATTTAAAATATGAGCTCTAGTCAATGCGAGACAGTTTGGACTGGGAAGGAAAATCGATCAATTGGTAATACCATGTGGTATGATTTAAAAAAAAAATATACATCAAAAGATGTTTCCCCACATTGTTACTAGTTATACCATCTGATGTTAGGAAATGCCCCAATGCATTTCGACCTTAAAGGTTATGGTCTTCTTCAGGGGGTTCTTACATTTCTATGAATACATCAAAAAGACGGATTTCAGTATTACATGGTATGGTATACAATCACATTTGATTATACATTGTCATTCATTAAGCTTGGTTATCACAATATATTTAACCTTTCCACCAGAGAATCGTCCTCGCCTCCACCCAAAAGGTGCAACCCCATAGCCCTGCACTGGATGTGATGACACAGAGGAACAGTCCACCACCGCTGCATTAGGGAGTGCCATTGGCTGGAGGCAATGGCTGATCTGATAAATAGCACAAGTAGTTAACCTTTTTTATTGTAGGGGTAGCCCCATGGAAGAGAGCATTTTTACTTTCCATGGATTTGAGATTTGTTTTAAGACAAAACAAGCAATTAACTGTTGCAGGGGGGCATTGTTTTTGGAGCTAGCTGGAGTCTACCTTTGAAAGGTTGATAGTAAAAATGTTAGTAAAAAAACTACTTTTTCTAGATGTTAGCACCTGCTTTTCCATAAAAGCTGCTGACTAAAGCAGTAGAAGATTTAGAAAAAGTTTTTCTATATTGAGAAAAGTGTGTATGTTGAAATTAACAACTATTTTGTTTAAGTTTTTACAGAGTAGTAAAGGCTTGGAACCCCTGTCAGTTTTTTACTGATATTGTTAAAAGTACTTTCATTTCCTGGTGAAAATAGGGACAGGGAGTGAGGGAAAGTCTTCAATCGCAACACAGACAGAGGCACATTTTTAGTAGGGTAAAGGAAGAATGGAACCCCTGTTAGATTTTTATTTCTGCCTGTGTTCTTGTTGCATATTTTCTCTGCTTCTCCTCCATGCGTGCGCCCACACTATCTATTGCATGAAACAATGTACAGGTACATTGTTTCACGCAATAGAGCCACCCTGCCACAATATATATGCGATGAGCGGTCCTTAAAGCGGTTCTGCACTCTGAAAAAAAAATTTTTTTTTTTGGATGTAATATAAAGTGTGCTTACCTTTATTAGGGGACTCACCTGTTCCATCTTCCATCTCGATCGCCGCCGGTTTTCGTCCGATGAAGTTCCTCGTCTTCTTCTTTAGTGCTGGGGGCCATCTTGCCTGTGGGCATGTGAAACACCCACAGGGACTTTAGATGGCCCACCATGCACTGCCGTTACTCGCGCGTGCGCAGTAACGGCTCATCTGCCGAGATCTCACGAGATTTCGGCAGATGCGGCCGAAATCTCGGGAGATTTCGGAAGATGTGGCCGAAATCTCGCGAGATTTCGGAAGATGCCCGCACTGGCTCCTGGGATCAATGACACCAGATCCCAGGAGACAGTGCGGCGTGACGACGATCGACGCAAGACCCCGCCCGCCGCCGCAGAGGGAGAAGACCGGAAGTCTTCAATTACAAGGTAAGTAAAAAAAAAAAAAAAAAAAAAAAAAAAAACATTTCATTTAGTACTCTTTGCCTGATTTGGAAGGCAAAGAGATTTACTAAATGAAATGAGTGTAGAACCGCTTTAAGTGGTTAAAGAGTAACTCTATCTTTAGTCACATGGGTGATTCATGCACATTTCTAGGATTTTACCAAACTTTGTAGTACAGTCCTACCTGTTTCTGTTCTTCAGAAGAAGCTGTATGTTCAACTATGTCCTTGGAATACTGATTTCTGAATGGGAGGGTCTGTTTATTCTAATCATCTGATGCATTTACAGTGTTCCATTGAGGAAAGTTGCAGTGTCTGCATTACTTTGGATGTAATTAACCCTTAGGGAGTATCTCACCAAAAATATAATTCCTATTGCAGAGGATGCCTTTAATTTGACTCATTGTATATCTTAGTGGCGACTTCTGCGAAAACACAGTGTGAGTTAATCACACTAGCATAAAATGACATTGCTAGGAAAGTTCTGAATACCAACTATGTGCTGAAGGCCTCCAGGTTACCATATTGCATTAAATTTTACAGAAAATTACAGTGTCTGTAGACTGAAACAGAAAGGTACCAGTAATTCTTAATAACAATAAATGACACTATAGATGGTATAGCAATTGTATATCCTGTATTTATTTATTTTTTGCCATATATTTTTTCACTAAAGTGGAGTTACCCTTTAAGTTACTATTTTAATTGCATTTAGAATATATAAAGATCATTAATTAATGCATACACGTGAGTTTAGCATTAACAGAAATCTTCAAAGTATACAACACAAACCGTAGAATTGCCAGAATAGCAAATATAGGGTAATGTATAGTAGGACATTACTAGGAAAGTAACCAAAACCTAAAGTAACAGTCACCTCTGTGCATGACAAGTTCTCTCCGGTGACCCTGTCATGCCAGTGAAAGAACTAGTTAACCAAACATGGCTGTTCAGATATGGTGAAAGGTATAGTGCATATGACACTTCCATATTCTAAGTAAGAATATTTATTAACTAAGATTAACAATGTATGTGTAGTATAAACCTAGCCAGGCCCATCTTGATAGCGAGAACAGATAGAATGTGTAAGACATATATGATGACGTCCCAAAGAAGGACATTGGGTTTTGTCATGCCATCTCTACGGACGGGCTATGCAGGATGGATTTTGTAACAAATATGACCATTGTGCACAAAAGGATTGACCTTGACATTTTTGATGGAGAACATAATCTCAAACTGAGTCTGTATGTTAAGGTTAACTATGAATAATGCTAAATCAGGGGGCTCTTTCTGCATCCAGGACGCCGCTGTAGATTTTCTGACAGCAACCATACAGTGAATAATAGAGGGTAGACAGAGTTGATACCATCGTTCATAGTTTAGCAGGAGAGCCATAGCTGGTTCTGGAGGAATTCTTGTACATACTCTCGATGAGATAAATTGGAACACTCTTGCAAATTTTGGGACATTGCCACCATATGCGCAAGAGTGAGTCTGTCACACCATAGTCTCTCCAACAGAGTGGTGAATCAGAGTAAAACATTTTAGATAGCAGTTTTGGAGTATAAAACGAGTGATGCAAGAGTTTGAGATGAGATTCCCAATGGGATATGTAAAATGAAACTTGAAGTAAGTTGTTGGTTGCATTAAACCATTGCAGTTCATGAAATGATTGTGAGAGATTGGTTTCCCATGACTTCATTGAATATGTTTTCTCTTTTTGTGAAGGAGCCACGAATAGATGATAGAAGTAAGCGATTCCTTTCCTCGATTGTGATTGATCTTGAACAAATGTGAGTAGATCCGAAGGTATCTCAATATTTTCTCGAGAAATTCCATAGAAGTCCAAAATATTTCCAATGTGAAGATATTTGTAGAAATCTCTTTGTGGGAGATAATAATGGTGTTGCAGACTTGTATATGACGAAAGACCAGGGCCATCAAGAAGTGGCCTAGTGTGTAGATTTGAGAGGCTGACCAATTACAGAGTGAGGAACTCTAGGGAACATAAAAGAAGTGTCAGTACGCTCAATGAGTTATATGTGAGGAATATAACCTGGGAGTAGTTTGAGGAGTTATCGGCCGCTTTGATAGTAAGATATGGTGTTGAGGGCATGGAGAGGCCTAACAAGATTGTTCTCAATAGGCCTTTTAGATGATATCCATTTATGAATTGCTCAATGTAGGTCTATTGGTTTTCACTCGTCAGGGACCACAATGATTTGACTTGATCCAGAATCACTGCATGGTAGGAAAAGATTAGATTGAGTACCCCCATTCCTGTATTGGCCTTGGCTCTATTTAAATTTTTATTTCTGAAGCAGGATCTTTTCTTTTCCAAAATGAATTAAGGATTGATTATAGTTTTCGTAGATAGGCTGACTGTAGGGGAATAGGTAGCACCTAAAAATAGTATAAAATAATTGGTAATAGGGACATTTTAGTAACAACGGATCTACCCGGCCATGAGACTTGGAATTTAGAGAGATCTTGCATTTGTTGGCTCATAGCTCATAATTGGCTTTGAAAAGAGAGGTCCTAGAAGTTGTTAGTTTAATACCTAAGTGGAACCTCATATTGCGTGTAACGCGGTTTACAAGCGTTTTGCAATATGCGCTTTTATGTTTTCCCATGACTTGCTTTGCGAGCATTGTCTCGCAAGACGAGCAGAATTCAAGCTGCTGGGGTGTGCAGTACCACATTTGGCCAGAGGTGCCAGGGCACTGGTGATGCTCGGAGACACTCGGAGATGCTAGAAGACACTCAGAGAAACTCGCAGATGCTCTGAGACATTTGGGAACGTGTCTCTGGGTGTCTCCGAGTGTTTCCGAAGTGTCTCCGGCGCCCCTGCACCTCTGGCCACATGCGGTACTGCATAGACAAGCAGTGGCTGTGAAACAAATTATCTGCGTTTCCATTATTATTTTATGGGGAAACTCGCTTTGATCTACGAGTGCTTTGGATTACAAGCATTCTTCTAGAAGGAATTATGCTCGTAATCCAAGGTATTACTTTAACTGAATTTGGAGCCCATGAGAAACCAGATAACTCTGGCCTTTCATGCTGTTAGAAAGTGCTAGTAAGCATTCTGATTTGGAAATATTAACTGGCTTCTGTGTGTGGAAATGTACAGAAGAGGCATCCGACAATGCAAGCCCCATGGTAACTCTTTGGGTGACGTCACTTCCCAGGCATTTTCCAGCAGTTGTCAGCTGTCTCCTGCATACAGCATCTGCTGCCGGGGACCGGACCGGATTGGCTTCTGGTATGTATAGCGATTTTTTGCTTTACAGGGTTAGATAGGTTAGTCTTAGAATGTGGCTGCAAGTAGATTTAGAGATAGTTGATTTTAGGCTGAACTTCCACTTTAACAAGGCAGTGGGGGTCATTTACTATAGTGCTAATAGCTCTAATATTCTTTTTGCTCAAATAAATACTCTCAAAATAGCGAAATAGCGCTAATTAGCGCCCAAACGGAATTCACTATAGTGCTGGAGAAACAAAACTCCCAATATCAAATTTACTATAGTGCCTAGACAACAGATACCGCCCAAACCATAACTCTTGCTAGAACCTGGAGAATTGCACATGGAAATAATGTTTAGAGCATGATATGATCGTCTAAATGGTACTTAACTATGTGGCATATTGTTTAAAGATAATCTGCTTTTAAACTGCTTTAAAAAGTGATATATACACTAAAATATCTTTAAAAGTCTGAGAAGAGATAAATTCCCCATCTCTGTGCAACTATATGCCAGCACAACTGAGCATGCTCAGACATGCAAACTAACGCTAAATTGCGTTTTTGAGAGTGAAAATCCACACTATATAGGGCAATTCCAATTTCAGCCATTGATTATATGGTACGATTGTAACTTCCCCAAATAAATACTTTTAATGTTAAGATGAACTGTATCTTTCTTTCTAATAAATTATCCTTGCAACAATGTTGCTTCTTCTTCATCTAATTTGTGTTTAAGAATGCTAGAATGTGTAATGTTTTCATGTTTTGGTAAAATATATTTTTCTCTGTATCTCTCACTTGTTGCTGTCCATCTCACAAAAAGCTTTACCCAAACTCACACAGGTGTCTTTACAAACCACAAACAATACCATTGCTAATGCAAATTTAAAATGAGTCACACTTTTGTGCGTTGTTTAGTCTTTCCAAATGATTATAATTTGAGCCCAAAAAATTTGATATGTGTACCAACATCAGAAATAAAAATGTAATTCCCAAAATTCAGAGGGTAACATCACTATTCTACACTCACACACCAAGAACCACCAAATATCACAGAATAAATCAAGAAGAAGAACTCCTGACTAATGTAATTCCACCACCTATATGTCCAAAGAAATACAGTATATATGTGTATTTATGTATAGGAGGGTTCCACATTTGGCAGCACAGTGGCTAACAGGTTAGCACTTCTGCCTAGCAGCACTGAGGTTCTTAGTTTGAATGCCAAACATGCCACTACATATAAAGAAGTTGTCTGTTCTCCCTATGTTGTTAAACCTAGCTCCTGACTCAGGTCCTTCCATAAATTATGTCTAAATGTAGTATTTATGTGTAGGAGGGTTCCACCACCGTTGCAAATAGTCTCATATGTTTTTCATGGGCAAGGATTATAATCAGCCCTAACATTTCCCCACCACCACTAATTGGAGCCTCTTACCAAGCCTAAACCCACAAAATGACAGCTGTTTATCTCTCAGCATGCTGACAGTAATCAGCCATAACCAGCCTTCAAAACAGATGGCATATTCCAGAAACAGGTTGTTCAGTGGCTGTCTGGCCTTCCACAGTACATCTGCATTGATTAACTTCTTGCACCTCTGGGACTTAGGACTGTTTCACACCACAGAGATGCAGCCTACATACATGTGGCAGCACAGTGGCTAACTGGTTAGCACTTTTGCCTAGCAGCACTGATGTTCTTGGTTAGAATCCCAATCCCGCTTCCTGGCTAGATGTTTGTATTTCCTTCCTCTTTTGTTTTGCTAAAGTTTCATTTTAACCAGTGATTACATTTTTGAGGGGTTTTACATAATGGAACCCCAAGAAATAACATTATAAATCAAGCAAGTGTGGGTTTGCACCAAATCTAGAACTGTGGTGTTTTGGGCCAGATATGGATGTATACGTCTGGTGTGATCCTGCACACATATTTTAATGTTGCATGCTTATGATGAATGACAAATGCGTTGTGTCACCACATGCCCTCAACATGGGGAGGGTGCTTTGGGGTTCCCCCCAAAACACCTTGTCCCATGTTGATGGGGACAAGGGCCTCTTCCCAACAAACCTGACCTGTGGTTGTCTGTGTTTGCGGGCGGGGGGGCTTATCAGAATCTGGAATTCCCCAGATCCCGCCCCCCCATGTGAATGAGTATTGGATACATCATACCCCTACGTATTCATCCAAAAAGTGGGATAAAAACACAAACCACAAGAGACAGTTTTTGACAAATCCTTTATAAAAAAAAAATTTAAAAAGCGTCCCACGATGTACATCCATCATCGATCATGGCACACGATGGACCCGAAAAATAGCAAAATAAACCCCGCTCTGCCTCCATGGGAGGGCTCCCGCCGACTGCTGTCTCTTTGCTTTGACAGGTGTTATATCGACAGGGGCAGGGTGATTTTTCGGGTCCGTTGGGTGCCGTGATTAATAATGGATGCACATCTCAGGACAAATTTTTTTTAAACATTTTTAATAAAGGATTTGTCAAAAAGTGCTTCTTAGGAAACACCGCCCAGCCTACATTTTTAAAGGCATGTTGGCCGCCGAAAGGCAACAATGGTGAGGCAGTCATAGCTCACAACCAGTGCAGCCATGAGAGTCTTCCAGGAGACATAGGATCTTATCCTCATGTCAGCTCCTTCTGACCTTTGACAAGTCACTTTATGCAGTAGCTCAGCAGTTAACACTTCAGCTCTGGGTTCACTGATTTGATGGGACTGAGAGTCCTGAGACCTGGGCGGTCTCCTGGTGACTCTGTCAAGGCTATCCAGGGGAGAAGGCCTGGGTGGCTGACACTTCTGCCTGGCAACACTGGAGTGGTTAGTTCAGATCCCCAACATTCCAGTACTTGCATAAAGTTGTGGGTTCTCCCTGTGTTTGTGTGATGTATCTTGCATGCCCAAACACACGCTGGCATTTGATATACCTGGCACATTAGCTGAGTGGCATGCACTCATGAACCAGAAGCACTGAGGTCATGAGTTCAAATCCATGTTCATCACCTGTATGCACCCAATATAGGAAACTAAACAGGGGACCAGGGCTGATATCAGGGGGTGGCCCCCTGGCTGGCATCACAGAGGGTTAAAGGCCTTCAGGTGACCAGACCCTAGTAAGATGCACAGGTTTCTAGAACACTTGTTTAGAAGTGGGAGAAGGGCTGGATGGTAAATCCAATAGGCCTCCTTATTACAAAATTTCTCTGAAAGAGGTGGTGGCAGGAGGACAAGAAAAACACTCTTTCTCCAAAACTGAGGACAGATCAGTGGGAAAAGGCATTCCTGTCCATGAGGTCTGATGGAAGCCGGATAAGACGAGGGTCATGCTACTCGGAAGGCTTCGGTTCAGTACCCTCCGCTCCCACCAGATGCAGTTTTTTTCCACAGATCCAGACTTACCGACCTAGTCTTGGGAGACGGAGGGGTATTGTTGGATTCCATGCTCAAGAGAATGGACTCTCTCTTCTGAAAGGGACCTGTGATTCTTTTCATAGTATGAAAATTAACTACTCATTTATACTGGTGTCGCGCATCTCAGAATATTGTCTGACACAATTACAGGCACACATTGATGCACGGTCAGTAAAAGGACGGGCAGCCCCCCACATGGTGGGTGATGAACAGCATGTCCAAGACTGTGCGCTATCTCAAGGGGTTTCCTTCTTTGTTCTTTTGCAAGCACTGAAGTAAGGGTTAAAATCTCTAGCAGTACCTGGGCAAGATGGCATAAGCTAGCAATCGGACAAGCCTATATGTAGGGAGCTCTCGGAGAAGCTGATGCTACTTCAGCTCTCCAACCTTTTACCTGACACTAGAGGCTGATCTTGTTGTCGCCAAAGGGATCAGGCTCTTTGGACAAAGAGTCCTCTAAGCCATAAGGTCAAGTGCTCGCTTATCCTCTCCTAGGGGGCTGTCCTGGAAGACTCTATGGGAAAATTAGAGTTACTTACTGGTAACGTCTTTTCCAGGAGTCTTTCAGGACAGCACCGTGTACCCACCCTGGTTGGTTTCCTTTTGAGTTCCTGACTCAGGAACCATCAAAAAGTAATTTATGGTGTATGATGTGCTCTTGTGTTTCCCCAGCTGGCCGGAGTTGCTCTTGAAGAACTGTGGTGCCAGCGGGGAAGCATGCCTTTTAAATCTAGGCTGAGCAAGGGAGGGAGGAGCCTAGGTCTCTCGTAGGTGGCTGTCCTGAAAGACTCCTGGAAAAGACATTACCAGTAAGTAACTCAAATTTTTTACACTTTTTGGGTGAATGGGTAGGGGTACAATGTACCGGATACCCATTCACATGGGGGATCCGGGATCTGGTGGCCCCCTTGTTAAAGGGGGCTTCCAGATTCCAATAAGCCCCCCTGCCTGCAGACCCCAACAACCACCGGCCAGGGTTGTCAGGAAGAGCCCCTTTTCCCCATCAACATGGGGAAAAGGTGCTTTGGGGGGCACCCCAAAGCACTCTTCCCATGTTGAGTGCATGTTGCCTGACATCCAAGCTGCATTGCTCGGATAAGGGTCTGGTATGGATTTAGGGGAGGACCCCATGCCTGGTATGGACTGGGGGGGGGATTAGTTTCATAATATTTTTCATAATAGTCATAATAGCATGGTTGTTTCCATACTACACCCTGTTCCAAATTATTATGCCAATTATATTTTTCTAATTTACCTAAATAATTGATGTAAACAACAGTCAGCATAATTCTCATGTTATCAACTATTAAGAGTACAATTCAAATTTTATTGAACAAACCTCCTAATGATAACAGTTTTTTTTCAAAAATTTACAATGCACTGTTCCAAATTATTACACACAGTAAGTTTCAAAACACTTTATAGGTTGTAAACAACTGAAAATTGTCATTTGTTGTGTTTGCAGCATATTTACTGAAATTAAAAGCTATTTCAATCAAACTTTGAACAACATTTTAACTTTTTAAACATTTTAACAGGCCACGTTACATTTTAACATAGGACCCCCTTATTTGATAGCAGTCTTGCATCCATTGAACTTGTGAGTTTTTGGACAGTTTCTGCTTGAATTTGTTTGCAAGATGTCAGAATAGCCTCCCAGAGCTGCTGTTTGGATGTAAACTACCTCCCACCCTCATAGATCTTTTGCTTGAGGATGCTCCAAAGGTTCTCAATAGAATTGAGGTCAGGGGAAGATGGAGGCCACACCATTACTTTCTCTTCTTTTATCCCCATAGCAGCCATTGATGCAGAGGTATTCTCTGCAGCATTGTCATGCATGAAGATGATTTTATTACGGAAAGCATAGTTCTTCCTTCCCTGTACCAGGGAAGGAAGTGGTCAGTCAGGAACGTCACATACTTTGCAGAGGTCATCTTTACACCTTCTGGGACCCTAAAGGGGCCGACCAGCTCTCTTCCCATGATTTCGGCCCAAAACATGACTCCACCACTTCCTTGCTGACGTTGCAGCCTTTTTGGAACAGGGTGGCCATCCACCAACCATCCACTACTCCATCCATCTGGACCATCCAGGGTTGCACGGCACTCCTCAGTGAACAGGACTGTTTGAAAATTAGTCTTCATGTATTTTTCTGCCCAATGCAGCCGTTTCTGCTTGTGAGCATTGGTTAGTGGTGGCCGAATGGAAGGTTTATGCACAGTTGCAAGACTGTGGATGACTCTACACCTTGATGTCCGTGGGACTCCAGAGGCACCAGCAGCTTCAAATATCTGTTTGCTGCTATGTAATAGTGTTTTAGCAGCTGCTCTCTTGATCCGATGCATGGATCTAGCAGAAATCTTCCTCAAAGTGCCTTTATCTGCACAAAACCCATCTGTGCTCTGAATCAGCCACAAATCTCTTAATAGGGCGATGATCACGCTAAAGTTTTCATGAAATATCTAATGTTTTCATACCTTGTCCAAGGCATTGAACTATTTCACTCTTTTCGGCAGCAGAGAGATCCTTTTTCTTCCCCATATTGCTTGAAAATGGTGCTCTGCTTAATAATGTGGAACACCCTCCTTTAGTAGTTTTTCCTTTAATTGGGCTCACCTGGCAATCTAATTATTACAGGTGTCCGAGATTGTTTTCAATCTCGGACACCTGAAAAAAGAGCCCTGAGACACAATGTCATCCATGAGTTAAACTGAAAAACAAAATATTTAATCTTTGTGACACTGAAAATTAATTTGCATAATAATTTGGAACATGGTGTATTAATGGCTCATTTGCAAAACATTATTGTATAGAATTAAAAACATCAAAAAATAGTAAATGTATTTTCTATGTATGAGTGTGCTCAGCCCAATAGACTAGTGATCAGCCATTCTACCTTGAAAGACTCAGGCCTTGAAGGACTCATGGGTTCAAATCACACAGAGGGGGATTAAAAATTTGCATTGGACTCAGCAGCATATGCTGAAAATAGGTGCATGTCAATTAGCCAATGCACTTTAGTTTGATTGGTTCTATTATATTAACTCTTCAAACACAAGCAATGGTATGTAAGTATTCAATACTATTATGGTGTGGAATTCCAATCATCACACAATAGTTTGTGGGCAGTTTACATTTTTTTGTTTGTTTATTTTAATTTGCTTGTGCACTGGAATACACAGCTGGTGGGTTGGCTGGCATTTGAACTCAAAACTTAAGGGCACTTTCACACTGGGGTGGGGGTGCCCGAAAAAGGGTTAAAAGTGTCCGCAAAGCGCCACTGCCAAAGCACTTTGCGGGCACGTCGGCAGCGCTGGACATTGATTTCAATGGCAGGGGTATTTTAAGAGCAGTGTTTTCACCGCTCCCGCAATGCCCCAAAGATGCTGCTTGCAGGACTTTTTTTCCTGTCCTACAAGCGCCCCACTCTAGTGTGAAAGCACTCAGGCTTTCACACTGGGGTGGCAGGGGAGACGTTGTTTAAGCCACTTTACCCGCTTCCCGACTGCCTCATGTAGATATACGTCTACAGAATGGCACGGGCAGGCAAAAGCATGTACCTGTACGTCCCCTTTAATTGCCTGCCCGTGGGTCGCGCGCGCCAGCGGCACGCTCACGACCCGGGCGGGAGCTCCGTGACCCCGGCCGCGGGACCAGCGGACCCGATCGCCGCTGGTGTCCTGCGATCGGGTTACGGAGCTGAAGAACGGGGAGAGGTATGTGTAAACAAACCACTCCCCGCGCTTCCTACTCTGCCTGTCCCCCCTCCGCCCAGCCCACCCAAGTGCAGTATCGATCGATCACTGTCATTGACGTTCATATTGGTCCACTGAGCCAATGTACCATATGCCCGTGTTCTCTGCCTCCATGTCCAGGGCACGATACGAACAGATTTTGCGGTTCATGCACTTCAACGACAATGAACTCTGTCGTCCTCGTGGAGACCCTGCTTGTAGAGTCCCGTCTTAGGCTGGGGGAGAGAGCCTGCTTGAAGTGTAATAACTTGCTCGCTATGAAGTGGAGGGATAATAAGAATGTTTTCGTTCTTACCTCCCTTCATGCAGACACGACGGTCCAAATTACTACGGCGGCTGGTGTTGTGACGAAACCCCTCTGTGTCCACGAGTACAACCAAAACATGGGAGGGGTGGACCTCAACGACCAGTTGTTGGCGCCGTACCTAGTTGCCCGTAAGGCTAGACGCTGGTACAAAAAAGTGTCTATTTACCTTTTCCAATTGCTTTGCTGAATGCTCATGTGCTATACGGAGCTTCAGGACGTACTGGATCCTTCCTTAAATTCCAGGAAGAGATCATCGGAGCCCTTCTGTTTCCAGACGGTGCTCCGCCTCACATTCCCCAACCAAATGCAGTTAGCCGGCTGCATGAGCGGCATTTTATTTATGTCCTCCGAGTACCCCTACCCAACAAGCCCCCAAAGAAAATGTCGTGTCTGCAGAAAGCGCGGATTTAGGCGTGACACCCGCTATTATTGTCCCCGCTGTCCTGACAATCCTGGTCTTTGCATCGGTGAATGTTTCGAACGCTACCATACACTAGTTGAGTATTAGCGTAGGGTACAGCATTGCACAGACTAGGCACACGTTCTCAAGAATGCCATCGCATTTTGAGACCAAAACCGATGGAACCGTTACAACAGTTCCGTTAGAACTGTTACAGTTACAAACAAAAGTTTAAAAAAAAAAAGTAAAAAATAAAACAAAAAAAATATAAAATAAAAAAACAAAAATAGTTGTTTTATTGTTCTCTTTCTCTCTATTCTCTCTCTATTGTTCTCCTTTTTACTGTATTCTATTCTGCAATGTTTTATTGTTAACCATTTTTTTTGTTTTGCAGGTACGCCATTCAGTTGCAGCGTTTGCTCCCACGATACATAAAGCCGTGACTCCAACGCTGTAGGAGGTGATTTCACCACCACAGTTAAAAAAAAAAAATTCCGACCGCGTGTACGCGGCATAACTTTTTTGCGGGAGGATGCCCCCATGCTTCGGCATATATATATTTTAGGCACAGGTTGCATTAAAAAATGTTTTATTTTTTACTATGTTTTTTTTGGTATTTGCTTTGCAGGTATGGTAAATCTTACTGTTATACTATAATGTTACTTTGTTTTATTGTTAACCATAATTTGCTTAGCATGTACGCCATTCAGCTGCAGCTTGGTGTGGTCAGATGCTTTGAGGGCAGACGACAGCTCTAGGGTCTAATGGACCCAAATTTTTTCAAAAAAGAGTACCTGTCCAAAACCTATTGCTATCATAGGGGATATTTACATTCCTGGAGATAGCAATTAAAATGATTAAAAAATAAATTTTTTTTGTTCAGCCCACAGGTTGTGAAAAAAAAATTAAAAATGCCAAAAATCAATAATAATAAAAAAAAAAAAAACTTTGAGTGGTTATACCAGAATGATGCCGGCAGGACTAGGCATTATCTCGCGCAAAGGCGAACGCAAGCGTCGGTCTGGCGTCTAATTAGTCTCTAGACTGCTTTTACAAGCAGTGGGGAGGGAATGCCCCCCCCCTCCCACCGTCTTCCATGGTTTTCTCTGCGAAGGTCAGATCGAGGGCAGTAATTTTAGCAGTAGAGTTCCTCCTACGTAAATCTAAAGTGGTAACCTGTAAAGGCGTTTAAATGCTTTTATTATTGTATGTAGTTTGTCGCCGGATATAATCAGCGCCATTGGGCAATTTTAAAGCATTTTATCACACCGATCTTGGTGTGGTATCTTTGTACTCGGCCTAAGATCTAATTTAGTATTTTTTCAAAAAATATTTATTGCTATCATAGGGGATATTTACATTCCCT
Source organism: Lithobates sylvaticus (assembly GCA_028564925.1). Classification (NCBI taxonomy): domain Eukaryota; kingdom Metazoa; phylum Chordata; class Amphibia; order Anura; family Ranidae; genus Lithobates; species Lithobates sylvaticus. Next base: position 339,895,179 of record CM053026.1, on the reverse strand, counting down.
GAGATAGCAATAAAAATTAAAAAAATATATATTTTTGAAAGGAACAGTTGAAAAATAAAATAAAAAAGCAATAATGAATAAAATAAAAAAAAAAAAAAAAAAAAACACCCCCTGTCCCCCCCTGCTCTCGGGCAAAGGCTTTTAAAAAAATATATATGTTTGGGGGTCAAAATTTTTCCAATTGCAAAAACATGTGAGGTATCACTGCGAAGGTCAGATCGAGGGCAGTAATTTTAGCAGTAGCCTCAAAATGTAAATCAAAAACACACACACGTCACAGCCCATAAACCCTCCCCTCCCCTAGTGGTTAACTCTTTAACATCACTACAACTGTCATTTATACAGGAATTAATGCATTTAAATAGCATTGATTGCTGTATAAATGACAATGGTCCAAAAATGTGTCAAAAATGTCCGATGTGTCCGCCATAATGTCGCAGTCACAAAAAAAATCACTGATCGCCGCCATTACTAGCAAAAAAAAAAAAAAAAAAAATATTAATAAAAATGCTATAAAACTATCCCCTATTTTGTAAACGCTATAACTTTTGCGCAAACCAATCAATAATCGCTAATTGCGTTTTTTTTTACCAAAAATATGTCGAAGAATACGTATCGGCCTAAACTGAGAAAAAAAAATGTTTTTTTTATATTTTTTTGGGTATATTTCTTATAGCAAAATGTAAAAAATATTGCATTTTTTCAAAATTGTCTCTCTATTTTTGTTTATAGCGCAAAAAATAAAAACCGCAGGGGCGATCAAATGCCACCAAAAGAAAGCTCTATTTGTGGCTGAAAAAAAAGGACGCCAATTTTGTTTTGGAGCCACGTCGCACGACCGCGCAATTGTCAGTTAAATCGACACAGTGCCGAATTGCAAAAAGGGGCCTGGTCCTTTGGCTGCCAATTGGTCCGGGGCTGAAGTGGTTACAGGCGCTATTTTTAGCCCTTTAGCTCCTGAAAAACACCTCAGTGTGAAAGTAGCCTAAGTGCTTTGGAGACATCTGAGCAGACCACCAAGCCATTGTGCTAAGTACACTGAGACCTGCATAAAAGTGAAGTATGATTAAAGAATGAACATGACTAATTACTGCTTTATAGTCACCTAAAATAAAAAAAAATAACATGAAAAAAATAACATACAACAGATATGTAAGTGTAAATGTTCAATACATGTAACTTTACAGAATAGCAGAGGTTTCTCTGCAATACTCATTTGTTAGCTAAAGAAGAAAAAAAAAATAGGAATACTAATTGCAATATACATCAATAGCACACGAGTTAGAGCACATCTCACATAAAAATGTTTTCTTCACATACATGGATCTCACATAAAAATGTTTTCTTCACATACATGGATCATGGTTGCAATTGGTTAATAACTTGGTAGCAATTGGCACTTCCAGGTCTGCAGAATCGACGATTAGCGCCAATTTCAAATTTACTAAGGCATGCTTGCCGCTAATAGTGCAAATTTTCATTGGCACGCTTGCCTAGTTGAACTCTTAATTGCCTGAAACAGGTGCTATTACATGAAAAGCACCCAGTTTTTCCCAGGAATCTTAGTAAATCAGCCCCAGTGTGACTTAACATGTATTTGCTTACTGTATTTATGTAGCAAAAACTTCTGTTTTTAATCTTTATGTCAAACTGTTTTATTAAGTTTTCTATTTTTTTATTTTTGTAATAATTAATAGTATAATAAGGTGGTCATAGTCCATATGCTTCGTGTAGTGCTATCAATCCACATACCAAATAACAAAATTACAAAATTATACATATTTAAAAGATATTCCTACAATGCAAGGCCACCCAAAATACCTCAACAATGAATGTATATGTGTGTATATATGTGTATATGTGTATGTATATGTGTATGTATGTATATATATATATATATATATATATATATATATATATGTATATATATATATATATATATATATATATATATATATATATATATATATATATATATATATATATATATATATATATATATATATGTGTATATATATATATATGTATGTTAAACATCAAACCACGTTATATTATCATTTACAGTATTTCACAGCAGTGGTTAACATGTCTCATATTTTATTCACTATCCAATGAGAAATTCTCTTTTTTGAGGCTTGGTGTGTGGAGAAGACCACCGCTCTGAGTTGGGGGACACTTTTCTCCAGTTTGGAGCCTTCTACTTTCAGCCAAGTTGAGTTTATGCATTTGATGGCAGAGAGAATGCTTTTTGTCTTTCCTTTACCTTGTATTAATTGTGGAACTAAATGTATACAATTCCCACTGATGCAACACATACTGTAAAGATCATTACACATCAAGGAAACGTTTTACACTGATCCTTAAAACGTGGATTAAGTCTACACTGTGTGCACAATTATTAGGTAAGTGAGTATTTTGACCAAATCATTTATTTTATGCATATTGTCCAAATCCAAGCTGTATAAACTTGAATGCCTATAAGAGACTTTTTTTTACACTTGATGTGAATGTTTGTATTGTTTAGTGTTCTGCCCTATCCATGTGGACCTTTCCTGTGCTAGCAATAAATTGATTTAGTGACCCATTTTTTGTGCTTTGGCAGGAGATACTTATCTAAAGTTCTGGTGGCCACATTTTACTTTTATTTGGTTATACTAGATACAGTGTAACCACTAGGATTTTCTACTTAAACTACAGTAATTGTGAATAGCAGGCAACTTTCATAGATTCACAGCACATAATTCTCTTTATTTTCATTTATAAAGAATCATTTGTCTTACATTATTGTAGAACAAAACTCTCAAAAAAGTATACTTAGGGGTCAGTTACAATGCAGAGCAAATGTGTTATCCACTCCCTGTTATCCCCCATATCATGGGCTGCTTTGTGTTGCCCAATGCCCATTCATAAAATGCAGGCTGTGGTAAGGAGACTGTGGTATCCTACGGAGTTCTCTCTTCTTACTCAACAGGACAAATTGTTCAATTAGAAGAGAGCCAGTCACATTACTCTGATAGCTCACATGACTGGGCTTTCTTCTCAGCTTTTTTCCTCACATACTATATGCATTTCATTAGCACTAAGTGCATTTATAAAGAATATCCCTGTTATAAATGAGTGTTTTATTTTTAAAACAATGCCATGCCTGGGTACGGTCATACAAATGCATTAACAATCAACCCTTTAATGTTATAGAGCAGGGATATGCAATTAGCGGACCTCCAGCTGTTGCAAAACTACAAGTCCCATCATGCCCCTGCCTCTGGTTGTCGTGCTTGTGGCTGTCAGAGTCTTGCTATGCCTCATGGGACTTGTAGTTCTGCAACAGCTGGAGGTCCGCTAATTGCATATCCCTGTTATAGAGCATTGTAAGTAAAATAGGATTGCATTTTTTTGGGTTAAAATATACAGTTTTCTCCTTAATTTGTTCACCTTTTCTATCCCTGTATTTTTCGCATATTGTAGACTATTAGTAGGAACTACATCCAGCAAAGGCCAAACATTATATCACAATGCACCATACGCTGGCATAGCTGTGAATTATTATTGCAGGAACATGCGCTACAACATATTTGGATTAAGCGTTGTAGTTCAAGAACATTTTTAAGAGACTAGGGCTAATAGTAAGGGGAATTTCTCTTCCTAGTTTTTTTGTTTTTACACAGAATAGATTTTTTGGAAAGAAACTGAGCCTAATGTATTGTGAAAAAGCAGTAAGGCCCCTCCATTCCCCAAAAAATGTATTATTTGTAGTTTTGTTTTGCGACTCCCCAAAGGGTAATGGCATTTTTTGTTAATTTATTTTTAACATTTTTAAAAGAATGTGCTATTTGTGCTTTACCTGTGCAAATAGGTGAAATTATATAAAGTACAAAGGACCCCTTTCTAAGTTCACATAACAGCAGTTTGCATATAAACCCCCACTCAATGACAACACCTCCTCTAGAAAACAGAGGGTGGTGAAGAGCAAATCTGCATTAGAAACTGGTGTTGTGAGATAGGTGATTCTTTTTTGGGGGATCCCTTCCCAAATCACCTGTCTAATGCTGGAACTGGAAGGTGTTTTGATTTGTATGCGCATAATGAGAGCTGCGCTCTTGCTAGCTCTTTAACCATGAGGATGGAAGTCTGTATGATTCATGTCCCAGGCTGTTATATTTGGGAATATTTTTTTTTTTTCATCATCATCTTGTTTAAAATGTTTTTCCTTTTAACATTTCAGTTCAGCAGCGCTTCTTTAAAAAAAACAGGAGGAAGGCTGGAACCTGTAAGAACCTGTAATAGTGGTTTTCACCTGCTTGCAGATACACACATTTTGCTATATCTGCTTCTGAAAAAGCTTTGAACGGTATTAAATTGCAGGCATTGGCAATCTCAAAATGTTCCCTCTTTGATGAATGAATATGATAATAAGTCTTGCTATACCACGTTATGCATGCAGTATGCAGTTCTGTAGCTTGATAATGAAATAAGACCTATGCATATGTACTGCATATATTGTTAAAGGTATACTGTAGTCAAACTTGAAAGCTTACAAAATATGTAAGTGTAGATCAGGCTGGACCTTTATTTGGCATCCTGATACTGATACTGCTACTGCTTCGAGTACAACAGACCAGCTTGTGGTGCACACAGAGACACATACAGAATTTACTGATTAACCAATTCTTGTACCTTTATACTCCTTATGGACCAGAGTACTTTTTTTCTTTGGTGATAATGGTCATTACCTAATAAATACTATGACAGTGCATGGTGTGAGGGGAAAGACACAAAGGACTCCCATTAAGACCGGCTAGTCAGTGTTCTCTGGGTTCCCTCTCAGATGAGGAGCTTGGAGACTTCAAAGAGATTTGGGTGGGATGGTCTTATTGGAGACCTTCAGGCCGTGTGAGTGCACAGGTATGCAAATTAGTTATAGGCCAGGCCTGATCATAGCTCAGAAAGGGGATATTGTAGGTGCATTGGGGAGAAAAAAAACAGCCTCAGAAATAACAGTGTGAACAACAATTATGGGCAGTTATGGGGACTTGTCCTTGTAAAGTATAAAAAAAATGAAAGGTCCAATTTGGGCAAGCTCATCCAGACGAGGAAGACAACTTTGTGTAATGACAAAAGATAAAAGACGCTTGGTAGTGGCAGGCAGCTCAGTCTCTGGAATACAGCACAGTATGTGGTGGCAGAGTGGTGGCATGGTAGGCAGGAAAGTTAAGTATGAACTCTCTGCTTTGCAGGCGCATATTGTTTTTTTATTGCTATTTTAGACACATGGTTGCTTTAACCACTTGTCGACCAGGCTTTTTCTGGCACTTTTTGTTTACAAGTTTAACCCTCAAACATTATAAAACATTTTTAGCAGAGACCCTAGGAAATAAAATGGCAATCATTGCAATTTTTTTATGTCACACGGTATTTGCAATCGCAATTTTTTGGTAAAAAATACAATTTAACCACTTAAAGACCAGGCCTATTTTTCAAACTTGTTGTTTACAAGGTAAAATCATTTTTTTTTTTTTGCTAGAAAATTACTTAGAATTCAAAACGTTATATATATTTTTTCAGACACCCTAGAGAATAAAATGGCGGTCGTTGCAATACTTGTCACATCGTATTTGTGCAGCGGTCTTACAAACGCAATTATTTTTAAAGAAATACACTTTTTTGAATTAAAAAAATAAGAAAACAGTAAAGTTAGCCCAATTTTTTATATTGTGAAAGATAATGCTACACCGATTAAATGGATACCCAGCATGTCCTGCTTCAAAATTGCGCCCGCTCATGGAGTGACGACAAACTTTGACACTTAAAAATCTCCATAGGCGTTGTTTAAAAAAAATGTCTACAGTTTACCAGTTTTGAGTTATGCCTCGTATACACGAAGGGACTTTCCCGCGGGATTGTCCGCTGGACTCGAGTCCGCCGGACAATCCCCCCGTGTGTGGGCGCCGGCAGACTTTTTGGCGCCAAAAGTCCGGCGGACTAGGTTTTAAGTTTTGTTTTAAAATTATCCGCTGGACTTGGCAGTCCGGCAGACAATCCTGCCGTTAGTATGCTAGTCCGCCGGACTTTTGGAAATGAACGGACTTTCCGATCATCGGAAAGTCCGTTCATTTAGCACGTGACTTCAAATAGACTGAGCTAGCGAAGGCAGTGAATGCCGCCGCGCTAGCCCCGTCACCTGGCATGGATTTAAAGGGAATCCCCACGCCGAAAAAAAACGGCGTGGGGGTCCCCCCCAGATCCATCTCAGACCCTTATCCGAGCACGCAGCCCGGCAGGCCAGGCAAGGGGTGGGGACGAGCGAGCGCCCCCCCCTCCTGAGCCATACCAGGTCGCGTGCCCTCAACATGGGGGGTGCCCTGGGGAGAGGGGGGCCATGCGGCCCCCCCACCCCAAAGCACCTTGTCCCCATGTTGATGAGGACAAGGGCCTTGCTTTGCTGACATCTCCTCTGGCTCCAGATCCTGCTTGCTGTTTCACTACGTTGATCCCTGACTTCTGGCTTGGCTGACTGACACGTACCTCATAGATGAGCCTGACGTGCAGAGGGAGACCTCTCATACAGCCCTGGTTCCTGGATCACTGGAGTTGGAAACAGTGACCGTAGGAGCACAGTGAGGGAAACAGTGACCGTAGGAGCACAGTGAGGTAGGAGTGCCTGAAGAGTTCTCTGTAGCTGGAGATGATGACCGCTGGGAGGCGCTGAAATCGGCTGGGGTGCTGGAGATGCAGGTCAGCTGGGTACGGGTGAGCTGGATGGCGGTCAGCCGGATGCAGGTGCGCCAAGGAGCAACAAGCGCAAGCAGGTGCGCACGGCTGGTAAGCTGAATGCAGGTCAGCTAGATGCAGGTGCGCCAAGGAGCAACAAGCGCAAGCAGGTTGCACACGGCTGGTAAGCTGGATGCAGGTCAGCTGGGTACTGGTGCACCAAGGAGCAACAGGCGCATGCAGGTGCGCACGGCAGGCAGGAGCAAGGTCAGACAAGCCGGGTCATACACAGTGGATCAGTTCAGGCAGAATCGGCAGGCAAGGGATGGTCAGAGTCCAGGCTGGTTTTGGCAACAGCAGGTTAGGTAGGCAGGTAAATGAAGCAAGGTCAATGGAAGCCAGAGGTCAGGAGTGGAGACAGCAGCGAGGTCAGGAAGCCGGGTCAATATGAGATCAGGTGCAGATTCAGGAGCAGGTCAGAGGAAAAGCTGCAGATCAGACAGACAGCTGAACAGTGGGAGCCCCTTTTAAAGGCCACTTGCGCCAAAGCCGCGTTACTGTGTGTGCGTGCACGATCTCCGTGATCGGCGCACGCGCATTGGCGCACGTCTGTTTGCTGCTGGGAGACTGTTGGCCGGGATGTGCCTAAGCCCTGCTGCAGGTCTAGAAGCTGTATGTCCATGACATTGCCCCCTACTTAAGGGCAACCTCCGGGTGCCCAAAAGAGCTCTTTTCTGAGGGTGCCTGCGGAAGAAGGCCTGGATCAGTTCTTGGGCATGCACATTTTGCTTGGGTTCCCATGAGTTTTCTTCTGGTCCATACCCCCTCCATTTGATCAAATATTGAATTTGATTACTTCTCCTCCTGCAGTCTATGACAGCCTCCACCTCATATTCCTTGTCCCTGTCAACAATTACAGGTTCAGGTGGACTCGATCCTCTGTCTGGGAAGGGGTCAGGTACCGTGGGTTTAAGCAGGGACGCGTGGAATACTGGGTGGACTTTGAGCGATTCAGGCAAGGTAAGTTCGTAGGAAACCTCATTCACATTCCTTTTGATCGGGAAGGGGCCAATAAATCTGCGTGGCAGCTTTTTTGAAGAGCAAGCCATCTTGAGGTTGGTGGTAGATAACCACACCTGATCTCCTGGTTGGAGACATAATTCCCATCTTCTCTTCCTATCATACAGTCTCTTGTTGGTTGTCTGCGCTTTGGCCATAGTTTCTTGCAACAACTTATTGTTGAGGCCCAGAAACTCGACAGTGCTTTGTACTGCTGGGACTGGAGATTCCAGGATAATGTTAGGCAGGAAGACAGGATGGAAGCCGTAGTTCGCAAAGAATGGTGACTGTCCTGTAACTAAATAGCTGGCGTTATTGAAAGCAAACTCTGCTAGGGGCAAAAGTGCTACCCAATCATCCTGGACAACCGAGGTAAAACAACGGATGTACTGTTCCAGAGTCTGATTCGTCCTCTCGGTTTGTCCATTGGTCTGAGGGTGGAAAGCAGAGGACATGGAGAGTTCAATTGTCAGGATTTGGCATAGTGATTTCCAGAAACGAGAGGTAAACTGGACCCCCCTGTCAGATACGATGTTTGTTGGTACCCCATGCAGCCTTACGATTTCCCAAATTAACATTGTGTTTCATGTGTGTTTTTCAGGGGTATGAAGTGGGCCATCTTGGACAGACGGTCGACCACTACAAAGATGGCGGTATGTCCTTCAGAAGGGGGTAGTTCAACTATAAAATCCATGGCAATTTCGCTCCAAGGCCTGTCGGGAATTGGTAGTGGTCTGAGGAGACCCCAGGACTTGGTTCTGGCAGACTTATTTTGGGTACAGGTGACACAAGACTTGACGTATTCCTTGTCGGCCAGAGGGTGGTCGTGACACAGGCTCAGGACTTTGGTTGGCACCTCTCTGGCACAAAAATGTTACTGTCTTTCCAAAGCATACCATCCTTGGGTATCAGAGTCACTCCGGGTGGACAGGACACCCCCTCAGAGGCTTGTTTTAGACCGGACATCAGGTCTGTCTGAAGAAGTAGGAAGTTGCCCTCAGATAAAATAGTGTCCGGAACTGAGGTTTCTTTGGGGTCATCATACATACGTGAGAGGGCGTTAGGCTTGACGTTCTTTGATCCTTGCAGTTATGTGAAAAGCAAATCTGGAAAAGAATGGCGCCCACGGTGCCTGGCGCAGCTTTAGACATTTGGCAGTTCGTAAATATTCCAGATTTTTGTGATCTGTATATATAAGTATGGGATGTGCCGCTCCCTCCAGCAGGTATCGACATTCTTCGAGCGCGGTCTTAATGGCCAAAAGTTCACGGTCACCTACGTCGTAACTCCTCTCGGCAGGTGAGAGCTTACGGGAGAAGAAAGCTATGGGGTGCATGAGATCCTTGAGTCCCTGGCGCTGAGAGATAACTGCCCCCACAGCTGTTTCTGAGGCGTCAACCTCAAGCAGGTAGGGGAGAGAAGGATCCGGGTGGCTCAGGATGGGGGCAGAGGTAAACAGTCCCTTTAGGGTAGAGAATGCGGCTTGTGCCTCGGAATTCAAGTGGAATCGGATGTTCTGCTTTGTTAACTGGGTAATCGGGGAAATGATTGCAGAAAATCCTTTGATAAAACTTCTGTAAAAATTGTCAAAGCCAACAAAACATTGCACCCCCTTCTTGTCGGAGGGTGCGGGCCAGTCCAGGACTGCTGTGACCTTTTGTGGGTCCATCTTGTACCCTTCTGTGGATATTACTAGGCCCAAGAACTGGATACACTGCCGCTTGAACTCACATTTTTCTGGTTTGGCGTATAGCCCATGCTGGCGGAGACGGCAGAGTACCATCTTGACATGTTTCCGGTGCTGATCCAGGGATGTAGGAAAGATCAGGATATCGTCTAAATAGGCTAAATAGGCTATTACGAAGATATCAAGGTAATCTCTGAACGATAAGGTGCTGGAAGATAGCAGGGGTGTTACACAAGCCGAATGGCATCACTAGGTATTCGAAGTGGCCAAACCTGGTATGAAAGGCCGTTTTCCATTCATCCCCAGAGCGAATACGAACCAAATTGTAGGCCCCTCGAAGATCGAGTTTGGTAAACACAGCAGTAGTTCTGAAAAAGCTCAGGCACCAAGGGTAGAGGATTCCGGTTCTTGACCGTGACCTTTTTCAGTTCCCGGTAGTCCACACAGGGACGTAGTGAGTGGTCCTTTTTCCTACAAAAAAGATTCCTGCCCCAGCCGGAGAGGTGGACGGCCGGTTGAATCCCCTCTTCAGAGGGAAAATACGCCCGAAGGGGATTTCTGCTCCGGGGCAACAACTCAATCGGGCAATCGTAGGAGCGATGGAGAGGAAGGGTCTCAGCCCCTCGCTTACTAAAGACGTCTAAGAACTCGTGGTACTGTTTAGGGACTACTGAGCATAACTCCAAGTCAGCTTCCAAGCACAGTAAAGGGCCAGATACCCTGGGAGGTAAAGGCAGACAGTGATTTTGACAGTAGAGGGACTGAAACTTGATCTCTCCGGAGTCCCAGTCAATTTGTGGGTTGTGGGCCTGAAGCCACGGTAAGCCTAAGATGACCGGGAACAGAGGGGATGCAATAGCATCAAGTTTATAGCATGTTCCTTAGTGGTTTGAAACAGTACCAACGGGCAATGGAGGAGTTTCCTGGGTCACTTGGCCAGATTTTATACGGGATCCATCTGCCAGGAAGATGGAAAAAGTCCTTGAGCTCTGTGCTGAAGTGGGATGCGTTGTTGGTTGGCAAAGTTCATATCAATAAAACAACTGCATGCACCAGAGTCTATTAGTGCGGTAACTGACACAGTTCTTCCAGGAAACTGAAAGGAGATAGGAAGAGCCAGGTGAGTAGAATTGGTAGAGGGTGCCGGATGGCCAGGAGAGGAGAAGGATAAGTATCTACGGTGCTTGGCAGGACAAGAATGTACATAGTGGCCGGTACCCCCGCAGGCAAAGGTTGAGCCGTTGCAAACGTAGACGTTCCTCTGCGGACAATGAAGGTCTCGTTGGTCCAACCTGGCCAGATTTAGGAGAGTCTGGTGCTAGTTTAGTTGGTGCAGGATTAACTGGGGCCGGTCTGGAAGAGGCAAGACGAGAGGTTGTGGCCACTTGAGATAACATCCAGTTTGGTTGGGACTGTTGGATCACCCTCTCCATCCTGTGTTCTCGAAAAGACGATGCAGGTCAGGTGGATGCAGGTGTGCCAAGGAGCAACAAGCGCAAGCAGGTGAGCACGGCTGGTAAGCTCAATGCAGGTCAGCTGGGTACTGGTGCGCCAAGGAGCAACATGCAGGCAGGCAGGCAGGAGCAAGGTCAGACAAGCCGGGTCATACACAGTGGATCTGTTCAGGCAGAATTGGCAGGCAAGGGATGGTCAGAGTCCAGGCTGGTTTTGGCAACAGCAGGTCAGGTAGGCAGGTAAACGAAGCAAGGTCAATGGAAGCCAGAGGTCAGGAGTGGAGACAGCAGCGAGGTCAGGAAGCCGGGTCAATATGAGATCAGGTTCAGATTCAGGAGCAGGTCACAGGAAAAGCTGCAGATCAGACAGCAAGAGCTGAACAGTGGGAGCCCCTTTTAAAGGCCACTGGTGCCAAAGCCGCATTACTGTGTGCGTGTGCACGATCTCCGTGATCGGTGCACGCGCATGCACATTGGCGCACATCTGTTTGCTGCTGGGAGCCTGTTGGCCGGGATGCGCCTAAGGCCTGCTGCAGGTCTAGAAGCCGTATGTCCATGACACTGACTATCCGTTCCGGTTACTGGACTTTGGCTATGTTTTGACTACATTTGTTCTTTTTGCTTTTATTATTAAATAAGTGTGATTTAACTGTACTTCTGTCTCGGTCTGCTTTCATGGTTTCTGACAAATAGATGGGGAGATCTGAGGTCAAAAAGACCCCAAATCTCTTCTTTACCTTTAAAAGCAAAAGATCAAAAAAAACTAAATTTTTTGCTTTAAAAAAATGTTTACTTTGATAGTAATTGGCATCATGACGTTGCTCTGGTCCTCCAAGGCCATAGTGTCGATCAAAGAGTATCTAGCCATTTTGATCACTTATAAGAGCAGCTGGCAGCATCGTCAGATTGTTTCTCGGGTGAAACGATAACGGGGTTATGGCTGATATCTTCAGCCATAATCCTGGTAAACCACAACGTATATATACGCATTAGGGAGCTAAAGAATAAAACAAACAATCTGGTTGATACAGGTTTGTCTATGTACAGCTAACTTACTTGTCAAAGACAAGCTCACTCTAGATTCATCTCACTTATGCAAGTAATATAATCCAACCTTAGAGTTTAAAACATTTCATATGTAACTTTAATTTTCTGTGTATTTCACAGTAGGAGCTTAAAGTATTTGGAGTATTCTAAGCAATCCTATTATCATGCAGACTAGAACATTCTGATTCTGATCTACCTTAAACATTGGAGACAAAAATCCAATGTCTTGATCTTTGTAAAATATTTAAAACATTGAATAATAAAACACCTACAAATGTAAAATTTGTAGGTGCTGTAAAAGGAGCTAATAGGTGCTACGGATGATATATTTTACAGTGTATGAAATGTCATCTTTGGCTGTGTCAAGCAGGCAAAATTCCATGCAACATGATTGTATTATTAAAGTCAATCCCTTTTCTGTCAGAAATGCAAATGTCATACCGATGTTACAGCTGAACAATGTGTATTGGAGCTGACATCACTTTTTTATTTTGTTTAATAATGTTAGAAAGATATTGAAGCATAAAACATTATGAGTTTGACATTATGTTGAGACAATTACATTTCCATTTTTAATGATTTAGATGTGAAAGGCTTAAGCCTTTTTTTTCATTTAGATAGAATTAGTAGACTAGAATTATAGTTCAACCTTTTGCTAGCTTCAGCAGTTCTGGTGCAGACTAAACAACCATTGTCCTCGGACAACCATTGCCAGTCTCACCTCATAGGGGGAAAATATTCTTGCAAGGCCATTGGATCTGTTCCCCAGAACAAAATATTACCATACTATCCTTAATAATGTATAACAATAGGACAGCATGTGATCCTTTATTTTATGTAGCTATTAAGCATTACTATCTCATGGGGTAGGAGGGCATTTCACAGCTCAACTACCCTTATCCATGTTATAATTGTATATCCTTTTCCCTCTACAAAGAACAGATGTTCTTGGTTTTTGTATGACACTTGGAATAAATTGACAATCGGATATAAAAAGTAAAATATGCCAGCGCAAAAAGATAATATAAAACAGATCAAAACAGCTGCTGAACACTCCAGGCAAATTTACAAAAAAATCCCAGATAATAAATGTAAAATAATATAGTGCAGTGCTAAAGTAACATCATCAAATAAGTAAGAACAATTCATTGAAAAAGTTCATAAAAAAGTTCATAAGCAGTCATGAGAATATGCAAATCCATTTCCCAATACAGTGACAATGTGTATTCATGAAGATTAGAAATTCTGTGCCAAAAAGTATAACCTCCACAATAAGACACTCTGTGCTGCTCACCTCTACACTAGGACCCCTGAATCCCCCAAGGGCAAAACCCTGGAGAATATCGATACATCTCTTCTGAATGCAGATCACACGGATCACCACAAAGGCACAAAGGTAAGGGATCGCAGCATCAAATCATCAGTGTCCGGATATCTGCAAATAAAACAGGAAACATCTATTGATCTCTGCTAGCATATATAATACATAAAATAAAAGTCACACTTACATAAAAGGCACTTCCATTACGTGCCAGCCAACAAGCACTCTGTTACATGAAATCACATGGAATCAGCATAGGAGACAGCCACTGGTGACGTAGCTCCCATTTTGCATGCGTATCGTCCCATAGGGCAAGACTTCATCAGCTTTTAGGGATGTCATACACCCGTCTTAAATAGTAATTGATATTTAACAGAAGGACGGTGCCACACCCATCGTTATATTGTAAGTACTTCACATCCAGACCACAGGAGGGAAAGAGGACGGGAAACATAGCACCGCTGATGATTTATTAAAAAGGCTGTCCCCTTGCAGAAAAAATCAGCCTCAAGAAGTCAATCGTGACCCCACATACTGAAAAACAACGAAATAAAATCTAGTAAAAAGTAGCTAATAATTTATACTACTTAAAAATACTATCATGATCAACCGTAGCCATCTTTTACAAATTTTCAAACCAATTAATCACATATAAAATAAAAAATATACAGCAAATATTAAATGAAATATATATAAATTAACGATCAGAAATGAAACAATTTAAATCAAAATCAACATCTAAGCCATCATGGATCCCCATCTTGGTGTCATATATCCAATAGGATCAACTGTCTAACAAAATTACCACCCCTCCAATGCCCTTTAACCCTCTCTCTACCCCAGAACGTCAAACCTCTGGGATCACGGTTATGGTGAAGTCTGCAGTGTCTAGAGACGTTATGGGTCTTAAGTCCTTTTTTAATATTATTAACGTGCTCCCTCAACCTAACCCGGAGCTCTCTAGAGGTTCTGCTTACATACTGGAGGCCATAACTGCACTCCAGCATGTACACAACTCCCTTCGTAGAGCACATGCTCAAATCATTGATCTTATATTGTTTCTTAGTGACAGAAGATACACATTCTTTACGCTTTTTGTCATTAACCCTAGAATGTCTACAGGCTGAGCAATGGCCACAGGCATAAAACCCCTTAAGAAAGGAAAACAACCTACTCTCAGTCTGTAATGGTGGATCAACAACTCCAGGCGCTACAAAGTCACGCAAAGAGGGGGCTTTTTTTTATATATAAATTGTGGAACAGCCGGCAATACTGGACCCAAAATTTTATCCTGTTTAAAAATGTACCAGTTTTTACGAATTTTCCTTTTCAAATTTTTTTATAATGTACATTGTAATCCAAAATGAATTTAAAATGATCCTTTCCTGAAGTATTATCCCTAACTTTATCATGGACCAATGTGCTTCTATCCATAAGTCTAATTTTCTCTATTTCCTTGTTATGGGAATATATTTCATATCCTTTTTGTTGGAACCTAAATGCCAATTCTTGCGACTGCTTAACAAAATCAGTCTCAGACGTGCAATTATGCCTCAATCTTATGAACTGGCCCCTAGGGATATTAAATAGCCAAAGTTTATGTGACAACTTCCCAATGGGATATATGAATTTCGGTCGGTAGGCTTCAAATAATTACATATATACGAAACCGATCACTCTCCTTAGAGATCTCTAAGTCTAGAAAAACCATTCGCTCTAAACTGACATTCCATGATAAAATTATATATATAATTTTAAATATAATGACTGAGAAGAAATATATAAAAATATAGAAATATAATGACTATAATATAATATAATATAAATATAGAAATATAATGACTGAGAAGTTATATTTATTTATATTGTATGATATTGTATGCCCGAAAAATGATAACATTTTTTGGGCATAAATACCCTATAACAATAAACTTTTATATCACATTCAACATAAATTACATAATAATTCACAGTCCAACAGAAATTCATATATTGTACAAACACAAGTGGCAGTTGATACATATATATCTAAACATGATGCAATTAAAACCTAAATGACCTGTTGACCTTCCTAAGTTCCTCTGAAATTGAAAAGAGAAAAATAGGGTATGATACCAGAAACACTGTAGTAAAATGTTATAAAGAATCGTGTTGACCCCCCGTGATTGGAATAATCGTAAAAGTTGATGGCACGATGCGTTTCACATCCTTATAGCAGCTCATCAGAAGCAAAAACCATGGGATATGTCTAGGAAAAAAACATACATGTCTAGAAAAAGATAAATAAAAAAAAAAAGAAAATCTATATTAAATAAATATGAAAAAATTAGAAAAAAATATTTTGGAAAAAGGTTCTTGCTTCATATAAAGTCCCAAAGCCCCCTACTTTTTTCAATATTAGATTACAACATTACATTATAGAGTTCCTGAGTTCTTCCATTATGTGACTTATGCAACTTTGAGGCATTTTGGCTTTGATCAAGTGGCAGAGGGGTCCCTGTACTGTATCCATTGGCATTCCTGGCAAGAGATGAGCGCTGTTAAACCTCTTTTCATTGGGGGTCTAACCATTTGTAAGCAGGTTTATATGTCAGTCTGTGATGGTGGAACACTGAAGCAGCACATGGATAAATAAACTTACATGCTGATGGGGATTGATTATTGTACTTTGCCCTTGTGAAGTTACCAATGGTGATCATTTTATCTTTATATAATTTTTGCACTATTTATTTTTAAAAGGAGAGCAAAAAATTCTGTTTTTGTTTTACGATCAGGTCTGCCTGTCAGTTTTTTAGGTGGACCTGAACAAAAGCTCCATGCAGCCCTATAGACAGCTGCATGCAAACAGTCTTGTGTCCATTTACATGCATCTACCTCTGCATCATTTTCTGGTTTTCCAGACTAGACTACATTATGGTAGAGCTTAGAATGTTAGACCTAATAAGGGACACACAGATAGAAATTTCTAGACATGTGCACACTGAAATATTTCGTTTTGGAATTTCGTTTTCGTCCGAAAAATAAATTTATTTAGTTACTCACGAAATTCGTTTTTATTTATTTTGTTTTTCGTTAAAAATTGCATTCGTCCGAAAATCCAAATGAATTAAGGTCGAATCTGTCATTGAAGGCTTATGGTGTCTGTCGAAAGTTCAAAGAAGATTCGACGGAGCAGCTAAACTGTATGACTCTGTATAGTTTAGCTGCAATTCCACCCAATTCCAGCAGCAATCTTTCCTCTCTACGTCGAATCTTTCCTCTCTACATCGAATCTTTCCTTTCTACGTCGAATCTTTCCTTTCTACGTCAAATCTTTTCTCTCTATGTAGAATAATCTTGGACTAATAGAGTTAAGGTTAGGCACATTCGATCACAGGTTCAATGGACACAGATTGTTATTGTCAGCGTCGAATCTCCTATCTATATCGAACTGTTGTCACAACGAAAATAAAGCATTTGTTTATGTCGGATCTTTTGTTTTTCGGATTCTGCACTTTCGTTATCGTTTGTTAAAACGATAACAAAAATACCAGAAATTCGGACGAAAATGCAGTCGGACGAAAAAGAATGCACATGTCTAGAAATTTCTACCCTGTCGGATCACTCCCCGATGTCAATGAAGATTGGGATACCCGGAATACAGAGACAACCGTATAGTTGGAAACTAGAGGAAAATCTGTTACAAGATGGAAAAGCAGTGGAACTGATACAGAAGGAAATTTAATTTTTCTTTAGTGTTAATGATACTGAAGAAATTTCCAGCGCCACCCTATGGGAAGCGCATAAAGTATATATCAGGGGTATCCTCATCTCCATTGGCGCCGGGGAAAAAAGGGAAAAAAAAAGAGAAATTTCCAGAATAACCGATGAGATCTACAGACTAGAGCAAGAACATAAGAAACAAAATGGGCAACAACAGGAACTTTTTCACTTATTGGTTAAAAAGAGAGACGAACTTAAAGATTTGAGAGAACAGGAAATTAACAGGACATTTAATATCAGGGCAAGAGAGAGATACCACTGGGAAAATAAGACAAGCAAATATTTGGCAGGAAAGCTAAAAAAACAGAGGGATCTTAATTTTATTGAAAAAATTCAAAACAGGGGGGGGGGGGATGGTGCATACAACAAGGAAGATAGCTAAAGTGTTTAAAAACTATTATGAAGCCCTCTACTCTGTAGGTCAGAAAGGAGCACAAGACAAAAAGAGTCCAGAGAAAATTAAAGGGTTCCTGGAAAAAAGCAAACTACCCTGCTTGTCAGAGGAGGAAAGACTTTTTATGGACAGACCCATTACAGAAGCGGAAATATACAAAGCCTTGAAGGAAACAGCATTAGGTAAAAGCCCTGGCCCAGATGGCTTCTCTTCCCTTTATTTTAAAAAATTTTGTAAAATTTTTGTTCCAAGACTGTGTCAGTATATAAACGGTCTTGGATCGGAATTTAAAATGGGAGGGGAGGCATTGCAGGCTTCTATAACTCTGATCTTGAAGGAGGGTAAAGATAGTACACTATGTTCAAGTTATAGACCCATAGCTCTCCTGAACGCGGATACTAAATTATACGCTAAGGTACTTGCATCCAGGTTGAAAGAGAAGCTAACCGCCTGGGCCATCCGGACCAGGTCGGATTTATCCCGGGGAGAGAGGGGAGGGACAATGGGGTGCGCTCCTCTTGCTCCGAGTGTTGGAAGATGGTGGGTCCCCAGGTCTACTCCTGTCAATGGATGCTGAAAAAGCATTCGACAGGGTAGACTGGGGACTCATGCTCGGAACCCTAGAGGCAATGGGAATTGGCTCTTGTATGATCAAATGGATAGAGTTACTGTATAATGAACCCCAGGCATTTGTTAAAGTTAACGTAACTTCCTCTTCAAAATTTACAATGAAAAATGGCACCAGACAGGGGTGCCCGCTATCTCCCTTGTTGTTCATGCTATCCCTCGAACCCCTACTGTCAGCCATCCGAAAAAATCCGGATATTAAAGGGATTAAGGTTGGGACAGAAGAACATAAACTCGCAGCATTTGCGGACGACGTTCTGTTTTATATAACTAATCCAAGGGCAACGATCCCGATCCCGATCCTGCTAAAGATATTAAAGGAATTCGGGGAGATCTCAAATTTGAAAATAAACCCCAGCAAATCCGAAATTTTAAATGTTAATATCAGTAAGCAGGAAGAAGCTAAATTAATAAAAGAATTCCATTTCCCTTGGCAAAAAGAGATTAAATACTTAGGAATTAAACTAGTGCCCACGGTCAAAGCAATACATAATACTAATTATATTCCCCTATTAGACGAAATTAAAAGCGAAATAAAAAAGCTCACCATAACCTCTCTCTCTTGGATTGGCAGGATTAATGTGACTAAGATGGTTCTGGCCCCAAAGATACTCTATAAGCTACAAATGCTACCTATACCACTCCCGCAAATATACTTAAAAACATTAAAAGGGTTAATATCTAAGTACATCTGGAACAATCAAAAACCGAGAATACCATTTAACGTTTTAAGTAGGAGCAAGAAACAAGGAGGTTTAGCGGTACCGGATTTTCAAAAATACCATAACGCGATTGCCCTTACTCGGGTAATAGAGTGGGCGAAAGAGGCGAATGAAAAAAGATGGGTTAGTTTAGAAAAAGAAATGAGTGGCACACATTTGGGACGAATAATTTGGAATCCTCCACAATATAGATGCATGGGATTAGGTACACATGAAATCACATATACAGCACTAAAAATTTGGGATCGGATTCACGCACAAAAAAAATGAACATATTATTCCCCATTGATATATTTGAGGCAAAATGACTTTTTCGCACCGGGTAAAAAGGAAGTGGGAGGAAATTGGTTAAAAAAAGAGAATGCACAACTAAAGGACATAATACACCAAGGTAAAATTAAAACGTTTCACGCACTAAACAGGGACACGGGTTTAATGAAATTAGATGTCTGGCGGTTCCTCCAATTGCGTCACTTTACTGAAAAATTACCCCATCCACTAAGGGACAAAGAGCAGTATAGACCATTAGAAAAGCTCTGTCTAAGGGTAAATTCAAGAAAGAATATAGGGCGGATATATAAAATTCAATTGGGGGGGTGACGACTTGGAGGACCCGCCTTACATTAAAAAATGGGAAAGTGATTTAGGGACACGTTGTAGCACACAGCAAGTAAAGACAATTTTAAAATTATTACACAGCTCAGTGGTAGATAACAGGTTGATAGAGACAAATTTCAAATGCCTCGCAAGATGGTATATGACACCAGACAAAACCAGTCGATTTGTAGCAGATCAGTCGTCAGAGTGTTGGCGTGGGTGTAAACAACTGGGAACTATGGCCTATATTTGGTGGGACTGTCCCGTTATTAAAAAATACTGGAAGGAAGTCCGCCAGCTAATAAAGGAAGTCATAGGGGTGGAAATAGCAGATGACCCATGGACATGTTTGTTTCACGGGACAGACCTTCCCGTCAAACAATATAAAAATTTGTTGATTCCCATTTTCCTAAACATAGCTAAAAATCGAATTCCAAAAAAGTGGAGAGAAGTAGAGAGCCCTAGTATTAGGGATTTAATATTTCAAATGAGCAAAATACAAAATTTGGAGAACTTAGAGGAGAATGGGGATGAAAGAGAAATTGGGGGAGAAGAGAGGGGTAAATGAACAGCATGGAAGGAATTTAAAGACACATGGAGATATGTAGAGGAGATTACACGATAAAAATTTTGCAGTGCAGATAACACGGAAAAAAAGAACAAGGATAACTAACGGCCCATCTAAAAGGATTGCAAGGTGGGGGGGGGAGGGGGGCGAGGGGGGGGGAGGGACGAAAAATTATACGCAATAAATTTATAAATGAACAGATAAATACCACAAATGATGTGACTTAAAGAAAGAGACGGAAATGAACGTTAAGTTGAATAAAAGTCTCTTTAATGTTCGCTGAGGTGGAAAAAAAAAAAAAAATAAATAAAAAATAACCATTTGTAAGCAGGTTTATATGTCAGTCTGTGATGGTGGAACACTGAAGCAGCACATGGATAAATACATTTACATGCTGATGGGGATTGATTATTGTAATGTACACAAAGGCAGAGAGGGTCCACTAAATGATACAGCACCTCATCCCTTAGTATAAGAGTATCAAAGAGAGGGGGATGGTGGAATAGGGATTATAGCGGTGCTAAGATAATACAGGAGAGTTGGGGCGGACTCACAGTTCAAGGCTCATAATACTCGTTAATTAATAAAACAATTTTTATTACATATAAACAATTATATCAAAACATACAAAGAGAAGAATATATATGTATGAAGAAATATTAGCAATATATATTTTTCTGAAGATAAGACTCAATTCAATAAATCAAGGCAAATGATTGAAATATCACTTACAAAAATTTTACAATCAAAGGTATAGAAAACAATACATAGTCAGTGATGAAGTCAAATTGTGCACATAAAGTTAAAGGTATAGTTCACATTTAATGTGGGAAAATGACCTAAGGTAGACTGAATTAGTCTTTGTAGACTGTTCCGACATGTTTCGCCATAACAATGGCTTCCTCAGGGTATGTCTACTTTGCGTAATTGGTGTATCTGGTAAAAGAAGTATCATAATAAGTTCCATTCAATACTCAATAAAGGAGGAAGTTAGAGCCATTTAAATAGATAGAGGTCAGTGGAAGGGACAAATATAATTATAGAGTGGAATATCACCAAGTTAACGGCGCAGAGGAAGTGCTGGTGCCCCTCCTTCCCAGGATAGAAAAGGGAAGGGAAGGGTCCCCCTTATAAACCATCCCAAACTTACCCTGATCAAGGTGTGGATTGGACTCAGCCGCAACCGTGGGGTAGGGCAGTCATACAGGGTGCCGCAGCTGCCTAGTAGAAGGCGGTAATCCCCAGATTGAACATTTGGTATGTTAGCTAGTTAAAAAAGGATAAATCAAGAAGTAAACGGATAATAGGAAGCAATTTAAATAGTGTTGTGAGTCCATGAAAAATTAGTTCATGGACGTAACGCCATACACTACATAAGGGACAATGTCTCAAATAGTTACTTACTTTCATTAATTTTGAAGAGTAATTAGAAAAATTAGAGAAGAACCAGAGGTTTTGGAAAGGCAACCAAAGTTAAAAGCAGGAGGCACCTGAAGAAATAGTAAATAGGCAGGAAATTACACAATTGAACATGGTAATGGTTAAGGGTGGGGGAGGAGGAGGGTATAAGGTTAGGTAAAGTTGCAGAGATCAAATACCTGTTTTTTAATAGTGTAAGGTACGAAGCACCGTTCTGTTTGAAAAGTGCAATTTGTGAGCACCCTTGAAGCAAGGGGGAAAAGGGGGAGAACGTCCAATCGGTCAAAAGTCTGCAATGGGCTAAAGAAAAAATACATTCAAATAGCCCTGGTAAGTATCAAGTAGATTAAGAAGGATATCCAAAGAGAGATAAAAGAGAAATTTGGTTGCTTACTTGAGTACGAGCAGATGTATTGCGTCAGGTGCCTCCAGAGTCCTGTGATGGACTGATGTGGTAAGCTGGTTTAAATACCGCCTTCCAGATCGAGGCAGCGTGGATCCGCCCCTCGATCAGCGGACATAGAAGCCTATGCGCATGCGTATATACCAGCATATAATGCGTATTATACCAGCTTACCACATCAGTCCATCACAGGACTCTGGAGGCACCTGACGCAATACATCTGCTCGTACTCAAGTAAGCAACCAAATTTCTCTTTTATCTCTCTTTGGATATCCTTCTTAATCTACTTGATACTTACCAGGGCTATTTGAATGTATTTTTTCTTTAGCCCATTGCAGACTTTTGACCGATTGGACGTTCTCCCCCTTTTCCCCCTTGCTTCAAGGGTGCTCACAAATTGCACTTTTCAAACAGAACGGTGCTTCGTACCTTACACTATTAAAAAACAGGTATTTGATCTCTGCAACTTTACCTAACCTTATACCCTCCTCCTCCCCCACCCTTAACCATTACCATGTTCAATTGTGTAATTTCCTGCCTATTTACTATTTCTTCAGGTGCCTCCTGCTTTTAACTTTGGTTGCCTTTCCAAAACCTCTGGTTCTTCTCTAATTTTTCTAATTACTCTTCAAAATTAATGAAAGTAAGTAACTATTTGAGACATTGTCCCTTATGTAGTGTATGGCGTTACGTCCATGAACTAATTTTTCATGGACTCACAACACTATTTAAATTGCTTCCTATTATCCGTTTACTTCTTGATTTATCCTTTTTTAACTAGCTAACATACCAAATGTTCAATCTGGGGATTACCGCCTTCTACTAGGCAGCTGCGGCACCCTGTATGACTGCCCTACCCCACGGTTGCGGCTGAGTCCAATCCACACCTTGATCAGGGTAAGTTTGGGATGGTTTATAAGGGGGACCCTTCCCTTCCCTTTTCTATCCTGGGAAGGAGGGGCACCAGCACTTCCTCTGCGCCGTTAACTTGGTGATATTCCACTCTATAATTATATTTGTCCCTTCCACTGACCTCTATCTATTTAAATGGCTCTAACTTCCTCCTTTATTGAGTATTGAATGGAACTTATTATGATACTTCTTTTACCAGATACACCAATTACGCAAAGTAGACATACCCTGAGGAAGCCATTGTTATGGCGAAACATGTCGGAACAGTCTACAAAGACTAATTCAGTCTACCTTAGGTCATTTTCCCACATTAAATGTGAACTATACCTTTAACTTTATGTGCACAATTTGACTTCATCACTGACTATGTATTGTTTTCTATACCTTTGATTGTAAAATTTTTGTAAGTGATATTTCAATCATTTGCCTTGATTTATTGAATTGAGTCTTATCTTCAGAAAAATATATATTGCTAATATTTCTTCATACATATATATTCTTCTCTTTGTATGTTTTGATATAATTGTTTATATGTAATAAAAATTGTTTTATTAATTAACGAGTATTATGAGCCTTGAACTGTGAGTCCGCCCCAACTCTCCTGTATTATCTTAGCACCGCTATAATCCCTATTCCACCATCCCCCTCTCTTTGATTGATTATTGTACTTTGCCCTTGTGAAGTTACCAATGGTGATCATTTTATCTTTATATAATTTTTGCACTATTTATTTTTAAAAGGAGAGCAAAAAATTCTGTTTTTGTTTTACGATCAGGTCTGCCTGTCAGTTTTTTAGGTGGACCTGAACAAAAGCTCCATGCAGCCCTATAGACAGCTGCATGCAAACAGTCTTGTGTCCATTTACATCCATCTACCTCTGCATCATTTTCTGGTTTTCCAGACCTAAACTTGATGAATTGGAGGTAGCCTGATGTAAATGGACAACAGAGTCTGTTTGCACCAGGTCGCCCATAGAGCTGTCACAGGTCTGCCTGTGTCCACTGCGCATAAAATGAATGGGCACAAACATGAAAAAAACTGGCCTCATCCTTTTCGGCTCTGATTCAGCAGAGGATCTTCTCACAGATCCCTTGCTGATCAGAGCAGACTCTGCTCCATATGAGAAAAGCCTAAGAAACATCTGTCGCGTACACCCTTTATTTATTTTAATAAACATTTTCTTTTATGTGTGTGTTTATACAGTATTTAAAGAAAAATATTTTTAAATATTACTCTTGCATTAAAAACATGTAAACTCAACTCTTAAATTTCCTTTAAGATTTAACATATTAATGGAAATTCAAATATCATTTTAATATTACCAAATCTGCCACTTTCATTAAAATATACCAGGTGATCTTACCATGAAGGTTACTGTTATGGGGTGGAAACACTCTGTCCTTGATATAAATAAAATGGTGCGCTGGTTCAAAAAGCATAAATAGGTGTAAAATAAAAGTCTAAAAACAAAAAAACAGGAAAATTCCAAATACTGTGCTAAAAGAACATGTGTTACAAACACGTGTATAGTATTCAAAAGTGCAGGTGTTTAGTCCAGAAAAAACAAAACTAAAAAACAACAAAACAAAAAATGCGCTCCAAAAACATGTGAATCGTCTTTAAACATGTGAGTGTTCCATCCAGACAATAAATGGTGTCAGTGAGATAAATCCACCACCTCAGGGGATGACCAATAGATGACCAAAAGGTCAAACTGCACTTTTGGTAGAGGAAAATGACTTCAAATACTGATCGTTTCCACACACATGGTCTGTCTCCCTAAATCCACATTTGGCTCCACGACTTCTTCTGCATGGGTTAACTGGACCCTTGCCTCCTTTTGGCGTGTCACTCAGAATATAAACAAATATTCATAGCGCAATATTGCCCAAAAAACACAAAGTTTACTAGCGTAACAAAAACCTGATCACATTCAGATCATTAAAACATTGTCTCAAAGTAATCCAAATACAATATCGCTTCCTCCCTGTACATCCAAAATATGGAGTCACCCAGAAATGATGTCACTGGCTCCACCCGATGCGTTGTGTCACTGCTCACGTAACTTCTTCAGGGGTAATATTTAACACTCTGTCCTTGTCTATCAATTGTTCTACATTGCTATCATGTCACATGGGCTTGTGATGGAGATTACAAGCATGTTCCATTGTTGTAACTTTCATGGAACCTTTCCTGAGAAATACAATGCAGCTATTGCAGGGGTGCAAGCATATAGACAGAAAGACCGTCAGCAACTGATTTCAATTATTAAAACCATAAAAGAGCAAACGGAAAAAAAGGAAAGCACATACTTTACTCAAAAGGCAGCTTTTTATGAGACACAGTGCTTTAGCAAATGTAATTCATCTAGGCTTGGTTCACAATGTTCTGAAAAGCGATCCGCAGTGGATACACTTTTTACGATTTAAAATGGGGCTAATGCACATCAAGCACCTCAGTGCAGCCCCACTGTTTTGAATGGCCTAATTTGACAGGTGGTGCCACCTGTTAACTGGTCACGCTGCGTTAAGTTTACCGTATCTGCGGCGTAAAGCATTGCAGCCACTGCATGTGAACAGCTTCCACTGACCGTATTTAAGCTGGGGGAAGAGGAGGGTTGTGGAAAAAATGTAGCTCAGCCAGCCACCCGTTTTTACCTTCCCTGACCACTCGTGAAAGTAGCCTTGGAGTTTACATCTGCTTTATGTTTCTTAATCATCTCTGTTATGTACCTGCTAAACAAAAGATCCTTATGGCCATTACATTTGCAATCAACTGTCTGTTATGTTGCCCGCTTATAAACAAAGAACTTATTTTAATCAGAACCTTTCTCCCACTGTTCCTAGTTGTTTCAGTTAGAGTACTTGATTTTCCAAATTAATTTTATGACTTATCTAAAGGATTGGCCTGGTCTTAGCTATTTTATTACTATGAAATCCTTAGGAAGCTGAGTTCCTATGAAACATCTTTTAGCCATGTTTCTGCACTTTTTTATTTTGATCACTACATAAAGCTCTTTATATCCAACAAATGTACAGTAGTTTGAAAATGAACAGCCTCATGTCTCTGACTCTATGTCATTTCAATACTTAACTTGAGTCAATTGTGCCTTTGAGGAAAGGGCAATGCAGATAGGATGCACAAAATGCTAAGATAGTGTTGTTTTATGTTTTGAGAACAGTAATGGCAGCCATGAAACACTTAAAATACTTAAAAAAATTGTCTTTGAAACCAAGTAGGAATTATTTCTAACACATCATGAGCACAATGCTATATTTTTACATATCTGTAATACAGTGTCTAACAGATATATGCAAACTCAGACCTCTGTTTTAATTCTTTTTATTTTGTCTTTTTTATATTAGAATACAGGCACATGTAAGGTCTACAGCTGCCTCAATTGTATTTGGTATCTTTTTATAATGCTGAAACTTTAAGAAAGGATGGTGTTCTAGCAGAGTAGAGTATCTGTAACTTACAGGTTGCTAAACAGGTGCAAAGTTAGAAGCAATAATGCAAAACAGGTTCAAGATGGTAAACAACATGAATACACTGCATTATAACATAAGCTGCACAAACATGGACTCTTTACAGCGATGTCTCTGTGACTCAATCAGGGTATCGTGGATGCATAGCATAGTATCTATGCAACTCTATTATAGCAATTATAGGTTTAAATCAGGCGGATGAGGAGGCTACATTGGGCGACACTATACCTGGTGATATTTGACTTCTCTATTTAAGTAGATCTCCACCTCTCTAAGTTTGCCTACCCCTGCTCTATAACAACAGACAGGGGAAATAGTTTAAGACACTCTTTAGAATTTCAACACATCCCTGCATGACAAATATTGGTGCAAGTGACAAATTCACGTACCTATTGTAAACAAGTAAACATTGTAAACACTACAACTGTCACACAGACAGCACAGGAGCCAGGAATTTTTAACAACATGACGTCCACGCTATAGCCGAATGACGGCTACAGCGCGGACCTGAATTTCGAGGAGGCCATCAGGGGGCTCCCCGCACACCCCCTGCAGGGCACACGCGGCATGCACTGTGATTACTGAGTCACAGAGACTCGGGTGATCACCGATCCAAGTAAGGGACCGATCCCGGCCCCTTACCATGTGATCAGCTGTCAGCCAATGACAGCTGATCACGTGTGTAAACAAAAGCTCGGTAATCGTTTTTTTTTCTCCTCACGCTGACAGCGCGATGAGAAAAAAAAGCCGATCATAGGCTTATGTTCAAGGTACATCGGTCCCTAAGAGAAAGGAGGCACATCTACCTCCTCCTCTGCCTCCTCTGTGCCAGTCAGTACCCCCTGCCAGTGCCAACTGCCATTACCACCTACCAGTGCCCACCAATGCCACCTATCAATGCCCATGAGTGCCACCTGTCAATGCCCATGAGTGCCACCTATCAATGCCCACAAGTGCCACCTATCAATGCCCACCAGTGCTGCCAATCAGTGCCTCATCAGTGCCACCTAGCCATGCTGCCTTTCAGTGTAACCTACCAGTGCAAATCAGTGCCCATCACTGCCACCCATCAGTGCCCATCACTGCCACATATCAGTGCCCATCACTGCCAGCTATCAGTGCCACCTATCAGTGCCACTTATTAGTGCCACTTCTCAGTGCCCACCAATGCCACCTATCAATGCCCTTCAGTGCCACCCATCAGTGCCACCTCTCAGTGTCACCTCTCAGTGCACACCAGTGCCACCTATCAGTGCCCACCAGTGCCACCCTATCTGTGCCCATTGGTACAGCCCATCAGTGCAACCTCATCAGCGTAGATCAATGAAGGAGAAAAATTACCTGTTTGCAAAATTTTATAACAAAATATAAAAAAATATCATTTTTTTTTTTTTTTTATTTCAGTATTTTTTAATTCTTTTAACAAAAAAAAAAAAAACACAGAGGTGATCAAATACCACCAAAAGAAAGCTCTATTTGTGGGGGAAAAAAAATATTTCATTTGGGTACAGTGTAGTATGACCGTGCAATTGTCATTCAAAATGCGACAGTGCTGAAAGCTGAAAATTGGTCTGGACAGGAGGGGGGTTTAAGTGCCCAGTAAGCAAGTGGTTAAAGTACCTAACAAAAATTCTAAACAGGATTTTGTATAAATAGCATTGTTTTTGTTTAAAAGATATCCCCTAGATTGCCTAATGACAAAATTTATATCCTCCACTATATTTTCCTCTGGAAAAGATCCCTTGAGGACCGTATAATATTATTTTGATCTAAGGGTATCATCTTTGAGGTCCTTTGAGGCATGGGAGTGATGCTAGTGACATTAATAATAGCCCATGATTGATGATTGACTGTGACAGGTAAAGGTTTATCATATATTAACGTTAAATCAAAATGATTTACATTTCATTACAATGAATCATATAGAAACTTGCTGGTACACAATTTGCTGCAGTGTGATCCTTTCTTTTCCTCCATATCGCTGGACTAACATCGCATAGTTAGTACAGCGATCTCCTCAGTGTTTTTTTTTTTCAGTCCACTGGGTTGAAAGAAAAAAATATAAATTTCCTGTGTGTACCAGGCTGTACTTCAGCTTCAACCTAGCTCTTAAAGAGGGACTGAATTTTTTTTTTTTAAAAGCCAGCAGCTACAAATACTGCAGCTGCTGATTTTTAATAAATGGACACTTACCTGTCACAGGTTCCAGCGATGTCGGCAGCAGAGGCCGATCAATCGCTCGGCTCTCTGCTGCTGCCGGCGCCATTCTCGGTGAGGGAATCAGGAAGTGAAGCGTTGCGGCTTCACTTCCCGATTCCCTAGTGCGCATGCGCGAGTCGCGCAGCGAAATGAGAATTGTCCGTGCTGTCTGCTGGGACCCGTGTGTGTCCCGGCAGACAGCGCGCCGGGACAGGAAGTGGCTTAAACTCCCGTGGGTGTAAATACCTATCTTAGACAGGTATCTGCACCCCCCTCCCCCCTGAAAGGTGCCAAATGTGACACCGGAGGGGGGGAGGGTTCCGATGAGCGGAAGTTCCACTTTAGGGTGGAATCCCGCTTTAAAACAAACTTTTAGGGCTTGTTTACACTTTCTTCAAAATGTAGCATTGGACACACTTTTTTTTAAAGCACACTGAAAGCCAAACAAAGCATCTGTCACTTTATAAAATGGTAAGCTTACAGTCCTGTTTACATGTTGCGTTTGATTTGTTTAGCTTCGTTCCGCTTTCTTGGTGCTTCAAAAGCATCTCCAAAGCCTCCATATAAGTCGATGACAAAGCTCGCTGACAGAACCTGCAGTTTTTTAGAGGCTTTTATTCAGCTTTAGCTTCGCTTTGTTTTGGAGGTATTGCAGGTATGAGATATTGCAGGATGCACTGGGAAACCAATGTCGTTGTTAAAATACATCATCGGTAGTCAATTCCAGTTCATGTGTATATATTCTGGAAGTGTCTGGAGCAGACGGCACACATGGTGTGCAACATGGGAACGCTATAGCAGAAGGTGAGAGGTGCCTGGAGAGAGAGGACTGAGAGGCAGAGGATCAGCAGAGCTGGGGGACCAGAGCAGGAGAAACTAGCAATGTCACAAGTGGTGCGTAGCATGGGGGCAATGAAGTGGGAGGTGAACGGGGACTGGAGAGAGAGGAGGGTCAGCAAACCAAAGCATCAGCAGAGCTGGAGGTTACTACTGAGTGGGGGACCACTCTGTGAAGCAAGTGTAAGTGAGAACAGTAGTAGAGAAACTTCTAACCTTTTTTGCTGTGAGAAACTATCCTAAACCCTTACCTAACAGCTGAAGCTGCTTCAATGCCTCATATGGCATATTTACTTTTACTGGTTCCAGAACTGTTATTGATGACCAGTGACAGTCCTGTGCTTATAATACAGATATCAATTGCAAAGTCTTTAAAGAAGAATTACGAATATAGTTATACATAGTTACATTGGTCCAGCTTGGACCAAAATAGCTACTGTATATATATATATAATTTAAATTGATAGTATAGCCTCATGGAATTTAGCTAAACATAACAAAGTACCATCATCCAAATTAGTATAGAGAAAAAGGGGGGGGGGGGGGGTGGGGAGGTAGCGCAGTTGCTGAAGCTGACCATATACTTATTCCCAGCCTCAATGGTTGTGGTGGACTATCTCGGTACTGATAACTAACAACATGATTGATATATAAAAATTATTTATTACATATAAAAAATGACATACAGATTACATTTAAAAACAATTTTGAGAACATTTCCAAAAAACAAATACTCAGGGTTCCCCCAAGAAGTATCTGTTGATGAAGTGTATCTCAGAGACTGGCTTTTCCTCTACTAGTTTTGAGGTACATTCACCGCTTCTCCAGGAGGAATAATTTATAAGACAAATACTTGAGTAAAGCACAAGTCAAATGCATTACACTAAATTGTTGTATACAAACATAATTCAGCAAGCTGTGTAAATAAGGAAAACTAGTTGATCAATGGCCATGTGTGAAACCATGAGGCTCAAAAAAGGTCCCCCCCCCCCGCAGTGGACAAGGGGGATGTGTGCAGGTAAAATTCTAAATAAGAAAAAATAGTAATAATAATAATAATGATAATACTGAGACATCTAGTGGCTGGTAGCTCCACAGTCAGAAAGGACAAGGACGAGGGAGAGAAGCGGAAGAGGGAAAAGGAAGGAAGGGAAGGAAAGAAGAAGGAAGAGGGGAGGGGAGGATGAGAGGGAAGAAGGGAGGAGGAGGAAGGAGGAGGGGGGAGGAGGGGTGGAGACAAAATGGGGATAAGAGGGGACAAGGGGATATGGGGAGCTGGAAAAGGGAGGGCGGGGAAAGAAGGGAAGGGAAAACAAAAAGGAGGGAAAAATGGGGGGGGGAGGGGGGATTTGGGAAATGAGGAAGGAGAGGGGGAGGTGGAAAGGGGGTAGGAAAAGGAGGGGGAGAGAGAGAAGGGACGGAATAGGGGGAAAAATAAAGGGGAGGAGATGGAAAAAAAGGGGGGGGGTGAAGAGAGAAGGAAGGGGGAAATGGAAGAGGAGGGAAAGAGGGGGAGGAGTTTTGTAAAGGGACCAGGGGCAAAGATGTAAAGCTACAGATTAAATATATCGGGGAGCGAGGTGGCTCACCTGAAAACCAGCAGTGTCAATTATAGAAATATTTCAAAACTCCAGGGGAAAGAGAAAGTGTAATCCTGATGATTTAGTTAGTCAGGCAGGTAGCAGGAACCCGAGAGCTAACGCAATCATATACTATGGCTAGAAGCTTTCTGGTGACCTGCAAGCAGGGTAGGACATCCGGTGGTATCCATATATAGCCACCCTAGACATGTATGTATATAATATACCTGACTGATGCCCCTGGAAGCTGGAAATCACTGAAGTAGACATCTCTACTTCAGTGATCTCTACTTGCTTCCAGGTCCCGCATTCTCTGAATGGCACCTGTGTTGGGCAGCTGACCTCCTGTGTTCCCAATGCAGGCGAATTGCTGCTCGCCCAGGGACACACAGGCTAGTAGAGATCACTAATGTTGGTCCAACTTGGACTAAGAAATTGGTCCAAGCGTGACCAATGTATCTATTTATAAAATAACAATGCCTGGTATTATTCTTTAATTACTGAGTCTGCAAACTGGATTTATGGCCTAAACTGCCTAGATTTTTGTTAAGGTGTCCTTTAGCCTTAATGTAAGTATTTTCATAACTAAACTATGAGCCATTTGATTTAGTGATAACTTTAGGTGCACCATTATTGTAGTTAGTGGGTGTATCAACAGTTGTGGACTTCCGGTTACCCAGAACAAATCTGGCCATTAGTCTTTCTCATTAACAACAGAATTATGCTTATATGATTTTTTTTTTTAATCATACTCTCTAAAATCAAGAGTCTAATTCCAGTAAAATGTGTGTGCATCACCTCTTGATTTTTTTATAATCTTTATTTCCTTATCAATAATGCACGATTCAGTTCGCATAGGTTGCGCTATACAAGTCATTCATTCATTCATTCATTCATTCATTCAAACAATTGCAAGACAAATAAGAGCAAATACAGAAAATACATAAACTCTAAACTGTATTAAATGTAATCCATATACAATGATAAGATACACCAAGAATACAAGCACAAAAGCAGCGCTTCATGATCTATCCTTCACAATGTATATTTATATGACCAGAAAAGAATAAAGAAAAAAACAAAAACAAATAAAAACAGGACAGGGGGAACAGCATGGTCCTTAAGTTACCAATGCTGCGACATTAAAGATCTTTACTGAAATAATAAAAAAAATCACCCTTTTTAAATCCATGTTTAATAAAATTTTTATATCAGTAAGATACAGCGAAAAAACAAAACAAAATTAATAATCGTAAACATTTCCATATACAGATAAACAAAATCAATAATATACAAACTAATATATTTATATAAAATAATATACGTATTTATATATTTATATAAAAACAACTTCCTTCCTGCTTCTTTTTTAAATTGCTATAACTTTCTTAACTACCAAATATAGAGTAATAGCATGTAACATCCCCATACACTAATACATAAACCAGAGAAAAAGAAAAGAGAGTATAAATAAAAGGGAGAACACTTACATAGGAAAATTGCTTTTTCGTAGGAATTATTCACCAGCAATGCTTAACTATCCATTTTTAACTCAAAATAAATTCAAGTAAAAACAAATAAATTCAAGTCAGAAGCCTAATTCCATGTGTCCATATATAAAACCCATTGGCTCCATTTAACCCTAAACTCCTCATCAATATCCTGTTGTTGGGCAATCATTTTCTCCATCCTCATCAAAAAACACAACTCCACTATCCATTCCATCCCACCTCTGGAGGTTTTATAGACTGCTGGTGTCTTGAAATTAAGTAGTGATATCTTAATTGAGGACATGGAGCCAGGAATCACCAAGAACAATACCATCTCTGTAGTCCATTCAAGATTTGTTGACAATACTTTGTTGGAAATCTCCTCTACTGCCTCCCAATTTTTTTACTTAATGGGCAATTCCACCATATATGCAAATATGCTCCTTCCCCCACTGTACACTTTCAACATGTCTTTGAATTCAAAGCTGATATCTGATTTAATCTGGAAGGGGTTTTATACTATCGATTTAACAATTTGTAATTTATTTCTATATGAGGAAATGGGAGAGGAAAATCACGTTATCAGAAGAAGATATCTTAAAAAGTTTTATATTAACCCATAAGTCAAATATGTCTAGTATTGCCCAAGAAAGAAGTTGCAACACACCCTTATTCTAACCTACTATTTATGAACCTTATCCAAGTTACCCACTTAGCTTGGAATTTTTCCAACTATTCTTACAGATGTGTACCCATTTCTAAGCCTCCATAATATCACTGTCTTGCTTTATCTAGCGCTCCAGCTTCTGCTCATTTATTAAACTCAGCGCAACTGCTCTTTGCAAAGTGTACAGTCTATTTGTCTTTAGTAAATCAATCCCTATGTGTCCATGCACACTTAAGCCCCATACACACGCGCGGATTATCCGAGGACCAGGTCCGTCGGATCCTGTCCGTCATACTTTGTCCGATGTTGGTGTTGCATACACACGGTCGGACAAAGTTGTCGGAAAATCCGATCATTCTGAACGTGGTGACGTTCGTTGCCTACGATGGGACTACGTAGAGGCCAGTAGCCAATAGCTTTGGTCTTGTAATGTGATCTGAGCATGCGTAGCACTTTGTCCGTCGGAATTCGATACACACGATCGGATTTGGTGTGATCGGACTTTGTTGTCGAAAAATCTATCCAGCAGGAGATAGGACTTTGTCCGTCGGACAATCCGACGTACACTGTCCGATGGTGCCTACACACGGTCGGATTTTCCGACAACATTGTCCGATAGGACAGAATCCATGGGAAAATCCTACCGTGTGTATGGGGCTTAAGAGGAGTTTAGAGGCAGAAAAAAAACACTGCCAGTGTGTCCACATTAACACTAGGCGTGTTACATAATTACATAGTTACATAATAGGTGAGGTTTAAAAAAGACACAAGTCCATCAAGTCCAACCTATGTGTGTGATTATATGTCATTCCAGGGGATTCCACATCCTGGCTGCTCTTACAGTAAAGAACCCTCTACGTAGTTTAAGGTTGAACCTCTTTTCTTCTAATTTTAATGAGTGGCCACGAGTCTTGTTAAACTCCCTTCTGCGAAAAAGTTTTATCCCTATTGTGGGGTCACCAGTATGGTATTTGTATATTGAAATCATATCCCTTCTCAAGCATCTCTTCTCCAGAGAGAATAATTTCAGTGCTTGCAACCTTTCCTTATAACTAATATCCTCCAGACCCTTTATTAGCTTTGTTGCCCTTCTTTGTACTCGCTCCATTTCCAGTACATCCTTCCTGAGGACTGGTGCCCAGAACTGGACAGCATACTCTAGGCGCGGCCGGACCAGAGTCTTGTAGAACGGGAGAGTTATCGTTTTATCTCTGGAGTTGATCCCCTTTTTAATGCATGCCAATATTCTATTTAGCTCTTGAGTGTTAATTCATTTCAATGGCCAGAATAAATGATTATTCTAACCAATGAAATAAATTAACACATTTACAAGCCTCGAGAATTTTTTCTGCCAAAAAACGATGCTGACAGGTTGAAAGACATCCTAAAGAGATGGCAAAACCTTCAGTGTGCATGAAGGGAAAAGGGAGAAAATAAGAGAAGTTCATTTTTAGGCCTTACGTACATGTTAATGCTTACCTAACTGGCAAAAAAAGTCTCTGTGCCACTAAGCCCTACACTGACTTTGCTGAATTCTCCCAAAGCCTAATTTTGGACACCAAACTATTTTATTATATAGCTCTTACAGAAGCTGACAAAAACCGTTGCTATTCCAGTGAAATGTTTTATGCTTGGTTCAGCTATTACATGTAGTATATGTTATATGCTAGTGTCATCAAAATGTTCTTAATAATTTTAGTCTAAAAAGTGACATATTCAACCACTTAGTATTCAGTCCAAAATGCACATTTCATTTGTGAAAGCTGGATATCTGCTTTATTTAAAGTGAAACCTAAGTCAAAACTCTTTGTGTAGTTTTGAATTGATGTTGACGTTTTTAGGTGTGCTCACATTCACGTGAAACATTTTTGTACATTCGATGACTGGACAAATGTCGTTCTAAAGTACTTCCAAATTCTGTCTGCTTTTAACATTTGAATTAGCAATCAATGTCATTTCCTGAATTTCCTCCCCACTATTGTCAAAAATGAACATTAAAGAGGAAGTAAAGTCTTATTTTTTAACTGTACCTGCAGGTAAGCCTATAATAAGGCTTACCTGTAGGTACTGTGAATATCTCCTAAACTTCACAGTTCAGGAGATATTCAGAGTGCATGCAGCCGATGATGTAATTGGCGCATGCGCTCTGAAGGTCCGGCTTACGGTGCCAGACCTTCAGAGCCCATGCCTTAAACGGTGGCTCCTGCGCGCATGCACGGGAGTGACATCATTGCGGCTCTGGCCTCCCGGATTGAACGTCAACCCGGAAGAAACTCCGGGGAAGATGTCAGCTGTCTCAACGGTGTGCGGGCGCTGCTGCAGGGCTTCATTCTAAGGTAAGTATTTCATAATGAGCAAGTATGCGATGCATACTAGCTCATTATGCCTTTGTCTTACAGTTTTTTTTTCTCTGGGTTTACAACCTCTTTAATTTGACCCCATTAAATATTAAGTCAAACAAATATTCTTAAAATGGAACATTTCAAATTAAATTCTACTAGTATATAGCCAGCTTATGTGCAGTTTTAAATATATAACCTAAAGCCTAACTGGATGACAGTTAGTTTGCTAAATCTCTGTGTTTCATAAACCATTACCAACCCTTTTTTTAATACAATTCTGTTTTCATGTCTTTCTTTCATTTTAATTTGCATCACAGCACTGCTGATCTCCCCTAGCCTCTTTTACCCACTTCTTGTCTACATGCATTATCTCTAGTGTCGGCTGCATTACAACTGACCTGCTTCCTAAAAGTGAGAAAGGTGGACTATTCCCATGCAATTTGTGTGGTGTGGTCACTAAGTAGTCTTCACCAGGAATTCATTGACAGGGGGACAATACAAGAGCACAACAACAAACAATTGTCACCTACCTTTTTGACTTTACCAGGCGTTATATTATTGAAAGCTGCAGATAGATAAAATAAAAGATTTTCTGAGATTTTAGTTATTTGTTTTTTACTTAAAATGCCTATCTTATATATTTTTTCCCCTCATATTATCACTTCTGATTATTTAGTCTTACACAATTAGAGGTGTATCAGCACATTTAACTTGCTGATGTTTTAACAAATTATAGACATTATTCCAGTTTATTGCTATGTGTGTTCCTTGTATTTCTTGTGTATGTTTGCCACATAATTAGAGTTCGAAAGACATCTCACTGTGCTGCAGTCTTCCAGGCCACTCCAGCACTGAAGGATTTAATCAAAACTAAATGCTGTACAAAGTTCTCCTTAGCCTCTTGGGGAATCTATATATTCAACACTTCCAATGCTGTTGCTAGACACCAAAAAAGTGTAACCATAGTGATGGAATGGAAATGAATCTCTTTGTTCTGAGGCTTTACTGTGAAGCAGATATTATGGTTTTCAAGGTCAAAATTATATTAGTGAGAAGAAAAAAAAATAAAAAGAAAAAAAAAATGAAAGAAATCTTGCTAAAAGAGTTTTACCGTATAAATACATTACAATTATATAATCATACTCTTATGAATTTTACAAATGTATTTTTAGAAGCAATGCAATACATATAGTATTTGGAAAACTGATATAGCAGTTGTATATGTGAGAATAAAAAAGATGAGAATGTGATGATGATTTTGATGATAATTATGATAATCAGAAAAAGAACAAGAAGAAATTCTAAAAAAACATAAATTTTATATTGCATGAAAATCCTATAAAGTGATTTTATTTTAAAATAATATCTGATATTGGATCAGGACACAATCAAGATTCTAAATTCATTATTGAAACACCACCCAGTTACTTTTTTTGCATTTGAAACTAAATCCCAAGCAAGAAACTAAATGAAATACTATTTACTGAGAACAGTTTTAGCTGCCAAAGAGTTTGGATTCCTGTTCAGGCAGTCTTTTGAGCAGACCAATCACACAGCATTAATGCACTACAGTGGCTTCTGGATCCACCTGAGCCTGTGACTGGATGATGGAATAGAAGCACACTGATTAGGTTTTCTTTAATTACCTTTCTTGTAAGAAGGTTCAAGGATAGCACTATGTAGAAAATAGTGCCCTGAACTGCTCAGAGTGCTAACCCTTCTTCTTCCAGAGGGGATTACAGGAGGTTGGTAATAGGGCATGTTCAGGAAGTTATGTACTTCTACAGCAAATATGGCATGAGTACAGGTAAAATGAAAAAAAAAAAAGTTGTAGGTCATTTACACCAGACTGCACTTGAGTATGATCCTAGCAATGAGCTTCACAAGTTACTATACAGGACGTTAAAATTAGTCCCAGCTTGGAAGGTGTACAAATGCATATATGAATATTCAATTTTGGTTCAGGTTATGTACTATACCAGCTCTTAAATTCTCCACTTGCCTACTTGCATTTGCTAGTGGAAAATGAAGACTGGCGAGCGTGGGCTGCCTGGGACTGGGGGGTTGAGCCGTTTTCCGAGCCAGGGGAAGAGAGGAGAGGAAGAGTCGAGCTGGCCGATCATCAGAGAGTGGGGATTGCCAGCTGTAACAGCCTTCATTTAAATTGCTGGGTTCCCAGCGCCGCTCATCGTCACACAGTCCTGCCTCCTCGCCCTGCGCCTCTCATGTCACACAGAACAAACATATTACAGCGCACACATGCAAAACTGGCATTTACCTCCAGCAAGGCTATTTAAAACACCTAGACAGACATTTTCAAAAAAACATTATCAAAAAATATGGGGATTTGGCCACACCATATTGCTATATGGTGCTTAAGCCCACTTACTGCAACAAAGTACCCCATGATTAGTTGATTTTTTGATAATGATTTTTGAAAATGTCTGTCTAGGTGTTTTAAATAGCCATGCTGGAGGTAAATGTCAGTTTTGCATGTGTGCGCTGTAATATGTTTGTTCTGTGGTATGGTTTTATGGCAGCACCATCTTTATGCATTTTTTAGGGTGTGCCCCCCAAATATCAATTTTTTCTCATGTCACACAGTCCCGCCTCCTCGCCCTGTGCTGCTCACGTCACACAGTCCTGCCTCTGATAGACAGAACACCTGTCCAATGCCGGAAGGCGTTGGGCGAGGAGGCGGGACTGTGTGACGTGAGCAGCGCGGGGAGAGGAGGCGGCACTGTGTGACGTGAGCAGCGCGGGGAGAGGAGGCGGCACTGTGTGACGTGAGAGGCGCATGGTGGGGAGTTGAGACTGTGTGACAATACAAGGCTCTGTATTGAGGTTCAAGCAGGAATGAATCTTTATTGAAATTAATGCAGGCTCTTTTTATACATTTGAGAATACTGCAGGCCCCACATGAAAAATGACCCGGATCCACCCACAACATCACACAATGGTTACATAACAAGCCCCCACTACACATTATTCTGAGTGTCAATAGCTCCTCTAGTAGACAATAGATGAGTTCATTAGCACACTTAATAACAGGTGAAGGAAAAACTGCCTCATACAAGATTAACACGATTTAGGGCTCTTTCACACGGACGTGTCCGTGTACGGAGCTCGCTCTGCACAGCGGGGGATCGCTCAGTCGATCCCCCGCTGTGCAGGAAGATGACAGGTCTGTCTCTGCACTCTGTGCAGGGACGGACCTGTCAGAACCCCGCTCTCCCCCCTATGGGGAATCGGATGACGACGGACCGTAGAGTCCGTCGTCACCAGATCCGATCCGCAGACAGATGGAAAAATAGGGTTTTCCTCCGTCACACTTTTTCTGATCGGAGCGGGTCGGATGTCAGCGGACATGTTACCGCTGACATCCGACTCTCCATAGAGGTCTATTGAGTGTCCGTTCAGGTCCACCTAAAAAACTGACAGGCGGACCTGAACGGACCGTCTGTGTGAAAGGGGCCTTACTTATCCAGACAAAAGCAACATCGTTAAGCAATAGACGGTCTGTCTCTTATAATGAACTTCCTGGAATGCCCATATTAGGAGTTATACTTCCTGGCCATAGACCTCACAGTGTCCAGGGGATAAAATCTTCATATTTCTTGAGATATATTGTTAATGAATATTACTTTCCCATTTGAAGTAATCCAATCATATTCTCAGGGTTCATTCTTTTCTTGGTCACTCTGCGCCCAAAAGGGACTCCCGTCACAGTTGTTATGGGTGAATGCACTGATAAATTAGCACATAAGAATACAAACTTTTCAATACATAGGATCATGTATGTTAGTATGGGAGCAGAGGATGAAATATCTTGAGGACACCTTAAAGAGGAGTTTATGTAATGCCTTTTCAGACTCTGGTAGGTTACAGTCTCATGGAAAAGCTAGTTTTGAGGCTTAAGGTTGGTCAATAGAGGAGCAGTGGAGATTGGAGCTGCCTCAGTGATGCATTTTCAACTTTTTTTTAGCCTTTTCTAGTTTTTTTTATTCTTTACCTTGGCACCCAAGGCTGTCAGCTTCCACATGCCATCAGCAGCGTCTGCATCATATAGTGGGAGATTATCTAGGGGCAAAAACAGACATGGAGAGCTTTCCACTGGGTTACTGGGTCATGAGACAAATGTTATGAGATAAATGTCATTTTTGCTGGTACATATGTACCACTTTACAGGCAGAACTAAGGGGACCCCCCATGCACTATATTTAAAGGATTTTTTTATATTTATCATTTCACTTTAAGCATCAGTAAAACACTGCTCATTGGAAAATTATCTTTTTTTCATTGATGCATGTCCCCCAGGGCAGTACCCCCATACCCTTTGTATGCCCAATAACTTGCATATAAGCCCTCAAAATGGGGACTTTTGTTTTTTCCAGTTCTGGTCCCATAGACATCAATGGGGTTCGTTGTTCTGCTCTGAACTTTGAATGTTCAAAAGTTCTGGTGCATACTGAACCGGGGGGGGGGGGGGGGGGGGGCTGTTCGGCCCACCTCTAGCAAGCATGATCCATGCAAAGGGACCTAACTATGTGATTTGTAACTTTGTGGAAATGCAGTCTTAGAGAATGGGACTGGGACAATTATTGTTGCCTAAAAATTGTAAGCAGAGGATCTGGACTGTGGAAGCCAGAATAAGGCAAGGAGAGGGCAAAGCACTAGTTACCTGTATTGCCGTGTTCTCTCCCTGCAGTTGGTCTTTTCCCTGTTGCTGACTTACAATGCATTGCTGTACACTGTGTTTCTGTGTCAAGGTGGCCATCTTGGTAGAGGCAGGACTTCTGTTTCCTCCTTCTGTTTCAATTTCACTTCACCATCAATGCAATTTAAAGGTTATTTAAAAGGATAATTTTGGTTTGATATATGACACATTTGTGACATCTGGCTTTATTGTTTTAAATAAGTTAGACTCTTAGGCCTCATTCACATGGGACAAATATGGCACTGCAATAATTCTGCAGATTGCTGGGGCTGTATGTACAGGTACATACAGACCATTGCAGATGTTCTACCTGTTCAAAGCAATAACAGACTGACATCAGCCACATCTGTCCAATGGTGTTAATATGTAATTACACATTGATTAAGTAGCTGTGGTAAAGACAGATTATCAACCCTGGATGCAGGGTCGATCATCTGCCCTTAACCGCAGGTAATTTCTCCATGTGTGATTATATCCAAACACCAGCTGGCAGCTGTGGCCACTATCAACTTGTCTTTGTACAGGCTGAGCAGCAACTGCAATTATCCACATCTGTAAAAGTAAATAATTTCTGCGCTTGTCTCTAAAAGGTGAAAATATAAACTATAAATGCCGGTTTCCTTGTAAAAAGCATCGACTGGGAATGGAGACATATCTCCATTCCCAGTCGATGCTTTTTACAAGGAAACCGGTCGGTAGGAGAGCTGTCCGTGATGTCACCACACTTTTTTTTGCTGCCGAGTGTTTTTTATATTGTCCTTTTAAAAGTGCTTGGAAAGTTTTTTATCGTTGGAATAAACTCCTAAAGAATTTACCGCACATTAGTTCCCCTCTGTTTTTTCTCCTTTTATAAAACCTGAATGGAACCTCTGAGCTGAGATGATAAAATAAAGAATCTCTTAATTTTTTTGCTAAAACACTCTATGGAAATAGTTGTGAGGCCTGTGGCTCACCATCCAGGAAAACAGCTCCGTGGTTGAAGAGAAACACAGGCAGGTGTGCATGCAGATTACTGGAGAGCTGGAGACTAGAAGCTGATTCTTTCAGTCACTTTTGCGAGAACGACTCCCGTAATTAGGAGTCTATCAGCCTATATATGATATGATGATAAATGGAATATGATAAACAGAATTCATAAGATTTATTTTCACAATCGTGTTAAAAATACCATATTTATAAAAAAACAATTGAACTAATCAACAATAAATGAGTGGTTATATTGACTTGCACATAAAATATATAGGCTCTAGGCTCATAACATATAGTACAAATACTCAATAAACATGATTGGTAAATCGATTAAAAACACTTGTTGAAAATCATCATATAAGCAAAATTAATAGGAAACACTTCATGGATAACTCATACATCTAACATGAACAATACATAAATAAATGCTTGCTTTGAACTAGGCTTGTCTTGACTATATTGGATCATAACTTGATGCGTTTCATGGCGTTTACAGCCAATCATCAGGAGTAGGATGCATGCATTTTGGCTACAAAGTTAAATAAATAAATAAGTAAATATAGTCTCTGATGATATACCATGCTTTCTAAAAGAGAGCAGGAGCTAGCAATTTATACATTACATATGGTATAGCCCATATGTATAACCCAGCAGTTCCCATGATGACGTAGGATGGTGGCCCTAGATGAGCTGTCTCCCCCAGGGTGGAGGCGGGGACAATACCCTCCTCCCCAAAAACCATAAGAAACCGGAGAGGGGGCCATGGGAAACAGCAGCTGTAGAGCAGGCCGGACAGCCATGACACAGTGCCAAAATATGAGGTGTGTACACATGGGATACAGGTCCGGTTTTCTATGAAAAAAGTGAATAAAAAATGTGATTCAAAATAAATGAAAAATGTGAAAATGAATATAGAATAAGAAGTGTAGGGTGATGATTGAAATAGCTCTGTGTGCCCATAGTGAATATGTGTATACATTATATGATATATGTATGACTGCGCTAACAAAAAATTATTAATTAATGGGGACATTTCCAATAGTGGGATGCCAATATATTACCAATACACTGGTTTAAGTATGTGTGTGTGTGTGTGTGTATGTATGTATGTATGTGTCAGTGTGTGTATGTGTGTGTACCCATATGAAAATCTGTATGTGTGTGTGCATGTAAGTATAATCCTGTGGAACCCCCTAGTTACCTAAAATGTGAATTAAGACCCATGGGACCTCTCCTCAAAATGGAAATGTGTAAAGTGAGCCATCCCGTCTAAAGTACCCACGGCCTAGGGAGGGTCCCCGCCAACGTCACACATCGACGTAATGGCCATGTTCAGGACGGGACGAACTCCCGCTTCCTGTACAGGGACCTTAGCGGGCGTCCGCCTATCCCCTTGTGCCATGTGAGATGGAGCAAGCACAGTCACGCACCCCAGTGTCAATCGACGTCGTACGTGCGGAGTGCTAGCATGATGTCGATGCGCCAAGGTGCAGCCCCGCCCCCATTGCCTCAAGAGATTAGCGCTGCAGTTCAGTTCAACTTTGACAATGATTTATATATATGTGAATATCTTTTTACGGGGTCTCCATATTTTAAAAATAGTTTTTCAGGTACAACATATCTGTGTGTGTGTTTTTTGGTTGATGTTTTTGATGTCCTTTACATTGTAAGCTCTAATGAGCAGCACCCACCTAACCCTCGTGTCTTGAAATGTGTTTGTACTGTCTTCTTAAAGCATTGAGCAAATTGTTGGCACTACATACACCCTGTATAATAAAAATAATGCCTTTTTGTCTGTTGTTTTTTTACTTCACTTTTCAATTGAGTATAATCAGTCATCAGAACTGAATGAGTAAACTAGTCGACAGTTCAGAAACAATAAACAGTAACAAACTGTCAAAGAGAAAACACAACAGGAAAAAACGGATGGCTGTAGGTAGGTACAAAGTAGTCCACAACTCGCCATTAGCTTGTGTAGATCACAAAATAATCAAGTGGACAGCACCAGAGTGTTTAAGCACCGCTGTGAACCATAGGCCAAAAGTTGTTGGTATCTATAAATATCGATCACAACAAGAACAGAAAAGAAAATTAAAAGAAGAAAAGGAAATGAAAGGAGAAGGGAGGAGAAGAGACGCAGTAGGAAAAGTTTTAACCACTTAAGTAACTGGGCCTTTTTCTTCTTAAAGGCTAAGTTTACCTTTAGGAACATGTTACATGTAATATCTATATTTAAGGTATAACACGTAACATTCTCCTATGCAACATCCCCCTTCTGCCAGCACTCCCCGATTTGTAACAGTGGGCAGCGGATCTTCTCACCATTTGAAAACAGCATGGCCATGCAGGGCTTCACCCACACGGCTGCAGCATTCACAGATACCTGTGAATCAATTTGACTACAAGTACTGTCAGCCATTGCGGCTGTGGGCTTGTAGTTCTCAATGAACTGCAAGGGTTCTGGTGAGTGTTTTCATAGTGCTTGGGCACAGCCCATAGTGCTTGGACATGTAGTGCTGGGACACAGCCCATTCCCAATCAGGGTAAAGAGCCAATGTGGCTCTTTACCATGTGACTGGCTGTGTCCAATTACAGCTTTTTTTTGCTCCTAGAATGCCTGAAGGTGCTCCCTGAATATTGGGCCTCTGTATGTGGCCAGGCTGTGTAAAAGTATCACCACGTGTGGTATCGCCATACTCAGGGGGAGTAGCAAAATGTATTTTGGGGTGTCATTGCAAGTATGCCTATGCCGTGTGTGAGAAACAACTTGTTAATATGACAATTTTGTGTAAAAAAAAAAAAATAATCTCTTAATTTTCCGAAGAATTGTGGGAAAGAAAATACAACTAAATGTCTACTTTCCAAAAAGGGGTCATTTGGGGGGTATTCGTACTGTCCTGAGATTTCAGGGCCTCAAAAAATTAGATAGGTCATCAGTACATCAGGTGTAATCAATATTCAATGATTAGCACCATAGCTTGTAGACTCTATAACTTTCACAAAGACCAAATAATATACACTGAATTGGGTTATTTTTACCAAGGATATGTAGCAGTATAAATTTTGCCCCAAAAATTATGAACAAAAATTACTTATTTGTAAAATTGGGCTAGCTGAGGTCCTGGCTGCCATTGCCAACTGCCAGACCTCTATAACCTGACATCTAAAGTTGATGCCGTGCAGCTGGATGTGGGACTATTTAGATAGGACATGGACAAGGTGAGGTCCCGGCTGTCCTCTGCTGAACAGCGCCTGCGGAAGATACAGTGAATGGCCCAATCTGGATAATTTTATAATAGAAACTAAAAGAAGTGTTTATTTTTTTTCAAAATGTTTGCTCTTTTTTCACTTATAACACAAAAAATAAAAAAAAACAGTGGTGATATAATACCACCAA
Organism: Lithobates sylvaticus; assembly: GCA_028564925.1. Lineage (NCBI taxonomy): Eukaryota > Metazoa > Chordata > Amphibia > Anura > Ranidae > Lithobates > Lithobates sylvaticus. The sequence goes on along the minus strand of CM053026.1, from coordinate 339,850,813 downwards.
AATGTTCTAATTGTGTGAAAAAAAATGATAACAATTTTGCTTGGGCACAGTATTGCATGACTGAGCAATTGTCAAAATGTGAGAGAACTGAAAGCTAAAAATTGGTCTGGGCAGGAAGGGGGTATACCCCCTTCCTGCCCAGACCAATTTTCAGCTTTCAGTTCTCTCACATTTTGACAATTGCTCAGTCATGCAATGCCCTGTATTGAAGTAGTTAAATCCTACCGGTATTTTTGCTTTGCAAATGTATCAGTTTCACACCTTTTGGCATTTGTAGCTTACGCTAATGTATTAAGCATATTTTTTCAGCAGATTTGTAGCAGATTTGCATATATTTGCATATATAGATATGTATTTACTTTTATTGGCTTGGTTTTTATATTAGAAATACATATTAACTACTTGATGACCAGAGGGTTTTACCCACTTTATGACCAGACCATTTTTTGCTGTTCAGCACTGTGCTACTTTAACTGCCAATTGCTTGGTCATGCAACACTGTATTCAAAATAAATTTTTATCACTTTTTTTTTTTACACAACTAGAGATTCCTTTTGGTGGTATTTAATCCCCACAGTTTTATTTTTTATTTTTTTGCTATATACATGAAAAAATACCAAAAATGTTGAAAAATAACCCTACATTTTTCTTAGTTTCTGTTATAAAACTTTGCAAATAAATAATCTTTCTTCCTAAATTTAGGCCAAAATGTACACTGCTACGTTTCTTTGGCAAAAATAACCCAAATCAGTATATATTATTTTGTCTGTTTGAAAGTTTTAGAGTCTACAAACTATGCTATATACAGTATATTTGAAAATTGGTCAATCCTGGTATACTGATGGCCCATCTCATTTCTTGAGGCCTGAACATTCTAGGGCAGTACAAATACTCCCCACATAAGCCCTTTTTGGAAAGTAGACAGCCCAAGGTATTTAGTAAGAGTCATGACAACTTTTTTGAAGTTGTTATTATTTGTCACAATTTTTTGGAAAATTAAGAAATGAAATACAATTCATATTTTTTGTACATACTGTCAGTATGCCAGTGATTAGGGATTCTGACTGATGGCAGCATGTAATTAGATAAATAAATCATTTTTTTAAACTTTTTTTATTTTTTTGCATTTTTTTTCACAGCATCACAATAGTACAGAGCGCCGTGATTCGCGGTGTCCTGTCACGGGATCGTACCACCAGTGCGCATGTGCTAAGCAACGTACAGTTACATCACTTAGTCTGCAGCTACCGCCCATCCGCAGTAAATGCACTGTGGGTGGTCGGCAAGCGGCTAAAAGTAGAACGAAATGTATTTTTCAGAAATAATTTTCCCGACACAACTTTAGTGTCATTTGTGTACTCCTGTATGTTTAGACCAAAATAAAATCAATTCACATTATATCACACTAATGTCACTAAATTTGATGCTTGTGCAGTAAACACAAATGTCATCCACATCACGTCATTATTGTTACCTGGGAATTTATCTGGAGAGGGAATATGTTTATTTATTTTTAGGATAGTTATTATATATATATACTGCAACTGTGAAAATGATTGTAGAAAGGACAGAGGACATTTATGGAATAGGTTTCATAGTTTGGAGATTTCAAAGTACTTTTGGAGGGAAAAAATCTCAAACCTAGTGTCCAGGCTTTGTTGAAGACCATGAGAAAATGGGGCAAGAAGCTGCGCTATGGGTTGAATAAATGCGGATAAACTACAAGATCCTAAATAGGTTAAATTACAACCAATGGGGCTGCAGCAACTATACCGTATATATAAACAGTGAAAGCAAATGGAAAAGTAAAAAAGCTGCGCATACCAATAAACCTAAAAATAATCAAATAGGTGAAACAGACTCTAATTGAAAGTCACAGTAACTCAATCTGAAAATGTGTTATAACATCATACACCTTCTCAGCATATTCTAAAAACATAAAACACCCAGTGATATAAGTAATCATGTGACATATAGACATAAAAATAAAAATTAAATATATGTGAACATTGCAAAAGTTCATATATGGACCAAAAAGGTCACAAGAGTGTCCAAACGTGATGAAAGTTCTTAGTGATTACAAAAGGAACTCTAATATTCGTGCTTCCACAGAGGGTTTCAGACTACAAACAATCCTTCCTTCAACGTGTAAAGTGAATGCTCCTATACACCACCAGAAGAAAAGATGGCCGCTTACCAAAGGTATACGACCCCCCGTTACAGAGGGTCAAACAGGCATGTGATTAGATTATCTCTGTATCGACTTCCAAAGGAAAGATAGCCACGGACCTCCAAAGCACTCCTGTCATTAAGCTTAGCAGACCTCCAAATCTCCCTCGGGGAATTGACCAACGGTGCACAGCATATAAAAGAATAGGAATGCTCCAAATAGTGCGTTATCTCCAATAAATTTATTTAAATAATAACATAAAAACTTACATATCAGTAAGAAATGGTCAGCCAGGGAACGTCGATGCATACAAAAACAGAATTTGGCAAAGAACAGTAAAAAGAGCTTCTTAGTGTAGAGGTAGTGACAGTGCGCCGCTCGCCCACGCAGCGGCGCACTGTCACTACCTCTACACTAAGAAGCTTTTAGGTTTATTGGTATGCGCAGCTTTTTTACTTTTCCATTTGTTGAAGACCAGCAGACTGTGTGTCCAGGTACACACCCATATAATTAAGTCTTGGGCATAGTTTAGGGCACCAGCCAAGTTTTTTTTTTTGCATCTGGCAAAGCCCTAAGCCCTGGGAGTGGCTGTATATGACTGTTTAATGACCTCTTCTGTAGACAACACGACATGGTCACACTTGTTCATTGCTCTAGCATCCCTGGAAGCCCTTACCTAGGAATGATATACTTTCACTTTGATAGGTTTTGGGTTCAAAGGAGCCAGAGTGACTAGCGAGTGAGGAGATATCTCTGCATCGCCAGCCAAATAGGAGCAGTGCTGTATGGGGCTGTAATTAGGCAGCTCCATACTGGGGCGTGGCCAAGATGGTGCACGACTGAGCTGGAGCTCCACTGCCCAATCAGGCTAATCTCCTGCAATCCAGTCCATACTCCAGCCATCCGACAACGGCTGACATCCACATGCACCGTAGGTCATCTGGGGCGGCTAAAGGACAGGGTAAGAGGATCCATTTTCCCCCTATACCGGAGGAGACTGTCTCGGCCTCTGCTGACCGCATGGGGACACATGCACGCTCCACAGCCAACATGGCGTCCCAGACTGAGCAGAGCGAACAGACCCCCTTATCCCAGCCGGGGCTAGCTGAGGTCCTGGCCACCATTGCCAACTGTCAGACCTCTATAACCTAAAGTTGATGCCGTGCAGCTGGATGTGGGACTGTTTAGACAGGACATGGACAAGGTGAGGTCCCGGCTGTCCTCTGCTGAACAGCGCCTGGGCCATGCGGAAGATACAGTGGCTGAGCACACCACAGCCTCCGGTCCCTGCAAACTAAAATACGTGCTCTGGAATACAAGGCAGAGGATGCTGAGAATTGCAATAGGAGAAATAATCTCCGCATAGTGGGCCTTGCAGAGAGGGTCCCCATCCTACTGAATTTGTGGAACAGCTGCTGCGTACCCTTTTACCTGGAGCTCAATTCTCACCCTTCTACGTTGTGGAAAGGGGCCACAGCATCCCACCCAAACCTGGGCCCATAGGGACACCACCCCACACTTTTATACTCAAATTCCTCAACTTCAGGGATAGGGATGAGGTACTTCGTGCTGCACGGCTGCAGAAGGACCTTACTTTCCAAAACATTAAGCTCCTTATTTTTCCTGATTATTCAGTGGAGATCACGTCAAGGCGGCTATGCGCACATGTGGAATCCAGTATAGTGTCCTATTCCCATCCCGACTGAGGGTTCAAGATGGAGAAACCACCAGATTTTTCACCTCACCCAGAGATGCATCTACCTGGCTGGATTTGCTACCTCCGCACCGCTGAGAGATTGGATTCATCACTGATCTACACTTCCTAGCCTGTTGTGCTTACCCTGTTTCTGATATGCAACACACTGAAGATATGTGCCCCTGGCCAGTCCAGGTGTTTTCTAAATGTTTTCTTTTTCTATTTTTACTTTTTTTGCCTTATTTAGTCCACTACTCAGGGCCCCAGTACACTGTCTACTACCAAATCCACATTCCCTGGTGGGCAATATTGCAGGGTTTGTGTCCTGAGTAATGGGGGGAAAGGATGGAGGTTTCACCTAAGTGACAAGCTGCCATTCCCTGTCCTTCCAATGTTGTGGCCACTGGCGGCCTCTAGTGGCCATGTGGGTAACTGCACAAGTTCTGATATCAATTCTCAGGGACATATATTTTTTCTCCAATTCAAGGTTGCACTGGGGACGGTTATTGTGGTTGCACACCCGTGTTTCCTGTTTTTAGGGGAACTGTACTCTTATTTGGGAACAGGGCTATCGAACCTAATGTGTTTTATTGCTCATACCTTGCATTTTTATTTTTTCTTCATGCAGGGAAAGCCTGATACTCACTTATTCGATCCTTTTTTCCAGCTGGTGGACTAAATCCACTACAAACTACACCCACTGGTCCACGCCTCTCATCATTGGGTGTTATATGGTTATGGGTATAAGCATTCCTTGGTTGGGATGGGGGATGCGGGGAGGGGGGTGGTAAGGGATGTTGGTTGGGGTTCTGTATAGGTTTGTGTATGTAGGTTTTCAAGGTGCTTTGTTTTGTCTCTATGATTCTTCTCAAGACATTAAATTGGTTAGATACTCTATCAATATGCTGCTATGCAATGTGCTTGTGTACTGTATACCTGTTTTCACCTCCTTGAGGGCTAGGCTGCTGCCCCTGTGGGCAGGTCTGTGTTAATGCCTCACCTTTCCGATGCCTTAGTTCACGGTGATATCCTGGGACGTCAGGGGCCTGATCTCTGCCGTTAAAAGGCAGCTCCATACACCTGCATGGCTGCTGTGTTGCCATGGTTACAGTGTGCCCAGGGTGCACTGTCACTATGGTTAAGAAAAAGCCCAGGAATAGGCAAGTGATCTTTATCTATTTTATATATGTATAGTGCCTTGCAAAAGTATTCACCTCCCTTGGCATTTTTCGTGTTTTGTTGCCTCACAACCTGGAATTAACATGGATTGTTTGAGGATTTGCATCATTTAATTTACAGAACATGCCCACAACTTTGAAGATGTTTTTTTTTTTTTTATTGTGAAGCATACAACAAATAGGACAAAATAACAGAAAAAGTCAATGTGCATAACTATTCTGCCCCCTAAAGTCAATACTTTGTAGAGCCACCTTTTGCGACTATCACAGCTCCAAGTCGTTTTGTATAAGTCTCTATGAGCTTGCCACATCTTACCACTGAGATTTTTGCACATTCCTCCATGCAAATCTGCTCCAGCTCCTTCAAGTTGGATGGTTTGCGCTTGTGAACAGCAATCTTTAAGTCTGACCAAAGATTTTCTATTGGATTGAATTTGACTAGGCCATTCCAACACATTTACATGTTTCCCCTTAAACCAATCAAGTGTTGCTTTAGCAGTGTGTTTGTGGTCATTGTCTTGCTGGAAGATGAACCTCCGTCCTAGCCTCAAATCACACACAGAGTGGTACAGGTTTTGCTCAAGAATATCCCTGTATTTAGCACCATCCATCTTTCCCTCAACTCTGACCAGTTTCCCAGTCCCGACTGCTGAAAAACATGGTGTTTTTTGGGTGATGTGTTGGGTTTGCGCCAGACATAGTGTTGATGGCCAAAAAGTTAAATTTTAGTTTCATCAGACCAGAGCACCTTCCTCCATACATTTTGGGAGTCTCCCACATGCCTTTTCGCAAACTCAAAATATGCCATTTTGTTTTTTGCTGAAAGCAATGGCTTTCTTCTGGCCATTCTGCCATAAAGCCCCAAATCTATGGAGCGTACGGCTTATTGTCATCCTATGTACAGATACTCCAGTCTCTGCTGTGGAACTCTACAGCTCCTCCAGGGTTACCTTAGGTCTCTGTGCTGCCTCCTTGATTAATGCCCTCCTTGCCCAGTCCGTGAGTTTTGATGTGCAGCCATCTCTTGGCAGATTTGCTGTTGTGCCATGTTCTTTCCATTTGGTTATGATAGATTTGATGGTGCTCCTAGGGATCATCAAAGATTTGGATATTTTTTTATAACCTAACCCTGACTTGTAACAACATTGTCCCTTACTTGTTTGGAGAGTTCCTTGGTCTTCATGGCAGTGTTTGGTTAGTGGTGCCTCTTGCTTAAGTGTTGCAGCCTCTGGGGACTTTCAGACCGTGTGTATGCACCATCGGACAGTGTACGTCGTATTATCCGACGGACAAAGTCTTATCTCCTGCTGGAAAGATTTGCCGACAACCCGGTCCGATCACACCAAATCCGATCGTGTGTACGGTTGTCCGACCGGACAAAGTGCTACGCATGCTCAGATCACATTACAAGACCAAAGCTATTGGCTACTAGCCTCTACTTAGTCACATGGTCCGACGGACCTGGTCCTCGGATAATCCGCGCGTGTGTATGGGGCTTTAGATTGCACACAGGTGGACATCATTTCACTAATTATGTGACTTCTGAAGGTAATTGGTTGCACCAGAGCTTTTTATGGGCCTCATTACAAAGGGGATGAATACATACGCACATGCCATTTATCATTTTTTTATTTCTGAAAAATAGTTTTATGCATATATGTTTCTAATTTTACTTCTTAAAAGTTTTATTAAAAATGTATAAAAGCAATGGTACTACTCACAAAATGAGCATAAAGACAAGCTTTTCTTATCGGTCAAACTGCATCTCTTGGCAACTACAAACAGGACCTGATGACAGGAAGATCAGATGGTACCCCAAACGTCTTGAACAGCTGACACGTTTCAGGGGCGCTCCCCTTTCCTCAGAGCTTGGCGGTCAGTGGCTACTCTTTCCCGTGTGCCCCATTATATGCATCCATATGTCTATGCCCCCAAAGGCCACTCCCCAGTCAGGCCACGCCCATCTACATGGGCTGGCTCCAACCAAAGAGGTGTAACCCAATAGCAATCTCAAAACCTACACTAAAGTACACTAATGTTCACCAAAACAAGTGGAGACGACAATAGACAGACCAATTGGCCATATAGATGACGTTACATCCAAACAAGTGCTTTAGGAGTGTATGGTAAAAACACCAGCTACTTAGTGAACCTTACATTAGCCATTAACCTTTGCCACTTTACAACATAAATATTCTATATGCAAGTCTATATATTAACATCAGCATATCACCAGAAGGACTGCCTCTTTTATCTCTCATACTCCACTGCTCAGGCGATCACTGCCACTGGGTCCATATAGTTCCACTGAAGTGCCGTTCTCTCCCCTGCCGGAACGCGCGCTAACACACAGTCAGGAAGTGCGGGTGTCTCTGCGTTCCAACTCGCACTTCCGGCTCACTTGGACTCTGCCTCTGTACCTGCGCGCGCACCCTAAACTATCGTAGCAGGAGCGCAGCCCGGAAGTGCCGGTGTGTTGTGCATCCCACCCAACACTTCTGGCCGCCTGTGGGTATCGCGCGCGCGATTAGCACCATCTCTATTTTAGACGCCGCTCTCCCTAAACTGGAATTTGGAAAAAGGAATTTAAATTAATAAAAGAATATATAGAATGGGCCCAGTAATACCCATAAATAAACCTAGACCACTATATTGGTAATCACTTACTAAATAGCTAGGCATATGAATACACAACATGGGACCCACAGGAATAGCACAGCGGGCAAGGTCCCCCCCAAAAACCCCCAAAAAAAAGGCAATTTGTTAATGAATAAAAAACTGCATACATTAAAACCTTGTCAATAAATTAATTAATTACAAATCAATTACCCCAAGATTGACTAAAAAAGAATGAGAAAAAACAACAAAGCATGATAAAGATTAACCACCACAAGTAAGGTTCTGCACCCGATATAACAACAAGGTCCCAATAATACAGAAAATCTTCAAGAAGAACTGGAAGATACTTGAATCCGACCATTTTTGAAGACTTGCATTTCATCCCATCCCAATGTAGTGTTTAGGAGACCAAAAGACCTAAGGAGTATCATTGCCCCTAGTAGAGTAAAGAAGAGCAGCCTGAATCTCTGGACCACTATCTTTGATTCAAAAGGTAGCTACAAATGTGGGAGTGGGAAGTGGGAGTGGGAACTGTGTACACATGTGTCACAGGAAAAAAGATGTAATTGGGGTAGACGGGAGGAGATACAAGATAAAGCAGTTTATTAACTGCGGTACATCTTATGTCATATACGGCTTACTTTGCCCATGTGGCGTTATGTACATCGGCCGCACTTCCCGACCAATGAGGACAAGGATGAATGAGCATAGAAGTAGCATTTCAACAGAAAAAGATAAATGCTCAGTACCCAGACATTTCAAGGAGGGCCACAATAGCAGTATTGATGGCCTTAGGGTGTTTGGACTAGAGGCCATAACTAATGATCTGGATAGTGGCAAAAAGTACCAGATTTTATGCAGGAGAGAGCTTACTGGATTTTTACTATGGGAACATTGGCCCTGCAGGGCCTCAATGCAGAAATTGAGTTGCATAATATAGTATGACTCGATTCAATGATTATGGAGATCCATTTCCTCTCTCCCCTCGTCTCGTGGTGGTGCCATCTTGTTAGGTTAGAGTATATGGACCCCCGCCCCCCAGGGACATGGTTGTGGTCCCTGGGAGGTTGGACCCAGGCACCGGGCCATGTTCACATAGGGTAGGAGCCGTTGTTGCCGTATGTGAATAAAATCTGATGGGGTTAAGTTTTAACAGTTTATATATTAGTTTAGACAGGACTAGGTACCCTTATAGGGGTGTTTTTTCATTTTAATTTTAACAAGGGGGGTTAGTTCCCTTCAGATAGATTGCCAATTCATTTATTTATTTCCTTGTAATAATGTAATATGAACCATTTATTGAACATAGGCGGTTAAAGGGCTCTCTGCAGATCCATGGCACTTCGGGGTATGACTGCTTATTAATGGTATATGCATCTACAGAAGTCCCCCTGCTGTGTACTTTTCCACTTTTCTTGTGTGAATGCATTTGAGCTTCTTGAATCTGATGCACAGTGGGCTGGAACAATTTGGTATTGTTGGCATTTTTGTTGCCGTTTTGTCTTTGTATGCACATGTACATATATGCATATGTGTATGTATATGTGCATACCTGGGCCTATATGGTTATATATGTTAGGCACTTTTTGAATCATGTGTACAACTTTTATGAACACGGGACTCTGCTGCTATTATTAACATCAATTATAAATATGATGTAATTTTTTTAGTCAATCTTGGGGTGATTGATTTGTAATTAATTAATTTATTGACAAGGTTTTAATGTATGTAGTTTTTTATTCATTAACAAATTGCCTTTGTTTTGTTTTGTTGGTTTTTGGGGGGGACCTTGCCGACTGTGCTTTTCCTGTGGGTCCCATTTTGTGTATCCATATGCCTAGTTATTTAGTAAGTGATTACCAATATAGTGGTCTAGGTTTATTTATGGCTATTACTGGTCCCATTCTATATATTCTTTTATTAATTTAAATTCCTTTTTCCAAATTCCTGTTTGAGCCATTGGGGGAGCAGCGTCTAAAATAGAGATGGTGCTAAGCGCGCGCGATACCCACAGGCAGCCGGAAGTGTTGGGTGAAACGCACAACACACCCGCACTTCCGGGCTGTTCTCCTGCTACGATAGTTTAGGGTGCAGTCCAAGTGAGCCAGAAGCGCGGGTTGGAACGCAGAGACACCCGCACTTCCCGACTGTGTGTTAGCGTGCGTTCCGGCAGGGGAGAGAGCAGCACTTCAGCGGAACTATATGGACCCGGTGGCAGTGATCTCCTGAGCAGTGGAGTATGAGAGATATAAGGGTCAGTCCTTCTGGTGATATGCTGATGTTAATATATAGACTTGCATATAGAATATTTATGTTGTAAAGTGGCAATGGTTAATGGCTAATGTAAGGTTCACTAAGTAGCTGGTGTTTTTACCATACACTCTTAAATCACTTGTTTGGATGTAACATCTATATGACCAATTGGTCTGTCTATTGTCGTCTCCCCTTGTTTTGGCGAACATTAGTGTACTTTAGTGTAGGTTTTGAGATTGCTATTGGGTTACGCCTCTTTGGTTGGAGCAAGCCCATGTAGATGGGCGTGGCCTGACTGGGGAGTGGCCTTTGGGGGCATAGACATATGGATGCATATAATGGGGCACACGGGAAAGAGTAGCCACTGACCGCCTAGGCTCTGAGGATAGGGGTGCGCCCCTGAAACGCGCCAGCCGTTCAAGACATTTGGGTTACCATCCGATCTTCCTGTCATCAGGTCCTGTCTGTAGTTGCCAAGAGATGCAGTTTGACCAATAAGAAAAGCTTGTTATTTATGCTCATTTTGTGAGTAGTTCCATTGCTTTTATACATTTTTAATAAAACTTGTGGTAATGCACTAGGTCGTGCTTCTTTTTTCTTTTAGCTCTATGAACACCCATTGTTCTGAGGAAGGCTGCAAGATCAGAGACTTTACTATAAACCAAAGAGTGGATTACACTATTTGCACATAGCAAAAACACCATAGCTCAGGAGATTATTGTTTTGATGTCTAATTTTACTTCACCAACTTAGACTATTATGTTCTGATCCATTACCTATAATTCAGATAAACAAAAAATTGATCTAAAGGCTGTAATGTAACAAAATAGGTAAACAGCCAAGGGGAGTGAATACTTTTGCAAGGCACTGTATTTTTCCTTCACTAGACCACTAGGGATTTTTAGGGAAAATGCTTCATATTGGGGTACTATGTTACAATCTGAGCACCATTTCATACTCTGTCATGGAGTTGCGATTAATTAGGGCACTATACTATATTTGCACAGTAGTTTGTGTAGTATTATATTCGGGCCATGTTTTACATTGCATTATGTTATATTGTGGGGGCTGATTTACTAAGGCTAATGCGATGCGTTCGCATTGAACTGGCGCACGCATACCCGCGCATGCGCATCCAAACGTGTGGACTTGCCCCCACACGCCCGGACTTTTCCGGCGGACAATCCGCCAGAGTTTTAGCCAAAGTCCGTGGGACTTTTGAAATGAAGGGACTTGCCGACACACGATCGGAAAGTCAGTTCATTAAGAACGTGACTCCAGGTAGACGGGACTAGCGAAGGCAGTGAATGCCGCCGCGCTAGCCCCGTCACCTGGTATGGATTTAAAGGGGAATCCCTACGCCGAAAAAAACGGCGTGGGGGTCCCCCCAAATCCATCTCAGACCCTTATCCGAGCACGCAGCCCGGCCGGTCAGGAAAGGGGGTGGGGATGAGCGAGCGCCCCCCCCCCCTGAGCCGTACCAGGCCGCGTGCCCTCAACATGGGGGGTGCCCTGCCCCAAAGCACCTTGTCCCCATGTTGATGAGGACAAGGGCCTCTTCCCGACAACCCTGGCCATTGGTTGTCAGGGTCTGTGGGCGGGGGGGCTTATCGGAATCCGGGAGCCCCCTTTAATAAGGGGGCCCCCAGATCCCGGCCCCCACCCTATGTGAATGAGTAATGGGTACGATGTACCCCTACCCATTCACCTAAGGTGTAAAAGTGTAAATAAAAAAACACACAATTTTTTAAAATATTTTATTGCACAGCTCCGGGGGTCTTCTTCCGTCTTGGGGGGTCTTCTCGCCGGACTCCTCCGCTATTTTCTGCTCTTTTACCTAGCGGAGGAGCCCAGCTTTCTTCTTCGTCGCCACCATCTGGGGGTCTTGTTCCGACGTCGGGGTCTTCGGGGGTCTGTTCTTCTTGCCGGGCCTCCGCTTTCTTCTTCCAGCTCTTTTACGAGTGGTGGCCCGGGCTTGTGTTGTTGCCGCTGTCCCCACTGTCCCCGCCGCCTTCTGCTTCTTCTTCTTCTGCTTCTTGTTCTTCTTTCTTCTTCCGATGTTGACTTGTCGCTGTCTCTTCTTCTTATGGCTCCGACGTGTTGCGCTTCAAGTTATATAGGGACAAGGGGCGGGTCACCTGGTCATGTCACATGATGACCCCGCCCCCATATGATGTCACAGTCCCAGCATCCTCCGGGACTGTGACATCATATGGGGGTGGGGTCACCATGTGACACGAGCATGTGACCCCGCCTCTTGTCCCTATATAAGTCACAACACCGCGTGTCTCTGCCATTCCGGCCAGAGAGAGCGACGAGTCAACATCGGAAGAAGAGGAAGAAGAAGAAGAGGAATAAGAAGAAGAGGAAGAAGAAGAAAAAGAAGAAGAAGAAGAAGAGACGCCGCAGAAGGCGGCAACAGCGGCAAGAACAGAAAAGACCTCCGAAGACCCCCGAAGGCGGAACGAGACCCCCAGACGACATCGGCGACGAAGAAGAAAGCTGGGCTCCTCCGCTAGGTAAAAGAGCTAGGTAAAAGAGCAGAAGATAGCGGAGGAGTCCGGCGAGAAGACCCCCCAAGACAGAAGAAGACCCCCGGAGCTGTGCAATAAAATATTTTAAAAATTGTGTGTTTTTTTTATTTACACTTTTACACCTTAGGTGAATGGGTAGGGGTACATTGTACCCCATACTCATTCACATAGGGTGGGGGGCCGGGATCTGGGGGCCCCCTTATTAAAGGGGGCTCCCAGATTCCGATAAGCTCCCCGCCCGCAGACCCCGACAACCAACGGCCAGGGTTGTCGGGAAGAGGCCCTTGTCCTCATCAACATGGGGACAAGGTGCTTTGGGGTGGGGGGGCCGCAGGGCCCCCCTTTCCCCAGGGCACCCCCATGTTGAGGGCACGCAGCCTGGTACGGTTCAGGAGGGGGGGCGCTCTCTCGTCCCCCCCTCTTTTCCTGCGGCCTGCCAGGTTGTGTGCTCGGATAAGGGTCTGGTATGGATTTTGAGGGGGACCCCCTCGCTATTTTTTTTTTGGTGCAGGGTTCCCCTTAAAATCCATGCCAGACCTGAAGGGTCTGGTATAGATTTTGAGGGGGACCCCCCGCCATTTTTTTTTTGGGCGCGGGATTCCCCTTAATATCCATACCAGACCTGAAGGGCCTGGTATGGAATTTCGGGGGAACCCACACGCATTTTTTTTCTTCATTTTTTTATTTTCTTAATGCTAACATGACCTGTGTTCAAATAGCCTTTAAAAAACCCATAGAAGTGAACCAGCGCAAAAAAAATTAAAAATAAATTTGAGATGTGCGCCCGTTCAACTTATGCAAATGAACCTACGTGGCTTGACATTTACTAAGATTTTGCCGGCGCAGTGAACCAGAGCACATGAACGGGCGCAAATGCCACTCGCGCATGCGCAGTACATAAATTGACCTCACGTAGTTAAAAGTGTATTTGCAGGCGCAGCAAGCCTGCTCAGATAAAGATAGTTTTCCGTTCTATTCTGGGCATGTTTGTTAGTTGGACAGTCGTATCTACACTTCCTTGCATCACACACATCTCCCCCATAATATTGCCAATTCCAGATACTTTTATTTTCTCAGTTGAAGATGCCGTGCGCCAGGACTATAGATCGCGCCCGCCCGTGCGCCGGCAACACTTTAGTAAATGGGGAATTGCGCTGAGTTACAGGCGCAAATGTTTTGTAAATTCAAAAACAGCCATTGCGCGGCGGCGTGCACCGCAACTCAAGGCGCAAATGATTCGTAAATCAGCCCCAATGTCTCTATTGTAGTAGAATGTAAGCTCTGGTATATTTTTGCAGTGACTAATCTAGATTTTGGATTGTAGACTGTTGGATTGTAAAGGGGTCATTTTTTTTAACAGCTTGTGAGCACAGTTCTTTTTTTCTCTATAGTGTCAGTTTTTTCTGTATTGTCACATCCATATTTTTAATTGTAAAGCAGTGCATGTCTTGCACAGTGCTTTACAATATAGTGCTATATAAAAGCCATAAATAATAACTTGAGTCCTTGTTCTTTAGAAAAAGAGAGTGAAAGGTGGCTTGGAAGGAGAGGTGAGTTTAGAAGGTGGGACATCTCTACTGAGACAAGAAAAAGCACTGTCTATTAAGTTATTTTTGTATCTTTTAGGGCTCTTTCACACGGAGTATGTCCGTTTTTCATCCTTCCATTTTCGGATGAAAAACGGACATACATGTATCCCTATGGGATAGCGAGTGTCAGCGGATGAGCATCCGCTGACACCCGCTCTCGTCCGTGCCCGCTATGCTCCGTTTCTGCAGACGGAGGAAAACCCTATTTTTTCATCCGTCTGCAGAGCGGATCGGATGATGACGGACTCTACGGTTCGTCGTCACCCGATCTCCCATAGGGGAGAGCGGCGCTCTGACAGGTCCGTCCCTGCACGGAGTGCAGAGACGGACCTGTCATCTTCCTGCTCAGCGGAGATCGCTCCGGCGATCCCCGCTGAGCAAGCGGCTATCCACAGGGCGGATCAGCACTGATCCGCCCCGTGTGAAAGAGCCCTTACACTTTTTTTTTACACATTTTTCTTCTTAGGGTCCTTTCACACGGGGCGGATCCGTAATGATCCACCCCGTGTAGATCCGCTGCTCAGCGGGGATCGCTCAGCTGTTCCCCGCTGAGCCGGCTGATGACAGGGCGGTCCCTGCACACTGTGCAGGGACTGCCCTGTCAGTTCTCCGCTCTCCTCTATGGAGGATCGGATGAACACGGACCGTCCGTGTTCATCCGATCCGCTCTGCAGACGGATGAAAAAATAGGGTTTTCCTCCGTCTGCAGAATCGGACAATTGCGGAGGCGGACAATTGCGGGTGTCAGCGGATGCTCATCCGCTGACACCCGCTACCCCATAGACATGCATGTATGTCCGTTTTTCATCCAAAAACGGATGGATGAAAAACGGACATACAGTCCGCATGTGTGAAAGGGGCCTTAGGAGGTCTGGATCTGGTCAGTGGAGACCTGATTCAGAACTCCACTCAGCTGTGCAGCATTAGATCTCTTTTAATGTTCATCTATTGCTGGGTGCAATCAGACAGCAATAGATCACTGTAGCAGTGATCTGATGCTGCAGAAAGAGCTAGACAGAGAGGCTGTCTGAGCCCCTGCCATCAAGGGAAGTGGCATGACATCACTACACTCCAAATGTAAACACAATGTGTAAACATTGCCTTTACATTCTCTTTTACACACTGCTCCCATGGATCGATCTGTAGAAGTATCCTAAGCCCTGGAGCTTCTTGACTTAAATCTGAGTGCTATCAGTCATTGACAGCCAGTGGTTCAAGTGCTAGATGCTGGTTAGACCCATAGGAGCAGATGCCATTTTAAAACAGCGCTGGTTCAGATAGTCACTGACCCTGTGCAGTACTAAAATGATACACAGTACTTCTTAAGTGGTTAAAGTGGTTGTAAACCCTTTACAACCACTTTATACTACAGGCAAGCCTGCACGGTTTAGGAGATATCCCTGTACTTGCATGTGCCGACGTCATCGGCACATGCACACTTAAGCAAACTGAAGCAATGGCATGTAAGTGCCGTTGCTTCAGTTGTACTGTGCCGTTACCGGCGGCCCCCGCACGCATGCGTGTGAGTGATGTCATTGCGGAGCCACGATACCCGGAAGTACCCCCGGGGAGATGTCACCCGTTTTTAAATGGATTTACAACCACTTTAATTTTGTGGATTCATTAAAATTGTATGTCAGATAAGAGGTAAGAAAAGCTCAGTAATGCAGTCAGAACAATAAAGAAAATAAATATTTGCCAGTGTGAAAACATTTATGTTTGTTTCTTTCTTGTTGGAAGCATGTCACATTCCAGATTTTACTAATTTACACCTCTTTGAAATCCACATGCTAAGATGTTAAAAAAAAACTTGTTTTCATACCATCTGAGAGCTACATTGAGCCATAAACCTGTGATATTCACTCTTACCTCAGTCTAAAAATATAACTATATATTCAGGCTTATTTATATAAGTAAATGCAAATAGCAACGTTCAGTAATAGCAACCATACTGTGCTGATTGCTCTGAATCAAGGAAAAGGGAAATCATTGTGTTCGACAGTCCTTATGGTGGTTACAGTTTAATGTCATTAATGGCATGTGTTGTTGGACCCGACATTTATATAGGAAAGTTTTGCATTTATCTATGCAAGTTGAGGGACGAATTGATGGTAAGATCTCTTTGTATAAGTTAGAGGCTTTGCTGCCAATTAAAGCCCCATACACACGCTCGGACAATCCGCGGACCAGGTCGGTCGGACTTTGTCCGACGTACTTTGTCCGATGTTGGCGTTGCGTACACACGGTCGGACTACGTTGTCGGAATATCCGGTCCGGAAGAACGTCGTGAAGTAAGTCGTCGTCCACGAGATTACAAAAGGGAAGTTCAGCACCACGTCAGGCACCCGTTGGGCTCCTTCTGCTGATCCCGTGTTTATCGAGAGTTAGTGGAAGTTTGGTGACTTAATATTCGCGCTTCTCAGTTTTCTGACTCAGATCGTTACTGCTCTTCAGTTTGTGCTTGTCGTGCGTATCTGTTTATTAGTGCGTGTAGTCAGTTCGCATTTGTTGGTCATTGCGGCCTATATCTTGATATAGGACGCTTTGATTTGCACTGCTTATTGTCTGCTCGTTGCTGGTATTCACTTCGTTCTTTCAGGCCTTGCTGTTTATCGGTGCTTTCTGTTTGTCCGTTCTGACCAGCCGACCTTTTGTGACCTTCTGAGCGATGTTTCCCGTGCGTACTCGTCGCCGAGTTCGTGCTGTACGCGGAATTGGTGTCGGGCTTTTAGCTTTGACCCAAGACCCGTCCATGAACAGAGTAACGAGGAGTATGTGGACCAAGAATTGGTTGCTTCAGCGTGACCAGTTCTCGCACATGCCTTTGCTTCGTGAGATCCGGGAGAATAATCCTGATGATTTCAGGAACTTTCTCAGGATGACGGACCCCGATTTTCACCGTCTTTTGGCTTTGCTGACCCCCTTTATCAGCCGGCAGGATACCTGCATGAGACAAGCCATTACTCCGGAGCAGAGGCTTGTTGCCACGTTGAGGTACTTGGCGACAGGGAGAAGTCTTCAGGATTTGAAGTTCTCTTCAGGTATCTCTCCCCAGGCCCTGGGAATCATTATTCCAGAGACCTGTTCTGCCATCATTCAGGTCCTGCAGGAGGACTATATTAAGGTAACATTTCTACTTTACTATTCCCTTCTATGTATGCTCTGTTTGCTAATGTCTTCTATTTTTGACCTCCTTCCCTAATTACCATGATTGCAATATGTTCTAATATGCTGTGCCCCTTTTCTCCTTCATGCATTTTTCCCTTCACTTACCTCCCCAGCATGCTCTTCTGCCCCAATAGACACCTATGGCCTAGTCACTTAAGCAATGTCTTTTGTCTGCTGCATAGTATTGTTTGCCCCAAAACACCCCCTAAAATATGCACAAATGTTTGCTGTGTGGTTTACTTCATGTAGAGCCCCCTTTTTTTTTTTTTTCTTTTGGTGGGGGGGGGGGGGGCAAACTCATTAGGAACCCCCTCCCCCAACTGCTCTGTCAGATGGTACCAATCCTTTATCTGCTGGCTTTTCCAAGGTCCATACACACTATATACCTACCTCTTTATAGTGGGCATCTTTAGGGATGAATTCAGCAAAGCATGTAGTGCAAGGGGCTGCCTCCATACATTCCATTTCCTATTTTTTTGTCTTCTTTCCCTCCTATTAGCTTGCTTGGTAATTTAATAATGTCACACTGTGCCTGCCTTTTTTGGGGGGGGGGGGGGGGTTGAAATGTTATTTGATCTTTCCTGTGGCCTGCCAATAGTGTTAAGTACAGAGGGTCTGGCCAAACTAGCCCACATTATTGAGCCATTTGCCAATCAATGAAGTGCAGAGGGTTAGCTGTCCCCCCCCCAAAACCCTAGTTATTGCCAATGTCCCATCAGAAGTGGGGGGATTGATGGGGGGTGAGTAATCTGTGAAGGGGAGCCTCTACTTTTCTGTGCAAATACTTTCCAGCCTCCAATTTTATACAATGCTCTTGTTCCAAGATGTTGATTGTCTAATCTGCTTGCAATGTTTAGGTGCAAAGTGACTAATTTTTTTTTCTTGTTTCACTCCACAGTTCCCTTCCACGCCACAGGAATGGCAGACTGTGGCCTCCCACTTTGCCAGCCGTTGGGACTTTCCTAACTGCGGAGGGGCAATTGATGGGAAACACGTCCGCATCGTCCCACCGCCCAACTCGGGGTCCTACTATTATAATTATAAAGGGTTTAATAGTGTAGTGATGTTGGCGGTGGTGTCGGCAACATACGAGTTTATGTATGTGGACGTGGGGATGAACGGCCGGATATCGGATGGTGGGGCCATTACGCACACGGAGTTCTACTGGCGTCTCCAAAGTGGCAGTCTGTGCTTGCCACCTCCAGAGGAGAATGCCGAAGGACTCCCCTTCGTCTTTGTCGCAGATGAAGCGTTTGCGTTGACTCCCCATGTGATGAGGCCGTTCCCGATGAGGACCCTCACCCCGGACCAGAGGGTCTTCAACTACAGGCTGTCCAGAGCCAGAAGAGTTGTGGAGAACGCTTTTGGCATCCTGGCCAGCCGCTTCCGCCTGTTCCTGACGGCATTTAACTTGGCGGAATACAAACTGAACCACATAGTTCTTGCCTGTTGCATATTGCACAACTTCCTCAAAAGACATAACAGGAACTATGTGGTGCCCGTTGGCCCAGATGTGGAGGGCCCTCCAAATGCCGAACTCACAGCCCTTCGAGTGGCACGTCCAGGCTTGCCCCCTCTAAATGCCCGTGTGGTCCGGGACCAATATATGGAGTACTTTGTGGGTAGGGGGGCCATTGCTCTGCCTGACGATGTGTGAGAGGCATTTTTTAATAAATCTGATATTTTAACCAACCTATGATTTCTTGTCATTTCAGTGTTCTTTTTAGCTTATTTTACTTTGACATTTTTTCCCTTTGCCTTCGACAGTGGGAATGCACTTTCTGGGCAAAGGAGGTAACAGTCTCTTCTTCCCAAAAAGATTATTCTCATGTTGTGTGTTTGCTACCTAATCTTTGGTCTAGAGAAGGTTTGTACTGCATAACTGACACCCAAAATACTCCTTTTCATCACCAGGTCTGACATGTGTGTATTCTCCAAAATGCTGTGCTCCGTGTTTTCGTACAAAGCACTGTGGGTGTCATTTACATAAGTCAAATCCGCTATGCTCTACAAGTGCATTGAAAAAGTTCCAGGGAAAGAAAATTGGAGTGCAAAGTGGATTTGCCTTTAGTAAATAACACCCATTGCCCCCCATATCCTTTTCATTTTACATACATAATGCATTGTGTTTTTTAAATAAGGAAGCCACACATTTAGAAAAATAAAAGTTTACTAGGAAAACATTCCCAAGTGCGTTTACAATCTTCACGCCAAAACTGACAACATCTTGGTTATTTACAACATTGTTTACAAACATTCCGCAATTGGTAAAACCAGGCATGGAGCAAAACAGAACCTAGGAACTTGGAAAGTTCAACTTTGTAAAGTGAAGACAAGATCAGACATGACTATATGTTCAAAGTGTGTTTGATCTTGCCTTCATCACATGGGGGGGTCACCCCCGAAAAGTGGAAATTTGGAACATGCACACAATTTGGGACTGAAAATGGTCATTAGATGGTAAAACACATGCCTAGAAGCTTCAAAAGTGCCATTTTCCATCATGGGGATGAATGGACGTTTTTTGGGGGTGCAACCCCTTCACCACAACCACTTTCGTAGTTCGTAAAGTGTTTGCACCCCCAAAAAAACGTTGCCATTCATCCACCATGGTGGGAGCTAGCACATGTGGACACAATGTGTGCATGTTCCAAATTTCAGACAGTTTTTAAGTTGCAAATGTGTTCAGAAGCTGGCACAAATGTGTGTTAATTACTTGCGTTTTCATATTTTTCCTAAAACATCAATGATGTTCTTCAATTTTTGTTGAACATCATTGATGTTTTGCTTTATGTAATCTAGATCTCGATTGCAGACCATTATCTCTCCGATGAGTACGTGGGCACTCTCTGTGGTAAAGTGCGATTTTTCTTCCACAACATCCACGTCACCTAAAAACCACAAACAAACAAAAATGGGGTGTTGGAAATGAGGCAGCCATACATGGATTAGCTTACCAGTAGCTGTGTTCTCCCACACTCACCTGTTGTGGTGACAATTTCTCCAAGTTCGATGATCTCTCCTTCCTCCTCCTCCTCCTCCTCTGCTTCTGCTCTTTCCCCTTTTTTGGGAGGTGTTGGTTTGGGGGTTTCCTCAGACGGCCCAAGTTTTCGCTCCCCTATGAGAATGTCCAAAAGGAAGATTTAGCAACACAAGCTATTGAGGGCAGAAATAGGAAATGACAAACATTGCTTGAAAGTGACGGACACTATTTTAGTTTGGCCAGTTACAAATGTCAACTACATGAATGAAGTCACTTTGTAAAGGTGCTAAACTGACTAGCTTTTTGGTAGAAGTTTTGTGTGATGGAGACCCCCCTCTAGTATCCACTGGAGCACATGTGTGGAAAAGCATAATAAAAAGGGGGTTTGGGTGTCCCAGCACTAGTGCTCTAGAGTCCAGATGGGTAAACAGCTACTGAGTGACCTCTCCTTTACATTGAATAAATTGGCTTTACATTCTTGATGACATTTCTAGTGAGAACAAACTTCCTTTCCCCCAAAAAAACACCAAACATCGTATTATAAGTGGCCGAACGATCGAGGTTGCGTACGATCGAATGCACACACACACGACCATGACAGTGGCAGAAAGATCGAGGCTGAGTACGATCGAATGCACAGACAAACCTGAAAGTGGCCATTTTGGAATGTACAACTTGGTAAAAATCAAAACACAATGGAGCAGTATGCAAGCAAGAAATCAAACACAAAACACAACTACTTACTTTTTTGAAGAATTCTCTTGATCTTTCTGTACTGATCGGCCTCCCTCAGTTTCAGGTCTGACCAGCATTTCCTGAGTTGCTCCTTGGATCGTTGTACCCCAAAATTATTGTACAGCCTTCTCACAACTTTAGACATGATCTTGGCCTTGCGGACATTGGGTTTGAGGTAAGGCCCATACTTCCCATCATAGTTGCTCCTCTTTAATATGTCCACCATCTCCAACATTTCTCCAAATTACATATTGGAGGCCTTGAATTTCAGGCTCCGGGATCGGGACGTTTCTGCCTCCGGACTTTCCTCGTCCTCCTCCTCGTTGGTGGGATATTTGTGGCGCACCTGCTGTGTCCCCGCCATGTGCTCTCCCCACTACGCCGTAAAGAGAAGGGGTGGGGAATAGACGAGAAAGATCGTCAGGGGCGGGCGGAGTTTGAAGCATGCGCAGTGTATATAAAACGTCACACGCCTGTGTCGTAGCCACGATCTGGGAGACGAGGGGAGAGAAAACTCACACGAGACGATCGCTACAAACGAAGGTACAATTTAACGTTGGTACATAACTAGCCTAGACTGATTTGAACTTGAGGCTTCTTTATGGAGAAGATTAGGAGAGTTTAGCCTGACATAATTTATAGGGTTTGGTGTGTTGTTGTGTCTTGCAGAGATTGATATGAAGGGATTCAACGACATGAGTTTTCTCCCCCTCTTCATTGCCAAATACAGGGATTTTCCCATATTGTGGCAGGGTATACACCCACATTACACCAACAAACCAAAGAGGCACGCAGCCCTGGAGGAACTTGTGGAATTTGTCAAGCCAAGGTTCCCCACGGCAACTGTTGATGATATTAGAAAGAAAATTGGCAGCCTGAGGAGTGCGTATATCAGGGAGCGGAAGAAGGTCGTGAAGTCTGAGGAAACTGCAACTTCAGCAGATGAGGTCTATGTCCCCAAGCTCTGGTACTATCAGAGTCTCCATTTTCTGAAGGACCAGGCTGATGTCACGGAGCCAACCTCAACTCCTCCTTCCACGCTTCCTTGCACGCAGCCCACCTCTGATGAGGCTTCCGAGGAGCAACCTGGGCCTTCCAGTCTGGAAGAGGTGGAGGAGCCCAGCTTGTTCCAGGTATAGTAGTTTTGTTACCATTTATGGGAATAATGAATGATGTTCACTTAATTCAGGATCGCCAATTGCTTAGTTCCTAACGTGTTTGACATATCAACAGACAGTGGTGTGGGAGACATTTGGGGCCAGAATCTAAACTGCAGGGCTGAGAATTGTATGGTTTTCTATTTGTAAACATTTTGCACCAGTCACTAGATGAGAATTGTGTGTGTTTGATGAACAAATAACTGAAACTATGTCCCTTTTTCCTACACAGGAAGACCTCAGCCAGGAGGTGGCTGTGGAAGGTGGCAGTCAGGAGGAGGCAGGGGTTAGTGGCAGCCACCAGCTGGGTAGTGGCAGCCAAGAGGGGGCTAGGCCTCGGAGCCTGACTGACACCCAAACCCCTCCCCTCCGCCCTCCGTACAAAAGGGCGAGAAGGGGGGGTTATGCGCCACAGTCAGCGCTCCGGATGATCAGAGAGGCTTCAGACTCCCTACATGCCACACCCGCCGACGAGGAGACCTTTGGCTCGGTGGTTGTCACAAAAATGATGGGTATGGAGGTGGGGCAACGCAACATGTGTGAGGGGCTCATCCTCCATGTCCTAAATAAGGGTAGGGCTGGGGAGATGACCCCAGTCACACATGTTTGCCATAGTTACCATGCTCCGCCTCCTCCTCCTCCTCCTTCTGCCACCCCACCAGCACGACAGCCACAGCGTGGAAGGAAGCGTGGAAGGAAGACCTGAGAGTGACGACCTGCAATCAGTCTGGTGTGAGAGAAGATGGAGCCTCTTGTAGTACCAGAGCCGGGGGACCTAGATGGCATCTGCTGCAGTTCCGGATACTTTGGACTTCACGACCAGATTGCACTCCCCTTAATATACGTACTCCTCAGGCCCCCAATTTTCTACGCTTGGACAATGATGGTTGCCGTGGGGGGCCAAGACTTTGCAAATTCCCCAAGTTTCACCATGGCTGCGTTCCTCTTTGGTTTGTTGGTGTGACCTAAATAAAGGTTTTTTTGATTTGAAATAATCATTGACTATTGTGTTTTACTTTGCTACAATGACAGTTTTTCTTTGAGTAGGCTGGTACATTTCACTAATCCTAAAGTAGAATTAACAAGGGGCAACAACAACAAACAACCTCCTAGTAAATTTAAGCAAGAAATACAAATGTAAATAATGTGTTTTTGGTAATTTGAGACACACAACCCCCCTCCAAAAAAAAAAAAAAAAAAACATTCAAATATGTATTCCCCCCAAAAAAAAAAAAAAAAAAGACAAATCATGGTAAAAAAAAAACAAAGATTATTTTCCGTTCAGAGTAAAAATAAACATGTAGTGTATAAATGCTGCAAAGTAATAAAGAAGTAAGTTTGTGAGAAGTGCGGGTGAATAGGAGCAGCTAAAAGATGTCATTCTTGTTGCATTGTAAAGAAAAAGAGAATGCGCTGCATTAAAGACATTTTAACATTGCAGCGTGACGAATGTGCTGTGTCGATTAGGAAAGGTAGTTTTACCTGACCGAGCGCTTCCGTCACAGAATTTCTTCTGAGCATGCGTAGCACTTTGTCCGTCGGACAAGCGTACACACGCTCGGATTTGGTGTGATCGGACCGGGTTGACGGCAAATCTTTCCAGCAGGAGATAAGACTTTGTCCGACGGACAAACCGACGAACACTGTCCGATGGTGCATACACACGGTCTGATTTTTCAACAACCTTGTCCGATCGGACCAAATTGATGAAAAAGTCCGACCGTGTGTATGGGGCTTAAGAGTCCTGAAGTACCTCTGACATGGCAAATTTGTGGTAGAAACGGCCATATTGAGCAAACCTGCCTAATATACACAATGAAGGGATACAGGAGGTTGGGATTGGGATGCTTAATTTGGTGCATATATTTGCATATATATGTATATATTATGGTAATGTGTTGATTTGTGTGCTATTATCGGTTGACGTACATGTATTAGGTTAGTAATATGGTTGAGTAAGACCCTCCTCAAGGTAGACATGTGCACACTGAAATATTTTATTTCGGAATTTCGTTTTTGTCCGAAAAATACATTTATTTTTATTTTTTTTGTTAAAAAATGCATTAGTCCGAAAATTCGAAATAATTAAGGTTGAATCTGTCATTGAAGGCTTATGGTGTCTGTCGAATGTTCTAAGAATGTTCTAAGAAGATTCGAAGGAGCAGCTATACTGATTCGACATAGAGAGAAAAGATTAGACATAGAAAGAAAAGATTCAACATTATAGAGACAATAGCAAAAAAGGTTGAATGTGCCTAACCTAACTCTATTAGTCCAAGATTATTCGACATAGATAGAAAAGATTTGACATGGAGATTTGACCAAGCAGTCGCCGCAATCATACATTTCCAGTCAAATGTTCTGTCTACAAGCTATAGTAGAATTCTAATGTTGTATGACACTAGTAATAATTATACCGTATTTATCGGCGTATAACACGCACTTTTTCCCCCTTAAAATCGGGGGAAAGTCGTGGGTGCGTGTTATACGCCGATACCCAAAAAAATAAATGACAAAAATCGGTTGCGGCGCCGAAAAATGGCGACCGCGGCCGAAAAAGGCCAAACCGCGGCCGAAAAAGGCCGGAAAAAGCCGAAGCGCAGCCGAAAAAGACCGAAGCCGGCTGTTCAGCTCCGCTCGTAGTCCCGCCTCCCTGCGCTCGCTCCCGAAACAGCAGGGAGGCGGGACTCCGAGCGGAGCTGAACAGTCGGCTCGGTCTTTTTCGGCCGCACTTCGGCCTTTTTCGGCCGCGGTTCGGTCTTTTTCGCGGTATTTCTCGCGGCGGGAAATTTAAATGCTGGCGAACTTCAAATGACACTAGCAAGCTGCAAATGACGCCGGGCAAGCTACAAATGACGCTGGGCAACGCTACAAATGACGCTGGGCAGGTTGCAAATGACGCTGGGCAGGTTGCAAATGACGCTGGGAAAGGCTGCAAATGACGCTGGGCAAGCTACAAATGACGCTGGGCAAGCTACAAATGACGCTGGGCAAGCTGCAAATGACGCTGGGCAAGCTGCAAATGACGCTGGGCAAGCTGCAAATGACGCTGGGCAAGCTGCAAATGACGCTGGGCAAGCTGCAAATGACGCTTAAATGTAAGTTTTTTTTTTCCCTAAACTTCTCTCCTAAAACTTTTTTTCCTAAAAAAAATTCCCTCCTAAACTTGGGGTGCGTGTTATACGCCGGTGCGTGTTATACGCCAATAAATACGGTATTTATTAATTATTATTACTAGTCAACCAACATTAGAATTCTTCTATAGCCTATGGGCAGAGCATTTGACCATAAATGTCAACTTGCGACGACTGCTATGTCGAATCTTTTCTCTCTATGTCGAATAATCTTGGACTAATAGAGCTAGGTTAGGCACATTCAACCTTTTTTGCTATTGTCTCTATAATGTCAAATCTTTTCTCTCTATGTCGAATAATCTTGAACTAATAGAGTTAAGGTTAGGCACATTCGACCACAGGTTTGATGGACACAGATCGCTATTGTCAGCGTCATGTCGAATCTCCTATCTATATCGAAATGTTGTCACAACAAAAAGAAAATAAAGCATTTGTTTATGTCGGATCTTTCAGTTTTCTGATTCTGCGCGTTCGTTATCCTTTGTTAAAACGATAACGAAAATACCCGAAATTCTGCTGAAAATGCATTCGGACTAAAACGAATGCACATGTCTACCTTAAGGTTCTGAAACGAAGGAGAAACAAAAAAAAAAAACAAAGACATCAAAGGAATATCTGTCATGTATAGGGTCCTCCTTGAGGGGTGCCAACAATCCGGTTTCCCCCAGTGATCAGCAGTGTTTTCTCATGCATAGGCCGCTGTTTCCAGAGCAGAAAGTGAAGGAGATCCCGGCTGCCTGGCGTGGCCAGCACGGGGGAAAAGACGTCACCCGGTGGGCGGACCTCGATGTGAGAAGGACAGGAAAGAAACAAGGCTACCCGCTCGAAGCATACAGCTCCCTCTACTGGCCTGTCTGTGTCTGTGTTGGAAGCAGCTTAAATGCATGCCGATCATGGCTATGGGACTACAAGAGCCAGCGGACCAAACGCATATGTAAAAAGCAGTATTAAAACACACATGTATATATATATATATATATATATATATATATATATATATATATATACGGAAGAGTGGGGAAAAGGGGGTCAAGGGTGGGAGGGGGAAGGGTACATGGAGAGGGGGGGGTATGTGGAGAGGGGATGAAGGGTAAAACAAGGTGTAAGGAGGGGAGGGAGAAGGGATGTAACATTTTTTGAGTACAAAATACCTATACAGTATCTCAAAAGGGAGTGCACCCCTCACATTTTTGTAAATATTTTATTATATCTTTTCATGTGACAACACTGAAGAAATTACACTTTGCTGCAATGTAAAGTAGTGAGTGTACAGCTTGTATAACAGTGTAAATTTTCTGCCCCCTCAAAATAACTCAACACACAGCCATTAATGTCTAAACGGCTGCCAACAAAAGTGAGTACACCCTTAAGTGAAAATGTCCAAATTTGGCCCAATTAGCCATTTTCCCTCCCAGTGTCATGTGACTTGTTGGTGTTACAAGGTCTCAGGTGTGAATGGGGAGCAGGTGTGTTCAATTTGATGTTATCGCTCTCACTCTCTCATACTGGTCAATGGAAGTTCAACTTTGTACCTCATGGCAAAGAACTCTCAGAGGATCTAAAAAAAAAAAGATTGTTGCTCTACATAAAGATTGCCTAGGCTATAAAAAGATTGCCAAGACCCTGATACTGAGCTGCAGCACGGTGGCCAAGATCATACAGTGGTTTAACAGGACAGGTTCCAATCAGAACAGGCCTCGCCATGGTCAACCAAAGAAGTTGAGTGCACGTGTTCATCTTCATATCTAAAGGTTGTCTTTGGGAAACAGACATATGAGTGCTGCCAGCATTGCTGCAGAGGTTGAATGGGGTGGAGGGTCAGCCTGTCAGTGCTCAGACCATGCACTGCACACTGCATCAAATTAGTCTGCATGGTTGTCATCCGAGAAGGAAGCCTCTTCTAAAGATGATGCACAAGAGAGCCTGCCAACAGTTTGCTGAAGACAAGCAAACTAAGGACATGGATTACTGGAACCATGTCCTGTGGTCTGATGAGACCAATATAAACTTATTTGGTTCAGATGGTGTCAAGCGTGTGTGGCGGCAACCAGGTGAGGAGTGCAAAGACAAGTGTGTCTTGCCTACAGTCAAGCATGGTGGTGAGAGTGTCATGGTCTGGGGCTGCATGTGTGCTGCTGGCACTGGGGAACTACAGTTTATTGAGGGAACCATGAATGCCAACATGTACTGGAACATACTGAAGCAGAGCATGATCCCCTCCCTTCATAGACTGGGCCACAGGGCAGTATTCCAACATGATAACGACCCGAAACACAAAAAGAAGCTAAAGAAGCTGAGGGTAAAGGTGATGGACTGGCCAAGCATGTCTCCAGACCTAAACCCCATTGAGTATCTGTGGGGCATCCTCAAACAGAAGGTGGAGGAGGGCAAGGTCTCTAACATCCATCAGCTCTGTGATGTCATCATGGAGTAGTAAAAGTGGCAACCTGTGAAGCTCTGGGGGAACATCATGCCCAAGAGGGTTTAAGGCAGTGCTGGAAAATAATGGTGGCCACACAAAATATTGACACTTTGGGCCCAATTTGGACATTTTCCCTTAGTGGTGAACTCACTTTTGTTGCCAGCAGTTTAGACATTAATTGATGTGTGTTGAGTTATTTTGAAGGGGCCAGCAACTTTACACTGTTAACAAACTGTACACTCACTGCTTTACATGGTAGCAAAGTGTAATTTCTTCAGTGTTGTCACATATAAGATATAATAAAATACTTACATAAATGTGAGGGGTGTACTAACTTTTGTGAGATACTGTACGTATATATATATATATATATATATATATATATATATATATATATATATATATATATATTATACAAATATTGATGAAAAAACACCTTCCCTAGGGACTACCAATATACATGCATATATATATATATATATATATATACATACACACATACGCATCCATATATACACACAAAACCTTTAGTCTAAGCCTTAAAGCGGAGTTCCACCCTAAAGTGGAACTTCCGCTTATCGGATTCCTCCCCCCCTCCGGTGCCACAATTGGCACCTTTCAGGGGGGAGGGGGGTGCAGATACCTGTATAATACAGGTATCTGCACCCACTTCCGTATAGCTGCCCCACCCCTATCCGGAGCTGCCCCGTTGTGTCTTGGGAAACACAGTTCCCAGGACACAGCGGGGACCAATAGAGGCGCCAAAACGGGGGGGGGGGGGGGGGGGGGGTATGAATAATAAAAAAAGAGAGGAGAAGAGTGGTAAAGGGCATTTATACAGTTTACTCTATGGGTAGTTTACTTACTACTGATCTCAGAACCACCACCCCCAGGATAGAACTATGCGATAACCAGATAAAATGACCATAAGGGTCTGCTGTAGGGAATAATAATAAATAACATAGTGAAAAAAGGGGACATCAGAGAACATTGGGCAATATATGCACTATTATTGGTACTATACATGTTACAATATAGTGTAGATTTCAATCTCTTTATTGAGTCCCCCAGGTTTGAGTTTATTAAGGGAATACATCCAGAACGTCTCTTGTTGACATAATTATTTATATCGTTCTGCAAGGGGTAAACTGTAAGAAATTAACTCGATCACCCATACTTTTAGACTAGCCATGGATTTTTGGTGTTTGGTTAAAAAATGTTTAGGCATGTTGTGCATGTCACACCCTTCCTCAATAAACCGTCTATGCTCACCGAAGCCTTTACGCAGGTATAGTAAACAGTAGACCACATATTCGCTGGAGCAATTGTAGAACTCTTTGAATGTGTAAGTCTTACCTTTGGCTGTTGAGGGTTTAACCACCTCCTGTCCGCACTATAGCCTGAAAGACGGCTACAGCGCGGACCTAATTTGCCATAGACATCCTCCCGTGCTCGAGCAGCCTGAGCGCCCCCTGCAGGCCACGTGTGCGGCACGCTCTGTGATCAGTGAGTCTATGAGACTCGGCTTATCACAGATTGGAGTAAGGGGTTGATCCTGACCCCTTACCACGTGATCAGCTGTCAGCCAATGACATCTGATTATGTGATGTAAACAGAGCCGTTAATCGGCTATTTACCGGCGGCTGTGAGAGGGACATCAGTCCCGATCGTGGAGAGCCTCTGCAGAGGCTTCTGTGCCCACCTGTGCCACCTACCAGTGCCCACCAGCGCCACCTACCAGTGCCCACAGTACCACCCATCAGTGCCCATAGTGTCACCTATCAGTGCCCACAGTGCCACCTATAAATGTCACCAATCAGTGCCTCAAAACCAGTGCTGCCTATCAATACCACCTACCAGTACCCATCAGTGCCACCTATCAGTGCCCATCAGTGACATCTATCAGTGCCACCCATCAGGACCCATCAGTGCCGTCTTAAAAGATGACGGCAAGGAAATATTTTATGGCCCTTAGTCCTAATTCATGTGGTATTAATGTGTAAAGAGATGATAAATCTAGGGAGAGCCACCTGTAAGTTGGTTCCCAGGTGTATGGTTGTAGCATATGTAGGAGATGTGTACCATCTCTGATATATAAGGGTAGGTTTTGAGCTAAGGGTTGAAGGAATTTGTCTACATACATGGAGAAGCCGCTCGTTACACTCTCCGTCGAGGCAACTATGGGGCATCCAGGTGGGTTTTCTAGATTTTTGTGGTCCTTGGGCAAATGATAGAAGTATGGTGTTTTATAAAAACTTTTTTGAGAAAAGATTACTCTATTTTTGTAATGATAACATCTGAGAGTGCTTCATTAGTTAATGCTGCTGCTTCCAGTGAAAAAGATGGGAGGGGATTTCTAGGGAGTTTTTTTATAAGTATAAGGATCTGATAATAATCTTGTGGCCTCTAGGATGTATGTTTGTTTGTCCTGGATCACAATTCCGCCTCCTTTGTCTCCTGATTTTATGATTATGTTATTGTTACTGGCCAAATCCTCTAAAGCCTTACGTTCAGAGGGGATGAGATTGGGTGTTGTTTTTTGGGGCTGAGATTGACACATATTAACAAAATTTGAGTATACAACTTCGTAGAAAGTCTGTATATAGACCTTTTTTATGTACAGGGTAGGAAAGAGCCGAACACCCCAGGGTTCGGTTCGCACCAGAACCTGCGAACGGACCGAAAGTTTGCGCGAACATTCGAACCCTATTAATTACAATAGACGCGAACGTTCAAAATCAAAAGTGCTAATTTTAAAGGCTAATATGCATGTTATTGTCATAAAAAGTGTTTGGGGACCTGGGTCCTGCCCCAGGGGACATGTATCAATGCAATGCAATTTTTTAAAAACGGACGTTTTTTCAGGAGCAGTGATTTTAATAATGCTTAAAGTGAAACAATAAAAGTGTAATATTCCTTTAAATTTCGTACCTGGGGGGTGTGTATAGTATGCCTGTGAAGGGGCGCATGTTTCCCGTGCTTAGAATTGTCCCTGCACAAAGTGTAATTTTTGCAGGAAAAAAAGCTATTTAAAATCACTCGCGGCTAATGAATTGCCACCTCCCGTAACACAGAGAACAGTCATTTATTGAAAGTCATTGATAAAGTCATTGATAAAAAAAAAGTCATTGGCGTGGGGTTTCCCCCAAATTCAATTACCAGGCCCTTTAGGTCTGCTATGGATATTAAGGGGAACCCCGCTTCAAATAAAAAAAAAATGATGTAGGGGTCCCCTTAAATATCCATCCCAGACCCTTCAGGCTTGAGTTGCGGCGCAAGCCGCCGCGCAACGGCCGTTTTCGTATTTACAAAGCATTTGCGCCTGTAACACAGCCCAATTCCCCATTTACTATAATGTTGCCGGCGCACGGGCGGCCATGATCTGTGCGTCGCTATAGACCTGGCGCAAGCATTCTTTAACTCAGAAAATAAAAGAAGCTGGAAGTGGCAATATTATGGGGGTGATGTGGGTAATGTGATGAAGTATAGATATTGTTGTGACAGTTCCCGCACAGTATTTATTAAGCAATTTTTAACGAAGATATTTTTAAGATACAAAATCAATCTATATGACACAGTCTATATATGTGAAACTTATTCACGGAGACAAGTGATCATACAAAATAGTTACATTTATTGGTTGACAGAAAACAAATATTTACATGAAATTAAAATACAGATTGCATTACTTGAACATTTTGACAATTAATGGAAACACCCTCAAAATTGGCGTGTAGTACGTTGAACATAATATCACCATGATAACTTCTTCAGTAGAATCAATAACCTTATGATACTTGACAATTAAACAGAACGTCTGTATTTCACACACCCAACTGTTACTAAGCTGCATGTAAGTAAGTGTTGAACAATGTGAAATAAATTAGACGTTTGTTTGTCAATAAAAATGGCAAATATGCAAAAAGAAATATATAATGAAACATTGAATTTTAGAGAAAAAATCTAAAAGGCAGTTATTGATTCTGGAGAATGATTATTAATAGTAGAATATTCAACATTTGAGAGAACATATAAGAAATAATCAACATGACATATTTACCCATTCCAAAAATGGCTATTAGTCTGGATTGCTGGTTACCAGGATTTTTAAGATGGCTGCCGGGTTCAGGAATCTTCTCGAATGTTAAAATAGGTATTCATGCATGGTGCATGGGTGTCAGTCTGTCTGGGAGAATGTGTTTCTCCCAGTGTCCCTTGCCCAAGGTGGGTCCCTGAGCTTCCTCTCAGGGTGGATCCCTGAGCTTTTTTCCTCCATTTATTATCTTTCTTGCTTCTTAAATACCCTCTCAAACAATAAGATTATAAAATTATAATAAGTTTTGCCCAAGAGGTATGTGTTCTCTCCTTATTGGCAGGCAAAACTTAATGATTACCTTTCCCAGGAGTCTAATGATTTTAAGGTAATAGCACCTTCAACCACCAGGTGTCTCACACGTGTTTGGTATTTCTCTTTAATTTACTATATTTATTTTTATATTGTGTATTATTTGTATCTTAGTGAAAATAATCTATATTTTTAGTATTCAGGGATCCTAGTAACCAACATACTATAAAATACGCTTAGCATAATTATTGATTAATCACTTACATAAAATGGTTATATATATGTATATCAATGTATATCTATTAGATCTAGTCTATGTAGAAATGGCACAGGTTATATAGATCAATCAATATCACATACAATTATTTATATGGATAACTGGATAATTCTGATACATCCAATTAATATTTGTTTTATCTAGACAGCTTAAATTCTTATACAATTAAAATCAAGATTATATGTTTTTCATAATACTAATTCTTTGCTAAAACACTTCTACTTATAATCACACTTTCATATATATTTTCTTTATAACAGATTTCATCAAATCATCAGATACTAAAATTATAATTTCTCTTTTGTGACCTACAAATATCACATATAATTTGAATGACTTATATTAGCCGTATAAGTATTTTTAAAATATTTCTGACTGCACATATTTCAAATCTTTTCCTTCCTGTTAGACAATTTAGTCACATATTATTCAGAGATTTCAGTTTGTGCGTGTCAGTTAGAGTAATATTAACACTGTCTCTCAGCCATTGTTGAACAATGACGTGACAATGGCGTATTTCCTATTTCAACCTAATTGTCTTGAGACAACACATGTAATATGTCGATTTTCGTATGTATGCGGTCACAGCTTGTCTTTATACTTATGATGGTTACTTAAACACAATTTTTTTATTTGTACTATAGTAAAATATCATAACCCTAGTTCTAAAATACGTGTATTCATGATAAAATAAAAATATACATAGGTTTCCAATGTTTCCTCACGGCGTCTCAAACGAACTTTGAACATTCGGGACACAATCCCATTGTTTACTTTTCTACTAGAGGTGTCTTATTTGTCCTGTTGGGTTAACCCTTCACTTCGTATCCTAGTCATTGTCTTATTGACATCTGAGTCCATATTGAGGTTGACTTTAGGATATCTTTTAATTCTCTGATACAATAGGTTTATTTACTCAAACCTTCCTTGAATTAAAGGTTTTGTAGCTTTTATTTATCCCCCACACATATAGGAACCCATCTCCTTTGTTTTCGAGACCTTATTGTTCATGCAAGTTTCTGTCTCAATACAGGCTTGTAAAACTTTTCAATAGTTGACATATTGGAGACTTGTAAAAAAAGAACATGAGCTCCTCTTCTATTCTCTGGAAGGTTTTCAAGAGAAATAGTTCACTTCATTTTGAGGCCTACTATAATCTCACATCTCTGCCAGTAAATATTAAATGTCTTATTATTATTTTTTTTCTCAATAAATTCACAACAATATGACTGTCCAACTAACAAATATGCCCAAAATAGAACCGAAAACTAACTTTATCTGAGCAGGCTTGCTGCGCCTGCAAATGCACCTGTAACTACGCTAGGTCAATTTATGTACTGCGCATGCGCGATCGGCATTTGCGCCCGTTCATGTGCTCTGGTTCACTGCGCCGGCAAAATCTTAGTAAATGTCAAGCCACGTAGGTTCATTTGCATAAGTTGAACGGGCGCACATCTCAACTTGACTTTTTTTGTGCTGGTTCACTTCTATGGGTTTTTTAAAGGCTATTTGAACACAGGTCATGTTAGCATTAAGAAATTAAAAAAAATAAGAAAAAAAATGCGTGGGGTCCCCCTCAAAATCCATACCAGGCCCTTCAGGTCTGGATAATGTCCGATCGGACCATGTTGTTGGACAATCCGACCGTGTGTGGGCTCCATTGGACTTTTTCCGTCGGAATTTCCGACAGAAAAAATTTGAGATCCTGCGCTCAAATTTTCCGACAACAAAATCCGATCGGACTTTTTTCCGATCGTGTGTAGAGAATTCCGACTGACAAAGTGCCACGCATGCTCAGATCAAATTAGGAGACCAAACCTATTGGCTACTAGCCTCTACGTAGTTCCGTCGTACGCAACGAACGTCACCGCGTTCAGAATGATTGGATTTTCCAACAACTTTGTCCGACCGTGTGTATGCAACACCAGTGTCGGACAAAATCCGTTGGAAAAAATCAGATGGATTTTGTGGTCGGAATTTCCGACCGTGTGTACAGGGCATTAGACAGGTAGTAGCATCAAATTCCGATTATGGTTCCTGTATGCGATGACTTCATGATTTTGTGAAACTGTGAGTAAAAAAATTATCTGGTGAACACTCCTTTTTAAAAACTAACTGATCGACTAAACAATAACATGGAAAATCGCACATGACTGTGGGACATTAAAGTATGTTTAGTAAGTCTTCTACCAGAACTGCAGCCAGGTATATATTGGAGTTTGGAAGCCAGCAGAGTTTTCATTCATTCACTAAGATAAGGGAAAAAATCCTTGCAAAGTGAAAACTCCTTTGCAATGTGAGCAGCCTACTTTTCTGTTGTAAATAAACTCTATATTATTCACAGATTTTTCAGGGCTACAAGAGGCTCCTTTCTAAAGGTCATAGCAATGTGTCTATGGCCCTGCTCTCATCTTGAGAAAGGGGTCCCTCGTGGCTCCGAAACAACAGTGGATACTATGGGGTTAATTTACTAAAGGCAAATATACTGTGCACTGCAAGTGCACTTGCGCTAGAGCTTAGTAAATGAGAAAAATCTTCACTTTGCAAAGAATACTCAATCACATGCAAGGAAACTATATGATTGGATGATAAAGATCAGCAGAGCTTCCTCTCATGTCAAAGCTTCCCCTCAGATCTAGAGCAAATGCACTTGAAGTGCACAATATATTTTCCTTTAGTAAATCAACCTCTATGTGATTTCTTATCTTTGTTATGTGACCACTTTTGCATTTTAACCTCAATTTTCCCTTTTTTCTTTTTTGCCTTTTGTGACCCCCTTAGATAGATTTCCCTTCTCCTAATGTCCTAGAGACTTCCACTTTTATACAAATATTACAAGAACTGGTATCCACAGTAAAAGATTTTCCCTCTTTCGCTCTTGTTCTTGTTGCCTCAGCAGGGGCACATATGTTCACAGAGTTTCAAATCCTTCCTAGTCTTTCCAAAACAAAGACAAAAAATATTTTCCTTATACATACTGGGCAGCACTGATAGACAGATAGACAGCACTGATAGGCAGCACTGATGAGGAGGCACTGGCAGACATCACTGATGGGCATTGAAAGGCATCACTAATGGGCACTGGTTGGCATCACTGGTGGGTACTGGTGGACATCACTGGTGGGCACTGGTGGCCATCACTGGTGGGAATCGCTGATGGGCCTGGATAATCACTGCAATGATTATCAGCACAGGACCCCCCCCCCCCCCCCCGCCCATCAGGAGAGCTGCTTTTTTTCTCTCCTCTACTCACACTCCGTCAGTGTGAGTATAAGAATGCCGATAACTGATTGGACACAGCCGATCACATTGTAAAGCACCTATGTCATAGGCTCTTTACCATGATCGGAGATGCGGTGTGTTAGAGAGACACACAGCACTACCACTCACTACGCTGCACGCCCCCGGGGGCGAGCTCGAGCGGCATGTTCTGAATCTATGCCATATAATGTCCAGTTAGAACGAGAGAGCCTCCGACCGGTCATCATTCTGCCATAGGCTGGGCGGGAAGGTGCTAGATCCTTTTTCTAAGACTGCAGCACACCACAATCTGCCATATACCTGTTTGCGTTGTGGTGTGCTGCAATATTAACCCCTTCC
This sequence comes from Lithobates sylvaticus, assembly GCA_028564925.1. Classification (NCBI taxonomy): domain Eukaryota; kingdom Metazoa; phylum Chordata; class Amphibia; order Anura; family Ranidae; genus Lithobates; species Lithobates sylvaticus. The sequence continues at coordinate 339,814,953 of CM053026.1, read as the reverse complement.
AGCCAACCGTACACATATATGCAGCCTCTCATAAGTGGTTCTTTATCTGTGAGGCCACATATATGCATATCTCTGTTTCTGCTTGGCGTGCACTGCAGAGCGAGCTCCCAGCACAGAGACCGGTGTCCCACCGAGAGCCTGGGTCTCATACTAATGATCAAAAGACAAAAGAGATATTTGGGGGGCACACCCTAAAAAATGCATAAAGATGGTGCTGCCATAAGACCATACAACAGAACAAACATATTACAGCGCACACATGCAAAACTGACATTTACCTCCAGCAAGGCTATTTAAAAGCACCTAGACAGACATTTTCAAAAAACATTATCAAAAAATATGGGGATTTGGTCACACCATATTGCTATATGGTGCTTAAGCCCACCTGTATCATGGGTGGAGACCTCATGTTCTCCCATATAGAGGAGTATAGCTCCCTTGGTTCAGAGAAGCAGGATTTCCCGATCTATGGATAGTGTAGGACCCACTAATCATGGGGTACTTTGTCGCAGTAAGTGGGCTTAAGCACCATATAGCAATATGGTGTGACCAAATCCCCATATTTTTTGATAATGTTTTTTGAAAATGTCTGTCTAGGTGCTTTTAAATAGCCTTGCTGGAGGTAAATGTCAGTTTTGCATGTGTGCGCTGTAATATGTTTGTTCTTTCATACTAATGATCGGGACCCGGGACTCCCGATCCAAGTCACCTGATCGCTGTGAAAGCCTCTGATTGACTATGACAGTGATCAGTCACTGTGAGCCTGCCCCTGTGTTTACTTCCTGTTCTGAATGAAGACAAAGATACATTGTACCTGTATCTTCTTGTAGAAGAGGAAGATATAAACAAACCAAAGTGTGTAAAAAATAAATAAATAAAAAGAATAAAAAATAAATAAACAATAAACTAGAAAAAAAAAAAGAAAAAAAGAACTACGGTAGCTCAAGGCTTGCCATGGTTAGTGTTAGGGTCAAGGCAAGGGTCAAATGTCACGGTTAGCATATTTTGGGTAAAATTTAAAAAACAAACAAAAAAAACATTTTTTAAATTAGTGTCATTTAGTATCAGTGTGTTGTAGGTAGGATAAAAAAGTGAAATGCGCACTATTGTTTCTGGCAGTACTACGGGTACAAACAACAACTTGCATTCACATATGTGCATATGTGGTATTGCTGCGATTGTCAGGAGAAAGAGATTTTTTTGGGGTTGTTCTTTGGTTGTAATTTATGGTAGTAACAATAAATTTACAGCTAAATTTAAATACACATTATATATATATATAATTTATTTATAAATTTATATACATATTATATATATATATATTTTTTTTTTTATATTTTGGGCCAGTTTTCCTCTGATAATAAATAAAAAAAATCAGGATATATCCATTACAATTTACCAAAAAAATTCCCAATTTGTTCTGAAAAAAAACAAGGTATAATCCACCTGGATGCACAAAGTATTTTTGATGATATGGACAGTTTTACTAACACATGTCAAAGTTGCAAATTTGTGCTTAGGCATTAAAGCGGGGTTCCCAGTTAAAAAAAAAAAAATTAAAATTCAGCTACAAATACTGCAGCTTCTGACTTTTAATAATCGGACACTTACCTGTCCCAGGTATAATCCACCTGGATGCACAAAGTATTTTTGATGATATGGACAGTTTTACTAACACATGTCAAAGTTGCAAATTTGTGCTTAGGCATTAAAGCGGGGTTCCCAGTTAAAAAAAAAAAAAATTAAAAGTTAGCAGCTACAAATACTGCAGCTGCTGACTTTTAATAATCGGACACTTACCTGTCCCAGGGTCCAGCGATGCGGGGGATCGAAGCCCCACTCGTCCCCCCCTCCGCGGCGCTGGCATTTTAACTGTGGGCGCCCGGCTGTGGCTTCACAGCCGGGCACCCACTACGCATGCGCGAGCCGTGCTGCGCGCCGTCACTAGCCGCACAATCATCTGGGACCGGTCACGTGTCCCAGATGATTGACAAGAGGGAGGGGGGAGAGGTGATCTCCCTTCCTGCGCAGAGGGAAGTGATGTCAGGAGCCCAGGCGCTGAAGGAGGCAGACTACGAGGGACCCCCTAGCAACAGGCATTCTCCAAATGTTTTATTTTTTATTTTTTTAAGCACATTAAAAATGTGTCAAGCATGCAAACTAGCTTCTCAACCTCTTTGGTCTGTAAGGTCTAATACACAACATAAAAGTGTATATATTTGGAGGCACACCACGGATCTTAAGATTAAGACCAAATGTTTTTTTATTGAAGAATGGTCTCATTAAGAACGTGCAACATTTTGCAGCCACACAGGGCCCCTTCGTCAGGCATGTGATGGCAAATATCTACACTTGACTCTGCATGTTCCAGTTTCCAGCTGGAGGTTGCTGCAGCACCCATCATCTTAGAGCCCACACCTGGATCATATGTGATGGGAATATGGAAGTTTTACACCATAAAGGTCAATCCTAGAACGCACGTTTTATAACAATGCATTTAGGGCAGCTCAATAGTTGGCAGATGCGTTGGGGGTAACATTAGGAATTAATGGCACCCATGTGTATCTAACGAAGGCAGAACATTTTAATGCGGAGTGGTAAAACGCACAATTTAACTTGCATTCCTGCACCGCACCTGGTATGAACAAACCCATAATATTATCCAAGGTATGCTCTGCTCACCGGGCAGGTCAGACTGGACAGCGCTTGCTGCACTGACTTGGGTTCCTGAACTGGGTTGGTCGGTGGCTGCAAGGGGGAGCCAGGGTGGCTCGGTTGGGGCTGGCCGGGGGTGAAGAGCCTCCAGCGGGCCACAGAGCCAGCCTCTGCTTGGACATGGCATACACCATCCATGCTAGGTGGGGGGGGCTGCACTCTGTCCTCTTCCTCATCCCACACTTACGGGGACTTTTTACTCCTCTTCACCAGAAAGCCTTTAGGCCCAGTCCCCCCTTGTTAGCGAACTTCTGGGTGCCATTGAAAATAACATATTGCCTATGTGCCCTGTCATGTGTGCCTTAGGTTGCCTATCATTGTTTTAAAGCTTGCCATAGATCGGCCTTTCTCAACCTTTTCAACACAGAGGAATCCTTGAAATATCTTTCCGGTTTCAGGAAACCCCAGCTAAAAATTACTATAGCTACAACTCATGATACATTAGTGTGATGGCCATTGGGAAAAATGCTCCTTACACTTGTGGTCATTGGGAAGAATTATCCCCTAACAGATAGCTTAATGGATCAATGGTGTCAGTGAGAACTTATCTGAGAGGAAGAAATTGCTTGAGGAACCCTTAGCAACCTCTGGAGGAAATCTAGAGTTCCATGGAACCCCGGTTGAATAAACCCTGCTATAGATGGATCAAAACCAACCAAAAGTCAATCCATGTGTTTGAAAAAAAGTAAATCGTTAGATGACTTCCGTTCTGTCCAATGGGAGTGTTGGAAAACTTTTGTCGATCAGCAACCGCTGATCGGGTTATTAGTGTCCCACGTGGATGGGGGTTGCTTCCTCCATCTAACTCAGGCTCTACATACACTTTAATTCTCACAATCTAATATAAAGGCCCTAAATTCAAATCAAGCTGACAACTGAAAAAAAAAATGTAAGTAACAAAAAAAAAAAGATTTTATAAAATGCCCAAGGTGTGAAAAACTGGAAGCCGCCGATTCCCCTGCAATCATCAAACAATGAGCGAGCTTGAGGCACATCAGGGTTATTTGTGTGGGTTTTACAGCTACCTCTAAAATCAGGATAATTAGCAAAGCCAAGTCCCATTAGGTCAGAATTAAAAACTAAAGGCCCCCTTGCCTCAGCCCCAAGCCGAGACCTCGGCCCGCACCTTCTACTAATGCGTGTTCACTTCTGGAACCCAACTTTCCCTGCCTGGATAATTGTTATCTTGAACATTTATAATATGACTTTTTAAAGGGAAGTTTGTACAGTTATTTTTGGCGGAAATGCACAATTTTATACACCCTGGTTGTTTTTTTTTTTTACTTTTTTGGTCAAAGAAAAGTCGTTCAGTCAAGACAGTGGTGTTCTCTGCTGCATTCTTAAAGTGAGATGCTTTTAACCTTCTGTAGCGCTTGCGTCTATCTAACAAGGTTACTCTGTGGTATAACAAGGAAACTGAGACTTCTACAGTGTGTAAATGTGCTTTTACTATACAAAGCTGCTGTACAAAACTATTACAATCTTAGGAATACAATACAAGACTGACAGATATCTATAACAAGCAAAATGCCTAGAAAATAGAACAGCCTAAAGTCTAACAGTACAAATACATTTAAAAGGGTTACTTAACTTCTGTTACTGAATGTTCATGATCTCCAATTGGCAATATTTCTTCTGAGAAACCATGGTTCTGTTCTTGTATCATGAGCGGCTTCTTCTGATCTTCAAAGCATGATGATCTGTGTCCTGATGTTACAGCATGATGTGTTCCATCGTCCTCTCTGTGTCTCTACCCATCCATTTTATACCCCTGTTTGTTGACCAAAGCTAACAACCCACTAACAATCATTCTTTTCAGGTTGAGAGACTCTCCAAACCTGTTTACTGTAGCTGACGAGACAATGGGCTAACTAACCATTGTCTCCTCAAACGAAATCCTGTCATCAATATAACAGTCATTGTTTTTCAGGTTGAGAGACCCTCCAAACCTGTTTACTGTAGCTGACGAGACAATGGACTGTTGCTAGCTACCCATTCTTTACTCAAACCAAATCCTGTCATCAATATAACAGTCATTCTTTTTCAGTCTGACAGACACTCTCAACCTGTTTGCTGTAGCTGACGAGACAATAGCCGCTTAATGCTATCTAACACCATTGTATGTAAACAGCATTTGTTTGAGAATTCTACTCAAACCAGAGAATCTGATCAACTAAACTTGTAATTTCTCCCATGTAATGTTAGGTCTGATGTTTAAAAAAAAATCATATTTTAACTAACGCAACACATTCCGCCCTAGATTTTTTTTTCTTTTCTTTCAGACTCCATATCATTTGATAAAACTCATTCTAAACATTAAATTTTCCTTGAATGCAACACCTCCAATTTCTGTCATTGAGAAGATGTTTCAGTCTTTTAACTTAAAAAAAGTTCATTAGAAAGTCCATTCTAAAGTTCTGTAGAAACAAGTCCAGGCATGTAATACATCAAAGGCATTGCTCTCCACAGCTCTTGCGATCTTCCCTCATTCTTTCCATCTTGTAATCACTTTTCTCTGGTCTTCCTTTGGATCAAATCGGAGACAGCCTGTGGAGTGGAAAACAAAGCGGATTATCTGTTCCCTCTAATAATACATAAACAGTAGATCCAGGCCCTTCAGCTACGATCTCTCCTCTAAATGGCTTCTTGCCTGGATATCTGACTAACACTTTGCCCCCTGCCTGTACCCACTTCTGACCCTCCCACAGAACATCAATAGGGAGGAGAGGAAATATACTGATATTTCCCAGAAGATCACTGCTGTTTATTTTGGAAGGTTTTATGTTATGTAGCCTCACTTTCCACTCTTGCTGAGAAGTATCCACTAACCAGTCAGAGTCCCAGCCACTGTCTTGAAGCTCATCTGCCAATGCAAATATAACTTCAAACCTTCCTGCCAGATTCCCTCTCATTCCTAGATAGGCTTCAGCTTCAGATACGTCACTCTTGGTTTCTATGTCATGGGAAGCAGTAACATGGTATCTGTTAAGACTTGTTTTTTCAGGAACCTTACATAAATACTGAACTCTGCACTCCAGCTGTGGAATCTGTGCCCCAGCCCCTACCATCCTCTCATATGGTGTGCTTTTGCCTATTGGCCTAGAATTTAACAACATGACTGCGTGTGTGAGGACCTGATCCCACCCCCTTAGTGTATGTGTGGGTGTAAGTTTGCGTATCTGGTCCTTCAATAGCCCGTTATATCTTTCAATCAAACCAGCTGCCTGTGGATGGTATGGTTTGTGGCACAACCAGTACACTCCAGAATCTTTGGCCCACTGCTGTACTGTTGATCCGGTGAAGTGTGAGCCGTTATCACTTTGGACTTGCTTGGGACAACCATAAGCAACGACAAGTTTCTGTAGCAGTTGAAGCGTTGCAGCTTGATCTGCACGTTTGCAAGGATGAACAAGCATAAGTCCTGAATAGGTGTCCACTGCAGTGCAACAATATCTCAGTCCATTGTTTCCCCGGGGCAGGGGACCGATGAAGTCAATCTGCCATATCTCTGCAGGCCTCTCACCCCTCTTAATCGACCCGGTGGAGTACTTTTGTAATGGCCATTGTCGCACTTCTCCACACACTGTACAGTTCCCTATTACAGTCTTTATCATGTCCATGGATATAGGCAAGCCTCTCTGCTGTGCCCATTCATATGTTGCTTTCTGACCCAAATGTCCAGATTGCTTGTGGGCCCAGTTGGCCAAGTTCATCAAGACAGGATCAATTGGCACAACTGCCTTCACTTTGGCGATTTCATCGGCAACTCTGTTATAGTTCTCAAAGTCTGGGGCTAGGGGCACATGTGCATCAACATGCCCCACTTTTATGGTGCGCGAGTGAGCTTCCTTTCAGATGTAGTCCCAGACTTCCTTGCCTCCCCACACCACCTTTCCATGAATCATCCATTCATTGGACTTCCATGTGGCCATCCAAGTTGTCAGTCCTTTAAAAACCGCCCAGCTGTCAGTGTAGATAGTGACATGGGAAGAAAGATCCTCCTGAAGAGTCATCACTACAGCTTTCAACTCCGCATACTGGCTGGACGCTCCAATTCCGGTCTCCTGCAGGACTGTGTCTGTACTTGGGTTGTAGGCTGCTGCTGTCCATTTACGCCCAGACGAGGCGACTATGGCTGAACCATCAGTGAACCATGCTGACTGCTTCATGTCTTCTGACAGAGACTCAAAGGGTGGAGCCTCTTGAATGGGGGATGACTGCAGCACAGGAATTTCTTCTTCTGGCTGGGTGCTGGTAAAAGTAACAAGCCCTGCCAACTGTTTTGAAATGTCTCTAACATCCCCAGCTGCAATACCCCCTCTTTCTTGAAGGTACCACTTCCATTTCATCAGTGTCTGGTTCTGGGCTACAGCTGCTCTAGTGATCAGTCCATTATCTCTCACCCATCCTGCTATTGGCAATGCAGTATGGATGGTGACTGTGTCCTTTCCTGTAATGGTCTCTACATGTTGAAGTGCTGTGTAGGCCCCAAACAGGTACTTCTCTAGGGGCGTGTATCTCTTCTGTGCCCCTGTCAGTTGTTTGGACCAAAATCCAATGGGTATTGCTCTTAGTCCTTTCTTTTCATGTGGCTGCCACAGACTCCAAGATATGGTACCATTCTGCTCCACTACATCCAGCTGAAATGGTACTCCTTGTCTCACGGGTCCTAATCCCTGATGCTGCAAAATAGCTTCTTTAGCAGCCAGGAATGCAGTCCGCTGCTCTGAGCCCCATGAGAACTCAGTCTTTTTCCAGGTGACATTATATATAGGCCTCAGAATCAGTCCAAGATGTGAGATGAACGATCTCCAGAACCCCACGACTCCAATGAACTTCTGTGCCTCCTTTTTGGTAGTAGGGGGCGACAGCGCCTGGATAGTTTGCACAACTGTCTCTGGAATTTTCCTCTGTTGCCCAGTCCACATCATTCCTAGGAATTTCACCTCTGTGGTAGGTCCTTGGACTTTGTCTCTGTTGATAGCCCACCCTCTGTTCTCCATGTGATGTATCAGCAGGTGCAGTGCTTCAGTTACATCTTCTTTTGTTCCAGAGATCATGATGTCATTATCATGTTGCCGTTTCCTATGCTTAGTAATGAGAGGTCTGGCATACTTTTTTTTTCGCACTAGCAGATCATCATGCGAAACATCAAACTCTATCTCCTCATCCTCACTATCATTTGAGGAGAGCACATCCTCACAGTCCCAATTTTGGGATGTGACAATGGCACGTACCCTGGCTTTACTAACAGGTTTACGGCCCTTCCTTTTCCTTAAGGCATTAATTGATTTGGTCATGAGGGCTGCACACCGCTCTTGCAAATCATCAGCCCGACTAGCAGTTGAACGTACACACTCAGAAGCAACTGCTAGCTGGTCTTTTAATACCTTAACTTCTGCCTCTGCCTTCTCCCTTCTATGTGATTCGATGTAAAATGCGTGAAGAAAATACCATCCGAATTTGGACACCGTTCTCTTCTCTTTTTTACTTAAATCCAACCCCTTAAGGCTAAAATCTACAAAATGATCTGAGACTTTATCACCCCAAGTCAGCTTCAAGGGAGAAGCATACTTCACAATTTCTTTAGCAAGAGGCTCCCACTCATTGTCTCTGGCCCAGATAGGTAAGCTGCACACTTCCTTCTGGTCACCAGAACCCTCTACAGCCTTGCTTTTCCTAAACAGCTTACGCATCATTTTACCTAGCACAAGCTACACACTACAGAAAAAACAGCTCTGCTTCAATTGAACTATAGCACAGTCACGGCCGAGCCCCCAAATGTATATCTCGGGCGAGCCCCCAAATGTATCGCTTGCGTCTATCTAGCAAGGTTACTCTGTGGTATAACAAGGAAGCTGAGACTTCTGCAGTGTATAGATGTCCGTTTTACTAACAAAAACTGCTGTACAAAACTATTACAATCTTAGGAATACAATACAAGACTGACAGATATCTATAACAAGCAAAATGCCTAGAAAATAGAACAGCCTAAAGTCTAACAGTATGAATACATTTAAAAGGGTTACTTAACTTCTGTTACTGAATGTTCATGATCTCCAATTGGCAATATTTCTTCTGAGAGACCAGGTTCTGTTCTTGTATCATGAGCGGCTTCTTCTGATCTTCAAAGCATGATGATCTGTGTCCTGATGTTACAGCATGATGTGTTCCATCGTCCTCTCTGTGTCTCTACCCATCCATTTTATACCCCTGTTTGTTGACCAAAGCTAACAACCCACTAACAATCATTCTTTTCAGGTTGAGAGACTCTCCAAACCTGTTTACTGTAGCTGACGAGACAATGGGCTAACTAACCATTGTCTCCTCAAACGAAATCCTGTCATCAATATAACAGTCATTGTTTTTCAGGTTGAGAGACCCTCCAAACCTGTTTACTGTAGCTGACGAGACAATGGACTGTTGCTAGCTACCCATTCTTTACTCAAACCAAATCCTGTCATCAATATAACAGTCATTCTTTTTCAGTCTGACAGACACTCTCAACCTGTTTGCTGTAGCTGACGAGACAATAGCCGCTTAATGCTATCTAACACCATTGTATGTAAACAGCATTTGTTTGAGAATTCTACTCAAACCAGAGAATCTGATCAACTAAACTTGTAATTTCTCCCATGTAATGTTAGGTCTGATGTTTAAAAAAAATCATATTTTAACTAACGCAACACACCTTCCGGGGACAAAAAAAGTTACTTATTTGCTAAATGTGAATCTAACCCCTTGCCATTAAAAAAAAAATGCTTCTTTTTAAATGTATTTAATATTTTGCATGTCAGTGCTGCTGATCTCCCTCAGCCTCTTTGCAGATAATATTGCCCTACACACGCTCCAGCCTCCAGTGGTGTCTGCATGGCATTTCTTAGGGAGTGTGTTCTGATGGTGTCAACAGTTGATCATGCCTGTCCACTGGTTGCTGAAATGGCCTATTGTAGTCTCTATTAGAAGCTCATGTGCAGTGCTGGGACAAAGCCATCTAGAGCCCAGGGTGAACATAGCCAACCGCCCCCCCAAAAAAAATGTAGCACTAATCTGCATGCTTATCGTCGAAGCATAAATTCCCCCTCCTCCCAGGACAAATCCACCCCTGCTGAAATTCCCCCTCCCTGCACAAATCTTTGGCCCCTCATCCTCCTTCCCAGCTCAAATCCCCCCAGCACCCCCCCCCCCCCAAAAAAAAAAATCACTCCTCCTAGCACAAATCCTCTACTCCTAAAATCCAGTACACATCCTCTCCCCCACTCCAAATCCCCCTCCTAGCACAAATCCCCTACCCCCTCCACCTCCACCACCTCTTCTAGCACAAACAACCCAAATCCCTCCTTCTGGCACAAATCCTCTTTCCTCAAATCCCCCCCCCAAGTACCTGAGTACACATCCCCCCCCCCACTCCAAATCCCCCTCCCAGCACAAATCCCCTTCACGTACAAATCCCCCCATCCAAATACCACCCATTCATCCCTACTTGCACAACTCCTCCTAGCACAAATTCAATCCCTTCTCTACCATATCACCCCTTCTAGCATGGCAGCCACTCCAAATCCCTCCATCTAGCACAAATCCTCTACTCCGTAAATCACCACCCCTGAGTACCCGAGTACACATCCTCACCACCCCCCACTTCAAATCCCCCCTCCCAGCACAAATTCCCCTTCTAGTACAAATCCCCCCATCCAAATACCATCAATTCATCCCTACTGGCACAACCCCCCCCCCCCCCCAAAAAAAAAATCCCCTCCCAGCACAAATTCCATCCCTCCTCTACCATATCACCCCTTCTAGCATGGCAACCACTCCAAATCCCTCCTTCTAGCACAAATCCTCTTTCCCCACCCCCCTCCCAACACAAATCCCCCCAAATAACCTTTCATAGCACCCCCCCCTTCAAGAACAATTCTTTCCCCTGCTGCCCCACAAATTCCCTCACCCAGCACACCCCCCCCCAATCTCCTTGTGACGCCCCTCCATCTCACATGATACCACAGGGCAGCCACCCCTCCTGTCCACCCCTTGTCCCCGCCCTTCCCTGCATACACTTTATTGTTTGTGCAGATTGCTTACTATTATTATATGCGTAAGTCACCTGTGCAGCTTTGCCATTAAATAGGTGGTCCTCCCTCCGATCCACTGAACCTAATAATGAGTTTGTATAAAATAGAAATCTTTTGATCATAATGCTTTCAGTATTGACTATGATTCTCATTCTTTTGTACAAAATAATAATAATAAATTACAGATAAATGTATATCGTTATGTTGCACCATGTACTAAAAGGGGTGCTAAATAAATATGCGACATCCCTATTCTTTGACATATCAACAAAACATATCCTATCTGTTTTAGAGTCTTAGATCAACCTGACCTAGAAAATAAAAAAAAGGTCTCGTCAGCCCAGGTCATCATCAGAATAAGTAACCTTCCCTCAGATATCATGTTTCCCTGAGGTAGCCCAAATATAAATTCCACTTTCCTGAGCAAAGTGCATCAGGCTTTTCATTCTTTTGTTTTGTCAAAACAGATTATGGCAACTCCTGTCCAAAATATTGCCTTAAACTGCATGATATAGCAGCAGGATGAGTTGCAGCCTATGTTTTTATGGGTTCATCTGTAGGTAAAGCACCTGAAGTATTTTTGCATGATCAGGAAATGTGAACTGCTGGTTTATAACTTCTGAATCACAAAAGTTTTACATCTTTAATGTGTTGACAAAAAAAAGTTTGTATATATGTTTCTAACATAAAACACTATGTTGCTATTCATAATAACAAAATTTATTTGGCTTCCATGCAAGAACATCATAACTATTATTCGATTTATCAGGAATATTTATTGGCTTATTTATAAAGCAGTGAATGTGACGTTCATCAAATGTTCACATGTCAATTACCTACAATTTCAAACACCTGAACCTGCAAGATTCACTGTTTTATAAATATGCACTTTAAACCCACTTGCAATTTACAATTCATACAATCCAAATTAGTTTCCGTTTTTTTCTAGTCGTGAATCTTAAATTGAATAAATGGCATTTTGTGTTTATATACAGTATTTCCTTTAAAAATTATTTACCCCCTTACACTGTTCTAAATAAATCTCTATCAGCCCTCGTACACATCGGGACGATTTGACATGCGATGTCAAATCGCATTCCAAATCAGAGCCTATTGCCTGCAACGGCACCGTCCAAATTGGTGCAGCTCCGCAAAGTCGGCGTTGCACCGATTCTGATGGTGCCATTGCACGATTCCCAAAAGTATTCCTGCACTACTTTAGGCGACTACGGAGGCGATTTCAATAGACATCTGTGCATGAACCCGCACAGATGTCTTTCAAATCGCCTCCAAACTTGCACTGAAATGAGGGTTTGAAACTGTGCAAGTTCAGCTGAGTGGGTTAGACTGCTCTATCACTCCCCTAGGGTGGCTATTAGGAGTAATTAATAAGGGTTAATAATGCGCTAAATATCAACCTTCTAATATTGCACAGTGCTCCAACAAACTAATATGTGAGTAGTAACTAAATATTAAATCTGACTTATATGTTCAATAAATATATCCTTCACCATACATGATTAATGCATACTCCCAGCATACTGACTGGTTTCACTGGTGAAATAAGACACAGACACCATATAAAATAAGAGATTCCACAGTACAATACCCAAATGGTAAAATCTGAGTCTCTGCTATTGATTCACATATGCTGGACTGGTTTCAAACCTCAATATGTTTCTGCAGTGACAGATGGTCAAATCAGAGTCTCTGCTGCTAATTCACATATGCTAGACTAAATTCAAGCCTTGATGTGCTTCTGCAGTACCCAAAGAGAAAAAGATTTCCTGTGTAGTTAGGATAAATTTCACTCACACATTCCTGCAGAGTAAATCACATATAAATGTGGTCAATTGCATACAGCTAAGATTCTCCTCATACGTCGACAATACACACAAAGCACTGTGGGTGACGTCACTGGCTCCTCTCGATGCGTTGCATCACTAGACACATGACTTTTTCAAGGGAGGCTATTAGGAGTGCAGACAGGACTTCGCCACTTTTTGCTCTAGGATGGGGCACCAGGCAGGGGTGTCCCCTTTCCCCATTGCTATTCGCAATAGCCATTGAACCACTGGTGACCTTGATCCATACTAGGTCAGAGATTACTGGATTCCGGAACAGAGACCTGCACAAAAAAAATATCTTGTATGCCAATGATATGCTATTGTTCTTAGGTGATACCACTCAATGCTTGGAAGCTGTCATGCACATGGTTGCAACATTCAGGCATTTCTCCGGCCTTACCATTAATTGGATGAAGTTTGCCTTACTACTATTGGATGGCGGATCAGGGCAATCAGTATCAATGACCTGTCCTATAGCCAAGGTCAATTCTTTTAAATTTTTGGGAATCCAAATAACCCCAGACTTATTGGAATGTTTTCGTCTTAATATACACCCCCTATTGGCGCAGTTTAGAGATAAAGTAAACACATGGAGTAAATTTAAACTGTCTGCAGCAGGCAGAATTAATTTATTAAAATTATTCTCATCCCTCAACTATTATACCCTCTCCATAACACCCCAGTTAGTATTCCCCTTAAAACATTTTGCATAGTTCAGTCTATTTTCTGGTCTCTTATCTGAAATAATCACCCACCTAGAATTAAATTGGAACAGCTACAAAAAACAAAAGATGCTGGAGAATTGGCACTCCCCTTGGTTCTATTGTATTGCGGCTCAGATGTAACATCTTGCCGGGACATTCCAACCCACTTCAACCGCGCCCTCCTGCTCCCTGTCTTCGGCCACTAGTATTATGTTAAAATTCACTAGGGCAAATTCTGTCCCTGAGGGATCAGAGGCAGAGATTTTCGCTGGGCCCCATCAACATTATCCCACCTACAAAACTTGTTGCAAAAAAATTGGAACAAACCCCAACAAAAAGTGGAGGGGTTTACTTCATACAGTTCGATATGGGAAAACCGGACGTATGATGAACTGCCTAAAATACAGCAAGGATCTAGATGGATAACGTTTGGGGTGACTCACTTAATTCACTATAAATATTGACGATTGGACATTTCCAGAATAGACAATGTCTCAAATCCCTGGTAATACTAAAAGAGGGGAGAGGAAAGAGACAAGTCTCTTACAAAATAATGGGATTTTATTAATAGGGTAGGCACAGAAGACACCAATTTAAAAAAAGGTATAAATGTATTAATCGTATCAAAGTCATTCATAATGTATTTGATGGACCATGAAACAATACTTGATAATTGTAATCTGGTGCGTTGATAAGCAAAACCAACATGTTTCGCATGATTGCTTCGTCAAGGTTTTGCATATATCATAGATTTCATCTGGTCCTTAAAATAATTAATAACCATGTGCTCCTCTAATTGTTTCACCACACCTGACGCAGGTAGCCACACCTAGTTCCCACTAGGAGTCAGATCCAGGCAGGGCTGCCAGTGGGGAGATTGGATTGTGCCTCTCCATCAGTATATGAACAGCATCAGCCGTCTGATAACAATATGATCGGATTGATCAAAACCCCCAAGTTGCGGGATGGCAGTTGCAGTGTAAGATGATACACCGCATGCGTCTTGCTGTCCGAGATGCAGTGTATCATCTTACACTGCAACTGCCATCCCGTCACATAACGATTTTGATCAATCCGATCTTTCTATATATATATCTATATATATAGATATAGATATATATAGATATATAATTATACTGCCAAAAGTATTGGGATACCTGCCTTTGCATGCACATGAACTTTAATGGCATCCCAGTCTTAGTCCTTAGGGTTCAATATTGAGTTGGCCCAACCTTTGCAGCTATAACATCTTCAACTCTTCTGGGAAGGTGGTCCACAAGGTTTAGAAATGTGTCTATGGGAATGTTTGACCATTCTTTCAGAAACGCATTTGTGAGGTCAGGCACTGATGTTGGACAAGAAGGCCTGGCTCGCAATCTCTGCTCTAATTCATCCCAAAGGTGTTCTATCGTGTTGAGGTCAGGACTCTGTACATGCTAGTCAAGTTCCTCCACCCCAACCTCGCTCATTCATGTCTTTTTGGACCTTGCTTTGTGCCCTGGCTTAATCTTTTGGTGGAGGAGGGATTATGGTGTGGGGTTGTTTTTCAGGGGTTGGGCCCCTTAGTTCCAGTGAAGGGAACTCTTAAGGCATCATCATACCAAGACATTTTGGACACTTTCATGCTCCCAACTGTGTGGGAACAGTTTGGGGATGGCCCCTTCCTGTTCCAATATGACTGCGCAGCAGTGCACAAAGCAAAGTCCATAAAGACATGGATGAGCGAGTTTGTGGTGGAGGAACTTGATTGGCCTGCACAGAGTCCTGGCCTCAACCTGATGGAACAAATTTGGGATGAATTAGAGCGGAGACTGCGATCTTGAGTCCTGATCTTAAACTGATAGAACACCTTTGGGATGAATTATAGCAGAGAATGCGAGACAGGCCTTCTCGTCCAACATCAGTGCCTGACCTCACAAATGCACTTCTAGAAAAATGGTCAAACATTCCCATAGACACACTCCTATACCTTGTGGACAGCCTTCCTAGAAGATTTGAAGCTGTTATAGCTGCAAAGGGTGGGCCAACTCAATATTGAACCCTACAGACTAAGACTAGGATGCCATTAAAGTTAATGCGCGTCCCAATACTTTTTACAATATAGTGTATATATACAATATATATATATATATATATATATATATATATATATATATATATATATATATATATATATATATATATATATATATAATACCAGTACAGCAACTAAAATATTAAATAAAAATAAAATCTTAACTGTGTGCCTTAAAAGCACAGCTGTCATATATGAAGCAAGATGAAAATGTTGAAAGGCAGCCTGGAACAATACATAAATCACTTTTTGTTAAATCAAGCTAGCTTTGCCAAACAATCATCTGTGGTTTTGGCACCTCTTATTTTAATCACTCACACTGTAGAACAAAGCTGTGTGAGGTCAGGAGCTCTCAACATCATTCTGTACTTGGATACTGCAGATAATGTAATTATTCAACATGGTCTAGAATTTTCTATCGCTTTCTGTAGAGAAGCAGACACTGACTTGGTGGAAATGTTACTTTAGCAAACAAATTCATTTATTTATCTGACCAAGTAAAGCTTTTTATGTTTTTGTGTATCCATCAGGGTCACACAGAGCCTTGGACTGAGGCGCCATCAGGCTCCCACACAGTGGGCACAAATCCGGATGCCATCACGGAAGAGAAAGGAGTGCACAAAGCCAGGGAAAATGATCAAATTTTTCCTCCAATCGCGCAGCTACAACAACCAAAATGGCGCTGGCAGCTCTGCTGAATCCACTAGCGGCTCTTACATGCAGCCCAGCACAGCCCATAAAATGAACCCAGGGCACGGCAACAGACAAGGACAAGGAGGATACTGTCAACCACCTAAGACTCATCTAGCCCATGAAAGAGCAAACAGAAAAAGACTACCTCACCAGAGAGACGCCTGGAGGTAAGCTGCTTTGAATCCTCTGTAGATGACACCAGGGAGTTACAAGACTCCATCTCAGAATTCCCCACAACAAACCAGCCAGTCATGGACACCACATTGAAAGATATGTTAGTGTCACTGCGCTCAACCTTACATGCTGACATGCTAACGCTGGTACAACAGTTCTTTAGAACATAAATACCTGTATGCACATTACCTGTTGGACTAGTGTTTTCCTTATAATTTAATTGTATTTGTTCTTTTTTGACTATTTTGTTTGCATGTTGCACTTTGTTAAGAGTGCAGGGAATTCAGGGTATTATAAAATGCTTCTAGTCATATGATAAATGAGGTGGCTATACATTTACCACCACTTATATATTGTTGTGAGTATCGAGAATCCTGTTGTCCATGGATTGTATACCTATGCAAAAATACCTTGTAATGCCTTGTGTTCTCATTAATAAAAACCTTTTTATTGATTAAAAAAAAAAATGCTGGCACAACAATTTAAGTCAGAAGTATCCGCAGTAAATAAGATAGTCTCCCATATTGAAACACAAATGGAGGAATTTGTATCTACCTTTAATAAGCTAGTGGATGCTCCCAATGACAGAGATGATGAGTTACTGAGGATGAAAACTTAAATAGCAGATTTAGAGGACAGATCAAGATAAAATAATGTCAAAATTTGGGGGATCCTGGAATCAGTCAAACCTCCAGACCTGAAAGATTATTTCACCAATCTCATGAAAGACGCACTTCCTGACGCACCATTTGAAGATCTCCTCATAGATCGTCAAGACCCAAACATATCCCCTCTCATCTGCCCAGGGACACTATAGTCAGGATTCACTTCTATCACATAAAAGACCAATTCATGACGGCCATAAAACACTGTGAAACCTTGCCTCAAAGTTTACAAGAACTGTCATTCTTCGATGATCTAGCAGCCTTCACCTTGCAACAACGTAGGCAACTTGTCGCAGTTACAAAACCTATGAATAACCACCATATAACCTATCGCTGGCTTTACTTGGCCACATTGTTGGTGACATAAGATGACACCACCTATGTAATCCCTAATGTAAAGGAAGGCCTCCGCCTCATGCGAGAGTAACAAATTATAGAGCCATGTACAGCAGAGGTTTCTCTCACTAGCCTTTGTCTACTCGAGACAACTCAGATGTGGAAACAGACTGAACTGTGTACTTATCTACTACAATTTTATCCCATTCTCTGGTAGCCCAGGAGAATGCCACATTGCTTTTTCCTTTAACCCCACAGGTTTTAGCGGTTACCTTTCCACACAGATTCTGCACAGAATCGTTCATTTTTTATCTTTTGTATTTTTCTTTTTTTTCTCCTTCATTACCTTACATACATTCTCGCTTCATTACCTTACATACATTTCCTGTAAAGCTTCTCCACTATAGACTTCCATCTCTGAATACTGTATCGATCGCTTATGTCATATCTCAGGTCGATAGATCCTTACCTATTAAAGTGTCTCCAGCAATTAGCCTCACAACAGGTAATAAAACTACAACGCTGTCTCCTGACATACAGAACTGCCAACAACACACCCCTACTGACATCTCCAGTCATACACAATGGCATTTAAAATGTCTTCTTTCAATGTGAAAGGCCTGAATAGTCCTACTTAGAGACAGATGGCCTGGAAGGAAGCAGACAGACTCAAGTGCGATATCATATGCTTTCAAGAAACACACTTTGTATCTCATAAACCTCCGGTTTTTCAAAATCGCAAGTTTCCACATGTATTTATGGCTAATGGCCCCTCAAAAAAAAAGAGTGGAAATTGCCTAGGAATACACTTGGATGACTCAGGCAGATATATAATCCTCGTCTGCGAAATCAATAACACCAAATACATTTTGGTCAACCTATAACTTCCCAACACGAAGCAACTGTCTTTCCTGAAGAAAGTTTGGAAAAAAGTTTCCTCAATACGTCAGGGACATGTGATCATATGCAGGGACTTTAATACAATTCCAGATAAAAACCTGGACCTTTCCAGTGATACATGAAACCAACAACAAAGAGCGACATTGGCCCATTTTATTTCCACCTCAGAAATGTTTGATGTTTGGAGATGTCAACATCAGAACAAGATTTTACATTCTTCTCCAAGGTACATCACACATACTCTTGCATCAATTTATTTTTGGTAGACAAGTTTATGTTGCAGAAGATTGTTAAGTCAGATATACATTTCATTACTTGGTCCGACCATGCTCCAATTTCTATCAGTGTGGGGGAAAATCTTTCCGAAACCAGTGCAAACAGATGGTGCAACGATATCTATACCCTCTCTCAACCAGAGAACACCAAACAAATTCTTAAAGCCCTCAAATAATTTTTTGACCTTAATGCCCCTTCGGTCAATGATCCCTTCACACTGTAAAATAAAAAAGCAACTGACAAAGCGGTTCAATGACCTGTTATCTAAAATACAACACCTAGAAAGCATTAATAAACAAAACACTACCCAAAAAATCAGAGAACAATTGTTTCTCACCAGACAGGACCTACAAACCCATTTAATATCCCAACATGATAGCCATCTTCGCTCACTAAAAGCCCACTCATACCAATGTGGGAACAAAGCCGGGAAATGTTTGGCAACTCAATTAAAAGAAAAAACGGTGAAACAAAAAATATCAAAAACCCCAAAACGTAACAAAATCACAAACCCAAAAGAAATTGCGGACACCTTCAGCGACTACTATGAATCAAAAATTACCCTGCTACCGATCGACCAAAAGACGAAATGATACCTGACTTCCTTGAGTCAGTAACCTTACCCTCACTTTCGCAAACAGATTTGTCTCAATTAAACCAACCCTTTAACGTACCAGAAATAGAGAAATTAATTAGAAGCTTGCCCCATAATAAATCTCCAGGACCAGATGGATATTCATCAGAATATTATCAACTTTTTAGCTTTACCTTATCACCATACCTATTACAGGTCTTTGATGCCGCAATGTCCAAAGCTAGTTTTCCACCTGAAATGTTTACAGCCACAATTGTAACCCTGCCTAAACCAGGTAAAGAGCATAATGTACCTCAACATTTTAAGCCAATTTCATTACTAAATGTGGATGTGAAATTGTATGCCAAACTTCTTGCCAACAGACTAACAAACCTGCTGCCAAAATTAATTAACCATGACCAGGTGGGATTTGTGTCTGGCCGCCAAGCCACAGATGTAGAAGGAGAATTAACCTCATACACCTAGGGGGAAAATCCGGAGAGCCTTTTCTGCTTCTTATGTTGGACGCAGAGAAGGCTTTCGATAGAGTACACTGGGGATATTTGAATAAAGTACTGGAGAAATTTGGTCTAACAGGTCCAGTTCAAAAAGCAATATTAGCCCTGTACTCTTCTCTTTCAGCATACATATTCACGGAAGGCATTTTTTCCAAAAACTTTCAAATTACTAATGGGACAAGTCAGGGCTGCCCCTTATCCCCACTAATCTTTGCCCTAATTATGGGTGTGAATTAGATCACACCCAAGAATTCAAGGCATTCCCTCTCAGGGCAACCAACACACAAGCTCATTGTTTGCTGACGATGTTATACTAACACTATCTAACCCAGCAGCACACGAGGTGCTTCTTCTATTCAGTAAAGTGGCCTACTACAAGGTCAATGCCTCTAAATCTAGCATACTGAGTATAGCAATCAATAAAACTCTTAAATCATCCCTGCAACATAGAATGCCATACCCGTGGACCACGGGTTCCATAAACTATTTAGGAATCCAACTTACTTCCCCACTTACCAATCTATAGAGAGCCAACTACATCCCACTCATCACTTCTAACCAACAGGGGATATTCAGACTCCAAAACAACTTCCTTTCCTGGACCGGCCGCCTAGCAGCGTATAAAATGCTGCTGCTGCCAAAAATATTCTACTACTTTAGAGCACTTCAAATTCCCATACCTGCCTCTTTCTTTACAACAATGCAAAGACAAATGTCACAATGTATCTGGGCAGGCTGTAGAGCAAGATGTTCTACCCAATTGCAAGAATGGAGAATGGACTTTTGTGCCTACAGAAGGAGTGCAAGCTTTGTGCAGAGGCTTGGTCCAACAGCTTAAAGGAACTGTAGGAGCTGAATCTATAGGGGTTCCTCCTTCTGGAGTGCCTCAGTTTTACTGTGGGTTGACACAAGTGTGAGGTGAGGGTCTTCCTCGGCTATCAAAAAGAGATATAAAAATTGATCAAGAGCAGGATCCCCATTGCCACTTAGTCCTTGATACTTTGGCTAAGCCAGATCCAGTGTTGCTGTTGAAGAGTCCTGTGTTCAGCACTAAGATACTACACAGAGGGTGGAATCGGCTGCAACTTGGAGATGGTCTACTGTATGGGAGGGCCCCTTCTGAAGAGTTAACGTCAAATTTTTCTTCACAAAAAGCATTGTACATCAGTGTTGGTAGCTCTACACGATTAACATGGACATTTGAGCATAGAAAGGGCATTCCGCTTAGTCAGAGATAGGTTCTATTGGCCTGATATGAGAAGGGAGATAGAGAGCTATTGCTGTTCCTTTTTACCCTGCATTCAGAGAAAAACTATCCCAGTGCGAGCTGCTCCCATGGGACATCTGTAGAGTCAGGAGCACATGGAGTTGGTGTGTATTGACTTCCTGTGCCTGAAACCTGATACAGGTGGAAGAAGTAATATTCTTGTGGTGACTGATCATTTTACTCAGTATGCCCAGGCTTACCCTACCAAAGATCAACAGGCTACTACTGTGGCAAATGTCCTTGTGGAAAAGTTCTTCATTCATTACGGACTACCTGTCAGGATTCATTCTGATCAAGGAAGATATTTTGAAAGCCGACTCATACCTCAGTTGTTCAAGTTGTTGGGCATCAAAAAGTCCCAAACCACACTGTAACTCAGGGAGACCCCCAACCTGAAAGCTTTAATCTGACTGTACTGAACATGTGGGGAACTTGACCCACTGAAAAAAAAACAACATTGGAGAAATTATATTGCTACAGTCATACATGCATACAACAGTACAGTAACTGATGCCACCGGATATTCACCATACAGACTTATGTTTGGGAGAGAAGTTCGACTTCTGATTGATCTGGTTTTTGGAACGTTCGCAGATGATACCTTTTTAACTTCCCATAGGGGGTATGTAGAATGTCTACAAAAAAATGTAAGCAAGCTTATGAGAGAGCTATGGAACATGCTGCCACCCGAGAATTAAGAAATAATTTAGAATTTTGATCTCAAGGTGAAAGTGTGAGATTTAAAGCCAGGGGATCGAACTTGGGTGTTCCGGGAAAACATAAATTGGCTGACTGCTGGAGGCCTCAATCATATGTCATCTGTAAGCAGCTTCCAGGGTTACCAGTTTACCAAATCAAACCTGAAGGGAAGCTAGGACCTCCCAACATGTGGCATCATAATCATCTGCTTCCTTTATCAGATGCTGTTCGAGTGCCTCCTGTTTCTACTCCACCTTGGAACTGAGTCCACCCAGAACTCGTTCTCCTCAAAGACTTCCCATTCACCCTGTGGTGCTGGTACAAGAGGAGAGTGAGGATGATAGTGCCTAGAATCAGACTAGAGAGAAAAGACTACTAAAAGAGGTGGAAAAGTCATCTGATCGGGAGTGAATACTTCATCACAGCCTAGGAGAATAGATGCTTTTGAAACTTCAAGTACTGGGCCAATTCTGAATTCAGCTGAAGGAGATTTGATTAGCTTTACCAATGGAGATTTACCTGTGCTGGAGCCAGAAAGTCACATGGAGAAGGAGACATCATTGTTAGATGAAAAAGAAGGTGGGGGCAATGTATTAAACTTCAATGCTGCTGATGAGGCTGGTCTAATGTCTGTCGGGTCCCTCTACCCCATACCCAGACTTATTGTCGGGGACTCATGACCTTACCAACATGGAAAGTCTGAGAGGAACTCTACTCCCATGAAAAGTCCTGAGAGGAACTCTACTCCAATGAAAAGTCCCTAGAGGCACTCTATTCCCATGAAAAGTCCTGAAAGGAACTCTCCCTCCATCCATGGCCTATCCATCCCCATCCATGGCTCATCCATCCCCATTCATGGCTCATTCATGCTCACACAACCCCATCCATGGCTCTTTCATGGCTCTTTCATGGCTCATCCATGCCACTTTACTGATGATCCGTGCCACATCTATGCCACATCAGTGATCATACATGCCACATCAGTGATCATCCGTGCCACATCCATGACACATAGGTGCTCATCTGTGCCACATAAGTACTCATCTGTGCCACATAAGTTCTCATCCGCGTCACATCCGTGCTCACCCATGCCACATCACATCTCATCTGTGCCACATCAGTTCTCACCCGTGCCACATCCATTCCACAACAGTGCTCATAGTGCCACATCCATTCTAAATCAGGGCTCATCTGTGCCACATCAGTGCTAATCCGTGCCACGTCAGTGCTCAGCTGTGCCAAATCCATGCCACATCAGTGTTCATCCGTGCCACATAAGTGCTCATCCATGCCACATCAGTTCTGATCCGTGCCACATCCATGCCACATCAGTGCTCCTTCGTGCCACATCAGTGCTCATCTGTGCCACATCCATGCCACATCAGTGCTCATCCGTGCCACATCCATTCCTCATCAGTGCTCATCTGTGCCACATCCATGCCACATCAGTTCTCATCCATGCCACATCAGTTCTCATCCATGCCACATCAGTGCTCATTCATGCCACATAAGTTCTCATCTGTGCCACATCCATGCCACATCAGTGCTCATCTGTGCCACATCAGTACTCATCCGTGCCACATCAATGCCACATCAGTACTCATCCGTGCCACATCCGTGCCACATCAGTGCCCATCCGTGCCACATCCATGTCACATCAGTGCTCATCCATGCCACATCAGTACTCATTTGTGCCACATCCATGCCATATCAGTGCCACATCCAAGCCACATCCAAGCCACATCCATGCCACATCATTTCTTATCTGTGCCACATCCATTCTCACCTGTGCCACATTTAGCCACATCTGTACCGCATCAGTGCTCATCCATGCCACATCAGTTCTCTTCCATGCCACTTCCATGTCACATCAGTTCTCATCCATGCTACAACCATGCCACATCAGTACTCATCTGTGCCAAATCCATTCTACTACAGTGCCACTACAGTGCCCATCAGTGCCTCAAAAAATTGTAATAGGTTTGAAATGAATGTCCCTAGATCACCTGATGGTGCTCCCTGCATGTTGGGCCTCTGTATGTGGCCAAGCTATGGAAAAGTTTCACACATGTGTTTTTGCCATACTCAGCATGAGTAGCAGAATATATTTTGGGGTGTCATTTTTGCTATGTACATGCTATGTGTTGGAAATAGCTTATAAATGGACAACTTTGTGAAAAAAAAAAAATGCGTTTTCATTTTCTTTCCACATTTTCCAAAAACTTATGGAAAAAAATTACATGTTCAAAAGACTCATTATGCCTCATAGAATATACGTTGGGGTGTCTACTTTCCAAAATGGGGTCATTTTTTTATCGTTTCCATTGTCCTGGTGCTCCAGGACCTTCAAAAGTGTAAGAGGTAGTCAAGAAATTAAATGTGTAATTTGGGGGGTACTTGTACTGTCCTGGATTGTTAGTGTCTCTAGAAAAGAGATAGGCCGTCAGTATATCAGGTGTGATTAATTTCCAATCATTGTCAATAGCCATATTGTAGACTATAACTTTCACAAAGACCAAATACACTGATTTGGGTTATTTTTACCAAAGATATGTAGCAATATAAACCTTTATATTATATAAAATATATGAAGAAAAATTACTAATTCGCTAAATTTTTATAACAGAAACGGAAAAAAAATGCTTTTTTGTTTACAAAATTTTAGTTTTTTTTTCATTTATTGTGCAAAAAATAAAAAACCCAGTGGTGATCAAATACCACCAAAAGAAAGATATATTTGTGTGAATAATTTCATATGGGTACAGCGTTGCATGATTGAGTAATTGTCATTCAAAATGTGAGAGCACCGAAAGCTGAAAAAATTGGTCTGGTTAGGAAGGGGGTTTAGGTGCCCAGTGGGCAATTGGTTAATTGGAACCAAGGAATCCTATTTTACTGTCAGTGAGGCAAAGTATCTTCCTCTCTTTCCAAAGCTCAGGAAACTTTTGCAAGCTTGGAACAATTATCCCCTTTCTTGGCTAGACAGAATCATAATGCCATACCTGCCAAAACGACATTACCTATTTTCAATCCTACATACACAAGTCCATATCATGCGCATAGTGCAAAACCAATTAATGCTCTTTATCTTACATACATGGGATGAAATCATTTGCCACGTATCACTTCTATATTTTTTTTATATTTACAAGTTAAACATTATGACTGATCCACTGTCTATATCTCAAGCATGCATCTTAAATCGAAATTCAAAGATGACCTATTTGACCTATATGTCTTATTGTTTATCTTGTTTACCTGTGACTCTCCTTGCATTAAATCTTATGTTGATTTTTTTATTATCATTAATATTACTGCCTACCTTAATCTTACATAAACCAAATATTATTTTTCATCAAAAAGTGGTGTGTTTCTCTTCGTGTGATATCACAGGTTACAGTTTTACAGGGGTGTCAGCAGTGATAATGCCTCGCTTAAGGCTCCGAAGCGAATGGGGTGCCCATTATACTCAGCAGCTCCTGAGAGAGTAGCACTACATGTAGAAGGTAGTTTATGTTGTACTGTATAATAATGTAACATTATTTTACATCATGTATAATGTAAAATAATGGGCATAATACACTGAGCCATGAGTTTTTCATTGCTAAATTTAGATTAAACAACTTTACTGTAGTCTTCGTATTAAATTTGTTTCAGTGTATTTTAAACAGCATTCATTTTAAACTGGTTAAAATAATGCAAACATCTAAATAGTCAGTGACTTCCATTACTTTTTCTGTATTGCTGTATGCCCAACAAACTACTTCAATATTGCACACAAATGCTCTTACATGGCTGTGTTAAATCATAGCTCTACTGAACCATGCAACCTGAATAATGTAACCTGAATAAGTGACCTATACAAACATGACCAGTAAAAAGGTATCTTTTTTCATTTAAAATCCTAAAGCTACTGAGCTGAAGTATTAATTTGGAAAGTTTCATTTTTGTTGCATATTATTGTGAGCCAATATGTCTAAAATATGTTCTCTCTAGATGGAGGTGAGACAGTGATGGAATTTCCAATTCCACAGCAGAATAGAAGTACATATAAAAGGGGTCAGAAAGTTAGAAAATTATATTACAGAAAACATAATAAAGCTGAATAGTGTTACTCTGTATGACATTAGTTCACACTTTCAAATAAAAGTATAGACAGAGGTTGAATTGATTTCCTATGGGAAACATAATTTGAAAAATTTCTACCAGTGTACAAACACTTTATAGCATTATTATATTATATGCAGGAAGTGTTTAGCATTATTATTAAATTACTTCAAAACAGAGCTTCAGTGTACCCTTCAGTTATTTTATTTACAGCAAGTTAAATAGAGTAACAATATTTTAAAACAGATGTGCATCTGTATTAACCTTTTCTTTAATGCACCTACTGTTTATATAAAGACAATTTACTTCTTTCATAATAATGTGTTTTATCATTTATGTTTTTCAATCAAGCAAACAAAAGATGGAACAAATGAAGAATGTCATTAAATATAAGAGAGACAATCATTAGGAAAGAACTGTCTCTGATGGCCCTGATTTATATTTTTCATGGCAGATCATCTTTCCATTTTATTTGTATTTGAGACATTGAGGTGTCCTCTCACTGAGCATTTTTTTATACTGCTGCTCCATATTGGGACAAAGGACAAAAGACTGTGATTCAATTGTATATCCCATCTACTAAACTTTTGTATGATGAGTGTTAAAGCGTCATTATTTTAAAGAACATAAGACATGTTCCTATGCTGCCTCTTGCTTTTCTCATAGCCATCACACAATCACTCTCTCTTTGCCTGCTCGAGTGGCCCTATGGAAATGTCCCCTCTACCTTAACTATCCAGCAGAGGGAGTCAACCTCATTGCTAAATGGCAGCTCTGCACTGCCTGCTCCACCTTCCCTGACCTGATTGGCTGGCTGGACTGTGGCATCCTATTAGAACATCAAAAAGAGTGCTATGGCAGCATTAGCTTCCGGGCTCCTAAATCAAGTGCCTTGCCAAATGCCTTGCCTCTGACTGTTCCTCTTTGCTTGACTATTGATTGGATAATGGATAGGCTACTGATTGCCACCTGCCCTGGAAAACGAACTAAGCTACTGATTTCCCCCTGCCCTGACCCTCTTCTAGATGATGGATATACTAATAGTTGCCTTGATAACAAATATGCTGTTGTTTGTTACCTGGATAATGGATATGCTACTTAGTGCTGCTTATTCTGACCCTTGCCTGGATAATAGATTGTGCTAGTGATTACTGTCTTTCATGAATCTTGCTTGGATAATGGATGTCTGCCCTGACCATTGCATGGATGACAGATATTATTACCGATTGACAATTGTCCTGAACCTTGCATGGATAATGGATTCTACCTGCCCTGACCCCTGCAAGCTTGGTGTCCATCGAGTCACTAGTCAATGTCACTCCTGAATACTTGCTTGAACCACTCCTCATCCAGAAGCAATCTGACATGGTATGTGAATCCTGTGACGGGAGTCACTTTTGGTGGGGGGGTTTGTGGAACCCAGCTTACCTTGGAGAGTACTGAAATCTCATTGTCTAGCTCCCCCGGCCCACCCAGTGCCTATTAGGGGGACAGGATGACGAGAACCCCAGTCTGAGCTGCACTAGTCAAACTCGCTGTATAACCACACCATGAATATTGTATATTGTCTCAAATACTGTTATAGACTCTTTACTAGATCGTTTGAAGTGTGGCTGTATCACATTGTTCTATTGTTTGTGTCTGCCTTGGGAGTAACCTATTATGGGATGTATATGTACAATAAGTAAAAGCAAACAGGGTCACTTATCTAGCGCTCAAGATAAGAAGTAAATTAAACTAAGCAGCTGCTGTAATCAAATATAACATCCAGGAGAAAGCAAAAAAGTTCCAAAGAAATAGGTTCTTTCCAGCTTAAGCAGCGCTAAAAAAAAAAAACACATAAATAAAGTAAAAAAAAATGCATATGAGCAACCAGCACTCTAAAAATATAAAAATTGTGACAGTCCATGTGTTGAGTAATTTCTCATGAGACAGTTCATATCATTGCAAAAATGTACCACCGTCACCACACCTTGTGATTCCACTCCCTATAGGAATTGCACCAGACTCCTAATTATCAATCGCCTTAGTAAATCAATACAGTTTTATCTCAGCAACTAGAGGACATCAGCATGCAATTTCAGTAACAAACAAATCGTCAGAGATATGGCGTCCTGAACATTCCAGACTGCACACATCCGCAATCCTCTTATTCCACTTATACTCAACACCTCTACTGTCACAATTTTTATATTTTTAGAGTGCTGGTTGCTCATATGCATTTTTTTAACTTAATGTGTTTTTTTTTTTTTGGTGCGCTGCTTAAGCTGGAAAGAACCTATTTCTTTGGAAATTTTTTGCTTTCTCCTTAATGATATGGGATGTATATGTCTCTGTGGATTGGGGGGATTTCTCCAGCAGCCCCTCCCAAAGACAGTCTACTGATGAGAAGTTTGAATACACCTGTATCATTCAGGTAAAGTCTACCCCGCCCTGTGTCATTATGCAAAGAAGGGGGATTGTCCCCCGAGTGTATATCTGTGTGTCTTTGTTAAAATAAACAGTTCATGTTCCAGTTCAGCAGCCAAAGCAAGTCCTGCCAAGTTCTTGGTTGCAAGTGGCTGTAATATCTAATATCTATATTCAGACTGGAGGAAGCGGTATATGATGGAAGCACTCAAGCGGAGTGTGGGACGTTCCATTACAAATCCTCTCTAGAATTGCTGGAGAGCATCTTAGTTCTGGAAAAATGGTACTGTGTCTTAAGTTATGAGGGCATCCAAGTACCGGTAGGCATACTAGCCTTCAGGTAAAAGCTGCTAAAGTTGAAGCTAGAGGAAAACCTTGTAATTTTCACAGGAAAGGGCATTGTCTGGTAAACCTTACAGGTCTACATGGAACATAAGATGCTGAATTAATGAGTGCAGAAGGTGAAAACAGAGAAAATGGGTTGCACAAGTGATAGGGAACATTGAGGTTGTCTGATAATGTCAATGTTAGAAAGGGTGGAGATGAAGAGAGCAATGCAGATTGAACTAATAGTAGACCACAAAATGTTCTGATTGTATTAAACATGTAATGCATGTAAAAACACATGGAAGGTTAACAATGTAGTTTATACAGTAATCCATTATCAATGCTCTGGTGATAAACACCTTAATGGCATAAAGAGGGTCTTAAAGATCAATATGTTGACAGAACATTACCACAACAAAATATACTGCTGGAGAGACATGTTCTTTTCAATATGTTACGAACAGCTTAAAAACAAGCCAATATCATTCATTCACAGTGAAATTGAAGAAAACTCTTGCAAAGGATTTAGATCTAGTAAGTGCGTTTTTGAGCATACAATAAAATTGGTTGTTCCTAAATTGTAACTCTTATTTTATATTGCCATCACCTTACAATAATTTATTTTAAGTATTATTGTTTTCTTTATCAATGGGACATTATTTTCATAATAATACAGGTATGATACATTTTAGTTTACCAATGCAGGCTAATGTTTCAAGCATAAGAAAATGAAATGCGTCGTTCATCTGCGATCATGCATCTGTTACCTTTCAACTGTCATCATTCATCCTTAATCAGCAATTCCATTATTCCCTCATTAATCTTCACAACATCTTACCAGTCACTCATTTTTTTTATCTTGGTAATACTTTTACCCTAAATTCTATCTTACCCATGACAACATCTACCTAGAGATTGCATGTTTTTCCCATGATTTTATGTGTTTACTCCAGGTGATGTTTAGCTTTCAAGGATAATTTAGCTCCTTTAAATTGTCTCCAGTTAATGCATGAGTGTACTAAAGTGATTTGATTGTTTCTCCTTCAGGGGGCAGGGAACTGACATTGAGGGTGTTACAGTATGTACTATGTAAAGTGCTTTATAATACGCTGGAAATACAGGAAATCTATGTATAAATTTATTGTCACTCTTGCTGTCAGTGCTCATCTCTCAGTAATCATTTTTTTCGGCATGTATTAATTATTCCCCCAACAATAAATTCATATCTCTTAGTACTAAAATAATTACTTCTCATGCATCCCTTTTTTCACTTTTCCAATAATTAATTTTTACCTATCCCTTATGACAACTCATTTTCACTTATTACACACTTTCACTGATGTTGTTCCTTCAACTTTGTCCTGATATTTCCTGAAGGGTGGTCTGGTATAATGGGTAGTGGTCACTCATATACTATACTGTACTATAATATAATACACTTGTAGCTGAGAGAAAGGGTAATATTTGTGGTAATGATGTTTGTGACATAATGAACCATTTCTGGACCCAGGACTGATATGTTGTGTTGTACCTCTCTGACATAGTGAATGTACAACTTCACATTGCATAGGTTAAGTTGTGTCTTATCTAGTGCTTGATTTAACATAAGAAGAATTTTATATAAAGAGCTCTAAAAATACTGTGAACCTTAATAACCAGCATCAAATATCAGGTCGAGTTCCATATTGCAGTATACAAAAAAGTTCTAGTACAAAAAGTTCTAGTGCAAAAAATTAATCATATTTATAGTGGTAGGATAGTGAGTGCACTGGGTGCATTATTTAAACCCAGTGTTTGGAGGATATTACATCCACCATTTTCATGAAGGAAAATACACACAAGGAGACAAAATTTGTATGCATGCATGTTGTTGCCTAAGTACTTATATTATTCTAATAATACTTTGTCTTCTGGGTTCATATTTTTTATTATTTGTGATATATTTTTTTTTCAGAGCCCTAAATCCTTTGACCTTCATGGTCTGAGATACTGTATCGAGACCAGTGGAGTAAGACCCCTTGGAGGTTGGTTAATATTGATATACTGTATATAAAAGTTTGGGAGAAAGGTTATGTTTTTTGGTGCTTTTATGCCAGGGCTCAAAATTTCAAGTCCTGAGCTATTAGCCAGGTGGTTGTAAACTTCAGTCGTTTACTTGTACCTATAGGTAAGCCTATAATAAGGCTTACCTATAGGCACTGTAAATATCACCTAAACGTACACCGTATAGGACATAGTTACTCTATATTTAGCCATATAAGTCATCGGTGCATAAGCTCTGAAGGAACAGCCACCCGGGCCATTCTTTCAGAATCATGTACCGTAAACACCTCTACCATGCATGCTCGGGAATGACGTCGTCACGGCTCCGGCCAATAACACAACTGGAGTCCGCTGACCTGGAAATAAGATTGGTGAAGATGGAAGTGGCCTCCAGCGATGACATTGCATTGCTGGAATGACTTCGTTTTCAGGTAAGTTTCACATAATGTGATGTGTGTTTCACAGGGTGGAACTTGATGTAAATGCCCCCCCCCCCAATCTAGGACTGTGTCCATGGTGGTAGGGGGATGAGGAGGTGATTTACATACAGTGGGTATGGAGAAAAAATCACCCCCTTTAAAATAATCACATTTTGTTGCTTTGCAGCGTGAAATGAAGACAGACACAGTTTTTGTTTTATCCAGCTGTGTTTACTCAGTGCAACTTATAACATCCAAGTGAAAGGAATGTTGGAAAAAGGATCACCCCTCCTAAAAAGAACTCAGTCAGGATTAGCTAATCACCTTCTCAATGGCACTGCCCCATGTGACATCACCGACCCAACATGCACCGATCGGTGATGTCACACGGGGTGGTGTCACCAGGTGGCCCGCCCCTTACCTATTTAAGAACTGTCAGATGGTGGTTAGCCTTCATTGTGGGCAGAGCGTTTTTCTTTTTTTGACATCCAGCAGTGGCGTCATGATTGAGGATGACTCTACATTGTTTTTTTATTTTTAATAAAGGAAATGTCAAAAACTGTGTGTATGTTTATATTTCTTTTGACAATTTTTGGTGAATGGGTGGGAGTACTATGTACCCCATACTCATTCACATAGGGGGACCAGGATCTGGGTGCCCCCTTGTTAAAGGGGCTTCCAGATTCCGATAATCCCCCTGCTCGCAGACCCCACAACCACAGCCCAGGATTGTTGGGAAGAGGCCCTTGTCTCCATCAACATGGAGACAAGGTGCTTTGAGGTGGCAGGGCAGAGCACCCCACCCGAAAGCACCCCCCCATGTTGAGGGCATGTGGCCTGGTATGGTTCAGGAGGGGGGGGGGCGCTCGCTCACCCCCCCTTTCACGACCTGCCAGGCTGCATGTTCGGATGAGGGTCTGGTATGGATTTTGGGTGGGACCCCACGCTGTTTTTGTATTGGTATTGGTATTGTATTGACATTTTTTTCAACGTCATTTTTTTTTTCTTTTTATATGTCAGTTTTGCTGCAGCAAGTTCTATACATGGTACAGATGTGCCACTTTAAATATAGTACCTAGTGGGTCCCCTTAGTATGCCTGTAAAGTGGTGCATCTGTACCATGTATGGAACCCAGAGCCGATCGGCCCTATAGGCACACTATGCAAGCTGCTTAGGGCCCCCGCTGCCCAGAATCCCCCCTGCACCTTTGGCTGGCCGGTCAGAGTGCAGTGAGGAGAGATGGGAGGAGGTGGAAGGCGGCGATTGGCAGCTTTATGGTGCCTGAGTGGGTGGCGGGATCTCCCTGGGGTTTGTAGTACTCTCAGTGTATACAGTGGAGAGGAGAAGGGAGGGGCCTCTGACCCAGGCAGGTATCAGTTTCACTCTGCTTGAACACTGTTGCTGATGCCCGGGTCAGAGGCCCCTCCCCTCTCAGCGTTATACATTCGGAGATAGAACTACTAGCCCCAGGGAGATCCCCCTGCCTGTGGACACCATATAGCTGCCGATCGCCGCCTCCCACCTCCACCAGCCAGGTACAGGGGAACCTCTGCAAGGGGGGAGTCAGCTGTTTGGGGGCCCAAATGTAAGAGGGGGGCTTTCTGGGGACACTAATGTAAGGAAGGGGGCCTCTGGGGACACTAATGTAAGAGAGGGGCTCTCTGGGGACACT
Source organism: Lithobates sylvaticus (assembly GCA_028564925.1). Lineage (NCBI taxonomy): Eukaryota > Metazoa > Chordata > Amphibia > Anura > Ranidae > Lithobates > Lithobates sylvaticus. The sequence goes on along the minus strand of CM053026.1, from coordinate 339,782,465 downwards.
AATGTAAGGACGGGGCCCTCTGGGGACACTAATGTAAGGACGGGGCCCCCTAGGGACACTAATGTCAGAGGGGGGGCTCTCTGGGGGCTCTGTGTAAGGAGGGGCTCTCTGGGGACCCTGTGTAAGGAGGGGCTCTCTGGGGACACTAATGTAAGGGGAGGCTCTCTTGGGACCCTGGTGTAAGGGGGGGGCTCTCTGGGGACCCTGGTGTAAGGGGGGGCTCTCTGGGGACCCTGGTGTAGGGGGGGCTCTCTGGGGACCCTTATGTAGGGGGAGGCTCTCTAGGGACCCTGATGTAAGGGGGGGGGCTCTCTGGGGACCCTAATGTAGGGGGGGGGCTCTCTGGGGGGACCCTGATGTAAGAAGGGGCTCTCTGAGGACCCTGATGTAAGAAGGGGCTCTCTGAGGACCCTGATGTAAGGAGGGGCTCTCTGGGGAGGCTCTCTGAGGACCCTGGTTTAAGGGGAGGCTCTCTGAGGACCCTGATGTAGGGGGTGTTCAAGTGGCAGGCTGGCAGCGGGTCATCAGACTGGAAAACTGGCAGCAGGACATCAGACTGGAAAACTTGCACCAGGACATCAAACTGGAAGGCTGGGACGTCTGGCTGGAACATCAGGCTGGAAGGCCGGCACCAGGACGTCAGGCTGGAGGGGGATACCCTCTGGGGACCCTGATGTAAGTAGGGAGGCTCACTGGGGATCCTGATGTAAAGAGGGGCTCTCTGAGGACACTGATGTAAGGGGGGCTCTCTGGGGACCCTGATGTAAGGGGAGGCTCTCTGGGGACTCTGATGTAAGGAGGAGGCTCGCTGGGAAACCTAATGTAGGGGGAGGCTCTCTGGGAAACCTAATGTAGGGGGAGACTCTCTGAGGGCACTGATTTAAGGGGGGCTCTCTGGGGACCCTGATGTAAGGGGAGGCTCTCTGGGGATCCTGATGTAAGGGGAGGCTCTCTGAGGATCCTGATGTAAGGGGAGGCTCTCTGGGGACTGGGGACCCTTATGTAGGGGGAGGCTCTCTAGGGACCCTGATGTAAGGGGGGGGGGCTCTCTGGGGACCCTAATGTAGGGGGGGGCTCTCTGGGGACCCTGATGTAAGGGGGGCTCTCTAGGGACCCTGATGTAAGGGGGGCTCTCTGGGGACCCTAATGTAGGGGGAGGATCTCTGGGGACCCTAATGTAGGGGGAGGCTCTCTAGGGACCCTGATGTAAGGGGGGCTCTCTGGGGACCCTAATGTAGGGGGGGCTCTCTGGGGACCCTGATGTAAGGGGGGGGCTCTCTGGGGACCCTGATGTAAGGGGAGGCTCTCTAGGGACCCTGATGTAAGGGGAGGCTCTCTGGGGACCCTGATGTAGGGTGAGACTCTCTGAGGACACTGATTTAAGGGGGGCTGTCTGGAGACCCATGTATAAGGGGGGCTCTCTGGTGACCTTGGTGTAAGGAGGGGCTCTCTGAGGACCCTGATGTAAGGGGGGCTCTGAGGACCCTGATGTAAGGGGGGCTCTGAGAACCCTGATGTAAGGGGGGCTCTCTGAGGACCTCATTCTGTTCTATATTGTTGTACTTATTCTTTGACTGTTTTGTTTAAAGGAGGGAGGATTGTTTTGGGAGCACGGAAGTGTCAGGTGTGACTGTGTGGCAATGGCAAATGGTTTACATAGCTCACGGCATCATGGGTCAAGTAGAGGGCCCCTTAGCAGAATTTTGCTTAGGGCCCCAGGGAGGTCAGGATCGGCACTGATGGAACCTGATGCATCAAAACTGACAAAGCCAAGGCTGATATTAAAAATCAAAAAACAATGTCCTCCAATGTTGATCCATCATCAAACACGCCGTTGCTGCTGGACCTAGAAAAAGAAACGATCTGCCTGCAATGAAGGCTAACCTCCATGTGCCTGCTCCACCATCTGACAGTTCTTAACCACTTCCCAATGGCCCACTGCAGATATACTGTGATCTGACACTTTCCGGTCTGAGGCACGAGCGTGCCGCCGGCAACCGCCTCTGCTATGATCACAAACTGCGGGAGCCCAGTGGACTTGATGTCCACTGGCAACCACTGATTAGACAGTACACAGAGTTCTGCCTATGTAAACAAAGCAGATTGCTGCTCTCTCTGTAGGGAGGTATTGATCCTGTGTTCCTGCAAAGCCTTCCCAAAGTAAAAGCACCCCCCCCCCCATCAGTGAGAAAGCACAGGCTAGGCACACAGTTTGCCCTTTGATCGCCCCTGATGTTAACCCTTTTTTGCAAAAAGTAAAAAATATAGTGTTTTAGCATGTTGAGGTCATATGGCTTGGTATGGTTCAAGAGGGGTGGGCGCTCGCTCGTCCCTCCCCTTTCCTGACCTGCCAGGCTGCATGCTTGGATAAGGGTCTGGAATTAATTTTGGGGGGACCCCACGCTGTTTTTTTTATTATTGGTGTGGGGTTCCCCTTAAAATCCATACTAGACCCAAAGGGCCGGCAATATAAATGTAATTTTTTTTCTTTATAAATGGCAGTTTTGTTGCAGCAGGTTCTATACACGGTACATATGCACCACTTTACAGGCAGACTAAGGGGACACCCCAGGCACTATATTTAAAATAATTTTTCATTTTTATTGTTTCATCATTAAAATCACTGCCCCCTTTAAAAACAATCCCTTTTAAAGTTTTTTTTTGCATTGATATATGTCCCTCAGGGCAGTAGCCGGGCCCCCATACCCTTTTTATGACCAATAACTTGCATATAAACCTTTAAAATTTGAATTTTTCAAGTTCGAGTCCCATAGACTTCAATGGAGTTTGACTTTTAGGTCGGAACTTTTGCAATGTTCAAGAGTTCTGGCGCGAACTGAACCGGGAGTGTTCGGCCCATCTCAACTTGTAACAACAAAATAGTATATGTATTTTAACAGTTTGATGTGTTCACTATTGGGAGGCATATTTAAAGTCCCGTTTTTGTTTGAATTATATAATGTGTGCAGAGCAATTTGTTATCTTATTGTAGTGATTGGGCTTTGGGCTCCTTATTTATTGATCATGTAAAAACACAGCACTGCAAGTATGTTGTATTTGTGTAGCATTTATAAATCTTCAGTGTTTCTGGGGCTCTAAGAAGGCTTCTAGTACCTTGATATGTGAAAACATTGGCAATATATGATTAGTATGTAAAATCCAATATTACAGATTTTGTTGAAAAATTTTTTTTTATTCTAACACGGTCTATATGGGAGTGATGTGTGGATCTGTTGCATTAATCTCAAACTTTTATTCATTCATGTCATCAGTTGTACATGGTGTAACGTAAATGATAAAGTCATAATAATTTCTGGTTTATTAAGAAAATGAGTAAGGCCCTGTTCACACCACAGTGTATGATTTTGGAGACACGCACCTGCACCCCCACAGATATCAAGTTGGGAGAAGCAGCTGGGCCCATGCAGATGCTGCATCCCAATTGACATTAATGGGATTGTCTGTATGAGAATGCACAGAAGACATGTGCATCCCATGTAGGTAAACACAGCCTCGCATGGGCATACACTGTACTACGTATCATATATGTTGCAGTGCTAACATAGTGATAATAAAATGCTAAATGCAAAAGCCCAATTATCCAAGTCCAATGTGTATCTTGAAGGAAACACCAGCAATATTAAGCGAAGTTCATGCTACTCCATTAATGTAGTCACCACGTGAGCCATCACAATTATAAGAAATGCATTCATACCAGAATGAAATTAGTCAAATTTGCCTGTTATAAACCCTTCACACTGGGATCATTCAGTTCACACCAATTGGTTTCAATATGTCAAGCTTGCTTTCTCTCCAGCATTAGTAAAGGCAATGCTGACCATATATAATCGAATATCCACATGAAATTTCTGCACCCATAGTTGTTTCACCTCCAACAGGTATCTTATCATCCACCAGGACAGTTGTCTGGTGGTTGTCTTACTATCACTGTTTTTTGCTTCAAGATACACATTGGACTTTGGAATTTCACATATTTTATTCACCTTGCCAGATTTTATCCTGATATGGACTTTTGCATTTAGCACTTTATTATCACTATGTTAGTGCGGCAAGATATATGAGATATATATATATATATATATATATATATATATATATACATAGTTATTTAGGTTGTCTTACTACCTACTTACTACCACACAGAAGCTGTGTTTATTATCACCAGTCACACCAGCGTATTTTCTATTTTTGTTTGTTATACATTGTAGTACGCCCCATATGAATGACGCCTAATTCTACTAAATGAACAATATTTTACTATTTTTCTTGAGCCCTCCTTTATCTTTTATTAGCATGGAGACTGCAGTGCAAATATTCTAAAGCCATACTTTTGTTTTGCTTATTTTTCTTTATTAAAGCCCCACTCTAGGCTAAAACTATTTTTTTTATCATTCCTCCCTCACACCCCCCTTTGACCCATGCTACTATGCATTCTTCCCTCCTTACATTGTGAAGCCAGACATACTCACCTAAGTCCCCCCTCCAGGCCAATCACTGTCACAGGTTCAGTGTAAGGGACCACTGATCCAGCACTGCGATTCCCCCCCACCCCCAGGATCACTGGTCCCCAGTAATGACTTCATTCTCTTCTGGATCCTGAGTGTACCCCTCCCCTGGACATCCAATAGGAAGTGTCTAGGTCATGGAGGGACTGATGTGGACACCCGAAGAAGGACCCTTCTAGAAAGTAAACAGAAGAGGAGAATACTGGGATGCATCATCATGTGACCTCTGCTTAAGGTAAATAAAAAATGTCTTTATTTCCAGTGATAACATAGAGTGGGTGGGAGGAAGGGGTGAGTAGTGGGTAAAACCAATCCCAGTGTGGGGCTCTAACCTATTGGGCTAAATCAGAAGTAACAGCAACCCAGATACCCAGTCAGCTTTTCCAATTATAGAATAGCTTGTTAGTTGCTTGGGTTGGAATACTTGTGAACACTGAAGGCTGTTAACAATACTAAGTGCTGTTTGTAAGCTCTTCATGGTTAAACATATTGTAGCTGTTAAAGTTTCATCATGGGTATTTGGTAACAAAGTTGTTTCCAAAAATACAACTTAAAACAAAACTTGTTGATATCAGTGTTGATCTCAAGGTCATAAGAAATTCTGCATTGTGTAATGTATCCATATATGTTATACTGGTCTTTAGTGAGTCTGCAATTTGTGATATATTCAGATTGTAATTCACAATGTTTTCCATTGTAATATTGTTTAAGTCTTTTGTTGACAGAGGCCATATGTCTTCCAACACTATGCTGTTTCCTCCTGCTCTGAAGGGATTACAAATTTGCATATATGTTATCCATTTCTCAAAACAAGATAACCAAGGACATGTCAGTGTGTAATAGGATAGTATAAAATATTGCTTTTTGGCAGCCTGCTTTTTGGCATTCTTCAGTGAAATAAAGTGATGAATACAGTGTACCACCATCAGTGATGCTAATAAGAATGTGTGATATTCAGCTCAATCACTCAAAACATACTCACATTAAAGACATATGTATGGAACAGACAACAAATTTGCCTTGTAATGATGACACTCCATAACAAATGTTTAACATAAAAAAGTATGAACATTTGCAGTTCTTAGAAGTACTAAAACAAATGATGCTCTTGAAAAAAATCAGTTATTGCTTGAAAACTGATTTATTCTTTTGGCAAACATTTCATTTTTTTATTTCAACTAGTTCAAGGCAAGAGTCTCTAAGAATTTATAGTATGAATGTGTAGGGAAATATGTTCATTACTTTCCACAAAACTAAAAAAATGAAAGGCAGTGGAAGTTATGGCTTGCAGATTTTTTTTTTTAAACTAATTGAATTTGGGGCCCCCTTCAGGGCTCCAAATTGTTACCCCACACATGTATATGATTACTTTATGCTTAGGGGACACAATGAGGAAAGTCTTTGTATTTTACAGTATGTACAATATATAAAGGCAACATTTTTTATTATTTATTTATTTTGGATATTTTATTTTTGCTGTCTGTGTCCCCAAGGGTAGATTCACTTTTCTTTTTGTCCTGGTGAACATTGTCAGAAAGTCAATAAAAGACAAAAAATGTGGTTTGCTATTGTACATTGCTTGTTGCAAGGGCTGTGTCTCTCACTCTGTCTAGTGTGGGAGCCTGCTGCTGGGTGATAAGGCTGAATGCTGATAGAAAAATAAAAAAGTACAAGAGCTGTCTCTTTTGTTTTGGTGAACCTATTAGGGAGGTGAGTGCAAAATCTGGTGCAGCTGTGCACAGTAGGCAATCAGCTTCTAACTTCATTTGTCCAAATAAGCTTTGACAAAAAAAACAGGAAGCTGGTTTCTATGCAGAGCTGTAAATAAATTAAATTTGTAAATAAAAAGTCAGTATATAATTTGCAGCTGCAATAGAAATAACTTGCTAAATTATTTCATACCTCGACAGATACAGTTTAAAAAAATTACAGTAGTATACCTATAAACACATTATTGGCTAATCAAGCAAAAAAGTTTTGTGCTGGTCTGAAGAAAAAAAACTTTATTATGCGGGCATAATTATAGCAAAATGTTTGCTAAAAAGTTAACACAAACATACAGGTAAACCTCCTGCCTATCTATAAGTTACAAAATCAAAGGGGACTTACCATACCCCTAAGAAGGTCCTAATGACATTTGTACAATATTTTAGGTCTATTTATAAAGGTCTTCACACAGGATTTATAAAGGCTTTTGTCCATTTTTCTAAAGCGTTACAGTTGGACAAATGTGAGAATGTGAAATTTGTTATTTATAAATACCGTAAACACCTAAGCCTTTACAATACTGGTTAAACCTGGGTTCACACTGCGGCGACTTTCGAATCTGACATTCTTTAACAGAAGTCAATACAAGTCGTGTTGAAGTCGCACCAAAAGCAGTGCAGGAACCTTTTTTTAAGTGGGGGTGACTTGAGTCGCACTGATTAGAATGGTTCCATTGCAGTTAACAGGGCGTGATTTGTCATGCCACTTGTCACTCGACGCTGACAAGTCGCCGCAGTGTGAACTGGGGCTTAATCCACTTCCCATGCCTAATCGTTTCCTGGAAAACTGGATACTCAAAACACCCAATGTTCTGAGTCTAATATTTAGGCAGCAATATACCAGCAAAATGCCTGGGCCTGACAGTTGCATTGTTACAAGAAATGTTTTCCTTTTTTTTGTTCTCAGACTTGCAAAATTGTTAAGTGCATTCTACACGTTAGCCAATGCCCTGGTGAAATGACACGGGCAAACATGTCGTTAATTCAAAAGCCAGATAAAGATAAGTCTATGGACATCAAATATTAACAAGCAGTAAAGGTTTTAAAACTAGCCATACCTGACCTCTCTAGCTGCTTGTACTGTGAGGTAATTCATTCTCAAAGATCCTTAAGGACAACATAAAATACTAGCAGAGTTCCACCCAAAAAAAAAAGTTCCACTTTAAGCACTCCTCACTCCTTTCTATGCCACATTTGGCATGTCCTTTTTTGGGGGGGGGGGGGGGGTACCTAGTTTTGACAGGTACCCGCTCCCACTTCCCCACTTCGGCTGCCTAGGCGACTCAAGCAGAAGTTTTCCTCTCCCACTCCCTCTCTGCAATCTTCTGGGACACGTCACAGGTCTCAGAAGATTGCCTGGCCATTAAGGAATCACAGCGCAACTTGTGCATGCCCAGTGCGCACCCTGCTTTGAAGCTGCAAGTTGTCACAGTCGGGTGATCACACTTGTAATGTCGGTGCCAGGGAGAGGCGAGGGAGAGAACCGAGGGTTTGGGCAGCCGCATGGCTGGATCGTAGGACAGGTGTGTGTTTATTAAAAGTCAGCAGCTTTTTTGTAGCTGCTGACTTTTAATAAACACAAAAACCACTGGAACTTGTCTTTTAATCAGTGTTTAATAACTTAGAAACATCTGCTGTGTGTTTCCATTGGACAGCTTGCAGCCTGCCAAGATTCTGTGCTCCATAGAAAGCAATAGAAAAGGAGCTGAGATTTCACTGCTTCTGTCGTGAACATTTAAAAATGAATTACAGAGGTGAATGAGGGCTTGTTTTAAAGTGTTTTACAGCTTGAGCAGAATATGTTAATACCATAGGGTACATAGTCAGGGTACAGGTTTACTTTTGCATATAATAAGAAGAAGAAAACTGCACTATTGCCTACAATTACCTAAGCTGCAACTCAAAATGTTATACAACACCAAACAGAAATAAAAAGGAATACACTCACAATGTAAATGGATAGTATACCACAACAGGTGAAATTGTGATTTAAAAAATATAAATGAGAAAATTCCCTTGATATGGGTACACTGCCACAATAATAAGCACCAATGTACCAATGGAAAGCCTTCAGTGAAAAAGAACAGCAATATCCAAAAAGTATAATAACAGTATAAATGAAATAAATATTAACACCTAAATAATTGATGACAGTAAACGAATACTGAACTATCTCGAGGACTGAACAGCTAGATATTGCTAAATAGCCAAGTCCATGTGTGATGATGGTGACCAAAAAACCAAACATATATCAAAAAATTTAATCCAAAAACAAGAATATAGTCCATGCAAGGTGACTGGTGACTCTTCTACGGTGACATGAACAAGACACCCCCAGAAACCGTGAAAGATAAAATTGCCTTCACCACGGCAAACAATGCCACACTGAGCAGATGGCTATTACCCCAGCCCGGGATCTCTGTGGCATACACTGAACTCCTCGGTCTCAGCAGGGATGGACCTCACACAGGTCAGGTTAGGCACGGTAATTTAATCCCCATAGAACAATAAAGGCTCATATAGTGTAAAACCTTCACATTTATTTCACATATCACAAGAGGAATGGACACTTACAGTTAGCAGATAAGATACAGCATAAAAATTGATCGAGCCGGCCGGCCTTGAATAAAGCCCGTTGCTTCCGGGACTAATCGTATTGCGTTGACGTCAGTGCGTCGCTGCTGTTCTTTTTTACTGAAGGTTTTCCATTGGTAAATCGGTGCTTATTATTGTGGCAGTGTACCCATATCAAGGAAATGTTTTCATTTATATTTTTTTAATCATAATTTCACCTGTTGTGGTATACTATCCGTTTACAATGTGAGTGTATGGAATATTGCCTCATAGATCAACCATTTAGCGCAGCTTCTTCTTCCTTTTTATTACTTTTGCATATATCATTACATCCTTAATAGCCCTAGACCAATACTTAAAAAAACAGTGTAATGTTATCCAATGTACCTTCAAGTTTTTTTTTTTTTGTATTGCTCAATGAACAGAACATTTAAATTTTTTTTAGAGAATAAGAGATATTGGAGATACGGGACTGTCAAAGGTACATAAACACAGACATGTGCACATATGATAAAAGATGATTATTTTATTAACATAAAAAATAAAAATATATATTATTATGACTTTGTGTACAGCAGTACAGATATCATGGTTCAAGGGTTATGCATACATTCCCAATTAGAACACAACATATTGTTATGCTGAGAGCACATAAGTCATGATACTTGTCCAATTGTTCTCGACATGTTTCGCCGGATAGGCTTCTTCAGGAGACAAGCATAAGGTACAAGTGAAAGTGGAAAAAGGTTTTTGAGGATATTTTCTTGTTCTAAGGTATGCATATAAGATAAAATATGGTTTAGTATATAGAAAGAACAAAATTGTTTATTTATAATTCAGCTGTATGAACATATAGTGATAATTACATCAAGCAGGGTCCCCGAGTATGTGTACGACCTCTTACCTCCAATATCAGAGAGTCTGCACATTCCCAGAGTACCAAAAGAGAGCTAAGACAGATCTGCAACAAAATGTCCTCCTAGTAAGTCCACACAGGGTTGTACCAGATGGCCTGAGCCAGGAAATGTGGCCGGAGACCCGTAGGGGGAGAGAAAAAGTCTTATAATTGTTGAATTCTAGTTGAAAACAGGCCTGTAGAGTACAAGAAGTACTTGTTAGGTATCTACATACAATTTATTACATATTAGCCAGAGTACAGGGAGGCAGCTTGATCAGGCCAAATATTTTATCAAACTAAACCTACCTCTCTGGCAACTCATGAAGAAAAATTCAGAGGGGGCTCGGGTATACCTTCAAATGAAGGGAGGAACCAGTTGTTGAATAGTGTCAAATAGTGACAGCATTAGTTCTGTGAGTGGATAAGGGAAAAGGAACTCCAGTGAGGTTACAGAAATCTAAATTCTTACCACTGTACCCCCCGTGATTGCGATCCCCCCTACCTTGTAGTGGAGTATATAAATCACGAGGGTATATGGTTCCGGTAATTCGTCTGCCAATGCAGATGGCCCCAAGTAGGGGACAAAATTGTACCGGCCAAATCCTGTAAGTTAGGTATGAGAATATATTGAAGTGAGTCTGTTAAAGAGATTTTTATAGGCACAGCAAACCCTCCATATCCCAAGGGTATAGTTTGTATATTTACCTATTGTTGTGGTTCACAGCGTTCCCCGAGCCTCCTAACTTCACCACAGTCTGACAACCCGTCAGGCTGGGTTTAAGTAGTCTCACCCCCCGTGGCGCCAATTGCGTGGCGTGTGACGTCACGCCGCGCTGACGTCACGCGGACGTTTGGCGGGAATTGGTGCAGCGTCTGACGCCCAGGAACCGGAAATCCTCCAGTCCGCGGAGCACTTCCGGTTCTTAGCTCAACTAAGGTCTCCCACGGACATCCTCTGCTGACAGTGGAAATGAGTCCACGTCAGAGAGGAGTCCGTGAGGGACCAGATGTACAGTGCCACAGCTAATGGGCATAGCCAGCGCCGTAAGGCAACCCCCGATCTGGGTGCATGGGAGGGAGTGATCCACCACCAGAATATAGTGGCGGGCAGAGCCCCGCCATGCATCCAGGAGAGTCCATACGGGTCTCCAAGGCCCGAGGCCCTAGGTCATGAGGGTCCCCCTGCATGTCGATGTTGTGTATACCTTGGGGATCAGAGTTGTTGCCGATCTGTCCAAAAAGAAAGAAAAAGGGGAAAGGGGGTAAAAGAAAGAGGAAAGGAAAAAAACATGAAAATAAAAAAGAAAATTAGGAAAAGCGTTTCATATACACATGTTCAATACAGAAATTATGCTTTTAATTATGACAATAGCATACATTTGAACAGCAGTGTGCCCCTCAATTGGGCCACTATGATTCCTTCTTTTAGTATAAATCATTTAAACAATACACAAATATATAAACAAAATTATATATAACTCTGCCCCTGCGCAGAGGGGAAGATTTAACCGACGAGCACACTCTGGGTCAGATCGGGCGAAACGAGCAGAGCCCCCCCAAGGAAAAATGAGCAAGGGGACCCCTACACACTCTGCAGAATCCCGATTCCAGACCTGAGCACAACCAAAGGGGGAAGAAAGGAGAAAGAGGGGGCGCACAGTTTGTAAACAGTGAAAGAGGTCAAACAAAGTTCAATCTCTTTTTGAAAAAACCCCCCATATATAAAGAGAAAAAGGGGGAGTTTTGTAATTAAAGAAAGGGTTTAAAGCTAATCCCCTCATTGAGTCCCGGATACCGGGTCGCTTTTAGCTGATAGATCCATCTGGTTTCAATTTGCAAAAGTTTCTTGTCTAGATCGCCCCCCCCGTTCTTGTTGGGGTAAGTGCTCAAGGCTATAGAAGCCAACATAGTCAAGATTAAATTTATGATATAAGCCTGCATGGCGACTAATAGGTGTCTCCATTTTGTGTTTGGAGATAAGGGATACATGGTCTCTTATGCGGCCGTCCCATAATTTCAGGTTGCGGATCCTTAACAGAAAAAGCCAGTTGATGAGTATTTGTACCCACATGTTAAGTGTCTATTTTCATATGTAAAAGATACTATAGAACTTTTAAAAAGCACGGATGGCCTACAGATACCCACAAATGCGTGGCTGGTGGCCATTGACATTGAGGCTCTCTATAACTCGATACCTCATAAAAAAGGTGTTGAGGTGATAGGGGAGTTTCTGATGGAAAGAGATATCGATTCATGGAAGTACAATGAGTTTGTGTTGGAGCTACTATTATGGCCTAAACGTGTTCGGGCACTAGGGTAAGAGGGAAATAGTAATCCCTCCAAGATGGGCACATATCTGCCGGGAAAGCCAGCTGATCGCTGGCGCCGGTGCAAGCCACACCTGTGGCTTGTTACCGACGTCACCGATTGGGGTGCTTATAATGACGGTGTGTTCACACCGTCAGTAGGCGCATGGAAGGGCCCAGATGCGGAACAAAGATTGGAATCTCAGCTACACGGTATGTGTCTTAGCCCCCAGGCTACTTGCTGCTATTTTTCTTTTTCTTCTTCTTTTTAAATAATCATTAGATCAACTAATTATAGGTACTTTTCCTTGCAGAACCTTTTCTAACAATCTTGGGTAACTAATCACTTTGCCTGTCTTAGCCCGTTGCTGGCTACAGACAATTATGGTTATACCATCCTAATAAACCCAACATTAACCTCATACCTGATAGCTGATTTCCATTGTTCCTGCATCTAAGCCTGGCTTGACAAAAACTTATGTAAGTTTTTATTTCGAAACACTTTAAACCATTAGCAACTCCACCCCTTTTCCCATTCCCCCACCCTTCACTCCCATCCCTCCCTGATCCGTCTCCATTCCCCCTTCCCCTCCCCCCCGTTCCATCCCTTCCTTCCCCCTCCCCTTTTTCCTCCCCTTTTTTCCCTCCCCAACCCCTTCCCCCTCTAACCAACCCCCCCCCCCCTCCCTTCACCACCTCCCTTGCCCTCCTCCCTCCCCCCCCCCCTTTTTTTCTCCTCCCCCCCCTCCTTTTTTCTCCCCTTTTTCCCCCTTTCCCCCCCCCCCTTTTTCCCCTCCCCCCCACCATTTTTTTTTTTTTTTTTTTTTTTTTTTCTTTTTTTTTTTTTTTTTTTTTTTTTTTTTTTTTTTTTTTTTTTTTTTTTTTTTTTTTTTTTTTTTTTTTTTTTTTTTTTCTTTTTTTTTTTTTTTTTTTCTCCTCCTCTTCCCCCCCCCATTCCCCTCACTTTGTTTCCCTCTCCCCACTACCCTCCTCCTCACCCTTACCTCACTTCCCTCCCCCTCTCTGTCCCCTGCCCCTTCACCCTACCCCCTCCCTTCCCCATAACCCCAACTTTCCCCCCCCCCTCTTTGGGGTGCCCTTTCCCCTCACATTATCCCCCCCCCATTCTCCTCTCTTTCTTGGGGCTCTTCACTCACATCTTCACCCTAATTAACCACACCGGGTGGTGGTGCTTCAATTATATTTCAATTATGTATCATTAATAATATATCTTCCCACATTGTCTTAGCCGATTCCATATTATTATACCCCCATATTCGCCGGGAAAGACACAATTGGACTCAATGGGATCTTGTCTCCATACGCACTGGTGAGCTGGTCCACCCTTTTCTTATTATTTTTTGATGTACTCTGCTGTTATTGTTTCTGTATTTCAATGCTGCTTGTAGACTATTTTTTAAAACCAATGTTTATTCTAGACTTCTCTCCTGAAGAAGCAGCCTAGGCTGCGAAACCGGTCGAGACATCCCCCTCCATATCCAAACAAAACGTCAAGGTTGCGGGCTAGGACCTGCTGTCATTTGCCGTTGTTTGAGAAGTGTATAGGAGGGGTAATCTGTTCTTTTTAATTGAAATGCTTATCGTGCATGTTCATGTATGTAATCATTTTCTGTATTAAAAACCTACTTTCTAATAATATTCTTACTTTAGTTTTTGTTTTTCTATTAGCTGTACCGAGATAGTCCAATTCCCCTTCCCCCCAAATTTCTTGTGGGTCACTGGCCTTTTGGACGCAGACTCAGCACCTGCGGTTCCTAGCCTCAAATGCCCCCTTGTTACTAACAAGTAGAACAAAGATAACTTTTCTCAAGCTGATGCTGTGAGGGTGGTTTACTAAAGTATTAGAGAATGTTCTCTCAAAAAAAGAGTGAAAATGCACTTCAATTACCGTATATACTCGAGTATAAGCCGAGTTTTTCAGCACATTTTTTTGTGCTGAAAGTGCCCCCCTTGGCTTATACTCGAGTCAAGCACTTTTCTGCAGCAGAAAATTACATTTTCCGACCCGACTTTGGGGCCCCGTATCTCGGAATCCCAAATTTGGTATGCCAACTCAGTGGACCTAGTACTACAACATATGCAAAGATGGGGTTCCTAGCTCTAAGTTGACCTGAGATACGGGGCCCCAAGTCGGTTCGGAAAATGTCATTCTCTGCTGCAGAAAAGTGCTTGACATTTTCCAACCCGATATCTTGGGAATACTTGGTGCTAGGAACCCCAAATTGGTATTCAAACCCAGGGGAACTAGCACTACAACATTTTCAAAGTTGGGGTTCCTAGCACTAAGTGACCCCGAGATACAGGGCCCCAAATTCGGTCAACTGTGTCCATCTGCAACAATGTCATTTCGGGACCCTTTGGGTCCAGAGACCCCAAATTGGCTGCAGCTAGGGGGCATCTAGGAACCCTTAACTACCAAGTTTGAAGTTTGGGGGACCTATGGCTGCAAATGGGCACAGTGGGGCATGCAGATGGGCACAGTGAGGCTGCAAATGGGCATTGTTGACCCTCTTTTCCTCTTACAGTAGCTGCGCATTTCTCACCCTAGGCTTATACTCGAGTCAATACGTTTTCCCAGTTGTTTGTGGTAAAATTAGGTGCCCCGGCTTATATTCGGGTCGGCTTATACTCGAGTAATACGGTATTCAATTTTGTTAAAAGCAAAGTCTTGTTCATTATTTTAATTATATATTAAAAAATATATATATATATTTTTTCTTCCGCACATGACTGGAAAAGTAATATGAATCTTCATTCCTTTTGGAGTAAACATCATCAACCCCTTTAGTAGATCAGCCTCTTTGTCTTCGGAGTTTCAGTGTTTTCATTCCATGGGCAAGAATGGCCAAGAAATGTAAGGCCATTTAATAGTACCAAGCGCTCCCTATGGTGCACCATGTAACCCACATTATAATATTTTAGGTTCACAAAATACAAAGGGTTATGTAAATGGACAAGGGGAAAGGAGGGCTAGACAGACAACTGTAAGGCCTGTGGTTATATGAGCTGCAGCTCCGCTAGCTGAAGTGTTTGAAGTATAGCACTGGTTGTACTTTCCGGCCCCTATTAAGCTATGATTTTTCTAGAGAAAAGCAGTGATCCACGCCTAGGATAACCATTTAATGATGTAACTTGTTTGTATTCAGCACCAATAAAGGAAAAACAACAATTTTTCTGCAGTTTAGCTTTAAGTCTTTAAAACTGATACTAATGCTATGTGGAGCAGTATTCTTACACACTGCCTTTTCCTTGTTGCATGCTATTTATATTGCCAATCTTTCTGTTTGCCCTCTTCATAATGTAAAGTGCTTTGTAACATAAAGTGGAAATCCATGCAAAATCTAAAATCTCTGCATCTATAGATACCAGAGATCTAACACTAACCTCTCTATCCCTATAAAGAAAAAATGAGTATACAAACCTTTTTGGAAGCCGATCTGACCCGCTCTGACTAGATCCGATGCTGAGCTGTCAGCAGCGGCTTCGCTGTGTTCAGGTGCAGAGGACATGGAGGACAACAGAAGCCCATAGTAAGTCTATAGGTGATGTCACTTCCCATTCATTTCACAGCCGCTGTCCTCAGTTTTTTTCTGTAGAGCTTCTGCCGCTGGAGATCGGGTCGGAGCAGGTCAGATCGGCTTCCAAAAAGGTATGTATATTCATCTCTTTTTTACAGGGATAGAAAGGTTAGTGTTAGATCCCTGGTGTCTATAAATGCAGGGATTTTAGATTTTGCGTGAACTTCCTCTTTAATGATTATTTTGTATGATGTTTATCATTTGTCCTTCTTAAATTTTGCCTACCAGATCATGAAAAAACACAACAGTATGAAGTACACAAATAAACAAATTACAGTGCGATATAACGCATCTCTGAATATGAATGAGTAATTCAGCAAACACACACAAAAGACCATTCGTTCGTTAATTATGTATCAAATTATATGAGACAAAGCTTATAGAAATTAAGAACATTTCTGAATTACTTAATATTTCCTGTAATGAACAGTGGAAAGGACTTTTAATTTAGTTGAATATATTGATGGTTTGTGCAATAAACAAGGAATTACCTTATGTCAAAATAACAATACTGTTTTAATTTGAAATGTACTGCAGTGAATTTTTAGCATCAGATAAATGTTTTCACTCTAAATCTGTTTTTCACATGCAGATGATCCAATACAATTACTGTTTGCCAATAGTACCACAGTTAATATTTAGTATTTTCAAGCACTGATGAAATACTAAGTAGTCTGGCACTGGCTTGGAAAAGATAAAGGAAAATTTAAGTGCTATGAATATGAAAGAGTTTGGACTGTAAACATAATTCTTTTTAGGTTCTTCCACTAATGTCTGTTATATCTGATAGTGGCGCCTCACTAATGTATCTACATGCATTTTTAAAACTACAATATCCCGTTTGTCTCTGTTTGTAGCAGAAAAACAGATGCAGATCATATTATATAGGGAGTGCAGGATATGTAAGTGCATTGCAACTGTATTCTCTTGCATTATCATAGCTTATTAATTATACCTCTCTTTTTTTTAATAAAACAGGAAGGAGGAGATGGTTTGACATTTTTAATTACATAAGGGGATTCCCCAGAGGCCAAGACTTTTTTAGGATAGTGGATATGGTATTGCGTCTGTGAGTTTATGACCGAGGGGAGATAGCCACTGATGAGGAATAGGTCACTATATGGTTATAATGTTTTTGGAAAAAATGGGACCTAATGTATTATTGTCCAGTTGATAGGTATCAGTACCTTGGTTATGCATGTTCTTATGTAAGATGTCTTCCTTGTTTTCTTCCAAAATAAAAAAGAATAAATATATAAAAAAAATAAAAAAAGTGATTCAGTGTAGCATGCACCAGAAAATGCAAGAGCAGGACTTATGTGTCATTGCAAATCTGTTAAAAATACAGCAAATTGCGGGGGCATGGCCAAGTGCAGCATGCAGTAGGACGTGTTTCCTGGCAGCTCCGCCATAGATCCTTTAAAATCCTCCTGCTTGCACCGGCATCCTACCTTGTACCTGCTGAGGGGACACCTATCCTGTTGCCGCCACATCTCAGCTTCCTCCCCCAGGATCCATTTAATTTCTGGAATGTCCAGAAGAGGACAAAAGTACAGCAAATTAGACAATATCACCAGCGCTAGGGTACTACAGATGCAGCAGCTATATATCAACACCCCTTGGGATTTTTGTGTAAGGTTATCTGTTTCAGCCCCTCTTTCCCTTTGCTCGAGCTGGACTCTGGTGGTCAATGGAAAAACTCTCTGTCCGGACGGGTAATCATAGACACCATACAGAGTATATGGTTGATCAAGAATACGGTGGTTTATTCCCTTTTTACAGAATATATGTGGTTACAAAGAAAAGGCATTGTAGGGAAAGTCCCATGAACAACCAATCACGTTCAAGCATTCATGTTATACAATTAATACTGATCTTGCAAAATATTCATAGTATTTCTGCCCAGAGAGAGACTCATCATCACAATTTGTCACATTGTCACAAATCTAAGACTTTAACCTTATCACATTGGCCGCTGTGGTCAAATGTCATTTAGCAAGCAGTATGTTCCTGACATGTTATATCTAAAAAGGCGTATCCTGTCTCACACCTCAGCTCTTCTGCGCAAGCTAGCTTGAGATAAAAGAAAAGAGAACTTCTTGCAGAAAAACTTTTACAAAGTTAAAAATTAAAGGGTAACTCTACATTCCCTTGCAATAACCTTAAAGAGTGATCCCACATTTCCTTACAATACCTCCTTTGATTATAGGAGACTAAAAGTCTCCCATTGATCACCCACTGTACCACTTATGTTCTGAGTAGAACATGGTCATGGCTGTTTCAGACTTATCAATTGGGTTCTTTAATTTTGCTACTTTACTTATCAGACAGAACACCAATTTGATTGTCACATAAATGGCAAGACCTAAAAAAGGAAAACTGTCCAAGTGGTGCATTTTCTTGGCTCATGGGAAAAGTTCATGGCAAGAATGGTTCGGGCGGCTAAGGGGTTTTGTGGGAGGGGGCAGGGGGCAATAGTGGCTAAGTCTCTTCTTGTACAGTTATTGGAGGGGGCTCCTCTATTTCCTTTCCTGACTCTGTCATCGGTGGGCTCTTTTTCAACCTTGATGCATGGATCCATTGCGGGCTTTGATCCGTCAGTATTGCTGTCCTGGAGACCTTGAGGACTTCAAATGGACCTTGGAAGACAGGGCCTGGTTGTTTGCGGACTGCAAGTTGTTTGATCAGTACCTTATCCCCCGGGACAAAAGGATGTGTTGGTTCTGTGGAAAGAGGAGGAAAGGTGACAGCAACCTTATCATTAGTTTCAGCAAGGCTACTTACCAGATATTTCACATGCTCTTCCTGTAAGGAATATAAGTTAGATTCCTCGCCTATCTTAGGGGCTCTTTGAGCGGGTTTTCCCATGAGAATCCCAAAGGGGGAAGTCCTGTCCTAGCATGGGGGCTAATCTCACAAATTCCTTGGTAAGTTTCGCTGTAAAAGCAGGCCCTTGGTCAGAATGGGCCCAAGGGCGCTGGTAAGTGTCCATGAAGGCCATACTTCGGTCCCTGAACATTATTCTGGGCACAAGTTAGGCAGGAATCAATTAGTTGTTCAATCAATAGGTGAGTGGAAAACAATTGGAGGGTTGGTTCTTTGATTGCCTCCTCAGCAGCAATTTTGGCTGCTCTGTCTGCTAAGTTGTTTCCCTTAGTAGCATCAGATTTGTCATAGGAATTAACTTTTTAATTTAATGACATTAATTTTTGAGGGTAAATGAAGTGCACTTAATAGTTCCTCTACCCAGGCTTGATTTGAGATTTGCTTATTATCTGCTGTCTTGAACCTGCGGGACTGCCAGATCACACCGTAGTCGTGTACAACGCCGAAAGCATATCTACTGTCAGTGTAAATGTTTACTTTCTGTTCTTTGAATAACTGACAGGCCCGAGTCATGGCATAGAGCTCTGCCTGCTGAGCTGAAGTGGCTGCTAGTGGTTTTGCTTCTAATATTACGTCTGGTAAAGTCACTACAGCATAACCAGTTTTGTAAGTATCATCGCTTGGTCTAGAACAGCTTTCGTCAACAAAAACATTTATGTAGTCGGGCTCAGAGTTGGGTTGGTCAGTGAGGTCAGGTCTTGGTGAGATGGAATGTAGCAGTTGTGCGGAGCAATCATGCTCTACTGGGATTTCTACTGATGGGAGTCTGAGCAATGCATGTAGTAGTCTGACTGCAGGGGTTGTTTCAGAACAAGATTTGACAGTGAGACCGTGTGTGTTGAGGAGGATGATCTCATAGCCACTGGAGCGTTGTGCTGTCATGTGCTGTGTAGAAATGTTTTGTAAAAGGTGCACTACAGTATGTGTTGTATACAATGTAGTATCAGTTCCTAAAGTGATCTTGGATGCTTCTTTTACTGCCATAGCACAGGCAGCAACAGCTTGTAGGCAAGCTGGCATTCCTTGTACCTGAACTGGGAGTTTTTTGGATAGATACGCCACGGGTTGGTAGTGGGTGCTGTGCACTTGGGCCAGCAGTAGAGTTGCAGTAGAGGGGCGCAAGATTGAATCATAAAAAAAACAATCTGGGATCCACTGCCTGCAGTAGACAATAGAGCCAAGAAAAGAAAGGAGCACTGCCTTATCTTTGGGTGGGCCGAGACAGGTCAGAGTCTTGACTCTTTCAGGGGACACTTGCCTGGTCCCGCCTGAGATAATACATCCTAGGTATTCCACCCTCTCCCTGCACCACTGGATCTCTTTGTGAGATGCCAAGTGACCCTTAAGAGATAAGTGAGTCATCAGGCTTTCAGAGTCTTCTGCACACTGTGCCCGCTCTCACTACATAACAGTAGGTCATCTACATATTGCAGGAGTACTGATCCCTGTGGGGGCACCCAGTCATCCAGGGTTATTTTTAACACCATGGAAAATGCTGCAGGACTGTCCATAAATCCCTGAGGAAGATGGGCCCAAGTCAGTTGGCCCGATCCCCAGGCAAAGGCAAAGATCTTTTGGAAATCCTTGTGAACATCAATGCTAAAGAAAGCATTGGACGAGTCTAGTACCGTATATACAGTGGAGGAAGCAGGGATGTTTATAAAAATTCCCGTGATGTCTGAGACTAGTGGTGGAAGTGGTTGAATACATTTGTTCACCCCCCTTAAATCCTGTACTAGCCTCCACTCGCCACTGGCTTTCTTTACTGGATTGATGGGTGTATTCCAGGGACTGATAATGGGTTTAGAATGCCTTTCTGCAAGTATGTGGTGATCTGTGGTCCTATACCCAGTACTTTGTCAGCATGAAGGTGGTACTGTTTCTGAAAAAAATGGTATGATGTTTGGTTTGAAAGTAGGGACATAGGGAGTACATTTGACATGTCCTATGTCTGTCTTGGACTTTGCCCATATCGGGTGAGTCTCTAATGGCGCCGGTATGGTCATAAAGTAAAACGTCAAATCTTTTCTTTTTGGCATAGTCAAGTCACATCTTGCTGATTTGGCAGTCATCCCCCCCAATGAAGACATGAGATCCCTTCCCATTAGACATAAGGGACAGTCAGTGAGGATGGCAAAGGTTTGTCTGGTTAAGGGTTTATCCTGCAAATCTGACACTTGTAGTGGTTTGGTTATTTTGTGTGTGACATATGTCCCATTTATTCCCATTGAGAAGCCCTTGGTACAATGGCGGGGGGCGCTAAACGCAGATACCCCTCTGAATCTTCCATGTTTGAGTCATTGGGTTGGACAGGGGCAGAAGCGAATGTCAGTTTTTTAGGGGTCTTCCCGATCGGTTGCACCCGATGCTTTTCATCACTCTGACGTTATCAAGTGCCACTGTTCAAATAGCACTTTTGCATTCCAAGAACCACTTTTAGTGATTGTTCTATTGGCACATGGACACTTGATTGGACTTTTAGGCCGGGTTTACACCTATGCGAATTGGATGCGGGTTTCCCCGCATCCAAAACGCATAGCAGGAGAATGTGACCAGCTATCTATGGAGCCGGTTCACGTGTCTCCAGGGTGACTGTGGCGCGCACTGCACAGTAATGCTGTGCGTCTTTGCCTCCGTTTCAGGGCTGAATTCAGGCAAAGATTCTGCCCTGATTCGTCCCTGAAATGGAGAACAGGTTTAGGTGTGAACCAAGCCTGAGATCACACATGCACTAAATTGTTTTTTATTTTTATTTATTTATTTATTTGCCTTTACATGTACTGCTCCAGTTCCCTGAGTATCCCATATAAACACCAGCTTATACTGCCCATAAATGGATTTAAATTCGGGAGGTTCAGCAGTGACAGACCAAATATTGATCCATGTATGAACACTGTGGTTGTACAGAAGACTTGTGTACAACCGCCCTGCTGGAAAATTTCCCCTTGATAAGCAATGCAGTGCCTGCAGCACTGATTAGTGTATTCTGATGGCGGGAAAGTTTCCCTGCTGTCAAATACAATGACACAGTGGGAGAATTCCCCTAAATACCTTAAAGGTGTGGATGATGGAATTGGAGTTGTTTTTTTCATTCAACCCATCTATGGCCAGCTTTACTGAAAGAGTTGGCTAAGACATTCAACGCCCTTTCTCCCCCTTTTCCCACATTATTACTTCTGCCTGGCAAAGGTAATTTTCACTACTTGTGAAATGGGGAAAGTGTCTATTCAAAGACACTTTTTGCAAGTTTACTCTATGTGGTCCATTTTGAAAACAGCGGTATAGCCGTGCCTTACACACATGTTGCTTTGTGTTTCAATGTCAATGCGAGGCATTTTTCCTTACATCAATGCCTTTATTCCAAATGTGAATTTGTGGAAGTAAGTGACAACTTGGAGACCAGGAATAGTGGTTGTGATGTAATATTACCCTACAGATTCTCTGTATGTACATTTAATTACCTGATTGTCCTGGAAAAAACTTATGCCATAAGAGTGTTCCTTGTCATTTAACTGTTTATTTTTTAAATAAACATTTTACACTATGAGAAGGCTCTTTCCTATTTCCTCAGCATTGCATACCTACACAATAGCAAAAGAACATGCTTATTTGTCAATAGAATATTCATTAATAGAGAGTACAAGACCACATAGGGGAGCAAGTTTGATTTAACATAGAAGAGATTACCTAAAATAATAGATATTATATTATTTATATTAATATCCATAGTACCTATGTTACATAGCAGATTGCCTGTAAACAGGTGGTCATTCTAAAGCAGTGAATTCCAGTCTATTAAGAGGTGGGATAGCACCTAAAATACTAAGTTGTACACATTGGTGAATTTATTTACTATTTCGGAATGCACATATAGGTACAGACTATTGTTGTTATTTTTTTTTTTTTATTATGTGTTTCATTTCTTACTAATAGATAACCTTATCTAATACTTTCACTTAAATCAAAAGTAGGGATATCATTGTGGTTAGGCTTAAAAATGAAACCCTTAGCGTTTACAGCATTATACTTTTGGGGGAATATATTTCAAACATTCAGTTTTTCCGCTAATTTGCTTTTTTTTCTGTCTTTTTTAATTACATTCCTTATCTTAAATGATTGCAATTTTACTATCCCCAAACTTCATGCAAGAAAGTACCTTACCATTGCTTAAAGCCGACTTGTAGTCATTTTTTCAAATTTCCATCTATTAAATTTTATGCCCTTGTTGTTTTAAATTTGGATAGTAAAACATTTTTCTCTGCCAATAAATATCTTATACAGCCCACTTCCTGTTTCTTTTCTGGTAAAAAGTCTAGGCTTATGGCATCATGTACAGCTCTCTCTCACTCTTGTGAGAGTTTGCCAGGAAGGGAGGGGGGATGAGTCATAAGAGGGCCAATGAGAGCTGCAGAGCTGGAGGTGTGCCTCTGTGTAAATCCAGGAAGTCATCAGGCAGCCGCTTCAGCTGCCCACAGTTATAATGGTTGCAGCCAGACTCAGTGGAAGGAGAATTCTGCAGCATATTTGGCAAGTATAGAATCACAGTATATATAAAATAATATGCAAAAGTGGTTGGAGGGAAGCTTCAGAATGGTACAGATGTTCTTATTACAAATTATGTGAGCAGACTGCAGTTCCTCTTTAAACTTTACTATTTAGCCATATAAGTATGCCCTTATTCCCAGAAATGTTGTTTCTGTGGATAATGTACTTGCTGCAGTATTTATTAATGTGCTTTTAAAACATTCTCATTTTTTCTCATTTGATTTTATTGTGTTAATAAACTAAAAGCCTGTGCGTCTCTGAATTATTTAATATTTTCTTTCTATAGCCATCTACCATGATAGTATCCAATGGCTTATGGTGGATGATAGTATTCTTTCACAATCATCCCATCTATGTCATTAGCAGTTATGTGTTAAATCTATGAAAGCATTTTGTTAACAGAGTATATGTAAGAAATATTAAAAAAGTTTTAGAATACTTTTCTATGAAAAATATATACATTTTTATTAGCAACTTAACTTATTACAGCTTTAAATTAAACCATGTTATGAGTGTTTAGATTTAAACTGTTAAAAAGATCTTTTAATTTTAAACAGATTAAATTAATGGTAATAATGGTATAAATAGTCAAGTTCCATTTTAAAAACATATGGCAGCTTTGAAATTATTATTTTTTTACTTCATCAGGCTATTAATTCTGTGTGTCTGTGGTGATAAACCCACAAAATCCTGGATAATCCTATAAGAATTCAGATGGCGCTGGCAACATCTATAAATACATTTAAAACTGTCAAAAGCCATTATCATCTGGACACAATTGTAGCTCTTTTGTAAATGCTATTATAATATAATATGCACGCTGGGAAATGATTTTTAGTTTTTAGGGGATGCACTTTTATACATTTTTTAACACTAGCTGTGAATAGAAAGTTCATTGAAATTTACACAGGAATCCATACACTTTAAAATTCACTCAGTCATAGATTCACCTGATTTGAGTGTAATCCATTCACAGCATAAAAAAACGCTGCAAATTGCATATGATCCCGACATGGATGTTTAGTGATTTAAAAGAGTATAGCAGGAGTAAGTGCTCTTTTTCCGAGTTCCCACATATATCTTCATGTTGAAATGTCTGGTTGAATATATTTTAGGGGAAAATATGTGTTTTATTAAAATGGGTGAGGTCATCACTAATTAGCTTTTTTTTCATATTGGTGTGATGGCCAAGGGACAGATCCAATGTGGTGCAGACTCTAATGTTGGCAAGGCCTTTGTTAACAGGGAGCTTGACCGCCATCTCCTAATGGGGCCGCTTTTTTTGCTTCTCCTGCAAACTAACCACCTCTCTTGACAGTTTCTACAAGGGAGTCATCTTCTTTTTTCTTTTCTCTTTAAGTTCTGTGTTATGAGGGAGAGTTATCTACATATGTATCTTATTTGTGCATGTTGTAAGTACTCTGTGTGAATATTTTCTGAATGAATTTTGTATTTTTTCTATATAGATATTGCATGTATTCTTTGGTGCTATATTTAAAGTCCCACTCTAAACATTCTTACTAGTTACATTTTTTTATATACTGATAATAATGAATAGTATATTACTAACATACATGTCTATCTTTTGAAATCACTTATAGGTACAAAACTAATTTTAAAGTTCACACGAGTTACAATATTAACTACTCCTTTAGCCCGACATTCATATTATCAGTGAGTCTGCTTATTATTGGCTAAAAACAAGGCCTCTTGCACAGTTCCCATCTGAGCCCCCATGAAGATTGGCACAGCGACTGCAGGGTGCAGTGGAAGAGCACAGGTGCTAGGAAGCTGGAACCAAAGACTTGAACTTGGAAGCACTGCTGTCAAGTAAGAAGAATAACAGTGGTTAGGGCTCCCAGAATACACCAAGTCCAATAGAGATCAGAGCCAGGTCACAAGCCGAATTTGGTAACAGTTCAGAAGGAAGGCTCAAAAATTGTGAGCAGGATCAGGGTCAGAGATGAGCAGAGGTTGGCAACATGCAGGCAGCGGGGTACAGAATCAATAGGCAAAATCTTGGTCAAGAGTCCAGCCCGAGGTTGGTAAAAAAAGGAAGGCAGCAAAGATAAAAAGCAAGGATTATCCAGAAGCAGGTTAGATGAAGTGGGGACAATAACAAGGTCAAGCAGGTTCACGATCAGGGATAGCAGGAACATAACTGGGTTGTAAACCCTCAAGGTTTTTCACCTTAAAGGGGTTGTAAACCCTCGTGTTTTTTCACCTTAATGCCCAGCCCAGCCCCCCAGTTTTACCTACCTGAGCCCCTTCATTTCTTTGACGGGGATGTGCTGTCCCTCTCTCCACGGGGGTTCCGGCTCTTGATTGGATAGATTGATAGCAGCGCCACCATTGGCTCCCAATGCTGCCAATCAAATCCAATGATGTGGGCGCCGGGGGCGGGGTCGAGTTCGGCATTTGTGTCTGTGGACACAAATGCTGGACTCAGGAGCGTGCCCGCAAGGTAAACTCCTCGGGAGAGTGCTTCTCCTAGGGGGTTATCTGATGTGGGGAGGAGCCGTGAGAGCCGCCAGGGGATCCCCAGAATAAGATGTTCGGGACCACTCTGTGCAAAATGAGCTGCACAGTGGAGGTAAGTATGATATGTTTGTTATTTAAAAAAAAAACAATCCTTTACAATCACTTTAATTCATTCTTTGCATTAAGGTTAAAACCCTTCTATAGTACAGCAGCCCCCCAGAGCCCCCCTTTTACTTACCTGAACCCGGTCTTTCCAGCAACGGGGGTGAGCACAGCAGCTCCAGTCCTCATTGGATAGATTGATCCAGCAGGATCCATTGTAAAAATGTAACATGTAAATCCATGTAAAAATCCAACATGCTCGTTGTACCCAAGTTGATCAATAAATCGACTTGGGTACAATCAGCCTGCCCATAAATGTTTTGTACTATACATTATACATTGCCAGCTTAATTCCAATAGATGTGTGATTGCCCATTAAAGTTACAATTATACTTTACGATTACACTAGTTTCCTAAAATATTTTAATCAAGTTATTCATACATATCCAATTCAATTCCAGTAATTATTATTAAAAAGACACATTTCTGAGTATAATTCATAATAAACAGAAAATTCCTAGGAACAGTATTTGCATGAAATTAGTACAATGGTGCCACAATATTCTGCTCAGCAGTGTAGCCTTGATACTCTGCAGAGATAATCTATTATTTTCTCTACTTTATTTGCTAAGCTCGCATTGAATTCCTTATTAAGAAATAAGTTACTATGCAAGGAAACTAATTAAGCATTGTATGCAAGTATATATTTAAGATGCCATTTGGAAGTTAAATTGCAATAAGATTTGTTGTAAACAGAAACCATTTGGCAGTAGGATGCCTTTTAGTACTACAAAATCTGCCAAGAATTATTTGCTTATCTACAGATTTTATGGGGACAACAGTATGCAAACAATATTTTATTGTTACTGAAAATGTAAAATGTTTGTATTTTCTTTTCATCACAATAAAGTATGTGTAAATTAATTCTGCATTGTATATTATATGCTGAATATTAAATAGCAGCGGTAACACAGTTAATAGCTTTTTTTTTTATATACCTACTGTATTTATCTTAACAACATTGTATACTGTTTACCGAGTCAATGCGCTTGGTCTGACACTCTTCATATCTCCATTGAGATGGATTGTAAATTATACATCATTGGCAGGGACATTTTTTATTTTCAATTAAACAGACCCTAGTCTTCCAGTTCCTCAAATTTCCTCAAATAACTTAAGAAATCAGTTATTGAGGAATCAAATGCAGGTTTGCCAATATCTGGTTGATTTCTTGCCATTTTAGACAAAAGGTTACATAAGTGAAGTCTAATAGCCTAAGTTATCCACAAAGTGTTATCCATACACTCCACGAAGTCAGCACCTCCAGTCGTGTCAGAACCAATCACCAAGCCTCTTAGCTGAAAATATAAAAAAAAGGGTCAAATAGCGATTTACAAAAACTAGAGCATGCAAAATCTGGTACAGCTGTGCATAGAAACCAATCAGCTTCCAGATTTTTTGGTCAAAGCTTAATTAAACAAGCTGAAGTTAGAAGCTAACTGGCTACCATACAAAGTTGTACCAGATTCTGTGTGCACCAGTTTTAGTAAATCAACCCCATTGTCAAATCTGCCAGCCAGGTCCTAGCACCACTGATGACTAATCATCAATTACTAAGAAAACCTGAGCGCTGACCTCTGAGATGATTCAGGTCAATGGGAGGATGATGGATGATGTGATGCCTGTCCTTTTGCAGTTTATAGTACATCCATGTGTCCTCGGCCTTGTCTGATCAGTTAAGAGTCAGGTGAGTCCTGTGTCATGTGAGTGTGGATAACACTTTGAAGTGGTCAAGCTGAATAATTTACTCTGGAAGAATAAAGATATTGGTTTATGGACACTGTTTCTCAAATATTTTGATATAGTGGACTAAAGACTGGTCATCAGTTATAGATTGGTCTGTGTATAGGGTATTTGTACTTGATGTGTTGTTTATTTTCTTATATGCAATTTAATTTAATTGAATGCCTGTGTGTTATGGATCATAGATTATCCTGTGTATGGGCAATTGGTATTTTCCACATTGTTAATATAATATTTATTTATTTGGGTTATTTTGATCAATTACACACTGTATTGGTATAGTGCTATACTTTTTGTATTTTCAGTTAAGAGATGTGAAAAAGTATGCTGAGTGTGCTGGTGGTAAGACCAGTTCTTCAAATTTCCTAACTTCCCAGTAGTGATAGGGAAATCTCAATACCTATTCAAACATGGAATTCTCTCTGCATAATGGAGATCTGTTCAATTAATGAAATGTTAAAGGGGTTCATTGTATTATACATTTTAATAGATAGAAAGCTGCACCATCCATGTTAAATTGAGTATTGGTTATCTCATTGGTTGTAGTCTACATACTCAATAACTAAGAAACAGACTTTCAGGTGAACAAAAAAGGTGACCAAAAACCCTATGCAATTTTTTTCTTCTGCTAAATTTATTGGAATTATCCACCCAACATAATAGATTTCTCAATTTCTAATGCACTGAATTTATCAAAATTGACGTGTTACTGTTTCCCGCCACCATCTAAGTAATATTGGTTTTGGTGTAGTTGCTCTATACATGAATCAAAATAAAAAAATAACAGAAGGTAAAGAAGAATAATTTATATACTTTGCCTGAAAATTTACCAAGCAAGTCTTATACAATAAAAAGTGTCCTAACGTGTAAAATGAACATGTTGGGGGCATGGGATGTGAGCTGCATATCATTTGAGCTCCTTTTCTGGCCATCACATCCTGTACACCATCCTGTTGACATAGATCATCATTACTCTGCCTCACTGCACTGTGAGTGTCCCTAGATCTATTTCAGCTGCCTGCCATGGATAAAATCAGGCAAGCAGCCTCCAAAGCTGTGAGGGAGAAGCTGGCCACAAAGGAGACATATAATGGTGGCAGGCTCCAGATCCACAAGATGTGCAGTTCCAAGACCCTGAGAGTAGACATGTGCAATTCGTTTAGTTTTTCGTTTTTTTGTTCGTTATTTTCGTTCGTTAGTTTTCACACGATGAGTCTCCTCATACTTATCCGATTAACGAATCATTCGAATCGAACAAATCCGAAAAACAAGAAAATCCGAAAAAAACAAATTAGAAACAACGAATGTACGAATAAAACGAACGAAAAAATTCATACCTTTCGTAACTTTTTTTTTTTTTTTAATTGGTAATTTTCCGTGTCCCTTACAATGGTGCTGCTAAACGTACTTCGAATGGATTGAACAAAAAAATTCGTACATTCGGACCTTTTTTTTCGATTCGTAACTTTTTTTTTTCTAAAGAACAAAAAAATTCGTACATTCATAACTTTTTTTCGATTCGTAAATGTTTTTTTTTCGATTCGTAACATGTAATAATAGCATACACATTACATAAAAAATTATGAATTATGCTCCGATTACGAATCTACGAATGTTACGAATGTTACGAATGTACGAATAAATACGAATGCGTCCAAAAATTAAACTAACGAAAAAACGAATCAACGAAAAAATAACTCTTACGAATCGTTATGAATATGAACACCGACTACTTACGAATGTACGAATCGTTACGAATCCGAACACCGACGACTAACGTATGTACGAATCATTACGAATCAACGAAAACGAAAAAAACGAAACGAAAAAAACGATTTTTTTTCAAAAACGAAACGAAAAAAAAAGAATTTTTTTGTTGTGCACATGTCTAAATGTCAGGCTTCTCTGATGATCCAGATAGACACTGTCAGAATAGATTTATGATGCCTTAAGCATGTTATGCAGAAAATGGGACACAAAATATCTAATGCTGAAAAGGGAATTAGCAATCATAAGGGCACTGCTACATTTCCATGCTGTTCAAAGAGATCTGGAGTAATCTGGAGAATTGTCTCTGCAGGAATAATCTCAGATTCCTGAGGTTTCAAAAGAGGTCAAAAATCCTAAGGATTCACTGGAAAAATCAGCCTGGATTCTTGGTAAGCTTCAATACAATAATAACACCTTTGACATTTTTCATGACTTTTCTGCTTCTGCGCAAACAAATGCTGCATCTATTAATGTTAAAGAAAAATATTTCAGAGAAAGTAATATTGTCTACTCTACAGCATGCTCTATCCTGAAAAATTGTGCATGGTCTTTAATAATAAAGTGTAGTTTTTTTAACTCTTGCCGAGACCAGCTTGTCTCAGCTAACATACACTATCTTTGACATATGGCACACATATGGCAACCTGTAACTATTGCCATAGCTAACATTAAACCACAAACCACAGCGCAAACAGTACCAAATTAAAGTACAAATTCCTAGAGTGCAGATGCTGTGCATACACCATAACCTTTGAATATCAATAACATATAAATCATAAAATCATAAAAAGTCTAATGTGAACTGAAAAAGCAAGTAGCCAGTGAAAGTACGTATTAGGACTTCAAATCAGTCCCAACACACAAATTTTCTTCCAAAAGTGCTTCTGTGCAAAATTAATCTAAAGTGTTGTAGTGCTCCAAAAATATCACATGGTGATTTGTGCTCCACACACCCCCTTGTGTTTTAACTCACCAGATGGTATGGACCCCTTAACAGTACTGCATGTGGGGCTATCGGGCTTAGGCTGGGGAGAGGGGAGATTGTACTTCCTCTATATATTCCTATATAATTGTGACACTTCATCTTGAGCTTGTACAGCTATAAACTGCCCTTTGAAAAGGGAAAAAATGAAGAAAGAAATACATTTTCTGTATTAAAATCATCATGCCTAGTTGTTAGCGATTCTTCTTTTTTGGGGTGAAAAAAAAATGTAAGGTCTTCTGAGCATCATTAAGCCACCAGTATGTTTCCTCTGAGCTCCAAGATTTGCCTTAGTCATTCTTGCTATTTAAAGCTGCAACACTTCAAAAATGGTCTTGTTTGCAAACTTTGTCTTGGAGCTCAGAGGAAATATTGGTTCGCTTAATCGTGCTCAGAAGACCTAAAGAAGAATCACATGTCTAGAAACTATGCATGATGATTTTTCAATTTTCATAGGGCAGTTTCTAGCTGTTCAAGCTCAAGATGCCAGACCATTGTTCCTAATTTTTACTGACAGTCTACTGACTGGAATGGTACCAGCAGATTGAAGAAAAGCCAATGTAGCACCAAAATACATCCCTGGAATGTATTTTAGTGCTACATCCCAGGGCCCAAAATACATCCCTGGGAATTACAGACCAGCTAGCCTAACAAAGAAGGGCAACAAAGCTAATAAAGGGTCTGGAGAACATTAGTTATGAAAAAAGGTTGCGAGCACTGAACTTATTCTCTCTGGAGAAGAGACGCTTGAGTGGGGATATGCTTTAAATTCACAAATACCATACTGGTGACCCCACAATAGGGATAAAACTTTTTTGCGGAAGGGAGTTTAACAAGACACGTGGCCACTCATTAAAATTAAAAGAAAAGAGGTTTAACTCTAAACTACGTAGAGGGTTCTTTACTGTAAGAGCGGCAAGGATGTGCACTCTAGGAATTTGCACTTTCATTTGGTACTGTTTGCGCTGTGGTTTGTGGTTTACCATTTGATTGTGTAATGAACAGCAGCAACAGGATTAGTGTATAAGCAAAAATATATTTAGCGTGGGGGGATTGTATTTATATTGCCATAGCTAGCCCATTAGGCCCATTAGCCTTAGTGCCTGTCACATGTGGCTGTTCATTACACCTGACATACCCATCATTGCTGTTTGCTTCTATTTATACCCACCTTGACTCTTTTATGGTTTACTAAGTGCAGATAATTTGGCTTAATTTACTTTGCCACAGACTACCAGTGGTTATGCATACTCAATACTCCTTATAACATTTCAAATTGTACCTTCTTATTAACTTCAATGTTGTATCCTTGTTTCTTCCTCTGGTACAAACAGATAATGTATGCAGTCCGCTGAAGATAACTACAGCTAAGAGTAGTATGTAATTTTTTCTTGAAATTTTGAAGTCGTACATGTAAGGCTCATCTTCCACTGTAGGGATTTCCTCTATGTCATTGGGTATTTGATTTCACGTGTAGAAATATGAGTTCATCTTCAGCAAGGACATTTTTTTTTGTGGTTTCTACTGTGCCAGCACATGTGTTCAGGGTGCAGGATATTACTTTTCACCTTACATTAAACATGTCAAAAAACTCTGAAGTGGCAAATGAGTGAAGGATTTGGTCATCTAAAACAGCATACATCCTGACTAGGGATGAGCTTGGTGTTTGGTCTGAATGCAAGTTTGGACCGAACACTGGCTGTTTAGATGTTCATCTGAATGCTAAAAGTTTAAAGTGTTCAGCATGGATGAACACCAAAAGTTTAAGGAGTTCAGTTTGGAGGAACATGACATCATCCAGGTGTCAGTGGTTAGCAGTGGGCACCCACCATGTCCTTACCAACCACTAACATCACCCAGCCTAATCACTTACATGGCCCATAATCCCCAGCCATGTAAGCAAATGGTCAGGGATCAGAGGGGTTAAATCATGGCCATATTTGGACAATTTCATAGCTATTCTGGCCCCCTCCCTTATATTGCCATTGACATCTTTGAAAGCTGTCCTTGGGCGAGTGGCGTGTGGCTATGGGGGTCGACATGCTTTCTTCTTTCAGTGGGCACAAGGCATCGTAAATGTATTGTACATTGTGAGACTTTTTTTCTATTCAATGCACTACACCTTCTGAGAGGATGTGGTATGTTGTGAAAGAGACAGTAGGAGTTTGTGTCTTTTTCAGTTTTTTTGGTGTTGCAGCTGACAGTGGGTGTGATTCCTGTCTTTATAACAAAGACACCATTTCTAGAGTCCATTTATTTGCTGGTGAGGCTTACACTTGGATCATTTTTAGCTCTGGCTTTGATGAACTTTGAAAAGAAGGAGAAGGGTGGAAAGGATACTTGATGTTCCTGCTGATATCTTAAACCCAATGTTGCCTATTTTTCTTGGATTATAAGGTAATTATTGTTACTACTAGGTATACACCAGTGTCTGGGTAGCTAAGACCTGGTACATGTGAGTCTTCCTTGGTAATTTCAAGCTCAAGAAAAAAATTTCTTAGTTCCTGGATCTTCTGGTTGTCTCTTTTGGACAATATAATAAACTCCTGTAATCTTTTGAATCAGGCATGTTCAATTACTTCAAGGTTGCTGTAAATTTGCTTGAATCTCTCCCAATAATGATTAAGGCTTTTGTCTGGTTCATGCATGTGTACAGTTTCAGGTCTCTTAACACAGTCTGATGACTGAGGACCTAGTCATCTGATTAACAAGTCAAGTTCTTGCATAGGTGGCATTTCTAAAGTTCTGGACTGATTTGAACATACTGTAGATCTCCAGCTTCTGTAGTTCTGTGGTAAAAGCCTGTTTTTTTTCCCTTTCTTTATTACTGCAGAAAAAAAGTTAACAGAACCACACAAAACTAAAGAAAAAAATGACTAAGGACAAGGAGGGAAGGGTTATGGTCTGAGGTTGATTGCTCTAGTAATGAAATCCAGAATTAGTCACTGAGCAACACGGGAGGGCAAAAACTCCTACAACTGTTTATCTGTGGCAAATGTAGTCCAAAATTATTGAGTTAAGCAAGTGGATTCTATATGTATCCAGGTGGCCCATATAAAAATTTTTGTCTTGGCAGACATGTATCCATTTTTTGGTTTCCTTATTGGAATGTACCTTGTGTACCCAGTCATCTACCATGGATGTCTGTGTTTTCTTCCAGAACAATGGGACCAAGCTTTTAGCCACACTAAGCAGATGGGATGTTACACTGTGCTTATAGGCCCCTATGGGTGCCAGAGTAGCATGCAGCAGACATTGCGCCAGATCATCGTCTATCTGGAAAGTCATGATGTCCAAGATCAACTTTCGGATTTCCACACAGTAGAGTTTGATTTTCAGGCAATCCCAACAGACGCAATCCCAACAGACACTAAAGCCAATGTCTTGAAAATTCTGTACTGCCTCACATTTTATAATTAGTTTCTTGCTATTTAGAGCAGACAGAGGAAGCGTGTGCCATCTTTAAGATGATGTGTCTACGAGGCTCTGACAGTGTACACTCTATCTCCTTTTCCTGTTTTCTAAAACAAAAAAAACCTCAGATCTGTAGGTGAGTTAGTTTGATTAAGAAATGTATGCAAAATTGACAGGAGTCCCCTATCAGTTGACAGTTTGTGCCACAAAGGGGGTTAGGGAGTCAGTGGGTCTAATCCATTTCAAGCTAGAGTTCAAAATGTTGCAACTGCCTGTGTCTCCAGGCGTCCGTGTGAAAAACCTGCACACTTCCCTAAACTCAGTTAAGCTTGCCAGCAACCAGAAATTTACATCAGCTGGTGTCGCCATCTAGTGCCCATTTTCTAAAGAAGTGCAAGGATTCACCAGGGGAGGACCACAAAAAGCCCCCAAGCAGAAGTCGGGGGGCAATGGGGAGATATGCTTCTGGCTTTGTTCATGAATTCCCATATCCTCAGTGTATGAACTGTGAGAGAGGAGGTGGAATCTGAGAGACCCCTGTAAAGGATGGAGAACCCACGGGGAATTTTCTACCCACCATTTACTTTTCCAAACACAGGGCTTGAGGCTTACATGATGCCTCCAACTGAGTATTCTGTTCCACGTTACATGTGTAAATTGGGTAGAGCCAGACCTCCATCTTTCTTTTGTTTTTGTCAGGGTAAGATTTGCTATTCTCAGTTTGGAATTCTTCCATGCATATTACCCAAACAATAATCTCACTAGAAGAAATAATTCCCTGGGGAGAGGTGCAATTTGAAGAAGAATAGAACTCTAGGCAACACATTATTTTTTATCATATTAATTCAATTTTTCTATTATTATTTTTCTATGGTTCTAGCCATCTAGTTACTGTTTAATAAGCCATATAGGGCAGCACAATAGCTAAGTGTTTAGCACTTCTGCCTGACAGCACTAGGGTTGCCGGTTCAAATCCCAACCACGATGCTACCTGCCTGGAGTTTGCATGTTCTCTCTGTGCCTGCGTGGGATTCCTCTGGGTACTGTCAGAAACCATGAACCAGACTGAGACAGAAGTACAGTTAAATCACACTTGTTTAATATAAAAAAAGGTAAATGTAGTCAAAACATAGCCAGAGTTCGGGAACCGGAATTGATAGTCAGACAAGCCAAACGTCAGGGAGCCAGAGATGAGCGTATTAAAACAGCAAGCAGGATCTGGAGCCAGAAGGGATGTCAGCCAAGCAAGTCTTTAACAGGAATTCAGGAGATAGTCTCTGTGATGTTGACCAAGGCAAAGGCAGAGATCCTCTGGGCTGGACAGCTTAAAGAGGAAGTAAACCCTGATGGGCTTACTTCCTATTTGTTTCCCTGCAAAGGTAAAGTATAATGGGCTACTATGCATCGCATAGTAGCCCATTATGTGTCACTTACCTAACACAGGAGACAGCAATGTCACCGCTGTCCCCTCTTCCACGAAGCGACCATCTTCCTTCTGGGTATCGCTGCTCCGGCGCTGTGAGTGCCAGAGCAGCAATGATGTCACTCCCGCTCAAAGCGCGGGAGCCATCAGTGACGGCATGTTAGCCTTCACTGACGGCATGCTCAGTGGGCTTGCGCTGTTGTCTACGGCGCGCATGCGCTGTAGACATCGGTGCCCCTTTTTAGGAAAATATCTTCTTAACCATGTAGGTTTTTGCACCTACAGGTAAGCCTTAATCTAGGCTTACCTGTAGGTTAAAGTGGTATGTAAGGGTTTACAACCACTTTAAGTAGACAGGACTGATGAGCAGGATATCATCAACAGGCTGAGTGGCCAGTTCAGAGCAGGAAGGGCTGGGCCCAGCCCTGACAGGTACTCCAGTTGCCTCCCACACTCCAAAGACATGCTGGTCGGTTAATTGAATCCTGTCTAAATTGGCCCTAGCATGTGTTTGTATGAATGCTTAGGGACCTTAGATTGTAAGCTCCTTGAGGCCAGGAACTGTTGTGAATGTACGAATTATGTAAAGAGATGCATAAATTGACAGTGCTATGTAAGTATTTCAAACAAATAAATAAAAAAGCCTAAGCAGAGGGGCATAGTTTTCCTCATATAAACACTGTAAATTGACTTCTAGTCTCATACTTTAATATTCTGTGAAATTTATAGTCCACACAAAGGGGAAGGACTGCTGAAGGGAGCAAATAAGGGTGAATGGTAAAGAGAAGAGCAGTATTTTAGACTTTGTGAGAGTGATTGTAAAGTTAGATAGGGCCCCAATTTTCATAAGGCTTGTTTTAATAGGTTCTCTGTGGGTCATGTACATATTGAGGTTTTGACATATCAATTCCTTCAGGCTTTATCATAATAGATGTTCTTTCTCTGTTGTTAGAGGATTAAAGAGCTGGACTGTCTTAGGTGGACAACTCCTGAACTTGTGTCTTTTAACTCAAAGTCAGTAGGACTTATGGGACATATCAGTGCAGTCTAGTGGTGAATAGGGAGTTTTGTTTGTTCGCTTTGAGATAAAAGACATGCTTTGTGTGTCTTAGGGCTTTTTTAGCTTGATCCACCAAGAGTAAATTCAGGTTGCACTTAGCCTCTTCTAATGTTAATTTCTTTGGTCTAGACAGGTCGAGCTGAAAGGCTCCATGCCTTTACCATGCAATCACGCTCAAGGAGGATAAGTTTGACTTTATGCCTGTCAAGGAAGCCTCTTGATTTTAACTTGTTGCTACAGCAGCATTCGTCTTTCAGCCCTAACATGTTATACATTTATCAGATGTCTCTACTTTTTTTTTCTTCAGGTTTGCTTCTTCCTGAATAAAAAAAAATAAAAAAAAAAAACAGCAATTCAGTTCAATGCTCATAGCAAGCATGTAATTGCATATATTGAACAGTAAACGTTCCTGTTAAGGGAAAAGGTAATTTCCAAAGACCCAATTGTTAATACATAATCTGAAGCCTATTTAAAAAGAATATTTAATTCAAATTGATGTTCTAACTGATTCCATATGCCTTTAGTCTCATATTTTACTTTCCTTTAGTTCTGGCTTTAAAGGTCAGGTCTAACAGGTAACTGGACACATACACTACGATGAGTTAAGCTGGTAATGCAAGTTGGGAAATTAATATTTCCAAATGATCAGCTCTTAGGTGACTGCTTCTTTATGTTACATGCACCTCTAGAGCATATTGTATGATCTATGTATCTCCAATAATTGATTGTACATGTACAGAGGTGCCCTTTTTGGCTGTTAATAGAGTGACATGTAACACAATTAAAACCCCTTATTATAGGGTTGCAAAGAGGTATTTTGTGGTCTTACACTCTTTTATTTCCTTCAATTTCAGTTTGCTGGGTGCCAAGATGTTTTTCATTGTTTTGCACACATCTACTGCAAATGTACATATCGTTTTTTTGAGTTGTGTCATTTTTACATGAGGATCTTGTAACAGGATATGCCAGTGTGATCTTAAGCTGTTTTTAATTTTGCTGTGTTCAGCATTGTATCTCATAACTAAATTACATACATGTTCTAAGGTGTTCGTTTGGTCTCTAGGATCTGCTCTAGTTTTTGAATTGTGCATCAAAGTGTTGGGTTATTGCTTATATTTAATATTTTTTGTCAGTTTAGCTGATTGAGTGTGAAACATTTGTTTCCTAATATGCTAGAATTGCCCAAGTCAATGAACCCATTGAAGTCAACTTTCTTTTAAATCCTTGTCTGGATTTTATCATTGTCTGAAATTTGGATTTGAAGGTCTAGAAAATCTATAGTGTTGGTACAGTGGTTTGGGGAAAAGTTGAACCCTCCCTCAGTGTGGTTAAGCCTCTTAATGAATTTTGGAATGTCTGTGGCCTCCATTCTATACGATAACTAGGTCAACGTTTTATATAAGATAATAGGGTTGATTTACTAAAGGCAAATACACTGTACACTTTGCAAAGCACAGTTACCCTCTGCAAGTGTAATTGTTCCAGAGCTTAGTAAATGAGGGAGAGCTCTGCTGACTTCCATCATCCAATCATGTGCAAGCATGTGTTTTTCTTGCATGTGCTTGGCTATTCTTTGCAAAGTGAAGCTTTACCTCATTTACTAAGATCTGAAGCAACTACACTTGTAGAGTGCAACAGTGTATTTGCCTTTAGTAAATCAACCCCAATGTCAGCGCCTTATGGAGTGTCTAGATAGCATAGCCAGCTCAATATAAACCTAGTTCCTATGGCAATGCCTTTGATGTTTATGTAGCATTTCTTCTCAAAAGTAAATACAGTCAGGTCCATAAATATTGGGACATTGACACAATTCTAATCTTTTTTAAATTCGTTATTTATAAATTTTAGCAGTATACAAAATACCAAAAAGCGAAAAAGAAGAAAGAAAATAATAATAATAATAAAAAAAAGAATAATAGAAAAAAAAAAGTACATTAACACAAAACGCCACCCCCTCAGGGCAGACCCTGTGCACAACACAGTGTGTGTGTGTGTGTGTATATATATATATATATATATATACAGTATCTCACAAAAGTGAGTACACCCCTCACTTTTTTGTAAATATTTTATTATATCTTTTCATGTGACAATACTGATGAAATTACACTTTTCTACAATGTAAAGTAGTGAATGTACAGCTTGTATAAAGCTTACTGGCAACAAAAGTGAGTACACCCCTAAGTGAAAATGTCCACATTGGGCCCAATTAGCCATTTCCCCTTCCCGGTGCCATGTGACTCATTAGTGTTACAAGGTCTCAGGTGTGAATGGAGAGCAGGTGTGTTAAATTTGGTGTTATCGCTCTAACTCTCTCATACTGGTCACTGGAAGTTCAACATGGCACCTCGTGACAAAGAACTCTCTGAGGATCTGAAAAAAAGAATTGTTGCTCTACATAAAGATGACTTAGGCTATAAGAAGATTGCCAAGACCCTGAAACTGAGCCAAGACCATACAGCTGTTTAACAGGACAGGTTCCAATCAGTACAGGCCAAGCCATGGTCGACCAAAGAAGTTCAGTGCACGTGCTCAGCGTCATATCCAGAGGTTGTCTTTGGGTAATAGTTGTATGAGTGCTGCCAGCATTGCTGCATAGGTTGAAGCGGTGGGGGGGTCATGCTGTCAGTGCTTGGACCATACGCCGCACACTGCATCAAATTGGTCTGCATGGCTGTCATCCCAGAAGGCAGCCTCTTTTAAAGATGATGCACAAGAAAGCCCACAAACATTTTGCTGAGGACAAGCAGACTAAGGACATGGATTACTGGAACCATGGCCTGTGGTCTGATGAGACCAAGATAAACTTATTTGGTTCAGATGATGTCAAGCGTGTGTGGTGGCAACCAGGTGAGGAGTACAAAAACAGGTGTGTCTTGCTTACAGTCAAGCATGGTGGTGGGAGTGTCATGGTCTGGGGCTGCATGAGTGCTACCAGCACTGGGGAGCTACAGTTCATTGAGGGAACCATGAATGCCAACATGTACTGTGACCTACTGAAGCACAGCTTCAGAGACTGGGCCGCAGGGCAGTATTCCAACATGATAACGACCCCAAGCACACCTCCAAGACAACCACTGCCTTGCTAAAGAAGCTGAGGGTAAAGGTGATGGACTGGCCAAGCATGTCTCCAGACCTAAACCCTATTGAGCATCTGTGGGGCATCCTCAAACGAAAGGTGGAGGAGCACAAGGTCTCTAACATCCACCAGCTTCATGATGTTGTCATGGAGGAGTGGAAGAGGACTCCAGTGGCAACCTGTGAAGCTGTGGTGAACTCCATGCTCAAGAGGGTTAAGGCAGAGCTGGAAGCTGGAAAATAATGGTGGCCACACACAGTGGCGGCTGGTGCTCAAAAATTCTGAAAATTACTGAAAAAAAAACATCAGTTTCAGCCTCACTGTGCCATCAATTGCAGCCACTGTGCCCATCATATGCAGCATGTGCCTATCATACAGCCCCTGTGCCCATAATATGCAGCCTCTGTGCCCATAATATGGAGCCTCTGTGCCCATCATATGGAGCCTGTGCCCATCATATGTTGATGGGGACAAGGGCCTCATCCCTACAACCCTTGCCCAGTGGTTGTGGGAGTCTGCGGGCGGGGGGCTTATCAGAATCTGAAAGCCCCCATTTAACAAGGGGACCCCCAGATCCCGGCATCCCCCCTGTGTGAAATAGTAAAGGGGTACAAATGTACCCCTACCATTTTACAAAAAAGTGTCAAAATGGTACAAATGACAAGACACGGCTTGGGACAAGTCCTTTATTTTAAAATGTTTAAATAAAAATGTCCCACTAACTCCATTCATCTTCTTCTCTCGCTCTGCCGACGGAACGAAAAAATAAAATAAAATAAAAATCCGCGACCAACCCGCCTCCATGGGAGGCTCCCGCTGTATGACGCGTCTTCGCTTTGACAGTTCTTTTATAACTGGGGGGGCCACATCG
Organism: Lithobates sylvaticus; assembly: GCA_028564925.1. Lineage (NCBI taxonomy): Eukaryota > Metazoa > Chordata > Amphibia > Anura > Ranidae > Lithobates > Lithobates sylvaticus. The sequence continues at coordinate 339,742,380 of CM053026.1, read as the reverse complement.
TGACGTTCCAGGGTGACCAAGCTCCCCTCTGACGCACACTTCCCTATGGCTTTCCTGGGGCATCAGAGGGGTGCCGGGCCACCTGTTTACGTAACCGGGTGACTCCACTCCCTCTAACACCAGGAAAGCCATAGGGAAGTCCCCGTGCGTCAGAGGGGGGCAGGGTCACCCAGGAAAGTCACGGTGTGGCCCCGAACTCAGTTATAAAAGAACTGTCAAAGCGAAGATGCGTCATATGGCGGGAGCCTCCCATGGAGGTGGATCGGTCACTGCTTTTTTTTCGGTCCGTCGGCGGAGCGAGACAAGAAGAAGAATGGACTCCGTGGGTACATTTTTTTTTTTTTTAAATAAAGGACTTGTCCCAAAGTGTGTCTTGTAATTTTTACCATTTTGACACTTTTTTGTGAAATGGTAGGGGTACACGTTACCATTTCACACGGGGGGAGGCCGGGATCTGGGGGTCCCCTTGTTTCCAGATTCCGATAAGCCCCCCGCAGACCCCACAACCACCGGGCAAGGGTTGTGGAGATGAGGCCCCTAGTCCCCATCAACATGGGGACAAGGTGCTTTGGGGGGCTACCTTAACGCACCCTCCCCATGTTGAGGGCATGTGGCCTGGTATGGTTCAGGAGGGGGGCACTCTCGTCCCCCCTCTTTTCCTGCAGCCTGCCAGGTTGCGTGCTCGAATAAGGGTCTGGTATGGATTTTTGGGGGGACCCCCACACCATTTTTTTTTTTATTTGGCGAGGTTCCCCTTAAAATCCACACTAGACCTGAAGGGCATGGTATGGAATTTGGGGGGACCCCCACGCAATTTTTTTCTTTACATTTTGGTTTGGGGTTTCCCTTAATATTCATACCAGACCCAAAGGGTTTGGTAATGGACTGGGGCGATCCCATGCTATTTTTTTCAATGACTTCTTTTATCTGTATTGCCGGGAGCGACAATTCATTATAGCCGCGAGTACTTTTAAATTCCTTTTTTTCCTTTAGAAATTTCATTTTGTGCAGGGACTGTTCTAAACACGGGAAAAATGCGCCACTTTACAGGCATACTATAGACACCCCCCAGGTACGAAATTTAAAGGAATATTTCACTTTATTGTTTCACTTTAAGCATTATTAAAATCACTGCTCCTGAAAAAACGTCTGTTTTTAAAACTTTTTTTTGCATTGATACATGTCCCCTGGGGCAAGGCCCAGGTCCCCAAACACTTTTTATGACAATAACTTGCATATAAGCCTTTAAAATGAGCACTTTTGATTATTCATGTTCGTGTCCCATAGAATTTAACGGTGTTCGCGTGTTGGAACAAATTTTTTGCCTGTTCGCATGTTCTGCTGTGAACCAAACTCATCCCTGTTCCCTGTTCGGCTCATCCCTACCCACCAGGTGGAACTCAACTTTGTCAATGCTGCAGTGGCTATACATGCAGCAGAGGGGCGTCAACGAGTACCTGTGTGAATACGGCGCAACGACAGGCTCAGGCCGCCTCACCTTTTTTTCCCTACGCCAATGGCTAATCATTAAGGATGCATGCCACAAATCTATTTCTGTCAGCTTTCAACACATCCGTGGTTTCTTCTTTACAGCATCAACTGACTCCAAACGTGTCCCTTTAAGCAATAATTTTACTTTTGGGAATTCATTCTCAGGTCCCTCGCTGAATCTTTAGTGCCACTCAAACACGCATACAAGACAGGCTGTCATTCCCATAACTTGTAGTAAGCATTTGAAAACATTTTCTTTTCAAAGTCTAAAAATTTCAAATTGACACGTTGTTCAACTTTTAAACTTAGCATTTTTCTGGCACACTACAGAAAACAAAACCAAACTAAATGGCCACTCACAATCAACTGAACATCATAGGGTGTTGCTGCTTGTCATGCAGGTTCAAACATGTTCAAGGTCACCACGCATGCAGTTGTAACCGGTTCTGACTGCTTTGTTTACTAGGTGGGATCACAGTCTCGTTATTTAATAGACACACCTCGTATACCTAAAGATGGTGAATAATATTTAATAGTGATGGAAAATTGTATGGTTACTTATCAAACCACTGTAGTCAAAGTCCAATAATCCTTTCTAGAGTCCCTAATTGTTTCCATTTCTTGAGGTGATGTTCAGGAGTCTAAAGCCTCGTACACACAGTACGATTGATTGTTGGCCAACCGAGCATCTGATTTTTTTCAAAAGGGCATGTGCCAGGATCTTGTCTTGCATACTAAGAAATATGAGGAATTTCAGCTCTTGAGCGCCACCCTGTGGGTCCCTTCTGCTAATTTCGGGTTTAGTGAGCATTGATTCTGTGTTTGTACTTTTGACTTTTGTGTGACGGATTTGTGTACTGACCATACGAAAATCTGACATCAAACCGTTTTTCAACGAAAATTTACTAGCCTGCCATCCATCATTTGTTGGCCGGAATTTGGACAATTGTCAAAAAGAGCATACTAACCGTAAGATTTTAGGACAACAGTCTGTCAACAGACAATCCCCTGCCAACAATCGTACCGTGTGTACGAGGCTTTATAGGAGTTTTATTGTATCATGCGCTGATCATCCTTGATGGCTTCAACTTAAAAAAGGGGATGTGGAGAAGTTTCTGAAAAAGCAGAGGGTAGAAAAACAGCACAAAGAAGGGGAGTAACCCCGGGGGGGGGGGGGATATAAGTATGGTAGGATGAGTACTTACATCTGCAGGATTGCAAGACACCCTGACTGGGGTCAACCAACTTGTGTACAGAGCATGAGGAGAAAAATTGTCTCTGCACACAGGGTAATCGGGGCTTGTTGTGAGTCTTCTAGGGAGTCCTGTACTGATGAGCTATGGGATCCTGGTGAATATAGTATTTTAGATGGCTGGACCCAAAAATAGTAATACAGATTCACACCTAAACCTGGATGAATCTTATCCTACCACACTTACAAGATTCTCCCTCTCGACTACTTTACTACTTCTCCCTTTTTCTGCACTCCAATTTCTGCACATCATCTTCTTCATATTTATCTCCAAGCACAGGTAATTTAGAGTTACTCATCTCTAATAATTTAGCAGAAACAAAGCCATTGTCTCTACAGGTTAGTGATACATTTCTGTGCTCCATCCATGTGAAATTGGAATAAAGGTTTAAATAATTAGGAATTTATATGCATCTAGATTCATTGTTTGTTTGTATCTTTTTAATTGCATTCTTCTCCTATATTCTATAGCAAAGTATTATTCTGACTGTGCAAACCATAACCTAAAAATTCCCACTATTATCACATTACTATAATGAAGGCTACCACATTTAGTATAATATACTTTTGAGCAAATCATTCATGTGAACTTTTCTATTAATCAAACATATTGAGATGGATATGCTTTCATAATTCCCTCCATCAGTTATTTCAGACACACTTAAACTTTCTGCAAAAAATGGAGCATAAGCAGTCTAAACAAACTGCCTATGTTGATTCCATATCATACGTCAACAGCCAAACCATCATCTTCATCTCTAACCGCTTCCGCTGGCATCCAATATGTACAAAGACAGTGACAGATGACTGTCACAGGAAGAACAAATGTATCTTTGATATGGGAAATGTGATTAACTGCTTCAGGACCAGCCGCCAAAGTTTTACTGCAGCAGGTTGGCTCCCCTGCGCGAAACAAAGGTAACTATACATTAGCTTGCGGGGTCCGGATAGCAGGCGCTGCACAACGGGGGTGCCGATGCTCGTGGCCGACGGTCGCGATGACCACTGGCCACAATCGATCGTAAGCAGGGGACACAGAACAGGGACGAGTGTGTGTAAACACACACTTCCTGTTCTGTTCTGACAGGAGCGACAGATCGTGTGTTCCTATTAGCTAGGAACCACGATCTGTAATTTCCTCTGGTTAGTCCCCTCCCCCTTCAGTTAGAATCACCTCCCAGGGAACACAGTTAACCCCTTCACTGCCCCCTAGGGTTAACCCCTTCACTGCCAGTGATATTTTTATAGTAATCAATGCATTTTTAATCGCACTGATCGCTCTATTAATGGACAAAAATGTGTCAAAATTGTCCGATGTGTTCGCCATAATGTCGCAGTCATGATAAAAATGGCAGATCGCCGCCATTACTAGTAAAAAAAATAATAATAATAAAAATGCTATAAATCTATCCCCTTTTTTGTAGATGCTGTAACTTTTGTGCAAACCAATCAATATCCGCGTATTGCAATTTATTTATTTTTTACCAAAAATATGTAGAAGAATACATATCGGCCTAAACTGAGGAAAAAAATTGTTTTTTTTATATATTTTTGGGGGATATTTATTATAGCAAAAAGTAAAAAAAAAAATGTGTTTTTCCTTTCAAAATTGTAACTCTTTTTTTGTTTATAGCAGCAAAAAATAAAAAGCGCAGAGGCGATCAAATACCACCAAAAGAAAGCTCTATTTGTGGGAAAAAAAGGACATCAATTTTGTTTGGGTACACCATCACAGGACTGTGCATTGGTGACACAGTGCCAAATCGCAAAAAGTGCTCTGGTCAGGAAGGGGGTAAATTCTTCTGAGGCTGAAGTGGTTAACAGATTTGCTTCACCTGCTTTAGTCTGTGTGAGACATACGATAGCAGTGCCCAATGGAGGAGTTGCTGGGTCCCTGGACACAGTCTTGGCCTGAGTTTGTTTTCACTCATTATGCTCCTGTAAATTAATGTAATGTGATGTAAACATCAGCAAAGGAAAGGGTTGCTTTAAACACTAGAATCAGCTAGTCTTACCATAGCCGTTATCAGCTATACTTATTTTTATTTTTCTACTATATAAATGTTATAGATGTTGTTGAAACAGAAAAGCTATTTCCAAGTAACAAAATGAAGTGTCAGTGACACAGATAAGTTACACAGAACGTGAAGTAGTCACCCTTTGCAAACTATTGGGAAACATTTCATTTCTGCTTGTAACTGTGGCTGTAATTTTTGGCTCCTAAAAGGCGACTAAAGAGCAATAGGCAGGATATTATAGGAAGCACACAAAGATAACTAGTATTGTACATTGCATGTAGGAGTTCATGTTGGGTTAACACCATAACTTGCAATTGCTTTTACAATTGCCTTTGTCTGTGAAGAAAATTACTAACTCCAGGGGCTTTGAAAACTGTATTTTGTTAAACCTTACAGCTATCTATTTTTATATACTTATTGGATTTTTTGCAGGCAGTTGTGTACGTTTAAACATTAAATTGTTTGTGGAAAAAATATGGTCTACAAACTTCTTTTTACAGTAATTGTATTGCTTTTTTAATTAAAGTGGTCAAAATATATGGTGTATCAAATGAACAATGCAATGTATTTTATGCATATAAATCACTTTATTTGCATAAAAGCGATTTAATAAACTCAGGTACACACAGTAATATTCCTCTGTCTTTTTCTGCACTAAAGATGAAGGATAAAGCAAAAATAATTAAATTTAGAAGAGAGAGTAAGAACATTTTTCTGTGCAATATGGAGTTGTCAATACTTGTGGCCAATAGAAAAAAATGGACATCATAGAAGTGGATCATGGATACACTATTTTGGGTAATTTTTACATCTATTTTTAATAATAGTGACTCTGAGATACCTGGGTTAAGAGCAAGACTTTCTGTAGGTTTTGGACAATTTTGTTTACTGCAGTCATCCCAGTTAAAAGATGAATTATGATTCTCATGATGTGCAAGTGCATGACACAAGTTACAGTCCCTGTCACCATCGTGGGGGTACATTGATACTGTGTATTATTATAGTGTATCTAAACCCCCCAAAAAATAATAATGCACTGCAGCTTACAAGTCTTTGGTGACAGTATTGTTTTTCTTTTTTCAGCTTTATTCCCTATATTTAAAAGCTGAATTCCATGTATGGATTTTTATGCATAGTGACATTGGTCCAACATGCATGTTCCGTACCTGGCCGATCTCTGTAGAAGCAGAGAATCACTATAGTAGCTATGGTCAACTACAGTGATCCTTGCTGTTTTCCTGATTCCAGATCTTTCTCAATGAATGCAAGGTGTCCTGTGATTGGACAAGTAGGAGATTGTAACATTACACTTACAAGAACACTTTGTTTTAAATGAGAAAAATGCAAGGAATTCTCTGAATGGCACTTATGCTGAGTGAGTGACCCCCCCCCCCCCCCGTGTGCACTATGCAACAGGGCAGTCATTCTGCACTGAATCCAGTAGACAGTGAGGATCACTGTAGTAGTGGTGGCTACTACAGTGATTCTCTACTTTCACAGGGATCAACAAGGTATGGAGTATGCATACCTACGTTGGTCCAAGCTACGTTGGTCCAAACAAAACATACCTGGAATTCAGCTTTAACCTGGTGATCCTGTTGAATTTCCAGGTGATGCCAGCATGAAAGAAAGGGGTAATGACAGTGAAGGGCTCTGGTTGCAACCCCCCCCCCCTCACTCCATGCCTATTCGCAAAAAGCGTAGGTATTTTTCACAGAATATGAGGTATTCTGTGATTGTAGGATGAGAGAAATGAGCACACTCCCTATATTTTAAAAAATGCACTTATGTAGTACAACTGGAGCTACACTAAAAACATCTTTACCACATGGGAGTTTAGTTGCTGCACAAGAGGATTAATGGGCTGTGTTTCTCTTTCCGAACCAGATACTCCACTCTGAATGACTCATGATTTTAGGAGGCAAGATGAACAAAGCCTTGCAGGTGGTAATGGTAAAGCTGACTGTGTGTAGAAGACACATTTTGCTGGGCCCATTCCTTATCTCTACAGTAGTTCTTTACACCTGTTCCTCATCATCTTCACATCTATCAGACCCTGCTGCCAGTAGCATTTCTAAAGAATTTTTTTTAAAAGCTGTGGTATAAAGTTCTCCTTGTCAACCCTCACATTTTGCATTTGCACCACAGGCAACACAACCACCAATGTTCATAATACAGATTTTTTTTAAAGCCTGACTCCAGGCACATCCCTACTCTGCCCTCTCCCTTGTATGTTATTATAAACATTTTTAGTATTCCTACCGATTTTGCTAGGTGTTGCGTGGCTGGTCAATCATCAAAGTTGATTGGAGTTCTCTTCCTCTTCTTTACTTTTGTAGTGGGTAGTCCTTACTTCTGCACTAATGACACTCACATAGTAATGTCCGCGCATGATTTTTACAGCAGTCATGTGAGTTCAATTGTGGTCTTCTAGATTAAATGAATTTGGAACTCAATTCCTGGGAGCACTGGGGATATGTCATAGTGCTCCCAGGAATTGAGTTCAAAAGTAATTTAATCTAGAAGACCATACTGGAGGACATGGAAGACAGCACTGGCGCATAGAAAGGGTGAGTATTCCTTTGGAAACATTTTCAAATTCAGGAGGAAGAGGAGCCAATGCATGCATCAGTGACACTGTCCCTCTAGTCTATCTGCTGGAGCACACGCTTTGTGGAATCATGGACAGGGCACTTGAGGCAGAACAGAAGGAGGAAGAGGAGGACTTCCTTTCCGCTCAAGGCCCCCTTTATCCAAATCTAATTCCTGCGGGCCCGCCAAACACAGGATGCCTTGAAGAAAGGTTTGTGTAATGCATTTCCAGACCCTGGGAGGTTACAATTTCCTGGTGCTGGACAATGTGTTGCTGATGCTTTGTTCAGTCAGAGGAAGAGCAATGCAGAAGGTTGGCGGCTGACTGATGCCTTTAAACAAATTTTCAATCCTCAGTGCCAAAGTCTGATCGGTTTAAGCAACCATCGCCAATGTCTGCATTATATGGTGCAGGAATTTCTAGGGGCAAGAGCAGACTTGGAGATCATTCCAACAGAGCATCCACTGGATTACTGGGTCTTGAGAATGGACCACTGGCCAAAACTTGCTCAATATGCACTTGAGCAACTGTCCTGCATTCAGCATGCTTTCTGAACGCACATTCAGTGCTGCTGGAGGGTTTGTAATGGATCAAAGAGTGGGCCTGTCCACAGACTCTGTTGATAGGCTTACATTCATAAAAATGAATCAGTCTTGGATCAGCAGCTATCAAGCACCTGATGCTGATGTAACTGATTGGATTTGCTATGGATCTGGGATCCCTTGAAGACAGCCTATGCTGACTATCCTATTCCTCCTAAAATTTGATGCTAGCTTCATTGGTATTTGTGTTGTTTAGTCAGAATATTTTTGGTTTAGGGCACCATCAATGTGGGGGGTTACAGTGTTGTGGCACCACCACCCAAGGCCCAATTTTTCTGTCCCTGGGGCATGTAATTACAATTTTTGACCCAATATTTCAACGCAGGGCCCATTCCTGCGCCCAACAAGTGTAACTGTGAGGGCTTACAGTGTTCTGGCTCCACCAAAACCAAAGGCCCAATTTTTCTGCCCCTGTTTTAATAGAGGCATGTAATTACTATTTTTGAAATAATATTTCACAGCTGGGCCCGTTCCTGCGCCCCAACAAGAGTAACTATTGCAGAGTATATAGGGCAGGCCGTATAGTATATATATACTGCTGTTCAGAGTATATAGTGCCTAAAGGACCCCCACGCCATTTTTTAAAATATTTTGGTATGGGGTTCCTCTTAATATCCATACCAGACCTGAAGGGCCCGGTGTGGATTTTTGAGGGGGGATATCCATGCCATTTTTATTTTATTTTTATTTTTGGTATTTTTATCTATATTGCCGGGATCCAACAATACATTACAGCCGGGAGCAGTTTAAAATGACATTTTTTCCTTTAGAAATGTAATTTTGCTGTGTTAATGTTATAAACATGGGAAAGATGCGCTACTTTGCAGGCAATCTAAGGACCCCCCAAGCATGATATATAAAGGAATATTTCATTTTTATTGTTTCACTTTAAGCATTATTAAAATCACTGCTCCCGAAAAAACATCTGTTTTTAAAACTTCTTTTTGCATTGATACATGTCCCCTGGGGCACAAAATTGGGTCCCCAACTTTTTATGGCAATAACTTGCATATAAGCCTTTAAAATTAGCACTTTCGATTTTTCACATTTGCATTCCATAGATTTTAACGGTGTTCGCACAAATTTTTTGTCTGTTCGCATGTTCTGCTGCAAACCGAACCGCGCGGGGGGGGGGGGGGGGTGTTCTGCTCATCCCTAGCCAGAAGAGTGAGATAATAATTTTGGCAGCATTTAGTACATTGTGCCGTGTAACAGACAATGGGCGGATCATCAGCAATCTAAAAAGTGGTGATTTTTCCATCCAAAAAGCTTACATTTTTGGAAAGTCTCACCAGATGTGAAGTTGAGAGCCTTGCATGCCACAGCCCCTCCAGCATCTGTCTGAGACCGAGGGGTATGTCAAGGCTAAAGTCTTAGGCGCGCTATAACACCTTGTCAGCAATTTATATTGTGGTTATTGCATTTTAGAGCAAATGGGGGGGGGGTATGTGTCAGTTTTAAAATGATGAGAGATTCAGACAAACTACAGTGCATCTTATTTTCCCACTCCCTGAAAAACCATAAGGCTGTGGGGTAGCTATTCTGGTTAACTATCTTATGAGAGATGGACAGCGGTCAAATCCTCTAACGAGCTCATCTACAGCCTAGAGAATTAACATCTTACTCCATAGCAACCCTACATACAAGGAACGAGATCCAGTCGTTTTTTCATTTGAATTCTTCTACAGTGACTAATGATGCTGTTCTATGAAATGCACATAAGGCGTGCATTAGATGCCTTTTTGTGAAACTAAGCACCGATGAGAAACAGAAGCCCTTAGATTTAGCCACTCAATTATACAACAACATTTGAAACTTAGAGCAAAAACATAAGACTTCACTCGTTGAGCAAACCAAAGCTCAGTTTCGTAATCTGATATGCAAACTCACTTTTACACCTTCAACAGGACACTACTATTTAAATAGGATCCCTACTGACTAAACAACACAAATACCAATGTCAGGTCACCTGAGGCCAGGTGATGGATGCATACCGCTGGGGTTAGGAGCGCACCGCTAAGGTTGTGGACCCTTCGGCTGGTTCTGCAGATGGAGCTCTGGGTGGTTCAGGAAAGCGTCTCCACCTGATCACTGATATGGGCCAATCAGGAAGCTAGAGCGTAAAATTAGTGGTGAAGATGGGTTTGGCTGTAGCTGACTCCAGGTCACGGCCCCCGGGGTCTCTCAGCTCATGCTCACAGACCGGCTCGGGTGGACAGAGTGGAAGCATGTAGTTCAGGGTTAAGCACAGGATAGTCAGGAGAACAAGCCAAAACTAGCAGACGGGAATCGTACACAGAAGTCAGAGATTAACATGGGAACAGAATGGGAACAGAAAGTGCAGCGCTCAAAATTAATAAGTATATAACTATATCTAAGATAGTGAAAGTGTACAGTGACAAACTAAGTTGGGACACCTAAAATTAATCAAATGTAACAAAAATTGTGTTAAATTAATACATGTGCATACAATGATAGTATGCACATAAAAAACATGAGCATGCAATAACATGAGTGAACAATTAGTAATGCATAAAAAAATTGCATAGAATTAGTGCATAAAAATCCAAAACAGCAAATAATATGATAAATAAATGTGATAAATTATTCCATGTGCATATAATGATATGCACCTAAAAAAGCATGAGTGTGCAAAGACATGGGTGAACAATTAATATTACAAAAAATCGCATGGAATTAGTGCAAGAAAATCAAAGTCCAAAACTGCAAATAGTGTTGGATAATCTCCCAAGATCAACTTATAAACGTGATAAAGGTGCATAAAATTGACCACGCAGTTCCCATCAAGATATCATAAAGTTTGAATGGAGGCTTACCAGATTCCTGCTCTTTAGTGCATGTATCCCATCAATCAGGATCCTCCAAGGGCAGGTGTCTCCCCTCCCAGCGGTACAGCTTCCAGATTCCTGGTCTAATGAAGCATGCGTCAAAAGCCACCAGGTGTCAGTAATTTTCCTCCCATCAATCAGATCCAAGAGGGGCACCAAAAAATACAAAAAGACCTCCAAATCGTGTTGTACCGTAAAAACAAATGGCTCCTTTATTGGGCTCAATCAAGCAATGGATACGATGTACAGCATAGGTAAAAAACAGGCTAGCAAGCTACTAGTCTGTTACAGCAAAACTAGCTACGTTGTAGCAAAGAAGGATAAAAAACTCCTGGCCTCGGAGTTAGAAAGCGATCGCACTTGCGCAGGACGTGTGGGCGTGGTTACCCGACGATCGTTTCATCACAACGTGACGTCATCAGGGGTCATCAGAGATTAACATACAGCAGGACACCACACAGAAGCCTAGACACAACTATTGCTTGGGGAAAGCTGACTTGTAGTGCACGGGGTTAAATAGTGTTTCCTGTTGAGAGGATGGGGTGGAGCCATGCTGAGAGCTCATACTTAAATGCCCAGGTGTGGAGGCATGGTCTGTTAAGGCTGAGACATAGACTAAGGTAAGCAGATTAGTCAGAACATAAACCATTACTGCAGATTCATGCAAGCCAACTTGTGAAAATGTTTTTCCTTCGAGGACACAATAATGAAAAAGTGATGAATCCCCATAAAATTTCGAACTTTTTCAGTGAATTCTATTCTCAACTCATTGACGCCATTCACTTCTTTAACATACTGTCAGGAGTGTGTGCGCTCCTGCTTCATCATAGCTGCTGGTTCCAGCATTCTGGATTTGGCTATGATGCATTTTTGCTGTCTGCCTATCAACCTGCAAGGGGATTGAGGTGGCCAGTCTGGGTGGAGACCAAAACCTGATTTAAGCCAGCCAAGCCTGCAGTCTCATGGTTGTGTATACATGCTCAAGCTCTCTGTCTGTTCTGCCCTGCTGTTTGGATTCCCATGTTTATGTCCTTGGATCGGATATAGACTATTCTTTGAATGCCTTCCTTTTGACTATGGATTAGACCCTGACTACTCTGAAACTTGACTGCCTTTTACCTGGACTGTCATTGAACCACTATGCCTGTCTGCCAACCACAAGTGCCTGTTTGCTTTGCTCAGTTTGCGCCTACCCCGGCATGCTACCCAGGCACTATATCATTGTGTATAAGTCCTGGGGCAACTGAGTACTGGTAAGACTTGCTTGCCTTATGGGAAAGGGGCTGCTAAAGGTGAAAAACACAGAAGCTAGCTATAGTGCCTGACCACCTGTGTTAGGGGTAAGCATGACATGTACCTAGGGATTCAGCTTATCTCCACCTGCTTCATCTTAATTATAATAACCTGACTGCAAAACTTATATTTCTATCCATATACTTTCAATCTATTCAACCATCTTGGGCGGGCCACATTGCTCGCTGCAAAATATTCCCCCTACTGCATGTTCTATATCTCTTTAGGACTTTACCTTTGCCAATCCTCCCAATGCAACTACGCCATATTCAATCAGTCTTCAATACTTTTATCTGAAATAAAAAAAAGATCATGTGTTTGGAAGTCTATTCTTTGTGCCCCTACATGGAATACTATAACACTATACACACCATTCTGACCCAAACCCAACAATGGTGGTCAACTCCACCCACCACTCCCTGGCTACAAATTGAGGCTCAAGCCTTAAATGCAAATCCTAAACTAATCCTAAGTACCTCTATGCTCCTATTCTCCTATCAAAAATTATTTCTGGACACGATAACATTGACTCTTCAAGTATGGAATTCTCTTGTATGCCTGCTAAGGGTATACCTTACAAAATTTTGCTATCTGGAATTCTGAAAATCAAAGTTCAACTTCTCCATGCCAACTGAGCAATGGCATACAGCAATTAGGAAACCACAGAAACTATCAAAATTAGTACACAATGGTACCACACGCCCCAAAGACTGGCAACTACATTTCCAACCTCCTCACCTCTCTGTTGGAGGAACTGTAGACTACTTGGCTCCCTTACACATATCTAGTGGCACTGTCAATGCCACAAAACATTCTGTATGTTTTTTTTTTTTTCAGTTTATTGTATCAGTCACCCATATTTTCTGTTTACCCGATACTAAATTTTCCTTATTTGGTATTGATCAATGGGCACCATACTTTTTTTAACTCATATTCATTGCAGCATGATTATCTATAGCAAGATCTATAGCAAAACTCAGCCCCATCCTCTCTTTCTGAAGTCATCCAAATACTGAATTACCATGCCCTATATGAGTTCCTCTTTGCTAAAGCCCACCTTAACACAGATACAGTTATTATTGTTTATGGCAACCTTGGCGGCAAGACACTAGATGTATATCTTTATCTTGTAGGCTTCTCCTCCCATGCCTCTTGACAAACCTCTTCCCCTCACTACATTATTCACCCCTGAAGGATACCTCCATATATAGATTACCCACATTCTTACATAGGAAATACCTTATTTTCTTTTTGATGTTGTTGTTTCTTTTACTAATTACTCACTGTTTCAGTAATATAGCGCTGTGCTACAGGCTGAATCACTTACTGGTCTACCTTTAGCACAGCTCTGATACACAGTAATGTTTTTGCAAATATGGATGTACTTAGTCAATAATGATCTATACTTGTACTTTAACTTTTCTTTGAACTCAATAAAGAAATATAGTATTAAAAAAAAGCTTCCTGATTATGGAGTCCCATAGTCTCAGAGCATGAGTTGTGAATGGAGAAGTGGATTCTGAAAGACCCCTATAGGATTGGGGTACCCAGGGAATGTTTGTGGTTTCTAGCCACCATAGAGTTTTTAAGAGCTACCCAGCATTGCATTTCACATGTTGCCTCAAGCTAAGCAACCTAGTCAGGATTATTGCAATAGGTGTGCAGATTGGGAAGACTAATGCCCTGTACACATGAGCGGAATTCCGCTCAAGCTTGGCTTGCATACACACGGTCACACAAGTTCTCTAAAATTTCGACCGTCAAGAACGCAGTGACGTACAACACTATGACGAGCCGAGAAAATTAAGTTCAATGCTTCCGAGCATGCGTCAAATTGTTTTGAGCATGTGTAGGAATTTTGCGTGTCGGAATTTGTACAGACGATTGGAATTTCCGATCTGAACTTTTTCCGACCAAAAAATTGAGAACATGCTCTCAATCTTTTGCTGGCCAGCAAAAGTCCGATGGAGCATACACACAATCGCATTTTCCGACAAAAAGCTCTCATCAAACTTTTGCCGTGGTAATTTTCGATCGTGTGTATGGGGCATTTTTTGTAGTTCTTGACTAAAGCGCCAAAACATCTGTCTCATTCAGGTAAAAAACATCTTTGGGAAGTGATGGGTACCATTTGCAAAATAAATACAATTCTTGGTAATGCATTCATTTAAAAAAAGTTAATTCTACCTACCCAGGTAAAGATCATTTTTTTTTAACCTTCAAGATCAAGCTGAATAGTCTGAAACAGAGTAGCATCAGCATGGTAATACTATGTATATTTGGGTTCCCTCGAATCTTGCGGAGTAAAAGTAAAAAGGGCCCCCCCTCCTTAATATTGTTCAGAAAGTGTTGAGAAAGTGTACTGTTAACCTAAATTAATGAATAAAACTCCACAGACGTATAAATCTTGCGATTCAAACTAAAAAGAAGACATATAAATAATCGCTAAAATTGGCACGTGCAATATGCAAAATCTACAAATAAAAGCAAACAATTCTTAAACGATGCAAATCCACAAATTGTGTATCATGTGACTCAAAATAAACAATGTCACATAAATAATTGCATATATAACACGAGCATTGTGCTTAATCCACAAATGTGAAATACTGAAAAAGCTGAAAGAGTCCCAGGTTACCTTATTTCTGGATTATAAGCAACAAATACATCCCTTCAGCTCCATCTACAGGCCTAGGAAAGAATTGCTATGTGCTGCTATTTATAGTGGATACAATTCCATGGCCGTGGGACTACAATGGCCAGTGGTTTCATCAATATAAGTCCATGTGGATTGAATTTAGGAGTACAATAAAAAAAAAATGAGTATATGAAAAGGTTTATTGTACTCCTTAATTCAATCCACATGGACGTATGTCCCATGGCTACAGCATTACATCCACTATAAATGGCAGCACATAGCAATTCACTGCTAGGCCTGTAGAAGGAGCTGTAAACTACAAACGCGTAGTATGCCTTACTTCCGGCCTTCTCTTTCTCCCGGTGACATCACTTCCACCCGTGTGTTCCATGTTGGTTTGTTGGGTTTTCCTGGCTTCCACAAGGCATCCATGCTGTCTCCACCACATCTACAGCTGACAGGATCCCTAGCGGTTCCCGCGGGGGCAGCCATGAGAGGCCGATGCTGGTAATATACCTGATAAGTGATCTTTTGCTCCATATTCTGTGAGTGCGCTTAATCCTTGAGAACAATTATTTTAATACTGCACTTAGATGATGCTTTCCTGTTCTCTTCTTACATCTTGGTACAGAGGTGGCCAATACTCTGAGGATGGCAGCCGCCGGTGCACACTATAATGCTTTTTAATAGCTATGGACTATTGAATTTTTTTATATATTTTTTTTTGAGTTTTTAATTTTTTATTGAAAAGCAGTGCAATACAATTTAAGGCTATCGTTTCACATTGAGATAGAGCCTATTAAAAAAAACAGGACAATACAACATAATGAATGAAACTCATTCGACAAAGTATAAACCCTCCATAGCGGATTCTTCCTGAGATTCTACTGAACAGGGGTACATAACATAAGTGCACTA
Organism: Lithobates sylvaticus; assembly: GCA_028564925.1. Lineage (NCBI taxonomy): Eukaryota > Metazoa > Chordata > Amphibia > Anura > Ranidae > Lithobates > Lithobates sylvaticus. The sequence continues at coordinate 339,726,726 of CM053026.1, read as the reverse complement.
AATATGGTCATCAGGCCTGACACCCCACATGGGAACATACTGTGTCATGGACCGACAAAAACTGAAAATAGAATAAGTGTTCTATTTGGACCCAGACCTGTCTCACCTCCTGGGAATAACAGCATTTTACCAAGGAACGTGAGTGTCCGTAAGTGAGTCACCTGTTCTTTTCTGTTACCATCTGTTGTTAAGCAGGAAGTACCCTGAGAAATGTAATCAAGTGTTTGAGAGATCCTGCGAATATGTTGATGGTGTATATACGTACTCTAACATTTGCTGGAGTACCTATGGAGACTAACTTAGGCTTTTTCATAATAATAGAAGAGAAGGGTAGAGGAAAGAGAGGAAATAAGATAGAGAGGGTATGGGGGGGTTGCCAGTAATCGAAACTTAATTGCTTGTTCATGTCATGCTGACTTCAGGTATAAGGGAAGGTTCCCATATAGCCTCAAATGATTTGGTAGAGTCCGTTATTTTGCTGGCCATTTTTTCCTGGGACATGATCGAGGGGATTTTCCTCTTGGCGGCCGAGAGCGAGACTGTTGGTTGCTTCCAGGCCTTGACAATAGTGATTTTTGCTCCCATAAGCATGAATGAAATAAATTTACGAGAATGCTTAGGGATCTTGGGAATGTGTCCATTCAGTAGCGCTATTTGGGGGGATTTCGAAACGGAAAGGCCTGTGATACTCATGCTAAGGTTAAATAATTTGATCCAAAGTCCTCTGATTCTCAGACAATCTCACCATATGTGGAGCATGGTACCCTGGGCTTGACAGTCTCTAAAACATAAAGGTGAGGAAGAGGGAAACATCAATGCTAATCTAGCGGGTACAAGGTACCATCTTGTAAAGATTTTCAGGTTTGCTTCTATCAGAGAAATATTCACAATACCTTTAGAAGCTCTCGCTCCCATTTTGTGCCATTCCTCCATATCCCAGGTTTTCTGCAAGTCGCTTTCCCAAGCTTCCATGTACGGAAATTTGGAGGTGGGTTCTAATAGAGACGTGTATATTATAGATATACCCCCCTCTTCCCCATTGCCTGGCCACACCAATGCTCATAATGTTTAAATTCTGGGGGAATGGGTTTGTTTTCCATATAGAGTGTAGAAAGTGAGATATCTGGAGGTATCTAAATTTTTCTGAATCTGGAAGTTCTAAATTATCAACACAATGTTTCAGTGAGATTGGTCCAGAGGTGGAGAAGTAGTGTCCAATAAGATACATCCCTTTATCTAGCCACCATTGAAATGATTTGATATCTGTGCCTGGATTGAATAGTGGGTTGTGGAAAATGTGGGCTAGTGGGCGCATATTTGATGTCAGAGAGGGGAGCTCTATCATGTCATCCCATAACTTAATGGAATTGTATAGCGTGGGGGACATTATTGGGGGTCTGGATTTTCAGTGACACCACAGTAAGAATTCTAGGGTATATGCTGGTACCACCTGTCTCTCTATATTAATCCAGTCAGGTTTCTCACCTCTAAAGTATACCGTAAAGAGTTGGGCAAGTCTAGCCTATTGGTAGTATTTATGGAGGTCAGGGAGACCTAATCCTCCCTGTGTTTTTGGGCTGTAAAGAATGCGTCTGGCCAATATGTATCCTTTTTTCCCCAGATTAATTTTATTATCCTCCCCTGAAAAGCCTTAAGAGGATTTTTTTCTAATTGCTATAGGTAGAGCTCTAAATAGGTAGAGGAGTCTAGGCAGAAGCGTCATTTTGATCGAGTCTATTTTTCCTATCCATGAGATATTGTGAGGTCTGGAGGTAGTTTTCCAATTTGCGATACATGGGAGGGAAATTTGCTTGATACAAGTGTTCTATCCTGGGGGTAAGATTTAACCCTAGGTAACGGATTGATGAGTAGCTCCACTTATATTTAAATGCGGTTTTAGCTGTTCAACCACTGTCGGATGTAGAGAGATGTTCATTGCTTGGGATTTGTTCATGTTAACCTGTAGTCCTGATAGGTTTCCAAAGGATTCAAGGAGCTTGTTTAAGTTGGGCACTGAGGTTATTGTTGAAGTGACAAAAAGAAGGATGTCATCCGCAAAAAGTACTTGTGGGTAGATTGTCCGCACATTACACCCTGCTCTAATCGCTATGGCTAGGGTTTCAATCGCTAAAGCGAAGATCTCTTTCTTTAATTTGTGAAGCTATTTGGATTAGCTTTCCCCGGATTGTAGCCTTGTGGGCCGCCCATAGTGTCTCAGCCGAGATTCCCTCTACGTCGTTCAGGAGGAAATATTCTTTCAATGCTTTATCAATTAGTATAGCCTGAATTGGGTCCTTAAGGATAGATTCATTGAGTCTCCAGTGCAGAAGGGGAGGTCTAGTGAGGTGTCCCTGTAATGTAAGTATAACCATGGAGTGATCCGATATCCTTGATGTAGGCTTTGTTTGCTGCTGGGATATGCATTGAAGAAATAAATATGTGGTCAATTCTGGAACAGAATTGGTGAGGATCGAGAAGTGGGTATAGTCTCCAGTGGACGGGTTAAGTTCTTGCCAGATATCTGCAAGACCTTGTTGGTAAATTAATTTCGCTATTTTGGAGCAAATTTTCGTGGGGCGTGTGAGTTGTGCCGCAAGTGGTTTACATTTGTCCAGGCTTTGGTCGAACGCGATATTGGAGTCCATATATTACAGTCCCCTCTAATAGAGGCCCTAGAGGTTGGAACATGGATTGAAAAAAATGTCCCTGTCCTTTTTTGGGGGCGTAGTAAGAGATGAATGAATATAACTGATCTTCTATCGATCCCTTCACCAAAATAAACCTACACCCGTGGTCCTTGTGAACCTGAATGGCTTTAAATTTACATGATCTTGCAAACATGATTGCTACCTCCTTCATCTTGTCTTCGGCATTAGCCAAAAAGAATTGTGGGTAGTGAGCATGGAGAAATGATGGGGAGTATCGTATTGGAAAATGTGTCTCCTGTAGCAGCACTACTGCCAGTTTCTGGAAATGGTATGACTGAAAGATTTTTTTTCTTTTAACTGCTGAATCGAGACCCTGCACGTTAATTCTGAGGAGTGGGGGGAGCGTGTTGTTATTAGGCATGACCAATGGAGAAAAGAAGTGTATCTATATATATTTCACTTACCCCTCCTTGAGGGAGCTGGAGCGATCTCGAGCAGGACTTGGAGTTGTACCTGAAACCTGGAGTTGGCTGGTGGGATGTTAGTATCTGAGAACTGACAACCAGAGAGAAGAGGTTAGTGGTAAAGAAAAGGAGGTGAAAACAAGGTGCAAGTTGGCCTAACTAGGGCCTGCGGCAAGGGGAGGGGGATAGGTCCCTTCCCTTGTCGCCGTACAAAAAACAGTGGTAGTCCTTCCCCCCACTTATCAGATTTTGGGGGGAGACCCAGTTTTTGCTTATAAGGGTGAGCTACAAATGCTTGTACTATCAGGTAAAACCAGTGGTGTTCTCAATAAGAAAGAATCCTTATACTTGGATCCCAGTGCATGCAGAAGGCCTATTATATATTTCTTACCTAAAGTGCACAAAGATGCACAGAGACCCCCGGGAAGACCCATTGTAAATGGGATCGATTCGGTAACAGCCCGTTTAGGCCAGTATGTTGACTTCATTTTCAAACCAATGGTTTCTACTACCACTGCGTTTTTGAGAGATACGAAACATGCGATTCAAGTCATCGAATCCACGCCTGCCAGTGATAACACTTTGCTTGTGACAGCAGACGTGGGTTCCTTGTATACGATTATTGGCACTTTAGGATGCCCTTCGTTCGGTCAAATGGGCCCTTGAGGGCTCTAATCTATCTACTATTCATAAGAACTTTATTTTGGAGGCTCTTGATTTTTGTTTAACTAAGAATTATTTCTGGTATGACCACAAATATTTCTTACAAATCCTTGGTGTTGCCATGGGTGCCCGCTTCGCTCCAAGCGTAGCCAATTTATTCATGGCCTTATGGGAGGAAGAAACCGTTTTCCATAATAGACCATTGGAATTGAAGCAGTACTATAGATATATAGATGACCTCATCATTATTTGGGAGGGTAACATGACCAGCCTCCAACTATTCATGTCCAAACTTAATGGGAACACCAAGAATATTAAATTATCTTGGAATGCTGATGCTGCTCGCATAGCATTCCTCGATTTAGAAATTTTCAAGGATGGTTCATCGCTTAAAACTAAAAATTATTTTAAGACTACAGATAGAAATGGGTTCATCCCCTTGGATAGTTGTCATCACCAATCTTGGTTATGCAACATTCCAAGGGGACAGTTTATTCGTTTAAGACGGAATTGCTCTCTGAAAACTGATTTTTTCGTTCAGTCAGACATCTTGGCTGAACGATTCTCTCAGAAGGGATATCATAAGAATACCATCACCAGCGAGATTCATAACATTGGGAACATGGATCGAGCTGTTTTGGTGTCAGACTTGCAGTCCAAAAAACCTCAGAAAGCTGGCTCTGAGTTCAGAATTATTCTGGACTACAATGTCCAGCACAAAAAATTTGAAAAGATAGTCATGAAGCATTGGGACATTCTTAAGAAGGATAACATTTTGGGAAAGTTATTACCACCACGTCCCAGGTTCATTTACAAAAAGGCACCAACCCTTAGGGATGTTATAGCCCCTAGTGTAGTGGATCCCCCTATTTTAAAAGAAAATAAAATTTTCTCCTTCTTGACTGGTTTTTATGCTTGTGGGCGTTGCCCTCCATGTAGACAATGCAAACATAATGTCAAGAGGCGGAAAGAATTTTCTACTTTCACCACTGGTGTCACATACCCAATTAAAAGCTTGATTACTTGTAACACCACTGGTGTGGTATATGTTCTCGAATGTGATTGTGGTAAACAGTACGTTGGGAGGACATCAAGACCTCTCAGTGTTCGCATAGGAGAGCATGTGAATAACATCAAAAAAGGCCTTAAAACACATAACGTTTCTAAGCATTTTAGGTTATGTCATAACAGAGACCCTAAATGCTTAAAGTTTTGGGGACTGGAGAGGGTTACCCAACACTGGGGAGGGGGAAACTTTATAAGGCAGTTAAGTCGACGTGAATCCTTCTGGATTCATGAGATGCAGGTACTTGTTCCAGGAGGGATGAACGTCGACTTCGACCTTAACTGCTTTATATCAGATAAATAGATTAACCACTTGCCTACCAGGCACGAACACCTCCTTCCTGACCAAGCCATTTTTCAGCTTTCAGCGCTGTCGCATTTTGAATGACAATTGCACGGTCATGCAACGCTGTACCCAAATAAAATTTTTATCATTTTTTCCCCACAGATAGAGCTTTATTTTGGTGGTATTTGATCACCTCTGCGTTTTTTATTTCTTGCGCTATAAACAAAAGAAAAGGGACAAGTTTGAAAAAACATAATATTTTTTACTTTTTATTATAATAAATATCCAATTTTTTTTTTTTTTAAAACAAATTTTTTCCTCAGTTTAGGCCGATACGTTCTCTTCTACATATTTTTGGTAAAAAAAATCGCAATAAGCGTATATTGATTGGTTTGCGCAAAAGTTATAGCGTCTACAAAATAGGGGATAGTTTTATAGCATTTTTATTATTATTTTTTTTTTACTAGTAATGGCGGCGATTTGCGATTTTTATCGTGACTGCGACATTGCGGCGGACACTTCGGACACTTTTGACACATTTTTGGAACCATTCACATTTATACAGCGATCCGTGCTATAAAAATGCATTGATTACTGTATAAATGTGACTGGCAGGGAAGGGGTTAACGCTAGGGGGCGCTGCAGGGGTTAATGTGTACCCTATCTTGGTGATTCTTACTGTGGGGGGAGGGGACTGACTGGGGGAGGGGACCGATCGGTGTCCCTATGTACAAGGGACACACCATCAGTCTCCTCTCCTCTGACAGGACGTGGATCTGTGTGTTTACACACACAGATCCACGTCCTGCTCGATTACCGGGCAATCGCGGGTGCCTGGCGGTCATCGCGACCGCCGGGCACGCGCACCGGGGCCCCAGCTACGCGGCGGGCGCGCGCGCTGGCCTCCCACGGCGGCGTGGGCCCCCCAGTGGCCAAATTGTAGACGACGTCATATGACGGCGGCCCGCCACAGTAGCTGCACCGTCCCGCCGTCATTTGATATATAATTTTATATTATATTTTATTGTACATCTTAAATTAAATCAGCTAAATTAGTAAGGTTGAGATACTTGTTATGTATATAATATGTGAATGTAGCAATGATGGACGCGGGTGCATTAATCATCCATTAATTTTTTGGAAGGTTGTGGCATTTTTATAACTGTTTGTTTTTTATTTGTATATAGACTCCTTTTGGCTGCTTTTGCTAGTGCTGGTTAATTATAACTCAGCCATGTGAATCCAGCATATAACATGGGAGTATGTTTTAATTCCAGTACAGGTTTTAAAACTGTGCCTTCGGTGTCCCCACAAGCTAAGTTGTGTCTTTGTGTCACTAAAGAACGTCCGGTGCTAGGACCTCTGGCACTGGTGTTTCTCTGCACCTATCACGCTGCTCGTTTACCACCCAGGCCTCTATATTAACAGCGCAAGGTGACTAGATAGCTCCACCCACCGCTGACGAAGTCCACAGGACGTAACCTGCGTACAGGGGAGGAGCTATCGCTTATGCCAGTCACCCGCGCTCCATTACGCTATACACAGTGGCTTTACACCGCTGATGTTTTTTTAGTTATTTGTTTTCATTGTGCTCTATGTATGTGCTGTATTCAGTGCAGATGCCTGCTTGCCCTAATTGCTTGTACAGCCTATACTCATCAGAGCTCTAATTGAGTTACTGGGCTCCACTCCTGTGCTGTTTTTTATGCAGAGGCTTGCATGCTTCAACTGTCTGTGCAATCCTTAATATCCATTGGAGCTTCAGTGTTATCCCCCTTTTTAAATAAAACAAGATTTTTATACAGTCTGCACTGAGATTGCATCTTTTATTTTTTCTTGGGCATTAAACCTGCATAATCATCTCATGGTGGATCATCTTGGTTGGAGCCGCATCCTCAGGATAGTTCTGGTGTCCTGGTCATCACACACCTTTGGATTTCCTCCTGGTTTGATCGTTATCGCACCATCAGAAAAATATATATTGGGCAGATTTGGTAGAAATACAATTGGTCTATCGCATCCCAGAATGAATATAATAATTTTCAGTAGGCTGAAGTGTGCATATACACTGGCCAATACCCCTGGGGGATGCTTAGGGTAAGGATAGACACTGAGAGAGTGTATGCTTTTAATAAAGGTAGATATATTTATTCAAAAGAAGAGGTAAGTGCAAATATATAAATGCTGGGATTGATTCAGTATGTTTACATACAAATAGATAAAGTGTATACAGTTTTTAACATGTCAACAGCATGAACATACAAAAAAATGTTGTGACAATCATAAGAACTTGCTTGATACATATATGATCAGGATGATGCCAACATGTTTCGGACTTTGGTCCTTTGTCAAGGCAACTAGATATCCTTTTGATTCACATCTAAATTATGTGAGGATGAAAAATTTGTATATATTAATTATAACAGAGAATACAGTCATTTTATGACATTGCCATAGGAAACCAGTGCAGTATATAAGATATAAGCGGGTACTCACATGTAATGCCAGTTTCACAATTGCCACAGGGGTAACCACTGAAAGTGGTATAAAGAGTTTGCATTAGGTAAAGGTTGTAAAAACAAGGTGAGGATGGCCACACATGTGGGAGGCTTGCTGACGTAGCTTCAGGTAGTTACAAGGTCCTATACAGGACTTGGACGAGGCCCATGTCATGTAGCAGTCAGACTAGACCAAGCAGTGTATAGCTGTAAAAATAGGGTATGGAGGGTATGAGTATTTTAGGAAGTATAATGCAGTAAAGATGCGTATGCAGCTTTTAAAGCAAGGTGCTGTATTACCTGAATAAAGTATTGCCTGGTATGGGAGATCAGTCAGCTCCGGATAGTCAGCAGCATGTAGTGAATCAGTCTGATGTGTGAGTTTATAACTAGTCATCTAATGACAATCAGCTGGGTAGGGGTTCAGCATAATATACACACCCCTACCCAGCTGATTGTCATTAGATGACTAGTTATAAACTCACACATCAGACTGATTCACTACATGATGCTGACTAATCTCCCATACCAGGCAATACTTTATTCAAGTAATACAGCGCTTTGCTTTAAAAGCTGCATACGCATCTTTACTGCATTATACTTCCTAAAATACTCATACCCTCCATACCCTATTTTTACAGCTATACACTGCTTGGTCTAGTCTGACTGCTACATGACATGGGCCTCGAAGGGTTTCCTTCACTCGCCTGCTTTTGTTTGATTTCCACGAGGGGGGAATCAGACTTGTAGGATTTGGACTTTTTTGAGGATCCTGCTTGCAGATTTGATGTGTCCATAGCTGGGTCTTGTGTAAAGAATTTCAGGGAGAGGAGCACTTCTTCTCCTTCTGGGAAGGTAGCAAAGGAGAAAGTTTTGCCTTTGTAGGAAAATTTTAGAGCGAAGGGAAAAGCCCACCAATATTTGATTTCCCTTTGTGATAGGATCTGATGCAATGGTTTGAGGGCTCTCCGCCTTTGTATGGTCATGGGGGAAATATCAGCAAAAATCTGGATCTCCTGTCCTTGGAAGGAGATGCGGGCTTGTTGTCATGAGATTTTCATAATCTCCTCTTTCACGCTGTAGTAGTGCGGATTTAAGTACCACATCCCTTGGTGATCCGTCTTTTCTGGGGGGTCTAACCCCTTTGTCTAACTCCAGTGTGGCGGCCGCCATCTTGGATTCGGCCTGGGATCCCTTGTCCGTAAATTGTGGTCCCAGGTCACGGCTGACTGAGCTGCCTGGCATGTAAATGCTGCGGGGGTGTTCCCCGATCAGTTCCCACTGTCTGAGGGTGTCCTGCTAGCCCGGATCCGGGGCTAGGGCAGCTTGCTGGCTTGAGCAGTGCGGAGCTCCCAGCTTACGCAGCCATATTGGAACTCCCGCGCATGCGCACTGGACTATTGAATTTTATGGACTTTGTAGACTGTTTTTTTCATCCCCAGTCTCTACCAGTGGATTATGTTCTAAAGCTATTCCCTCACTCTCCATGCGCCAGAATATTTCCATTATTAAATTTGTGAAAGAGAAAGCTTTACTTTTTGTCTGAAGTTTGGGGAAAACAATATATTTGTTATTATAGAATATATATTTACTTGATTGAGTTGTAGTGCTACTCCTGCAGGGGCCGCTGAATTTAACTGGTTCTTTTCCAATCAATACATGGGCTGCCAGCCACTTATGCTCCACTAAACAGTCTAGGGGTTTTCATTTTAAGCTTAATTGCTAATAAACGTGAACAGAAGGGTGGTATGAAATACTCCAGAACACAGGAGGACACACTTCACTAGGCTAGGCCTCTCTGTACAGTCTGTATACCAAGGACAAATGGGCCAGAACTGAGACCCTGTAAGAGCAGGCTCAGTGGGAGCTATCACTGGCACTTATTTCCAGGATCTTGAGCTTAGATTAGTACTCACAAAGTCACAGGACAGATGAACACTTCCCAGGTCCCACCAGACATCTCTGTCACATTACAACTGCACAGTTCCTAGCTTCCTCTAGGCCCTCTGCTGGATAGCTTCCCACTACCAGTTTCCACTCTTCAGTGAGGGAGAGGTTATATAAATGAGATACTTAGGACTAGCCCCCCCCCCCCAGCTCTGCAACAGCTGGGACCTTGTTGAACATCAGTAGACTCCAATAGAACTACCTCAAAAGAGACACAGTGGAACTTCTCTAGCAGGACAAGAACCCTGGCTGCTCCAGACCCAGAATATTTATATTCACACCAGCTAACTACTGGACATGCCTCCCTTAGCACAATAAAAATTCAAGCTGCCACTCTCCAATTCCTAGGTTCTAGAAACTTCCAGAAGGCAGGGGGAAACAGTTGCACTTGTTACCTGTGAGATCCAGAACAGCCTAAATAAATTAATATCTGCTCCAATGATTACAGATGAGCCAAATGAAAAAAATTATTTAGCCTAAAATCCTAGCGACCTCTCTAGGAGGGTCCTACAGAGTGTTCTTAGGAGATTGGGTGTGCAATTGCTGCAGTACCAACCCTGAAGAAACCATACAGTTATTATATGAGCAGGACAACAATAAATATAAATTTTTGGGATTATGACATAGCTTAACTTTTGTGTTCTTAGTTTGGAACAAAATAAAAAATACAATTTGTCAGCATTGTTGGTCACAGAAGCAATAAAAAGAATATGTGCACTGTAGTGGTTACTTTTCAAGAAAATGTTTTGATGATAAATTCTTTATTGCTGACGCCGATTTGTTTGTGAATTAGATATAGAACATAGCTCTGAAGATGGTAACTGCTGTGTTGTGCAATGTGCTTGTTCCTTATTGACTAGAAAGGTAGAAAGGAGTTGGGAGAGCATGCAAAGCAGAAGCATGGATCCTGCCAAATAGCACCAGAAGCTAAGCTAAAAGTTAAAACCTTTTTGGACTCCTTCTATATGTTTAAATACATGACAATGTCAGGTTAATTTCATCTAGCAAAGATAGTTATTCTGTCTAGACCCCCACCTCATATAAATCTCCTTACATGCTCACAGTAATACCGATAGTAGTAGTAGTAGTAGTAGTAGTAGGTTATATAGTACAGCACCTAGAATAGGCAGCAGAATATTATATAATCCCTCCAGACAGCAGTTTATGTAAAAGTCTCTCCAGGAAGCAATATATTTTTTAAACATTCTCTCGAAGCAACCATAAGCATTTTCATATGCCCCTACAGGTAGAAACAGCATTAATATTCCATAGCTCACCCATACAGTAAATAACACTTTGTGCCTGCCTCTATACTCCAGGCTTTGTTGCTGTAGTCTTGAGCTTCTTCTTCATATCCTCCTGTCCTGTTTGTTGACAATGTGCTCGAGTACTGTGTGCTGTTTGGAAGTGGGAAGACTGTCAACACTTGTTTCACACAGTAGTCACGAATGAGACAGGTTTGGGAGAGAGGGTGGACACCTGAGCAAAGACTAGGTTGTGGCTGAAAATAACAGCAGATGGGTAGGAATGCCTTAATAGTACAGTAAATGATGTAACTAGTGCACACATGATAGGCAGGAGCAGGGCTCAATGCTGGCGGTGCTCCCCTCCTCTACTAATATACCCAAGGTATACACCTCTTGTGCCTATTTGTCAACCATGTCTTGGTTGTTCCTTTATTTGAGCGATTTTTTTATTCTCAGTTTAAAGCACCTGTCATTCCTGAATGGAAGGATAAGACTCAGCTTACAGCAGGACCAACATACTTGATAATTTGCCGAGCAATAGCAGAAGATTGCTTCATTGGTGTGTAAAAGTAGTATTAATGCCTTGGAGATAGTGATAATATGACAGGAATCTCTTGACGGTGTACATTTGTGATACAATAACAGCTGTTTTCTTACCCTGCTTATAGATAAAAGAAATGTATAACTATTGTTTGTCAGTTTCAGTGTGCTTCCTGAAAAATGTCTTACTTATGATTTGCTCTAATGGACTTGACATTTTGGATAGCACAATAACATAAAGTTTTGCATTATGCTAGAGACAGAATAAAAGAGAGAGTGTCATACTCTTGCAGTGGTGTGAGAGCAAATCATTTCTAGATGAGCATCTTGCAAATAGGGAAGGCCTAGTACTTAATTTAATTTAATCATGTAATAATAGCTCATTGGGCAACTGAAGTAAGATGGGCACCTGAAACACTTACTATCCTCTTAAAGGGGATACGCACTTTTGTTGATGATTTCTATATAAATAAATATGCTTGATGTAAATAATTCTATTAAATCGACTTTGGTTCGGTAGGTTCAACTGTAGCCTCTATGTCACTGTAGGACATAGCAATGCAAGGGCCAGCAAGCCAAGCCAAAGCTGGGAACCAGGCCTCTGACTTTCTCTCTCAGATGCTGAATATTCTGCATGTACAGATATGTATTAAGACTTTTCTTTCCAAGAAGCTTTTCTTTACACGAAGTGCGTATTTTCACATTTTTCATTCTAGTGTCAGATTCTCAGTGATGTTTGGAGATATTTTGTTTGTATATAATGTATATGGGGTAGCCACTTTCATGTTTTTTTGATGATTCATGCAAGTTTGAAATTCACTGATTGGGTGAAATGGTAAGTCCCTTGAGGGCATGAGAATGTACAGTATATATATATATATATATACTGTATGTAAAGCACTGCATTATTTGTCAGCGCTATATAAATACCATTAATAAATAAAATACATAAATAACAATGACAAATCTCCAACTGATGTCTGTTTTTCAATGGTAGAAAAACCAATAAACTTGCCAAATATGGGCAGCTTGTTCTGTTGTTGACCGAACCCCAAGCTAATCTCCATTTCTCAGTCCTTCAAATGGCTGGTATTGAAATACAAAATTCCCCTACCCTCCTCCCCGCAGACAATGGAGTTTGCTGCAAAGTTTGTGAACTTTAAACTACAAGTAAAATTAGTGAAACATCTCACAGTCAGATACGTTCTTCTTGCAAGGTAATAGATGCCCATAAAGCTGTGATAACAACTTGGGGTGTGGGCGGGAAATTCTTTGGCTTTAGGAATTGGGTTCTTCTTCCCTAAAGCTTAAGTTGCATTCAGAATGCTGAGACTTCACTGTTTGTCTTTTGAGCTTTGTGTATGAATTGCTCAACAATATCTGCAGAAGTCAGTGTAACCTGGTCACAGGTTCACTTTGGACCAATGATCAGTGGATGGTAACTACAGTGTTCGGCTCCTACATACACTTTATACAGCTCTCTGCCCATAACTCCATATGGGCTGTCATTTACTGAGCTGCAGAAAACGTCAATGGAATATGAGGATGCTGATCAGTTGTAGAAAACAGGACTTGCCGTTTATTCATTCACAGATCACTGTGAATGGAGGACACAGCTGTGTGAGCGAAGCCCCACAAAACTGTGCTAATTTTAAATTTGGCAGCGGCTGCAGGGGAGAGGTACCCCCACCTTCCATCACAGCGGGGGCCCAGAGGGTGCAGGGGCTGGTGAATAGCAACATGTTATATTTTACACCTTAAATACAGTTGTAACATGTAACATGTTGCTAACGGTGAACTTATCCTTTAAGGTTAAAACTTGTTTCTGTGTAAAGTTTGAATCATTTTGTGTATATACAGTGTGTAAATATTTTATCATATTCTTTCATGTGACAACGCTGAAGAAATTACACTTTGCTAAAATGTAAAGTAGTGAGTGTACAGCTTGTATAACAGTGTAAATTTCCCCTCAAAATAACTCAACAATCACATATTCATGTCTAAACTGCTGGCAACAAAGTGAGTACACCCCTAAGTGAAAATGTCCAAATTGGGCCCAAAGTGTCAATATTTTGTGTGGCCACCATTATTTTCCAGCATTGCCTTAACCCTCTTGGACATGGAGTTCACCAGAGCTTCACAGGTTGCCACTGGAGTCCTCTTCCACTCATCTACGACAAAATGACAGAGCTGGTGGATGTTAGAGACCTTGCGCTCCTCCACCTTCCATTTGAGGTTGCCCCACAGATGCTCTTTTACCCTCAGCTTCTTTAGCAAGACGTTTGGGATCGTTATCATGTTGGAATACTGCCCTGCGGCCCAGTCTCCAAAGGGAGGGGATCATGCTCTGCTTCAGTATGTCACAGTACATGTTGGCCTTCATGGTTCCCTCAATGAACTGTAGCTCCCCAGTGCCGGTGTTCTGTCAAAAAATGTCCACCTATCGAATAGTGTCCGCCCCGTACTGCGCAGGCGCAGCGCTTGCGCAGTACGGAGGACAAGGAGATTCAGAAAATCTCCGAGGATGAACGGCGCCTGCGCCGAGAGTACAGGTGCAAGCCCCACCATCCAAGTGGACATAGGGCTGCACATAGTTAGAGGCCTCGCTTTGCTTGGCTCTTTTTTATTCTAACTCTATGTCCACTTGGATGGTGGGGCTTGAACTTGGACTCACGGTGCAGGTGCCGTTCATCTTCGGAAATTTTCAGAATCTGCTTGTCATCCGTACTGCTCATGCGCAGTAGACGGTGGACACTATCCGACGGGGGACAGTATTTGACAGGACACCGGCAGCACTCATGCAGCCCCAGACCATGACACTCCCACCACCATGCTTGATTGTAAGCAAGACACACTTTTCTTTGTACTCCTCCCCTGGTTGCCACCACACACGCTTGACACCATCTGAACCAAATAGGTTTATCTTGGTCTCATCAGACCACAGGACATGGTTCCAGTAATCCATGTCCTTAGTCTGCTTGTCTTCAACAAACTGTTTGCTGGCTATCTTGTGCATCATCTTTAGAAGAGGCTTCCTTCTAAAAACAGGCATGCAGACCAATTTGATGCAGTATGCAGCGTATGGTCTCAGCGAAGAAAGGAGCCATGGTCCGGTGGCTTAGAATCCCTGCTTTTTAAAGCTAACTGAGTGACAAGACATCAACTATAACTACATTTCTTGATATAAAGATACCCACTGTATCACATTCCATGAAATACAAAACTGTACATTAAATGCAGCAATCAATATATGGAACATCAAGACCGTACAAATACGTCTCAATAATTGATTTCAGGTAAATGTTGCATCAATAGTACACAATGTGTATGTTCTATTGTTTTTATATGAACTTCTACCACTGCTCAAGGTAAGCTGGCAATTAAGCCATCCGGATTTTTCATTTGTGTATTGTTTTATACGTTTTCTTTAGTTTTGTATAAAGTAACAAGGGGTTAGATCCCCTTTCAGGTTGTTATTCATGTTTATGTCCCTGCTGTGGAGAGATAAACCATTTATTTGTACTAGTGGCCATTGTTACCAGCGCTGAAAGTAATGGGTAATGTTTTGAGTTTTACCAATAGAGGAATATAGGGGGAATATTTCAATGTAGATACGGTATTTGTTTTGGTGACAAAAAGGAAATAAACCTAAACTTTTTAAAGATTATCTCTCACTCCCTGCATCTACAGGGCAAAAACTGAAGGGAAATCTATTAAATGAGACACAAACAGCCAAATCCCCCCCAAATAATTACAAAAAATTTGTTGTGTTACCTAGCAACAAAAATAGGTGACCCTTATGATGACGCTATGGAGTTATTTCTTCATGTACTTTACTATGTACTCCAATATTACTAACTATTAGGCAAATATAGTTTCTGATCTGCTCTAAAACCAGTGTCATTTTTTTTTTTTTTTTTTTGCATGTGTACATTTATAGAAGGGGTGTTTAATTAAAATACATAATTATTATTCATACACCATCAATTTAAGATATGAAATGCAAATGCACCTCATAAAGTTAGAAAATGGCTTCTAATTTTGAAAAGGTCACAGCTGTCAAAAATGATTATTTTTCTCTCATAACTCTGACGTTGTGGTACGCCATTATTAAGTTGCAACAGGTTAACAAGAATCTGTAATCATAAGTGACATTTAACATATTGGCACTAAGCTTGTATTTTATGCTTTTTTTATAAATTGTCAGTGTGCCAGGCTTCTTGGTATTGTGCTCCCACAATACCAAAAAGCCTGGCACACTGACAATTTATAAAAAAAAGCATAAAATACAAGCTTAGTGCCAATATGTGGATAAACTGAGAGTCATGTTTACTATTAAGCCGGCTATAGATGATAGATTTTCTTTCCTGCAACCAAGGGTTAATTCCCCCATCAACACAGCCAGTGTTGATGAGGGAATCCCTCTATCACTCTGGTGAAGATATTGTGTTCTCCCGGCTGGGGAGCAGTGAACTGTCTATGCTGGGAGAACACAGTAATTATTGCTAGTGGCTATTGCAATACAGTAATCGCATCTTAAAAATCTGACATGCTGGTTATACCCAAGTCAATCGATGGATTGACTTGGGTACAATCAGCCTGCCCATACATGGTTTGAATCTCAGCCGGTTCCTGCTGATCTGGCCGAGTTTTAAAACGTCTATGGCTAGCTTTAGAGGAGTAGTAATGAGCATTCTTATGTTTGACCTTTAGATGTTAATTTACTAAAGGCAAATTTCACTTTGCAAAAAAGACCCAATCATATGCAAAGTAAATGTAAAAAAAAAGCATTTTTGATTGAACATAATTAGATGATGGAAGCCAGCAGAGCTTCACCTCATTCACGGCTTCACCTCATTCAAAGCCAGCCACAGACGGTTCGAATTTTGTCAGGTTCAGCAGAAAATGGCTGAGATTCAAACCATATATGGGCAGGCTGAATGTACCCAAGTTGATCGATCAATCAACTTGGGTACTACCACCCTGCTGGATTTTACATTGCTAGTGGCTGTTATATCCATTAAGAGTAATAACTGTGTTCTCCTGGTGGGAGAGAACACTCCTTCCATGAGAACACAATGGCTCCATATGAGGGATACTCCTGTCAACACTGTCTGTGTTGAGGGGGGAATCATGCAAATTTCTTTCCTGCAACCCGAAAAAAAAATTCTCTGCCTATGGCCGGCCTACATTTTCAAGTCGATTATATACAACATATATTATTTTTGCAAACATAATCTTAGAGATTTACCTGCTGCTGTTTCCTATTCCCAGAGTAGGAGGGTCAGTGAGACAATTGACAATCCACTGAACAAGTAAGTATGGTTATCAGAAAACACTTAACATTTTCAAAGTTAGAAAAACTATTTACAAAATGGATTGTATATTAAAGTTATGCAAATATTTTAATAAACATGTGCTTTTCATTCAGGGTTTTCTGTACAACAAAGAAATACATGTAAAAAAGCTATAAAGTTTTATCCTGGATATCAGCCAAATACAATGTTCTCATTGCATGCTAATTTGGATCAGGCTTGAAGGTTTATATAATGACGGTCTACTAGACAGATGGTAGTTGTCTATATAACACATAGCATTAGACAAAGTGGTGTCAACCTGTACTGTTTCTCTTACAAATGATTTCTAAATGCTAATAAATAGTATTAATCTTGTTTTTTTTGTTTTTTTTTTTTTAATTCTTTTTATTTATTTTGTAGAGAAAGAAAAATTACATAACAGAGCCTCTGGGCATACCCCGGCTCGAGGAAAAAAAAACAAAAAACAAAAAAAAAAAAAAAAAAATTAGGCAAGGCATATCCTACCTAAACTTCTAGCCTAACTTGTGAACAAATAACAAAACAACCCCTTAGCTTGCTGCTATCTTTAACAGGAGAAATGTAATGCTCAGCAATTTACATGAATATGTGATAACCGACAGGCATCCCTCAAGAATAAGTCTATGAGTGGGTAACTATAGGTACGTGGTCAGTCGGAATGTACCCCTGGGGGGGGGGGGGGGGGCAGTCAGAGGAACCATCCTTTCATATGCAAATCAAATCAGACCGGTAGTCTTACAGGGTCCTCCTGTTCTACAATTGTCATTTCAGACTCTAGCCATATATTCCAAACTTTTTGAAACTTTAGGGGGCATCCTCTGCTGGAATATGTTTCTTTATACAAGGGTACTGCAAAGTTAACCAATGATTTCCATGCATTCAGAGTAAGGGCAGACACGGGAGCCCTCCACCTGAGAACAATGAGTTTCCTGGCATAAAAGAGAAGCAAACCCAGTAATGTGCGAACTGCCCTTGAAGGGGCAAGAGCATCCACTGAGCCAAGCAGGCAAATCTCCAAATTTGGGGGTATAGGAATTGTTGTCAGTGTAGAGATGAAGGTTGTAACCAATGACCAGTAATGCTGGATTTCGGGGCACGACCAGATCATGTGGATGAACCCCGCAGAGTCAGCATGACAGCGCCAACACTACGACGTGCAGTCTGGGTAAATTTTATGAAGCCTGTATGGAGTGTAATAGAATTTGTGTAGTATTTTAAACTGAATCAACCGATCTCTAGAGGAGACCAAGTGTCTAAAGGGGGAGTCCCAGACATCCTCCCAGTCCTCCCCATCCAGCTCCGGCAGCTCCGCCACCCAGAAGTCACGAAGCCTCTCCAAACCGTGATGAACAGTAGGCCTTGTAGATTGTGGATAATGGTTTGGTCAATGTTTCCTGACGTAGGAGCAATTCTGTATTTGACTGGTAAAGGGTTATGGGAGCGCTTCCGAACTGTGCCCTATAAGCGTGGCGGAGCTGCAGGAACCGGAAGAATTACACATTGGGTAAGTTAAATCTGCACTTGAGCTGGTCGAATGTCAGTAGTGCACCATTCTCACAGATATGATGTAGATATCTAATACCCCGTGACGCCCATATGACCGGATCCGGTATGGAGTAGAATTCAGGTAGAGAAGGGTTAATCCATAGTGGAGTATTTGGGGAGCGCACCTGAGGGTCGGCCACCTGGGGGCCAGCTGCCCTGGACCATGCTCTCAGCACCGTTTTCATTGAGGTAGTGAGAGGATGTGGAGCCCTAAGGCCCCGAAATAAAACATTCCGCAATGCCTCAAACGATCCCACAACTGCAGCCTCCAAGACAACCGCTGCATTCGAGGCATCCGATGCAAGCCAGTTGTGGGCATGGGTGAGCATCGAGTAATCTTGTTTTTAACATGGTTTTAATGAGGTATGTTAGCCATATGGTCAGGGAAATTTAGTTGAAGTAATGGGTTTGAACTGATGAAGCCTGTAGGACAAAACATGTAGTGTGCTGATCTGCTGATCATTTGTAATACCGTATACCATCAATTAAAAGACAGAATAGAACCATAAACCCATATTTAATCTATATTTATAAAGAAGGTCAAATTTGCTCTAACATAGAAGAAAATTTGTGGTTGTAAACCTCAGACATAAAACTGAACAAAGCACATCCTTCTATACTGTGTACTTATCTCTATCTAACACAGAGTATCATTCCTCTCTGCTTCCTTATTCCTTTGTTATCTGTATGATTAATTTCTGACAATGTCTACAATATTAACAATGTTTAGGTAGCAATGTGTGTCGGCTCCTCCCAAGTTTGGGGTACACCAGGGTACACTGGTACACTGGTTTGGGGCCCCACCTGCAGGTTTTAATAATTCTTCAGTTTCTAAAGCAAAGTATGCCAGTGGCAGAGAAAAGCAGACAATCTGGCTTGTTAAATATCATTGATAAATAGGAAAATGCTATAATTTGTAGGAAACAATTGGTGGTTTTGTTTTGTTAATTTTGTTGACTAAAATAGTTTCATCGCCTAAATTAATACTGTTTTCGTCTACTAAAATATGACTAAAACAAAAACAATTGAGATGACTAAAATAACAACTAAAACTAAAACTGCATTTTAGTCAGACTAAATTATGACTAAAACTAAAATGGCATTTTAGTCAAAAGACTATGATGACTAAAGCTAAATTGAAATTTGACATCAAAATGAACACTGCACTACCACATAAGAATATGTAAGGGGCATCTACAAAGCTGCTAAAAGAAAACAAAAACAAGAAAAAGGCTTTTCTTATTTTTTTTATTGATATTTAATGTTGGTTACTATTATTATTATACAGGATTTATATAAGGCCAACAGCTTGAACAGCACTTTACAACTACAGGGTAGACAGTAGAGTTTCAATACAATTCAATACAGAAGGAATCAGAGGGACCAGGTAATATGTGCAAGGGGATTAGTCAATAGAGTTTACATTTTTTTTGTTTTTTTATATTTTCAAAAGTTTGTGCTTTTCAAAAGCAATATTTTTGTTTGTTTATGAAACTTGGTTTCATTTATAAAGACATTATATATTGCAACGGCTAAATCTGTGTATGTAGTGCAAGTTCAAACCTTAATACTATAAATAATAATTTTAGATTCTTACCCCCCAGAGTATATAATGAGTTTGGCAATTCTAAAGAAATGCTTAAATAATGCATTCAAATTTATCGTAACTAAACCCATTCGATTTTTAGTCAACTAAAGTGTACTGGAGATTTTAGTCGACTAAAACTAAAACAACTCAAATGGCTAAAATGCAACTAAAATGGCATTCTAGTCAAAAGATTAAAATACAACTAAAACTAAAATGGCATTTTACTTAACCACTTCAGCCCCAGAAGGATTTACCCCCTTCCTGACCAGAGCACTTTTTGCGATTCGGCACTGCGTCGCTTTAACTGACAATTGCGTGGATGTACGACGTGGCTCCCAAACAAGATTGACATACTTTTTTTCCCACAAATAGAGCTTTCTTTTGGTGATATTTGATCACCTCTGTGGTTTTTATTTTTTGCGCTATAAACAAAAACATAGCGACAATTTTGAAAAAAACACATTATTTTTTACTTTTTGCTATAATAAATATCCCCCAAAAATATATAAAAAAAACATGTTTTTTCCACAGTTTAGGCCGATACGTATTCTTCTACATATTTTTGGTAAGAAAATCACAATAAGCGTTTATTGTTTGTTTTGCGCAAAAGTTATAGTGTTTACAAAATAGGGGATAGTTTTATGGCATTTTATTAATAATTTTGTTTTTACTAGTAATGGCGGCGATCAGTGATTTTTATAGTGACTGCGACATTATGGCGGACACATTGGACATTTTTGACACATAATCAATGCTATAAAATTGCATTGATTACTGTAAAAATGTCACTGGCAGTGAAGGGGTTAACCACTAGGGGCGGGGAGGGGTTAAGTGTGTCCTAGGGGAGTGTTTCTAACTGTCTGGGGGATGGGCTGTGTATGACGTGACACTGATCACTGCTCCCGATGACAGGGAGCAGACAATGAGTGTCCTGTCATTAGGCAGAACGAGGAGATGCTTCTTGAGCTCCGTGACACGATCGCGGGTATCCCCGTGGCGATCGAGTCTGCGGGCCCCGCGGGCACGGTCACGAAGCCCGCAGCAGGCACACGCGCACGGAGGGAAATTCAAAGTAACGTATGGGTACGTTACTTTGCCCAGCCGTGCCATTCTGCCGACGTATATATGCCGACATCGGTCGGCAAGTGGTTAAAGGACTATAAATAAAACTAAATCTAAATTTGACATCAAAATGAACACTGTTTGTACTACAGTTCTTTCTTCTCTTTTTTCAAAATATGTTTATTGAGATTTACATTTTTTTTTTTTTACTACAAAAGTATAATAAATAGGTATTCAATACCCATATGAAGAATACGATGTTTGTGAAGGCAGTTCTTTCTAATCAACGCCTAAATTATTGTTAATTAGCAACATATAAGTAATATTATTATTAGATCATTAGATCTAATTTATCTTAAACTGACTTATATTAATTATATATTTAGTACAGTATATGTAGGGAATTGATATCTTATTTTGTCTGTGGCACAACACAATTTTTATGTCTTTAGAATTATCGAAGAAAGTAACAACCTAAAAACTGAGCAAATATCTCTCCTGGCAGAACATATTCCAGTGTTTATGAAGAGTATGTCAACACTGACACAGAGATATAAATTACTGAAAATAACACAATCTGTTGCACTGGAAGTAATTGAGACAGACATTACACACTCCGTTCTTGGGAAATAGCTATTTTTAAAGTGGTTTTGGAAAATAATATAGTATGAGAACAGTTTTCTCATTTCTGGCTACATGTTTGTACTTATAGGCTGCAAGCTAAAATTGAGGATAGGCTCCCAAAACATGTAAGCATTTTAAATTACCCATCACATGGAAAAATAATAACCCTGATTGATATGGGTGTTACAAGAAATAAGGCAAGTACTTACAAATTTTTCTCAAATATCAATATTCCCACTAAAAAATGTAAATAGAAAATAGGTTAAAATTGTCTGTTCAATGTCTAAATAATTCCCATCTAGATTTTTTTTCCCTGAATGCACATCCAGAAAGGTGTTCAGAAGAAAATATTATATGGACAATATGTTTTGCCAAGGGTAATGTTGTAGTTTCCTTTTTTTGTTATATTGAAGAACCTAGGCTTGTAAGAATATGTCCGATGTTTTTTTTTTATCTTTTTCCCTAAAACATTCAGTAGCACCATCAAGGATGCTCATGACGAAGAAAAAAAAGTCAATGTTATATATATCTTTGTTAAGATGGTGTGTAGGAGTAACACTAGAAGTTAAATCTAATAAGCATGGAAGTTTTTTATTTTTACTGTTTTTCTTCTTTTTGATAAACTCTCACTAACACAGATGAGCCAGAATGTGCTGCCCAATTCAGGTTGATCATATGGACACGCACACACATATTATAGAGTTTTCAAACATTACATTTCATTTATATTGCAGACCATAATTAAGTGAAATCATATGTATAGAAGCCAGAAAAATCAAGGGAGTTGTGGTGGATGTGTGTGTGTTCCTCTCCCATTATACTTTTGTACTTTTATGTAGGGATTAGGGAGGCTTGGTAACTCTAGGAGAAAAACATAAGGGATGAGGAGTGTTGGGGAGCGAGAGGAATGGGGTTCTGGCAGATGTATGGATAGGAAAATATAGGAGAAAGAAGAGGTTTGGTGGGTGGGTGGGAAAGAATAATTTATTTTAAAATGTCACATCCCTTCAAGACTGCCTATGCTGATGCTGAGTGACTGTCCTGTTATGTTGACTGACTATCCTCTTCCTCTTTAATGATCCCAATGATAGCTTGGAAGAACATTTTTGTTTCTGGGTGCCACCACCAGTGGCTAATGCCCAATCTTTCAGCCCCTGTTTAACAGGGGAGTGTAATTACAATTTTTTATGCGATGCTTTGCAACAGGTCTGATTGCTGTTCTCCAAGTACAGTATCTGTGAGGGGTTGCAGTGTTGTGGCACCAGCACCAGTGCCTACGGCCCAATTTTTCAGCCCCTGTTTAACAGGGGCGTGTAATTACAATTTTTTATACAATGCTTTGCAACAGGTCTGATTGCTGTGCTCCAAGTACAGTATCTGTGAGGGGTTGCAGTGTTGTGGCACCAGTGCCTAAGGCACAATTTTTCAGCGCCTGTTTAACAGGGGCGTGTAATTCCAATTTTTTATGCAATGCTTTGCAACAGGTCTGATTGCTGTGCTCCAAGTACAGTATTTGTGAGGGTTGCAGTGTTGTGGCACCAGCACCAGTGCCTAAGGCCCAATTTTTCAGCCCCTGTTTAACAGGGGCGTGTAATTACAATTGTTTATGCAATGCTTTGCAACAGGTCTGATTGATGTGCTCCAAGTACAGTATCTGTGAGGGGTTGCAGTGTTGTGGCACCAGTGCCTAAGGCCCAATTTTTCAGCCCCTGTTTAACAGGGGCGTGTAATTACAAATCTTGATCTAATAATTCACAGCAGGGCCCATTCCTGCACCCACCAAGAGTAACTTTGAGGGCTTACAGTGTTGTGGCAACACCGTCCACCACCACCACCACCAAAGGCCCAATTTTTCAGCCCTGTATAACAGGGGCGTGTAATTACAAATCTTGATCTAATAATTCACAGCAGGGCCCATTCCTGCGCCCACCAAGAGTAACTTTGAGGGCTTACAGTGTTGTGGCAACACCGTCCACCACCACCACCAAAGGCCCAATTTTTCAGCCCCTGTTTAACAGGGGCATGTAATTACAAATCTTGATATAATAATTCACAGCAGGGCCCATTCCTGTGCCCACCAACAGTAACTGTGAGGGCTTACAGTGTTGTGGCAACACCGTCCATCACCACCATCATCACCACCACCACCAAAGGCCTAATTTTTCTGCCCCTGTTCAACAGGTGCATGCAATTACAATTCTTGATCTAATAATTCACAGCAGGGCCCATTCCTGTGCCCACCAAGAGTAGCTGTGAGGGCTTACAGTGTTGTGGCAACACCAACATCTAATGGGGCAAATTTCTGCAGAGTATATACGGCAGGCCCCTACTTTCAAACATCCAACTTAGAAACGACTCCTACTTGCAAACGGAAGGAGAAAACAGGAAGGGAGATGAAATCTATCCCTAGGAAGGAAAATTCTATCCTGTTAGATTTAATTTTGGAAAAAGGTATCTCCTCTCTACTGATGCTTTATCACCAATCCTTGTTTCAATAAAAAACACACTTTTCCAAAAACATTTGTCATTGGGATGGAAAGTGAGGTGAAATGTTCTGAACAGGTGCACAGACAGCAAAACAAATATTACAGGGGCAAATTTACCTGTTCAAAATTACAAACAGATTCTACTTAAGAACAAACCTACAGTCCCTGTCTTGTTTGCACCGCCTGTATACTGCTGTTCAGAGTATATAGGGTTGTAGGTATAGGGTTTTATTTGGGGTGCGGGGTTCCCCTTAATATCTATACAAGACCCAAAGGGGCTGGTAATGGGCTGGGGGGGGGGGGGGTGATGGGGTAGCCATGCCATTTTTTCTCAAAGATTTTCATCCATATTGCCAGGACAAGACATGACATTAAAGCCGCAAGCAGTTTTAAATGGCTTCTTTTTTTCCTTTACAAATGTCATTTTTTGCAGGGACAGTTCTAAACACGGGACACACATGCCACTTCACAGGCATACTTTAGACACCCCCCAGGTACCATATTTAAAGGAATATTTCACTTTTTTTTCACTTTATGCATCATTAAAATGACTGCTCCCGAAAAAAAAACGTCAGTTTTTAAAACTTCTTTTTGCATTGATACATGTCCCCTGGGGCCGGACCCGGGTCCCCAAACCTGTTTTATGACAATAACATGCATATTGGCCGTTATAATTAGCACTTAAGATTTCGAACGTTCGCGTCCCTTGTAACTAATAGGGTTCTAACGTTCGCGCAAACTTTCGGTCCGTTCGCAGGTTCTGGTGCGAACCGAACCCGGGGGTGTTCGGCTCATCCCTATTTCCTATTATTGCAGGAATGGAGATGAGGACTGGTCTGGTGAATTACTAATCCTAAACAATATAAATAGTGCATGTCATACCTGAAAGGCATCTAAATAAAATCTCTCAATTGAGTTAGGGGTCTTGAGATGTTTGATTTGGATTTAATAAAGTGATATATTTACATGGCTCCACTTTGGTCTATCATGGGTTTAGCTGTAAATGTAATATGTTCTAAAATTAGCCATTTCTAGACTTTAGAAAAACAAATTATGTCATATATGTGCTGCAAAATCTAAAGAGTGTAATCTAGGTTCCCTAAGAACTGACGAGTAAAGAGTGTTCCTAAAAACTGATGAAAGTGGTAAGGAGAATGAGAAGAGCCATGTCGTGGTTAAGAGGGGCATAACTGTTTTCAGTATGGATCAGGGAGTTTGTTTAGGAGTTTACAGGAAGTTTAGTGTTTTAACTTTGGGATTACCTGTATAGGAAGTTACAGGAGCTTGTGTTCCAAATTAATCCATAATATGCTACAGCACCAATCCTCTACTCATGATAGGTAAGGAAATCTGGTCTATGAGATGTGATCTGGAAATTCAATACCTCCTAAATATTATTTTTGATCTGATCAGCATGGCAAACTTAACATGGTATTAAACCCAAAACAAAAATGTATAGATATTTCAGTTTATAAATCCTTAAATGTGGTAGCTGCTTTTTGTTTTCTTTATTTTATCTTTTTTTTCCCTTTAATTTTACCTGGTGATCTGGACAGTGACATATTTCCTACCTTAGGATGTTTCCGCTCCACTGGAGGAGCAACAGGGATGCCTTTGGACAGCAGCATTGTGAACTTTGTAAGAGGTTAACTTAGATGCGTAGGGTGTTATGCTTGCCTAAGCCACTTATATTTTGCGCTTTTTAACAATTTTAACGTTTTTTTATACCCCCATTTTGTTTGGGGAAAATTTATTTACAAAAATGTTTTACTTAAATTGGATTCACACTATGAGGAGCCACTCTCTTTTTTCCATACTCTTACTTTGAGCCATCCATGCTGATAACCACGATCGGGGCTCCGTATCCTCTTGGCTATCCATAGGAATACCTTGGTGAGTAGGAGGGTGCACTCACCCAGAAACTTCCCAGAGGATACAGCTGGTTACGGTACATCTCCGTTACGCTACATCTCCTGCAAATCCGGTTATTCCGGTCCACGCTCGATTGACTCACCGCCTAAGGCCCATGAGTCCACCATCTCCGGTAAGGTAACCATTATTTAAACCATCTATTCGTTTGTGGGGAGACCTCTTCATAACATCTGAGTTGGTCCAGACCCCTAAACACCAAGGAATGTCTAGAAGTGCAATGCCGTCTTCTTTAGAAGTCACCCCACCTGTATACACATCGGTTGAGACTTTATTGGTTACCATTAAAAACCTTCCTCTTTATCCAGGCTTACGGATAATCTGATGAAGAATAGGAATTGTGCAAAAAACATGTTTTTTGTATGCTCTTTTTCCTCCCCCATCTGGAGGGTTTAGTCCCCCCCCCCCCGGTTTCTTTCTGTCTTACTTTACCTTGGACACCCTAGGCCAGTGATGGCGAACCTTGACACCCCAGATGTTTTGGAACTACATTTCCCATGATGCTCAACTACACTGCAGAGTGCATGAGCATCATGGGAAATGTAGTTCCAAAACATCTGGGGTGCCAAGGTTCGCCATCACTGCCCTAGGCTCTGTTTTTTTAACGTTCTATTTGAAATCTCAACTTTTAGGTTTAGGATTTTAGGGTCTCTGTGCGCCTAGACGCGCTCCTAATGGAGCGCATTTGGCGCAATACAAATCTAATATCAAATCAAATCAAATCAAATTATAGACTGGCACTAATTTTATTTTTATTATTTTTGCATTTTGATATATTTGAACCAATAAGATTGTTGCATATGGATTTAAGTTAATTACTAGCATTTTGTTTCAACAGGAACCATTGTATGTATCTTTCTCAGATTGCATGTTTTTTTCTTGTCACAACCAAAAATCGCACCTCAATTTTGTACTACTTTTTCTTTTATACCTCGTGCATACAGGGGTCACACTTATGATTGTAGGTGCTATAGCCTCACCAGTAACCTTTTATAAAAAACAAATTTATTTCACAATTTTTATTTTTTCCATGCGATTTTGGTGAATCGCATGCACAAAACCATTTTGTTTCCCACCAGAAGAAGTTTGAGATAGCTTTAGGGGTCGTGACGGCACTATACGAGTGTTGTCGGGACCTCTAGGCCTTGAGGAAAAAACATTTTTTGTCACATACACTTATACTATTTTTTCACTGATGTAGTTGGATGTTATGATAATACACATACACTTGTCTCAGATTATCTTCATTTGATTTTTGAGGTCACCACTTGATATATCATTTTGGTGTATCTCGCTATTATACTGAGATGAGTGTTGAGTGATTAATTTTTTTTTTACAACAATTCATCTGCTGCACATTTTTGCTCACAATTCTGAATTTTGTGTAGTTTTTTGTGAAGCAGGTACATTTGTTTTAGCGCTGCACTTTTCACTTTATATCCTTTTTACAATTTTGTCTAATTGTTGTGCCAGCTGCTCTATAGATTTCGAGTTTGGCGCAGTATTTCCCCATAAGTTTAACTTTAGATGCACTATTAAATTTAGATGGACTTGAGTGAAAACAAGTTAACATCTTGTTGGGCTTCATCCAAACCTCCTACCCCTTGGGACTGGATCAGGGAAATAGATAAATATGTAAAGTTTGAGAAACACACCTATACTCAATGTAATGCCCCGCAAAAGTTAGAAAAATATGGAAATGTGTCATCACATCAAGGACAGGCATGCACCTGGAACCACCCTGCCTCCCGGCCCGAGCAGTAGCATCCAGCTGGCTTCGGAACTATGTATGCGCCTTTCCAAAGTAGACTGTAGCCATATTTTTTATGGGCACTCATTGCCCTTGTATGGACATTTACGGACAGGCAAAATAAGCCAGATTTTTACAAATCGTTTGTAAATTTATGGATGGTTGGAAATCCTGTTGCGTAGGAAGAACATTACAATAATCGTGTTTTTTTTTTTTTAGCCCAGGTACAACAGTACAGCAGTTTCTTCTTCTTTAATTTTAAAGCATCAAAAGCATATGCTAATCAGATTTAAATTACTCGAAAGTTTTCTTATCCATTATTTAATTATCAATGGATCTCTACTGTATATCACTCATATTTCAGAATTGAGTATCCAGAGCAGATCTAAAGTGGAAAATATACTGTATACGTTATTTCCATTAAAGACATTATCATAATGAGTTAATACACAAGCCAAATATCAGCAAAGATAACAACCTTACCAAGGTTAGTCCAGAGTATATGATAATTACCACATATCCAGTGTCACGGACATTATCTATCAAGTCACTGGATATCTCAATAAAGATGAAAAATAACATTGCTTAACTCCTAGTCAGTAAGTATCCAAATAAATAAAAAAGTGCCACGAGTTACCAAACCACATTCCAAAGAGTGACATGAAGCATGACATAGCAAAGAGTCCTAACCACTCCCCAATTAGAATAACATCTTGTGGTCCAATTATGTTATGGAATTACGCACATCAACCACCCCCTCCCAAAAAAAAGCTCTTAGGAGGGAACAGCAGAGAAAAGTGAGAAATACATGACCATATAATAAACAACAGAAAATAACATTAACTAGCAATAACATGTACATTACAGCATTTTATAATCCTATATCATAACACATCATATGTCATAAGATAAATCTTGTTGTTATGCGGTGAGTCTGATTTAAACGCTGCTGCTTAAAGTGATTGTAAAGCTTTGATTATTTAAAAAAAAAAAACATGTCATACTTACCTCCACTGTGCAGCTCCTTTTGCACAGAGTGGCCCCAAACACCATCTTCTGGGGTCCCTCGGCGGCTCTAGCGGCTCCTCCCCACATCAGATAGCCCGCTAGGAGAAGCACTCTCCCTGGGGTTATCTTCCGGGCAGGCTCCCAAGTCCAGCATTTAGCATCCATAGCCGCCGAATGTATGACTCAGCCCCGCCTCCGGCATCATTGGATTTGATTGACAGCAGCGGGAGCCAATGGCTGCGCTGCTATCAATCTATCCAATCAAGAGCCGAGATACCCCAGGCAGAGGGACAGCGCATTCCCACCCCGGGTGAAGTTCCAGGACTCAGGTAAGTAAAACGTGGGGGGCTGAGGGGCTGGTCACTGCCATAGGATACATTAAGGTGAAAAAACACAAGGGTTTACAACCCCTTTAATAAGTTTGGCTGGTATGATAATATATTGCACAATGATGGCTGTTTTTGTTTCCTTGACCTGATTTGTGATATATAGAGGAACGCTTATGGTGCTTGTAATGGGAGATAATAATAGGGCAAGAAGAGCATTGTCGCAAGTTAAACAGCAGGCCGCAGATAGACCTCACATTGCAATGGGTCATAATCTCCAGATAAAGAAGGTGGAGGTGGAGGTGCACATGTTTCTGGTGGTCATCACTTCACATAACTTCATAACTTCAGATATTATCTGGCACTTTTGTGGTGGAGGACAACACAAGAATATATCAATTATTAATAGTCACAGAAGAAGACATTTTGGGACATTTTTGGACACTTGTGGTATATACAGTTTGTTTATATATATAATTTATATATGGTGCACCTTTATATGTGTAGGGCACAAGAGTATTATTGGTTTGATTTGATGCATGTTATGTATGTTTTATTATTGATATATTGGTTGCGTGGATTTGCACATTAGTGGCTTACTATGGAGCCTACCAGGTCCCCATTGCAACCCTCTGTACCTGAAAGTAGTGGGAATTCTGAAATGTAAATACATTTTCTGTAAGTATACTTTATATTGTAGCAGTTCCAAATAAACTACTATGACTAATACATATGTCCTTAAAGCGGGGCTCCACTGCCCCTGACGTTTTTTTTTACAATAGTCATTAATAAAGATATTAATTTGTAAATGAGTAACTCACGTGTCCCGTCTCTAGCACTTGTGCCTTTCGTTTTTTCGCTTCTAAAAACACTTTATAAAATTTCTAGCCTCGTTCTCCATCTTGCATGTGGGCATGTGAAATCCAGAGGCATTCTCTTCCGGGATTCGATTGACGCCCATTAATTCTAATCTCGCTCATGCGCAGTACGAACAGCATAGGATCGCCGTCAGCCGTCCCGCCCCGTTGTGATAGCAGAGACCGAACGTGACTGTCGTGATGATGTCACGTTCGGTTTCAAGTCTCGCGCTATCTCGGGCCAGGCCACCGTACTGACTCCTGGGAGCTATGACACAAGCTCTCAGGAGACAGTGTGGGCTAGGGGATATTACGAAATAGCTGTAATATCCCCGCCCATATCCGAGAGAAGGAGAACTGGAAGCGATGGATGGCAGCAAGAAATCAACAAAAGGTAAGTAAAAAAAAAAAAAAAAACTACCGTTTCGGATCGAGCTAGGTGAGTATAGTATTTTACATCTAGGTCTTAGAATAGGGTGGAGCTCCGCTTTAAGCCTTTAAAAAGATGTCAACCTCTTATAAAAAAAAAGATGTCATCTGGAATCCTAAAACCAATTAAGTTCAGTATTTCACAAGAAGCCCAGATGGCTAGAATGAAGCTGTCTTATTTTGCACATAAAATAAGCAGATTCAACTCACTGGAAGAAACTATTATGATTGGAAAAGAGAAGAAGAGGAGGATCAGCACTAAGTTGGCTGGATACAATCCCAGAAAGTAAGAACATGCTGTTGCAAAAACTGAACACAGAACTAGAAGACAAATCATTTTGGAGAATACTTGGGGATTCAGAGACACTAATTCCCTATCAGGTTGACACCCCCTGTGATTAATCGTAGGCAGTGGGTAAATCCATAACCAATCGACAGTCTACTATTGGCTATAAAATTTGCTCACTGTCTGCTATCAACTACAAGAAGAAAGTGGACCTGATAGGTAATTAGTGTCTCAGCTTACTCACCAAGCTCCAGCCACTGTCAGCATAAAAGACACAAAAGAATGCAGCTTTGCACTCAAATTTGACTTAGTATCACCCTTTCCAGTCCATGTATGTATGTCCATCTGGTGTACATAATTTCCCAAATTTGTCTTGGTATCAGCATTGCAAGCAGTACAAGGAGCATGCTAATAGGAGGTGAGAGCAGAGTATAGAGAGGTGAGCCCACCTGTTTACTGCTTTACCTTTCGCTGTCCAGTCACAGATTAGAGGAGGGACAAGACCTGTAAATGTTATTAAACTGCAGTTTACAGAAAAATCTGGTATCCTGTCTTGCCAGACAGGGCAGTGCCATGTGCTGTATACATCTCAGTCCCGAGATACAAATTCTTTGGCAGGTAAAAAGCTCACATGTATGCATTTAATCAGTTTTTTATTTAGCTGTTTGTCTGGATATCAACTTTATTAGTTTAAAGTGAAAATTTTGGCCTGATATATCAATTCAGGCTGACTCCTTTTGAAGGTATAGCTATGCAAAATATTAAAAAAGTGCCTATACTGTTTAACCGCTTCCCAGCCGGCGCACGACGATATACGTCAACAGAATGTCACGGACAGGCATAAGGGCGTATATATACATCCCCTTTAAGATGCCACCGTGCCATCGGGCCCGCGTGCCGGTCGGGAACCCCCGTGAGGCTGGTCGCGGGTCCCGCGGACTCGATCACCATGGGGACACCCGCGATCGTCTCACGGGAAGGCTGAACGGGGAGATGCGGAAATAAACAGCATCTCCCCGTTCTGCCTAGTAAATAGTGAAGCCGATCTCTGCTCCCTGTGATTGGAGCAGAGATCAGCATTCACTAGCTGACAGCCACGCCCCCCCACAGTAAGAAACACACCTTTAGGCATACTTAACCCCTCCCCGCCCCCTAGTGGTTAACTCCTTCACTGCCAGTGTCATTTATACAGGGATCAATGCATTTAAATAGCATTGATTGCTGTATAAATGACAATGGTCCCAAAAATGTGTCAAAAATGTCCGATGTGTCCGCCATAATGTCGCAGTCACAATAAAAATCGCTGATCGCCGCCATTACTAATAAAAAAAAATTATTAAAAAAAATGCTATAAAACTATCTTCTATCTTGTAAACGCTATAACTTCTGCGCAAACCAATCAATAATCGCTTATTGCGATTTTTTTTACTAAAAATATGTAGAAGAATATGTATCGACCTAAACTGAGGAAAAAACATTTTTTTATATATATTTTTGGGGGATATTTATTATAGCAAAAAAGAAAAAATAATGTGTTTTTTTCAAAATTGTCGCTCTCTTTTGTTTATAGCGCAAAAAATAAAAACCACAGGGGCGATCAAATACCACCAAAAGAAAGCTCTATTTGTGGGAAAAAAAGGACGTCAATTTTGTTTGGGAGCCACGTCGCACGACCACGCAATTGTCAGTTAAAGCGACGCAGTGCCGAATCGCAAAAAGGGGCCTGGTCCTTTGGCTGCAAATTGGTCAACAAACTGGAACTGGAAGTGGTTAAACACTTCCAGATCGCCCACCGTGGATATACATGGCTACTTTGACGTTAAATACCGTTGTTATGGCAGCAGATAGCTGCTATAACCCCGGTATTTTTATTCACGGCCGGCGGTCCTCTTTCACATAAAAGTGGCCTCAGTGGTGCCACAAGATCACTTTTATGTGTGGCTAGAGAGGTGCCCCCCTCCCTCCGCCTCGCAGGCATCTCCGGCGCTTACCGGAGCCGTTGGAAGAGGCGGAAATTATCCGATCGCCGGAAGGGATGGGCAGGAAGTCGAGTGAGAGCATGATGGTGCCCACTTGACTCTATGCCCTTGGAGGACCGGAGCGACATCAAACGCCACTTCCGCCCTCTGGCCCTAAAAAGGAAGTAAATCCTGGTGGGTTTTTCTTCCTTTCCTTTCCCCTGTGAAGTAAAGGCATTATGTGCTAGTATGCATCTCATACTAGCACATTATGTAACAGTTGCCTGCAAACGAATCCCGCGCCCTCCCCACTGCAAGCCGCATCCATCTATGCACCTCTTCCATCCACTCGCTACTAAAGAAATGGCACAGGAGGCCTTTCTTCACAGCGCATTTAGGAGATATTTTAAGGTACCTATAGATAAGACCTATTCTAGGCTTAACTATAGGTACAACTGACACAGAGTTTTAAAACCTCTTTAAATGGACACATTTTTTTATTGATAATAAAATAAGATTTTTTTTTTTAATGCTTTTAACCCCAGATCTCACATTAACCAGTTAAGGACCAGCCGCCGCAGTTATACTGTGGCAGGTTGGCTCCCCTGGGCGAATCACCGTAGCTGTACGTCAGCAGCTTTAAGAGCTCTAGGGTCCGCGGGGCACCGCAATCGCTCCTGAGAGAGACAGAACGGAGATTTGTCAATGTAAACAGACAGGTCTCTGTTCTGTCAGGAGAGAGGAGACAGATCTGCTGTTCAAACTGATTAAGAACAGCGATCCAGGCAGTCCCATCCCCTCACAGTTAGAAACACCCCCTAGGACACACATTTAACCCCTTGATCACCCCCTAGTGTTAACCCCTCCCCTGCCAATGACATTTATACAGTAATCAGTGGCTATTTTTAGCTCTGATCACTGTATAAATGTCAATGGTCCCATAAAAGTGTCAAAAGTGTCCGATCTGTCTGCTGCAATGTCGCAGTCCCGCTAACAATCGCTGATCACCACCATTACTAGTAAAAAAAAATGCCATAAATCTAGCCCCTATTTTGCAGACGCTATAACTTTTGCACAAACCAATCAATATACGCTTATTGCTCATTTTTTTTACCAAAAATATGTAGAAGAATACATATCGGCCTAAAATGAGGAAGACATTTTATTTAATTTTTTGGGGATATTTATTATAGCAAAAAGTAAAAAATATTGTTTTTTTTTTCAAAATTGTCAGTCTTTTTTTGTTTATAGCGCAAAAAATAAAAACCGCAAAGGTGATCAAATGCCACCAAAAGAAAAGCTCTATTTGTGGGGGAAAAAAGACATACATTTTGTTTGGGTACATCGTCGCACAATGGCGCACTTGTCAGTTAAAGCGACGCAGTGCCGTATCGCAAAAAATGGCCTGGTCATTAAGGGGGCAAATCCTTCCAGTCCTTAAGTGGTTAAAGAGGCCCCGTCAGGCTTTTTTTCTATTACAAGGGATGTTTACAGGGACAGTGTAAAAATAAAAAATAAAAAGGAAAATAAATAAGGAATGCGAATGCATACTCAAGTCATGCCCACAAATGTAAACAGTGTTCAAACCACACATGTGAGGTATCACCCCGATTGTTAGAGAGAGAGCCATAATTTTGGCCCCAAATCTCTTCTGTAGCTCAAAACTGATAACCTGCAGAAAACTTTACTGTTTTCTTATTTGAAAACAGTGTATTTTTTTAAAAAAAAATTGTGTTTGTAAGACCACTGCGCAAATACGTTGTGACATAAAGTATTGGAACAATCTCCATTTTATTCTCTAGGGTGTCTGCTAAAAAAATATATATAATGTTGGGGGTTCTAAGTAATTTTCTAGCAAAACAAACCCGACTTTAACTTGTAAACAACAAGTGTCAGATATAGGTTTGGTCTGTAAGTGGTTACATGTATAACATTAAAAAATAAATGCCTATACTTTTTGAACTTCAGTAATGAACTGTCTAACCCTGCTCTTCGCATGCTTAGTTGCTTTCTGGTTTTGGCACTGTACATAAAATCAGAGTCACTAGAGGCCAGACAAATTAGAACTTTAAGATATACTGTTGCTGAAGGGAGAAAAAAGCAACGAGAATGACACAGTGACATGGCTATGAGACCTTTCCTTTCTATCTGAGCCAAGGCTGGAAATGTACTACTTTGCTGAGAGTGGCTCCGGAGTCCTGTTGATCTCACCATCCAGATCCAGTTTGACACATCCAGGATTGGAGGTCCATTTGGAGGTTCCCCGTCTCTTTCCTGGATTCCACCCCGGAGGTCCTGGATCCTATGGAGCTCCATACTTTGGCCATTTGTGGTACCATGCTTGTATGACTCAATGCGGCTGACATTGGAGTCCACCAGTTCTGGTAAGGGCACACACACTTCTCTTCATTGTTGATGATGCATTATCTTTGATGTCCTTCATATCAGACAGCGTTTTACACTTTGATTTTTCATTACCCCGTGTTGAAAGGTCATTTTGTGTTGGACTATACTCTATACACTTTTTTGCACTGGTTTGGTTCACATATCTTCCAGTGCTCATTGGTGTTGGGTTATTCACCCATATAGTTTTTTACATATATTGGACACTTTGTATATTTGATTTGTTTCATCACTATCATTCATCATTCCTCATATTCATTTATTTATGTTTATGGCTTAAGCGCTGCATTTATAATATTCTTAGATCAAGGAGGAGAGTTTCAATCAGGAATTGCTTGCTCTGGGCTTCAGCAAAATGGCATCCTCCAACAGGAAGAAACAGGAGCAATGCTCGAGACAATTTACAGCACAAACTAATTTTGGTAGTATAATTATTATTATGGAATGTATGTCCTTTTCTTAAAGAACAATAATTGTTATCAAACGGTTATGGGTAAAGTTCAACTTTAAGTGAAAGAAATTGTAGCCACTTCTGAAGGATTATTTGATAACATAGTCTCTGGTTGAACAAAACACTCAAGTAGGACTAATGCGGCATACACACGCTCGAACTTTCCCGCGGGATTGTCCGCGAACCTAGTCCAGCAGACAAACCGCTGGACTTTCCAGCGGAGGTCCGCCGGACTTTCCGAAAGTGTGGACTTGCCCACACACGCCCGGACTTTTCCGGCGGACTATCCGCCGGACTTTTGGCCAAAGTCCGCGGGACTTTTGAAATGAACGGTCTTGCCCCCACACGGAGAAAAGTCCGCTCATCAACATGGGGACAAGGAGCTTTGGGGTGGGGGGGCCGCAGGACTTTTAGGAACAAAAAGTCCGCCGGAGCCCCCCACATGGTCGGAAAGTCTGGCGGACAATCCTGCAGGAAAGTCTGATCGTGTGTACGTGGCCTTTGTGAGCACAAATATGTGAATGAGGTCTTATATAAGGCTTCACACATCTGTAAGAAACAAAAGGGTTTTCCAAAGTGTGACTACATTCTTCAGCAAAATTGAAATGTCAGGTGGCATTTTTTACATGTAAAACAAATTCAGTGCCACAAAGTCCAGCCTCCTACTACAAAATCACCTGCATTTTACTGAGCAATTAGGCTCTGATTAATGCTCAGCTAAGAAAATATATGAGTGGGCAAGTGTCACTGGAGTTTAAGGCCGCATTCACACCTGAGCGTAGCGGAACGAGCGTTTTTACCAGCGGTTTTACCGGCGTTTTGTCGCGCGAATACGGTCGTTTTTGCACATTTGCATACGGCGTTGTCAGGCGTTTTTCAACTTCGGCGTTTTTCTTGATAGCCAATAGGAAAAATGATCATCACTGTCATCATTTGTTACTATGTTTTTAGATTTTGTTCAACTGCTTCCTGGGAGCATTTGCAGTGACAAAACGCCCGTAGAAATGCTCGTTGTCGCGCTAGTCGCTTGAATCGAGCGTTTCCATTCGTTTCTATGGGGATACAAACGCCCAAATCTGCCAGATTCGCGCAACAAAAAAGGGTCCGGAACTTATTTGAGCTTCAGGCGTTCGGCTTCAGGCGTTTTGGAGTGGAGATGTGAACCATCTCCATAGAGAATAATGTATTTTTTCCCCTCAAGCGTTTTGTAGCTTCAGGCTTAGGGCGGCTTAGGGCGACAAAACGCTCAGGTGTGAATGCAGCCTAAAGGCAAATGGTAATGGTTTTCTAAAAACTTTAACAATTACCTATAAGTTTATATGTTTTCAACCTGGCGATTTATAGTTTATTTTTATTGTATGTGGACAATATTTGTTTTACAAATAAACATTTGATACAATACAAATGATTCCCAAAGCTCTATTTGTTATCTAAATTGACAGCACAGCAGTAGTTTTGCCTTCATTCAGCGTTTGACTTGTTGAAATATCAGACACAGTCAGATGCTGCTCTCACTCATTCATGTTTGTGTGCAAATGCTACTGAGCTATGTAAACACCATGATTTATTCATCAAAGGAGCTAAGGAGAGTCTGTAAACCATGTGAAAATGTGTTGAGAGCTCCATATGCTGACTGAAAAAAATACTCTTAGGATGCAATATTTCATATTTACTTAACAAATAAATAAACTTTACAGAATAGGATTGTCGGGAGATTTCTGTAGGTTTACCCGTTCAGTGGTACGATCTCTCTTATCTTGTTCCTGCTTTATTCCAAGAACGCATTTCTTGCCAAAGTGTTACAATCAGAGACAAAAAAGAGAATAGACACAGTGGACATTGTATGGCTCAATCTTTTATCCAGAAGAATTACAACAAACAAGTCATGTCACCATGTTATGCCTTGCTGTCACTGAAATGTATATAACACCAAGATTTTGCTTGAGTTCCATGCTTGAGTTTTAAACTAAACCTGACTTTATACTGATGCAAGGTCAACATTTTCCACAAAGCATAAACAATGCATCATAACCACTTAGTATCACCAATAATCCCCAGTTCACTTCTGGCTTCCTTTCTCTCCTTACGGTTGGAAGATCGGAACTGTGCTCTCTGTGGAACTCATTATATGTTGTGTACAGTGCCAGAAGAAAAAAATGTAGTAGCTGGTAACACAGTCTGCTAAGGCAACATTTGACCTGATTTTCCAAATATGAGCTGAGAGATTACAACAGCGTATACGATTGTACATTCTATATTATAAATATTGGTACACAAGAAATTCAATGATCGTACTACATTTGAATGATAAAGTATATCTATTTTATTTCAATCTTGAGGTTATCACACTTATAAGGTATACAGTATATTATGTTTGGCTTATCATGAATTAG
The DNA here is from genome assembly GCA_028564925.1 of Lithobates sylvaticus. Classification (NCBI taxonomy): domain Eukaryota; kingdom Metazoa; phylum Chordata; class Amphibia; order Anura; family Ranidae; genus Lithobates; species Lithobates sylvaticus. Next base: position 339,688,937 of record CM053026.1, on the reverse strand, counting down.
GTCTGTATAATGATAGCAGCCTTGCTTTGGCTTTCTCTTCAGGTAAACAGCCTCATTTTTTTTTAAACATTGTGAGTCCACACAACAGTTCAAGTTTCAAACTGATTGCATACAGTTTCATTGTGCTTTCAGCATTAAAGGAGAAATATGGCCAAATCTCTTTTGGTCATACTTCTCATTGAAGCCACAGGATTGCAATTAGTTCTGCAATCCTGTGACCCATATTTAGCTGACAGCAGGCTAAAGTCCACTATCGACTCTGCAGGGATCTCAGCAATAATGTTGGGATCCACCCAGATGCATGACAGGCACACCGCTGAAAGCCTAAACCAGTGGCCCCTCTCCCCACAGTCTGCTGCTCCAGACAGCGCTGGAGGGGCAGAGCACAGAGCACAGTCACCACTCTGTGCTCAGAACAGACCCGTGAACTGAGCGATCAGTGGCCTTTGATTGCCTAATTCTCTGTGAAGAGCTGGTGGGGGGCAGTTGCAGCTCAGATCGGTGCTGCAGTCATCTAAGTAAGTATAAATGTTTGGGTTTTATGGATCAAGCACTTCTCTTTTAAATAAACATGAGAAGCATTTCAAGCATCCAAAAAAACTTAATACTGACATATAATCACACACATAGGTTGGACTTGATGGACTTGAGTCTTTTTTCAACCTCACCTACTATGTAACTTAGACAAACCTCCCTTCCCAAAAACACTGGCTGAGTTTGCCAACCCTCAAGAAAACCCATAAAGGTTTCTACACTCCAAACTATTTCAAATCTTCATTTTAATCAGTATATATGCAGGAGGCACCATCTATCAATATCAAAGTACATGTGAGGAATATTAAAAAGAAGGGAAAAAAGGAATAAAAAAGTATATAGTTATATATATATTTTAATACTTAAAAGAATATATACAGTATAAGGAACAAAGGACTCACATAGCGTCAATAGCAAGCTTGCCCCTGTTTCCCCTGATGACGCGCTGTGATGCAAAACACATTGGGCGAGGCCAATGAATGTGTGACTTCATCAGCGCCTTCTGTCAGTTGTCAGTGAGGCCATCCATTATCTGATTGTCTTGTGTCTGCCTGAGCAATGTGAGTACCTTTTCCGGTTTTAATAATAAAGATGTACTAGCGGTATTGACGCTATGTGAGTCCTTTGTTCCTTTTCCTTGTATGATGACTATCTGAGTTCACTTTGGAGTTGGCGATTACTACGTGATGCTTTTATTCTGAGACCCTGTTGGCCATACTTACCTGATTTGGAGACTCCGACTGAGGATTTGGGGCTCCCTATGCGCTGTTGATCTCTGTAATTGGAGATCACATCCGTCTGGTAAGAGGCTTTACGGTGGTGGTGGGCAAGCATGAAAGGTGCACTTGCTAGTCTCTTCACGTAGTTTATTTCTCAGTGGAATCTCTATGAGAAGATCTACCTCAATTTATTCACAAAGACGTTTTATCACAGTTGTTCTTTTACAATATGGACTGACCACTTTTTCCACCCATTTAAAAGACTTTTAACAATCAGACACTTACCTGTCCCACGGTCCAGCGATGCAGGCTCACGAAGCCCCGCTCCTCTCCCCCTCCTCTCCGAGGCGCCGACATTCTAACTGTGGGCGCCTGGGGACCAGCTGAGCGGCGTTCCTAAATTAATAGAGAGAGTGAGTATCATAGTGCCTAGAGAGAGTGGAACCATACTATGTGAGTTATATTTTGTAATGTATTTTTAAATAATGTATATGTGGTATTAGGCTATGGGATCTCCCCTGTGTGATTTCTATGTTTACATGTGAGCATTTCTACAGAGAAAAGGAGCCAGGGATGGTGGGGGTTATATGGAAGATTCCCCTGCTGCCTTGTGTTACATTTACCAAAGCACTGTCAGAACTTTTTTACTAAAGGGTCAATCACTTCTGGTGAGTGTACAATGCACCGGGGAGAGCACTGAGAGCACTTTGATTATTTTGGTGTGGAACACTGAGTGACACACAGGGAGTACACATCCCAGCCTATTTAGGAATTGGGGAATAACATCTCTCTTCACTTCTTATGGACTTGTCTTCTTTGGACTGTGATCCAACACACCATTGTGTTGTACCCAGTACATTCTGAATCACTTTCACAGATTTATTTGATTGTATTACTGTGTATTGATATTTTTCACGTGTATATGTTCACAAGCACTAAAACTTTGGTATGCGCCTTAGTTTTTGATATTTATATTATTACATGTATATATATTTCCTTTATTAGGTCGCAATATTTAGCGCTACACATTATCTTTATGCAAAGGCACTAACTGTCTCACACATATCATTTCCCTCTGAGACACCTCTGGCACCATCAAAACCACACCACAGGAGATCAATAACATTATGTTACAATATTACACTTCTTTATATGCCCCTGACCCTATTGATAAAAATGGCACACAAAAATTTCTGGATAAACTTCAGTTGCCAACAGTTACTTTAACCCAACTCAAATTATTAAACGCACCTATATCTATGTCCGAAATCTCCACAACTATTCGCCACTTAGCCCCCTCCAAGGCTCCCGGCCCTGATGGATTTACAGGGGAATTCTACAAAACTCTACAAAACATAGTGGAGCCTATCCTCTTCAATGTGTATACAGGCATGTGGACAGGGCCCCCTACCTACCCACTGGGAATCAAGCTGTCATCAAAATACTCTCAAAAAAAGGAAAAGATCCCCTGGAGCCAGGCTCCTATAGGCCTATATCACTTTTAAATCTAGATGTTAAGATTCTCTCAAAAATTGTTGCCAATAGACTCCCCTCTTTGGTATATCCCACTCAATCAGGCTTTGTAAAAGGGAGAACCAACACATTAAATATTCGTAAAGTAATGACAGTATTAGAACATGCCAAGTGTAACCCAGGGAAGGACTTAGCCATTATCACTCTGGATGTGCAGAAAGCCTTTGATAATGTGTCCTTCGACTGGCTATTGCTGGTCTTCACCAAAATAGGTTTTACTGGCCCTTTCAACCATTTGATTAAATCTATGTGCACATCTCCCTCGGTCAGACTGGTAGTGGCGGGTCTCCTCACCAATGAATTCCACCTCCACAAAGGCACAAGACAAGGCTACCCCCTGTCGCTGCTACTTTTCAACCTGGCACTAGAACCCCTCTCCAAAAATCTTACAGGACAGGCCCTGTTTCATGGGATACATATCGAAAATTTCGAGATACGCACCTCCCTTTTTGCTGATGTGCTTATTTTCTCTGTGAACCCCACATCTGACATGACCACCATCAAAAAAACTTCTCATGAGTTTAGACTATGTTTGGGTCTTTGCATTAACTACAGTAAGAGTGAAGTTCTCCCCATTGGCTCTTCTCCGAACCCCCCCTGGACTTCTCACTCATCTTTCACCATAGCTAAATCACATATCACATACTTAGACATCAAGATAGGCAAATTGCCTTCTTCCATATACAACCTAAACTATCCCTCTTTGATCACAAAAAAACTCAAGAACTGGAAAACTGGATGGATATACCTCTTTTGTTTTTTTTGGAGATGCCACTTAGTAAAAATGGTCAGCTTTGCCCACATACTATAGCCACTTCAAACGATTCCCTTACTCCTAAAACACAAAGATATTCAGCAGCTGAACAGAGCTATTACTAATTTTATCTGGCAGAAAAAGCGATCATGTATTTCCTTAACAAAACTTTATCTCCCCAGAAGCGAAGGGGGTATTAGCCTCCCCAACATCAGGGCATATAACTAGGTCTAGACTGGATATTGCAGGCCTCCCGCTATTCAAATTACCCCATTGAATCATTGATGGCCCTCCCCTATTCTTTGGTGGCCCTACTACACTGAAAATGGAAATCCTTATCTCCATTCCTCCAAAACAATCTCCTCCTGCAGGACACAGCCATAGCCTGGAGGGAAGTAAGAAAATACATGAAGGTCTCTCCATTTATTTCTAAACAACTACCTATTCAAGGCAACCCCAACTTCCCACCTGGGATGGAACACACAGCTTTCTCCACATGGCAAAAAAAGGGTCTCACCAAATTCTCCTCCCTCTGTGATATGGAATCAGGTCTACCCCACGACTTTGGGTAGCCGTAGCAAAAGATTTTGCCCTACCAAAGTCCCATGCTTTCTTCTTTAGGCAATGTATCAGTTTGATTCGTGCTTCATGCAGAGAGAGGATCTCAAGGTTCCAAGAAACTATAACAGACCGTCTACTCCAAAAGGGTTCATATACCCTTTCTGACATCTACAAACCCCTGATCCGAAAAATCACTCCTACTGTTGCCTCCTCCTTAGTGGCTAACTGGGGCAGAGGCTTCCCGGACACAGAAATAGTTGAACAAAATAATGCAAGGCTACAACAAGACCCTGCAGCTCACTCCCAACAAATCTTGGAGAGAAACACAACTGAAAATAGTTCCCCGTGCTTATATACCCTATCATATAAAAATGATCATCAATCAGCCACCTGCCCTCTGATTCTGAACCTGCAATTACATTCCCTCCTTTTGGGACCAAGTCATGTCATTCATATACGGCATTACTCTGCTACAACTCCCAAAAGATCCTTTGCTCTTCATCTTTGGATATTGGGACAAACAACTCCTGGCATGGTCCTCCAACTCTAATTTGCAACACAAAGACTGGATCCTGATCTGCCTCTTGGTGGCCCAGAGATCCATCTTGAAAAACTGGACCTCTTCTCACTGCCCAAAAATCTTGCAGTTCAAACGGGAACTCCTACTGTTACTCTATAAGGACAAAATCAACACTGATTTTAACCACAAAGCCTCCAGTACATGTCTCTACTTAAGATGGCGGGCCTTCATGGACTCAACACTACCCCATAAAAGCACCTTTTCATACTACAAGGGCCTCCTAACACACTACGACAAGGACTATATCTCCTGAACAATTGCCCCCAATAGGCCTCATGGTCCTGAAAATTACGAACTAACTTCTACTGTGCCAGCAAATTGGTCGATAACATTTAGCTCTTGCCTAGAAACCCAGACATAGGTGCAACTTTCAATGCAGTGGGTGTACCCCCTCCCCTGTTGTTTTCTTATTGTAGTTTAGTATCCCTCCAAAGAGGATCCCTCCAGTTATCAGCTGCTCAGTTTCTCCTCTGTAAGAGATGTTGTTTTATTGCTCAGGTTCTGCATTATTCTTTGTAATCATCACCTAGTAGAAAATGTACAAACCAGGTGAAGTATGACTTTGTCATGTTGCTTTACTATACCTTGTAATGCTACTTCTTTCAATAAAATCTATTGCAAAAAAAAAAGAACTAAGACTGATAGTTCTATTTGACACATCAGATAACAGCCTGAATTTAGATATGGGTTTCCTTACTCATTATCCAACAGTTTTACTACCCCCTATGTGACTGTCATACCCACCCCCTTAGTCTGTAGCTCTCCCTCCATCTTATCTTACTAACTACAGTCAGGTCCATAAATATTGGAACATCAACGCAATTCTAATTTTTTGGGCTCTATACACCACCACAATGGATTTGAAATGAAACGAACAAGATGTGCTTTAACTGCAGACTTTCAGCTTTAATTTGAGGGTATTTACATCCAAATCAGGTGAACGGTGTAGGAATTACAACGGTTTGTATATGTGCCTCACACTTTTTAAGGGGCCAAAAGTAATGGGACAGATAAACAATCATCCATCAAACTTTCACTTTTTAATATTTGGTTGAAAATCCTTTGCAGTCAATTACAGCCTGAAGTCTGGAACGCATAGACATCACCAGACGCTGGGTTTTATCCCTGGTGATGCTCTGCCAGGCCTCTACTGCAACTGTCTTCAGTTCCCGCTTGTTTTTGGGGCATTTTTCCTTTAGTTTTGTCTTCAGCGAGTGAAATGCATGCTCAATCGGATTCAGGTCAGGTGGTTGACTTGGCCATTACATAACATTCCACTTCTTTCCCTTAAAAAACTCTTTGGTTGCTTTCGCAGTGTGCTTCGGGTTATTGTCCATCTGCACTGTGAAGCGCCGTCCAATGACTTCTGAAGCATTTTGCTTAATATGAGCAGATATTGCCCGAAACACTTCAGAATTCATCCTGCTGCAGTCAGCAGTCACATCATCAATAAATACAAGAGAACCAGTTCCATTGGCAGCCATACATGCTCACGCCATGACACTACCACCCCCATGCTTCACTGATGAGGTGGTATGATTAGGATTGAGCAGTTTCTTTCCTTCTCCATACTCTTCTCTTCCCATCACTCTGGTACAAGTTGATCTTGGTCTCATCTGTCCGTAGGATGTTGTTCCAGAACTGTGAAGGCTTTTTTAGATGTTGTTTGGCAAACTCTAATCAGGCCTTCCTGTTTTTGAGGCTCACCAATGGTTTACATCTTGTGGCGAACCCTCTGTATTTGCTCTGGTGAAGTCTTCTCTTGATTGTTGACTTTGACACACATACACCTACCTCCTGGAGAGTTTTCTTGATCTGGCCAACTGTTGTGAAGGGTGTTTTCTTCACCTGGGAAGAATTTTTCGGTCATCCACCTCAGTTGTTTTCCGTGGTCTTCCGGGTCTTTTGGTGTTGCTGAGCTAACCCGTGTGTTCTTTCTTTTTAAGGATGTTCCAAACATTTGATTTGGCCACACCTAATGTTTTTGCTATCTCTGTGATGGGTTTGTTTTTTCAGCCTAATGATGGCTTGTTTCACTTCAATTCAAATCCATTCTGTTGGTGTATAGAGCCAAAAAGATTGGAATTGTGTCAATGTCCCAATATTTATGGGCCTGACTGTATGCTAGTTTAATTACCATTGCTATGTACATTTGTGTGTGTGTGTGTTTTTTTCCGTTTCCCCCACAGATTGCCTTTTTTTAACATTCTGCTAAAACCTTTGTGAATTTAGCACTGCTTGGACTTTGAAGAAGGGGACATAACCCAAAAGCTTGTCTTGAAAAATTGTATGTTAGTGCAAATAAAAAAAGTATCATGGGCAGTACTCAGTAACTGTTTCTGTGGCAATTGCAATAATACGACTAACATCACCTCAGTTCTTATGAGTATCAGGGATGTACTCCTTGATCCAATTATCAAAGAATGTGTCAAGGAAGATGATGATTGTCAAATAATATGATGGGGGCGTGAAAGTTTGTTAAACCATCCTGTTCTACTTACATAATACAGTCACCATGGTGACATGACATCGGGGGCATGTGTTAATTGTTCAGGTTGCATGGTTGAGGGTGTTGTCAAACCATTGTTTGATGGGGGTTTTCTTAAATCTGTAATGGCCCTTGTACTCTGCATTTTTTTTTCTAGTGGTCATAGTTATGACACATTTGACATCCTGTTCATGGTACATTGTCCATACATGTGCCATCAAATCCCCTGGAAATCTGTAAGCAAATGCTTCCCTGTATTTAAAAAAAAACAAAACAGATGCATATTTTTCTACCATTTTCCATCTTTTCAACATACATTTGCCAACTTTTCCTCTTAAGTGTGTCAAAAAGCAAAACTTTTAGGTTCCTATCAATGTTTGTGGGTCTTATAGGAAAATTCACCCTAAAGGAAAGTACTGTCATACGGCAATACTGGTCCTGAAATGGTTTCAGTAACAAGTGTGTAATGCCGCGTACACACGAGCGGATTTTTCGACGAACTAGGTCCAAGGGTCTTTCAGACTGACTTTTCGAATGAACGGACTTGGCCACACACAATCACACTAAATTCTGACAGATTCGAACATGATGACGTACGACCAGACTAGAATAAGGAAGTTCATAGCCAGTAGATAATAGCTGCCCTAGCGTCGTTGTTTGTCCGTCGGACTAGCATACAGACGAGCAGATTTTTCGGTAGGAACTGGGTCTGGCGGAGTTCCGGCGGGAAAATTTGAAACATGTTCTATTTCTAAAGTCTGTCAGAATTTGCGACAGCAAAAGTCCGATAGAGCCCACACACGATCGAATTGTCCGACGGATTCGTTCCGTCGGACCTTTGCTGTCGAAAAGTCCGCTTGTGTGTACGCAGCATTAGGGAAAATTTTCCTTTACTTTGGAGATGTTTTCTCTTACGTCCTGTTGTGTATTTGAAATAGCAAATGAATGGAAATTTGACCCATGGGACATTGAAAATTAATTCCTACTATAGCCAAAATGAAAAATTTTTTTTTGGAGTTTATGTATATACTTATATAATGTTTAAACACTTATTTTAGGGTTTGAACAGTTAACGCGTGGTAGTGCACTTGGTAGTGATGTCACACTGCTAACCTACAAATTCAATTCATTTTCAAAGTCCATAAGTTGACACTAGTGGACTCCAGGTATGGGGGTTTGGTGTTCACATTTGGGCATTGGGCTATCTACATGTATATGGAACTTTTTTTTTTCTTTTCTAGGTATACCAGTTGGCTTCCACCATTTAAAACATAATAAAAGAGTGTGACTTTACGTAGTAGGTAGTGAGATCCAGAATAGTGAGGAACTTTATGTAAAGCATGAGTGTGTTGTATCACCACTGTTAATATTGCCACCACTTATATTACTATTATATATATATATATATATATATATATATATATATACTAGTATTACTAGTAATAATAATTAATGAGAAAATAATAAAGAGAACAAATTAAAGTCAGCACTCTATGGAAGTTTTCATTAATATGCAAGGTCTTTTTTTTTATTTAAACGCATTAATATTTTGTCCACATTTTTTTAATATATTTCTGAAATAATATAGGTTTATGTTCTATAAAATATCAGCAACATCACTGCAAAAAAATGTTTAAAAAGATAAGCATTCATAATTGCAGAGAAAGGTCAGTCAAGTATATCTGAAACATAACTAGGTCAAGTTTTATGTTCACTGAAGCCTGTCACAATGCCCGTGTCATACAATGATAGGGTGATTTGATTTGATTTGATTTGCTGGAGGTCATGGGTTATCTGGAAGTAGATTATTTATTCCTTCCACTCCTATATCTAGATCTTTCCACAAGACATTGCTCCAGGTAAATTTGCAATCACTGCAGTTTTCACTGGGTTAATGTTTCAACTGAAATGGTTTCAAAATAAATAACTTTATTGTGCAGAAAGCAGAAAAGAGCAATCCAAGCCACTTTTTTGTCTTACTTTCTTCCCGGCGAAGATTAAAATCTTGAAAGCATACATTTTTCTTTTTGTTTATTACAAATAAAGTCCTCATAGCAGATATGACTGCAATTCCATTGCAAATAAGCATTGTATCGTATGGTCTTTAAATCTGGACACTGACTAAATTAATCACTTTATTTCTTAAAATGTACACATTGGTAATTATGACAATTTCAGTGTTACATATTACTAAATACCAGGCATAGTATTCTTGTCTTTGTACATGGCAGGAAAATGTATGGTTTATTTATTTTTTCTATATTTTTTTCTATATTTTTTTATTTATTACTTTAACTTGTATGTAAATCTAAACAACTAAAACAGTTTAATGATCTATTTTTATATATCCTGCTTTCAAATAAAGTTTAAAGGTTGGTCCTATCAGCAAGGTATATCCACAAGCCCTTTTCTAGGGTGACAATGTATTGTAAGTTCATCTGTGTTGCTAGGAATACTAGAAGTTGCGTAGAAAAAAGGGCACCTTTTAGCAATCTCCTGTCACACCCCCAGTTAGGTGGGCCATGAAGAATTAATACGCAAAAATAGATTTTTTAAACCCACGAGTGCTTTTTTCACTGCCAAGTTTTTTAATTCAATAATTTATAGGTTAAATGAGAGGTTTAATGTAGCATACATTTTTGTCATATTCTAATAAAGATTATACATTAGACCGAAAAGAGGGACTTCCGAGGAGGAAAGAGAGAAATTTGGGTCCAAAAGAGTCAGACCCTCCAAATGAGGAATAATTGGGACTTTTGACAGAATATCTCACGTCAGCATTCTGCATGTCCATTTTGATGCAGAGTTCAGACTTGAAGTCACCTCTTAGTACTTATTGTCTGGGAGAGGATGTGGAACCTCTCCCATACCAACCACCCACATACATGTTCAGATGGCCAGTATTAAGGATGATACCCCCCGGTTCGGTCCGCAGCAGAACATGCGAACAGGCAAAAAATTTGTTCAAACACGCAAACACCGTTAAAGTCTATGGAACACGAATGTGAAGTACTGATTTTAAAAACTTATATGTAAATTATTGCCATAAAAAGTGTTTGGGGACTCGGGTCCTGCCCCAGGGGACATGTATCAATGCAAAAAAAAGTTTTAAAAGCTGAATTTTTTTCGGGAGCAGTGATTTTAATAATGCTTAATGTAAAACAATAAAAATGAAATATTCCTTTAAATATCGTGCCTAGGGGGGTGTCCTTAGTATGCCTGTAAATTAGCACATCTTCCCCATGTTTATAACAGTGCCACAGCAAAATTAAATTTCTAAAGGAAAAAATGTTATTTAAAACTGCTCGTGGCTGTAATGTATTGCCGGATCCCGGCAATAAAAAAAATGGCGTGGATGTCACCCTCAAAATCCATACCAGGCCCTTCAGGGTGGATATTAAGGGGAACCCCGCACCCACATTTTTAAAGAAAGGGCGTGGGGGTCTGTATAAAATTGGGCCTTAGGTGTTTGTGGTACCAGAACACTGTAAGCCCTCACAGTTACACTTGTCGGGTGCAGGAATGGGCCCTGCTGTGAAATATTATATCAAGAGTAATTACATGCCCCTGTTAAACAGGGGCAGAAAAATTGGGCCTTGGGAAATGGTGGTGGTAGTGCCACAACACTGTAAGCCCTCACCGATACTTTTGTTGGGTGCAGGAACCAGCCCTGCTATGCAATGATCAAAAATGGTAATTACATGCCCCTGTTAAATAGGGGCAGAAAGATAGGTCCTTGGATGGTGGTGGTGGTGCCACAACACTGTAAGCCCTCACAGATACTCGTGTTGGGCACAGGAAGGGCCCTGCTGTGAAATATTAGATCAAAACTTGTAATTACATGCCCCTGTTAAACAGGGGCAGAAAAATTGGGCTTTGGGCGGTGGTGCCCTAAACCAAAAATATTGTTGGAAGCTAACATCATCAAGATTGAGGAGGAATAGGATAGTCAGCATAGGAAGTCTTCAAGGGATCCTACATCCATAGCAAATTCAATCAGTTACATTAGTATCAGGTGCTTCATAGCTGTTGATCCAAGACTTATTTGTTTTTATGAATGTGAGCCAGGCACACTCTTTGATCCATTACAAAACCTCCAGCAGCACTAAATGTGCGTTCAGAAAGCATGCTGGATGCAGCACAGGTCAGTAGCTCAATTGCATATTGAGCAAGTTCTGGCCAGTGGTCCTACCTCAAGACCCAGTAACCCAGTGGATGCTCTGTTGGAAAGGTCTCAAAGTCTGCTCTTGCCCCTAAATATTCCTGCATCATGTAATACAGACGATGGCGATGGTTGCTTGAACCAATCAGGCCTTGGAGCTAAGGACTGAAAAATTGTTAAACAACTTGCCATCTGCCCTATGGCCGAATGACGGCCACAGCGCGGATCTCATTTCCCGGGAGGCCGTCATATGACGTCCTTCCCTATGCGTGCTCCCTGCGCGCGCCCTATAGGGCGCGCTGTGATCACCGAGTCACTGAGACTCGGGTGATCAGCGATCCGAGTAAGGGGCGGGTCCCGGCCCCTTACCATGTGATCAGCTGTCAGCCAATGACAGCTGATCACATGATCAAAACAAAAGCTCGGTGATCGTTTTTTTTTTTCTCTTCACGCTGACAGCGGAGGAGAAAAAAAAAGCCGATCACCGGCTCATCTTAAAAGGACATAGGTCCCTAAAAGTCAGAGGCAATTATGCCACCTGTCAATGCCCACAAGTGCCACCTGCCAATGCCCACAAGTGCCACCTATCAATGCCCACCAGTGCTGCCAATCAGTGCCACCTGTCGGTGCCTGTCACTGCCGCATCATCAGCGTACATCAATGACGGACAAAAATGACCCATTTTACATTTTTATAACAAAATTAAAAAAAAAACATTTTTATTTTTTTAAATTCGGTCTTTTTAAAAAAAATTTAACAAAAAATAAAAATCGCAGAGGTGATCAAATACCACCAAAAGAAAGCTCTATTTGGGGGAAAAAACATATAAAAATTTCATTTGGGTACAGTGTTGTATGACCGCGCAATTGTCATTCAAAGTGCGACAGCGCTGAAAGCTGAAAATTGGTCTGGATAGGAGGGGGGTTTAAGTGCCCAGTAAGCAAATGGTTAAAGGCATCGGTCAGCCGGCCACCTTCTTCACCGCTCTTCCTCTGACTGAACGAAGCCTAAGCAACACATTGTCCAGCACCAGGAAATTATAACCTCCCAGAGTCTGGAAATGCATTGCACAAACCTTTATTCAAGGCCTCCTGAAAATGTTTCATCCTCTGCTCCCTCTGCAAAGGCAGGATGAGTTCTGCTGCCTTACACTTGTAACGTGGATCAAGAACTGTTGCCAGTCAGTAATGATCCCTCTCCTTGATACCACGAATCCTAGGGTCCTTTCGCAGGCTTTGCAGAATCAGCGAGGCCATGCAGCGTAAGTTCGCAGAGGCATTCGATTCTGAGTCCTCTCAGTCACTAAGGATCACATTATCAGTAACTACCTCCTCCCAGCCACATACAATCCCTTGGGTTTCTGGGGACTGAAAACCATCCCTTGAAGACTGCTGCTGAGTGTTATCCTCTACATCCATGCTGATACAATCCTCCTCCTCCTCTTCTTCCTGTGTGTTTGGTGGGACCGCAGGAATGCTATCTGGATAAAGGGGGCCTTGAGAGGTAAGGAAGTCCTCCTCTTCCTCCTGCTGTTCTGCCTCAAGTGCCCTGTCCATGATTCCATGATGACGAAGCGTGTGCTCCAACAGGAAGACAAGAGGGACAGTGTCACTGATGCATGCATTGTCGCTGCTCACCATCCTTGTGGCCTCCTGAAATGGTGACAGGACAGTGCATGCATCCTTGATCAGAAGCCACTGGCATGGCAAGAAGAAGCCAAGATCCTCTGACCCTGTCCTGGTGCCATATTCACACAGGTACTCATTGATGGCTCTTTGCTGTGTGTGCAGCCACTGCAGCATTGCCATTGCCGTTGAATTCCACCTGGTGGGCATGTCACAAATGAGACGGTTGAAGGGCAGGTTGCATTCCCTTTGAATGTCAGCCATCCAAGCACTGGCATTGTATGAGCAGCGGAAATTACCACAGACTTTTCTGACCTGCCGCGGGAGATCCTGAAGCCTGGGTAACTGCTCAAGACTTGCTGCACCACCAAATTCAGGACATGTGCCAAACATGGAACATGGGTCAAGGGTGGAGAGAAGATTGGTGCCATTATCACATACAACCGTTCCTGGCTGAAGCTAGCGTGGAATCAACCACCTCTGAGCCTGCCCCTGCAGAGCTGACAGAATATCTGCCCCAGTGTGGCTCCTGTTCCCTAGCCAGACCAAGCCAGACCATCAAGCACTGCATGGCATCTTTTAGCCTGACTGCTTGTGTAGCCCCTTGAACGCTTATGGAGCACCGCTGGTTCAGAGGACAAATGCAGAAGAGGACATAGAGGAAGAAAAAGAGGAGGGGGTGGAGGAGAGAGATGTAGCAGAATCACCACTAGCATTTTGGAGGCATGGTGGTGGAACAAGCGCCAACAACACTGAACCCTGTCCTGCATCCTTCCCAGCTGCCCGCAGAGTTATCTAGTGCACCGTGAAGGAAAGGTAAGGTCCCTGCCCATACCTTCTGGACCATGAGTCAGCAGTAATATGGACCTTACTGCTGACCACCCTGTCCAACGAGGCCAAAACATTGCCTTCCATATGCTGGTAGAGAGCCGGAATGGCCCGGAAAATAAATGGCGTTTTGGAACCTGCCACTGTCGTACAGAACATTCCCCAAATTCACAAAAGGAGGAAGAGTCTACCAGCTGAAAAGGCAGCAGTTACAGTGCTAGCAATTTGGCCAAGCTAGCATTTAGATGCTGAGCACGTGGATGTCTGGGACCGAATTTTTTTTTGCGGTTCAGCAACTGAGGTAGGGAAATTTGCCTGCTAAAATCAGATGGTGGTGTATTGCCGGCAGATTGGCTGCAAGTTCTTGGGACACCTATTGCTATACCTTCATTCCTCTCAGTGCAGGTTTTTGAGAGGACGGGAGGTATAGTACGGTTGGAGATCCCAGGTGATGATCAAGCAGAAGTTTGCCTTTTTCTTTGATGTGGGTCTTTCAAGTGCTGTTGCCAACGGACTGCATGGCAGGTCGTCATATGTCTGGTCAAGCATGTGGTGCCCAAGCGGCTGCTGTTCTGGCCATGCTTGATCCACTTCTGACATAGGTTGCAAACGGCAATGGTGTGATCTTCTGCACATGTGTTGAAAAAGGTCAACACCAAGGAACTTTTAAAAGTCAGTGGGGAGTCAGCAGCATCCTGCACCTGCGGAGCTCTGCGGTCTGATGCAATAGGTTGGCTGCCCTTAAGATGCCCCCTAGAGGACATCCTGCCTTGTTGGAGTTGTGCCTCCTCCTCCTCTCAGGCACCCAAGTACAGTCAGTGACCTCATCATCCCCTCCCGCCTTGTCACTGGAGCAAACCTGACAGTATGCTGCAGCTGAGGGAATTTGAGCATCTGCCTCTCCTTAGTGGCCTCCTGGACATGATGTATTCTTTGTTTTGCAACACCCCACTACACTATATTAGATACTGTATACACCGCCTGAAGTGTATTAGATACTGTGCCCAACACCTGCACTGTATTAGCAACTGTACAATGGATGCACTGTATTGCATACTGTGTACACCACCAGAAGTGTAGTAGAAACTGTACACAGTGTATTAGACACTATGTACACCGCCTGCACTGTATTATAAACTGTACTGTGGCTGCAATGTATTGTGTACTGTGTACACCACCAGAAGTGTGGTAGAAACTGTACACACTGTATTAGATACTGTGTAGACCACCAGAAAAGTAGTAGAAACTGTACTACAGCTGCACTGTATTGTGTATTGTGTACACCGCCAGAAGTGTAGTAGAAACTGTACACACTGTATTAGATACTGTGTACACCACCTGCACTGTATTAGAAACTGTACTACAGCTGCACTTCATTATGTACTGTGTACATCATCAAAAGTGTAGTAGAAAATGTACACACTGTATTAGATACTGTGTGCACCGCCTGTACTGTATTAGAAACTATACTACAGCTGCACTGTATTGTGTACTGTGTACACCACCAGAAGTGTAGTAGAAACTGTACACACTGTATTAGATACTGTGTACACCACCTGCACTGTATTAGCAACTGTACAACGACTGCACTGTATTGTACACTGTGTACATGTAAGGTACCTGTGATAGGTAGTGTCCGAAGTGGAGCTTGTGTGCTGAGGATTCAGGCAAAAACTTAGTCAGGCAGATCAGGCACTGTATATATATATATATATATATATATACATATATATATACACACACAAACCGTTTTATATATATATATACATATATATACATATATATTATATATATATATATATATATATATATATATATATTAATACACTGCCTGCACTGACCGAATATCGAGTAAACACTGAATATATAGTCTATGCTAAATGCAGAGTATATTTAGCTATACTAGACTGACTCTATATATATATATATATATATATATATATATATATATATATATATATATATAAAATACACTGCCACTAACTGAATAACCTGCCTGCTTAATCTAAGGCAAGCTATCTCCCTGTCCACGCCAACAACACTACACACAGCCGCTGTGTATGCAGCCTTATATAGTGTGGGGCGTGGACTTAGTGCCCCTGAGCCATGATTGGCCAAAGGCACCCTTCCTTTGGCAAATTATGTGTTAGGTACCTGGATGGAGAGCCTGACTTCGCTGGGAGAAGGGCTCTCTTACAGCTCTGGTTCAGGGCCCACTGGAGTGGAGACAGTGGACCTGTGAGCACAGCGGGGTAGGAGTGCCTGGACTGGAAACTGCGGCAGATGCTGGTGGTAGGTAGGAACCTCCTGATGGCAGGAACAGCAGGGACTGGTAGGTGGCAGACCAGTGACCGGATACAGGATGGCCCCAAGGTGATGGCAGCGGCTCTGGAAACACACAGCATGTGAAAGGATCAGGCAGAAGGATCGTCAGGCAGGCCGGGTCTGGATACACTAGGCACAGCAGGTAAGTGGGTACAAACAATAGCAGAGTCAAGGCAGGCAGAGATCAGCATTAAGTATCAGTCCAAAGCAGGGTCAATCAAGCCGGGGTCAGGGTTGGAGAAGCAGCAGAGTCAACGTAAGCCGGGTCAGAGTTTCAGGTATACACAGGCGGAATAGCAGGTTTTTACAGGGTACAGCTGCAGGCGAACAGCACCGGTCAGGTGCAACTGGCATTTCTTAAAAAGGCCCACTGGCGCCAAACAGCGCTAGTGCGCGCACGTGTGTGCCCGCGATGCGCGTGCCCGCGCTCGCCGCATGCGCGCCTGAGGGACACGATCGTACAGTGCGAGCTGAACCCTGACATTGCCCCCCCACAAGGGGCAACCTCCGGGTGCCCAACTGGTCGTCCTTCTCAGGGTGGGAAGAGAAGAAGGCACAAATTAGTCTCCCAGCATGAAGGTTGTCTTCGGGTTCCCAAAAGTTACTCTCCGGGCCGTAGCCCTTCCATTTTATTAGGAATTGCCTTTGCCCTTGTCGCCTTCTACAGTCCAGAATGACCTCTACCTCGTACTCCTCGTTCCCATCCACTAAGACAGGTTCAGGAGGTCCGGACTCCCTATCAGGAAAGGGGTCGGGTACGGAAGGTTTCAGCAGGGAAACATGGAAAACTGGGTGTATTCTCATAGTATCAGGCAGGGACAGTTCATAGGACACCTCATTGATTTTTCTTTTCACGGAGAAGGGGCCCAGGAACTTGGGTGCCAACTTCCTAGAAGGACAGGCTAACTTAAGGTTAGAAGAGGAAAGCCATACCTAATCCCCGATTTGCAGCTTTAATTCTCCCCTCCTTTTTTGATCAAAGGCTCTTTTACTGTCCGCCTGGACCTTGGTTATGGCTTCCTGAAGAACTCGGTTGTTGTGACTGAGGAAGGTCACCGTGTCCTGGACTGCCGGAACGGAGGATTCTGCAAGAAAATCTGGGAGAAATGTTAGATGGAATCCGTAATTAGCAAAAAATGGGGATTGTCCCGTGGTTGAGTGGCTGGCATTATTGTACGCAAATTCCGCTAAGGGCAGCAGAGACACCCAATCGTCTTGCACGAAAGAGGTGAAACACCTAATGTATTGCTCCAGAGTCTGGTTAGTGCGTTCTGTCTGCCCATTGGTTTGGGGATGGTAGGCTGAAGATAGAGCCAGTTCAATTTTCAAACTTTCACACAGGGCTCTCCAGAATCGGGAGGTGAACTGGACTCCCCTGTCCAAAATTATGTTGGCGGGTACCCCATGTAATCTGATGATCTCCCTAATGAAAACACGGGCTGTCTCTGCTGCAGATGGGGTTCCCTTTAGGGGTAAAAAATGGGCCATCTTTGAGAGTCGATCAACGACTACAAAAATGGCCGTATGACCTTCAGAAGGTGGGAGCTAAACTATAAAATCCATAGTAATCATACGCCAGGGTCGGTCAGGTGCAGGAAGGGGCTTAAGTAGACCCCAGGCTCGGCCCCTAGTTGCCCTGCTTTGGGAGCACACCGGGCAGGACTTAACATATTTTGTGCAGAACTCTTTTAGACCAGGCCACCAGAAGGTGCGCTGCACCAATTCCAAAGTTTTGCGGACCCCAAAATGTCCCGCTAGTGGATGATCATGGAGAAGGGCCAGTACTTTAACCCGGATGGGCTCGGGAACAAAAACTTGGCTATCCTTCCAGAGAAGCCCTTCTCTGGGGGTTAACCAAATTCCTGGGGGAAGAGGCGGGTTTAGGGATGCGTCCCTGATCTGGGACAGCAAGTCAGGTTGCAACAGGAGGAAACTGCTTACAGGGAGAATGGTATCAGGAGGCGTGGGACCTCTAGAACCATCATACATGCGTGAGAGCGCATCTGGATTCACATTTTTTGATCCAGGGCGGTAAGTGATGTGGAAGCTAAACCGCGAGAAAAACAGGGCCCAGCGGGCTTGTCGGGGTTTTAGACGTTTGGCCGTTCTCAAATATTCAAGGTTCTTGTGGTCAGTGTATATTAGTACGGGGTGGACCGCCCCCTCCAGCAAGTACCTCCATTCTTCCAGTGCTGACTTAATGGCTAGCAATTCCCGGTCACCAACATCATAGTTCTTCTCTGCGGGGGAGAGTTTCCGGGAAAAGAAGCCTACCGGGTGCATCAGGTCATTATTGCCTTGGCGCTGGGATACCACGGCTGCCACTGCTACCTCCGAAGCATCCACCTCCAAGATGTATGGTAGAGACGGGTCAGGGTGACTGAGGATGGGAGCGGAGGTGAATCGTGCCTTGAGCCTCTCAAAAGCCTCCTGGGCCTCTGGACCCCAATGGAACTGTACATTCTGTCTTGTTAGCTGAGTGATTGGTGAAATGATGGTAGAGAACCCCTTGATGAACTTTCTGTAAAAGTTTGCAAAACCCACAAAACACTGTACCCCCTTTTTGTCAGAAGGTGCCGGCCAGTCCAATACGGCAGCCACTTTTTGTGGGTCCATCTTAATACCTGCTGGAGATATCTCAAGGCCCAAAAACTGGATCTCCTGCCGCTCGAAGGTTCACTTCTCAGCCTTAGCATACAATCCGTGTTGGCCGAGACGGAGTAGAACTCTGCCCACATGCCCTCGGTGCTGCTCAATAGACCTGGAAAAGATCAGGATGTCATCCAGGTAGATGATGACAAAAATGTCCAGAAAGTCTCTGAATACCTCATTTACGAGGTGCTGAAAGGTGGCTGGGGCATTACAAAGGCCGAAGGGCATGACCAGGTATTCGTAATGCCCAAAGCGAGTTCGGAAAGCAGTCTTCCACTCATCACCTGGTCGGATGCGAACCAGGTTATAAGCCCCCCTTAAGTCCAATTTCGAAAATATGGTAGCAGCTCTTAGCTTTTGGAACAGGGGATAACGTTTTTTAACCGTAATTTTGTTTAATTCCCGGTAGTCCACACAAGGCCGGAGTGACTGGTCCTTCTTGGTTACAAAGAATATACCGGCGCCTGCTGGTGACGTGGAGTGGCGGATGAACCCCTTCTTTAGATTTTCCGAGATGTAGGCCTTCAGGGCCTCCTGTTCCTTTTCCGAAAGGGGGTAAATACGCCCGAATGGGATCTCGGCTCCTGGCAAAAGTTCGATGGGGCAATCGTAGGGGCGGTGTGGAGGCAGAGAATCTGCCCCTCGTTTGCTAAAAACGTCCAGGAACTCGTGGTAAGGTTCCGGCACTACTTGATCAAGGTTCAGATCAGAGTCCAGACAGAGGAGCGTAACAGGTTGTGCCGGAATTTCATGCAGGCAGTGTTCCAAACAATAGGGGGACTGGAACTTGACCTCCCCGTGGACCAATTGATGGTAGAGTCATGGGCCTGCAGCCAGGGAGAGCCCAGGATTACAGGGAACAGGGGGGAAGAAATTACATCCAAGGTTAGTAGCTCCTTGTGGTGAAGGGAGGAGACAGCTAACAGAGGTTGAGTCTCCTGAACAACTTGGCCCGATCTAATGCGGGAACCATCAGCCAGGAAAACAGATAGTCCCTGGGCCTTCTTCTGGAGGGGGATGTCGTGAAGGCTGGCAAAAGTGGCATCGATGAAGCAGCTGCAAGCTCCCGAATCAAGGATAGTGCTGGTGGAGACCGTCTTTCCCAGGAACTGAAACGACAGAGAGAGAGCAATGTGGGTGGCGTTGATTGGCAAAGGTCTAGGACCGACTGATACAGAAGAAAGGCACTTACGTGTCTTAACAGGACACTTGTTTACGAAGTGCCCGGATCCACCGCAGTACAAGCACAAGTTCAATTGTCGGCGTCGGGCACGTTCCTCCGGGGAAAGAGTGGGCAGCATAAGGCCAAGCTGCATTGGCTCGCCAGCATCAGGAGGAGGATTGGTAGGGCCCACTGGTTGAGCAGGTAGGTAGCGGGCAGTGGGCAGTGGGGCTCTTGCGGTCATCCAGGCTGGGTGGTGGACTTGAGCAGAACTCTCAAGTCTGCGCTCCCGAAGCCGGCGGTCAATCTGGATACTCAGGGTTATTAGGCCCTCCAGGGTGTCCGGGGTGCCAACTCGAGCAAGCTCATCCTTTAGGCCAACAGAGAGGCCCATACAAAATTGGTGTCTCAGAGCAGAGTCATTCCATTGGGTGTCTGCGCTCCAGCGTCTGAAGTCTGTTACATAGTCCTCGGCCGCTCTGCGACCTTGCTGGAGCGCAGACAGAGCAGATTCGGCTGTGGTGGTCAACTGGGGGTCTTCATAAAGTTGCGCCATAGCCTCAAAGAAGGACGAGAGGGACTGTGTCAACATACTGTTCCCTTCCAGGAGACGGTGTGCCCAGATTTGAGGCTCGCCCTGTAGTAGCGAGATCACGAACCCCACCTTAGTGGCTTCAAGGGAGAAGGTTCTTGGCTGCAAGGCAAAGTACAACTGGCAGGCGTTGCGGAACACCCGGAACTTGGAACGGTCCCCTGAGAACCTATCTGGCACAGGCACCCTTGGTTCAGGTGGGAGCATCACCACGGCAGGTGGAGTGGCAGGTTGTGCTGGGGGCTGAGGAGGTGCAGAAACCGCGATGCTGGGAGCAGAAAGTAGCTGCACTTGTCCTTCCAGTCTTGTATATCCTTCTTGGAGGGATTTCACCGCCTGGGTAAGGGCTGCAAGGTGCGAGCAGATCTCCTTCATGGCAGAAGCTTCTCCCGCAGGCTCAGTCATGGCTGTTCGTACTGTCTGTTAGGTACCTGGATGGAGAGCCTGACTTCGCTGGGAGAAGGCCTCTCTTACAGCTCTGGTTCAGGGCCCACTGGAGTGGAGACAGTGGACCTGTGAGCACAGCGGGGTAGGAGTGCCTGGACTGGAAACTGAGGCAGATGCTGGTGGTAGGTAGGAACCTCCTGATGGCAGGAACAGCAGGGACTGGTAGGTGGCAGACCAGTTACTGGATACAGGATGGCCTCAAGGTGATGGCAGCGGCTCTGGAAACACACAGCATGTGAAGGGATCAGGCAGAAGGATCGTCAGGCAGGCCGGGTCTGGATACACTAGGCACAGCAGGTAAGTGGGTACAAACAACAGCAGAGTCAAGGCAGGCAGAGATCAGCATTAAGTATCAGTCCAAAGCAGGGTCAATCAAGCCGGGGTCAGGGTTGGAGAAGCAGCAGAGTCAACGTAAGCCGGGTCAGAGTTTCAGGTATACACAGGCGGAATAGCAGGTTTTTACAGGGTACAGCTGCAGACGAACAGCACCGGTCAGGTGCAACTGGCATTTCTTAAAAAGGCCCACTGGTGCCAAACAGCGCTAGCGCGCGCACGTGTGCGCCCGCGATGCGCGTGCCCGTGCTCGCCGTGCACGTGCGCGCGCCTGAGGGACACGGCAGCGCGCACACCCGCGCTGATGCCTGGGCATCCCAGCGGCGCATGTGCGAGCGGAACCCTGACATTATGGCTCTCATCGCAGAGCGCACTGTGATTGGCCAAAGCATGCAGGTCAGGTGTATGCTTTGGCCAATCATCATACAGCAATGCAGTGCATTATGGGGCATTCCACGGCACTCAAATTTTCTGCGAACGCCCTATAATTTTCGCTGTTCAGCGAATGGGCGAACACTCAATGTTCAAGTCGAACTTATGTTCAACCCGAACATCATGCTCATCCCTAGCCAGTATGTATAAATGAAAAGCTTGCTCTGGTACAAGCAAGCACTGATACTTCCGGCATAATGGTACAAGTTTGGCAGCTGGGGGGGCAGTAAACTTGCAGTTAACTCAGCTTTCATCTGATTCACTATTCACCACTGACACTCAAATGAAAAAGCTAATATATTGCAACAAAAGGTAGGTAGTAGGATTTAAAAAAAAACAATCCAGTGATCACACAAGTACACTTATGTAAGAAAAAATATGTACAAAATCTTTAATTTAACAATAAAATATTAAAAATGTGTCAAATTGTGATGGCTTGCATACTGATACCAGCAAAACATTATCCACTACAAACATGAATAGCTGTTTGTCAAGATGAGGAACTAGAGTCAATGCGTTTCGTGGAAACACACAGTATACAGCAGGTGTCTCAAACTGGCGGCCCTCCAGCTGTTGCAAAACTACAAGTCCCATGAGGCATTGCAAGGCTGACAGTTACAAGTATGACTCCCACCGGCAAAAGCATGATGGGATTTGTGGTTTTGCAACAGCTGGAGGGCCGCCAGTTTGAGACCCCTGGTATACAGAGATGTACTGGTGGAATATCCAGTGAGGTACAGTCTCGCCAGCCCATGGGAGAAAGATCATCATACTACCACACCATGTAGAAACTCTGGGGTCTTTCTGTATAAAGAGCTCTACTCTGGGAATGATCTTTCTCCCATGGGCCGGAGAGACTGTACCTCACTGGATATTCCACCAGTACATCTCTGTATACTGTGTGGTCTGGTTACAAGATGCATGAAAAACATATAAATTGAAATCTCCATAAAAGACTCCACGTGTGTGATCATGTACATTTAAGAGGTCATTGAAGAAGCAGTCATTTCCACAAACTGCGTTGACCCTAGTTCTTCATCTTGACAAACAGATATACATGTTTGTAGTGGATAATGTTTTGCTGTTATCAGTATGCAAGCCATCACAATTTGACACAAGTTTTTAATATTTTATTGTTAAAATAAAGATTTCATATATTTTTTTCTTACATACAGTGCCTTGAAAAAGTATTCATGAAATTTTCCACATTTTGTCATGTTACAACCAAAAACGTAAATGTATTTTATTGGGGTTTTATGTGATAGACCAACACAATGTGGCACATAATTGTGAAGGGGAAGGAAAATGATAAATGGTTTTCATTTTTTTTTACAAATAAATATCTGAAAAGTGTGGCGTGCATTTGTATTCAGTCTGCTTTACTCCGATACCCCTAACTAAAATCTAGTGGAACCAATTGCCTTCACCTAATTAGTAAATAGAGTCCACCTGTGTGTAATTTAATCTCTGTATAAATACATCTGTTCTGTGAAGCCCTCAGAGGTTTGTTAGAGAATCTTAGTGAACAAATAGCTTCATTAAGGCCAAGGAACACACCAGACAGGTCAGGAATAAAGTTGTGGAGATGATTAAAGCAGGGTTAAGTTATAAAAAAAATATCCCAAGCTTAGAACATCTCACGGAGCACTGTTCAATCCATCATCTGAAAATGGAAAGGGTATGGCACAACTACAAACCTACCAAGACATGGCTGTCCACCTAAACTGACAGGCCTGGCAAAGAAAGCATTAATCAGAGAAGCAGCCAAGAGGGTAACTCTGGATGAGCTACAGAAATCCACAGCTCAGGTGGGAGAATCTGTCCACAGGACAACTATTAGTCATGCACTCCACACATCTGGCCTTTATAGAAGAGTGACAAGAAGAAAGCAATTGTTGAAAGAAAGCCATAAAAAGTCAAATTTGCAGTTTGTGAGAAGCCATGTGGGGGACACAGCAAACAAGTGGAAGAAGGTGCTCTGGTCAGATGAGACCAAAATTTAACTTTTTGGCCTAAAAGCAAAACGCTATGTGTGGCGGAAAACTAACTGCACATCACCCTGAACACACTGTGAAACATGGTGGTGGCAGCATCATGTTGTGGGATGCTTTTCTTCCGCAGGGACAGGGAAGCTGTCTGCAAAAGACTTGAAACTGGTGTGGAGGTTGACATTCTATCAAGTCAACGACCCTAAACATACAGCCAGAGCTACAATGGAATGGTTTAGATCAAAGCATTATCATGTGTTAGAATGGTCCAGTCAAAGTCCAGACCTAAATCCAATTGCAAATCTGTGGCAAGACTTGAAAATTGCTGTTCACAGATGCTTCCCATCCAATCTGACTGAGCCTGAGCTATTTTGAAAAGAAGAATGGGCAAAAATGTCACTTGCAGCTGTAATTGCAGCGAAAGGTGGTTCTAGAAAGTATTGACTCAGGGGGGCTGAATACAGGGGCAGCTGTAATTGCAGCGAAAGGTGGTTCTAGAAAGTATTGACTCAGGGGGGCTGAATGCACGCCACACGTTTCACATATTTATTTGTAAACAATGTTTAAAACCATTTATCATTTTCCTTCCACTTCACATTTAAGTGCCACTTTCTGTTGGTCTATTACATAACATTCCAATAAAATACATTTACGTTTTTGGTTGTAACATGACAAAATGTGGAAAATGTCAAGGGGTATGAATACTTTGTCAAGGCACTGTAAGTGTATTTCTGTGATCACTAGAGGTGTATTTAAAATCCTACTACCTACCTTTTGTTGCAATATATTTAATATAGGGATGATACCCTCCACTGGCACATCTTTTTAGTTGATCACCTCCCCTGTATATTCCCAATAAACACATTAACAAAACCTAATGTAAAAGGTAGTCTGACCCCTTAAACGCATCAACCTGAGTGTACTGCAACACTTTGTTTAGCAGGAGGCTTCACATAGATCTGTGTGGAATTTAACAATTAACCATGTGTGGCCCATGTGTGGTAATGTATTTGATTATCTTTTTTTAATCAATAGATTTTTATTGAGAAAAAGTTTTTTTTTAACAATATAGCAAAGAAAAGGTATTACATACCAAATTACAAGTAATCATAGGCATTGTTGGAAATACATTTTTTTTTTTTAATCAATAAATTTTTATTGAGAAAAAGTTTTTTAACAATATAGTAAAGAAAAGGTATTACATACCAAATTGTATTTGATTATCTTTTATCTTTGTGAGTATATTTTGTTTAAGTATCTGCCAATAAAAACTGTGTATATTTTATTAGGCCAGTGTGCTCTTTTTATTCTATTTTTTTTTTTGTTCTATGACAGAATGTCAGGCAGAGACATTTTTTGAAAGGTAAGGAGGGTATTTTTTAAGAAAAATAAGCAGTTTTGTTAACTTCTGCTTTTATAATTATATATAGAAAGCAACAAATCATCAATGTGAAGAAAATCGAATAACAATGCTGAACATAAAGATATCTTTGGTCGAGCTTTGGTGTAATTTAAAGCCAAGGGTAATTTACCACCCAATGCTATTTAATCAGAAAGTTACAATATAGTCCACAGATAAGAATTCTGTACTGTAGGGAATCTAGCCATATATAGTAAACAATTCATTAATGTGTTATTCTGAGAAGGCTTTCTTGTACTTGAGCATATTTGGTCAATTATGGGGCAGCACCCTTGCTATTAGCTTTTTCCTGAACAAATGTGACTAGCCATGTATCCACAGTCTTGAAATTGTATGTTAAAAGTGTTAACTGATTTAGGTCAATGTTGTTTGGAACGTTGCTGCAGCATATAACAGATAATTGGATGTTTAATTAATAAGCGTGTGAACTTTATTGACTTTTAATGTCACTCTGTGCTAGTGTGTTAACCGTTATATGCTACTTGTGTGCATCATATTTAGTAAGATGTGTTCAGTTTTAGCCTCAATAGTATTCAGCATGCAAAGTTGATGATCTACGAATGGGCCACTTCCGATATCGACAGAGGGGATGCACCGTCAGAAAATGAGCTCCATAAGTTGCAGTAATCCACATCAAAGGTGAACTTGGTGATCCATGAAGATGGGTATAAAACATAAAAAACACACATAGTGTAACACTGTATTGTGGGTTTATTGTAAAAAGTCGACAATCCAAAAAAGTTTCATACAAGGCTGGTAACATACGGTTGTAAAAAAGCAATGTGCAGTACTAGTTTCGGGAGCATCACCCGGTGCATTTTGTCCAATTGTACAACATCTGGACATCATCATAACACCCCAGACGACGTCCAATCGGATGGAACACGTGGCTAGTAAATCGCACCAAATTGCAAACTACACCCTTGTGTGGACATGCATTTTTTACATCATCCCAAAGGGACATAAGGTTGTGTGCCCAGTGTTAATTGGCTTAAAACTAACTATGCCCTTGGGCAAGAGAAAAAGAGAGCACTCTACCTTAACCAAAGAGCTTCCTATGAATCTATTGGCCACCAAATGTAGGTATAACATTTCCACTAGACATAAAGTGTAAATACAGATAAAAATAAAAATAATGTATATATAATATATGTTGTATATGAACAAAATGAACTCAAGGTGAATGTTGCAAAAGTGAATGAATCAAAAACATACAAAAGTTCTTGAATAAACAAGATAATGCAGCTCAAAGGTGAATCTTGTGTAGGGAAAAGTCTCTCACACTCCTCCCGGTGAAGACAAACTGAATCTTGTGTATAAACAAAGGATAAGGTGGCACGCTTACCAGACTTGTTGGACTCGTATACTATACAGCATAGGAGTCAAACAGACATTCATGAGGAACAACCTCAACAGGATTCAGCATGTGAAGTTGATGATCTGTGTCCACACGTTGTTCAGTAGTGTCCAGCAAAGTGCTAACTATTTTTTCCTGAGCCATGATCCAGGAGATTTTCTGCTTGACCAAGGTAAAGGAAACGTAGGGTTGTTTCCAGGCTATGGCAATTGATAACTTAGTGCCAAGTAGAATGAACATAATAAGCCAATTTGGGGGCCTTCGGGACCAGAAAGTTGAGCAGCGCTATGTTGGGAGTTTTCTGAATGGGAAGGCCCGTAATTTTGCGGAGCATGTGGAAGATTCTGTTCCAGGTTGAGATAAGATTTGGCACACTCTTTGGGAAGTCCACAACATTCTAACATTCTAATAGGTATGGGCCCAATAATTGAGTCAAACGTAAGTTCGATTTGAACATAAGTTCGACTCGAACATCGGGTGTTCAAGTGTTTGCTGAACACCTGAACAAAAGGGGCACTCAGCGGAAAGTTCACCCGCTGCTGAGTGCCCCATGATGCACTGCTCTCTCGCAGTGCAGATTGCTGATGATTGCATGCACCTGACCTGTATGCTTTGGCCAATCGCAGCACAATGTACTGTGAGAGCCATGATCGGCCAAAGACAGGGTGCCTTTGGCCAATCATGGCTCAGGGGCTAAGTCCACACCCCACATTATATGAGGCTGCTTACACCGCAGCTTTGTGTAGTGTGTTAGTGGAGATTAGGCAGGGTAGATAGTGGATGGTGTGTTCAGTCAGTTTAGTGCAGTCAGTGTAGTGTAGTGTTGTGAATAACACAGTGTAGTGTAGTGTTGTTTTATATAACACAGTGTACTGTAGTGTTGTGAATAACACAATGTAGTGTAGTGTTAATTTATAAAACACAGTGTAGTGTAGTGTTGTGAATAACACAGTGTAGTGTAGTGTTGTTTTATATAACACAGTGTACTGTAGTGTTGTGAATAACACAATGTAGTGTAGTGTTAATTTATAAACCACAGTGTAGTGTAGTGTTGTGAATAACACAGTGTAGTGTAGTGTTTTTGTATGTAACACAGTGTACTGTAGTGTTGTGAATAACACAATGTAGTGTAGTGTTAATTTATAAAACACAGTGTAGTGTAGTGTTGTGAATAACACAGTGTAGTGTAGTGTTTTTGTATGTAACACAGTGTAGTGTAGTGTTGTGAATTTTTTTTTTGGGCGCAGCAGCACTAAGAATATTTAGGGAAGAGGAGGACTTCCTTGCCTCTCAAGCCCCCTTTATCCGGACAGTGTTCCTTCTGTCCCACCCATCACACAGGAAGAAGATGAGGAGGAGGAGGAGGAGGAGGAGGAGGAGGATTGTGTGAGCATGGAGGTGGAGCCTGGCACTCAGCATCAGCAGCAGCGTCTTTAGGGATGAATGTACAGACCCCAACAAGCCAGTGGACTTGTACTTGGCTGGGAGGAGGTGGCTGGCGATCATGTCATCCTCAGTGACCCAAGACTCCGGACCGAATGCCTCAGCTAACCTACGCTGCATGGCCTCCCTGATCCTGCAAAGCCTGCGGAAGGATCCTCGTGTTCTTCGGATCAAGGAGAGGGACCATTACTGGCTGGCCACTCTCCTTGATCCGCGTACAAGGGTAAGGTTGCGGACCTTATCTTGCCGTCGCAGAGGGAGCAGAGGATGAGACATCTCAGGGAGGCCTTGCAGAAAGGTCTGTGCAACAGAAACTGGGAGGCTAACAAACTGGGCGACGAGTTGCTGAGAGCTTCGGTCAGTGTAGGTGGACGTCTGACCGATGCGTTCAGACAATTTTTTAGTCCGCAGCCCCAAGGTATGATCGGTTCCAGCAACCATCGCCAGCGTCTGATATACATGGTGCAGGAATACCTTGGGGCAAGGTCAGACTTGGACACCTTTCCCACGAAAATCCTCTGGCTTACTGGGTCCTGAGGATGGATCACTGGCCAGAGCTTGCACAGTATGCAATTGAGCTACTGGCCTGTCCTGCCTCCAGCGTTCTTTCCGAACGCACATTCAGTGCTGCTGAGAGGATTTGTGACTGATCATAGGGGTGCGCCTGTCCACCGCCTCGGTTGATACGACTGACATTTTCAGTCTTGGATCACCACCAGCTACCAGGCACCTGAGGCGGATATAACCGAATAATTTTTAAATGTCACACATCCCTTCAAGACTGCCTATGTGCTGATGCTGAGTGACTGTCCTCTTATGGTTCACTGACTATCCTCTTCCTCCTCCTCAATGATCCATGCCACAGCAGCACCGTGCCTAAGGCACAATTTTTCAGCCCCTGTTTAACAGGGGCGTGTTACTTACAATTTTTTAAAAAAAATGCTTCGCAACACGTGTGACTGCTGTGCTCCAAGTACATCTCTGTGAGGGCCCGTGTTGCAGTGTTGTGGCACCAGCACCAGTCCTAAGGCACAATTTTTCAGCCCCTGTTTTAACAGGGGCTTTGTACTTACAATTTTTAAAAAAAATGCTTCGCAACACGTGTGACTGCTGTGCTCCAAGTACAGTCTCTGTGAGGGCCGTGTTGCAGTGTTGTGGCACCAGCACCAGTGCCTAAGGCACAATTTTTCAGCCCCTGTTTAAACAGGGGCGTGTACTTACAATTTTTTAAAAAAAATGCTTCGCAACAACGTGGTGACTGCTGTGCCTCTCGTGAGTTGTGAATAACAGTCTCAGCCGTTGTGCAGTGGCACCAGCACCAGTGTAAGGCACAATTTTTCAGCCCCTGTTTAACAGGGGCGTGTACTTGCTTCGCAACACGGTGAGTGTTGTTGCAGTGTTGTTATCGCAACACGTGTGATAACAGTCTCTGTGAGGGCCGTGTTGCAGTGTTGTGGCACCCAGCACCAGTGCACAATTTTAGCCCCTGTTTGCTTCGAAACACAAGTGTTGCAGTTCTCCAAGTACAGTCTCTGTGAGGGCCGTGTTGCAGTGTTGTGTTGTGTGACTGCTGTGCTCCAATAACACAATGTAGTGTAGTGTTAATTTATAAAACACAGTGTAGTGTAGTGTTGTGAATAACACAGTGTAGTGTAGTGCAATTACAAATCTTGTGTTTTGCCCACCAGTCTTGTGGCTACGCCATCTAAGGGCCAGTGAGTGTATATACGCACAGTGTAGTGTAGTGTACTGTGTACTGTAGTGTTGTGAATAACACACAATATCACTAACACAGTGTAGTGTAGTGTGTAAGTGTAGTGTAGTGTTGTGAATAACACAAAAACAGTGTAGTGTGCAGCAGCACTAAGAATATTTAGGGCATAATTGCTGGGAAAGGTGCTTTGCGTTGTCCAAAGGCTTCTTCCCGACAACCCTGGGCTGTGGATGTTGGGGTCTGCAGGCAAGGAGCTTATTAGAATATGGAAGCCCCCTTTAACTAGGGGGCCCCCAAATCACGCCCCCCATATGAATGGGTATTGGGTACATCGTACCCCTACCCATTCACCAATAAAGAGTCAAAAAGTAATAACCACAGGAAACAGTTTTTGACAAATCCTTTATTAACCCCTTCCTGAGCTCTCCTCAAAGCAAGATAACAGGCTGGATGACAGATTACATTCTTCTCCTGTGAGTCACCATTGTTCTGCCTCCCACACTGTACAAATGAGTGCTGTAAACTTGCACTGTACTTCAGCGGGACAGGTATGGTGAAAGTGAAATTCCTGAATGTGTTAGGAATATAATGGGACTTTTCAGGTACTACACTCAGATGCATTTCACAAAATCATTCTTTCTAATACATGTGCATGTTGAATATATTTATGTAGCACCTGAAAAGTCCCAGTATATTCCTAACATATTCATAAAGTTGAGCAATAACAGCAAATAATGTGTACACTTATATATAATACAGCCCATCTCCAGGAAATTAAAGTCCAATCTTGCAGTGTGTGTGTGTGTGGGGGGGGGGGGGTGGGAATATACACTTTCACCTACCTGTTTCCATGCTACAGCCAGCTGCAGTGGTCTCTTCCTCCACCAAAACCTCAGTCTCATCACATACCATACAGGACCATTAACACTATATGGTGTGATAAGGGGGCGGGGTGTGACCATAGTCAGTAAAACATACACAGATGCTGTGGGGAACCAGTCAGTGCTGGAAGAAACCAGCTGAAGCAAAGAATTGGGTAAAGCTGGGTACACACACATAAAAATTCAGTTTAGCAGGGATAGGCCAAATTTTGATCTCTGCGTAGCCCTCCCTGTTAGACAGAAGCCAATCATTAGACCACCTTAGTATATTCATGCCATCCCACATACTGACTCCTTTCACCATGACCACTTCAAATCACTGAAGTGGTCATGGTGGTTAGAGTGACGAGCGCGATGACCGCCAGGCACCTGCGATCGCTCGTGACAGAGCGAGAACCGCTATGTGTGTGTGTAAACACACAAATCCCGGTTCTGTCAGGGGAGAGGAGAGAGATCGTGTGTTCCTACTAAGTAGGAACAACAATCTCTCTCCTCCTCTAGTCAGCCACATTCCCCCCCACAGTTAGAACACACATGAGGAAACGCAGTTAAGCCCTTGATCGCCCCCTAGTGTTAACCCCTTCCCTGCCAGTGACATTTATACAGTAATCAGTGGTTATTTTTAGCTCTGATCACTGCATAAATGTCACTGGTCCGCAAAAAGTGTCAAAAGTGTCCAATGTGTCTGTCGCAATGTTGCAGTCCCGATAAAAATCGCAGATCACTGACATTACTAGTAAAAAAAAAATAATAATAAAAAATGCCATAAATGTATCCCCTATTTTGTAGATGCTATAACTTTTGCGCAAACCAATCAATATACGCTTATTGTGATTTTTTTTTTTTTTACCAAAAATATGTAGAAGAATACACATCGATCCAAACTGATGAAGAAATTTGTTTTTGTTATTTTGGGGATATTTATTATAGCAAAAAGTACAAAATATTGTGTTTTTTCAAAATTGTCACTCTTTTCTTGTTTATAGCGCAAAAAATAAAAACCACAGAGGTGATCAAATACCACCAAAAGAAAGATCTATTTGTGGGGAAAAAAGGACATATATTTTGTTTAGGTACAACATCGCATGACTGCGCAATTGTCAGTTAAAGCAGCGCAGTGCCGTATCACAAATAATGGCCGGGTCAGAAAGGGGGCAAATCCTTACGGGGCTGAAGTGGTTAAAAAATAAAAAATAGTGTCTCTCGATGATTATCCATCATCAATCATGATGCCAGCCGGACCCGAAAAATAATGCTCCACCTCCTGGGAGGCTACCCGCTGTATGCCCGCTCTGCACTTTGACAGTTCTTATATAAGCAAGGGGCAGGGCCACCCGGCTACATCACCTGATGGCACCGCCTCCTTATGATGTCATGTGATGGGATGTCAGAAGGGGACGGTGCCACCAGGTGACATAGCCGGGAGGCCACACCCCTTGCCTATACAAGGGAACTGTCAAAGCGAAGAGCGGGCATATGGCGGGTAGCCTCCCAGGAGGCGGAGCATTTTTTTTCCTATTTTCTGGTCCGGCGGGCATAGTGATTGACGATGGATTTACATCGAGGGACACTATTTATTTATTTATTTTTTTAATAAAAGATTTGTCAAAAAAGATTAATCTGTTTCATGTGGTTTTTACGTTTGAATTTTTTTGGTGAATGGGTAGGGGCACCAAATCCCATTTACATAAGGGGGGCGTGATCTGGGGGCCACCTTGTTCCAGATTCCGATAAGCCCCCCTCCTGCAGACCCCGACTACCACAGCCCAGATTTTGGCAGGTACCCGCTCCCACTTCCGGCTCACTTCGCCGTGGTGAAGTGAGACAGAAGTTCAGCCCCCCTCTTTCTTCCCTCACAGTCGGCTCATTGACAGATCACAGCACGTTTCATGCATGCCAACTAGGGAACCGGCTGTGAAGCCAGTTTCCCTTAGTGGAGATGGTGGCGGCAGCACCCGATAGTTAATTGAAAAATCAGCTCGGGTGCCAACATTGCTGGATCCCCGGAAAGGTAAGTGCCCTAATATTAAAAGCTAGAGTATTTGTAGCTGCTGACTTTTAATGTCTTCTGAAGGAGCCTGGAGCTCCTCTTTAAAGAAATAGCCCATAACTTTATTTTCACTTTACTCAGAAAATCAACTACCCTCACAATCTGACCAGGGTTTCTGCAGAATATAGGTGTCCATATAGACTTGTATATGTACTGTATAAAAAAATAAAGTACTACTGAATTATTATTTCAGATTAGTTTTCCATTAACATATTCCTTTTTATTTTTTCCCTATGTAGTGTAGTTAATGCATTTTATTATTGAAATATTTCTTTATCTTAATTACATGTCTTAGGTCCTGTTTCATGTTATGCCACTAATGCAGCTCTGTAGTTCTCATTCTTTGTAGATTATTGTGTACAGTGTCTTCCTGTGCTATTATGCAGCTAAAAATATTTCTTTTTAGCAGTTGCTAATGCCTCTTCCACATTTTCATGTGATGAGTTTTTACTGATTCCTGTTTTGAAAGCTAGGTGATAATTAATCTTCCCACATTAAAGCTTTGAAAACATATTTTACTTTTAAATGAGTTCAGACCTAGGCTAAAACGCCCACATTTTTCAATAGCTGTACACCACTACTGTAATTGGTGTACAACCATAGACTTGTTGAAAGATTCATATTTAGAATTTTTAGCAGCTACAGATAACTATGACCTCAATGAATGTAGGCATTTCATGTGAGGAGTAATGAAACATTGTCACTTTTGCATTTTACAGATAACTTTTTTCATAGAGGAAAAAGTACAGGTGGAAACTTTGCTTTTTAAATTGTATCTCTAGACATTTTTTTTTTTTAAGTTTTGAATTAAGGAAGTTTAGAATATGTTTTTGCTATATTTATTAATGTATTTATTTTTTACTGGATTTTCATATCACTTTCTATTTCAGAGACAGTCACCAGGATGTATAAAGAGAGTGAAGCATAAAAACCTGGCATAATTCTAGTACCCAGGGCCAGATTAACATAGGGGCTATTGGAGCTACAGCTCCAGGCCCCTTCCTTAAAGCGGAAGTAAACCCATCGATTTAACAGTCTAAAAAAAAAAGGCATGCCGTGAATGCTAACTGCACATTGGCTGTGCTCTCAACCAAACAGTCAAACCATCCAATGGCTGGTGTCATAACGGATCACATGTGCAGCACTGTGGCAGTTGAAGATTAAACAGAGGCAAAGATGGCAGCTTCCTTGGCTGAAAACGATAGGGGGGTTTACTTCCACTTTAAGACAAGCCCAGCACAGTGGTGTGAGTGAGTCATTAATGCTTCCCAGCTTTGCTCTATGTGCAGTGTACACATGATTTATATGTAAATTGTGGCCGCAATTATATGTAAATCGCGGGTGGCATTGATATTTAAATTGTTAGAACATTCATAGGTATGTTGAACTCTCTGAGTCCTGGTCCACCATCACCTTTGCTGAATGCTGCCAACATTGGGGATGTACAACAAGCCCTGCCTGCCACAGTCACTGAGCCTGCCTCAGTCTGTACTGCAAAGGCAAGCAGATGGATTGGGGGGGGGGATGTGTCCAGAGGTAAACAGAGAAGGGATTACAGTTTGGAGGGCAAACCTGACCAAAGAGGGGGTGTGCAGGGGGGCTGGGGTGCAAAGATGAGCAGAGGTTTGTGGAGTAAAGCAGAGCTGAGGGATTTTGGGGTGCAGGGGTTAGCAGGGGGATTTCGAATGCACAGGTGTACTGAGAGGAGGTGGATAAAGATACAGAAGTTAGCAGAGGGGCAGGGAAGGGTCTGTCAGAGTAAATATCCCTGTTACATGGTTGGTAAGTATAAGGCTCCATTCACATCATGCAGATGTGACAGAGTGCACACATTCTCTTGCATTGCATGTAGTGCAGCCCCTCCTACTCTTACGTGCCACATTACTACCCTACTAACACTGCCCAAAGGCACCCTCTCTCTCATCCCCACACCCCTCTCTCTCTCACATCCTCTCTCTTTCTCAACCCCCATCCCACGCTCTCTCTCTCTCTCTCTCTCTCACCCCCTCTCACTATCACCCTTCCCCCCTCTCTTACCCTTCCTCTCTCTCTTGCCCCCTCACCCCTCTCTCTCTCTCACCACCCCCCCTCCCTCACCCCCTTCTCTATTTAATTTAATTTGTTTAAATATTTAAATTTGTTCTAACAACAATTGTTTGCATTTTCATTTTAGTTATTTACATAAAAAGGCCCACCACAATCCTCAGCACCAGGCCCATGGTGCTCTGAACCCAGCCCTGCTACTACCTGCTATATCCACATCTAGAAAAAAATATCATCTGCTTTTGGATAGGAAACATGCTGTATAGCATAGTATTCTGATTACATTCCTAATAACAAGCAAAGGGGTAACATTTATTAATACTTTATTCATGATTGTGATTGCTAATCTTTCAAATCATATATTTTATATCACAAGTTAGGTAGATATTTATTATCTATACACAAATTGCATAATAAATTAGAATATGCGCACTTGTTTTAAAAGTATTCTTTAGAGCTTCTTAGTTCTGCAACAGATGCGCAGTAATATTAACCTTCAAATAGGGATAAGTTGAGTGTTCATTTCAAACATTTGTTGGCCAGACCTTCGTCCTAATCCGGAACCTTTAGGACGTTTGGCTGAAATTGCTCTCCCTCATAATTTATTGCAAAAGCCATCATAGGCCGAAGTCTTGTGCATGAACTCTGGACAAATGTAAGACTTTGGCCAATGATGTTTTTGACCTAAGTTTCAGCGCAGCCCTTTGTCACTGCGTTGGGAGTTTAGTGATGGGCAACTGGTATTGCTTTTAGAAAGAAGAAAGTGTGCTACTACTGTGTTGTGCTTTATACAGTAATCAGCACCAGGGTTTTTTTTTTTTTAGAGAATAGGTTCAGGAACTCAACTACACCCCTTCTGACCCCCAATTGCCTCCCATCCATGCCACATCAAATGGTGGGTCTGGCCAAATTGAACAGTGGCAGGGTCGTAAAGAGGCATTAAATGCCAGGAGTGTTTTATGTAGAGGGTTCAGAAGTGTGCTATGTACAGAGTGCAAAGTTCAGGAGTGGGCTACGTGCAGAGTTTAGGAGTGTGCTATGTGCAGAATGCAGAGTTCATGAGCATACTGCATACAGAGTGAAGAGTTTAGGAGTGCACTACGTACGGAGTGCAGATTTCAGGAGTGGGCCACATTAAATGCCAGGAGTGTTTTATGTACAGGGTTCAGGGATGTGCTATGTACAGGGTGCAGAATTCCGGAGTGTGCTACATTCAGAGTGCAGAGTTCAGGAGTGTGCTGCATACAGAGTGCAGACTTCAGGAGTGCACTACATTAGACTTGTGCACAACGGAAAATATTGTTTTGTTTTGTATTTATTCATAAAATACATAATATATATATATAAGCAATATGGGGAGCAGAGAAACCAGGCCTGTGGATCGTTCCATACCGCATTGTTCCTGTATGATCGTGGTTCCATCTTTTTATGCTCGTTTGACCTTGTGTCGCTGACACCCAGGTCCATTGGCTCTGGTAAGAGTATCCACCTTTATCATACCATTGATGTCATTATCTTCAGATATCCATTCAACCACATTTGTTTTTTTATTATGAACCACTGTGTCTGGGGTAGACCTACTGATTATTGGGACCGACTCTTTTCGGGACTCATTTCTAGTTTTCACATTTCCTTTCACGGACTTATGTTTGTATTTGACCCGCTCATTTATGTTGATGGTTATTTTTGTATTTCATTTTACTTATTATTTGTCATGAGCAAATGGTATTCATGTACTTTACAGCAGTGGTCATCAACCCTGTCCTCAGGGCCCACTAACAGGCCAGGTTTTATGTATTACCTTGGGGGAGATGCAGACTAGAATACTGCAATCACTGAGCAGCAAATTATATCACCTGTGATGTATTTCAGTTATCTTGCAAACCTGGCCTGTTAGTGGGCCCTGAGGACAGTGTTGATGACCACAGCTTTAAAGTATACCAGTACTGTCTAATCACTAGCGCTAAATTTTTATTTCTTTTTACTTATGAATTTTGTCACATTCGTATGTAGCAGCTTTTCTTTGGTTTTCTCACAGGTTAGCACAATCATTTTTAACACTTTATATAGCTAGTAGACATATTCGTTATAAGGAATTGATTCGTTTTATTGTTTAATTGTTTAGTTTTTGGATAATTCGTTATTTATGTATGTATGTATATATATTCATGATAACGATTTGTAGTTCAGAAAGTCGTTTGTTTATTGAATCTATTAACACACACAATGACAATATCTCTTCTCCTATGCTCAAATACAATACAACACCCTTCTCACTCAGTTCTCAGGAATGCACTTTGCCAGTAATCCAACCTCCAGCACAAAATGAATCAGCTGATTGGACTGTAAGGTTTACTCCGAGTTGACCTTTTGTTTCATTAGACCTTTAAGGAATTACCTAATCATGGCAAATGCATTCATTATTTTTTTTATTCGAACATTTGGATGCACCTGAATGTCCGAAAGATGAAAAATTGTCAGAATTTCAATTTGTTATGAAACAAATTGCACATGTCGACACAGGGCCGTAGATATTTTTTTTTCCTGGAAGGGGGGGGGGGGGGGGGGGGTTCAGGTCTTTCAAACTTAAAGGGATAATTTTCACTTTTATGTTGGGGGAGGTACAGTAAAAACATGTGACAGCAGAGTAGGGCCATGAGACTTTGCAATGCAGCACAGCTAAAAAATTATCCCCATGCAACTGAATAGAACGCAATGTACGCAGTTGTGGTGCGGTAGTGTACTCATTATTACAGCAAGCTCCTCCTAAGCTCCCTAGTTTTTTCTTTTCCTTCAATACCCTCTCCCCCCAGCAAAGATTTCTAATTATGAAGAAAATCTCCCTTCATCCAATCAAGCTCCCTCCCAGAAGCAAATCCCTGCCATTAACCACCCCCTGTAAACTTCTCTACAAGAAACCCCCCCCCTTCTCAAAATGCAAACCCACCCCCCTTTCCTTAACCCTCCACCAAAAGAAACTTCCCCAGACTGGAATTCTTACTTCCTTCTTCCTAAAACAGAACACGTATGCCTCCCCACTTACCAGACCTCAGATTCAGCACGGCACAGAAGTAGGAAAACTTCTGCATCCCCAGTCTCCCTTCGGCTGTGTCATATGATACCTCGAGGAGGAGTCTAGGCGTTCCCTCAACTGTGCACTGTCAAGTGCCTGCATCTGAAACCTCGCAGTAATTTCATGCTTTTCAGGGGGACCCTTATTAAACTGAGGGGATATGGCACAATAGAAGGGGGGCTGGCTGCTGCACTCTGAAACTTTGATTGCTTCTACTGTGCTGATGCTGAGGCTAAACAGCAGGGACACTGTCTGGGCATTTTGCCAGGATGCTCTGGGGGGGGGGGGGTTTGAACACCCCTGACCTCCCCTTATCTATGCCCCTGTGTCTACACTACA
The DNA here is from genome assembly GCA_028564925.1 of Lithobates sylvaticus. NCBI lineage: Eukaryota > Metazoa > Chordata > Amphibia > Anura > Ranidae > Lithobates > Lithobates sylvaticus. The sequence continues at coordinate 339,650,902 of CM053026.1, read as the reverse complement.
TACAGAATGCAGGGTTTAGGAATGTACTGAGTGTAAAGTTCAGGTGTGCACTACTTACAGATTGCAGGGTTCAGGAGTGTGTTATGTGCAAAGTTCATGGTTCAGTATTATGCTACTTACAGAATGCAGGATTCAGTAGTGTGCTACCTTCAGAGATCAGAGTTCAGGAGTGTGCTACATGCAGAATGCAGAGTTCCAGAGCATACATAGTGCAGAGTTCAGGAGTGCATGTCTCACTGGCCACTTCAAAACCTAAAATTATTACTTTATACCACACATGCCAAGCCTCCAGTGATTTAACTGCCTGACAGCCGACAGACTGTGTAAGCTTGAAACTTCTGCTATTTGTTGATGCACGGTGGCGAACCTCTACAGCATCAAGAGATATGTAAGTGTTCCCAGACCAGCACTTCTGAACAAGTGAACCTGGATTTACTCTCCGATTGAGGAATTTATACTATCTGATACAAGGCATATCCAACCTATACCCCACTACAGATAAAGTTAATTAGTGAGACTGTGGAACACTCATTTAAATGTCTTGATCCTCATGAGAAATTTGTTAGGTACAGCTAAGCATTTATCATTATAAAGTGTCTATTATTCAGCATAAATACACCTCATAAGAACTATAACCACACCGAGCACTGCATAAGGTCTCTTATAGCTACTGACATAAACTTCATGACCTGTGAGGTCAATATTGTGGACTGCCTGCACTAATAAACCAGTTGTTGGCCTATCATAATTTTTTATGTTACACAGTTTAGCATCAGTCACCAGGTTTAAGATTAGTACACTTCCATGATGAAAGCTCAAGCATGCAAGTCTAAACCCACTGTGTCTCAACAATGATTATGATAGCAACAGAACTCTTAGGGGTGTTATACCTGTGTACCACAATTGATACTTTGACCTTCCTGGCAGATGTGTGATTTGTGCACCCCCATGACAGAGGCTTATGTACATGTCTTTATACACATTGGGGCTGATTTACCAAGATGAATGCGCTGCGCCGGTTCATACCACAATTGGTGCGCCAGATAAATTATTACTTGATCGTATGAACCGGCGCACACATAAGCGCAACACATAATATACCGACGCACCGCGAATAGCACACGCCGTTATCATTAACAGTCCATTCACACACGGGCAACACGACTTCCAGCCCGACTTACAACATGACTTGGGGCGACTGACAACACGACTTGGGGCGACTTTACAACACGACTTCCAGCACGACTTACAACACGACTTGGGGCGACTTACAACACGACTTTAAGTCGCCCCCAGGCCAGGCTTTAATTAAAAAAAAAAAACGACATGGGTTCCCCTCCAAGAGCATACTAGGCCCTTCAGGTCTGGCATGGATTTTAAGGGGAACCCCGCGCCAAAAAAAATATGGCGTGGGGGTCCCCCTCAAAATCCATACCAGACCTTTATCCGAGGACGCAACCTGGCAGGCCGCATTAAAATAGGGGGGGGACGAGAGAGCACCCCCCCTCCTGAACCATACCAGGCCACATGCCCTCAACATTGGGAGGATGCTTTGGGGTCCCCCCCAAAGCACCTTGTCCCCATGTTGATGAGGATAAGGGCCTCATCCCCACAACCCTGGCCGTTGGTTGTGGGGGTCTGCGGGCAGGGGGCTTATCGGAATCTGAAAGCCCCCTTTAACAAGGGGACCCCCAGATCCCGGCCCCCCCCTGTGTGAAATGGTAAGGGGGAACAAAGGTACCCCTACCATTTCACCAAAAAAGGTGACAAAAGAGTTAAAAATGACAGGAGACGGTCTTTGACAAGTTCTTTATTAAAGTCTTCTTTCTTCTGATCTTCTTCCTTTCTTCATCCTTCGGTTTCTTCATCTTCTTCCTCCATCTTCTTCTTCCTCCATCTTTTTCTTCCTCCGATCTGCTTCTTCTTGCTCTGGTGTTCTTGTCCGGCATCTTCTATGCTTCTATGCTTCTGGAAGAATGGTCAAACAATCGTCAAACATTCCCATAGACACACTCCTAAACCTTGTGGACAGCCTTCCCAGAAGAGTTGAAGCTGTTATAGCTGCAAAGGGTGGGCCAACTCAATATTGAACCCTTCAGACTCAGACTGGGTGCTCTACAAGTGCACTGCAAGTGCACTTGGAAATGCAGTTGCTGTAGATCTTAGAGGGACATGCCAGGACAATAAAAAACAGCATATTTGCATCTCCCCAGATCTACAGCGACTGCACTTCCAAGTGCATTTGCAGTGCACCTGTAGTGCACAGTGGATTTGCCATTAGTAAATCAACCCATATGTCTAATAGCACCTTGCATGCAGCTACTGCTCTGATGCAGTTGGGTGAACCTTTGATTACTGCAAAAAGTACTACAGAAACGACTTTTTGAAATCGGTGCAGCACCACAGATGTTGGGTCACACCGATTAGGACGGTGCCATTGACAGTAATCGATTTGACATGTCAAAATGCTCCAGTGTGAACCAGGGCTTAGATTTTTTTTGTTGAAAAAGTTTTAATGTATCCCGTCCACATAGGCTATATTAAGTATTGTGGCAACTGTAGTACAACAGCACATTATCTTGGGTCAAAATAACAAAACCTCAACAAATGTTCTTATAACCTGTACTATATTTCCTAAAACAAAAGGCTGTCTAAACCAATAATAACCCCTTCACGCTGACCTACGCAAATTTGCATTCATGGCATGAAGGGGTTATATCAGGATGATGCCTGCAGAAGCAGGCATCACACTGGTGCCGTTTTTTAGAGCGGGCGGTTGGCTCTTTAGTCATAACAACCGAAGTGGCTGAAAGGGGAGGGGACACCCCCCGCCACCCCTCCTCCACTCTTTCCGGGCCCCCCATCCCACTGGGAGACGCGATCCGCGATCCGATACTTCCGCCAGCCAGGGTGAGACTGGAACGAAGCTGTAAACGGCTTTGATCGAGTCTCCTATGTGAAAATCCCAGAAGCGATGTCACACCGTCACTTCCGGTTTACCCGGCTGACAATGGCGCAGATTTTTTAAAAATTACAGTATTCAGAAACACAGTTTTTGGTGATCTGAATACTTTTAAGTGCAAAGGAGGGATTTGGGGTCTTTTAGACCCTCAATCCCACCATAAAGAGTACCTGTCACCACCTATTACTGTCACAAGGGATATTTACATTCCTTGTGGCAGCAATAAAAGTGATCAGATATTTTTTAAATGGACAATGTAAAAAACAAACAAATAAATAAATAAATAAATTAGAAAAAAAAAGACATTTTAAAGCCCCCCATACGCCCCATATGCAAGTCGCGCCTGCAAACGGTGTTCAAATCACACATGTGAGGTATCACCGTGATCATCAGAGAGAGAGCAAAAATTTGAGTAAAAGACCTCCTCTGTAACTCTAACCTGGTAACCATTAAACAATTTTAAAGTGTCGCCTATGGAGATTTTTAGGTTCCGTAGTTTATAATATATCTATTTCGTTAACAAAACTGTCAACATTATATCAGAAGTGATAATCTCAATATCACATCCTAATTTCAATTACACAGAAACAGCTCCTTAACCGCTAGACTAGTTCTGGGACGCCATCATATCATGGCATGCCGTGATATGATGGCGGAGGACACTGCTGATCACAGATTGAAGTAAAGAGCCAATCAGTGACTCTTTACCATGTGATCAGCTGTGTCCAATCACAGCTGATCACTGATGTAAACAGAAGCTGGTTATCGGCACTCCTTTCCTTATGCTGACAGCACGAGGAAAGGAGAAGAGAGCAGATAACCAACTTCTCTAAAAGGACGTGTACACTAATAATCAGGCCACTGATTATCAGTGCAGTCCCAACAGTGCTCATCAGTGCTACCAATCTGTATCCACCAGTGCTGCCGATCAGTGCCACCTATCAGTACTCATCAGTGTCCATCAGTGCCGCTTACCAGTGCTGCCTATCAGTGCCACCTATCAGTGCCCATCAGTGCCACATATCTATTTCATTAATTAAATTGTCAACATCATTGTCGTAGTTCTGAGACGCCGTCATATGACGGTGTGCTGTGAGATGACAGCGGAGGACACTGCTGATCACGGATTGAGGTAAAGAGCCAATCAGCAGCTCTTTACCATGTTATCAGCTGTGTCCAATCACCGCTGATCACAGATGTAAACAGAAGCCGGTTATTGGCACTCCTATCTTCACGCTGACAGCATGAAAAGAGGAGAAGAGAGACGATAACTGGCTTCTCTAAAAGGGACTAGTTCTGGGACACCGTCAGTGCCACCTATCAGTGCCCATCAGTGCAGCCTCATCAGTGCCTCCTCATCAGTACCCACCAGTGCCACCCAATCAGTGCCCATCAATGCAGCCTCATCAGGGCACATCAGCGAAGGAGAAAAAATTACATGTTTGCCAAATTTTTTAACAAACTCTGAAAAAGTAAATTTTTTTTCTAAATTTTTGGTATTTATTCGCTTATTTTGCAAAACATAAAAAACCCAGTGGTGATTAAATACCACCAAAAGAAATCTCTATTTGTGTGAACAAAATGATGAAATTTTAGTTTGGGTGTAGTGTTACATGACCCTGCAATTGTCATTCAAACTGTGACAGCACTGAAAGCTGAAAAGTGGCCTGGGCAGGAAGGGGGTATAAGTGCCCAGTAGGCAAGTGGTTAAAGAAAGACGCTTTACCTCATAAAAAACAATGTTTCCCCTTTTTCAAATGTTTTCACTACCAATGGATGTTTTATTTATGTTAATTTATTACCACGTGTATTAACTTAAATGTAACTTTTATTTTACCATATTAGAATACACATGGTTTATCATCATAATAATTAAGCCAGCACATAATGATCTTTTCTAAAAAAAAAAAAAAAAACAGGAATGCAAAGGTTATTACTTGCAGACATATCATGTTTGTTAACTTTGCTTTTATCAGTCTCATTCTTTTTCTCTCTCATCTCGCACATTATTTTATTGAGAAAGATAGAGGGAGGAGGCACATTTGCACAGAGCTACAGGACATACAAAAAAAGTGGGGCTATAAGCCTCAGCATACCCATTTACACACATAGATAATTATCTTTCTAAAATTGCTTACATTTCAACAATTTTTACACAACATGTACATAACATTCTCTCACTTTATTTTAACTCTCATCAAAATTTCCCTGCTTATGTTAGTTTTAACTCCCTGAATTTCACTTTTCTTATTTTGTTCTCTGATATCCCCTGCATCCCATGTACTGTAATCCTGTACTTAACTTGCTGTAGCTTCAATAATCAGATAGTCATCCAGAGTGCTCAACGTGTCTTTCTTCTCTGACCACATATAAACTATTTTATTTGGGCCAGGGCCAAACATTCTGTTATTCCTATACAATTTGAGTCTCATTTCTATATGTGTTTTTTCCCATGTTTTAGAATTTACTACTTTGTGGTGCCTGATATTCATTCCTCAATATAACATCAAAATACTCTTTATGTCTAGTGTTACATTGTCATTCACCCTCTAGCCATCCAGCTCAAATAGATAGCTCTTTCTCTAGCTGTTTAATCTGCACGATCCCTGTAGAATTGGTAACCTTGTTACCCACCGTGGATCCCTATCCACCGTAATCCCTTCAAGCCTAAAGCCCCATACACACGCTCGGATTATCCGAGGACCAGGTCCGTCGGATCATGTCCGTCATACTTTGTCCGATGTTGGTTTTGCGTACACACGGTCGGACAAAGTTGTCGGAAAATCCAATCATTCTGAATGTGGTGACGTTTGTTGCCTACGACGGGACTACGTAGAGGCTAGTAGCCAATAGCTTTGGTCTTGTAATGTGATCTGAGCATGCATAGCACTTTGTCCGTCGGAATTCGCTACACACGATCGGATTTGGTGTGATCGGACTTTGTTGTCAAAAAATCTATCCAGCAGGAGATAGGACTTTGTCCGTCGGACAATCCGATGGAAACTGTCCGATGGTGCCTACACACGGTCGGAATTTCCGACAACATTGTCTGATAGGACAGAATCCATCGGAAAATCCGACCGTGTGTATGGGGCTTAAGCCTTTTTCTGACATTTGTTATTTACAAGTTCAAATCCATATTTCTTTGCTAGAAAATTACTAAGAACCTATCAAACATATATATATATATATATATGTATATATATTTTTTAGCAGAGACGCTAGAGAATAAAATGGTGATCGTTGCAATATTTTATGTCATGCGGTATTTGCGCAGCGGTCTTTCAAACACAATTTTTGGGGAAAAAATATAATTTTATGAATTAAAAAGAAAAAAAACAGTAAGGTTAGGTAATTTTTTTATATAATGTGAAAGATGATGTTACGCCGAGTAAATAGATACCTAACATGTCATGCTTTGAAATTGTGCAGACTCATGGAATGGCGACAAACTAAGGTACTTAAAAATCTCCAAAGGTTACCAGTTTAGAGGTACAGAGGAGGTCTTGTGCTAGAATTATTGCTCTCTCTCTAACAATCATGGTGATACCTCACATGTTTGGTTTGAACACAGTTTACATTTGTGGGCGCAACTTACATATGCATTCGCTTCTGCGTGCAAGCTCGGAGGGACTGGGTGCTTTATATTTTTTTTATTTTCTCTTATTTATTTATTTTTTACACTAAAAAAAAAAAAAACTGATCAGTTTTAGTGCTGTCATACGGAATGTAAACATCCCTTGTGACAGTAGTACTCAGTGACAGGTACTCTTTATGGAGAGATCTGGGTCTATAAGACCCCAAATCCCTCCTCTGCACTTAAAGTTTGGCAGTTTTGAATGCCTTTTCTTTTTTTAAATTTGGTGCCTTTAAGTCTTCAGTAAACCGGAAGTGATTTCATGATATCGCTTCCGGGTTACAAAATCTGAGACCCGATCGAAGCTGACTCCGGCTTTGTTTGGATCTCCAGTCAGCCGACGGACATGCTAGCTGGTTGCTGGAGCCTCCCCGTGGGACAGGAGAGCACGGGCAAGCCGTGGAAGGTGGCGGGAGGGGGGACGTTCCCTCCTGTTCCTTAGGATAACAGCCGAGCGCCTTCTAGCCGCATCGGTTGTTATCCCAAGAAATCTCACTGTTTGCTCAAAAAATAAAGGTACCGGGGTGATGCGTGCAGCTGTATACATCACCCTGGTACAACCCCTTCAAGCCGAGGCCGCATATTTGCATACAATTGGAGTTAAGGGGTTAACCATTTATCTAGGGACTCAATATAGATATAAAAATATATTCGCTAGTGCTCCTCTTGCACTGGGCATTTTTTGTGGGGGTCTCTTACCCTTCATTTCCTTACTTAACTTAACCACTTCAGCCCCGGAAGAATTTACCCCCTTCCTGACCAGGCCCTTTTTTGCAATAAGGCACTGCGTCGCTTTAACTGACAAGAGTACAGTCGTTTTTTTTCGCATTTTTTTCCCACAAATAGAGCTTTCTTTTGGTGGTATTTGATCACCTCTGCATTTTTTCTTTTTTCGCTATAAACAAAAGAAGAGCGACAATTTTGAAAAAAAACACAATATCTTTTACTTTTTGCTATAATAAATATCCCAAATAAAAAAAAAATCTTCCTCAGTTTAGGCCGATATGTATTCTTCTACATATTTTTGGTAACAAAATCGCATTAAGTGTATATTGATTGATTTGTGCAAAAGTTATAGCATCTACAAAATAGGGGATAGATTTATGGCATGTTTATTATTTTTATTTTTTTACTAGTAATGGCGGCGATCAGTGATTTTTATCGGGGCTGCGATATTGCGGCGGACAAATCGGACACTTTGGACACATTTTTGGGACCAGTGACATTTATACAGCGATCACTGATTACTGCATAAATGTCACTGGAAGGGAAGGTGTTAACACTAGGGGGCAATCAAGGGGTTAACTGTGTTCCCTAGGTGTGTTATAACTGTGGGGGGAATGGGCCTGACTAGGGGAGGAGACCGATCGGTGTTCCTACTTAGAATCGGGATTTGTGCGTGTACACACACAGATCCTGGTTCTCGCTCTATCACGATCGATCGCGTGTGCCCAGTGGCCATCGCGCCTGCCTGGCACTTGCATCCTCTCCGGGGACACGCTGCAGGCACGCGCACGTCTCCTACAGTGTTTTAAAGAGCCGACGTACAGCTATGCCCAGGGGAGCCATCCTGCCGCAGTATAACTGAGCGGCTGGTAGGGAACCGGTTAATCCCCATAATGACTATCTTGTCTACATATGCCTATACCCTCTTGCCTCTACAGAATTAATACAGCAGATGTGTGCTTCATATAACCTATTAACAGCATTACTCTTCCTCTTCTTATCTAGAACAATCCAATGGACTGTAGAGAGCAACAACATAGCTTACTGTATAACCAATCAATACAGTTCGATGAAGGGGAGTAAAATAGGTACTCTTAGCAAAAAGTATTACATCTTGTCCTACCACAGTCAGTATTTCACCTCTACATACTGTATATGATTGTAGTGACCTGACAATAAATACATTGTTAGTTTATGCATCATGTAAGCCATACTTTCGCTGATAATTTTATTGTGCTAAAAAATCTCTACAGAGTCAAACTGATTTAGGAAATTAATCAAGCCAGCATAGTTCATAAGTACTAATCTTTTTTATGCCAATTCTAACATCAGAAGGCTGTAGGTACTCTCATATATTGATTAAGTAACTAATCAGTATTGCTGTCTTGATTATTTGTTTAAACTTCCTGACAACACAGTGAGTGGTCAGTACCAATCACTCGCTGTGTTCATTCATAAATGAGGCATATTAAACATTGTTCACTATGATTTCAGTTTGCAAATGAATAGTAATGTTCTGTACAGAGCGCTTAATGTTCATTCATCTGCAGTGCAGAAAAAGGGATTGGGGATATATTTTTTCAATCCCTTTCTCTGTCTCAAAAGTGAGTCCAAAGAGAAGTCTAAACAGACCCCTGATGTTTCACCAAAATCCCTCCCCCCAAACAGGGCAATTTAATCAAAAATTATAATAAAAAAAAAAAGAATTATAAAAAATTATACAAAAATCAATAAAAACGATAAAATGTTTTAAAAGAAATAACAAATGCCTTGTTCCCAGTGGTTTACTACAGCATACACCCATGTAAGGGCTATATTCGCCCGCACAGGGATGCATGGGTGTTCCCTGTTTGGATGTGCATGCAGCCCCATTCATGGAAATTGGGATGCTGCAACTGCATGGACACAGCCGCTGCTCTCAATTTGAGGACCGTGTACCCACAGAGCTGTCAGACTGAGAGTAGCGGCTGTATCCCTGCAGTTGACATGTCCCAATTGACATTAATTGAACTACCTGAAGAAGGATGCACAAAACACCTATGTGGGCAAACATGGCCATTGCACGGGTGTATGCTTTTGTATACTCATGTGAACAAGGCCAAAGGCTCATTCATATGTGTGCTCCAACCAATACAGCATGATCAGCTGTTTGTTTATACCTGGAGCAGATCCTAATCTGACAGATGGGCAGGTATTGTTGTGCAACTCCAAATGTACAGTCTACATTCGGGGCCATACCCCCACACTCACATGCCTGTTAAATTAAGAGCTGTGACTGTGTTCAGCCTCTGCATTCCCATAGAGTCTGCTCACAGCTCCAGGTGGATCCACCTGCAGAAACATCTTACTTATCACAGGCCACTGTGCCTGTGTGAATGAGATCTAATTCACACACGGAATGCATTTCCGATCCCAGGCATTTGTGTTCAACTGCAGGCAGCAGCCTGTATGAACCAATGGCAGGCTGAGAGATTCTGCGGCTGTACATATGTAATCGTACATCTGATGCCTTGTACACACGGTCAGAAATTCAGATGGAAAAAGTCAGATCAGATTATGTTGTCGGAAAATCCGATCGTGTCCACACACGATCGGAATTTCCGACAACATAATCTGATCTGACTTTTTCCATCTGAATTTCTGACCGTGTCCGATCTGACTTTTTCCGTCGAAAAAGTTTGAGAGCTGGATCTAACATTTTCCGCCAACAAAATCCGATTGGACTTTTTCCGATCGTGTGTAGAGAATTCCGACGCACAAAGTGCCACGCATGCTCATAAGAAATTTGAAGACGAAAGCTATTGGCTACTAGCCTCTATGTAGTCCCATCGTACGTTTTATACGTCACCTCGTTTGGAACGATCAGATTCTTCTGACAACTTTGTGCAACCGCGTGTATGCAAGACAAGTTTCCGCCAAAATCCGTCGGAAAAAATCAGACGGATTTTGTGGTTGGAATGTCCGACCGTCTGTAGAAGGCATTAGAAGCAAAATCGGCTCCAATCCTAGAATAACATTACCAAACCTAATGAAACTATTGAAATAATACAGAGAGCTATCAAATCTAAACATTATTACCTCAAAGTCAGAGATTTTGAATATATATTTGAGTAAACATGAAGAACAGGCTCTACAACTGGAATTCTCATTTACATAGAGGAAAACAGAATTAAAATATCTAGGAATAAAATTAACTCATTCTCTGGGGAATATGTATCAATCAAATTACATCCTGCTATTAAATTAAATAAAAACGGAAATAAAAAGAATAACAGCAAGACCTCTTTCCTAGATAGGATGTATTTTTATTATCATTAAAATTAGAAGAAAAGCTTAAACTGCGTAGAGGGTTCTTTAGTGTAAGAGCGGCAAGGATGTGGAATTACCCTTCCACAAGCGGTGGTCTCAGCGGGGGAGCATAGATAGTTTAAAAAATTGATTAGCTAAGCACCTGAACGACCGCAACATACAGGGATATACAATGTAATACTGACATACACACATAGGTTGGACTTTATGGATTTGTGTCTTTTTTCAACCTCACCTACTATGAAACTTTAAGAAAAATTGTAAAGATGCCGTTATTGCCGAAAATCATGTATGAATTTCAAATACTGACGATTTTCTTAGCCCAGTCATACTTTAAGAAACTAAAGGCAATGATACTGAGATTTATATGGTAGAATAAGAAACTGAGAATTCAGTTCTCAGTGTTAAGTAAAGATAAATCGCAAGGGGATTTAGCGGTACCAGATTTCAAAACGTATTATAAAGCTGCATTATTAGCACGAATAATAGAATGGACTGTTGCCTAGTTTCTGTGATTATGTGCATACACCTCAATTATTGTAGTAGTATGGACATATACATATCTAGATTTGAGAGATCTTACACAAAAGAGGTAGTTCCATCCACAATACACATTTATTGATAGGGTTACATAATATATACAAATTACACACCAGACTGTATTTACAACACAATGTACAGTGTAGGTCCCCTGACTTACATTACATTTACAAATTACCCATAACAACCATATTTACAATACAATATAAGATGCAATTATAGTGTTATGCTGCATACACACAAGCAGATTTTCCGACGTAATTCCGCTCAAGCTTGGCTTGCATACACACGGTCACGCAATAGTTTGCTGAACTTTCGACCGCCAAGAACGTGGTCACGTACAACACTACGACAAGCTGAGAAAATGAAGTTCAATGCATCCGAGCATGGGTCGAATTGTTTCAGAGCATGCATAGAAATTTTACGCATCTGAATTTTTACAGACTTTTTCCGACCGAAAAATTGAGAACCTGCTCTCAATCTTTTGCAATCTTTTGCAATCTTCCAAGAGCTCTCATCGGATTTTTGCTGGCAGAATTTCTGATCGTGTGTACGCAGCATTAGACTACCTGTTAACTTCAGGTCGGCCCATGGTGACAGCTCTCTGTCCCCACACCAAAGAGAGTTAGCTTGGGCACAAAGCCTTATACCCCCCCCTTTCTGTACTGTGACTAATATAATTCTCCCTAATTGGTCACTGTACCTAGTAAATGTATATTGGGTACAGCCTGATTGGATGAGTCAAAGAAGGCTGTTGTTTACTACCCAAGTGAGATGTGATCAGGGAAAACAAAAGGCCAACCTTTGAAGTTGAACTAATTACTGTAACATCAACACTAGGGATGAGCCGAACACCCCCGGGTTCGGTTCGCACCAGAACCTTCGAACGGACCGAAAGTTCGCGCGAATTTTCGAACCCTATACGTTATAATGGACGCGAACGTTCGAAATCAAAAGTGCTAATTACAACGGCCAATATGCATGTTAATGTCATAAAACAGGTTTGGGGACCGGGGTCCTGCCCCAGGGGACATATATCAATGCAAAAAGAACTTTTAAAAACTAACGTTTTTTCGGGAGCAGTCATTTTAATGATGCATAAAGTGAAAAAAAAAAAAAGTGAAATTTTCCTTTAAATATGGTACCTGGGGGGTGTCTAAAGTATGCCTGTGAAGTGGCATGTGTTTCCCGTGTTTAGAACTGTCCTTGCACAAAATGACATTTGTAAAGGAAAAAAAGAAGCCATTTAAAACCACTTGCGGCTTTAGGTTTGTTCTTAAGTAGAATCTGAACAGGTACATTATGAAGTGTAGCTCCATCCCAAAAAAATCTATTTTTAAGCTTTTTGGAGAACATAGGGAGGGGTTATCACCCCTGTAACATTTGCTGTCTTTGCACATCTGTTCAGAACATGTCACCTCACTTTCCGTCCCAATGACAAATGTTTTTGGAAAAGTGGGGTTTTAATTGAAACAAGGATTGGTGATAAAGTATCAGTAGAGAGGAGATACCTTTTTCCCAAATTAAATCTAACAGGATAGAATTTCCCTTCCTAGGGGTAGATTTCCTCTCACTTCCTGTTTTCTCTTTCCATTTGCAAGTAGGAGTCGTTTTGTAAGTTGGATGTTTGAAAGTAGGGGCCTGGCGTATATACTCTGCAGAAATTTGCCCTATTAGATGTTGGTGTAGCCACAAGACTGGTGGGCACAGGAATGGGCCCTGCTGTGAGTTAATAGATCAAGATTTGTAATTGCATGCACCTGTTGAACAGGGCAGAAAAATTGGGGGTGGTGGTGGTGGTGGACGGTGTTGCCACAAGACTGTAAGCTCTCACAGTTACTCTTGGTGGGCGCAGGAATGGGCCCTGCTGTGAGTTATTAGATCAAGATTTGTAATTGCAAGCACCTGATGAACAGGGCAGAAAAATTGGGCCTTTGGCGGTGGTGGTGGACGGTGTTGCCACAAGACTGTAAGCTCTCACAGTTACTCTTGGTGGGCGCAGGAATGGGCCCTGCTGTGAGTTATTAGATCAAGATTTGTAATTGCAAGCACCTGATGAACAGGGCAGAAAAATTGGGCCTTTGGCGGTGGTGGTGGACGGTGTTGCCACAAGACTGTAAGCTCTCACAGTTACTCTTGGTGGGCGCAGGAATGGGCCCTGCTGTGAGTTATTAGATCAAGATTTGTAATTGCAAGCACCTGATGAACAGGGCAGAAAAATTGGGCCTTTGGCGGTGGTGGTGGACGGTGTTGCCACAAGACTGTAGGCCCTCATAGTTACTCTTGGTGGGCGCAGGAATGGGCCCTGCTGTGAACTATTAGATCAAGATTTGTAATTAACCGCCCCTGTTAAACAGGGGCTGAAAAATTGTGCCTTAGGCGCTGGTGCCACAACACTGCAACCCCTCACAGATACTGTACTTGGAGCACAGCAGTCACACGTGTTGCGAAGCATTTTTTTTAAAAAATTGTAAGTACACGCCCCTGTTAAACAGGGGCTGAAAAATTGTGCCTTAGGCACTGGTGCCACAACACTGCAACCCCTCACAGATACTGTACTTGGAGCACAGCAGTCACACGTGTTGCGAAGCATTTTTTTAAAAAATTGTAAGTACACGCCCCTGTTAAACAGGGGCTGAAAAATTGTGCCTTAGGCACTGGTGCTGGTGCCACAACACTGCAACCCCTCACCGATACTGTACTTGGAGCACAGCAGTCACACGTGTTGCGAAGCATTTTTTTAAAAAATTGTAAGTACACGCCCCTGTTAAACAGGGGCTGAAAAATTGTGCCTTAGGCACTGGTGCCACAACACTGCAACCCCTCACAGATACTGTACTTGGAGCACAGCAGTCACACGTGTTGCGAAGCATTTTTTAAAAAAATTGTAAGTACATGCCCCTGTTAAACAGGAGCTGAAAAATTGTGCCTTAGGCACTGGTGCTGGTGCCACAACACTGCAACCCCTCACAGATACTGTACTTGGAGCACAGCAGTCACACGTGTTGCGAAGCATTTTTTTAAAAAATTGTAAGTACACGCCCCTGTTAAACAGGGGCTGAAAAATTGTGCCTTAGGCACTGGTGCCACAACACTGCAACCCCTCACAGATACTGTACTTGGAGCACAGCAGTCACACGTGTTGCGAAGCTTTTTTTTTATAAAAATTGTATGTACACGCCCCTGTTAAACAGGGGCTGAAAAATTGTGCCTTAGGCACTGGTGCCACAACACTGCAACCCCTCACAGATACTGTACTTGGAGCACAGCAGTCACACGTGTTGCAAAGCTTTTTTTTATAAAAATTGTATGTACACGCCCCTGTTAAACAGGGGCTGAAAAATTGTGCCTTAGGCACTGGTGCTGGTGCCACAACACTGCAACCCCTCACAGATACTGTACTTGGAGCACAGCAGTCACACGTGTTGCGAAGCATTTTTTTATAAAAATTGTATGTACACGCCCCTGTTAAACAGGGGCTGAAAAATTGTGCCTTAGGCACTGGTGTGGTGGCATGGATCATTGAGGAGGGGGAAGAGGATAGTCAGTGAACATAAGAGGACAGTCACTCAGCATCAGCATAGGCAGTCTTGAAGGGATGTGACATTATAAATTATTCCGTTATATCCGCTTCAGGTGCCTGGTAGCTGGTGGTGATCCAAGACTGATTTATTTTGATGAAGGTCAGTCGATCAACCGAGGCGGTGGACAGGCGCACCCTATGATCGGTGACAAATCCTCCAGCAGCACTGAATGTGCGTTCGGAAAGAACGCTGGAGGCAGGACAGGCCAGTAGCTCAATTGCATACTGTGCAAGCTCTGGCCAGTGATCCATCCTCAGGACCCAGTAAGCCAGAGGATTTTCGGTGGGAAAGGTGTCCAAGTCTGACCTTGCCCCAAGGTATTCCTGCACCATGTATATCAGACGCTGGCGATAGTTGCTGGAACCGATCATACCTTGGGGCTGCGGACTAAAAAATTGTCTGAACGCATCGGTCAGACGTCCACCTTCCCCACCGCTCCTTCTGCTACTGACCGAAGCCTCAGCAACGCGTCGCCCAGGACCAGGAGTTTGTAACTTCCCAGTTTCTGGGAACGCGTTGCACAGACCTTTCTGCAAGGCCTCCCTGAGATGTCTCATCCTCTGCTCCCTCTGCAACGGCAAGATAAGGTCCGCAACCTTACCCTTGTACCGTTGATCAAGGAGAGTGGCCAGCCAGTAATGGTCCCTCTCCTTGATCCGAAGAACACGAGGATCCTTCCGCAGGCTTTGCAGGATCAGGGAGGCCATGCAGCGTAGGTTAGCTGAGGCATTCGGTCCGGAGTCTTCTGGGTCACTGAGGATGACATGATCGCCAGCCACCTCCTCCCAGCCACGTACAAGTCCACTGGTTTGTTGGGACTGTACATCATCCCTAAAAGACTGCTGCTGCTGATGCTGAGTGCCAGGCTCCACCTCCATGCTCACACAATCCTCCTCCTCCTCCTCCTCCTCCTCCTCATCCTCTTCCTGTGTGATGGGTGGGACAGAAGGAACACTGTCCGGATAAAGGGGGCCTTGAGAGGCAAGGAAGTCCTCCTCTTCCTGCCTCTGTTCTGCCTCAAGTGCCCTGTCCATTATCCCACACAGCGTATGCTCCAACAGGTGGACAAGAGGGACAGTGTCACTGATGCATGCACTGTCACTGCTCACCATCCTCGTGGCCTCCTCAAATGGTGAGAGGACAGTGCATGCATCCCTGATCATGCTCCACTGACGTGGGGAAAAAAAACCAAGCTCCCCTGACCCTGTCCTGGTGCCGTAGTCGCAAAGGTACTCATTGATGGCCCTCTGCTGCGTGTGCAGTCGCTGCAGCATGGCCAACGTTGAGTTCCACCTGGTGGGCATGTCACATATTAGGCGGTTCTTGGGCAGGTTCAGCTCCTTTTGCAGCTCAGTCAGCCGAGCACTGGCATTATAAGATCGGCGGAAATGCACACAGACTTTCCTGGCCTGCCTCAGGACATCCTGTAAGCCTGGGAACCTGCCCAAGAACCGCTGCACCACCAGGTTGAGGACGTGAGCCATGCAGGGCACATGGGTGAGCTGCCCCTGTCGCAGGGCGGAGAGGAGGTTGGTGCCATTGTCAGAAACGACCATTCCTGGCTTAAGCTGACGTGGCGTCAACCACCTCTCGGCCTGCCCCTGCAGAGCTGCCAGAACCTCTGGCCCAGTGTGGCTCCTGTCCCCCAAACACACCAGCGCAAGCACGGCATGGCATCTTTTTGCCTGCGTACTTGCGTAGCCCCTTGTACGCCTACGGAGCACCGCTGGTTCCAAGGACAGAGCACTGGAGGAAGAAGAAGAGGAGGGGGTGGAGGAGAGAGGTGTGTCACAACCAGTAGCAGTAGTAGCGTTTTGGAGGCGTGGTGGCGGAACAACCTCCAACACTACTGCACCTTGTCCTGCATCCCTCCCAGCTGCCAATAGAGTGACCCAATGGGCCGTGAAAGAAAGGTACCGTCCCTGTCCATGCCTGCTGGACCATGAGTCAGCGGTAATATGCACCTTACCGCTGACCGCCCTGTCCAGCGAGGCATGGACATTGCCCTCCACATGCCGGTAGAGAGACGGAATCGCCTTCCGTGAGAAAAAGTGGCGTTTGGGAACCTGCCACTGAGGAACCGCACATTGAACAAACTCACGGAAGGGGGCCGAGTCTACCAACTGAAAAGGCAGCAGTTGAAGTGCTAGCAATTTAGCCAAGCTAGCATTCAACCGCTGGGCATGTGGATGGCTGGGAGTGTACTTCTTTCTACGGTCCAGCAGCTGGGGCAGGGAAATTTGCCTGCTGCAATCGGACGTCGGTGTACTGCAAGTACTTGGTTGTGACACACCTAATTCTACACCTTCAGTCCTCTCAGAGCAGCTTTCAGAGAGGACTGAAGGTGTAGTGGGGATGGAGATCCCAGCTGATGAGGAGCAAGGAGAGGTCCGCTTAGTTCTTTGGTGTGGGTCTTTTATGTGTGCCTGCCAACGAGCTGCATGGCAGGTCGACATATGTCTGGTCATGCTTGTGGTGCCCAAGCGGCTGATGTTTTGGCCACGCGAGATACGCTTGAGACAAATATTGCAAATAGCAGTGGTGCGATCTGATGCACTCGTCTCAAAAAAGGCCCACACCAAAGAACTTTTCTGATAACGTGCAGAGGCAGCGCCCTGCACAGGCGGAGCTCTGCGGTGTTGTACAGTTGCTGTGCTGGCCTCTAGCTGGCCTCCAGGGGGCATCCTGCCTCGTTGGACATGTGACGCCGCATCCTCCTCCTCCTCGTCCTCCTCCTCATCCTCTCTCCCTTCAGGCACCCACGTGGAGTCAGTGACCTCATCATCCCCTCCCTCTTCACCACTAGAGCAAACCTGGCAGTAAGCTGCAGCTGGTGGAACAGTACTGCCAGATTCCTCAAGCTGGGTATCATCATCCGAGCCTTCGAATCGTTGGGCATCCTCCTGGAGCATGTACCCAACACTGTGCTCAAAGAGTTCGGGGGACTCCTCAGGGGGACATGGTGGGTCTAGGGAAGGGGTGGCTGATGATGCCATTGAGTACGCGTTGGCAGCTGCTCTGCCAGTACCCTGAGCCTGGGTGAGAGAGGATGAGGAGGATGAGGAGGGCTTGGTCATCCATTCTACCAAGCCTTCAGCATGATGCGGCTCCACATGTCCAGCTACCGAAAACAAAGACGCGCGTGTCCCATGGCCACGTGCTGATGACGATGCACGACCACGTCCACGTCCACGGCCACGTCCACTAGAAACAGAGCCTGCCTGCCCTGTGTTCTTGGCTCTGCACGCTCTGCCTCCCCTTGGCGGTCTTCCAGCCATTGTAGTCGGTAGTCCTGTGGGTGCTGCTGAGAAGAATATATAGGAGCTCTGTGTGATGCCACTAACACACTAGAAGTCCTATGGGTGCTTCTGCAAAGAAAATATAGGAGCTCTGTGTGATGCCACTAACACACTAGAAGTCCTGTGGGTGCTGCTGAGAAGAAAATATAGGAGCTCTGTGTGATGCCACTAACACACTAGAAGTCCTATGGGTGCTTCTGCAAAGAAAATATAGGAGCTCTGTGTGATGCCACTAACACACTAGAAGTCCTGTGGGTGCTGCTGAGAAGAAAATATAGGAGCTCTGTGTGATGCCACTAACACA
This sequence comes from Lithobates sylvaticus, assembly GCA_028564925.1. Classification (NCBI taxonomy): domain Eukaryota; kingdom Metazoa; phylum Chordata; class Amphibia; order Anura; family Ranidae; genus Lithobates; species Lithobates sylvaticus. The sequence continues at coordinate 339,632,541 of CM053026.1, read as the reverse complement.
CTAGAAGTCCTATGGGTGCTTCTGCAAAGAAAATAGAGGAGCTCTGTGTGATGCCACTTACACACTAGAAGTCCTGTGGGTGCTGCTGAGAAGAAAATATAGGAGCTCTGTGTGATGCCACTAACACACTAGAAGTCCTATGGGTGCTTCTGCAAAGAAAATAGAGGAGCTCTGTGTGATGCCACTAACACACTAGAAGTCCTGTGGGTGCTGCTGAGAAGAAAATATAGGAGCTCTGTGTGATGCCACTAACACACTAGAAGTCCTATGGGTGCTTCTGCAAAGAAAATAGAGGAGCTCTGTGTGATGCCACTAACACACTAGAAGTCCTGTGGGTGCTGCTGAGAAGAAAATATAGGAGCTCTGTGTGATGCCACTAACACACTAGAAGTCCTATGGGTGCTTCTGCAAAGAAAATAGAGGATCTCTGTGTGATGGGACTAACACACTTCAAGTCCTATAGGTGCTTCTGGGAACAAAATATAGCTCTGTGTGATGGGACTAACACACTTCAAGTCCTATAGGTGCTTCTGGGAACAAAATATAGGATCTCTGTGTGATGGGACTAACACACTTCAAGTCCTATAGGTGCTTCTGGGAACAAAATATAGGTCTGTGTGATGGGACTAACACACTTCAAGTCCTATAGGTGCTTCTGGGAACAAAATATAGGATCTCTGTGTGATGGGACTAACACACTTCAAGTCCTATGGGTGCTACTGGGAAGAAAATATAGGTCTGTGTGATGGGACTAACACACTTCAAGTCCTATAGGTGCCTCTGGGAACAAAATATAGGATCTCTGTGTGATGGGACTAACACACTTCAAGTCCTATAGGTGCTTCTGGGAACAAAATATAGCTCTGTGTGATGGGACTAACACACTACAAGTCCTATGGGTGCTTCTGGGAAGAAAATATAGGTCTGTGTGATGGGACTAACACACTTCAAGTCCTATAGGTGCTTCTGGGAACAAAATATAGGATCTCTGTGTGATGGGACTAACACACTACAAGTCCTATGGGTGCTTCTGGGAAGAAAATATAGCTCTGTGTGATGGGACTAACACACTACAAGTCCTATGGGTGCTTCTGGGAAGAAAATATAGGTCTGTGTGATGGGACTAACACACTACAAGTCCTATGGGTGCTTCTGGGAAGAAAATATAGGTCTGTGTGATGGGACTAACACACTTCAAGTCCTATAGGTGCTTCTGGGAACAAAATATAGAATCTCTGTGTGATGGGACTAACACACTTCAAGTCCTATAGGTGCTTCTGGGAAGAAAATATAGCTCTGTGTGATGGGACTAACACACTTCAAGTCCTATAGGTGCTTCTGGGAACAAAATATAGGATCTCTGTGTGATGGGACTAACACACTACAAGTCCTATGGGTGCTTCTGGGAAGAAAATATAGGTCTGTGTGATGGGACTAACACACTTCAAGTCCTATAGGTGCTTCTGGGAACAAAATATAGAATCTCTGTGTGATGGGACTAACACACTTCAAGTCCTATAGGTGCTTCTGGGAACAAAATATAGGATCTCTGTGTGATGGGACTAACACACTACAAGTCCTATGGGTGCTTCTGGGAAGAAAATATAGCTCTGTGTGATGGGACTAACACACTACAAGTCCTATGGGTGCTTCTGGGAAGAAAATATAGGTCTGTATGATGGGACTAACACACTTCAAGTCCTATAGGTGCTTCTGGGAACAAAATATAGGATCTCTGTGTGATGGGACTAACACACTTCAAGTCCTATAGGTGCTTCTGGGAACAAAATATAGGTCTGTGTGATGGGACTAACACACTTCAAGTCCTATAGGTGCTTCTGGGAACAAAATATAGCTCTGTGTGATGGGACTAACACACTACAAGTCCTATAGGTGCTTCTGGGAACAAAATATATGATCTCTGTGTGATGGGACTAACACACTACAAGTCCTATAGGTGCTTCTGGGAACAAAATATAGGATCTCTGTGTGATGGGACTAACACACTTCAAGTCCTATAGGTGCTTCTGGGAAGAAAATATAGCTCTGTGTGATGGGACTAACACACTTCAAGTCCTATAGGTGCTTCTGGGAACAAAATATATGATCTCTGTGTGATGGGACTAACACACTTCAAGTCCTATAGGTGCTTCTGGGAAGAAAATATAGCTCTGTGTGATGGGACTAACACACTTCAAGTCCTATAGGTGCTTCTGGGAACAAAATATATGATCTCTGTGTGATGGGACTAACACACTTCAAGTCCTATAGGTGCTTCTGGGAAGAAAATATAGCTCTGTGTGATGGGACTAACACACTTCAAGTCCTATAGGTGCTTCTGGGAACAAAATATATGATCTCTGTGTGATGGGACTAACACACTACAAGTCCTATAGGTGCTTCTGGGAAGAAAATATAGCTCTGTGTGATGGGACTAACACACTTCAAGTCCTATAGGTGCTTCTGGGAACAAAATATAGGAGCTCTGTTTGCTGCCAGTGCCTGCCTGCCACGAACACACTACAAGTCCTATAGGTGCTTCTGGGAACAAAATATAGGAGCTCTGTTTGCTGCCAGTGCCTGCCTGCCACGAACACACTACAAGTCCTATAGGTGCTTCTGGGAACAAAATATAGGAGCTCTGTTTGCTGCCACTGCCTGCCTGCCACGAACACACTACAAGTCCTATAGGTGCTTCTGGGAACAAAATATAGGAGCTCTGTTTGCTGCCACTGCCTGCCTGCCACGAACACACTACAAGTCCTATAGGTGCTTCTGGGAACAAAATATAGGAGCTCTGTTTGCTGCCACTGCCTGCCTGCCACGAACACACTACAAGTCCTATAGGTGCTTCTGGGAACAAAATATAGGAGCTCTGTTTGCTGCCACTGCCTGCCAGTGCCTGCCTGCCACGAACACACTACAAGCCCCTCTTTCTAAATGAATCTTCCTAAATTAATCTTTCTAACTAAATCTCTCTAACTAAATCTTTCTAACTGAATCTAGCAGAGTGACACAGAATGATCCTGCTCTCTCTAACGCCGGAACGCATGTGACCGGCGCCGACGGCGTGGCGGCCTTTTATAAGAGGGGGCGTGTACTAAAGCCCCTGAGCTGTAATTGGCTACAGGCGTCCTGCCTGTAGCCAATTATGGCTCTTCGAGTTTCCGGCGCTGTGATTGGCCAAGCATGCGGGGTCACAGTGCATGCTTGGCCAATCATCAGCCAGCAATGCACTGCGCCGGCCGCGCCGGCCGCAATGCATTGCGGGGCCGCTCGCATCACACGAACGTGATGCGAGCGGCCAAAATAGTTCTGGGCTCGCCGAGCGAGCGAACACCCGGTGCTCGATGCGAACATGGGTTCGCATCGAGCACCGGGCCCATCCCTAATCAACACAATACTCAATACTTTAAATATATTTCCTTCTAACTGAAATATATTTCTGATTGCAATATTACAGCTGTTAATAGAGATTTCACATAAACTCATAAGGCAACAGGACAAAAAAGACAAGTAAAAAGATGGGTGTAAATTGAGAACACAATTAGTAATGCACCGTTAGGTAAAACTATATGGATATAATCACAACATAGAATGCTAGACATTAAAACAAACATTATGACACTAAATGTATTAAGATTATGGGATTTAATTCACAAAAAAGCAAAATGGAAATATACTTCGCCGTCCTGTTAAGGGAAACAAGTTATTTTTCACCAGGGAAGTTTGGGGAGTGGATAAGAGATGAGAATTCTCAGTTGAAAGATATAATGAAAAAAGGAAAGATTTGTACACTACAGGAATTAAGGCACAAGAAAGAAACATTGGTGATAGATGAATGGCGGTATTTTAAGTTGAGGCATTTTGTTACAACACTACCACAACCAATAAGATCCAGAGAGGATTTACTGCCATTCGAGCCTCTGTGTATCTCAACAAACACAAGACATAGGGGGTTATTTACTAAAGGAAAATCCACTTTGCACTGCAAGTGCACTTGAAAGTGCACTGAAAGTGCACTTGGAAGTAAAGTTGCTGTAGATCCGTGGGGGACATGCAAGGAAAATAAAAAACAGCATTTTAGCTTGCACATGATTGAATAATAAAATCAGCAGAGCTTCCACTCATTTCAGATCTACCCCTTAGATTTAGAGCGACTGCACTTGCAGTGCAAAGTGGATTTGCCTTTTGTAAATAACCCCCATAGTTTCTCATGTATCTATAAGATACTTGTGGCAATGGCCGAACCAAAAATCTCGCCATACATAGAAAAATAGGAAAAATTATTTGGTACACGAGTGAATGAACAACAATTAGGACAATTTTTGAAAATGTTACATAGCTCTGCGGTAGATATACAAATCACAGAAATAAATTATAAATGCCTGGTATATAACTCCAGACAAAGAACACAAATATCAAACAGGGAAATCACCACATTGTTGGTAAAGTAGTGGGGAATATGGCCCATATATGGTGGGATTGCCCAAAAATAAAGAAATACTGGAGGGAGGAGTTGCAACAAATAAAAGAGATTACAAATATAGAAATATCTGAGGACCTTTGGGTCTGTTTATTCCATGGTATAACAAACCCAATAAAACAATATAAGAATACAGTGATGCCACATGTGATGAATGCAGCAAAAAGCTTGATACTGGCAAGAAATAGAGAGCCCTACAATAGGAGATTGGATTTAAAAAGTGGAAAATACATATAAAATGGAACACTTACGATGTAGTGGAGAAGATGAGATTGAACAACTAAAAAAAAAACAAGGAAATATGCCACAGTAGTGGTAATATAGGAGAAGAGGAGGTGGGGGGGGGGGGGGGAATAGAGGAAAATATAGAATTAAAAGATTAAAGAGAGGGGGTGGGGAGAGGAAAGGGGGGGGAGCAATTGTAAAGATGTAAATGATATGATTTTATGTCTTGTAATTGGGGTTTTGGAATAATAATAAAGAAAAAAAAGTATCTTTGTTATTTATTAACTCAACAGAGTTTTACTGTATGTTTTAGATTTAGTGGGAATTTGGCAGGTATTTTGTAAGGTTTGCTGTGTGGCTGTAAGATTTGTGTCTGGTAATAATGATTTTAAAGTAGAACTTTTTTTTCATTTTGGATACAGTAAGGGAGGGTTATAACCCCTGTTGGTTTATTTTTTCCCATCTTTGCCCCATAGGAGAGATTTTCCTTTACTTCCTGTCCCATAGCCAAAACAGGAAGTGAGAAGAAATTCTCTGCAAATTAAGGGAATCCCTTGGGGACCCCCAGGTCATCAGAACCCTGTCCCTGTTGGAAGATTTCCCCTCTATTGCTTTTCTGGGGACAAAATTTGGGATTTTCTTTTACTTTCACTTTCAATGCTAGTAAACAGGACAAATATGATAAATCTCACAAATAGAGAGGATGAATTTGCACAGACAGCAATAAAGGTGCTATAATCCCTCCCCATTCTATTCAAAACAAAATAAGTTTTGCCTTTAGTTATACTTGACCATAGGTCCACATGTGTTTTTTCGTGCTTTTTGCAGTTTGCCGAAATGCACTACAGTCCATTTAACATGGTTTCCTATGGTACAAGTTCACATCTATGCGTTTTGTGGCCAGTGCATTTTTGGAAAGGGTCTGGGACTTTTTTCCTGCAATTTGCGAATAATAGACTTCAACGGAATCGCACCAGAAATGCAAGTGTTGTGTTTGTGATGCGATTTTTGATGTGTGTTTGGGTTTTGTGGTTTTTATTTTAACACTGTATATAGCCTGGTTGCTAACAGGGTGTCGGGAATCTGGCTGCTGCATCTATAACAACCTATGAGTCATCAGCTGTCAGGGTTCCTAGGAGGGGAAAAAAATTCATACCAAACCCTTATCCGAGCATGCAGCCCAGCAGGTCAGGAAAGGGAAGGGACAAGCGAGTGCCCCCTCCTGAACCATACCAGGCTGCATGCCCTCAACATGGGGGATGGGTGATTTGGGGGGCTCTGCTTCCAGATTCCGTTAAGCCCCCTGCCCACAGACCCTGACAGCCAACGGCCAGGGTTGTTGGGAAGAGGCCCTTGTCGCCCTCAGCATGGTACGGTTCGGGGGGGGGGGGGGGCGCTCGTTCGTCCTGACCTGCCGGGCTGCAGGTTGGCGAAGGGGGGGGGGGTCCCCTCCGAATTCATACTAGATTCACTGGAATTTTTTAGCTGGAAAGCCTGAGATCAATTTGAATGTTTTCATCTCAGGCTTTCCAGCATAGTGGAGAGATGCTGTGACTTATAGACACCAGATCTCTCCGTAAAGAGGACCTGTCATGCCCTATTCCTGTTACAAGGGATGTTTACATTCCTTGTAATAGGAATAAAAGTGATAAAAAAAAAAAATGTAAAGGGAAAGTGTAAAAAAAATAAAAATAAAATAAACAATAAAAAAAGTATATAGCTATAGTGCCTGCCTTTGAATGCTAGGGGGAGACGTGACATTAACACTCCCAGTCCTATTAGAAAGACCTATTCTTCTGTGCTAAACACACTATGCTACTGCTTGACATCAGTTCATTTTGTTTTTAGAGCTGAAAGAGAGGGAAATGTGCCAAGAAGCCAGTGGTTTCTTCTGTAGCATTGAAAATAGTGTAAATAAAAATAAGAGAAAAATTATGACTTGCATTTTAACTTGCATTAAACTAAATGACGGACTATGCCATTCCGAAAGGAAAATGTTGTAATAAAAATGATTTTGATGCTGGTGGTGGAAATTCTCTGTTGTCTACTTTGCATAATTGTTAAACACTTTCAGATGACATAATCTGGCCCTTACAATAAATACTTTAGATTAAAAATGTGTGTACTTGCGCACTGCTATGTTGGGCTATTGAGTGCTTTAAGACTACAAAACTTATCAAGCAGATCTCCCACACCTAAACACACTCTCTAAATGTGTATCAATTTGTAAAATGATATTCAAAAGTGGTGCCGCGTTACCAAATGCTAATGTGCTAGTGTCTCTTTAAATCTGTTTGCATAGCAATTTTCAAAATCAGCATATTATATCAAACCACATATAACATTACCAAAACCAAACAAATAATGCATCAGTCCACAAAGCGTCCTTTGGTATGAATTTGCTTGCATTTGCAATTTTTTTCTTTAAAAAATGGCTTTTGTTCACATATCCAAAGGACTGCTACCTTATATATTATTCACCACTATGTGCTCCAATCATCCACACGCATTAGTGATAATCCCCTCATCCGATGTGCCCTCCCCCTGGGGGATAAGACCAACCAATGGTCTATATGCACTTTTGTCCATCTCTGGGGATCTGTTTTATGCTGTTTCACTCCTTTGCTGGTAATCTTGAGATTAGAATTATCCTTCTCTTACACTTATCTCCAGATGTCCAAATTATAAAGAGAGAAAGCTGGACATAGTGCTTTATCTTGTAAAACAACCGGTTTATTAAACACTAAGTACAAAAACACTCACATTTTCCTGGTGCGTAGAGTGCACCAAACTGTAAAAAGCATTCAGTCCTCACAGTGCGGGTATAAGACAATCAGATAGTATTACCACTGTATGCTCACAATGCGCACCTCAGCGTGGCGACAGATTGGCCCCTCCCCTTGGCCCCAGCCCCCCTAATATTTACCTGAGCTCCATCTCGATTCAGTGATGTGCATGAGACCCATGGCTTTACGGGGACTCCTCATTGGCTGGGACAGCAGCGGGAGGCAATCACATCCAGTGGGCCAATGAGGAGAGAGAGAGAGGGCAGGGCCAAGACGCAGCTCTGTGTGTGAATGAACACGCATAGCGGCAGCTCAGGAGTTAGCCTGCTTGGGTGGCCCCATTGCAAGCTGCTTGCTCTGGGGCACTAGGCAAGAGGGAGGGGCCTTTAGAGTCAGACTATATCAAAGAGAAAGTACTAACACATAATACTCAAAGGATGGAGCTCAGAAATTATCAAGGTAAGTAATGCCCATAGAAACTTAGATAAAGAAGATGAATTTTTAGTGTATACTGAATCATGTGGATTGCACAGTGCTTTTCATTCAATAACAAAGTGACTGATAATGGAACAAAGTGGCATTGTCAAGGAATCCACATTATTAATCCTCGTAGATTCAACAATAGTTGATACAGATGTGACTGATGTCAGCAAATATATTAATTCTCTGGTCAGGGGTATTGGTAGCAGTGGCTTTATTAAATAGTACAGTTATATTCTGTGATAAACATTCAAAGTGAAAAAAGAAACAAAAAATTTAAGGAAAGGGATGACAGACTTAAAAAAAATAAAATAAGAAGGAAAGAGTAATAGCAAAGGAACAGACTGGAAAGAAACTAATGTTAAAATAATGTTAAAAGGGAAATGAAGTGATATGAGAAAACATTAATTAGAAATGGAATGAGAAGGAAATGGCACAGTAAGAAAAAAATAAATGGAGTAATGGAAATGAACAAAAAGGGTCCTGACAAAAAGGTTGCAATTTTGAAAATGCAATCATCCATTACCTCTCTTCCCAAATTTCATGGGCCAGTAAAAGCACTACCACCAAATGTATCAACCAGTTGGCATTTCGACAGAAAATATAAAAGAAAATGTATCAACCAGTTGGCATTTCGACAGAAAATATAAAAGAACATTATTAAGTAATGATTAATAAATTACTTAAACAAGCTTGATCATAGACAATTGTAAATAAAACATGTATTATATTTAAATGAACATGCTGCAATGAAACAAATGTCACATCATTGTATGCAAGAAAAAGTAACATGTACACTTAACATGGCTGAGCAGCACTAGGGATTATGTAAGTGTGTGCTGCTACCATAATGTTTGCTTGGTTTGCTTATTTCAGGTGCATTTTGCGTTTTTCAATACATGCTTTTGATCCATTGAAGGCAATGGAACCAAAAAACAGAAAAAAGTCCTTGGTGTTTCCATAAAATGCACAGCTGTGAACTACATTCATAGGAAACCATGTTAAGTGGACTGTAGTGTGCTTCTGCAAAACTGAAAACGCACTAAAAAATGCATAGGTGGGAACCAGGCCTTAGATCAAGCCAAATCCAGTGGGCTCAAAATTAGTGGCCCTGGGAAATGATGTGGAAATTTGAAAGACTGCATTTTTTGGTAACCATTATGTACTTCCTATCCTTTTGAATATAGCTCAGCTGGCTTAGAAGGGCCAATAGGGGGGCTTTTGGACAAACCAGCCTCCTTACTATAAAGGGGTGAGGTCATAGCAGCCATATTGACAATGTGCGTATGTGCTTGTGATAGCAAAGCATAGGAAGTGCTGCTGACTGACTACATATGGAGAGATTGGTGTAGGGCTTTTAATTAATGGCAGGTTAAAGTAAAATTGTTAAAGTAGATACAAACCTTTATTAAATGTGATGTAGGTAGCTAAATGCTGTATATCTTAGAGGATGGGGGTAGGGGGAAGGGGTCTTGCCTTTTTCATTCGTTACAAACAAACGGCAACTGCCCCAACCTATAAAGAAGAAAAATTCCCAGCTCAACTTACCAGCCAATCTGCAACAAACCAAATGGACCCTGTCTAACAGTTCATGTTAAACACAGAGGTTTAGTTTGCACACATTTGCAAATACACGTGGAAGCTGCAGAGGCCACTTCACAGCACCCCAGTATTATCTGCAATCCTAACTCTATACATTTTGAGAGCCTCCATAGTAGGAGCACATATATAATAATTGATAGATTGAGGGCAGGTATGCCTGAAGGGAACCCATTCCTCCTTAAAGGCACAGGGGCGCACTGGACACCCAGCAAATAGCACCATGACAGTGAAGGTGTGCAGTGCGCCCCCTCACCAAATAGCCAACGGTACAAACAAACGCCAACTGACCCAACCTATAACTGGCCTTAACAGCAAGGAGCACATGGAAGGGTGATCCCTGTCCACATGCACTATAGTGATAACAGGCAGCATGCATTTTTTCACAGGGCTTATTTCCTAATTGTTGCTGGCTGAAATGTTTTTTTTTTTAAATGGTAACACTAGTGGAATATGCCTGGGCAATGTGCATCAACAGCAGCTTATAGTTTCCTTTGAGGGAGCCTGTGACAAGATGATTTATGGTAAAGAGATTGTGGGAGACAGGGGCAGATCACTGTCACTACATAGCACAATGTGCCCAAACAAAAAACTTTATATCAGTATCAACAACTGTTAATGTCATGAATGCTAGCAATTAATAAAGAAAAATACTTTGAGTGATATTATCTTATTAAAACCTATATTAGACTATAGAGCAGGGGTCTCAAACTGTTGGCCCTCCAGCTGTTGCAGAACTACAAGTCCATTGCAAGGCTGACAGTTAAGCCCCATACACACGGTCGGACTTTTTCATCAATTTGGTCCGATCGGACAAGGTTGTTGAAAAATCAGACCGTGTGTATGCACCATCGGACAGTGTTCGTCGGTTTGTCCGTCGGACAAAGTCTTATCTCCTGCTGGAAAGATTTCCCGTCAACCCGGTCCGATCACACCAAATCCGATCGTGTGTACGGTTGTCCGACCGGACAAAGTGCTACGCATGCTCAGATCACATTACAAGACCAAAGCTATTGGCTACTAGCCTCTACGTAGTCCCGTCGTAGGCAACAAACGTCACCACGTTCAGAATGATCGGATTTTCCGACAACTTTGTCCGATCGTGTGTACGCAAAACCAACATCAGACAAAGTATGACGGACATGGTCCGACGGACCTGGTCCACGGATTGTCCGCGCGTGTGTATGGGGCTTTAGAAGCGTGACTCTCACAGGTAGAGGCACAATGGGACTTGTTGTTCCGCAACAGCTGGAGGGCCCCCAGTTTGAGACCCCTGCTATAGAGGCTGGGTTTTTATTTATGTTAACAATCTAAGCTTGAGCATTTTCAATTGCAAAGTTGGGGTACATTTTGTTATTTGCTCCACCTGTATTCACAGATCTTAAATCATAAACCACTGTAAGTACCAATATCTGTCCTCAGCACCTGATTTATTCCTAATTTATACGCGGGCGTGGTTTTCTCTGCTCCTCATATTGCCCCGTTTTTTTCTGTGATGACATTTTATTGTATATTGTTTGTTATTGAAATAAAAACCTACCGTTTTTTACCTGCACTATTTGCTGTCCTTTTTTTATACACATGTCCCATTCTTCTGCTTGGTTGCTTCACCCCGGCTTCCCTGGTCTGTGTTCTGTTGTCATCAACAGGAGTTTGTTTGAGAGTCCTTTGGCTTCTGAAGACTGCCGATGGTTCCTTGGAATACCTTGATCGAATCCCTGATCGCAGCCTGTCTGACCTGGTGCCGCTGGCATTCTGGTCCCTGGTATCTGGTAAGAGTAACAATTTCTATAATTCTTTGGATATTACCCATCTATGGATGCCATATGGTTCGAGTTGTCATCATAGTTCCAGTTTGGGAAGAATCCCCATTTGGTTGGACAGACCTCTTTGTAACTTTTTCATTGTTCTCACATTTATTTTTGGGACTCACTCCATTAATATTTTCACGTTTATTTAATTTTATTAAGCCTTCAGCGCTACATTTTCACCCATTGCCCCTATGAATGTTTGTCACGTTTAGATGTAGCTGCTTTTTCTCTTTTTTTCACAGAGTAGCACAATATCTTTCACTTATTACAGTGTATAAACATGACCAGGTAGAAAAGTGAGAAAGTGTAAAAACACAGACAAGGTGGGTATTTGCTACACTAAAATATTCAAATGTATCATCAGGAGCAAGGCTTCAGCCAATTAGAGCTCTAGAATGCAGTGTGCAGCGCATTGCAAATGTCCTGCCAAGCGCCTCGCAAATTTGGATGTTTGTCAAACAGGTGATGTTCGGCCCAAACTTTTGCTCGGCCCAAACTGTTCGCCCAACTCTAGCTAGCACAAACCATATAGGCCACAACCTAATCAAGCTTATTGTTATCCAGGATATTTGGCTGGTGATATGAATAATCCAAATTGAGAGCATGGAAACTGCTATATTTTTACAATAATTCATGCTGCTCTGAGATGTGAGAAGAACTGTGACCACTCTATTAACAGTTTTCAAATAAGTATTTTTTGAATAAATTGATTGTTTCAAATTAAGTAATCAATTCTCCTCTGATTAGAGAAAGTTATTTTAGAGAATTAACTTTATTGGCGATATCTGTTTACCTTAGTTTACCCTTGACTCTATTTAGAATTCTACCTCCAGTTTATATGGTATGCAAAAGAAAAACATTTAATTTGCAATAGAAAGTCATAGAATCTGTTCACTGAAGCCAACTTGTTTGATCTGGTTGTTTACAACATGGGGTCACTTAGAAGGGCCAGGTAAATATAGATTCCTCAAGCAGGCAGTTCTCATCTCTCTTCGCACAATATTCTTTCAAAATAATGGGTGCATAAAACAGAGCTATCAATTACTGTAGATAGATATACATGATGAACAAGCTACTATCAAAAAAATCTTATTTTGGAAGGTCTTTTTAGGGGTTTGGAAACAAAACATGCACTAAAGAAATTATTTATGTATAAAGTTCAGATAAAAGATTAATCAATTTGTCAATTTATGTACACTGTTCAAGATATTTTAATGGGTATACAGAGAACAGAAATAAATACCAGTTGTAAAGAGACAGAACATCACATTTTGTTGCAATGCAACTTTAACCACTTTCAGACCGGACCATTTTGCTGGCTTAAGACCAAACCACTTTTTGCGATTCGGCACTGCGTCGCTTTAACTGACAATTGCGCAGTCGTACGACGTGGCTCCCAAACAAAATTGACACCCTTTTTTTCCCACAAATAGAGCTTTCTTTTGGTGGTATTTGATCGCCCCTGCGGTTTTTATTTTTTGCGCTATAAACAAAAAAAGAGTGCCAATTTTGAAAAAAACGCATTATTTTTTACTTTTTGCTATAATAAATATCCCTCAAAAATATATAAAAAAACATGTTTTTTACTCAATTTAGGCCGATACGTATTCTTCTACATATTTTTGGTAAAAAAAATCACAATAAGCGATTATTGATTGGTTTGCGCAGAAGTTATAGAGTTTACAAAATAGGGGATAGTTTTTATAGCATTTTTATTAATATTTTTTTTTTAAATAGTAATGTCGGCGATCAGCGATTTTTATTGTGACTGCGACATTATGGCGGACACATCGGACATTTTTGACACATTTTTGGGACCATTGTCATTTATACAGCAATCAGTGCTATTTAAATGTACTGATTCCTGTGTAAATGACACTGGCAGTGAAGGGGTTAACCACTAGGTGGCAGTGTAGGGGTTATATGTTCCTAGAGGCGTGTTTCTAACTATAGGGGCGTGGCTGTGAGCTAGTGAATGCTGATCTCTGCTCCAATCACAGGGAGCAGAGAACGGCGTCACTAGGCTAGGCAGAACGGGGAGGTGCTATTTATTTCCGCATCTCCCCGTTCAGCCTGCCCGTGAGACGATCGCGGGTATCCCCGCGGCGATCGAGTCCGCGGTACCCGCGACCGGTCTCACGGGGGTCCCGCCCGGCGCGCTCGATGGCACAGCGGCATCTTAAAGGGGACGTACCTGTACACCCTTATGCCTGTCCGTGCCATTCTGTTGACGTACATCGTCGTGCGCCGGTCGGGAAGCGGTTAAAGTGTTACTAAACCCAGGACCCTGCATTCACTATATCTGGTCTTCCACAGTACACAGAACATGGAGATGCAAATATTTAGTAAATATAAACTGCTAAATACTATACCTTTTCTCATCAACAGTATATAGCAGTCTTGTGACTTCTATCAGTGTCTGCTTAAAGCTTGAAGGAGGAGAGTTTTCATTTTACTCTGACTGTCCTGTGGGGCTGCAGGACCCCTGATCTTCTATCTGGACAGTACTGATTGGCCGTGTGCTGATTACATGCACTCTCCAAATAACAAAAAACTCTCTAGCAATACACACCAAACTGAGCATGTGCAGAGTGCCACCAAGGCTCTATACTATCAGAAGATGGATTGGGGACAGTGGAAGAAGGGGAGGCTCAGAGAAGACAGGATCAAACAGCCTTTATATTGTATACAATGCAGAGGATTAACCCCTTAGGTTTTACAGTGAGTATGACAAGCATGCTTTACTGCATATACAGACTGATTTTACTGCTGTGGGTTTAGTAACACTTTAAGGAAAAGCTTTAAAGAAATGGTAAACTATTCTCGAGGTTCGCCATTACATAAATACAGATTGATTGTATTCCTGTCCGGAGAGGAATAATTCACTGAACATGTAACTTTACAAACAGTCCGTTAACTTGGTAATGGCATTAAAACAATAACTCTATAAAAGAGATGTATTAACACCTTTACACCAGTACAGTGGCATAGTGTGCTATATTAGGTAATAGGCAATAGGGATGAGCTTCAAGTTCGAGTCTAACTCATGTTCGGCTCGAACATTGCCTGTTCGCCGAACAGCGAACAATTTGGGGTATTCGCGGCAAATTCGAAAAGCCGCGGAACACCCTGTAAAAGTCTATGGGAGAAATCTAAATGGCTAATTTTAAAGGCTTATATGCAAGTTATTGTCATAAAAAGTGTTTGTGGACCTGGGTCCTATCCCAGGGGACATGTATCAATGCAGAAAAAAGTTTTAAAAACGGCCCTTTTTTTTCGGGAGCAGTGATTTTAATAATGCTTAAAGTGAAACAATAAAAGTGTAATATTCCTTTAAATTTCGTACCTAGTGTGTATAGTATCCCTGTAAAGGGGCGCATGTTTCCCATGCTTAGAACTGTCCCTGCACAAAGTGTAATTTCTGAAGGAAAAAAAGCACTCGCGGCTATAATGAATTGTCGGCTCCCGGTAATACAAAGAACAATCATTGAAAGTCATTGATTAAAAAAAAAAATGCGTGGGGGTCCCCCCAAATTCAATTACCAGGCCCTTCAGGTCTGGTATGGATTTTAAGGGGAACACCACGCCAAACAAAAAAAAATGGCGTGGAGTTCCGCCCACAAATCCATACCAGACCACATGCGCCCCCCCTCCTTAACCATACCAGGCCACATGCCCACAACATTGGAAGGGTGATTTGTGGGTAGCCCCCCCAAAGCACCTTGCCCCCATGTTGATGGGGACAAGGGCCTCATCCCCACAACCCTTGCCCAGTGGTTGTGGGGATCTGCGGGCGGGGGGCTTATCAGAATCTGGAAGCCCCCTTTAACAAGGGGACCCCCAGATCCCGCCCCCCCTGTTTGAAATGGTAACGGGTACATTGTACCCTACCATTTCACAAAGAAAGTGTAAAAAATTAAAAAAAAAACACACAGACACCGTTGGGATAAGTCCTTTATTAAAAATAAAAAAATAAAAAAAAGATTCCGGTGGTGGTAATCCACTCTTGGTATCCTGCGATGGGTGATCTCTTCTCCGGGGTCCAGCGATGGATGATCTCTCCTCTCCAGGTCCAAGTCCTCTGACACAAGGGGAAACCTGGGCTTCCCCAGTGACGTGCGGGCGACCTCCATCTGAGGAGACACAGTGGGAATCCCGGCAGCCTGACAGGTCTCTTAGCTGAGGAGGACGGGGCAGGTTTCCGTTACATCAGAGGAGGGCAGGGTCACCCGTACATCACTGGGGAAGCCCGGGTTTCCCTTTGCGACAGAGGGGGCGGGGTCACGTGACGGGTGGCCCCGTCCTCCTCAGCTAAGAGACCTGTCAGGCTGCCCGGATTCCCGCTGTGTCTCCGATGGAGACAGGATGCGCTGTGCTGGACATCATCATTGGACCCTGGACCTTGAGAGGAGAGATCTTCCATCGCTGGACCCCAGAGAAGAGATCACCTATCGCAGGATACCAAGAGTGGATTACCACCGCTGGAATCTTTTTTTTATTTTTTATTTTTTTTAATTAAGGACTTGGATTAAGGTGTTTTTTTTTTTTTTTTACACTTTCTTTGTGAAATGGTAGGGGTACAATGTACCTGTTACCATTTGAAACAGGGGGGCGGGAGCTGGGGGTCCCCTTGTTAAAGGGGGCTTCCAGATTCTGATAAGCCCCCGCCCACAGACCCCCACAACCACCGGGCAAGGGTTGTGGGGATGAGGCCCTTGTCCCCATCAACATGGAGACAAGGTGCTTTGGGGGGCTGAAGGGGCCTGAAGGGCCTGGTAATTAAATTTGGGGGGACCTCCATGCATTTTTTTTTCTTTTTATCAATGACTTTCAATGACTGTTCTCTGTATTATGGGGAGCCGACAATTCATTATAGCTGCGAGTGCTTTTAAATGACTTTTTTTCCTGCAGAAATTACACTTTGTGCAGGGACCATTCTAAGCACGGGAAACATGTGCCCCTTTACAGGCATACTATACACACCCCCTAGGTACGAAATTTAAAGGAATATTACACTTTTATTGTTTCACTTTAAGCATTATTAAAATCACTGCTCCCGAAAAAACAGCCGTTTTAAAAGTTTTTTTTTGCATTGATACATGTCCCCTGGGGGAGGACCCGGGTCCACAAACCCTTTTTAGGACAATAACTTGCATATTAGCCTTTAAAATTAGCACTTTTGATTTTGAACGTTGGAGTCCCATAGACTTTAATGGGGTTCTAAAGTTCTCCCAAATTTTCGGTCCGTTCACAGGTTCTGGTGCGGACCGAACCGGGGGGTGTTCGGCTCATCCCTAATAGGCAATCACTAGATCTTTTAAAGAGCTGGTAAATGTTTCATATGATAGCATAGAATTACAGGTCTTAAATATGAACATCATTTTATTCCTTTGTTTATAATGATTTATAAATAACATCAATGATCAAGAGTATTTAAATTATATTTTTGGAACTAGACAAGAGAGCTTAGTTAGAATGGAATAATTTATACACCAAAAAATTCTTATAATATACCGAAAGATATTAGATTAGCATTCCATCAACTTTCTAAGTCTCAAAAAGAAACCTATGGCATCAATGGATGTCCCACTGGTATTTGGTTTGGAACCCATGCATGGTATGTTCCCAAGTAATGCCCTGATATCATTCCATGGTGGACAGAGGAGTAATAAACTGGGAGAGAGAGTGACCCTAAAGAAAAGTCCAGAATGAACATAAACATATGATTCCAAAATGTATATAATCAGTCAAAAAATGTATACTGTAAATAAATATGCAGACCCTTATCACAGTAGCTCAAAAAAGGGGAGGGCTTGGTGTATTCAACCATAATGTAACATAGACAGACAATGAGAGCTAATGTGAGAAGGATTGAGGTAGTGTCTCGGCCCCAAATTCGTATGTACAACACAGAATTTTTTTTTTGCCCACAGGACTTTTAAAAAAATCACACCTTAAGTAAATGTAAAAATATGATTTTTTTTATTATCATACATTTAAAAACATATGTACCACAATGATAAAGAAAACATAAAGGATGAACATGAATGGTTCTGCATATCATTTTTTTAAATGGGAGGAAGGGGTAGTAGGGGGAAAGGGAAAGGGCAGGAGGAGAGACATGTATGTATGAGTATATCTCAATGTCTAAATAAAAACAAAAAGTGCAGCGCTGGATTGTGGAAAACTAATAAATTACCATATAGTACAGAGTGACCAAAAGGAATAAATATATTAAATATTCAATCAAAATTCATGTGAGAAGTCAAAGTTCATAAAGTCCAAATATTCAAATAAAGTGAAAAGAATATACGAAAAACACTCTTGTGAAAGCGTCTATGAAATCAATCCAAAATATGTATGTTGATAGTAGTGCAGCCCATCACCACAGAAATAAAACAGAAGGGGGGGAGGCTTACCAAAAAGCCAGTGACCGCCCTTATTCAGGGGGGTCGAACTAGGCTTTAGAAGAACAGCCTTGGTGCTGTTGGTTGTTACCAGCGTCCCGATGGATATCCGTTAGTAGCAAAGCTCCTCCTGTATGGCAGCTTCTCCCAAACAATCCTCGTGTATCACTATGGCAGTGCAGCATCCGGATAGGTAATATAGATGGAAACAAAATAGGGGACAATTAGAAGATATTTCAGGAATGTGGACTGACTCCTAGCATGTAATTCTCTCCCTCACAGCAGCCAAGAAACTTTCCCTACACTGTGTAAAGCAGAGACTCTGCTTGATTGAATATTTAATATATTTATTCCTTTTGGTCACTCTGTACTATATGGTAATTTATTAGTTTTCCACAATCCAGCGCTGCACTTTTTGTTTTTATTTATCCATTTTGTGCCCTATACCTGGGTTATTAGTGCTTAGCTGCAGGATTTACCTTCACGTTTTTTTATTCATTTTTTTACAACAATATATTTTGTCACAAATATTTTTTCACAAGATATATTTTTCTTGTCTTTCACCTAGCGCAATTTCTTTTTGTTTATATTTATCTCAATGTCTGTAACTTACAGGTAGTGCCGAATGCTGGTTAACTCTTGCCGGAAAGGTAATCCGGTTGGATAATGGTGTGCCCCATCCTCTCACACTTTGCGAGCCCATTGGTTGATTTCAACCATGATGACGCTGTAAGGGGCGAGGCCCATTTGGAAACCAGGACTATTTAGTCCATGCTCTAACATGGGTTCAGTGCTGTGCTTCCAGCAGTACAGAACTTGGCGGTCCTGTGTTGGTTTTTCTTCCCTTAAGGGTAAGTTATATCGTGAAGTTCATCCACGGTTGACATTCATGCTTTACCTTTTCACTTTATAATTAGTGTTCACTGTTTGCGTCTGTCGGGCGGTCAGGGTTTCACTGCATGTTTGGTGTTTTGTTTGTTCAGATGGAATCCCCTTTCCATTTGAAGCCTTCATTATACACTAAAGTCACATCACTATTTTTGCACCTTCACTCATTCATTTACCTGATTAATTTCTAGATAGCATTTCTACGCCAATCCATTTTATATATTGAGAACTAATTTTAGCCACACCCGTCCGCTATCACTGGCACATATATACATATATATTTGACCACGCTTTGCACTTTTAGGAATTAACTGGTATGTTAGATTAATGGAACACTACTACCATATATATAAATATGTACAACTTTCAGCAACTGTGGACCGGGTATGTGTTTAATAGTTAGTGTTTGCTACACTTAACATGCTCTATTACTACTATGCTATACACACCTTATTTGTTACCATTTTACCATCAAGGTATCCCCATCATTGTTGTGTTTATTTTGTCACATATTGTGATTTTTCTATTTTTATTGGTGACACACACTTTTTATCACTTCACTGATTTTTCCTCCTTGTCTCTAGCGCATTTTTTACCCATATATTAAACAACACCATTATGTTTTCAGGTGTGTGGCGTTTTTTCTTTCATTTGGTTGCATTTACATCGACCACCAGGATGTCAGATCTGTGAACACACCATATTGTTTCCATCTCCCCGTCCCTTCACAGTTCCCATGGGGAAAAGGAGTTGACCTCTGGACACACCCGGGGGAGACCCTCTGTATGTTACCATATACATTGCTACACATAAGCATGCCTTCTTTATTCAACCGGATTACCTTTCCGGTGAGAGCTGACCAGCATTTGGCACTACCTGTAAGTTACTAATATTGAGATATACTCATACATACATGGCTCTCCTCCTGCCCTTTCCCCCTACTATCCCTTCCTCCCTTTTTAAAATAGTTTTTTTTGTTTATTATTATTATTCATTGATTCATTTTTATCTCCAGATACCTACATGCGCCTCTCCTGAGGAAGCGAGAATTACCTTGCAAAACGTGTAGGAATCATTCACGCAGCAGATCTAGATCAATTTGGGTATCTGTATGGTGCTTTCAGGTCCCGCATATCTAATTTTTTCATATGAACTCTATGCAGCACCATTGATATTCATAATTTATGTCTTCTTTATTATTGTGGTACATATGTTTTTAAATGTATGATAAAAAAAAAAAATTATATTTTTACATTTACTGTCTGAGTAACTGACTCTTTAAAAGTCCGGTGGGCAATACGTTTTTTTTCTGTGTTGTACATACGAATTTGGGTCTGAGACACTACCTCAACCCTTCTCGCGTTAGCTCTCATTGTCTGTCTATGCATATGGGACATACTTGGACATTCCAACATGACAATGATCCAATACAGAAGGCTAAGTCGATCTGTCATTGGCTACAGCAGAATAAACTGAAGGTTCTGGAGTGGCCATCTCAGTCTTCTGACCTCAATATCATTGAGCCATTTACAGGAACTGGAGGCTTTTTGCCAAGAGGAATGGGCAGCTTTACCATCTGAGCCATCTGAGATAAAGAGCCTCATCCAGAAATACCACAAAAGACTTCAAGTTGTCATTAATGTTAAAGGGGGCAATACATTGTATTAAGAACTGGGAATGTAAACTTTTGATCAGGGTCATTTGGGTAGTTTCTGTTATCATTATGATTTAAAAAGAGTAAACACAGTTGATTGATAATAAACACTAACCATGAGTGAAAGAAACATTTTTGTGTTTTCATTCATATTCTCTGAAAAATGGCCAAGAAATTATAAATTCTGACTTATGAGCACAACTGTATATACCGTTGGAAAAAAATCTAATATTTATTGGAATAACATAAAAAATTACCCTTTGAAAACTGGGGGACAGTATACAATATACCACAAATACATAAAAGCTATAGCATATCACTGGAATACTTAATGGTGATGATCCCAGGTGCAGGAGGAAGACCTAACTAGTCAAAATGCACCGGCGCTCTGGACCCATGGACCGGGGATCATCATGCTTCATTGCATTGTTAATCGCCATTAAGTATTATAATGCTATAGCTTTTATGTATTTGTGGTGTTGTGCATACTGTCCCCCAGTTTTCAAGGGCAATTTTTTGTGTTATTCCAATAAATATTTGATTTTATTCCAATGTTATATACATTCTTTATATCTTGTCAGTATCATAAAGTCCCCCCTCTCCCCCATTTGTCTCCCCTCTGTGGTTTCCAGTATTTAAAATAATAATTCTTGAGGTTCTACACATGGAAGCGCATAGTTAGCTGGTTAGCTGTGTAAGGTGATTCATTTTTGGTTGGTCAGCATTGTGTTTAGATTTTATTTGGCATGCAAACAGTTCATTCATAATACATGTTACATATAGTTTGTGTCGCTCCCTTTCATAGTATCACTACTTTTTATGTACATTTTCAGGATTTAAGCAGGTGTAGTTGTGACACTACTGTATAGCCAGTCCAAGGCATGATAAGTCTGATGTTCCTGTAGTGGGATTGATTCCTTTCTTATCAGTCCGCTCTATGCTGTTCCTTCCAATACACAAAAGAAAATCCCAGTTCACTCAAGAAACCTGACTGATGGCATTTTCACAATACTCCCTGTAAGTTCGGTTTAATCCTTTCTGGGTCCTGTTAACTGATAGTTACGCTCCTGGGAAGGAAAGAATGTGTTAAGAAGGTGGGGGGGTTCTACGTTTGCAGGAATGTGACTGTCACCAAGTGAAAAGGTATAACTGCAATTCAAACTAATAATTATGTGTTATCGTGACTTTCATTTTTTTTAAGCTGCATTTCTCTACAAAGAGTGATGGTGATGAAATTCAAGATGAAATGTGTAGTGTTTCTGTTCTCATCTTGACATGAATCTCCGAAAGAAATGAGCCTAGAGTTATAAAAGAGAGATTGGTTTAACTTCTATTTCCGAGAAAAAAAAATGCACTGCTCAGTGTGTAATAGCTATGCACTGCTAGTAATGAAAAGCCAGAAATTGTATCTCTTGTTACTTGATGTAAATGTATCTCCCATGTCAGCTTTTATCCTCATCAACACCAAAGTGACACTGTCATTTTTATTCCTTAAAGTACTGAAATCCTGCTCACTGTAATGTAGGGAACTCTGTCTGCTCTAGTTGCAAAATGATGACACATCTGTTCTGAAGTGACAGAAAGGGATGGATGTCTGATATGTACAGGTAACAAGTAGTTATTGCTGAACCATCACTCAGAAAGAGCATACCGCACCATAAATACATCTAGTTGCAAAGACACTTAAGATATCATCGCAGTTGACACAGAAAAGCAAAATTTAAGTGTTGCCATTGTTAGACATAATACATCTGTTGTGGAAAATATATTTGTACTTTGTGTAAGGACTCATGAGCTAGGTCAAGCACTGGCTGATTTAGTATGTAGATGTATATATAACAGCATACCATGACTCTGTTACCGAAACTAAGATCTGCTGCCTTTTATTTCTTTCACTGAAAGTCATCTTTTTATAGTATAGAAAAACCTGCCATTTGTAGATGCTGGGAATGTCTTTATGATTGGAAACATAATGTACAGTAAGTTGTTCAGAAGTACTCTTCGCAGAAAAGCTATTGCTAATACAGAACAATAATGCTGCAATCTGGGCATTTTGTAACAGAAAAAAATCACTAGTGATGTCGATTTATCATGCCGGTTGATAGCAAATGATGAATGGCTTGTCAAATCTTTAAAGGAGATAATGGTTGCATTACTTTACCATTCATATCATGACAAAACAAAACCACAGCTGCAGAATATACTTTTCTCTAAATACACAAACAATAGTAAAAAATAGGAACAGTTTGGGGAATAGAGCTCTATTACCATCAATACCCTTCCTTAAAGTGAACTTGTAAAAGAGGTAGTAAACTCTGTGTGTGTGTTTTTTCTTCCCTGTAAAGTAAAGGCATAATGTGCTAGTATGCCTGCGTCGCCCCCACTGCAGGCCACATCCATCTTCGCCCATCTTCTTTCTGGGGCCACGGTCTCCAGCTGTGTGACTGGCCGGAGCTGCATAACGTCACTCCCGCACTTGCGCTCGGGAGCCTCCGGGCACGGCACACGCTCCTGAAAAAAACCCACGGCCAGCCATTCCTTTAGAGTGCACGCGCAGATGACATCATCGGCGCAGTATACAGTAGATATCTCCTAAATGGTGCATGTTTCTATGTTTTGTCAGTAAAAATAAAGCCAAATGGCTGCACAAGGTAATTACCAGGCATTACTTTACTAGATAACCAGCAGGTGCTACCTAAAGCCGCTAAAAACCACACCCAATTTTTCTGCAGTGTGCTACGCATGCTTTACTTTTTTTTCTCTGGCAGGAGGGCCCAATTTATGATCTTGCACACAAGATTACTGCTTTCATAAAATGCCTCTTTGTGTATCTCAACCAACATCTATAATAGGGATGATATTGGCATAGCCCCAAATGAAAAATGATTGCTCAAAATTGATATGATCCAGAAATATTTATCTAGAATAAAGGTGAATAAACCATCTGGACCAGATGGCATAGACCCACATGTCCTAAAAGAATTGAGCTCTGTCATTTCAATAGCCGAAACATGTTCATGTTAGAATTTATCTTGTTTTAGTATACCGGGTGGCCAGCTTAATTTCTGCTTTGGATTTTCACATAACGAAGTTGGACATCCAGCTTGTGCAGCGGATCTCAGCAAGCACTTTTCATGTCCAGCGGTTGAGCTTGGGTATTATTTTGTCTGTGTTTACCTATGTCCTTTACCTGCTCCTGCTTCAACTACTTGGATTACCCTTTTGTGGGGAATACTCCAAATTTAAAGTCTGAAAACATGGCTGCAGAGAATAATACAGTAATACAGAAACTATGGAGGTTGAACACTCAGGGAGTATTTTTGCTCTTTCAACCACCTTGGACAAACAATTGAAGTTTACACAAGTATATACTAAGGACTCAAATACATTAACATCAGATACCCAGTGCAAACTTGCATTTGAAAAATTAAAATCTCTATCACAAAAGGAAATGCATCTATAGTGAGACCTTACTGGTTTGCAAAAATGTGTAGAGGATTCCATCAACCACCTACTCGGATACTTTCCCGACGGAGTGGAATGGCATCCTCAGTAAGGGCTCTTTATATCTCATGAAATGGATCATTGCACTGAAAGAAAATGTCCTGCAGTGTTGTACAGTTGCCCTCTATGATTCTGAACTAGTGGACATTATTAAAAGTTTGGAAATTGAAATAATGGACATTACGAGATCTAAATACATGATCTCCAGGATTACAAATACGGTACTGTGTATGTCCACACGCCGCAGTAAATGCCAAAAATGCAATCTATATTAAAGAAAAGACCAGAATCCACAGGGGAGAGAAGAGTTAATTTTAGTTCACCGGAGGTGATCGACACATAATCAGAGCTCTCAGATACAGGTGATTTTGCATCTGCAGCCTCAGAAAGAAGTTCAGTTGGCTCAGTTTTTTGCAGAGAAAGTTCTCTAGAGGACAATACAAAAAAACCCACAAGAAATCCCACAACAGCGCGATTCTGTAAAAGGAAAAGTAAAAAGGCGAGGGAGAACATCTGGACAAAAAGGGTCACAAGAAGTATCCACAGAGGAGAAACCAAATGACTAGGTATTACTTTTGATAATGCTATTAACTTATCCAGAGTGCCATTAACAAATTATGAAATGTATTTATTGTGCAAAGGACTCTCATTTGCATTCACATGCCACTTTGTGGGATTTTCTACAGTTTTAGATGTTAATCGTTTTGTTAGAAACTTGATGCTTAGAAAACACTTTCAATCTACATCTGTAGACAATAACCCTGTCTCCTCCCAGACCCCTGAACCAGACATAAAGTCTTCCTTTTCATTTGATTATTTAATAGCTAGATCAGCTTTGGAAGGATTACAGTCTGAGTCCAGTGATGGACAGTATGGGATAGATAGAAATTCTATTACTAAGAGCGATACTTTAATCCTGCTTAGGCTAGGAGTGGGGTTGTGGATGTTTTTCAAAATGTTCTTGAGATGGAGCTAGTTAAGCTCAAAGAGACCAGTCATACACAAATACACCATTAGAAATTCAACCTGAGCAAAGCTGAGTTTTCATTAAAAAGAGAACAGATATTGTCATTCGCCAGGCAGATAAAGGCGGTTCCTTTGTTGCTCTGGACTCTGAGAGCTACAAACAGGAGGCGCTATGACAGTTAATTGATTCCACTAACTACCCAGTCTTGGATTCTGATCCCATCTTGCTAATCGTTGAGAAATTAGAACATATGGATAATGGGAAGGAATTAGCGGTTCTTGATAATAAAATAACTGATTCTCTTATGGGGAAACATCCTATCACCCCTGTCTTCCATCATCTCTGGAGATTCCATAAGCAGGAAGTCCCGGTTAAGGGTCATCTAATTGAAACATGTATCGGGTTACTATTAGAAAAACTCAGTGAATGGGTAGATCAACTACTCCAACCCTTAGTTATCCACCTACCATATTCATGAGCAATACACACCAAACTGAGCATGTGCAGAGTGACTCCAAAGGCTCTGTATTATCAGGAGATAATGGGGATAGTGGAAGAAGGGGAGGATCAAAGAGGATCAGAGAAAACAGGATCAAACAGCCTTTTTACACAATGTGGAGGATTA
Organism: Lithobates sylvaticus; assembly: GCA_028564925.1. Taxonomy (NCBI): domain Eukaryota; kingdom Metazoa; phylum Chordata; class Amphibia; order Anura; family Ranidae; genus Lithobates; species Lithobates sylvaticus. The sequence continues at coordinate 339,607,109 of CM053026.1, read as the reverse complement.
ACCCCTTAGGTTCCACAGTGAGTATAACATGCATGCTTTACTGCATATACAGACTGATTTCACTGTTGTGGATTTAGTAATACTTTGAATCAAAATGATTGTAATCTGGAATTCACCAGAACATACCATCCAGAATACATTCATTACTTAGAGTTGTTCTCACTGGTGAGGAAGATACAGGGGTAGTCAAAAGTAAAACCTGCAGAAAGGAATGTGCAGGCATCTCCCTTTTATTAGCCTCTACCTGTCACTCAATGCACACAATAAGATCAATACCCACGGAGGAATTTATAAGAGCAAAAAGGAACTGCTCTACACAGGATGATTTTGATCAGGAGTGTGGGGCAATTTCCAATAGACCGCGAGAAGACCGGGGGTATAAAGAACAGTGGATTTCTAAGTTATAGCGGCTATGCAGGGATTGCTCAGAATTGGTAAAAAAAGAACCATGTCTTAGCAAATAAACATTAGTTGCAGTACAACAGAACAAATTCTGTGACATCATTTCCAGTTGAATTTAATCAAATTACCAACAGTATAGAAAAACACTTACCAATTCTTTATGAGGATAAAGAATTACCTACCATTCTTAGTGGTGGGTAGTGGTGGGTTTCTAGCAGACGGCACCACATTGGAGAATATGCTCTCCCCTAGTCTGTTTCATTCATAGAGCAACCATAATTCCAACACATGGTTATCTATCAAGGGATATTTTTGCTGCAGTTATAACACCCGTAGGTACTGCAGAAAACACAAAAAAAGCACAAAGGTTGTATCCTTCACCACTGGCAAAATTTTGATGATAAAATAATTCATTAATTGTAACGCAAAGTCAGTATGTGATAGAGAGTAATAGTTGCAGAATACAGTATGTAGGATTCACCACACAACCTCTGAGGATTCAAAATTTCAGAGCATTATAATAATACCAATAATTGGAATGCCAAGAATATTTCTAATTTCTCTAAACATTGAACAGGTTAAGAAATCTCCAAGAGGTGGTAATTTACATTTCTTGCTGCTACAGAGGGAAGTGTGGTGGATTCATACTTTAAATACACGAGTACCATTTGGTCTTAATAATAGATGTTCTATAAATTTATTCTTAATGTAAATACCTACTGTGTAAGGTAAAGTCTATAGTTTGTAAATGGTGTCAATTGTGGAGAAGGATCTGGGTGTTCTGGTAGATCATAGACCTAATAATAGCATGCAATGTTTCCAAAGAGAGTAAAATAATTCCTTGCATTAAAAGAGGCATGGACTGCAGAGAGAGAGAGAGGACATAATTTTGTCCCTGTTAAAAAAATGTAGTTATATCTCATCTAGAATATGCAGTTCAGTTTTGGCACCTGTTCACAAAAGGATATCAGGGAACTGGAGAAAGTGCAGAGAAGGGCAACCAAACTGACAAGAGACATGGAGGAGCTCAGATATGAGGAAAAGATTAGCTGAACTAAATCTATTCTCTTGCGAAGAGAAGAATAAGGGGGATATGATCAACATGAATAAATACATAAGTGGTCCATATAGTGAACTTGGTGTAGAGTTATTCACTTTAAGGTCATCACAGAGGACAAGGGAGCACTCTTTACATCTGGAGGAAAAGGACATTTAGCCTCCAAATATGGAAAGGCTTCTTCACAGTAAGAGCTGTGAAAATATGGAATAGACTCCCTCAAGAGCTGGTTCTGGCCAGGTCAGTAGATTGTTTCAAAAATACCTGGACTCTTTCCTAAATGTGCACAATATAACTGAGTGAATACTGACATTTATAGATAAAGTTGATCCAGGGAATATCTTAACTTTTTCCCCAGCCGAAGAAAATTGGGTTTTTTTGCCTTACACTGGATCAACTGTGAGTATAGGGTTGTGTAATAGAGGTTTTCTATTTGTGTGTGTGTGTGTGTTTTTTTTCCCCTGTGGGTTGAACTGGATAGACTTGTTTCTTTTTTCCACCAGATTAACTATGTAATTATGTAACATCCAGTCTTGCTTCACCTCAGTGACTCCCTGCATATTCCAGCCAGCAACCTGCATCCCAGCATCTGTGTGATTTCCTGTGTGTTTCAGCCAGAAACTTGTTACCAGCACCTGTGCACTCCAAGACCGCAGTTTACTTTACTGTGTCCTTATGCATTTCCACCCAGCTTCCTGCTGTGTCTCACCTTGCACCCCAGTCTCCAGTGATGCCATCTTATCGCCTGCATACCTACAAGCTTCAAGTGTCTCTGTGTGATACCATGCACCACTGCCACCTTGGACTGCACTCCCTACTGATCTGTGACCAGCATTTCAGTACTTCAAGAGACTAATCCTGCATACCTAATCCTGTCCTAAGTAGTTGCCTGCTTAGGTTAGTCAGAGGGCCACAACCTGAGAGCCATCAGCAGTCAAACCCATCTCCACTATCAGAGGCTCTGGAGAAGACCATGTGGCTCCTTAAACGCTGTGCCTCAGCCCTTCCAAGGGTTTCACTGTTGGGAGCGTGTAGACTGTTATTTGACAGCTGCTGGTCTCATTCCACCATCCTGGTTTTGGCTATGATGCACCTCTGTCTGTCTGTCCAACTGCAAGGTGATTGATGTCAAGCTAGCCAAACCTGCAGTTTCATGCTTGTGATACTGCGTTTGTTACACATATTCCAAACTCCCTGTTTGCCTGCCTTGTACTTGGACTGTCATTGAACCACTTTGCCTATCTGCCAAATGCAAATACCTGTTTACTGTGCTCAGTTCATGCCTGCCCCATCATGGTAGGCAGGCACTATAGCATTGTGTGTAAGTCCTGGGGAAACCAAGTACTGGTAGGCCTGCTTGGTGAAGGGGACTGCTAAAGGTGAAGAACACAGAAGCTAGCTATAGTGTCTGACCATCTGCGTTAGGGGTAAGCGTGACATTCACCTTACTGAATGATTGGGCAAGTTGAGCTCTCTGTTTTTTCTTTTCCTTTGAGTCACACTACTGCCTGCTTCAGGTGCTATAACCAAATCCAGGTAGTCAGCTTGTCTCTTATAGGGATGAACTCTTATCAGTGACAGCTTGACAGAATAATATTTTGATGAGGAGGAGGGCTAGGCAGGGTGGACAAGTGTGGGGTGTGATTCATTCTGCAGCTGGAAGTCACATAGTATAGATGAGGACCTTTGTTCCACTCATTTGAAACTTTTAATCTTTTTTTAACAGGAGCAGACTTTGAAAAGAACAATGTGTAGTTACATGCCATCACGCTGATTAGAAAATGATTAAATAATAAGAAAGTTGCAATATTTACTCAAGGTGCCTGCTTTGCTGCTGAAGGTTTTGCATCCCAAATTATATCCAGACATAGGTCATGGTTTGAGCTAAGGTATAATTATAAACTAAGGCTAAAACAAATATTAGGCAAGCAAGATGGAGTGCATAAGTACAGAAGCAGCATCTGTACTAGTGTATTTAGATGTAAGTTATCCTACATTATTCTTCATATTTTCCTTGTGTAATTGCAGGGCTGCATAGGTAAACTATCATTACTGTAAACATATACCATATTTATTGGCGTATAACACGCGCCGGCGTATAACACGCACCCCAAATTTAGGAGGGAATTTTAAGGAAAAAAACTTTTAGGAGGGAAGTTTAAAGAAAAAAAAATTACATTTAAATGCCCATCAATGCAGCTTTATCAGTGTCCATCTTCAGCCTTGTCCATCATTGCAGCCAAGCCCAGTGTCCATCTGCAGCCTTGTCCATCATTGTAGCCTTGCCCAGTGTCCATCTGCAGCCTTGCCTTTGCAGCCTTGGCAGTCTCTTCAGCTTTCCCCTGATTTAAATTTGGTTCCGATTTCCGCTGTCTGTGAGCGGAGAGGAGCAAGCGGAGCCGAGATACAGAAAGCCGAGAGTACTTTGGCTATTCTCGGCTCCTCTCGCAGTCCCGCCCACCTCCACTGATTGTCAGCGGCGCTCGCTCCTCTCGCATACAGAAAGCCGAGAGTACTTTGGCTATTCTCGGCTCCTCTCGCAGTCCCGCCCACCTCCACTGATTGTCAGCGGCACTCGCTCCTCTCGCATACAGAAAGCCGAGAGTACTTCGGCTATTCTCGGCTCCTCTCGCAGTCCCGCCCACCTCCACTGATTGCGAGAGGAGCGAGCGCCGCTGACATACAGAAAGAGCGAGAGGAGCTGAGAATAGCCAAAGTACTCGGCTTTCTGTATGTCAGGGGTGCTCGCTCCTCTCGCAATCAGTGGAGGTGGGCGGGACTGCGAGAGGAGCCGAGAATAGCCGAAGTGCTCTCGGCTTTCTGTATGCGAGAGGAGCGAGCGCCGCTGACAAAAGGGGAGGTGGGCGGGACTGCGAGAGGAGCCGAGAATAGCCAAAGTGCTCTCGGCTTTCTGTATGCGAGAGGAGCGAGCACCGCTGACAAAAGGGGAGGTGGGCAGGACTGCAAGAGGAGCCGAGAATAGCCAAAGTACTCTCGGCTTTCTGTATCTCGGCTCCGCTCGCTCGTTGCATAACAATCAGCGGGGGATCGACGGGGATCGGCGTATAACACGCACCCAGGATTTTCCCCTGATTTTAAGGGGACAAAGGGTGCATGTTATACACCGATAAATACGGTATTTACACTAAATGCATTTCAACATATTGTGGCACACTTATAAATGCAATGAAAATATAAATATGCTTCCAAATGTAAATTTTCTAGTAGTTTGGTACTTTCATCCTCATAAGGCTGCAAATAAGCGCACCAAACACTTTCCAGAACTGCCTCTTCTCTGCAGCTCAATTTCTTTCTTTCCTTCTTTCTTTTTTTTTTTTTGGCATCCAAAGATTAATCCCTATTACACACTTAATAAAGCCAGTTTAAGCTATTGAAATGAGCAGTGGTGGATATATGTATAATGACAAGCAGAAGAAAGCTGTGCTTGAGTCATATGTCTAAATGGAGAGAGATATAGATTACACTTTATAGTTATGAAGGCTGCTGTAATGGTCTCATAGCATGCAAGGCAATGGTCCTTTTTACAAAATAAATGTACTTCATGTTGTGTAACTATGGCAACCTCCTTTTGAAAATAAGGTCTATCATCTTTACATAGCAACAACAGACAATGTTACACATTTTGGCTTAATATCACACTGCTGGGTATAACAACATCAATCTATGAGCAGCATGATCTCTGTGCATTTTCACTTGAATTTTAAATACACAGATGCATAAACACTGGAAATGTATAATTGCCACCAAACCAGTGATGCTGTGAGGAACAGTAAATGTTTGTGCATGGCCCTTGGTTTATTTTCAGCAAATGTTTATGCAGGACCATTCACCCTGAAAGTAGACAAGCCAGGTAATTATCCTATAAATGCGACAGAGAGTTCACTGGCATTACAGGTTTGGGGGGATGGATGTGCAATAACATAGAATAATGCATTATTATTAATAAGCATCTTTACTTAATTAAAAAGAAAATCACAGACATTTTAATACAATCTTATAGTGTAACTATGTAAAATTTCAAAAATGGCATGTATGATGCAATCTATCACTATCATTAACACAGCATGCTTTGCTTTCCTCTAATATAGTTATATTGCCTGTTGATCCTGCCAGTATGTCTGTTGTTTTTCAGCTTCCTTTAGCAAACAACGTTGTTTAGCAAATGTAACAGTTAAAGGGTTTGGCAGACTAAGTTGCCCAGCAAATGTGACAGGGGTGTTTACAATGGCTTTTATTTATGTTGTAAAAAAAAACAACTTTTTGCTAAAAGGAGAAAAAAAAAATGTAATGTGTTAATTACAGTACTTATGTAAATTGCATTTAAATCTACTAGTCTATCTAAGACAGGCCATACGTGGTTCGAATCTCAGCCGGTTCAGCAGGAAATGACGTGAACAGTACCAGGCCACATACCCTCAACATGGGAGGGTGCTTTGGGGTCCCTCTTCCAGATAACCCTGGTTGGTGGATGTCGGGTCTGCTAGCGGGGGGCTTATTAGAATCTGGAAACCCCCTTTAACAAGGGTGACCCCAGATCCTGCCCCCCATGTGAATGGACATCGTACACCTACCCATTCACCAAAAAAAGCAGTGCAATGTAAAAAAAACAATAGCCGTTTCTTGACAAGTCCTTTATTGGAAAATAGCTCTGATCCGTCTTCTTCCCAGAGCAGTCTCTCCCACCGCCATCTTCTCCTGCCGATTTCCCTCCCGCCACTATCTTCTCGTGTCTTTTCCACCTCCCATTCTCTCCCTGAGCCGTCTCTCCTGTCACCTTTGTCTTCTCCGGCTGCTGCGTTCTTCCGCGCCACCGGTTACCCACTAATAAAAAAAAGCCGCTCTTCTTATGTGGCTGTCTTCCTCCGCTGTGTGGTCCCCCTCTAGGGTCATCCCTTTAATCCAGGACACACATTAATTACACAGATTCTGTGGCTAATTAAGGTGGTAATTAAACTCTTTTGGTGCCTTATCTGCATTAAATCAGCCTCAGAACCTGTGTAATTAAAATGTGTCCTGGATTAAAGGGATGATGTATGGTGGCTCTTACATAGCCATGGGGCAGGCTCTCCGGGTGACATCATCAGATGGCCACACCCCATGGCTATGTAAGAGATGCCACACAGCGGGGGACTACACAGAGGAGGAAGACAGGCACAGAAGAAGAGCGTCTTTTTATTAGCGGGTAACCGGCAGCGAGAAGAACACAGCAGCGGGAGAGACAGCTGCAAGAGGGACGGCTCGGGGAGAAGATAGCGGATGTAGAAGACAGCGCCAGGAGAAGATGGCGGTGGGAGAGAAAGCGTCAAGAGAAGATGGCGGTAGGAGAAGACGGCTCGGGGGAGAAGACAGCTCGGGGAAGAAGACGGCTCAGAGCTATTTTACAATAAAGGCTTTTTTTTACATTTCACTGCTTTTTTTTCACATGGGGGCCAGGATTTGGGGGCCCCTTGTTAAAGGGGGCTTCCAGATTCTGATAAGTCCCCCGCCCACAGACCCTGACAACCACTGGCTAGGGTTGTCGGAAAGAGGCCCATGTCCCCATCAACATGGGGACAAGGTGCTTTGGGGAACCCAAAGCACCCTCCCCATGTTGAGGGCATGTGGCCTGGTACAGTTCAGGAGGGGGGCACTCGCTCGTCCCTTCCTTATCCTGACCTCCAGGCTGCATGCTAGGATAAGGGGCTGGTATGGATTTTGGGAGGACCCCATGCCATTTTTTTTTTTTACATTTTGGTGTGGAGTTCCCCTTAAAATCCATACCAGACCCAGAGGGTTGGCGTGTAGGGGATCCCCTCCAAATCCATACTAGACCCGAAAGAGCCTGGTATGGACCTGGGGGGGAACCCCACGCCATCTTTTTCACATTTTTTTTTGAGCAAGTTTTTGTTTTTTTACATTCACCCTGCTGACAGCTGAGGACTCATCAGTTGTTAAGGACGTGGCGGCCGGCTTTCCGACCCCTTGCTTAGCATCCAGCTATATACTGTTAAAATAAAAACCGTAAAGCTTACATCTTAATCAGCAGCATATGCTGACAAGAGCGGGCGGTCGCCTTTCAGATAAAAGTGGTCTCTGCGGCAAACTTTTTTTTTTAACGCGGCCCATTCCGCCGAGCTCACGAACAGAAGCGAACGCGTATACGCAAGTAGCGCCCGCATATGTAAATGGTGTTCAAACCACACATGTGAGCAATAATTCTAGCCCTAGACCTCCTCTGTAACTCAAAACATGCAACCTGTAGAATTTGTAAAACATCGCCTATGGAGATTTTGAGGGGATTTGTCGCCATTCCACGCAATTATGAAGCGTGACATGTGACTTGCGTGACATGTTGGGTATCAATTTACTCGGTGTAACATCATCTTTCACAATATAAAAAAAAAATTGGGCTAACTTTACTGTTGTCTTATTTTTAAATAAAAAAAAGTGTATATTTTCCCCCAAAAAAAAGCGCTTGTAAGACCGCTGCGCAAAAATGGTGTAACAGAAAGTATTACAACGACCACCATTTTATTCTCTAGGGTGTTAGAAAAAAAAAATATATATATATATATATATATATATATATATATATATATATATATATATATATAATGTTTGGGGGTTCAAAGTAATTTTCTAGTAAAAAAAAATGTTTTAAACCAGTAAACACCAAATCTCAAAACGAGGCTCTGTCCTTCCGGAGGAGGGTCATTTTTTTAAATTTTCAGTGGGAGTGGCGGCGGGAGCGGTGGCGGAGGAAGAAAAACAGAGGACGAAGTGGGGGAAGAAGAAGCTGGAGGAAGAAGGAGAAGACCGGAGAAGACCGGAGAAAGACCGGAGGAAGAAGCATTTTTATTTCACTTTATTAAAATCACTGCTCTTGAAAAAACTGTTGTTTTAAAAAAAAATTAAATTGATACATGTCCTCTTGGGCAGTACCCGGGTCTCCATACACTTTTTATGGCAAATAACTTGCATATAAGTGTTCAGGGAGGACTTTGGATTTTGCAGGTTCAACCCCCATTGACTTAAACTATTCCCGCATATGCGATCTGACATGTTCGGCCGCAATAGCGTGATTCCCATTTGCATTAATGCCCAGTTTCTGAGAGTTGAAGTCCTAATTGGCTTTAATTGGGCGCTATTTTCATGCACTGTAGGATTGCATATTGGCGCTATAGTAAATTTCCCCCCACAGTGTTTTAAAAAGGGCGGTAATACAAATACAAAAAGTAACCCAAAATTTATAAAAAGGAAAAACACCTCACTACATAATAAAATGTACATAATGCACATATGAAAGAAAAAAAAACACTAACAATCAATAAATAACCTAAATAGCCTAAAATCTATGATGAAATACAGCTGTGTACAGGACATATCAAAATAAAAGATAAAAAGAATGGACCCATTGAGATAAAAAAATATAAATATAACAAACGGAAGGGGCAAGGGGAGGTAAATTATTAAACAGTATGCGTTTTTATTTCTTAATTTAGTCCATAAGGGGATAAAGTGTTAAGTGTGTAAATAAAGGTTGTTTCCTGTTCACAAAGTTTGGCAAACTGTTCAGCTGTAGTATGAATGTAAACACGAAAGTGACGTCATGACGACACTTCTCGTTTACTCGGCTGCCAATTGCGCCGGTTTTAAAAATAAATACAGTATTCAGATTTGCCGTTTTCGGCAATCTGAATACTTTGAAATGCAAAGGAGGGATTGGGGGTCCCCCCAATCCCTGCATAAAGAGTACCTGTCACCACATATTACTGTCACAAGGGATGTTTACATTCCTTGTGACAGCAATAAAAATGATCACATTTTTTTTTTTTTAAAACCCAATTTAATTATTTAAAATTAAATAAAATAAATAAGAACATTTTTAGCACCCCCGTCCCCGCGAGCTCGCGCAGCAAAGAAAATGCATACGAAAGTCGCGCCCGCATATGTAAACGGTGTTCAAATTACACATGTGAGGTATCGCCGCGATCATCAGAGCGAGAGCAATAATTCTAGCACTAGACCTCCTCTGTAACTCTAGCCTGGTAACCGTAAAACATTTTAAAAGTGTTGCCTATGGAGATTTTTAGGTACTGTAGTTTGTCGCCATTCCACGAGTGCCTGCAATTATAAAGCGTGACATATTTGGTATCTATTTACTCTGCGTAACATCATCTTTCACATTATACAAAAAAATTGGGCTAACTTTACTGTTTAGTTTTTTTTTTCAAATTCATGAAAGTATCTTTTTCCCAAAAAGTTACGCTTAAAACACTGCTGCACAAATATCGTGTGAGACATAAAATATTGCAACAATCGCCATTTTATTCTCTAGATTTTCTGCTAAAAATATATATATATATAATGTTTGGGAGTTCTACGTAATTTTCTAGCAAAAAATACGGATTTTATCTTGTAAACACCAAATGTCAGAAATAGGCGTAGTCATGAAAGGGATAATCTTCCTGGGCAGTACAATTTTTCTAAAGCATGCAGAATTGGCTCTTTGGCACATTTTTCTTCCACATAGGGTGGTGATGGTAGCATGTACATATGGATTGCCGGAAAGTTGGTTTAAAATGTGTTATACGTGTAATTCTATTGCCTTGAGAGCCAACAACAAGATCAAGGAACACTAATTAAAGAGTCTTTGTCAAAACCATGGGTGAAAGAGAAACCATAAGCATTATCATTGCAGTTGCAAATCTGCACGTGTATCATCACTTGTAACATCTGTAATGACTTTACAAGGCTTTTTGGGTGAGTAAATTCTCTTCACAATAAGATCTCTAATAAATGCATTGCATTCTATTTAAATTTTTAATACATTTGCTACATTAATTAGCAGCGCTTCTCTCTGTCTATCTCTCGCTCTCTCTTTTTTTTGTGCTTTCACATGGTTCCACTGTGGAGGATATCTTAATCTTGTATTAAGAGGAGAAGTTGCTGATGTAAACAGTCTTAACCTTTTATGCTCCTGGAAGAGTTTTTGGAATTTTTAATGGACTTTTTAATTTACGATTTAACATAGCTTTTTACACATTCATTATCCTGGAGGCCTGACATAGTTGATATCTTGCACAACTGAGAGTTTGGGTGCATATCCTGCAGTGTGCACGCACATGGTTTATTATAATGTATGACAGTTGGCTTTTCAGCATACTAATGATGTAGTCATCACAGAGGACTGCTAATATAAACATGAGACTCGTGATAGAAAAACACATGTCTTGGGATCAGGGAATATCTTTAACATGGGACTGGCTGGTTTATATTTTATTGCATAATATAAAGCACTCCTGCCAGTGATTATCCAACAAATGTACTTCTATAAACATGAATATCAAATATATTTTATTTCTGACCTCAGCTCCCTTTGCTTTTTTTTATGATCCCTGATTTCTTACACAGTCCTCTGTATTTACCTGACTTTGCCATACATTCTTTTTAATATGAATGGGACAATGAGATATAAAAACTGGGTTTTACTGGGCTGATAGATAAAACCACAGTGTTGGAGTAAAGAACCTTGCTTGTAGTTATGGCTCAATTCTAATTCAACATGAATCAAATACTAATATTTTAAGAACACTTTGGTGCTTTACACCAAAAGTTACTCTACACTTTCTCATTCTTGCCCTAATTCTTATTGGGCTGAGGAGGAAAGAAAATTTCCTAGCTTTTAATAATATTATAATAACCTCCAGTGTTTCTGTCAATTATGCCGTGTACACACGGCCGGACTTTTCGTCAGCAAAGGTCTGACGGAACAAATCCGTCGGACAATTCGACCGTGTGTGGGCTTCACCTTTGCTGTCGAAAAATCAGACGGACTGTAGATTTAGAACATGTTTCAAATCTTTCTGACAGACTTGAGTCCGGTCGAAAAATCTGTTTGTTTGTATGCTAATCCGATGGACGAAAACCGACACTAGGGCAGCTATTGGCTACTGGCTATGAAGTTCCTTATTCTAGTCCGGTCGTACATCATCACGGTCGAATCCATCGGACTTTGGTGTGATTGTGTATAGACAAGTCCGATTCAACGGAAGTCTGTCGAAAGTCCATCGAAAGTCCGTTGAAAAGTCTGACGGAATTCAGTCTGTCGAAAAGTCCGGTCGTGTGTACACGGCATTAGGCTTTCATTCTCCCAAACAATGGCCATTTAAAAGAATGTTATTTATCTAAATAAAAAAAAAAGATGCGTGGCAGTGTATGTGGCACAGAAAGGTGATATTTATGTTCTTTACTGTGCTGTGAAATGTGTGATGTTGATTCTACATGGGGACAACATATGGGCAAAGTGCTACTTACAGTGATATTAAAGTCTATTTTTCATAAAACAGATAATAATCTAACATACATGTAAAAAAAATCCTCCACTGCATTTATGTTTGACATTGTCCCCCTGGTCACACTGATACACTCCCCTTTATATATGTTCCCCCTATGTCACCAAGATCTTTGGAGTCCTGTAGGAGTCCCCTCTACATGTATGCTCTTGCTCTGTACATGTAGATGGTACTCCTATAGAACTCCATAAGTCCTGGCAGCACAGGGGGAATGTGTCCTTAGGCCAGAGGGACAGCTTCAAAATAAAACCAAAGGAGTAACTTTTTTGGAAAACAAAATGCAAATATATAGAAGTTGGATTGTGTAATGAAAAAAAAAAAGGACCTTAATGTCACTTTAATCCACCCCTAAAACTTTTTTTGACGGTTGCTAGAAATGGTTAGTCACATCCAGCTGGATTTGTTCTGCAATGTTGAAGAAGTCTCTCAGTTTATCTAAGCAGTGTTTTCAGTCCTAATGAGTGTCAGGCACATGCCCCAGAATTTATATTCACACAATTAACTCCTTAAAGTGATTCTAAGGGAAGAATTTAAAAGAAATAATAAACATGTTATACTTACCTGCTCTGTGCAATATTTTTGCATATATCAACCCCAATCCTCTTTTTTTTGGGTCTCCTGTCTGGGCTCCTGGCTCCTCCCCCTGCAGAGTGCCCCCAAATATAAGCTATAGGGGCACTCGAGCAGACTCACTCCTGAGCTGCGTTATGTGTGCCCATTCACACACAGAGCGCAGCTAAGCCCTGCCCCCTCTCTCTCCTCATTGGCTCACTGGCTGTGATTGAAAGCAGAAGTGGCCAATGGCTCCCGCTGCTGTGTGAGCCTATGAGGAGAGAGAGACCCGGGAGAGCCGCTGCTCTCATGCACAATGCTGGATAGAGATGGGGCTTAGCTATGTACAAGGGGGGGGGGCTGGGGGAAGCTGCACCCAAAAGGTTTTCTACCCTAATGCATAGAATGCATTAAGGTAAAAAAAAAAAAAAAAAAAAAAACCTTTAGCCCACCCTAATCCAACCTTAATCCAAACTTCAAGGAGTGTGTCAATGCAAATGTTGATTGCCCAAGAACAGAATAGCAGGAATAAATGTTTGTGGAACTACCTTGTTCTAATTAAATAATCCCATCCTTTGTTGTGAGAAGGGTAAGGTATGATTCTGACACTCATTAGAACTGAAAAAAAACTGCATGGATAAGCTACATTTCTTCAGCATTACAGAACATGGTGAATGCACTACTAGCTACACCATTAATGCTTTAAGTCCAGGGTAATTTTATAATTTTTTACACATGTTAAAATCTGCATTTGTTTGATTACCTAAAACCCTACACTATTATATATTTTCTGAAAGCAGAGGCCCTGTAGAACCAAACAGTCCCAGTTGCAATTGTTTTATGTTGCACAATATTTGAACAACTGTTTATGAAATGCATAACTTCAGCAAAAAATACACAAACATTTATTTTAGTGCGCACAAACACAATATAATAGCCAGATTTTTGGTAAAATATAAAACGGGATTGTGTCAAGTAGATACCAAACATATGAAGCCATCAAATTGTGCACGCCTGTAAAATGGCAAAAAAACTATAGTATCCAAAACTGTTAATATGCAACACTTCAAAAGTCTTTACAGGTTCTGAATTTAAAGTTAACTATGAATTATGACTCTAGAACTATTGCTCTTACTCCTGGTTGCACCTCACATGTGTGATGCACACAAAGACATGTGACCAGATCCAAATATTAGAAAACAGTAGTTTTATAAGTCTGTATGTGCATTTGTGCGAGTTTCTAAAGCATTAAACATTCTTTTTTGACTGTTTACAGAGCTAATGTGTGTGTGTGTATATATACTGTATATATATATATATATATATATATCATATTCAAAGTCTTTTTAACCACTTCAGCCCCGGACCAATTGTCAGCTTAAGGACCAGAGGTCTTTTTTCAATTTCGCACTGCACTGACAAAAAAAAAAAATATTTAATGGGCTCAACATTGCTCTCAGCAAATAGCTTGGGGTGTCTACTTTCCAAAATGGGGTCATTTGGGGGGGGTTTGAACTGTCCTGGCATTTTATGCACAACATTTAGAAGCCTATGTCACACGTCACCCACTCTTCTAACCACTTGAAGACAAAGCCCTTTCTGACACTTTTTGTTTACATGAAAACATATTTTTTTTTTGCAAGAAAATTACGTTGAACCCCCAAACACTATATATATTGTTAAAGCAAAGGCCCTACAGATTAAAATGGTGGGTGTTGCATTTTTTTTTTCCACACAGTATTTGCGCAGCGATTTTTCAAACGCATTTTTTGTGGAAAAAATACACTTTTTTTTATTTTAATGCACTAAAACACACTATATTGCTCAAATTTTTGATGAAATAAAAAATATGATCTTAGGCCGAGTACATGGATACCAAACACGACATGCTTTAAAATTGCGCACAAACACGCAGTGGCGACAAACTACATACATTTTTAAAAGCCTTTAAAAGCCTTTACATGATACCACATTAGATTCACGGAGGAGGTCTACTGCTAAAATTACTGCCCTCGATCTGACCTTCGCGGTGATACCTCACATGCATGCTGCAATTGCTGTTTACATATGACGCCAGACCAACGCTTGTGTACGCCTTTGCGCAAGAGAAGGGGGGGCAGGGGTGCTTTTTTTTTTTTTTTTTTAGTTTTTTTTTTATTTATTTAGCTTTTTTATTCTATTTTTAAACTGTTCCTTCCATTTTTTTTCTTTGTTATGATTTTTATTGTTATCTCAGGGAATGTAAATATCCCCTATGATAGCAATAGGCAGTGACAGGTACTCTTTTTTTGAAAAAATTGGGGTCTATTAGACCCTAGATCTTTCCTCTGCCCTCAAAGCATCTGACCACACCAAGATTGGTGTGATAAAATGCTTTCCCAATTTCCCAATGGCGCGGTTTATATCCGGGAGGGGGACATTCCCTCCCACTGCTTGTAAAAGCAGTCTAGAGGCTAATTACCCGCTAGAATTGCTTTTACATGAAAGCCGATCACTGGCTGAAAAGAATGATACCAAGATGATACCTAAACCTGCAGGCATCATTCTGGTATAACCATTCAAAGTCCAGCAACATACTGGACATATATTGTAATCTTTTTTTTTTTCATGCAGCCTCTTGGCTGAACGAAAAAAAGAGATTGATTGGTGGGTATGCCCACCATTAGAATACCTCCCTTCATCCACCCACTTCTAATGATGGGCATACATGCACCATTTATATATGCCGATGCATGGGGGCATCCTCCCGCAAAAGTTATGCCGTGTACACACGGTCGGAATTTCGACCGTATGTACGTGGCATTAGGAGCCAATCGCTCCTCCGCCCCCCCTGCTGCCCCCATGCTTCGGCACATATGCTCTTTTTTTTAACTGTGGTGGTGAAATCACCTCCTACAGCGTTGGAGTCGCGGCTTTATGTATCGTGGGAGCAAACGCTGTTGCTGTCAAGATAAATAAATCCGCGCTGCAACTGAATGGCGCACCTGAAAACAAAAAAATGCTTAACACTAAAACACAGTAAACAAAATTACATACCTGAAAAGCAAGCATGATAAAACATGATAAAACATAATAAAACATTGCAGAATAGAATGGAGTAAAAAAAGAGCAACAATAGAGAGAGAGAGAGAACAATAAAACGACAACTATTTTTGTTTTTTTTATTTTTTTGAGATTCACAGGTAAAAAAGCTCCTGACTGTTAGCGACTGAATCAAAACGCTACCACAAAAAAAATGTTAGCGATCGCAGGGATCAGGCCTGACTCTGCGAACGCTGCAGTTATGTGTGCTTAGTGTTTTGTAAGTGACAGTGATCGATCGATACTGCACTTGGGTGGGCTGGGCTGGGCTGGGCGGAGGGGGAAAACGCAGGTGCTAGCAGGTATCTGGGCTGATCCCGCTAACAATGCGTTTTTTTGGAACCCTAAACTGCTGGGACGCTAGTATAGATCTGATCAGATCAGATATTGATCTGTTCAGATACTATACCACTAAGGGAGGTGTATGCTTTGCGCGTGGGTGTTTGCGGTACTGGCACTAACCTGGGGCGACGCAGACCTTATTTGACCCTAAAACCTAATTGATATCACCCGCCGGGCGATCAGGGGGTTAAACCGTTATTGGGTAATAAATGGCGGGTGCCCTGACAGTATAAAAAACAAGCTAACTAACCAGCGTCACCCGTAACAGTAATACAAAAAAAAACTGGTTACCTAGCGACACTAATGCAGCGATCAGAAAAACGATCGCTTAGTGACACTGGCAAAAGGGGGTGAAAGGGTTAACTAGGGGCAATCAGGGGGTTAAACCTTTATTAGGTAATATATGGGGGTACCTGACGCTATATAAAAACCTGACGGGGAACCTAAATAACGAAATAACTAACTGGCTAACCAGCGTCACCAGTGACATTTTATACGGTGATCACTGGTGAAAGGGTTAACTCTAGGGGCAATCAGGGGGTTAAAACCTTTATTTAGGTTGTAATATGGGGGTACCTGACCTATAAACCTATTTATGAACCTATATAAACATGGCGGTTAACCTAAAAAAAAACTGGTTACCTAGCGACACTAATGCAGCGATCAGAAAAACGATCGCTTAGTGACACTGGCAAAAGGGGGTGAAAGGGTTAACTAGGGGCAATCAGGGGGTTAAACCTTTATTAGGTAATATATGGGGGTACCTGACGCTATATAAAAACCTGACGGGGAACCTAAATAACGAAATAACTAACTGGCTAACCAGCGTCACCAGTGACAGTTATACGGTGATTACTGGTGAAAGGGTTAACTCTAGGGGCAATCAGGGGGTTAAAACCTTTATTTAGGTTGTAATATGGGGGTACCTGACCTATAAAACTATTTATGAACCTATATAAAACATGGCGGTTAAAATAAAAAAAAAATGGTTACCTAGCGACACAATGCAGCGATCAGAAAAACGATCGCTTAGTGACACTGGCAAAAGGGGGTGAAGGGGTTAACTAGGGGCAATCAGGGGGGTTAAACCTTTATTAGGGGGGGGTAGGGGGCTACCTAGGACCTAAAACTAACTGCCCTGACAGTTATTACAGTCACACTGACACTAAATGCAGTGATCAGTAAATAAATGATCACTGCAATTAGTGACACTGTGACTGGGGGGGGAGGGGTGATCTGGGGGGTGATCTGGGGGTGACAGGGGGGTGGATTGTGTGCCTATGTGTACTGGTGTCAGTGTACTGTTTGTGCACTAACCTTTACATCTTCTCTGCTCGGCGTTCCGGTCACATAGACCGGCGCACCGAGCGTGACATCACTTCCGCCTTCCTGTCTATACAATAGACAGGAAGGGGAAGCTTTTCATTCGCCAGGAGCGATCGCGAGGGGGTGGCCAGAAACCACTGGCCGTCCCCTCGTCCCGGATCGCTCCTGAAGCGATGCCGACCGTCCCCGCCGGCGGAGGGGGGTCCGATCGGACCCCCCAACCGCCTGAAGAATGGCACGTACAGGTACGTGGTTCTGCCTGTACGTGCCATTCTGCCGACGTATATCTACATGGGGCGGTCGGCAAGTGGTTAATGAGTAATATCATAACAGCTCAACACAAAATACAGAATCTTGATACAAAATGCAAAATTTCCAAACAGAGACACAGATGGCATAAAAACCTGACAGTGGTTCACTATTCTGGCCAAATCTAAAAAAAAAGTTTGGCTTTAGGTATAGTTTAAAGTGAAGTAAACTGCAATCAACATTTATTTTTTTCCCCCTCATTTTGACTATTGTGTACAATCAGCTTTATCTGTTGAAAATTAACTGCAAGATTGCCTTGACTTTTAAAGTCACTCTCTGAGTTTCTCATTAGCCTTATTATCATATTTGAATCATAAATATGCAAATGACGAGTTTCACACGGGAGATTTAATTCTGCGCTCTTATTTCTGATTAGTTGGAAATACACTTTGGCTCTGTCAGATAATTGGTAACACTGCATACCAATAAGGCATTTTCCTACGCTTCATGAGAAGAGGCTGAAATTAAAGTAGGCAGGGCTGGTACATTTTTGACAGTTTTGTAACATAAACTTGTTAAAGCTTTAACTCAACCATTAATACAGCTTATGCATTATTAATAAAATGTGTATGTCAGACATTGTAAAAGGAGGAGAGTACTTAGATCAGAGACTTGGACATAATTGATATGGGAGGTAGATCCCTCACCTTTTCCACTTAAAATATGACCATCTACCCAACAAACCCAATATTTTGTATGCATTTTTTTTAACATCACAGCTAATCCACATTAAAACCATAAACTTGTAATTATCATATTTACAGATGTAAATTGCCTGGTAAGCAAGTGAATACATTACATCGTAGACAAATAATTGCTTTTACTGCTGCGACTGAATGACCACTAACATGGATTAAAAAAATGACTATCACACATTATAGTTTTTTATTACCGCCCTGCCGGTTCCATGGCAAAAAATGGGAGATTAGTTGTTGAGAGGCAGAAATATAATCACAAATTAAATCACATGCTGCATTTCATATGCATTGCTTTACCATGCCATCCGGTAATAGCACACATAATTTACCGGTTCTCGGGACCGTCAATATTTTAAATGTCATAAATGCCCAGGATTCCTTTTTTCCAGCTTTCCGGCAATTTGCATTTTCATTTATGTATAGAGCTTGAACATTATGTCAGTAAAGCTAATAGCTTTGTTGTCCATTGACTTTGTTGTTGAAGACAGGTAACAATATAAAATATGCCACCTCTGGCACAAACACAATATCACATTTTATTGATTTGCAATAAACAGCAGATGTACCGAGTAATGCAAAATCAGCCATGTATATTTAATTAAAAAGTGCTTTAGATAGTATTACTGAATTTATGAGAATGATATAGCATACATTATTTAGTTGTTTCTGCAAGCTCGATTATATTTTTTTATGATGCATTTATGAAATACACGCCAGTATATTTTAGCTTCTCCACTTTTCACTAAACATCACATATATTATACAGAATTTACCAATTGTATTTATTTATAGGTAAGCCTTTTTTACATATACTGTATAAGTCCTGAACCATACCAGGCCATATGCCTTAAACATGCTTTGGGGCAGGGGGGCTCTTCCCTCCCCAAAAGAACTTTGTCCCCATGTTGATGGGAACAAGGGCCTCATCCTCAAAACCCTGGCTAGTGGGCTTATCGGGATCTGGAAGGGGGTCCCCAGATCCCAGCCCCCCATGTGAGTGAGTAGGGGGACATAGCACCCCTACTCATTCACCCAAAAAAAATGTGTAGTGTAGAAAAATACAGTTTTTGACAAGTCCTTTATTTTAAAAAAGTCCCCTGGTGTAGATCCATTGTCAATCACGACACCTGCCGCCATCATTGACCCAAAAAAAGAAAAAAAAAGGTCTGCTGGTGCCTAAGGCTCCCGCTGTCTGGCAGCTCCATCGTCTGACAGTTCTTAAATAACTAAACTAAAACTAAATAAATTGTGACATCATCAACCCAGCATGCCCCTCATCAGTTGTTAAGGACGCGGCTTCCGCCCACTCCTTAATAACCATGATGTTTACTGGTTGTTAAGAAGCGGGTAGCCGCCTGCCCACTCCTTAACAACCTGTGCACATTCCAAAAATACTGCATGCCTAGACCACTACTTGATTCCTGCATGCATTAAATTATTTATTTTCTTCTGTGAATGGATTTTAACACTTGTTCATGTGGTATTTACAGAGCTTTTCCAGCGTTTTTCAGTAAATGCTGCACAAACGGTCTAGTGAAGTGACAGTTTCAGGATTGCATAAGATATTTAGGAAAAATGTGTCCTGACACCTAAATATCTCACGCCCCAGGGCGACCTCAGCTTGTGATGACACGCACGTCTAGAGGAGTGGCGTGCTGACGTCATCATGTTGTGATCCCGAGAGAACGGTTGTTCGCTAGCCGGCTGGCTTTTTAACCTCCCTGGCGGTATGATTCTGGCTGGAATTTTGTGCTGAAAGATTATTTTGCATGGAAATTTGGCGTTTTTATATTGTAGGCATGCAATTCTTATGAATAACTCACTTAAATCTGTCCGAACCAGAGTCTAGTAGACATCCCGGGTATGATAAAGTTTGAAACACAAAATCATAAATTATAATAAAATAAAAATATATATAAAAATGATTCAATAATGTAATCAAATAAAAAACACAGAAATTTGCTCAGTTGCAGAATAGTCGCTGTCATTAAATTTATTGTTTGATGATAAATTGTGATTCTAATTTTTTATCGGTGTTTTCTAGCTGGTCTAAAACCACTTTTGACATAAAGGGACACTTTTTGGTTGCTATGGACAATCTCCAGTTTCCAGGCAGAAAAAAAAACTTTTTATTATATAAAATGACATGCAGGGCACTGGGCAGACCACTAGGGACAAAGGGGATGTGTATTTTTTGTATACAGTACTGTAATCTGTAAGATTACAGTACTGTATGTGTACTGTGTTTTTACACTTTTTTGAATTTGGCGCCGATCTCCGCTCCCGTGCGTCGGAACGTCGCAGGGAACGGAGACCGGCACTGTGTGAATCGAGCGAGCGGACGGCTCGCTCACACAGCGGGGAGACATCGCAGGATCCAGGGGAAAAGGTAAGTAACTTCCCCCCTGTATCCTGAACGCAAGCCCGAGTCTGGCTCGGGGTTACCGCTCCCAGCAGAAAAAACGGAACCCGAGCCAGACTCGGGAATACCGCCTAGGAGGTTAACTTTTGGTGCTCCAAATTTTGCTTCTTGTGTAAGTGCAACCTTAAATTTTTACTAACCCTGTGTGATACAATTTACACTATGGTGAGCTTTTTCCTTTTTGGGTAAATTGCCTGATCCATGACCACGATCACTGGATAATTGAGTCTTCCTGGTTGATTGGCGGGAGTTCTGCCCAAAAATATGCAAAGCATCTACTTGTGAGCTGCTATCTCATCACTTCTTGGATAAAGCCCCTGGCTGGGTTGATAGCCGCAAGCTAATGATAGCTTGCCTTCCGGTAAGCATGCACTTTATCTGGTGGAGGTTCACGAGTCTGGAGAGCTGTTTCAAGATTTTTTAAATAAGTTATGCACATTTACTTGTGGTTTATGGACTTATTTACACAATTATATATTAATTTATTGTTATCTTTTCAAATTATATATATCTGTCATGCCTTCGTTAATAAGGCTTGAAATCCTCTTATTGACTTTTTGGTTTAATTAGATTAATCTATGCTGCCATCTAGTGGCAATTTTGTATAACTGCAATATATATATTTTAATGTAGTAATTTAGAAAAGCTGGTTAGATTTGGTGCATGCAAGCCTCCGTACTTGCTTTCCCATCAGGCCTTGCGGCAGCTTCTTCAGCCATTTCCTTTTTCCCTTTCACCCTGGAAGGAAGCAAACACACCTGCTGCTAAGTTCTACGTTACCCATCCGGATCCATCTTCGGTATGTTTACTATTTGTGTCTTCAGCTAGATAGATAGATAGGGAGGCACTAATTGTATGATGTTTTATTAATTGCATTTGTTTGTATCTGTTACAGTTTTACTCTATCTTGTATCAATAAAAGTTCAAAAGGATTCTGCGCCTACTGGAATGCATTGGTATGAGAGGAGTTATCAGTGTGCCCAAATACACCTCAGTCACGTGTAGTTAGAGGAACTAGCTGCAGAGAAGGAGTCAGCGGCTGCTGCAGCCGAGGCAGACATCTTAGAAGAACTTGCAAAGCCCGCCAGTGAGCGGCTCAGCAACTTAAAAAAAACAATCCATTCCTGACGACAGAACTGAGCGTACCTCAGAATATGTGCGGCGACACACCGAACCAGACAACTGCCCGCTTACAGCGCCGGGAGCAAGCAAGAAACTAAACAAGAGCAAGCAAGAAACTAAACCCGCACTCAGTCCGTTTTCAGCACATTCTGCATCCATGCTATCAAAACACTATGTCACTCACAGTTGACCAAATTGAAAATGAAGAACGACGGGTTAAAAGACAAAGCGACAGTATCTATGATAACCGCAACTACCCACCAAGTTCCTGGCACAACAGAGCGCCCCCTGGTTACTCACACAACAATCAAGGTATGTCAGATCTCTTCAAGTTCTTAGCATGACGTGAACTGTTAGCAAAGGGACTTGCAAAGTCCTTCAGAAATGCAACTAGAGATCTTGATTTCAAGGCAAGTGAAGAAGCCGATCTCTTAGTCAATTGGCTGGGGAATTAGTCATCAGAGCATGCAAGGAGAATCAGAGACATTAACATTAATTACCTAACCAAAGGGCTGAGCATGATATGGGAGAGGATTGATGAATGTTACGGTTCCCCAGAAGTTATAGAAAACTCTCTTTTTAAAAGAATAGAGGACTTTCCCAAGATTCCTAACAAAGGCTACCAGAAGCTGAGAGAACTGAGTTACCTAGTGACAGAACCCAAAATAGCCAAAGCAGAAGGAGACTTGCCAGGCCTTGCCTTTCTGGACACAGCTCGTGGTGTCAACTATATAGTGCAAAAGCTACCTTACAGCCTTCAGGAAACCTGGGTTACACGGGGCTCCAACTACAAGCAAAGGCACAAAGTCCCCTTTCCACCATTCTCTTATTTTGTGGACTTTATTTGCCATCAAGCAAAGGCTAAAAATGATCCTAGTTTTGACATCTCATCATCTGACTCTGCTTTCCCTAGGTCAAGTAAGTCTGCTCTAACCCGCAACTTCAAAGATGCACCTGTTGCAGTACGCAAAACAAGTGTATCTCCAGCTCAGAATCCAAGCAGAGAGTGTCCTCTTCACAAGAAGCCTCATTCGTTGTTAAAGTGCAGAGATTTCAAAGAAAAGACTCTCCAAGATCGCAGAACCTTCCTAAAAAAAAAAACTGAATTTGTTACAGGTGCTGTGCATCAATTTCTCACCTTGGGAAAGACTGTAAGGTGAGCATCAACTGCTCTGAGTGCAACAGCACAGAGCACAACACAGCTCTACACCCAGGGCCAGCGCCATGGACTCTTACCCCCTCACCCCAGGTGGAAGGGCACGGCGGGGAGCAACAAGACACAGTACCTCCTGTAGTTACACCCCAGTGCACCCAAGTCTGTGGAGAAGGTCTGTCTAACAAATCCTGCTCTAAGATGTGTCTTGCTACAGTTTACCCCATGGGTCGCAGAGAAAAAGCAGTGAAGCTATATGTGAGCCTGGACAATCAAAGCAACAGATCACTCGCCAGCTCAGCCTTCGACACATTCAAAATCAAGGAAGCCAGCTCTTCATACTTACTCAAGACTTGTACAGGGGTAAGTGAAGAAACTGGGAGAAGTATGTGTATGTGTACTGTGTTTTTACACTTTTTTGAATTTGGCGCCGATCTCCGCTCCCGTGCGTCGGAACGTCGCAGGGAACGGAGACCGGCACTGTGTGAATCGAGCGAGCGGACGGCTCGCTCACACAGCGGGGAGACATCGCAGGATCCAGGGGAAAAGGTAAGTAACTTCCCCCCTGTATCCTGAACGCAAGCCCGAGTCTGGCTCGGGGTTACCGCTCCCAGCAGAAAAAACGGAACCCGAGCCAGACTCGGGAATACCGCCTAGGAGGTTAACTTTTGGTGCTCCAAATTTTGCTTCTTGTGTAAGTGCAACCTTAAATTTTTACTAACCCTGTGTGATACAATTTACACTATGGTGAGCTTTTTCCTTTTTGGGTAAATTGCCTGATCCATGACCACGATCACTGGATAATTGAGTCTTCCTGGTTGATTGGCGGGAGTTCTGCCCAAAAATATGCAAAGCATCTACTTGTGAGCTGCTATCTCATCACTTCTTGGATAAAGCCCCTGGCTGGGTTGATAGCCGCAAGCTAATGATAGCTTGCCTTCCGGTAAGCATGCACTTTATCTGGTGGAGGTTCACGAGTCTGGAGAGCTGTTTCAAGATTTTTTAAATAAGTTATGCACATTTACTTGTGGTTTATGGACTTATTTACACAATTATATATTAATTTATTGTTATCTTTTCAAATTATATATATCTGTCATGCCTTCGTTAATAAGGCTTGAAATCCTCTTATTGACTTTTTGGTTTAATTAGATTAATCTATGCTGCCATCTAGTGGCAATTTTGTATAACTGCAATATATATATTTTAATGTAGTAATTTAGAAAAGCTGGTTAGATTTGGTGCATGCAAGCCTCCGTACTTGCTTTCCCATCAGGCCTTGCGGCAGCTTCTTCAGCCATTTCCTTTTTCCCTTTCACCCTGGAAGGAAGCAAACACACCTGCTGCTAAGTTCTACGTTACCCATCCGGATCCATCTTCGGTATGTTTACTATTTGTGTCTTCAGCTAGATAGATAGATAGGGAGGCACTAATTGTATGATGTTTTATTAATTGCATTTGTTTGTATCTGTTACAGTTTTACTCTATCTTGTATCAATAAAAGTTCAAAAGGATTCTGCGCCTACTGGAATGCATTGGTATGAGAGGAGTTATCAGTGTGCCCAAATACACCTCAGTCACGTGTAGTTAGAGGAACTAGCTGCAGAGAAGGAGTCAGCGGCTGCTGCAGCCGAGGCAGACATCTTAGAAGAACTTGCAAAGCCCGCCAGTGAGCGGCTCAGCAACTTAAAAAAAACAATCCATTCCTGACGACAGAACTGAGCGTACCTCAGAATATGTGCGGCGACACACCGAACCAGACAACTGCCCGCTTACAGCGCCGGGAGCAAGCAAGAAACTAAACAAGAGCAAGCAAGAAACTAAACCCGCACTCAGTCCGTTTTCAGCACATTCTGCATCCATGCTATCAAAACACTATGTCACTCACAGTTGACCAAATTGAAAATGAAGAACGACGGGTTAAAAGACAAAGCGACAGTATCTATGATAACCGCAACTACCCACCAAGTTCCTGGCACAACAGAGCGCCCCCTGGTTACTCACACAACAATCAAGGTATGTCAGATCTCTTCAAGTTCTTAGCATGACGTGAACTGTTAGCAAAGGGACTTGCAAAGTCCTTCAGAAATGCAACTAGAGATCTTGATTTCAAGGCAAGTGAAGAAGCCGATCTCTTAGTCAATTGGCTGGGGAATTAGTCATCAGAGCATGCAAGGAGAATCAGAGACATTAACATTAATTACCCAACCAAAGGGCTGAGCATGATATGGGAGAGGATTGATGAATGTTACGGTTCCCCAGAAGTTATAGAAAACTCTCTTTTTAAAAGAATAGAGGACTTTCCCAAGATTCCTAACAAAGGCTACCAGAAGCTGAGAGAACTGAGTTACCTAGTGACAGAACCCAAAATAGCCAAAGCAGAAGGAGACTTGCCAGGCCTTGCCTTTCTGGACACAGCTCGTGGTGTCAACTATATAGTGCAAAAGCTACCTTACAGCCTTCAGGAAACCTGGGTTACACGGGGCTCCAACTACAAGCAAAGGCACAAAGTCCCCTTTCCACCATTCTCTTATTTTGTGGACTTTATTTGCCATCAAGCAAAGGCTAAAAATGATCCTAGTTTTGACATCTCATCATCTGACTCTGCTTTCCCTAGGTCAAGTAAGTCTGCTCTAACCCGCAACTTCAAAGATGCACCTGTTGCAGTACGCAAAACAAGTGTATCTCCAGCTCAGAATCCAAGCAGAGAGTGTCCTCTTCACAAGAAGCCTCATTCGTTGTTAAAGTGCAGAGATTTCAAAGAAAAGACTCTCCAAGATCGCAGAACCTTCCTAAAAAAAAAAACTGAATTTGTTACAGGTGCTGTGCATCAATTTCTCACCTTGGGAAAGACTGTAAGGTGAGCATCAACTGCTCTGAGTGCAACAGCACAGAGCACAACACAGCTCTACACCCAGGGCCAGCGCCATGGACTCTTACCCCCTCACCCCAGGTGGAAGGGCACGGCGGGGAGCAACACGACACAGTACCTCCTGTAGTTACACCCCAGTGCACCCAAGTCTGTGGAGAAGGTCTGTCTAACAAATCCTGCTCTAAGATGTGTCTTGCTACAGTTTACCCCATGGGTCGCAGAGAAAAAGCAGTGAAGCTATATGTGAGCCTGGACAATCAAAGCAACAGATCACTCGCCAGCTCAGCCTTCGACACATTCAAAATCAAGGAAGCCAGCTCTTCATACTTACTCAAGACTTGTACAGGGGTAAGTGAAGAAACTGGGAGAAGAGCCATTGGTTACCAAATTGAATCCTTTGATGGTCAGACAACCCTGCCTCTGCCAACTCTAACGAGTGCAATCAGTTCCCAACAGACAGAGAGGAGATCCCTACGCCAGAGGTGGCACTTCATCACGGACGTCTGAAGGGCATAGCACATCTCATCCCTGAACTGGATCCCCAGGCTGAGATAGGGCTTCTCCTTTAGAGGGACATCATCAGAGTCCACAAGGTGATAAAACAAATCAATGGTCCCCACAAATCCCCCTATGCCCAGAAGCTAGATCTAGGATGGGTCATCATAGGCAACGTATGCCTAGGGA
Source organism: Lithobates sylvaticus (assembly GCA_028564925.1). NCBI lineage: Eukaryota > Metazoa > Chordata > Amphibia > Anura > Ranidae > Lithobates > Lithobates sylvaticus. The sequence continues at coordinate 339,580,734 of CM053026.1, read as the reverse complement.
GTGTTCACAATTCAACCAGCGTGAACTCTCTCTTTACAAAGACACTAGAAGGTGGGCGTCCATCCCTATTTCAGCCTTGCACCAACAGATTCCTTGTAAGAGAGAAGCCTGCCAGTGTAATTGATTCCAACCCTCACACCGCCAATCTTCTTTGTGATGAAGACAGAGATCATTTAGGGTGCTCAGTTTTCCAAAGGACTAAAGAAGATCACAAAATTGGCCCATCTATTGAAGATCATATCTTCTTGGAGATAATGAGACAGGGATTCTACAAAACCAATGAAAACAGCTGGGTGGCACCCCTGCCTTTCAAAGCGCAGAGACCCCGTCTTGCTAACAACAGAGAACAAGGATTGCTAGATGTCACAAAAGAAACATGTGATGGAGAGACCACACCCTATAGAAGTGTCACCAAGCATATTTTTCTGATGCAGGATAGAATAGCGGCTTTCATGCCACTTGTACATATGGAGAAAGCCAAGAGGGGTTTATAATAGGGGTGTCCGTACCTTCAACCCTGGGAATAGAGTGCTGGTACTAGTCCTCACAAGTGAGGGTGTCCGTACCTTCAACCCTGGGAATAGAGTGCTGGTACTAGTCCTCACAAGTGAGAGTAAATTCCTAGCAAAGTGGCAAGGTCCCTTTGAAATTATGGAATCAGCCAGGGAGAAGGAAACCAGGGCAAACATATCACATTAACCGGTTCCCGACCAGGGCGCGACGATGTACGTCGGCAGAATGGCACGAACAGGCATAAGGGCGTACAGGTACGTCCCTTTAAGAATGCGGGACCCCACTGAGTTCGGTCGCGGGTCCCGCGGACTCGATCGCCACGGGCATACCCGCGATCGTCTCATGGGAAGGCTGAACGGGGAGATGCGAAAGTAAACAGCATCTTCCCGTTCAGCCTAGCAACAAGTGACACTGATCTCTGCTCCCTGTGATTGGAGCAGAGATCAGTGTTCACTAACACACAGCCACGCCCCCCACAGTTAGTAACACGCCCCTAGGAACACTTAACCCCTACACTGCCACCCCCATGTTAACCCCTTCACTGCCAGTGTCATTTACACAGGAATCAGTGCATTTAAATAGCACTGATTGCTGTATAAATGACAATGGTCCCAAAAATGTGTCAAAAATGTCCGATGTGTCCGCCATAATGTTGCAGTCACAATAAAAATCGTTGATCGCCGCCATTACTAGTAAATAAAAAAATTATTAATAAAAATGCTATAAAACTGTCCCCTATATTGTAAACGCTATAACTTTTGCGAAAATAGATCAATAATCGCTTATTGCGATTTTGTTTTACCAAGAATATGTAGAAGAATACGTATCGGCCTAAACTGAGGAAAAAATAATTTTTTGTACATATTTTTGGGGGATATTTATTATAGCAAAAAGTAAAAAATAATGCTTTTTTTTTTCAAAATTGTCGCTCTTTTTTTGTTTATAGCACAAAAAATAAAAACCGCAGGGGCGATCAAATACCACCAAAAGAAAGCTCTATTTGTGGGGAAAAAAAGGACGTCAATTTTGTTTGGGAGCCACGTCTCACGACCGTGCAATTGTCAGTTAAAGCGACACAGTGCCGAATCGCAAAAAGTGGTCTGGTCTTAAGCCAGCAAAATGGTCCGGTCTGAAAGTGGTAAACCTTGAAAAGACTTTGCTGGCAGTACCAACCCCCCAAAAGGACATGGCTCCATGACACCTGAGTAGCCCATAGCTGAAGCTGAAATAGAATGGTGTTACAGGGTTTGTGAGATAGAATACTGACTTTTTCTCTCACCTAGTATGGGATGCTACTAGATTAAGAGAATAGTAAGGTACCTTTGTCCTACAATTGAATAGAAAGATTGGCGATTTGAGAGGCAATTTTTAATGATGATTTGTTTTTCTATAATACATTTATATTTTTGTATGCAAATTGTGTAAGTCCATGGGCTAGCACAAAGGTACTCCGTAATAACAACAAAACACACCATATATCATTCAAAATATTTATTTATTGGAAATAATTGGCCACGGTGTTATCCAAAAAGGGGGGGTTAATATTTTGAGATTATAAATTTAATAAATATTAATATAAAACTGGCCATCTTGACTAAAATATATTTAAAACAAAATGAAGTGGTGTCCATCCAGCCAATGCTGGACGACTATTCCCCAACGGCCGAGGACAGCCGCGAAGCTAATGGCTGAGGCCCCCCCCCCCCCCCCACCATGGCTGTTTCAATTATGGACTGCAAATCCATATTGAAAATGTCTAAGCCTATTGGTGATAAATGTACCATATCATTTCTGAATAAACCTGGCACGAAACCTTCCAATTCGCAGTGGCGAAAAGATAAATCGCCAGATAGATTAAGAAAACTGTGGATCGTCCTGTTGAGACGCCTCCTTATCCTATCTAAATAAAACAAATTACCATAAGGAGACCACAACAAACATGGTATCATTTCAGAAAAGGCCAAAACTACCTCTGGAAACATGAGTTTAATGGAAAAAAGGGTTCTTTTCATTTCGCACATTAACTCCCAAGTACCTGTTTTTCCTAAATCATTTGCTCCAGCATGCACAATTAAAATATGCGGAGAAGGCCATATGGTGGCTAAATAATCTACCTGCTCCTTAAGATCCCGCCACAGCAATCCCCTAACACCTGACCAAAAAATCATAAAAGAGTCATTGTCCAGACCTAAATTGGTGGAGTAGGTCCTAGTTCCGGCATGTTTGGCAGCCCAGAAAACGTAGGAGTGTCCTACTATCCACACCACTGTTTTGCTGAAATCTGAAAAAGAGAATTCATAACATTAGTAAATCAGGGCGGATACATAACTTGTACCTACTACTATCCCACCGACCAATCTTCATCAATTTATCTTCCGGGAAACCCAAAACCTCAGCTGTAGTGGCCGCCCTTTTCTAAAAGAATGGGATGAAAATGAAAAACCCGAGAGATTCAGGCATTTCAAGCATGCGGCCAAGACAGCAGAGAATTGGTACCTGGATAGAGAGGATTTATCCTGATGAATAAAAAATGAGCCTTCTGAACAAGGCCTGACTGGTATGTAGTTACGGTAGATATGTGCAGAACTGGACAAATCGCTGGGTTATCAGAACTAGACAATGAAAACCATTGGCCATTACCTACCGGATGAGACTTAGACCTACAAAGAAAAAGGTTAACAGATTTCTTGTTTAAAAACACATGGTAACTACGGAGGTAAGATAACGATTTCCGATTCATAGCTGTGAATTCCCCAATTCTAAGGGCCCCAAAGAAGGCTACCGAAAAAGCAGCTCTGCATAACAAAAGCTCAAAATTGGAAGAACATACAGATCGTAAGATCCCCAGAAGGTCTACAAGTAGTTTGACAGAGATGGGGCGCCTACGGTCCCTGGACAGCTTAGACCTCCTAAAACCTTTCAAAATTTGACTAACCTGAAAGAAAGAAGTAAGGGGTGGAGCACCTGAAAATTTCAGGAAAAAAGATACTCCCGCTAGGATCTTACCCACTGATGCCGGACTAAGTTTTGCCTGGATTAAGGAAGACGTAAATGCTAATGCAACGTAAGAAGATACATTCAACTCATCTATATCTAAATTTTTGCAGAAGGCACACCATCTCAACCATGACAGCTTATAGTCCGACCATGTCTTTGCGGACAAAGAATTTCTGAGGTTGGAAAGAATAAGCTCCAAATTAAGCCCCAGAGGGAATCTGGGCAAGGGGTTCCATCCTGGTCTGCCGTCGGTGCCAACTTCCAGAACTTCTTGAACTGCAAACGAGATAAAGCATCGGCAATGTTGTTATTTATACCAGCTATATGCTCGGCTTTTAGCCAGATGTTAAATCTCATACAGTGCAATACCAGAAAACGTAATAACTTAATGACCGGGTCAGATTTGGAGGATAATGTGTTAATGGCAAAGAAAACACCCCTGTTATCAGTGTAGACTTTGATCCTACTATTCTTGAAAGCATCTTTCCAAATTACTAATGAGACTATAACCGGGAAAAGCTCCAGAAGGACCAGATTTTGAATAATATCCCTCTGCAGCCAATCCCGGTGCCATTCGGCAGCGCACCACTGACCTTTCATAAATGCACCAAAACCCAAAGATCCGTCAGCGTCCGTAAAGAATTCTAGTTGGTTGCTGTCAACAAATTTCGTGCTGCCATACTGTGGAACCATTAAAGTCAGACAGAAAGGCATCCCAAATTCTTAGGTCTTCCTTAATACCTTTGGAAATACGAACATGGGCATAAGGGTTTCTCAAAGCACTAATAGAAAGGGAAAACCTGTGCGAAAATATTCTAGCCATGGGAATGATTCTAGCTGAAAATGCAAAAAGACCTAATAGCGAGCCTCTATTGAGCAGGACCTTTTTACGCAGCAAAAAGGATCTGATCAAAGCTCTCATTTTTTGAATCTTAGATACTGGCAATCTGAATTCCATCGTGGCGGAATCAATTGTGATTCCCAGAAATTCAATACTATTAGAAGGAAAAACAGTTTTCTCATGCGCAAGTGGCACACCAAAGTGTTTGCAAACAGTGAAAAACATCTGTAAGGATTCTAAGCACGCTATGGAATCACTTGGACCCACAAATAAAAAATCGTCCAGGTAATGGAGAGAACCCCCATGTGGGTAGTTAGCTGATAAAACCCAGTTCAAAAAGGTAGAAAATGCTTCAAAATAAAAACAAGACAGTGAAAACCCCATTGGGAGGCATTTATCAAAAAAGAATTGACCTTTAAACTGAAAACCTAAAGAGTTAAAACCCTGGGGGTGAACCGGAAGGAGGCGGAAGGTCGACTTAATGTCAGCTTTAGCCAACAAGGAACCTTGCCCAAATTTCCTTAACAGGAGTAAAGCTTCATCGAAGGAAGCATAGACCACCGGAGCATCCACATCTGAGACCTCATCGTTTAATGATGAATCCAATGGGTAAGAAAGGTGGTGGATCATCCGGAAGCAAACACTTTCCTTCTTAGGGACTATTCCGAGCGGGGATAAACGAAAAATTTTAAATGGAGGAGATGAAAAGGGGCTGGCAATTTTGCCCTCCGTTAGCTCCTTAGATTTTTTCTCTTGCACCACCTCAGAATAAATGACCGCTGGCTGCAGATTCTGTACCATAGTGCAACCTGTTCCCCTAAAGGACGGAACCAGAAAACCATCTTTGAAGCCGTTAATTAGCAGGGACGCCATCCTGCGGTCTGGGTAATGCTCTAACCAGGGTAGCACTTCTTCCAGCTTCACTGGAGTCATTGCCTTTGCCGTGAGCTTCCCTGAGAAATGGCTGCAAAGAGGTTGAAGAGGATTTGCGAAAACATCTACTGGCTGCATGATTTCCGCCACAATTTGAGCATTCATGCTTATATTTGCATTTTGATAGGAATTTGCATTGCCCTTCATTAAAGGCAAAGCAAAAACCTTTGCGAAATGCATTCTGGGGATTGGCTGCTGGCCTATTAGGGGTGAAATGAGGCCTAGGTGGAAGCATAAGGTTCAGCCATAATCCCACATCCTTAGAACCCCAGTGCAGTGAGGGGTGTACTGCTAGTTTCTGTTGGAAGTTTTCATCATAGGTAAACCAGGCCGAACTGCCAAAATGGAGAAAGGCTTCGGAAATTATATCTAGATGCTGAAAGAAACCCGAACATTTGTCAGGGAAGCGTTCTCCCATAACAGCCGCATAAATACAAAACGCTTGTAACCAGTTCTGGAAGGTTTTGGGGGTGGCCCTCCTCCTATCCTCCTCAGACCTATCCCCTGTTTTGTCATTTTTGTATAAAAATTATTTTGACGCAGGTAACAATGATAATATATCTAGAAATTCCCCCCTCCAAATCTTATCTTTCACTGCCTTAGGTAAATGAAAGCCCAACGGTGACAGTGTACATGGAAGGGGTTCTTTAAAAGAAGATTCCCCGGCTAATAGGGCCGTGGGTCTGAGGGGCAATGCAGGGTTAATAATTTTTGAGCGAGAAAATGTATCTTTAGACTGAGTGGCTTCACTAGTATCCTGCCATATGGAGCCAACATCATCCAAATAATGAGAAAAATGCAAAGTATCTGTATTATTTTTATGTGCCCCTGAAGGAGTAACCTACATGGCATTATAAACTGTATTAATATCATTAATGTCAGCACCAGTGACCTGTGCCCTCTGACATAAATTAGCAGCAACATAAGCCTGCTGCATTTGTTCTGCACCAATACCATGTGCTTTAACCTTTGCTTTAAAATGCATATTTTGCAAACCAATCTCTGCACCAGATACCTGTGCCCCACTTGTTTTAACAACCAAATCATTATCATCACTCCATAAACCGTTTCCTGCACCAGATAACTGTGTCCTCTGTGTTTCCATAATAACATCATTAACATCAATAATGTGCCCTTTGTTTATTAACCATATTTTTATTAGCACCATTATCATGTGCACCTTTAAACTTTTGTAACACAATAGTTAAAGAATCAACCTAACACATAAAGTCAGAAGCATGAGACACCACACACTGCTTACCTTCATTAACATCATGAAGCTGCTCACTCACTGCCTCAGCTGCAGCCTGAGTAGCGCTGCTCTGCCTCAGAAGAGGAGCATACTGCACTGGTATATCAATGGCTCTCTCACCGCTAGTCAGCTGAGGAGAAGCAGTCAGTCTCTGTTTCTTCTTCTTCCTTCCAGGCTGCTGTCTTGTCCCGCCCCCGACTGGGGCTGACATTTTCTGTGACACAGGGGGAGTTACAGGAGGTGGAGCTGAGCTGCCCTCTTCCCCAAGGCACCGCAATAGCCCCTCCTCACCGCCTCTGCTCTCAGCCCTTTCTAGCAGGCGGCATAGGAGAGACTCACGGCTGTCTGGGGAATGGCGCTTCATCTCAGGAGCTCACACTGCGGTCCGTTCCAGCGCTGGGGTCCGGTCCAAACGGTCTGAGGAGACACAGCTTCAGGCCCTTTTATAGGCTCTTCAGTTCAGGTTACTGTAAACCGCCAAATTTCACCAATCAGCTGCTCCATTAACCTAGCCAATCTCATGGCTGTTGCTGCCCAGGGAAACTGCAGTGACCAATAGCAACCTGTGAATAGATAAAGCACAGCAGACTGTGGATCCCCCTTTGAGCTATCCCATGTTGGTCCAGCATATTGCTAAGACCTTTCATACTGTACCATGAAAGTCCAAATTGCCTCTCAAATCGCCAATCTTTCTTTTCTCTCACCTAGATGAACTGACTACAGTTATATAGCATGACATAATTACGGAATCGGGTGTCCATGTAAATGTAAAGCCCTATAGAATACCCAAGGCCAGGTGGGAAGCAGTCGCAAATTAAATAAAGAATATAGTATGTTAGAGTTAGGAGTTATAGAGGAGTTGCCCAGTGATTGGTCAAGTCCGATATTGTTGGACTGCAAGTCAGACAGAACCATATGATTTTATAACAATTTCAGAAAATGTAATAGCATGTCCAAATTTGATGCTTACTCGATGGCTCGGGTGGACAAGCTCATTGACAGATTGGGAACTGCCCAGTATATAACTACTTTAGGCCTGACTAATGCCGCATACACACGATCGGACTTCCCAGCAGACTAGGTCCGGTGGACCCGAATCCGTCAGACAATTCGATCGTGTGCGGGCTCCAGCGGACTTTTTTTCCCCAAAAGTCTGAAGGACCTAGAAATAAAACATGTTTCAAATCTTTCCGACGGACTCGAGTCCGGTCGTAAAATCCATTCATCTGTGTGCTAGTCCGATGGACTAAAACTGACGCTAGGGTAGCTATTGGCTACTGGCTATGAACTTCCTTATTCTAGTCCGGTCGTATGTCATCACGTTCGAATCAGTCGGACTTTGGTATTCTTGTGTGTGGCCAAGTCCGTTCGTTCGGAAAGTCCGTCGGAACTCAGCCAAAAGTCAGTCGGGAAGATCGTCGGACCTAGTCCGTCGAAAAGTCTGATTGTGTGTACGTGGCATAAAAGTTATTGGAAGATACCCCTAATGGAATCTGCTAAAGAAAAGACAGCATTCTCTGCCCACGAGGGGTTGTTCCAGTGCAAATGGATGCTTTTTGGTTTGCATGGTGCTTCTGCCTCATTCCAGATTGAGAGTCTTATTTGCCCTGGGTGCAAGCAGTAGTAGATTCCCTTAGGAAACAGGACTTACTGCCAACCCCAAAAAGTGTGTCATAGGGTTAGAGGAGGCCAAAATTCTTGGCTACAATATTTAGCAAGGGCTGATTAAGATCAATAAGATTGAGGCAATTCAAAAGTGGCCCCAACCTATAAACAAAAAGCAAGTTTGTGCATTTCTTGGTATCACAGGATACTATTGATGTTTTTTTACCCAGTATTGCCACCATTGCAGCCCCACTGACAGATCTAACAAAAGATAGAGTCAGTCCTGATTGAGTGGAATCCTGAGGCAGAGACGACATTTCAAATGTTGAAGCAAGCTCTTTGTGCACAACCAGTGCTTATGACCACAGGTTTCAGAAAGGGAGTTTGCAGTACAGGCTAATGCCTCTGGTGTGGGACTGGGTGCTGTACTGTCCCAGATCAGAGAAGGGGAGGAGCACCTGGTAGTCTAGTAGAAAGCTTAATAGACATGAGAAATACAATGCCATTGTTGAGAAGGAATATTTGCCCATCAAATGGGCTTTGGGGGCCTTGAGGGCCTAAAATATTACCTGTTGGAGAGACAATTCAAACTAGTCACTGATCATGCCCCTCTCAAGTGGATGTGTGATAATAAGGAAAAAAGCAGTCTTGTGACAAGGTGGTTCCTTGCTCTTCAAGAATTAAAATGTACAGTGGAGCATGGAGCTGGGAAACTTCAGAATAATGTAGATGCCCTTTCTAATGTTATTGCCTTGTTGGAACAGTTGCTCAGCTGCAGAGGTTTGAGCAGGGGGAGATATGTGACATTATGAAAGGCGAGGTGATTGAGGGACACTATGTATCACATTGCATGCTTTCATATGTAGGAAACTAAGGTGGAATCTGGTTCAGGTTTTCTGGGTCACCTTGGCAGAGTGGCTTCCGAACTGGATTTTGCATTCCACTTGTGACCAGCAGCAGGTGGTGTAAATAAGGAAGGACTGGAGCAAGAGGTTGCTCTTGCCTGGGACTCGGGAAGCTAATACCTGAGAGAGGTAGATGTGGAGATTGCTCTGTAATAGAAAGGAAAAGTTTTGCAAAATGCAGTTTTTTTGTTGGTGACTGGGAGAAGCCCTTCACCTGTGATGTAGGAACCTGTACTGTTTAGTTAGTGCCTGGATGGCAAGGATTTATTTTCTGTTTTGTTTTGTTTTCAGTGCCACCTTTTAAATAAAACCGAGTACAAGTGAGAATAAAAAAAAAAAAAAAAGACCTGTCGTTGGACTGCCTTTTTCCCAGGGAAGGTGATCTCCACTTGAGCTACTCCCCACAGTAGGTAAATGTATAACTTTTTTGTATTTAAACTGACCATTTTTACAGAGATTTATTTTAAACCAACTAATACATCTTAGTGTATCTTCTTTAGCTCATCCAGTGCAACAGCATATAGGAAGGAACCTCCTTGTACATGAAAATCCAGGGAATTGTTTAGACTTCGGTCCTAGGTGTGTTGGAATGTTTTTCTACAAGCTCCACAAATTTGTGTGATGTGTTTAGGTTAGTAAATAATAATATTAGAATCACTGCTAAAGTCATGTAATCCACTACTTTTCAACTATACAAAACACCAAACAAGACTCCAGAATGCATTAAGTTATAGGGTCAAAAAGTTCACTATGTAGCCATAACCCTTCCCAAACTCTAAGCTTCATTTTTGGCTCAATACATTGATGAGAAGCCTCAATGGCCAATAGAAAATAGAAAGGGGAAGAGTCTGGCTTTCCACCTATCCTTCCAAGAGGTAAGCATATTTCAGTGTACTTAGGTATTACAAATACACAGGATGTTTAGACCAAGGAAGAACCTGATGTGCAGGCATCTGGAAGTGCCTGCTAAGTGCTGGTAATAATGGATTAGGAAAGTGTGAAACTCTTCCAGTTAACTCTAACCCCAAGATCTGCCTAAAGTGGTTCTAAATGTTGTAATTAAAAAAAAAAAACATGTAATGCTTACCTGCTCTGTGCAATTGTTTTGCTCAGAGCAGCCCGATCCTCTTTTTTTTAGGTCCCCCGCTGGCAGTTCTGGCTCCTCCCCCATGCCAAGTTCCCCCAATAGCAAGACATTGCCCATTCACAAACATCATTGGTTCACTGGCTGTGATTGACAGCAGCTGGAGTCAATGACTTTCACTGCTGTATGAGCCCGTAAGGAGAGAGAGACCCGAGTGAGCCGTTGCTCTCATGTACATCGCTGGATCGAGATGGGGTTCAGGTAAGTATTGGGAAGGGAGGGGGGTGGAGGGGAGCTACACCCAAAAGGTTTTTTACCTTAATGCTGAGAATGCTTGAAGGTAAAAAAAAAAAAAACTTCTGCCTTTAGAAGCATTTTTAAATAGTTTTAGTTAATGGTGAAAACAAATTAGACACCGCTAAATGTTAACAGTTTAACAAAGCTAATTCTATACATGTTGCTGCTTTAATTAGATTTATAATTGTGAATTCCACATCCACTAGGAATTGTGTTCTGAAAAATACCTGACTCTAGGACACTTCTGTTGGTAGCATTATTCCCTGACTCACAATGAGCTAGCTTCCACATTCTAGTTTCCAGAGCAGTGACTTTGCTCAATATGAATGTATGAGTAAAATTATCTTCACTAGCTTGGAATTATTGTGCAGCATGTTGGCCAAGCAATAGCAAGCTACACATACAGCTTCAAGGTCAGGTGAATTTCTACATGATGAATTCCTTTCCACACTGCCAAGCATACAGGTTAAATAAAAAAATATACATACAAGTGAAAAGTATGCAAAATATTTGAATTCCTTCGTTGATTACTTTTTTCCAGTAGATGCAACTGTCATAATCATTTTTCTAACAGGTTGTTGTAAGTCTGCATTTGACTGGAATACCCAGATGGCCCATATTGCTCATTTGTTTTTTTTTTTCATTTTTTTTTTAATATACAGTATGACTGAAAAAGACAAAACATTTTACAGAATGGCTTTAATAAACACAAATTATTCACACAATTTACATATAAAGTTCTGAGGCTAGTAGGTTGAAACATTAAAATTTAAAAATGTCAGTAACAGATGATTGAAAAGAAAGACAATTTTAAAAATAGTTAAATCAAACAAGTATATTCAGTATGCTAATGATACTGTATGTACAAATTATTAGTTATTTTTTGATTGACTAAAGTCTACTTTGTTCAGGTGCCTCTCACACATTGTAGTTCTAAAAGTTAAATGTTAAAGCATATAAAAAAAAACATATGAAGTACATCTCTACAATTAATATACATTTCCCCATATGTTATTCATTTATAGACCTTGCAAGTACAGCAAAAATACCCATCTTTCAGAAATGTACTCAGCTCTTAATTTTGTATCGTGGGCTCACAACACACGGCATTTATGTGGATTGAGTGGTGTCAACCCTGCCTAGTTTTAATTTGCTAAACTACCCAAGTCCACCCACTGTCTTTATTTTCATAGCATAGGCTTTTATGGACATGTAATTCTAACATAAGAACTGTAGGGGGTGGGGGTGTGAACATGTAGGCTCTTTGCAATAACATAACATGATGTGTGTAGAGGACACAGGACAGCTCTACTTTTCTAACAAAGATCAGCATTTTTTTTTTTACACATACTGCAGCTGCTGGCTTTTAATAAATGGACACTTACCTGTCCTGCAGTCCCTCGATGTCGGCACCGCAGCTGATGTTTCCATCAGCTGTCGGGTGCTGCCGCTGCCCTTACGGGTAAGGTAATCCGGCATTGTAGCCTTTCGGCTTCACAACGGGAACCCTACTGCGCATGCGCGAGTCCCCTCTCCTCTCTCCTATTAGCCGGCGGCCGGGGGAGGAGGAGGAGGGAGCCCCGCGGTGACATCACGGGCCACATCACGGCCGCGGCCGGACTCCCGAAAGTTGCAAAGGTATCCTGTCCCCCCTCCCCCCCCCCGAAAGGTGCCAATTGTGGCACCAGAGGGGGGGGAGGGATCCGATGAGTCCAACCATGTAATGTGTGCTGGACCAGCAGCCATCATATAAATAATTTGTATAGTATACCTAATGAACTAATTTTAATCACCTTAATACCAGTTACTTTCACTCCTTTCTTGCCCAGGACATTTTTACTTTGCAGTGTTACCACTTTTGAATGACAAATAATCAGCCAGGTAACACTGTACCCAAATAAAAATGTTATTATTTTTTGAGACAGATTAACCACTTGCCTACTGTGCACTTAAACACCCTTCCTGCCCAGACCAATTTTCAGCTTTCAGCGCTCGCGCACTTTCAGTGACAATTGCGCGGTCATGCAATGCTGTAACCAAATTAATTTTTTATCATTTTGTTCGCACAAATAGAGCTTTAGTTTGGTGGTATTTATTCGCGACTCCGTTTTTTATTTTTTGCGATATAAGCGAAAACATAGCGGAAATTTTGAAAAAAAACAATATTTTCTCCTTTCTTTTTTAAAAGAAATCCAATAAAATCAAATTTTGTCATAAATTTAAGCCAAAATGTATTCTGCTACATGTTTTTTGTAAAAAAAAATTCCGTTAAGTGTATAATAATTGGTTCGCGTGATCACGGACATATGTACGCAAATGATCATGTAAAAGGGGTGTGCAGGTGATCACGGACATATGTGTGCAGATAATCATTGGCACATGTGATTTTAGTGGGACATATGTGAGGGACATGTGTTTTTATTATTTAGGGACATGTGTGTTTTGGGGACATGTGTGTTTTGGGGACATGTGTGTTTTACTGTGGGGACATGTGTGTCTTACTGTGGGGACATGTGTGTTTTACTATGGGGACATGTGTGTTTTACTATGGGGGACCCTAGACTGGTGATCAGTGAGTAAAAAAACATCTCATACTCACTGATCACCAGCCGGCTGCAGCGATCCGCTCTCCTCTCCTCACCGACGACTTCCGTGTGAGGAGAGGAGGGCCGATTGCCTAGCAACCGGCTGTTTGTTTACATCACATGACAGCCGTGATTCGTCACGGCCGTCATGTGATCAGGAGGGCCGATCACCGTGCCCTCCTGCCGATTCGAGATGCGCCGTGTCCGGGTGACACGGCCGCATCGGGATCGCGCCGCTGCGCGGGCACGCGCGCGCGCGATCCCTCTACTTCTGAAGGACGTTCCTGAACGTCCTATCAGAAGTAGACGGCTCCCACCCGGCCGTATATCTACATTGGCCGGGTGGGAAGTGGTTAAACTTTATTTTGGTGGTATTAAATCACCAATAATTTTTTTTGCTATATAAACAAAAAAAGACTGAACATTTTGATAAAAACATCATTTTCCATAGTTTGTTATGAAATTTTACAAAATTATTTACATTTCTTTGGTAAAAATAACCCAGACCAGTGTATACTATTTAGTCTGTGTGAAAGATACTATTTAGTCTGTGTGAAAGTTATAGAGTTACTGGTGTGGCAGTGATCAGGGACACTGTGACTGGTGGGGCAATGATCAGGGACACTGTAATTGTTGTGGTGGGGATCAGGGACACTGGGACTGGTGTGGTGGTGATCAAGGACTCTGTAACTGGTGTGGCAGTGATTAGGGACAATATGGCTTGTGTGGGGGTGATCAGGGACACTGTGACTGGTGCGGCGGTGATTAGAGACACTAAGTCAGTGGTGGTGGTTAGGGACACTGACTGGCAATAGTATATAAAAAATAAAAATTATATATATATATATATATATCCCATATTGTAAAAAGTATTGGGACACCTGCCTTTACACGCACATGAACTTTAATGGCATCCCAGTCTTAGTCCGTAGGGTTCAATATTGAGTTGGCCCACCCTTTTCAGCTATAGCAGCTTCAACTCTTCTGGGAAGGCTGTCCACAAGGTTTATGAGTGTGTCTATGGGAATGTTTGACCATTCTTTCAGAAACGCATTTGTGAGGTCAGGCACTGATGTTGGGCGTGAAGGCCTGGCTCGCAGTCTGCGCTCTGATTCATCCCGAAGGGGTTCTATTGGGTTGAGGTCAGGACTCTGTGCAGGCCAGTCTAGTTCCTCCACCCCAAACTCACTCATCCATGTCTTTATGGAGCAGCTGTTATAAACAAAACAATAATATATATAAAAATCCCCCAAGAGCACTCGAGTGAACAGCAGCGCTAATATAAACCATATATAAATATGCAGACACAGGAAAGGTAATAAATGGAAATTCAATGAATAAAATTCCATCAACAGAAAATTATAATAAAATAAATGTCCATAAATGTGTGAGCCATCTTCTAAAGGGTGATAAAGTCTTCAAACCACATCATAGGTGCCACAAGTGCCACTCCCCGTCAGTATTGAACTCACCAAGAGGAGTTGCCTTGTTTGGCAGCAGCGCAGTTACCCATAAAGAGTTAAATGCCCTCAACATGAGGGGTGGGTGCTTTGAGGCAGGGGGGCCTTGCGTGCCCCCACCCCAAAGCACCTTGTCCCCATGTTGATGAGGACATGGGCCTCTTCCCGACAACCCTGGTCGTTGGTTGTCAGGGTCTGCGGGTGGGGGGCTTATTGGAATCTGGTAGCCCCCTTTAACAAGGGGGCCCCAAGATCCTGGCCCCCCATCCTATGTGAATGGGTAGGGGTACATTGTACCCCTACCCATTCACCTAAAAAAAGTGTCAAAATTTAAATGCAGTACACAGGTTTTTAAAGTAATTTATTAAGACAGCTCTGGTGCTTCCGATCCCGTCTCCCCTCTCCAGCTGTTCTCCCTCCTCTGATGATGTCTTCTGCCTCTGCTGGTTCTTCTCCCCTATCTGGGTTTTCTCTGCTGATGTCTTCTAGCCATCTTCGTTTTTTTCTCCCTCTGTTCGCAGTATTCTGCCCCTGCCGGGTCTTGTCTGCTGTCTCCTTGCTCTTTTTCCGGGTCTCCATCGCTGTCTTATCCCTCTGTTCTTCTTCCGATGTTTACTCAACGCTCTCTCCCGCTCTAATGCTGGGTGCGCAATGTGCCACTACTTATATTGGCATGGGGTGGGGTCACCGGGTGACGTCATCTGGAGGCCCCCACACCTTATGATGTCACCGCCCCTGAACCCTCTGCTGACAAGGACTGGGCAACTGCATAAGGCCAAAGTCCTGACAATTGCTCCTTGTCTCCCTGATCATCCCAAGTTTGTTTCTTTGTTTGGAGTGATTTCTCCTTAAATCCCATAGTCAAAACATTAATTTCCTCTCTTTTATTCGCTGACTCCAGCATCCATATAACCCAAGTATTTTTCATATGGCCGTGTTAGCTTTTTGTGGTGAGCACCGTACAGATCTTCTCATACTTTAAGCTTAAATGTACCTTTCTTAGAAAATCTCGTTCCAGTCCAACTTTCCCAATCACAAATATATTTTACCACCCAGGGCCCATATTTATCTATCATCTCTTCCCTTGGGGTCAGTTGGTAGGATTTACTCCACTTAGACCCCCCTCTTTGAAGCGATTCTATTACCCTTCCTTACAAACGTTTGGACCCTGACCTGATTTCCGAACCTTTTATAGGTTGATCCTCCAGAAGTAGCAACCCTCTGGACCGTGATTGGGTTGACAGGTACCGCCTCTGTCACCGTTGCTGCTTTTCACTACTTGTCAGAACAATATTTTCCTTGTTTGTGACGATAGTGCTTCAAGTCAGCCTGGAAATTTTCCCGAACTCTTTAGTTCAATCTCCACATGGACTTTTCTGAAGTATTCTAAAAAATGGCTTAAAGTAAGGCTATTACTTTTGTTATCTCAAGAATGATTAGAGCAAACTTGGATATTCACGAAAATATATGTATACTTGGAGTATAGAAGACAGACAACTGAGGCACATTTATTTGCAATATGATTTGTATCAGTTGCAGTATAGCCAGTGTTTCCAGGTCTAATTACAAAGCTTACAATACCCAGTTAGTAATTGCAAAGAAGAAAGATTCATACCCAAGATCATTCAGTGTGATTTAGTCTCCATTTCCACTAGTGCAATTTGCCATGCGACTTTGGACACAAAGTCGCATTACAAGTCGCAGCTCATTGATTTCAATAGCACCCGTTCCAATCTATGCGACTCAAAGCTGGAGCGACCCTGAAAAGGTATCTGCACCACTCTGATGCAACTCTGGATGCGACTCTGACCCACAGTGTATATTTGGTATAAAGTCGCATTCAAAGCCCCACCACCACTGCACCAAAGTCGCACCTCAGTCACACTCTAAATCATGCGACTTTGGAGTTGCATCAGTGGAAACTTATCTCTATGTCCACAGGTGTGTTGCAATCACAACGATTGGCCTAATCTCATTCAAAGGGTCAACTGAAATTGCTTTTTTCCACTGCCTCCAAGATTCCAAACGGAGCCCTTATCATTTGCACTTTTTCATTTTATATATACACATTATTCAAATTCAGTCGCATTAAAGTATTAGTATAGACAAAAGGTAAAAAGGAAAGTTCTGAGAAGTTTGTTAGTCTGGGTATTCAACGAGAGATAGGTGAACACAAAAGACATAAGAAAAAACGCTTGGCGTTTCTGGAGTTAGGACTGTATAGACCAGCTCTGTCTTCCATACAAGAAATCACAATCACCCAAACGTTAAACTTCCTCACACAAGGAGGCACCATCTGTTATGGTGATTTTTACCTACCTCACTTATACGCGTAATGATACATACCATAATTGATTACAACCTTGTCTATATAAGAACCAATGCGCTTGCAGCTATAACCCATGAAATCAATAAGGAATGATAATGGTGCTAAAATACAAAGATCTACTTTATTTATACAGAAAAGAAACATTAGAATAATCGGATATTACCAGATATAACATAGATGATACAAATGCAGTGTTTCCAGTGGAAAAAGATAATTAATACAAAAAGGATATGTTGTTCCAATGGACATACAAATGCTATCAATGTATTAAGACAAATCATAGAACAGGAAAAGTTACAGAAAAGAGAAATAAAATAATACAGCAATGAAAATAGAATACACAGATATTACGTTCCCATGCTTGCCAGGAGCCACACAGAGCTAAGAGAGAGAGCATCAATGTGACCTTTGATTTTTATGTTCCCTCTCTACCCATCCCCACCAATCACACAAATGGACTGTTTTCATTGGTTCAGAGTTGCATCAAATTCTGATTGGCTGTACCTGAAGCCTAGTTGTCCATCATGCTCCTCACATAAGCATTATGCCCCGTACACACGGTCGGACATTCCGACCACAAAATCTGATGGATTTTTTTCAGACGGATTTTGTCTGAAACTTGTGTTGCATACACACGGTCGGACAAAGTTGTCAGAAAATCTGATCATTCGTAACGTGGTGACGTTTGGTACGTACAACGGGACCACGTAGAGGCTAGTAGCCAATAGCTTTGGTCTTGTAATTTTATCTGAGCATGCGTGCCACTTTGTCCGTCGGAATTCTCTGCAAACGATCGGAAAAAGTCTGATCGGATTTTTTTGTCTGAAAATTTTAGATCCTGCTCTCAAATTTTTTTCCGTCAGAATTCCCGACAGAAAAAGTCAGATAGAGCCCACACACGATTAGATTTTCCGACAATATAATCCGATCGGACTTTTCCCATCGGAATATCCGACCGTGTGTACGGGGCATTAGACTCTCTTCTGTGCCTGTCCACCATGTTTATGGTTGTTAGGTAAGCAACCCTTTGATCCTAGCATAAACAGTTCCGACATTAGCATGTCAAGGACCCCTGAACAGGTGGTGACACAAAGTCTGATATGACAACAAAAGGGTAACTTAGTTATCACCTGCCTATTGATGACATCAAACAGCTTTCAAGAAACAGGAAAACATAAGTCTTGTAAGCTGGTCCCATGTCTCATCATGATATCACAAAATATATTATGTACACAATCCTCCTGTATAAACATGTACATATATATATATATATACATATCATTTTTTTTATATATATATATATATATATACAAACATCTAATGGGGCAAGGTAATTTAATTAGAAAGTCCTCACAATGGTTCCCTTGAAACCAGGCCCGGACTGGGACAAAAAATAGGCCTGGGCATTTTAGACTGAGCAGCAAACTTTTCCAGGGACCGGGGGGGTGGGCGGTTGATATTCGTGGGGGTGGCTGGTGTCGGTCCTCCACACTGTAATGTGCAGGGACACGGTGATATAAAGGGAACTTCACTGTAAAGGGGCACTGCAATGATTACAGTGCCCCTTTACAGTGCATTCCCCTTTATATTACAGTGTCCCAGTCCTATTGTGGCCATACAATGCTAGTACTGTCTGTCTCCTATTGTGCCCACACTGCCCAGTAACACTGACCTGCTCTCTTTTTGGTGGTGCGGTACAGCGTGACTCTCTCTGGTGGTGCGGGAACAGCGTGGCTCTCTCTCTTTGGTGGTGCGGGTACAGTGTGACTCTCTCACTGGTGGTGTGGTACAGCCTGGCTCTCTCTGGTGGTGCGGTACAGCGTGGCTCTTTCTCTGGTGGTGCATGTACAGCGTGACTCTCTCGCTGGTGGTGTGGTACAGCGTGGCTCTCTCTCTGGTGGTGTGGTACAGCGTGGCTCTCGCTGGTGGTGCGGTGCAGCGTGGCTCTCTCTCTGGTGGTGCGGTGCAGCGTGACTCTCTCTCTGGTGGTGCGGTACAATGTGGCTCTCTCTCTGGTGGTGCGGTGCAGCGTGGCTCTCTCGCTGGTGGTACAGTGCAGCGTGGCTCTCTCTCTGGTGGTGCGGTGCAGCGTGGCTCTCTCTCTGGTGGTGCGGTACAATGTGGCTCTCTCTCTGGTGGTGCGGTGCAGCGTGGCTCTCTCGCTGGTGGTACAGTGCAGCGTGGCTCTCTCTCTGGTGGTGCGGTACAGCGTGGCTCTCTCTCTGGTGGTGCGGTACAGCGTGGCTCTCTCTCTGGTGGTTCGGTGCAGAGTGGCTCTCTCTCTGGTGGTGCGGTGCAGCGTGGCTCTCTCTCTGGTGGTGCGGTACAGCGTGGCTTCCTCTGGTGGTGCGGTGCAGCGTGGCTCTCTCTCTCTGGTGGTACGAGGCAGCGTGGCTCTCTCTCTGGTGGTGTGGTGCAGCATGGCTCTCTCTCTGGTGGTGCGGTGCAGCGTGGTTCTCTCTCTGGTGGTGCGGTACAGTGTGGCTCTCTCTCTGGTGGTGCGGTGCAGAGTGTCTCTCTCTCTGGTGGTGCGGTGCAGCGTGGCTCTCTCTCTGGTGGTGCGGTACAGCGTGGCTCCCTCTGGTGGTGCGGTGCAGCGTGGCTCTCTCTCTCTGGTGGTATGGGGCAGCGTGGCTCTCTCTCTGGTGGTGCGGTGCAGCGTGGTTCTCTCTCTGGTGGTGCGGTGCAGCGTGGCTCTCTCTCTCTAGTGGTGCGGTGCAGTGTGGCTCTCTCTCTGGTGGTGTGGTGCAGCGTGGCTCTCTCTTTGGTGGTGCTGGGGCTATTAGTTCCCCCAGCACAGTCCTCTTTTTTTGTTTTTTATGTCTCCTGTAGTAGCTGCTACAGGCACTTCTCAGCTTGTTTCAGGGTTCCTCTTCCTCCCCCCCAGCAGAGTGCACGCTGGGGAGTGTAGTCAGCTCCCTGCTGAAAACAATTGGGCCACCTATCTCTGGGACTACATTTCCCATGATGCCCCTCTGGTTCTCCGATTGGCCCTCTGTTGTGGCCAATGGTGGGGGAAGCTTTCTCCTCACATGTGCTGCCGACAAGAGAAGGGGGGCGAGCGGGGGAAACGTCTTGACAGCAGCCCTTGCCCCACCATGCGGACACCTTAGCTGAAGGAAGAGGAGCAGTCCCTGGGAGCAGAGAGCAGAATTGTCAGCGCGGCGCTGAGGCTGAGCTGTGTGTGTGAGAGAGACACACAGCTCAGCCCATGCAGCCGTAAGTTCCGCCAGAGAAGACACAGGAACGGCCGCATAGCGGTAGCAGCGAGTGGTTTGCCATGGCCTGTGTTAACCATGTTCAGGCCGCGTTCGTCACTTACCTCCCGCTGTGTGGCCTCAACAGCAACATGCTACGGTCTGCCCTATGGCCAGCCCGGGCCTGCTTGAAACCCCTTGATATAAATATTAAGCTCATTATTTTCACATCAGGAACCAAGAGCCTTGACAATTAGTGGGGTGCTACACCAGTCCAGCCATGGGTGCCACGTCTAATAAATATGATCTCTGTTTTTGTTTCTTAGTGCTAGGGTTTGTTCGTTCGTGAAATGTACATGAGTCATATTCACCACATCCCACAGTGTAGGTGGGTCAGGTTTTTTCCATTTTCTTTAATATTAAGTCTTGCTGACAATATTATATGAGTCATGGTATGTCTGAGCTGTTTTAGATAGTGTTCCAGTTCAAGAGATAAAAGTGCTAGGCTAGGTCGTGGGGGAATTACCATTTGGGTGATTTCAGAAAGCAGATGAAAGATTGCTGTCCAATAGTGTGTCAGTTTGGGACATTTCCAAAATATGTGTAGCGTATCTCCCCTCTGTCCACACATCCTCCAACATTTATCATCTAGTGTTGTGTTGAATCTAGACACCCTATCCGATTTGTAAGGTACCAACGCTGGATTTGTTTGATTGATACCTTGCAGAGGGTGGAGCAGCAGGTGGATTTATATGTGGAGTTACAGGCTTTAGCCCATTGATCCACAATTTAGGTGCACCCTATATCAGTTTCCTATTTGAGTAGGGGGGTTGATTTGGTGAAGATACTCTTCTGTTGAAGGATATTATAAAAAATTGAGATCCCTTTTTAAATGTGGTATGGGGGGTCTAAAAAAAATCCAAGCAGAATGGGGGATTTTGCAGGTCCATGTTGGGAGTGTAGTGATGCAGTGTTGGGTTCGGGTGGAAAGAAAAAGGTCTGAGTTGGGTAGTTCTTTTTGTAGGGTGGGAAATGGTTTGATATTTTCATTACTGAACAAATCATTTATGTACATTATTCCTTTTGCTTGCCACTTCGCATAGGATGTTGATTGTATGATATTGTGCAAGGCTTCTAAGGGGATTTTGATAGTGGATTTGAGGGGACAAGATGAGCTTAGTTTTATGAATGAATGAATAAGGGTGTGTCTGATCTTTCTACATGGTGGAAGTATTAATTACCCTTCTGGTGGCGTCTGAGGATTGGTGACCTTAAAGCCTGATTGATCTTTGTGGATGAGGGATGGGAGTATGTAAACCAGTCTGTTTGCTATAAGCTTTGCATATAATTTTAGTTCTATGTTAAGCAGGTTTCAGGAGGGTCACAACTAGTGATGGACGAACTTCCGATTTGACTTCCCAAATGTTTGCGAACCGCAGGTTCGCGGCGGGCCCCATTGACTTTAATGGCGAGCGAACCTTAAAAAACAGGTCATATTTTCACCCACAAAATACTTACTAGCTGTGCACACATAGTCCCATAACATGGACACTGACATACGAGAAGTATTAAGTGAATCTGGGATCGACAACGACCAGCATTCTTTTTTATCTGTGAAATGTTGTCAATTCAAGGCCATGGAGGAGAGGCAAGGTCAGGCCAGGCTATGAAGGGGGTGCAGGAGATAATTGATCAGTGCCACAGTCAGGGAAGCGCAGTCCTGTGCCAGTGTCCCAGTGTGCCAACCTGTGCTTGAGCCCCTGACCCCTCCCTCTGCCCGGCCCTTACCCCCACCTATGCAGGGCTCCACTGCGGTGGTCCGGAGGGGCCAGTCCAGTGCTGATCCATTCCCCAGCCATGGTGCTGGCACTGCTTGCTGATTGGCTTCTCCGCTGCTATCTCCCTCACTGACACCAGCACTGAGATAGAACACTGACACCAGCACCGCGATAGAGAGCACTGACACCAGCACTGAGATAGAACACTGACACCAGCACCGCAATAGAGAGCACTGACACCAGCACTGCGATAGAGAGCACTGACACCAGCACCGAGATAGAGAGCACTGACACCAGCACCGAGATAGAGAGCACTGACACCAGCACCGAGATAGAGAGAACTGACGCCAGCACCGAGATAGAGAGAACTGACACCAGCACCGAGATAGAGATAACTGACACCAGCACCGAGATAGAGAGCACTGACACCAGCACGAGATAGAGATAACTGACACCAGCACCAATATAGAGAGCACTGACACCAGCACTGAGATAGAGAGAACTGACACCAGCACCGAGATAGAGAGCACTGACACCAGCACTGACACCAGCAACTCGCTGCGGGCCCGAAAAATATGACACCGCTCAACCTATTCAAGCAGGAGGGTACGGGCATAGAGTACGGTGTGCTTTTTATGTACAAGTGAGCCAAAGGTAGAAAAAAGGTCCGTGTGCTAGATTATATAAATAGTTTATAGAGTTATGCATATACATGGTCTACTGGTCACATGTGTTGAATTCCTCTGAGATCCATGCCTCATTCATTTTTAGAAATGTGAGGTAGTCAACACTGTCGTGAGCTAGGCGAGTGCGCTTATCGGTCACGATCCCCCCTGTTGCGCTAAACGTCCTTTCGGACAGGACACTGGACAAGGGGCAAGCCAACAGTTCCATTGCAAATTGTGCAAGCTCTGGCCAGAGGTCAAGCCTGCCCACCCAGTAGTCCAGGGGTTCATCACTTCTCAGAGCATCCACATTGGCTGGTAACCCGATGTAGTCTGACACCTGCCGGTCTAGGCGTTCCCTGATGCTGGATCCGGATGACACCTGTCGGGTCAGCTGAAAGAATGATCTCATATCAGAAGTGACCAACACATCATGAAACCGCCCTCTTCTTGCAGGCGCTGTTGGATTGGTACCCGCAACTCTTTCTCTGGGAGTGTGAATTCCTCTGCCAGCGCACGCAAAAGCAGAATGCAGCATTTCTCTAAGCAAGGCCTGTAAGTGTCCATTCTGACAGCCCTCTGTGATGGTGGTAACATTTCCGCCATTTTGTGTTTCTACCGGGGGTCTAAGTACGTTGCCACCCAGTACTGGTCCTTGACCTTTATGCTTTTTATACGGGGGTCACTGGAGCATGAAGGCCCTCATTTGCACTAAACTGGAAGCGGTGTGGTGGCCTGGCTCCTGCTCATCATCCAGGATAATGTCGTCCTCCTCATTCTCCTCCCCCCATCTACGGACAACAACAGGGATCCCAGAAAGTTTTAAAGCATGCTCTTCTTGCTCCTCCTCATCCGCCCGGCACCATCCTCTTCTAACTCCTCTTCAGACTTGTCTCAGATAGAGTAGTCTTCCTGGGAATTCAACCAGCATTGCGACTTCCTCAGCTTCCTGCTTCTCCTCCTCCGCGGCTTGATCAATGACACAACGCAATGCACACTCCATAAAGAAGGCATAATGTACGATGTCACTGATGGCGCCATGGCTGCGACTGACCAGTTTGGTAAACTCATCAAATGGCCGCAGAAGTCTGCATGCGTTGCGCATGAGCAGCCACTGGCACGGTGAAAAAAAAACAAGCTCCCAGAACCTGTTCTGCCGCAGAGTTCGTACAGGTAGTCGTTAACTGCACGTTTCTGCTGGAGCAGCCTATCAAGCATATAGAAGGTTGAGTTCCATCGCGTCGGGCAATCACAAATAAGACGTCTGACTAGCAGATTGCGTCGCCGCTGAATGTCAGCAAGGCGAGCCATGGCCGTGTAAGATCTTCTGAAATGGGCCGAGATTTTCCTTGCCTGCTGCAAGATGTCCTGGACCCCAGGGTATTTGACAACGAATCGCTGCATGACCAAGTTTAAGACGTGTGCCATGCATGGAACATGTGTAATTTTGCCCTGTTTCAACGCACTAAGCAGATTGGCACAGTTGACGCACACCACTTTACCAACTGTCAAATTGAGCGGTGTTAGCCACTGATCTGCCTGTGAACGCAAAGCTGAAAGGAGTGCAGGGCCAGTGTGGCTCTTGGCTTCAAGGCACAACAGACGCAGCACAGCATGGCAACGTCTCACCTGGCATGTCGAATAGGTTCTGGGGATCTTGGGCGACGCAGCGGAAGAGACGCTAGCAGCGGAAAAGAAGGAGTCAGCCGAGGAGGAGAGGGAGGATGGAGTAGGAGGAGTAGAAGAAGAGGCAGGCATGCATGCAATCCGTGGCGGTAAAACCAAATCTACACGGTGCCACGGGTTACATGCTTGACGGCCGTCAGAAGGTTCACCCAGTGGGCAGTAAAAGTTATATACCTTCCCTGCCCGTGTTTGCTAGACCACGTGTCTGTGGTCAGATGTATCTTGGCACTGACACTGTGTGCCAGAGATACATTCACTTTCCGCTGAACATGGCCATATAGCTCTGGGATGCCCTTCTGTGAGAAATACTTCCTTCCTGGGACCTTCCATTGTGGTGTTTCAATGGCCACAAATTTTTGAAAGGCCTCCGATTCCACCAGTATATATGGCAGTAGTTGGTGGGCTATCAGTTCTGACAAATCGTTGGGCAAGAGGGTTATCCGGCGTCATCATTTTTTTACGCTCGAACATTTGGCCCACGGAAGCCTGCCTTTTTCCAGAAAAATGTGAGGATGGCATGATGGAAGGTGGAGTGGAGGACAATTCTGAGGAGAGAGGAGAAGTAGAAGAGGCTGGACGGTGAGAGCCTGGAGTGTGGCTTTGTGGGTTCTGACAGCGTTGCTCCCACTGGGCTCGGTGATGGCAGCTCATGTGCCTTCTTAAGGCGGTCGTCCCTAGGTGAGTTTTGGGCTTACCGCGACTTATGCGTTGCATGCAAAGGCTGCAGATGGCAACACTATTGTCAGCAGCGGACACGTTAAAAAAAGCCCACACTGCGGAGCCATGTGCCTGCATCCTGGGAGCGCCAGATGTGACCGTACATGGTTGATGCCCCGCTCCCGATACATTAGCAGTCTGGTTTGTCCCTCCTGTGCAATGTAAGTTCCGCCTGCTTCTCCTCCCTATCTGCTGGTCCATCTCTCCCTCTGAACTCCCCTCCTCTTCCTCTCTTGTGGGCACCCACGTGACGTCCCTAGACACGTCATCATCGACGTCACCTTCCCCACCTCTATAATTAGAGATCTAGAGTAGGCAGCAACAGTGGGGACCAACCTCCTTGGGCTGATCTGGGTACTGTCGTCAGACTGCTGAGTGGCGGTTGTTGCTACCTCCTCTTCCTGATCCAATGCCAAGAATGGCTGCGCATTGGAAATGTCTTGTGATGATGGATCGGAAAATAATTCCTGTGACTCAATTGGAGGGTATATGGTGGTGGTGGTGTTGGTGGTAGTGTCTTTTGGGGTGCACACAGCAGAGAGTGAAGAGGGTGCAGATCGAGAGGATGAGGAGGGTGCAGAAGAGTAAGGCTGAGTGAGCCACTCAACCAAGTCTGGTGCGTCGTTTGGCGTAATCGAATGCACCTTCTGCAACTTACCACTTTGGCTCAAGCCTGTTGCTCCTGCCCTACCCCTACCACCCCTTCCTCTGACTGTCATTTTTTAGGTTGTCAAAGAGTCTATTAAAGGATATAAAACACAGTAAGTACTGAGTTGTAGGCATTTAGCTTCCAGATTAAAGGCTTGTGAGAAGCTGAAGGTTAAGAAGATTTGGACAGTTAATAAGAAAACTAAGAATAAAACAGACAAACACGTCAGCAGTACTGTATACAACTCTTAAGAGGTGCTGACCAAACTTGGGGGGAAAGTTCAAAAACTGGATTTAGTTGAGCATGAAGCCTGACCAGACTTAGTGCTGTTGCCTAGTGTAGGTAGCGCAAGATCATTCATTTGTAGTTTGTCTTGTGGTTCCCTCGGTTGTGCCCAAAGTGGAAGAGGTTGTGATTTCCATATGTATCAGGTATGTTACATGGGGGTTCCGGGATGATTCCCCACGTGTGGAGAAGTTTCATTCCTCTGTCAATTGTAGAAATTGTGTTTAAGACTCCATTGTGCGTGTCCAGAATAGTGGCTGGGTGGCGCCATCTGTAGGTTATCTTATGATTAGTAAGGGCTTTCGGCACTGTTTTCAGTTGTCTTCTCATTTGCAATGTAAATTGTGAGAGATCTGCAAATAGTTGGATATCTAAGTACGGTGCTGGGAGGGTGGTAACTGCTCTTGCTTTGGCTAAGATTTGTTCTTTGGCCTGATAGAAGTGGATCCTCAGGAATACATCTCTGGGGATAGCTTCTTCTAGGTGGCGTGGTTTAGGAATCCTATGTATGCGGTCAATAGTGAGCTCTATCGGAGATAGTTCTGGTAGTAGTGTAGAAAACATAGTGCTAGCATACTTGTGCAGCTCATTGGGCGGAATGGACTCAGGTATGCCATGTATTTTGATATTATTGTGGCGAGAGCGGTCCTTGAGGTCCGTCAGTTTTGCTTTGCTACAGAAAGTGTCATCCTTTTGCTCCGTATACGCATCTACTAGATCATTCACCGTGTCAGTGCATTCCTCCATTTTGTGCTCCATATATTGTACTCTCCCATATGTTTCATATCTGTGGAACACTTATGGATCAGGGAGGAAAGATTAGTCATGAGGGAGGATTGTAGTGACAAGAGCATGTCCTTCATTGTTGTGTCAAGCACAGGCTGCCCTGATGTCGGGAATGCAGCTATTGAGGATTGCAGTAAGGAGATTGCATGTTCATTGTGCAGGTCTGTACTCACTGTGTCTGGGGCCTGGTAAAGAGGATCCATCCGCACCCTTGTTTTTGCTGGTCTCTGGGAGACTGGGGATAGTGGAGGAGAGTTGTGGGGAGAAGAGGCTGCTAATCCACCCTTTATTTAATCGAGATCAGCATCTGGGAGGTCCGTATATGCCGCTGATGATCGTGATGCGGCTCCGGCGGCACCATCTTGCCTTCTTCCATGCTGCTGGTCAGACCAAAGGAATAGGGCTGTGAGCTTTTTCATGTCCTGCTCCTCCTTTCTTTTATGGGACATCATGGTGGGGTATACGAGAGTGTGAGGGATGCCTGGGGGTCTCGATGGGGCTAATTTCTTGCCCGTTTGCAGTGATTGTGCGGTCGGCTGTGGAGAGCTCAGAGCTTAGGCTACCATCGCGTGCAAGCCACACCCCCAAATGGATGCCATTTTTGACAGTTGTTGACTCCTGCAGATCTATTAAATAGATAATTGTATCTGAATAGATCATATTGTTTTTATGAAATGCAGTTATAGTGCTCTGAACCTATCAGTGCAAGAATTAATAAAGTGAAAACAATTATGCTGCATACAAATATGTTAACAGTGAATTGCAATATACTTTGCTTTAAGCTTTATAATAGCTCTGGCAATATGTAGCCAGGAATTGAATACCATTTTGCAGCTTTCTGTTTTAAAAAAAATGAAATTCAGTAAAATTTGAATACTTTCCCAGTCTAATAAATTACTATAATTTCCACATTCAGGAGATTTCCCTTCATATTTGTTCTGCCTGCTACCAATCATATGCACTTGACAGGAGTTTTAGTATCCTATACTCTATTTAAAATGAAAAAAAAATAAGATTCACCTTTACTGTTTTTAAAGACATGCATGTCATAAACGTGTATGTATTGGCATTTTGCTCTATATAGCAAATAATTGTTTGTAAATTTGTTGCAAAGTTTCTTACTTGAAGATCATGCCACTGCCAGCTTTTACTATTGCAGGTTAACAACATTAGGCTACTGACTAACAATTAGCAGCATTGCGCTGATTCCTTCAGTTGACTGTTGGGCTGCCCAGGGCCGATCCTAGGGTCACAGATGCCTGGGTGCAGAAATATTTCTGGTGCCCCCACGTGGGCGTGGTCATCTTACCAACTCCTCCCCTTTACAAATGTTTCTATGACAACAACTTCAACACAGAGATGTTCCCGTAAGAAGTCTTTGTTACCCTGGGATCCTCCCATGATCTTTTACCAATAAAGAAAATACAGGAAAAGCGTACACTAATGAGACCTGGAGCGGAGTCTCTCTGCTGCACACAGAGGGGGCTTCTGTTAGAGAGTCTATTAGAAAGAGCCCCCAGACATAGTACAGGAGATGGTCAGAGACTGTAGACATGATACTAGAGATGGTCAGAGACTGCTATCATAGTACAGGAGACGGTCAGGCTGCACACATAATACAGGAGATGGTCAGAGACTGCAGACATGTTACAAGAGATGGTAGTAAATAATGGCCGATCGGCCCTCTCACCTGACCCAGCGATACAGCAACAACGGTTCCTCTGATCAGGAGTCAGCTCACTCTGAATTGCCCGTGGCGACTCCGCTGGGTAGAGCCCAGATCTGTATTCCTGCAATGACTCCATTCCTTTCTCCACCAGGGATGGCGCCAGGCTGTGTGGCTTTTTCTCTCTCTGATGGTGTTCTCTCAGCACTGTCCTCTCCCTCTGGAGTCCTGGGTGTACTTCCCTGAAAGCTTTCCCGGGCTCCTGGCTTTCTCTCTCCCATTCAGCTGAGCATGCTGTGTGAGCTGCAGTTTCCGTGTTACAGTGGGGCTGCCAGTCCTTGGGACCACATGTCCCACAATCCTTTTCTTTGCTCCTTTGTTTTTTCTTCCCTGGTCCTTATGAAGGCGGGGGAAGAAACATAGTGCGCCGCTCATTAGTACAGCAGCGCACGAGGAGGAGAGGGAGAGGGGAAATAAGAGCCCGCAGCTGCAGTGGCATCACTAGGGTTGGTGTCACCTGGTGCAGTAAAACATGGTATCACCCCCTCCACCAACTATAGTCCTCCCTGAGTACAGACGTACAGACCCCACTCCATTAAGTATAGACCCCCCCCTTCGTCAGTGCAGACCCTTCACTAAGTATAAATACCTCCCTCAGTACAGACCCCCCCATCAGTATAGACCCCCAGGACAAAACACCCCCCTTTATCAGTATAGACCCCCCCTCAGGACAAACCTTTCCCCCCTACATTAGTACAAACCCCCCAGAACAAACCACCCCCCTCCATTAGTACAGACCCCCCAGAACAAACCACCCCCTCCATTAGTACAGACCCCCCAGGACAAACCACCCCCTCCATTAGTATAGACCCCCCAGGACAACCCCCCCCTACATTAGTATAGCCCCCCAGGACAAACCCCCCCCCCACATTAGTACAGACCCCCCCCCCCACATTAGTATAGCCCCCCAGGACAAACCCCCCCATTAGTATAGACCCCCCCCAGGACAAACCCCCCCTACATTAGTATAAACCCCCCAGGACAAACCAGCCCGCCCAAATCACCGGGGTATGTAAACTTTTGATCAGGGTCATTTGGGTAGTTTCTGTTGTGATTATGATTTAAAAAGAGTAAACAATGTCGAGTACTAATAAACTGCTTCAGTCAAACACTACCCATGAGTGAAAGAAATGTTTTTTGTGTTATCATTCATATTCTCTGAAAAATGGACAAGAAATCATAAATTCTGCAAGGGTATGTAAATTTATGAGCACAACTGTAATAGGTTTAATAATACAATGATTACATTAAATTATGGTCTTGCGACAGCCAGTTTTCCTGTCCTTTGATCTTCAGTGCTGGAAGGTTGGTGGGTACCTATAGCAGTGTTCCTGCCCCATCCTGGTAATGTGAACAGTGATGTCTAAGAGAGGGGAGGCAACAAGAACGGTCAGAGATCAGCATGCAGAGCAGGTTCAGAGGACCACTTCTCTCAACCAAAACCAGAGAGGAATAATATCACAGGGCTGCAGATTAAGGTAAGTATTATGCCTCGTACACACGAGCGGACTTTCCCGCGGGAATGTCGTGTGTGGGCGCCGGCGGACTTTTTGGCGCCAAAAGTCCGGCGGACTAGGTTTTAAGTTTTGTTTTAAAATTGTCCGCTGAACTCGGCAGTCCGGCGGACAATCCCACGGTTAGTATGCTAGTCCGCCAGACTTTTGGAAATGAATGGACTTGCCGATCATCGGAAAGTCCGTTCATTTAGAACGTAACTGCAGGTAGACAGGGCTAGCGAAGGCAGTGAATGCCGCCGTGCTAGCCCCGTCACCTGGCATGGATTTAAAGGGAATCCCCACGCCGAAAAAACGGCGTGGGGGTCCCCCCAAATCCATCTCAGACCCTTATCCGAGCATGCAGCCCGGCCGGCCAGGAAAGGGGTGGAGACGAGCGAGAGCCCCCCCTCCTGAGCCGTACCAGGCCACGTGCCCTCAACATGGGGGGTGCCCTGGGGAAAAGGGGGGCCGTGCGGCCCCCCCACCCCAAAGCACCGTGTCCCCATGTTGATGAGGACAAGGGCCTCTTCCCGACAACCCTGGCCGTTAGTTGACGGGGTCTGCGGGCGGGGGGCTTATCGGAATCCGGGAGCCCCTTTAATAAGGGGGCCCCCAGATCCCGCCCCCCACCCTATGTGGATGAGTATGGGGTACGATGTACCCCTACCCATTCACCTAAGGTATAAAATGTAAATAAAAAAAACACACAAATTTTTTAAAAATATTTTATTGCACTGCTCCGGGGGTCTTCTTCCGTCTTGGGGGGTCTTCTCGCCGGACTCCTCTGCTATTTTACCTAGCCCTTTTACCAAGCAGAGGAGCCCAGCTACCTTCTTCGTCGTCGCTGCTGTCGTCTGGGGGTCTCGATCCGCCTTCGGGGGTCTTCCGGGGTCTCTTCTGTTCTTGCCGCTGTTGTCGCTTTCTGCGGCGCCGCCACCGACTTCTTCTTCTTCTTCTTCTTCCGATGTTGACTCGTCGATGTCTCTGGCCGGAATGGCAGAGCCGCACTGTGTTGGGACTTATATAGGGACAAGGGGGCAGGGTCAAATGCTCATGTCACATGGTGACTCCGCCCCCTATGATGTCACAGTCCCGGAGGATGCTGGGACTGTGACATCATAGGGGGCGGAGTCACCATGTGACATGAGCATGTGACCCTGCCCCCTTGTCCCTATATAAGTCACAACACAGTGCGGCTCTGCCATTCTGGCCAGAGACAGCGACGAGTCAACATCGGAAGAAGAAGAAGAAGAAGAAGAAGAGAAGGAGGAAGAAGAAGAAGGCGGCGGCGGCGCCGCAGAAAGCGACGACAGCGGCAAGAACAGAAGAGACCCCGGAAGACCCCCGAAGGCGGATCGAGACCCCCAGACGACGACAGCGGCGACGACGAAGAAGGTAGCTGGGCTCCTCTGCTCAGTAAAAGAGCTAGGTAAAATAGCGGAGGAGTCCGGCGAGAAGACCCCCCCCCCCAAGACGGAAGAAGACCCCCGGAGCAGTGCAATAAAATATTTTTAAAAAATTGTGTGTTTTTTTTATTTACACTTTACACCTTAGGTGAATGGGCAGGGGTACATCGTACCCCATACTCATTAACATAGGGTGGGGGGCCGGGATCTGGGGGACCCTCCGCCTTCTTCTTCTTCTTCTTCTTCCGATGTTGACTCGTCGATGTCTCTGGCCGGAATGGCAGAGCCGCGCTGTGTTGGGACTTATATAGGGACAAGGGGGCAGGGTCAAATGCTCATGTCACATGGTGACCCCGCCCCCTATGATGTCACAGTCCCGGAGGATGCTGGGACTGTGACATCATTGGGTGGCGGAGTCACCATGTGACATGAGCATGTGACCCTGCCCCCTTGTCCCTATATAAGTCACAACACAGCGCGGCTCTGCCATTCTGGCCAGAGACAGCGACGAGTCAACATCGGAAAGAAGAAGAAGAAGAAGAAGAAGAAGAAGAGAAGGAGGAAGAAGAAGAAGGCGGCGGCGCCGCAGAAAGCGACGTCAGCGGCAAGAACAGAAGAGACCCCGGAAGACCCCCGAAGGCGGATCGAGACCCCCAGACGACGACAGCGGCGACGACGAAGAAGGTAGCTGGGCTCCTCTGCTCGGTAAAAGAGCTAGGTAAAATAGCGGAGGAGTCCGGCGAGAAGACCCCCCCCCAAGACGGAAGAAGACCCCCGGAGCAGTGCAATAAAATATTTTTAAAAAATTGTGTGTTTTTTTTATTTACACTTTACACCTTACGTGAATGGGTAGGGGTACATCGTACCCCATACTCATTAACATAGGGTGGGGGGCCGGGATCTGGGGGACCCTCTTATTAAAGGGGGCTCCCGGATTCCGATAAGCCCCCCGCCCGCAGACCCCCACAACCAACGGCCAGGGTTGTCGGGAAGAGGCCCTTGTCCTCATCAACATGGGGACAAGGTGCTTTGCGGTGGGGGGGCGCACGGCCCCCCCTTTCCCCAGGGCACCCCCCATGTTGAGGGCACGCGGCCTGGTACGGCTCAGGAGGGGGGCGCTCGCTCGTCCACACCCCTTTCCTGGCCGGCCGGGCTGCATGCTCGGATAAGGGTCTGAGATGGATTTGGGGGGGACCCCCACGCCGTTTTTTCAGCGTGGGGTTTCCCTTTAAATCCATGCCAGGTGATGGGGCTAGCGCGGCGGCATTCACTGCCTTCGTTAGCCCCGTCTACCTGCAGTTACATTCTAAATGAACGGACTTTGCTCCGTGTGTGGGCAAGTCCGTTCATTTTCAAAAGTCCCGCGGACTTTTTTCCCGCGGATTGTCTGCCGGAGAAGTCCGGGCGTGTGTGGGCAAGTCACACGCTCGGAAAGTCCGGCGAAGCCCCGCTGGAAGGTCCGGCGGACATTCCCGCGGGAAAGTCCGAGCGTGTGTACGAGGCATTAGTGGGTGGCAGAACCTTTATTTTGGAAAATAAGGTACAGGCGTACCCCACTTTTAAGTACACAATGGGGTTTATTTTCTAAAGCTGGAAAGTGCAAAATCAGGCTCACTTCAGGCTCACTTCTGCATAGAAACCAATGAGCTTCCAGGTTTTATTACCAAAGCTTAATTGAACAAGCTGAGGTTAGAAGCTCATTGGTTTCTATGCAGAAGTGAGCCTGATTTTGCACTTTCTAGCTTTAGTAAATAAACCCCATTGCGTACTTAAAAGTGGGCTATGCCTGTACACATTGTGGCCATATTTGTGTGTTTGTGTGTTAAAGTGTGACTGTTTGATCACATTCAAAATACATAAAGCTGAATCTTCTCAACCTGGAAAGATCTCTTTAGTTTTTTTTTTTTTTGTTTTTTCATTCTGAAAGCCTATGCACTTAGGCTGCTTTCACACTGGGGCGGTTTGCAGGCGTTATTGCGCTAAGAATAGCGCCTGCAAACCGACCCGAAACAGCTGTTGCTGTTCCTTCAGTGTGAAAGCCCGAGGGCTTTCACACTGAAGCGGTGCGCTTGCAGGACGCTCAAAAATGTCCTGCAAGCCGCATCTTTGGCTCGCTATAGGAGCGGTATATTTACCGCTCCTATAGCGCCCGGTCCCATTGAAAACAATGGGGGAGCGCGCCGAACCCGCCCGCAAAACGCCGCTGCAGCGGCGGTTTGCGGGCGGTATTGACCCTTTTTCGGCCGCTCGCGGGGGATAAAAACACCCCGCGAGCGGCCGCAATGCGCCGCTAAAACGCCGGTAAAGCGGCGCTAAATATAGCGCCGCTTTACCGCCAGCGCCCCCACCGCTCCAGTGTGAAAGCAGCCTCATACTTCAGTTCTAGTACAAAGTAATTGTTACTTATAAAAAATGCATATGCGTACATTGATTTTCATGTGATATTTTTAATTCATAAAATGGTAAAATCCTGTAATGCAATCACCTGCTACTATGGGTTTCTGCAGAAAAAACTTTTCAGTTATTAGCAGTTACATTACTCACAAATTATTCACCACCAACCTTCCTGGTCATGGGATGTAGAGTATAATATATCTATGTTTGCTCAAGACTTGATTCCTCTTTACACTGGTATGTGGCATAACAGTCATCTGAAATATACCACATCAATGACTAAAGAGCAAAATATGTTACAGGCTCAGAGAAATTGCAGGAAAACTTTCTTAAGAATATTATAATGGAGAAATGTGTAAAAATGCACAATGCTTAGTTCAGTACCATCTTCAAGTTTAAGAAGGCGTGTATGTATTATTAGTCAGCAGAGAACGTATGTTGTTCAATGGTTTGTAAAACTCTACAACATTTTCAACCTGTTTTCATTTAATTTGTCTAGTTTAACAAACTAATTTAGAACCATATTCATGGATGCTACTCTTCAATGGGAAGGTTCTTAATGCAGATACATATTGAAAAAGCATATATACATTGTCAGAAAGATTGTTATACGTCTGTAAGTATTCACCTGGAAATCTCTTCTATTAAGACAGAAAATGAAAGACAAAGCGTGAAATATATCACTTGGCATACCTCTCATGTACATACAGTATGTACATTGAAATCTAAAAGAAAAAATGTTGATAGAATATGGGCCCCATAGCTATTGACTTTTCCTTTCCACTAAAGTAAAGTATTTGTGGGCAAATCCTAGACTAGTGCTTTACTGCATGGACTTCGAAAAGTTTAGAACGCTACTTACTTACTCTGTACAGTGTGGTTGGCATTCTGAGTAAAACCAATATTGGCCTTAAAGGTCTACTTAATTATCCAATACAATTCAATATATTGGTGAATGTACTCTTTACAAATGCCTTTGGTTATATATTAATATGTACTTCATTAAAAAATCAGTTATATTGAAAGGTTTGAAAAATGTATGAGAATGTGTAAAATTCTATATAAAATGTAGAAATACAAACTGTCTTCATGTAATATGTCACAATGAGGTACATGTACTGCTGTTCTACCCTTTTGGCATCTTGTTAAAAGTGAATGAGACTTCACAAAAATCGTTATGGCTATACTACATCATAAGTTTCTCACAGCTATAGGAAGAAATGCAATTGAAATGTCACATGCAAACTTTGATATTATCAGGTTGTCTTCTACTGTCAGAGTTGCTTTTTCATTTGCTTCTTTGCATGCCATCTTTTTACTGGCATTGCCACATGAATTAACCTATTTCATCTCAACCAGAAGTGTTATGTACTAGATATTTGACTTTCTGGAGGTAGAATTCACATAGGGTTAGAATTTATTTTCTGACTGCAAAATCTTTTTGCGGCAACTGGGTAGTGGGTCTACAACTTGTTTTTGTATAGTCAGTATCAAGCCCTAGTCTTTTTTCATAGTTCTCATCCTGAGCTATGTTCCTCTGGTGTTGATTTTCCCATCATTGTCTTTCAAGTACAGGTCATAGAATAGTTTCTCCTGCCACCTTTTTCTTCTGGTCATTGGCTGTTTCTTTCTGTTTTTTTTTCTTTCTGTTCTGAAGAAAATGTAGTTTGTCTCAGTATGTCCTTTGCAGATTGATTTGGGAATGAAAGGGTCAGTCTTCATTATAACCACCTGAGTCAGTGTTCTAATGAGGGAATCTACAGTATATGCATCTCTTTAAGTAGGTAATTAAAGCAAAAATATAATTTTATTGCATAGGATGCCTCAAATGTAATTTGTATCACAGTGTAGAGTTCATAGAAAAAACAGTGAGTCAATCAAACAAGCAGGACATTTTGAGGTGCATTATGTTCACAGACAGTTCATGAATGGCGTACTCTCTTTTGGATACACAAAAATGCAATTAGCCTGAATGTCTGTGTTGCTTATGTCAAACAATTATATTCCAGCTTATTTTCTCTGAAGTAGATGATAACATCAGCTATTCAACTGACAACAAAATTACTCTTTGGACTACCTTTAAAGTAGTTCTAAAAGCTCAAGGTTTTTTACCTTCATGCATTCTATGCATGAAGCTAAAAAAAAAGTCTCTGTGCAGTGTCCCCCCCCCCCCCCAATACTGGCCTGAGCCCCATCTCGATCCAGCAATGTGTACAAGTGCCTCGGCTCTTTGGGGCCTCGTAACGCTGTCAATCATAACCACTGAGCCAATCAGGAGAGAGAGGGGTGGGGATGAGCCACGGCTCTGTGTGTGAATGGACACACAGAGTCACAGCTCAGGTTGTCCATTGCAAGCTGCTTGCTCTGAGGCACTCGGTAGAAGGAGGGACCGAGGAAGTGGAGGATCCGGGGTTGCTCTGTGCAGAGCAGGTAAGTATAACATGTTTTTTTTTTTTTTTTTTTAAGACTTTAATATCACTTTAAGTTTATATCCTATTATTTATTTATGTATTTATTTATTTTACATCATTTTATTTAAACACCATGTCTAGAAATATGTTTAACAAGAAAATATAAAATCTCTGTATAGTATTCCTACTAAAACTTTCTACATTTCTACTGTTAGCTTGTTAAATTAATATATGGGTTGCAATTTTATTTTTATTATTAAATAAATAACATTACAGTGTATTTTGTAACACTGCACAAAAAAAATAACACTTTATTCCTCTTTATATCTATCTATTATCAAATAATGAAGGCTTATGCCCTTAAAAAGTGAAGTAGGCTGGGGAATATTTGCTCTTAAAGGGAAGAAAAGACCCCTTCCTCCACCAAGTGGATCATTACAGTGCATTAGCTCTTTAGAAAGTTCTGTAAGGGATCATATCAAGGTCTATTTAGTGCTGTAGTACATATGTTATCTTTTGATCTGCAAGGAATACAAGGATCAAAGTACTCACTTGTTTCAGATTGAGATAAAATCAACTGATTACATGTTTGGCCAGGAAAAAATAGATGGTAGAAATGCCTTTGAACATGTGCTGACCCAAGTTAATGTTTCAGTACATTTGCATTACTTTGAACATATTTTATAACTATACGGTAACTTGGTAAGAAAAGGTCTTCCTTATTAGATATTTTGAGTCAGGCCACAAATAATATGAAAACTAGGTTTCAGCCAGGGCCAATCCTAGGGTCACAGACGCCTGGGTGCAGAAATATTTCTGGCGCCCCCTTATGGTCATCTTCTAACTCTATGGCAATGACTTAAACACAGAGATGCTCCTCTGAGGAGTCTTTGTTACCCTGGGATCCTCCCATGATCTCTTAACAATAAACAAAATATAGGAAGAGAGTGGACTAATGGGACCCTGAGGGGGGTCTTGCTAATGAACACATAGAGGGCTTCTGTGAGAAAGAGCCCCCAGACATACTGCAGACATAGTACAGGAGATGGCCAGAGACTGCAGACATGACACAATAGATGGTCAGAGACTGCAGACATAGTACAGGAGATGGTCAGAGACTGCAGACATGATACAATAGATGGTCAGAGACTGCAGACATGATACAAGAGATGGTCAAAGAATGCAGACATACTACAGGATATGGTGAAATGATACAAGAGATCAGTGCATCAAATGCAGCCTACCAGTGCCCACCAAATTCAGCCATACCAGTGCCCACCAAATGCAGCTTACCAATGCCCATTAATTGCAGCCTACCAGTGCCCACCAAATGCAGCCTACCAGTGCCCATCAAATGCAGCTTACCAGTGTCCATCAAATGCAGCTTATCAGTGCCCACCAAATGCAGCCTACCAGTGCAGTGTCCATCAAATGTAGCCTACCAGTGCCAACCAATTGCAGCCTACCAGTGCCCACCAATTGCAGCCTACCAGTGTCCACCAAATGAAGCCTACAAGTTCCCACCAAATGCAGCCCTACCAGTGCCAACCAAATGCAGCAGATCAATGCCCACCAAATGCAGCAGACCAATGCCCACCAAATGCAGCATAGCAATGCCCACCAAATTGAGCCTACCAGTGCAGTGTCCATCAGATGCAGCTTATCAATGCCCACCAAATGCAGCCTACCAGTGCAGTGTCCATCAAATGTAGCCTACCAGTGCCAACCAATTGCAGCCTACCAGTGCGCACCAAATGCACCCTTCTCAGTGCCTGTCAAATGTAGCCTGATCATTGTCCACCAAATGCAGCCTGATCGGTGCCCACCAAATGCAGCTTGATCAGTGTCCACCAAATGCAGCCTTATCAGTGCCATTCAAATGCAGCCTTATCAGTGCCCATCAAATGCAGCCCTACTCAGTGCCCACCAAATTCAGCCTTATAAGTGCCCATCAAATGCAGCTTATCAGTGCCCATCAAATGCAGCCTGCCAGTGCCCACCAAATGCAGCATGACAGTGCCCACCAAATGCAGAATTATCACTGCCCACCAAATGTAGCCTTATGACTGCCCACCAAATGCAGCCTTCCAGCGCCCACCAAATGCAGCCTGCCAGTGCCCAACAATTACAGCCTGCCAGTGCCCACCAATTGCAGCCTACCAGTGCCCCTGGATTACATAAAGCGGCAACGATCTCCTACTGTCGCAGAGCTTGGATTTGAATGTCCCGGGCAGTCACTGTAACAAAGCCCCACCTCCTAGACTGACTAGCGGCTCCTATGATACACATCACACTGATTCAGTTTCACTGCATTGGATCAGTGTTTAGTCTATCTCACAGGAACTGGTCTAGGAGGCAGGACTTTGTTACAGCTCCGCCGGGCATTTCAGACCAAAGCTTGTGCGGCGTGTGCACCAGGGCTATCTTTAATATTGATTGGACCTTGGACAAACATTTTCTTGGTCCCCTACCCCCCTGGAATTTCGCTCCCTCCACCCAAACATCCCAAAAAACAAACACATAGATCTGTCTCCAAAAACTTTAATAATGTAAACATAAAGAACTGGACCACACTTACTGATTGGTCCAGGCTCACTGACTGGTTGCTAGAGGTTACTTCACATCATTACCAATCACTGATTGGTTGCTAGAGGTTACTGCACAATATTACTGCTCACTGATTGGTTGCTAGAGGTTACGGCACAATATTACAGCTCACTGATTGGTTGCTAGAGGTTACGGCACAATATTACTGCTCACTGGTTGCAAGAGGTTACTGCCTTTCCTTACCGCTCAATGACTGGTTGCAGCATGTCATTAGCGCTCACGGATTGGTAGCAAGAGGTTACTGCACATCATTACTGCTGATTGGTTGCTAAAGGATACTGCACATCATTATTGCTCACTAATTGGTTGCTAAGAGATTACAGGTGATCACTACTGTTCACTGATTGGTTGCTAGAGGTTACTGTGCATCACTGCCACTTACTTATTGGTTGCTAGAGGATACAACACATCATTACCGCTCACTGACTTGTTGCTGAAGGTTACAGCACATCATCTCCTCCCTGCATGCATGCAAACCATGGACTGGGTAGGTGTGGGGACTCAACAACAGACAGAAAGCTCCTAGAACTTGTTATTAACAATGAGCAGAGGACACCTCTGAAGCCACTGTACACTGCGTCCACTGCTCGCCACTGTAACCTGCTTTCACTGCTTACCCCTGTACTCTGCGTCCATGGCTCACCCTGTACCCTGAGTCCATGGCTCACCCCTGTACCCCACGTACACAGCTCACCCCTGTACCCGTGTGAACAAAACAACTCTTCCCCCCACAGCTTACACAACCTGCCCCCCTCCCTACACAACTGTCACCTTATTTCACAAATGTACCCCCCACACACACTTTAGAGCTCTCACCTCTTCACAAATTCACCCCTATTCACCCAAAATCCAGCAATTTTCCCCTTCACAAATTTTCCCCTATTGCTCACTGTTCTCATCTCTTCACAAATCGTCACACTCCCCAGCTAGCACCTCTGCTCTGCAGTACACCTCCAGGGATTGTCTGCAAAAGTGTCCCCCCCCCCACATGCACACTTCGTGTGGTGCTGCTGACCAGAAAAGGAGGGAGGGGGGCGAGCGGGGCAACACAGAGAGACCCTTTGCTACCCACACTCCCTGTCACAGCTGTTCTGACAGATAGAAGCGCAGTGTTCAACAGAGGCAAGCAAGCAGGCTCCAGCATATGCAGCCAACAGCTCTCCCTTTTCACAGTGAGTGTGGCCGCTTGTAATAACCGGAGAGCAAGAAGGGGCGGGGATCGGCTGCACTCGCTCTGCCCCGCGCTAAAGATGGCCATAGAGAGTAGGAGGGAGCGGAACACACTGGCACATCGGCGCCCCCTCCTCTGTGGTGCCTGGGTGCGCTGCACCCTGCGCACCCGCCCAGGATCGGCCCTGAGTGTGCAGAAACATTTTGGCTAGTCTGGTGGGAACCCAATACCATCTAGTGAATGTTTTAACGTTGGTCCCTATCAAGGAGATGTACATAATGTTTTTGTATGATCGTTGGAAACATTGGAACCACATTTTTGGGTCCCATTCCTCTTCAAGATCCGCTTCCCATTTCAGGGCATAATGAGGTTTGTCTAGTGATTCCGCCAGGGAGGAGTAAATGATAGAGATACCCCCCCCGATCCATGATATTAGAGCACCACTGTTCATTAGCAGTACATTTTAGGGGGTCTGGTTTGTTTGATCAGATAGTGTTTAGAAAAGGAAAAATCTGAGAAAGTATTAATTACTCTGATAAAGGCATATCATGTTTGTTTACAAAGAACCCTGTTGTAAGTGGGCCCATTGGGCTAAAGAAGTGTACAATTCTGAAGAGGCCTTTATTCAGCCACCATTGGAAAGTTTTTATATTCATTCCAGGGGGAAATTTGGGGTTGTGAAAAAGATGTGTTAAGGGGTGGATACTAGAGGTTATAGAGGGATATTTATGTAGGAGGTCACATAGCACAATGGAGTGTGAGAGGGTAGGGGCTAGGACTGGGGGTCTAAGCTTAGGGGGGCTCAAAAGTAGGAAATCAATTGTGTGCTGTGGAACTGCTTGTCTTTCCTATAGAAATTTAAGCTAATTGCGCAGCATGATAGTACCACCTCAAATTGGGTAAAGTCAGTCCCCCGTGTCTCTTTAGCCTATAAAGAATGTCTTTGGAGCAACGAGGACCATTGTTTCCCCAAATAAATCTGATGATTTTAGATTGAAATTTGAGTGGCTGTGTTTTCTTGATTGGGATAGTTATGGAGTAGAAGAGGTATAGGAGGCGGGGCATAAGGGTCATTTTGATGGAGTTAATTTTGCCTTATGATATATCAAGTCTAGACCAGGATATCAAAACTTTCTCTAGTTTTTTGAACATAAGTGGGTAGTTAACAGTATATAGACTAGCTATTCCAGAAGACAGACGGATTCCTAAGTAAGGAATTGAGTTGGAGCTCAAAGTGAAGGGAAAGTATGTTTGAAAACGTTCAACGAATAATGTTGGGACTGAAATGTTTAAGGCTTTGGATTTGGAAATGTTAACCTGCAAACCTGAGACAGAGACAATGAAGCAGTTGGAAAATATTGAGCGTAGAGATGAGGGAAAAGGTGGCAAAGAGCAAGAGGTTGTCCGCTAAAACAAAGCACATCTATGTTCCTGGGGATCGCACAGAACTCCCTTAATATCTGGATGATTCCTAATGGCTATCGCCAAAGTTTCAATCGCTATAGAGAAAATTAGAGGAGATAAGGGGCAGCCTTGTCTAGTGCCCTTTTCTATCTGGAAAGCGTCTGAATAGCGACCTAGGAACCTGATTTGGGCACTAGCATTAGAGTAAAGAAAGTGCAAAATTCCTAAGAAGTTGGGGCCAAAGCCCCATCTTTCTAGGATGCCAAAAAGATCGGGCCAGGAGACTGTGTCGAAAGCTTTTTGGAGATCAATGGCTAGCAAGAAACCTTCCTGTGGGTTTCCACCATCCCAATGAGATTTTAGTATTGAAATTATATGTATGGCTCTTTGAATTTGGTCGGGGCCCTGATGCCCAGGGATAAATCCTGCTTGATCTTTATGTATGTATTGTGCTATAAAGGAGGAACGTCTATTTGCTAAGATTTCTGTTAAGATTTTAAGGTCATTATTAATTAATGATATTGGGCGGTAATTGCTAACGTCACTTAGATCTCTGCCCGGTTTAAGGATAACTGAGATATAGGCCAATTTAGGTTCCTGTTAAGTCTAAAGCCATTGCGAAGTGAATTAAAACACCAAGAAAAAAAATGTGCTAGGAAAGTACGAAATTTTTTATAGTAATATACCGAGAAGCCATCCGGACCAGGGGCTGAACCTAGCTTGAGGGCCTTAATGACCTCTAAAATTTCTGTTCCCGAAACAGGTTTTTCCAAAACTTTGCTATGATTCGTTGATACTG
The DNA here is from genome assembly GCA_028564925.1 of Lithobates sylvaticus. Taxonomy (NCBI): domain Eukaryota; kingdom Metazoa; phylum Chordata; class Amphibia; order Anura; family Ranidae; genus Lithobates; species Lithobates sylvaticus. The sequence goes on along the minus strand of CM053026.1, from coordinate 339,538,756 downwards.
TGGGGAGTTGGATGTCTTGAAGAAAGTTTGTTTAGAATCTGTCTGGGAGTCATTTGCCTTGTATAGTTTAGAATAGAAATCGTGGAAAGTTTCCATTATTTTTTTGGGGTGCTGGGTTAAAGTGCCCAGTTTGGAGCGAATATTGGGGAAGCATATAGGGCGGGATCTAGGGCAAATTGCCAACTTGGCTCCAATCTTGTCCTTTAGCAAGTAGAAACAAGCCCCTGACCATCTAAGGTGTTTCTCTGCTTCCGTGGTAAAGGCTAGATTTAGGGCTAAGCAGGCAGCATCCAATTGGGCTAAAGATTAATTGGTGGGGTTATTTTTATGATGTTTGCTTAAAGAGTGAAAATCCTTAGTTTATTTTTATTTACTTCAAATGTGCATTCTCTTTTTAGTTGCGAGGATATTTGAATAATTTCACCCTGATCGCCGGTGTGTAAGCAGCCCATAAAGTGTCTGGGTAAACTTCTTCAGTATCGTTAAAAGAATTCTGTCAGTGTTTTTTCAAAATTCGTGCAGTGCACTGGGTCGCTCAACAGTGCTTCATTGGGGCGCCATTTAAACCAGCCCTCTATGCATAGGGGACGATTGAGAAATAATAATACCATTGCATGATCCGACAGTGGAGTATCCCTGATCTTAGATTTGAAGGTGTAAGGGATAAAAGAAGATTTAATAAAGATGTGATCTATCCTGGCATAGGTTTCATAGGTAAGTTTTAAAGCCCCTACAGGTCATCCATTTATAACAATGGGCCTAGAATTATTACTCTCACTCCACTGTGTGTGGCAATATGTAACATGTGTAGCACAGTTGAAATTTTCGTATATGTAGGCACCCCTGACAGGTGCATTTACATACATACATGAGTGTATGTTGAGATGGGAGGAGCTCTAAATTTTGTGGGGTTTAGGTGTTTGGGTGTAACTTTAATATTTTATACTTTTATTACTAAAACGTTATTTGAATCACATAGTGGTACAAAAGTCCTGTATGTGATATAATGCTGCTGTGACAGGTAATTTTAATGGGACCAAAATATACCTGATGCCCCCCACCCTCCATTGCAGCTAATAGAGTGCAGATTGTGCTCCATTAATTTCTTCCCTGGCAACAGCAGCCATCAAAAGTGACAGCCGAAGCTGGAAGAGACATTTTACAGGTTGCATCTGGGCTTTTGCTAGGTAGTGTATATCAGCAACTAGATTTTCACTTGTCTGCAATAGGGACAACGGAGCCCTGGATATCAATTCCCAGGGCTAGGTATATGACCCCCTGCCAATGACATATGCTATACATTGGTGGCAGTAAAAGCGTTAAAAAAAGAGAAGTTCTGTATTTTAAAGTCAGATATTTGAATTTCAAAGTCAGAATTTTAAGATTAAAATAAGAATTTTGTTTTAAAGCTAGAATTCTGTGATTAAAAAAAACAAATTCTGAATTTCAAAGTCAGAATTCTGATATTTAAAAGAGAAGTGCAGATTTTCAAAAAAACAAACATTCATACTGACCTAGGTAAATACAGCATTGCTCCAATTATGCATCTGTCCCCCTCTAAGACTAATGCCCCGTACCCACGGTCGGATTTTCCGACGGAAAATGTCCTATCGGACAATGTTGTCGGAAATTCCGACTGTGTGTAGACTCCATCGGACTTTTTCCGTCGGATTTTCCGACGGACAAAGTTTTATCTCCTGCTCTCAAATTTTCCGACAACAAAGTCCTATCGGACTTTTTCCGATCGTGTGTAGCGAATTCCGACGGACAAAGTGCCACGCATGCTCAGATCACATTACAAGACCAAAGCTATTGGCTACTAGCCTCTACGTAGTCCTGTCGTAGGCAACAAACGTCACCACGTTCAGAATGATCGGATTTTTCGACAACTTTGTCCGACCGTGTGTATGCAACACCAGTGTCGGACAAAATCCATCGGAAAAAATCCGATGGATTTTGTGGTCGGATTTTCCGACCGTGTGTACGGGGCATTAGAACCGAGCGATCAAAGACTGCTGAAACAGTCAGTTCCTTGTCTTCAGTGAACAGAGAGTGGTGACTGTCAGTCACCTCTCTCTGTTCTGCCTCTCCAGTGCTCATTGAAGCACTGAGCTGTGCAGGGGGGTAGGAGTATCTGGCTTAGGCTCCAGTGGCACACTGAGATTATTAAATCAGAATTATATGTTTTGAAGTCAGAATTCTGAGACTAAAAGTCTGGCAGTGAATTTTTATTTTTTTATTTTAGAATAGTGAATTTAGGTCTCTTCTGAAATAATGACTATTGACTATTGCAGCAACCCTTCTTTCTATTTTTACTGACTACTAAATCACCTTTTTCTGTACTTATTTTCTGTGGTATTTGAAAGGTTTACACTTCACATTAAGATTCTAAGATCTGATATTCTGAAAAAGACTAGGAAGCCACTGAGGACAGAGCAGTTCATTTTCATTTGCACTGTTTACACATTCCCCCTGATACAATATCCACAGCACTGGGCCCCTACTAGTGCACTGACTATAATGAAAGCTGTCCTGTAACTTGTCATTGATTTGGACATACCTCATGTTGAGATTAATAAAAGTTTTATCACCGTTGACACTGCCAGGTACCACATAGAGAGGTCTCCAGGGAGGGGAGGCGAAATTATGTTATATGGTCCATGATCAGTAGTTACACCCCTAGTTGATTACAAAGCTGTTTTCTTTAGTTTAGTGTTGATTGATTTTTTTTTAAACCCCTTACATGCCACTTTCAGCATTGCTCTTTGGCCTCTACAAGGGGCAGATAACTTTATAATTACTGGTTTTATGAATAAGTGCTAATTTCTGTGTGGACATTAGTAGGAAAGAGGCCATGCAGCCCAAATTAGTGTAATTATGCTTGGATTATTTCTCTACAGTTATTACACAACTAGCTTAAACCCAATGTAATAATGTAATACATTTTTTTTAAATTAATATATACTGTTATCCACATGCAGTTAGTTAGTATACCAGTTCATGGTCCTGTCACTAGAGTAATTAAACTGACAATGGTGCATATAGGGCTTTGTTTCACAGAGTGTATTTCCAATTAATTAATTAGTGTGACAAATCACATAAAATCAGCTTGGAATAACCAGTGCATGAATCCTTGAGGCTGAAGACAAGAAGTCTAGAATAACTTGGCTAGCTATAATTTATTTTATTAAACATTATATTTTTGAAACTCTAAACTTAAATATTTTATAACTAATAATGCCTAATATTTATTAAGTGACACAAAACTGCTTTATTTTATCATATTGTAACAAAAAACAAAACTAAAAGAAAGAAAAACTGAAACTACAGTGGAGATAAATCAAAATTTTTATACAAAATGGGAGCACTAAATTATGTACCAACATAGAATACACTGAACATCATCAGGTGCTCTCTGTCAAAAGGAGTCAATTTATAACCATTGAGATGTATCTACTTTATACACAGGTGATTGTCAAAAACAAGGCACTGCTATTTGTCATAATCACCGTCACCTGGCTAGATAAATCAACACAGATTATATTCTGTTTCAATTGCATACTTTCTTTGAAACATTAAACTGCTTCTAATTATAAACCCTTGCAAATGGTGGAAGATTACTTTAATGAAACCAAGTAAAAACTAAGTTAGCAAATATGTTGCTAATTGGGCATTGTTCATTCTGCCTTGTTGTTGGCAAGTGTCGAATACTATGCCCTTTATCTTTTAAAATTATGCTTTATATGTAGAATCACAAAGAAGTTTTGTACAACTTCTTGAACATCATGGGGATGCAGATTGCACTTTCTCCCTTTGATTATAATCTAGCTTAACTTTACCAAATAAATAACACAGACAGGATTGAGTAGCAAATTATGGCCGCTGCACGTTTATTGGTTTCATATACATTTTAATTCATTAATAAATCTCCGTAAACTTTTTTAATCTACAAAATATAACTTTGCTCATCCATAAAACGACTCAAGCACAAATCTCATAAATCATAAATAACAGTCCCCAACTGCCGGACTTAAATCTACAAGTCCGGCCCCACCCCAAGACCGCAGCCAACTCAATACTAGACTGTAACCCTAAATTAAAGATATCCAGCCCTACCTCAGATAAGTACACGCCATCTGATCTGTATAAGCCACTAAAGCCTCCTTCAAGATCTAGGTGTTTGTATGAAAATCCGCCTATAATAGGCATAAATGTTTCCATTGTTTTATTTATTCTACGTCTAATCTTCTCCAAATTTTTTAACTTAGGATTGCTTAACCACAAAAGTCTGGGAACAATTTCGGAAAAAATAACCCTAGTGTTTGGGGACGACAGAGTGAAACTGTAAATCTCGCTTCATTTTATACATGAGATCCAGGGTGTTGAATTTACCCATATCATCCCCCCCCCCCCCCCAAGGTGGATGATGACAATATCAAGAGTTGGCCAAACTTCAAACAACCTGTAAATATAAAAGAACAAATTAGACCAGTGGAGACCCAGGAGGCGTTTCCAGAATACTTGAAAATTAGCATAATCCAAGGACAGATTAGATGTGTAGCAACAGAGTGCAGCTCTTTTAAAAATGGGCAGTAAATGAATGAGTGTTCTAGAATCCAAACATTTCTTCTATAACCTGGAATTTAAACAGAAAGGTCAGGTCTCACATACATTTTAAAACATTGAGATTCCCATCTGCTCAAACTTTGTATGATGGAATCGTCAAGTCACATTCTTGCAGCCTCAGTAGCTGCCCCAATACGAAAAGAATGGGACGTAACTCTCAAGTGTTGTATTCCTAACCACTTAATGCAGCCTTTTAAAACAAAATTAAACTGGTACCTCATCAGAGGAGAACTATCTGCATGAAGAAGTAGTTGACCACCCACCTGAGGCCTAATAAGAATTAATTTCTTTACCAGGACTAACAGGCATATAATTTCGGCACCACATGTATGTAGATTAATCCACTTACCCCTACCGATCCTATCTGTCTTAGGCAATGGGATAAGAAATGTAAACCCTGCATCAATGACCTTGAAATTTCTAGTGCCACTACTAAAGGAAATAACTCTAATAGCACTATGTTCTTTGTAGAATTAAATATTACCCATATAGAAGGCCATTTACCACAGCACCAATGTGTCTTCCATACCACAAGACCCCGCCGAATCTGTAAAAAAAAATCAAAATCTGCAGAAAATATGAAATGATCTTGGAAAAAAGAGCGACCATTATAGCTGTCAAAAAAATTGAACCACATTAATAAATCTTCTTTTAGCTCAGAAGTGTCAGGGCTGGGCTCAGCCCTTTCTTCTCTGAGCTGGCCGCTCAGCTGTTGGTTAATTGCTAGCTCCTATCTCTGCACAGTTACTCAGCTGTTGATGATATCCTGCTCGTCAGTCCTGCCTACTTAAGCTGTCAAGTCCAGAGGATCTCTGCCTTCGCCTTGGTCAACATCACAGAATCTCCTGCAATCCTGTACAAGACTTTGTTGATATCCCTTCTGGCTCCAGATCCTGCTTGCTGTTCCACTACATTGACTCCTGGCTTGGCTGACTATCCGTTCCGGTTACTAAACTTTGGCTATGTTTTGACTACGTTTGTTCTTTTTACTTTTATTAAGTGTGATTTAACTGTACTTCTGTGTCAGCCTGATTTCATGATTTCTGACAAGAAGTTAGCCTTACATGCGTGAAAAGAGATTTGAGGTCTGAGATGGCCAGATAATGTCGATGTGAAAAGGCCCTACCAACTGGCATTGTGCAAGATGCAAAGGCTAATAAACCTAATAACGACTGTAGTTCTTTTAATTAAACCTTTTTTTAGGAAGTCATCCAGATAATGGAGGATTCCTTCATATCTCAAATGTTACCACCCATTCCAAAAAGTGGCAAATTTTTCGAAATAGGCGCAAGATATTGAGCAGCCCATAGGTAGACACATCATAATAAAAATTATTTTCAAACAAAATGCCTAGTGAATTATATGCTTCTGGAGTGATTGGTAATAAGCGGAAACCATCTAATTTTGTCTGTCTCCTGATCTGGATAAATTTCCAGCCAATGAAGCATTCTTGCTAATCTCACTGGTGTGTGTGCTTTTTGCATTATGTTCCCTCTGTCCTTGAAAATGACACCTTTTAAAAAACGTAACTAATGGGTGTGTACCTGAACAGTGTGAACGTTCATGCCTATATTTACAGGCATTACCCCATTTACATTGTGTTTCGTTAAATGCATAGCAGAAACCTTTTTTGTATGGCGAGATGAAAGATGTGGGTGCCAGCATAGAAAAATTGTATTTTTGTACTCACCATAAAATCCTTTTCTCTGAAGTTCATTGACGGACACAGCTTCTTTAATTCTTGACCTTAGGGTTATCAGGAGAGGGCTAGGCAGAACATGTAACAGGTGTAAAAATAGTAACACTGCACAGCACCGCCCAGGGGCACTCCCTTTGGCTATAACCCCTCACCCTGCTTCCTGCAGCTCAGTTCGTCAAAAAACAGTAAGAACATAAATAGGAGGGGTGGGTGCTGTGTCCGTCAATGAACTTCAGAGAAAAGGATTTTACGGTGAGTACAAAAATCCCATTTTCTCTATCGTTCATTGACGGACACAGCTCCTTTAATTCTTGACCTTAGAGACGTCTCCAAGCAGTGTCAAAAAACGAGGGGTGGAAACAGCAAAACATAACTTCACCCACAACAAAAGGAACACCTCAAGTCGCCACCTTACTGATGCTCTAGAGAGCAGGGGGACCGTATCCAGGGCCGCATCACAGACATACTTAAGGCCATGCACCAACTGGTCTGCCAGCTCTACGCAGACCGGGGGAGACTGTTGCTTCTCCAATTCACGGTGTAACAATTTTGCCCATTCAGTAAGCATCTGCAACACCAAGGCCGTGGCCAGCACAGATCGTAACGCTGACCCCACTACCGTAAACATGGACTGGGCCACTGCTTCGGCCCTCCTGTCGGCAGGGCCCTTGAAGGCAGGAGTTCTTTCTACCGGAATCGTGGTTACTTTATTTAACCTGGATACCGGGGGGGTCAAAGACCAAAGGAGACGTCCATTTTTTCAGGAGGCTCTCCTCCTCACATTCTTCTTGGGACTGAAAAGGCCTGTTGTGGTCTTCCCCATTCCTTGTAGATGAACTTATTATTACTTATTTCCGGCGCTAACCCGGAGTCATTCTCACTGTCTGAACGATCCTGGTCAGCATCCTCTGACACATCAGAACAGGGGCCGCCAGTCACTGCGGGACCCAAGTCTGAATCAGAGCTTTCCCCAGAATACGGGGGCAGGGGGCGTTTTTTACCCCCCTTGCGCCCGCACGCCGCTTCTACCGTGGTAACAAAGGTCTCCAGGACCGCCGACAAAGCGTCCATAGGCACCACATTTTTTGCAGGTGAGCCGGTTGCAATAACAGGGATATCTGGGAAAAAAGAGCCAGCTTCTGATGCCATGCTGACCCTCACTCGCCTGCCACAACTTAGGGACTTAAGGAGCAACTGATAAACAAGTTTATCTCACTTGAAGGAGTTTTCAAATATTTAATGGTTAAGAGCAGCTGGCTGCCTGTAGTGCCTTAGGAGATGTTAGTCTTCATCAGGCCTTAACACAGATCCCCTAGTGTAATCTGTTGTGAATTTTATTAACATCGACTGCTCAAGCCCTGAAATGGGAGGCTTTTTTCCCTGAAATGCGTTGGCTCTACTTGAAGTTCTTAACCATTAAATGTTTTAAAGAGAACTTCAAGCGAGATTAACTTTTGTACCACATGCTTCTCAGTACCAGTCAGGGAGCCTAGGACCAGAACAGGTACCAGCTATGCTATATTTCAACTATGGATATGTGCTTTGAAGGATAGATCACTATATGGTAGATCCATCAAAAACTACTTTTACTTTTATTAATCCGATGCTATCACACACTTCAGACATCTTACATTGAGGTGTAAAAAAATGTGCTTACAAAACTTTCATCACTGTACAATATTTGTGGCTATTGTTTTTGAAATAATACATTTAAATGTTTTAATTAAAGATAAAATGTATCTTGTATTTCCTTATGAATTGTAGCCTAAAGAAGCTGCCTACATAATATCTAGCCCATGTGCAATATTTATGGCTTTTGTCTCTGAAATAATAAATTCAAATTTTTATTTAGGGATAAGATCTGTCCCATCAATCCCTCTTACACTGTGGCCTAGTAAAGACACTTACATATTCACCATTCTCTCTACATTAATAATTGTAGCTATTACACAAGCATTTTTATTTCAGGATAGAAGCTGCCTTGTCTCCACCTCTTACATTACAGCCAAAACAAGCTACTTACATACTATCTAGTGACTCTATAATATTTTTGGCAACTGTCTCTAAAATAATAAACCAAGATTTTTATTTTAGAATAAAAACTGTTCTTTAATTTTTTTACATTGTGTCTGGCTATTGTTTCTGAAACATTACATTCTCTTTTTATTGTGGCCAAGAGAATTTGCTTACATATTTTCCAGCCACTGTACAATATTTGTGGCTATTGTCTCTAAAATAAGTCACTCTATTTTTTTTTATTCAGGACAAAAACTGTCTCATTGCTTCATTGTACATTGCAGCCTAAATACTCTGTTTGCATACTCTTTGGCCACTGTACAATACTTGTACCCATTATCTCTGTAATAATATACTTTCATTTTAATTAAGGGTAATTGCCGCCTTGTCATTCTCTTACATTGTGGCCTAACAAAGCTGCTTACATACTTTCCAGTCACTTTACATTATTTGTGGCTATTGACTTTGAAAGAACACCTTCTATTGTTATTTCAGGATGAAAACTGTCTAATTTCTCCCCCTTATATTGAGGCTTAACCACTTTCAGACCGGACCAATTTGCAGCCAAAGGACCAGCCCCTTTTTGCGATTCGGCACTGCGTCGCTTTAACTGACAATTGCGCGGTCGTGCGACGTGGCTCCCAAACAAAATTGTCGTCCTTTTTTTCCCACAAATAGAGCTTTCTTTTGGTGGTATTTGATCACCCCTGCGGTTTTTATTTTTTGCGCTATAAACAAAAAAGAGCGACAATTTTGAAAAAAAAAAACGCATTCTTTTTTATTTTTTGCTATAATAAATATCCCCCAAAAATATATAAAAAAAATTTTTTTTTCCTCAGTTTAGGCCGATACGTATTCTTCTACATATTTTTGGTAAAAAAAATCGCAATAATCGATTATTGATTGGTTTGCGCAGAAGTTATAGCGTTTACAAGATAGGGGATAGTTTTATAGCATTTTTATTAATAATTTTTTTTTATTAGTAATAGGGGCGATCAGTGATTTTTATTGTGACTGCGACATTATGGCGGACACATCGGACATTTTTGACACATTTTTGGGACCATTGTCATTTATACAGCAATCAATGCTATTTAAATGCATTGACACTGGCAGTGAAGGGGTTAACCACAAGGGGGCAGTGTAGGGGTTAAGTATGCCTAGGGGTGTGTTTCTTACTGTGGGGGAGCGTGGCTGTCAGCTAGTGAATGCTGATCTCTGCTTCAATCACAGGGAGCAGAGATCGGCGTCACTAGTTGCTAGGCAGAACGGGGAGATGCTGTCTATTTCAGCATCTCCCCGTTCTGCCTTCCCGTGAGACGATCGCGGGTGTCCCTGCGGCGATCGAGTCTGCGGGACCCGCGACCGGCCTCACGGGGGTCCCGACCGGTGCGGACGGCATTAAGGAGGGACTTATATATACGCCCTCCTGCCTGTCCGTGCCATTCTGCCGACGTATATCGATGTGCGCCGGTCGGTAACCGGTTAAAGAATCTGTTTTTACCGCACAATATTTATGGTTATTGTCTCACTTTAGTTTTTATTGAAGGATAAAATCTGTCCCATCTTTCCCTCTTACACTGCAACTTAATCAACCAGCTAACATATTGTTCAGAGAATATGGCTATGGCTATTGTCTCTGAAATAATACACTCAAATTTTTTAAGGATATAAAAAAAGGTCCCATCTTTCCTTCTTATGCCATGTACACACGGTCGGAATTCTCGTAGGAAAAAGCTCTGATGGTTTTCCCGTCGGAATTCCGACGGAATTTCGCTCAAACTGTCTTGCCTACACACGGTCACACCAAATTCCGACGGTCAATAACACCATGGCATAAAACATGTTCGACTGCACTATAAAAGGGAAGTTTAATGCTTCTGAGCATGCGTCAAATTGTTTCCGAGCATGCGTCGGAATTTTGCGTGTCGGAATTGCATACACACGATCGGAAAATCTGATAGAAAGGTTTTCCGTCGGAAAAATTAAAATTCGATGAAAAGCTCCCATCGGAAACTCCGACCGTGTGTACGCGGCATAACACTGTGGCCTAATCAACCGTATACACCATATGTTCCACTGGCATTTCCAGGACTGTGGTAAATGGTTGTGTTGGCTGCCAACAGAGAATATGGAGGAACATTCTTTTCCCAATCTCCTCTGTGATAAATGAAACCAGAAGCAATGAGGATTTCATCACTTCCTATTTCAGTGCTGTCATTCCCTGGATGTTACAGCCAAGAAAGCAGCTGATCATACACAATCTGTGTTTTATCAGCTGCTTTGGAGGACAGGGTACAAATTTATACAGTACCTGACACTGCCAAAGGCTTACACAAAGGGGCTTGTTCACCCCTTGTGATAGCAATAAAATTTAATGAAAAGTGTAAAATACTTCAGTAATATAAATAAAGATAACAGAAAAAAAGAAACACCACGCTCACATGCAAATGCAGATGTTTACGTACTGTAGGTCTGGCACGCATATGTAAATGGCACCACACATGTGAGGTATTGCAGAGAACACCAGAGAGAGTGCAAAAATTCTATTGCCATAGCTTATGTTTACCTCTAAACTGATAACTTGTAAAGGCTTTTAAAGCATCCCCTATGGACGTTTTAGGTACCATCATTTGTCACCATTTCACAGGCATGTGCATTGTTAAATCTTGACATGTTTGGTATCTATTTCCTTAATGCAACATCATATATTATATTTTACCCAAAAAATGGGTATTATATTGTGTTTGTGGGCACTAAAATTCAAGTGCATTTTTTCAGAAAATTTACACTTGATAAACTGATAGACTGCAGAAATACCATGTGACATGAAAAATTGCCATTTAATTCTTCAGGGCCTTTGCTTGCAGAAAATATAATTTTATATGACATTTAGCAGATGTTAACATGTGTTTGAGAAATGTAAAATTGCCTTGTAAGCAAGCAGTTATTTATGGCTAATTCATGCCTCATCACTCCCTCTTAAGCCCCATACACACGGTAGGATTTTCGCATGGATTCTGTCCGATCGGACAATGTTGTAGAAAAATCCGACCGTGTGTATGCACCATCGGACAGTGTACGTCGGATTGTCCGACGGACAAAGTCCTATCTCCTGCTGGATAGATTTTTTGACAACAAGGTCCGATCACACCAAATCCGATCGTGTGTAGCGTTGTCCGACGGACAAAGTGCTACGCATGCTCAGATCACATTACAAGACCAAAGCTATTGGCTACTAGCCTCTACGTAGTCCCGTCATAGGCAACAAACGTCACCACGTTCAGAATGATCGGATTTTCCGACAACTTTGTCCGACCGTGTGTATGCAACACCAACATCAGACAAAGTATGACGGACAGGATCCGACGGACCTGGTCCTCGGATAATCCGCGCGTGTGTATGGGGCTTTACATGGTGGCCTAACAAAGCTGCTTAGATACTCTACAGTCACTGTACAATATTTGTCCAAAAGGATACCTTCTAATTTTTGTTCCAGGATGAAAATTGCCTAGTCTCTCCCCTTTGCATCGAGGACTAAAGAATTTGCTTACATAATTTCTATCCACTGAACAATATTTGTTGCAATTGTCTCTGATATAATATAATCTAATCTTAAGGTGAAACTCTGTCCCATCTATCTTATACTGCATTCGAATCAACTAACTAACCGACTTACATACTGTCTAGAAAATGTACAATAATTTGTAAATGTTGTCTCTGAAAATAATACCCTCTGATTTCTGTTTCAGGAAAAAAATACATTGTTTCTCAATTTTACTGACTATTTAATCTGATTACATATTGTCTAGCAACTCTAAATATTTGTGGCTACTGTCTCTAAAATAATACATGCAAATTCTTAAGGACAGTATTACATTTATAGCAGTATGACAGATTGCAGTGGCCTAGGGGGTCAAGTATCTGTGTTTCTTATAGACCATTTTTCTAGTTATGTTTGGAATATACAATACACACATACTTGCTAAGTAAAATGTGGAATCTATAGTATGCTTTTTTATCAATGCTTTCAAATATTCTAATTTTACTGTAAACCAATACATTCAATTGTTAGTATATCTGTGTGTCACAGGACCCCCATGTATTCTTTATGCAGTGCATTATTGTTCACCAGTAATAGTTAGAACATTGGTTTTGACAATCCTTGCTACTGCACAGTAGTGACAGGTGTTCTGATGAAAATAGTGGGGAGTGAGGTTTGTTCCAGACACATTGGTGATAATGGGCTAGCAGAAACTCCATTCCTCTTGGTCTTTGACAAGGCAGTGCCCCTTCTTTGGAGTACCACTGAGAGGTCAAGCCTTTTATGTGTGCAGGTAAATCACAATATGCTAACTTTTTCAGCAGGTAAAAACCTTATTTAAAAATGGTACATATCAATACAAATACACATATTCTTTAAATAAAAAAATAAAAAAAATATAGCTGATTTAATATTTTGACTTTCTCCCACTACTGAAAATCATAAATGATGCTGACAATCACTCCAGTGCAAAATATGCCCTATCATAAACATAGAGGGAGAAAAAAAGTAGACACATTAAAATTTTACTTACATACATACAGAAATAGACTCAGTGTCGTTCCATATTCTGAATATATCTGCGACGCTGTAAATAATTGAATTAGAAGGGTGAATAAACAACTAAAATATGCACTGTTACACCCACCGCAATATCAGCAGATGTCATTTTGCCAAATGACTGTGCTGTATGTTTGGTTTTGCAGACTGACTGGCAGCTAAGAAAAGTTGGCTCAGTTAAAATGCAAAGAAAATGCCAGGGAAGATAATGTCAGTATGGAAGGGACAGGATGTCTAGTCTTTTGACTAGAGTGTGTTGCCAGCTGTGGAGGTACTGTAATAGCTACAGCTCACGTAGGAAGAACACAGAAACAGCTAGGAACAGACATAGATTCATGCGGCAAAGGTATACACCATATGTTGTAAAGGGAGTTTGTTGTGCAGTTTTGATCTTGTTTGTAAGCAGACTTTAAGTGTACACCTCAGCAAAGAATTCTGAGTTTGTAATAAACCACAGCAGTTGGTCTTTTATGTTTCCCAGAAAACAAATCTGGACGGGAAAAAAATCACCATCAGGCTCACACGGCTGTGCTGCTGTAACTTGGTAAAACACCAACTCTTGCTTGAAAGAGATAATACTCTTTCTCACATTTAGTAACATAAGCTCATTTGCATACACATCCACAAAATTGTGTTTATGTCTTAAGGTGCAAGTGCAGATCAGAAAAGATGTAAGGCATTCTGTATGTGTGCTAGCCAACACTTTACAATTTAATTTTAATATAAACAAAACTGTATAGAAAATATATATTACGATAGGCAAAAAAAAAGCTTAGGTTAATTTTTTTAAACAAAATGCTATTTAAAGAATCCTACAAGCTTCCTCTCCTTTAAAGGAAATGTACACCAAGACAAATACTCAGGCAGTCACTGCTGAGTTTTTTTTTAATGTTAGTTAAAGAATAAAGACTAAATCAACATAAAAAAAGGACAGAAAATAGAGGTCATACATGATATTCCCAACAGTCAACACAATCAGTGCAACTTGTCAAATACATGTTGTGTGAAACAGCATTATGGTAGTAATCATTTTCAACTATATGATATTCTGAAGGGCCAAAACAATGATGTGCCATGTGAGGAACCGTGTCCTCTTTGGTTCTTGAACACAAACATAGCGCTGAAAGATTCTATTTGCCCAACTTTCATACTAAACAGTTTTTGATTGGTCATGTGATTTGCTGTGTTTGAGGGACACAGCGATCATCATGCTCACCAGGGTGCACTTCAGGAGCCGCACACAAGCTGTCGGGTACATCCACCCACATCGGCAGGCTCTCACCTGGCCATTTATGTACATTGATGGGAGATGGCTAAACTATTTGCATATTTTTTTCTTAACAAGCAATAAAAACATGCCATCCCTGACTTCTCATGCTACTATTAATATGAAGTTCTTCATTCTGGAAGATTTTCAAAGATCACAGAAAACCCTCTGAAGTCAAGTTTCATACATTTTCTAACAGCTTAGAAACACCTGCTGTGTGTTTAAATTAGAGGGCTGGCAGGATGCAAAGACCTGTTCTAAAAATGAAAAAACACAGCTTACACATACTCCCATTCTTGCCACTCGTGTGGGACCCCGATAATGCACAGCAGCATGATCTGTGATTGCTGTGTTTCTTGGACACAGTGGATCACAAATCAGGGTACAGGGCTAGTTTCATTGGCCCTGTACCATGTGATGACTGTGACCAATCACAGCAATCCCACATGTAAACAAAGCTGCAATGCTGCAGCCTTTTTACGTTTTTCCCCTCACAGCTCGCTGTGAGAGGAGAGAATGTGTGTAGTACAGTGTATACAAAAATAAAAAAATAATAAAAATAAATTAAAAAAAGATTGCTTTCACTAGAGCGGTGTCAATATGGTGACATTGTACTGCTCTGGTTTGTAATCAGAGTATGTCAGTGTAGCATACAGTATCTATGATCACTGGCCAAAGCAGTACAATGTCACTATAGTAACACTGCACTACTCTGGTGTCAGTGATCATTTTTTTTTTAACATGCTTTTTTTTCTGGGCTCATTTACACATGTCCAAATCTCTCCTCAGAGAGCAGGTAGCAGGCATCCTCTCCTCATAACCTGTTTAGCCCCCTAAATGTTTGACTACCACACCATAACCATGTGCGCTGTGCACAGTTGTAAGGCAGTTACTTGTCACTTTAATTGGTCATGCTCAGTGGGTGTAGTGCCAGCCAAGTGTAACAGGGGGTACAATTTCTGCTGTGGCATGTGTACACCTCAAGCCACTATTTTGCCAGACAAAAAGAGAGTGGTTAAGGGGTAGTAAAAATGTGGCTAAACAAGCCCTTACACACTCAACACACCAGTGCAGCCAGTCACAATGTCCCTGAATACTGCCACACCAAACCCAGCGTCATCATAAGGTCTCATTCACATGGGCAGATCAATGCATACCCCATGCAAGGTCCATGTTTACCCGCACAGAAATGCAGGGCCTGAACACAGACAGTGGGAGTTTGGGGACACACATTACAATGGCAGATTGTGTCCCAATAGACATAGATGGGACTGCCTGCGCAGGGATGCATGGAACATGTATTGATACTTGATTGAAATCAATGCGTACCCTATGCGAGGGCTGTGTTTACTCACATGGGGATGCACAGGTTTTTCATGCATCCCCGTGCATGCAGTCCCATTTATGTCTCTTGGGAAGCAGCAGCTGCATGGACACATCAGCTGCTCCCAGGGCTTTCTTTCTCTGAGAATATGTGCAGGAACTCCCCCCGTCTAAGTCACCCCTTGTCTCTGCCCCCTATCCACCTCTGACCACCGTCCCTTGATTCCACCCCTTACCCACCTACCAGTACTGCCCCTTTTAGAGAATACAGAACCAAGAGAACCCAACGCTTCAGACCCCCGGAATGCCGTGCTCAACAGCCCAACCGCGTCTCCGGCCCACAGGAGAGCCCGCCATAATTTAATGCTCCTCCATGCAGCGCACCACCGAATGCATCTCACCAAGACAAGAACCTTTCTACAAACATCATCCATGACACCCAGGAAGACAAGACTTGGCCAAAAAAGGTCACAGCAAGGCTAACTTTTTCCCTTTTTTCCCAGGAACGGCCTACCCCAAGTGTCCCTGACTACAGTCGACAACACCCCCTAGAAGTTCGATTTGATTGAATGAACATTTCCCTGGACGAACTGTAAGTCTACTGCCTCCCCCAGAAGGCCCTTAAGCTCTGAATACCCCTTTTGAAAGACCCAGTGGCCTCAAGGGTTAAAGGTATTCCCCCAGGGATAATCACGCACCCCTTAATGTAATGTCTAAGCCCGAACAGAGAGACCTAATGACTCTCATAGTCATATATGTGCCCTCCAGAATAGAATTCCAGCTCCATTTACCTTACCCCACCCCTCCCTAAATCCCTTCCTTCCCCCTTTTTGCTCCCCTCCCCATGCCCCATCCTCTCCCCATCTTCTCCCTTCACCCTCCTGATCCCTCCACAGCCGATTCAAGAAGGTACTTCAAATGCAAGTCTCCTAGAATTCTATGATCACACTGCTACCCTAATTTAAGGTTTGATACATATAAGTAATGTCTCAGATGCTATGTGGGGGGTGCATGTGCGGGGGGGGGGGGGGGTGATGCTACACGGGGACAGCTCCCACCCCATAATGAGAACTTTTTCAACAAGTTCAGAGCTCCAGACCAACCATATAACTACTATACAGTGGTCTCTGTGTGGCCTTGCCCCCCCCTCCCGGGTGCCTCCCCTGTAAAGAGGGCTACAAAAATATACAAAGACTAAACAAAAATATGCAAAAATGTATAAAAATGTTTGAAACGTTTAAACTGTTTATCAATGTTTAAAAGTTAGACTGTATCAGATAGCCCTCATGCGCGTATCCTCAGAGGTTATTGAAACACAATTTTTTTTTTTTTAAATTGAATTTGACTCTCCCAATTTACCCACACTTAATTAAATGCACATAGCCATCTCCGCCACAAGGTGCTCCGGAAATATCTCACCTTACGACTTCCGGGATTCTAAACACACACCCTAAACACCCATGTTGATCCCACCCACACTTAGCGCTGCTCAATCTAGATCCTGATACAAAGTCGGCCTCATTCAGGTCGCTATCCATCCAAACGCACACATAGTAGTGAGAGCTTTCTGATACAGACTTGATCAAGGCTATTCTCTATTTATGTTTACATAGATTGTTAGAAGCAATGTTAACCTGTTTACAGTTGGAGCTCTCTCCAATCGATCAGAAGTACAATGAATAATATCTCTGGGTAAAGAGGATTTTATGTTCTTCCTTTGGTTTCTATGCTAACACAACATGTTCTATACTTCAGAATTGTTAATGCGGATGCTCATCCCAATACATCTGATAACTGACCTTAATAAATGCCTTATATTTGAATCCCCTGAGTTTGGACATACACTTACCACACCAAACACACGCAGACACAGGCTCCCCCTATCAACCTACAGAACAAACCTCGGTGGACGGGGGACACCGTCTCTCGACCGTTCCGATCCGACACCCTCCACCTCCCCACAAGACGGGAACGTGACGGTTCCTGTCTAACCGTACCGGACACCTTACTACCCTTAGGGTAGGTTACATACAACCTCCCTAATTCCGGACTATCGCCTATTCCATCCTCTCCCAAGACCTAGGCTCATAACCCACCCTCCCTTTCCCTTCCCCCCTATTCTCTCCCCTTCTTCCCCCTTCTTTCCCTCCCTTTCTATCTCACTCCTACTTATCCCTTCCCCTCCCGTCTGCCCTCCCCCTCCCGTCCCTCTTTACCTCGCAGCCTCTGCCGCCACCACACAACTGATAAAGCACAAAAAAATAAATAAATACATTTTTTAAAAAAAGGTAGGAAGTAGGAATCTACTTGGCCTCAGGCTCCTCCTGTTCATACGTGCGAAGACAACAGCCCATCGCTTCGCTACTCTCTGATACCTCTAGGATCAAACAGCAACACACTATGTCGCACGTACATGCAACAAAAAACACCTCCACGCTTAAAGTAGTCTCATTAAACGCTAAGGGTCTCAACATCCCCGAAAAACGTAGTCAAGTACTTGATTTGATGTATAAACTGAAAGCAAACGTAATATTTCTGCAGGAAACACA
Organism: Lithobates sylvaticus; assembly: GCA_028564925.1. Classification (NCBI taxonomy): domain Eukaryota; kingdom Metazoa; phylum Chordata; class Amphibia; order Anura; family Ranidae; genus Lithobates; species Lithobates sylvaticus. The sequence goes on along the minus strand of CM053026.1, from coordinate 339,520,673 downwards.
CTTTCGCACAAACAAAATCCCCAAACTTACGAACCATATGTTCCCGACAGTATATCACGCCACCAACTTACACGCAAAGACTAAAGGGGTATCAATTTTAATCTCAAAGAATCTTGACTGGCAACCCTTAGACTCCCTTATAGATACAGAGGGCAGATACCTCTTTCTTAAGGGCCGACTCCAGGGACGGCCCGTGACTCTGGCCAACATATACAGCCCCAATACGGCACAAGTAGGCTTTTTTAGATCAATCTCACGACTACTCTCAGAATTCCACTCGGGAATGACTATCCTAGGAGGTGATTTCAATGTGGCTCTCTTTCCATTATTGGACACCTCCTCCGGTACGGCCTCCCTGCCTTACAAAGCTATCCGGCAAATTAAGTTACAAATTCAGGACCTTCTTCTTCACGACACATGGCGTGCCCTCCACCCGGATGTAAAAGACTTTACCTTCTTCTCTGCACCCCATAACAGGTATTCCAGAATCGATTACCTTTTCCTATCCCAGAAAGACATCCCCTTCCTATCCACAGCCACCATTGAACCAATGCTACTTTCAGACCACCACCCGATTACACTGACCCTGACATTCCCCGACAAACATGTCCCCAAAAGCATCTGGCGCCTAGACTCGTCACTCCTCACCTCAGAAGACGTCACTGATGATGTCCGTAGTTGCATAAACACCTTTTTTCTTGAAAACGACACACCAGACACAGCCCCTCTCACCCAATGGGAAGCCCATAAATGCGTAGTCCGAGGAAAACTCATTGCCCTGAAAGCAGCCCGTCGGAAAGCCCACCAACAAACCATTTCAGACCTACTTGACAAGATCAAAACCCTTGAACTTGCTCACAAGCAATCACGAGCCCAGCAAATCTACCATGAACTTACCTGTCACAGGAAAGCGCTGCGTGAAGAACTAAACCGTAAAACGAGACGCAAATTTGTCCTACAACAAAAACTCTACTACGAATTCGGTAACAAATGCGGAAAATATCTTGCCAAAGCCCTCCAGACCAGGAAAGCAAACACAAACATTCACACCATCAAAGATTCTCAAGGGAAGGCCCATATCACCCCAATAGACATAGCAGCCCAATTTGAAACCTACTACTCAAATCTGTATAATCTCCCTAAGCATACTACAAACCATAAAAGAACTGAAAACAGACATGCCTCAATCAAGTCTTTCCTCGACAAATTTGGCCCCAAACCTATAGACAGAGAAGACGCAACCCAGTTAGAAAATCCTATTTCAGAAGAAGAAATTAAATTGGCAATTAAACAACTTAAGAATGGTAAAAGTCCAGGCCCCGATGGGCTTACAGCTGCTTACTTCAAAACTTTCACAGACATATTAACCCCACATATGATTAAGACCTACAACTCCTTAACATCATCCACTCTCCCATTCCATAGGTTATTAGAAGCCCACATCACAGTGATCCCAAAAGAGGAGAAAGACCCCACATCAGTCAGCAATTATAGGCCAATATCCCTTTTGAATGTAGATATAAAAATATACGCCAAAATTCTAGCTTCCCGTCTACTAACTTTCCTACCTTCCCTGATAGGGAGAGATCAAGTAGGCTTTATCCCTGGAAGAGAAGCCAGGGATAATACGATCAAAGCCCTGAATATTCATCATTGGATTACAACACATGAACAAAAAGGATTCTTTCTGTCGCTGGATGCAGAGAAGGCGTTCGACAGGCTGGCATGGGACTACCTGGGAGCAGTCCTTAGACATATTGGGCTCCAAAATCGAATGTTTAATGCCATCATGTCCCTCTATACAACCCCGACCGCTAGAGTACGTGTAAATGGCCACCTGTCGAACGCCTTCTCCATCGGTAATGGGACAAGACAGGGATGCCCACTCTCCCCAATCCTATTCATCTTAACCCTTGAACCCTTTCTCCAATGTCTCAGATCCAACAACAGTGTTAAAGGCTTCCCCATCGGCGACCGCACCTATAAAATAGCCGCATTCGCCGATGACATACTACTATTCCTGCAAGACCCGCACATTCAATCCCGAACCTTCTAAAGGAACTAGATAATTTTCATAAGATTTCCAACTTCAAGATTAATTTTGCAAAATCCCAGGCCCTGAATATCTCCCTACCACAAGAAATAGTAACGCAGTGCATAAACAACTTCCCCTTTCAATGGAAACATGATCAGATCAAATATCTAGGAGTATACCTAACAGCAAACCTTTCAGATATCTTCCCCAAAAACTATCAATCCATCTTCAAAACTATTCAGAATGACCTAAACAAATGGAATAATCCCCATTTTTCCTGGTTTGGAAGGGCAGCAATTCTAAAAATGAACATCCTCCCCCGCATCCTATACATCCTACAGACCTTACCCATCAAAATCCCCCCATCCTTCTTTCAGCTCTACAAACGACTGACTACCAGGTTCCTATGGCGACAGAAAAGACCTAGGATAGCTTACGAACAACTGACGAAACCAAAGACGAAGGGAGGCATTGGCCTTCCAGACCTCAAAAGATACTACTGGGCCTGCCATCTCTCTAGAATTATAGACTGGTCTGTTCATGGCCAATGCAAAGATTGGGTAGCCCTTGAACACACATTCTCCCCCCTCCCTTTGCGTTTCCTACCCTGGACTCTGACCGAACACTTCCCGAAAGATCTCCTTAATCATCCCCTAATCACCCCGACGCTCCGCTGTTTCAAAGACACATGTCGACAACTGCGCATTTCCTCTAGCCCTGGACCTCTTACGTCGGTTAAACTCAACCCAGCATTCTCACCTGGCATGTCCTCCAACTTTCTAGCGGATACCTGGCAACATACAGAAGTTCTAGCCCACCACTTTTATAGATCGGGTGTATTTCTTAGTCGCTCCTGCCTACCAGCCAACACAGACAACAATAACTTTCCACTATGGACATATTTCCAGATCAGACATTTCCTTAAGAACGCTGACCGTATATCCTCTGTCTCTCGCAAGCTCACACCATTTGAACAACTATGTTCTCAAACTGCACCCCAGCAACACATGATCTCCAACACTTACAACATACTATCCTCTGACAGTCTACTGAAAACGAGCAAAGCCTGTCTAAGCTGGGAAAGAGACCTACAAATAGAAATGACAGAAGCACAATGGGAACACATCTCTAGAGTGACACATAAAGGCTCCCTAAATGTCTCAATACAGGAAAACAGCTATAAGATTTTAATGCGCTGGTATAGAACTCCAGTAGTTCTTAACAAATTCAATCCTGCCCTTTCAAATACATGTTGGAGATGTGTCAGGGACACAGGTACTTTAGAACACATTTGGTGGTCCTGCCCCCTCATCCAGCCATTCTGGACCCCAGCACAGTTCCTCCTTAACCACTCAGACATACCGACGCATCAATACCGCAAAACATTTGCAGCGAACAGACCATATGTAAGAGTATCTCATCTCGTGTCTTAAGTGTATATACCAGTCATTTAAACCAAACGATGTACTGTGACGATCATTACTTGCTAGTTCGGTTAACAGTTATTGTGATATATGTTGTAATGCTGCAAACATTTTGCTTACATATGTTGTAAACCCTACCTCTTTTTTCAATAAAACATTATGGAACAAAAAAAATAAAAATAGATACCCTGCACCCAGCAATAGAACCCCACACAACAATAGACTCCCCCAGCAACAATGGACTCCACCCCAACAACAATAGATTCTCTGCAGCAACAGTGAACTACCCACAACAAAATATCACACCCAGTAACCAAACATCCACCCAAGCAACATTAAACCCCCACCCCAGCAGCAACAACAGATCTCCCAGCAGCCAGCATCAATAGATCCTCCAGCAGCCAGTAAAAATCGACCTCTCCCTCAACCGTAGATCCCTTCCAGCAACATAAGACCCCCCAGCAACAATAGATTCCCCATCGGCAACAATAGACCCTCACACAAAATCAGATCCCCACCAGAGACCCTCCAGAACACACCAAACCCCATGCTATTACATACATGCAGTGCTGGAGGTGCCAGACTCCGTTCCCCCGCGTTCCCGCTGAAAAAAATCCCTGGCTGCTCCCAATCTGGCATCATTGCTGGGCCAAGGCCAAAATTCAGACAGTGTGAGTTTGGGGACACACAACCCCATGGAGGTCAGAAAGGGAGCATCAGCCATTTCCGTGCAACTGATGTATGGAACACCTGTGGATTCTTGTGCGGGGTAAACATGACCCACACACAGGGTATGCATTGATATACCCCATGTGAATGAGGCCTAATAGTACAGCCAGTCAAAGTGTCCCTTATCACAGCCACACCCATCCCAGCATCAATATAATGCCTCACTCTTATAGGGTATAACAATGCATACCCTTTGTGAGAACTGTGTTTACCTGCACTGGGTTGCACACTTGTTCTGTACATCCCCGTGCAGGAAGTCCCATCAATCTCTATTGGGATGCAGCAGCTGCAAGGGCACAGCTGTTGTTCCCAATCTGGCATCCATGCAGGTGTAGGGACAAGGTTTGGGATGCAAACAGTATGACTAGCCAGTCACAGTGTCCCCAAACACCATCACGATAGTCACAGTGTCACCAGGCTAGTGTAGCCAGAAAAAGTTTTCCCGATTGCTGCCACACTAGTGACGATGTCACTAGACCAGTGCAGCCAGCAACAATGTTATTGTTTTCTAGTCACACCAGGGCCATTGTCACCAGAGCAAGTGGAGCCAGCAACAGTGTTCCTGATCACCTCCACATCAGAGAAGTGTTGCTTCTGCCTGTACTGTCCCTTGTCTATTTATTGACCATTTTCTGCCTGCTGTCTGGTCTGATCCATTGCCCATTTATAGACCATGTCTCTGCCTACCACCTGAACTGACCCATCTGCACATTCTGCTGATTACATTCCTGAGAGATATCAGTCCCAGACATCCCCTGTGGACAACTGCACTCCTGGAACCAACAGGGCATTCCTGGTCCCAGCCACATACCAATAGACCTAGCTAGTTTAGCTCATAGAAATGAGGAATGTTACACTAAATTATATTTCCTGACCAATCTTACAGAGGCAATCATTACAGTGCACTGTTTTTGATACAATTGGTTGATTTTTGTGATACACAAGGTGCAATGTCATGTACATAATCACTCCAAACATTGTAAAATTCTCACACGTGGTATCCCCATACTTAGGGGGAGAACCAGAATATGTTTTGGCATGTCCATGCTGTGTGTGAGAAATATTCTATAAAACTTACAACTGTGTAAACAATACTTTTTATTATCTTTCTGCATTTTTTAAAACTTGTGGCAAAAAATGAAGCATTCAAAAGACTCACAATGCCTCTTAAAAAATACCCTGGGGTGTTTACTCCCTCAAATGTGGTCATTTTAGAGAGTCAGCTGTTCTGGTGCCCATTGGTGATTGGGTATGTCAAAAATATGAAAAGTAGTCAGGAAAGTAGATGCATAATTTATGCCCCTAGAAAGCCTGTAGGTGCTCCTTGGAGTTTGGACCCCTCTATGTGGTTAGGACGTGAGGAGTTTTAGAATGTGTTATGAGGTGTATACCTATACTGATGTGTTTTAGAAATATCTTATTAATTGACGACTTTGTGTAAAAAAAATACACCTTGATTTTCTTTCTGCATTCTGCATGATTTTCAAAAGACTAATTAAGTGTGCTTTTTCAAATAAATTTACTGTAGTTTGCAGACTCTACAACTTTCACACAGACTAATTAATAATCACCTCTTTTTTTGTTTTGTTTTCTACCAAGAAACGTAGCAGAATATATTCTGGCCTAAAATTTTAAAGAAAGATTATTTTTTTGAAAAGTTTTATAATTTAAATGTGTGCTTTTGGTACTTTCAGTGTTTGATGACTAATATCCCCACAAATCACTATTGCTCAATTCTGCAAGTGATTCTAATTTATTATCTCTGTTTTCTAGCTGGTCTAAAACCGATTTTGATGTAAAGGCACACTTTTGGTTGCTATGGACATTCTCAAGTTTCTAGGCAGAAAGAACAGTATATATAATATAAAACTGCAGACAGGGCACTGGACAAAGCATTAGGGACAAATGGGATGTGAAATGATTTCATACAGTAATGTAATCTGTAATGCGGGGTACACACGATCGGAATTTCCGATGGAAACAGTCCGATGGGAGCTTTTCATCGGATTTTCCGACCGTGTGTATGCCCAACGGTCTTTTTCTGTCGGAATTTCCGAGGGACTTTGAATTGAGAACCTGTTCTCAATTTTTCGGACGGAAAACCTTTCTATCTGATTTTCCGATCGTGTGTAGGCAATTCCGACACGCCAAAAATCACGCATGCTCAGAATCCACTACGAGACGGAACCGCTGGGTCTGGTAAAACTAGCGTTCGTAATGGAGCTAGCAGATTCTTCACACTGGAATTTTTTTAATTCTTCAATGCGCTGCTCATTCTCTTCTTTATAATGCTAGAAGAATGAAGTGGTTTTGCTGCTTATATTTACACAGAGTTTTTACAAACGTATTTCTTTATTATTTCTAGGTCTCTCCAGAATAATATTTATATTAGAATTGAAGCCAGATCTGCATGAAATATATATAATTTTTTAAAGTGTTTTTTTTTCTTTAATAAGAATATTTGTATTATTGCATTATTTTCTTGTGCTCTTTTTTTTTTATGTTACGTTTCCACAACACCATTATTATGTATTATTTGTAAACCTGTTTGTTGTTGGTGTCCCTTGTTAATTTTGACATTGTATTTTTGAAATGTACCTGCCTACTCCCCCAAAATAAATTGATTTGCTCTTTGTATTAAAAAACATAGGCAAGTATTTTCTGAAAACAAAATAAAAATTTATTTCACATCATAATTACAAAATAAACGCAACGCAGGAGAAATTGCTTCAATATGTGCAGCCTTTGGACCCCAAGGCAGACATCAAAAAAAAATTGGTAGCTTGAAAAGTCCATAGAAAAAGGAGTACAATGAGGTCCAGGAGTCCCAGAGAACCGGAGCAGCAGCAGATGGTATATGTACCTAGTCTGTGGTCCTACAACAGGCTGTGGGTTCTTTGAGACGTGAAGGCAGGGGATCACTTCCTGGTCTTCCGTGCAGCCTTCCCTGCAGCCTTCCCTGGAGGCTGTGGCTCTGGAGGTGGCATTGTGGCAGGAGGAGGAGGATGGGGGAGAGCACATAGATGTTGGTTGTCAGACATTTCCCCACTCAACCCCTTGTGTATAGTATCAAAAATAATTTTTTCACACTTTCGCCGTTGGCCCTCCTCCATCTGTTGCAAATTAGAGGCAATATAGATGCCATAGGCCTCTGTAGCATCAAGGGGGGATCTAAAGGAACTCATTAGCCTCCCTGATCAGGGCCAGTGCTGCCTCCTCTGCTTTCGTGCCCTTCCTCTGTCGTTTGTAGGGAAGGATGAGGGGAGGCACCTGCAATTGGGTATTACTGGGCCCTGCCACCTCCTGGGTGAAACTTCCCCCTGCCTCCTCCTGTGTGCCACTAGCCAGAGCCTCGTCCTGGCTGAGGTCATCCTGTGTATGAAAAAGGGACATAGTTTTAGTTTTTTGTTCATCAAACACACACAATTTTCAGCTCATGACTGTTGCAAATTTAATGTTAATAAATAGAAAAGACTATCATTGTGAGCCCAGCATTTTTCCTTCCTGTCCTAATCTTTTTTGGCCACTTCTGTCTAGAAATCTGTGAAACATTTTTTGTTACTTCATTCATTTATTAGCAATAATAACATCTACTTACCAATAATCTTTGTTTTGCACAGATAAATTATGTATAAAAAACCTACACCTGACTCAATCTGGGCTCCTCAATCTCCTCCTGTATGGAAGGCCCAGGTTGGTCCACAGATGCCTCAGCTTGGGAGGGAAGGCTGGATGGAAGGCTGGTTGGAAGGCTGGAGGGAAGGGATGCCGTAAGAGTAGAAAGGGATTCCCTGCCCTCCATCTGGTCATCTAGAAAACCTCATCCTGCTGTAGTACCACAGACTGGGTACATACACCTTATCTGCTGCTACTCCGGACCTCAGGGACTTCTGGACCTTCTGGTACTCCTTCTAAAGCCCCATACACACGCTCGGATTATCTGAGGACCAGGTCCGTCGGATCATGTCCGTCGGACTTTGTCCGATGTTGGTGTTGCGTACACACGGTCGGACAACGTTGTCGGAATTTCCGGTCTGCAAGAACGTCGTGACGTAAGTCGTCCTCCACAAGACTAGAAAAGGGAAGTTCAGCACCACGTCCCGCACCGTTGGGCTCCTTCTGCTGATCCCGTGTTTATCGCGAGTTAGTTAAAGTTTGGGGACTTACGATTCGCGCTTCTCAGTTTTCTGACTCAGATCGTTACTGCTCTTCAGTTTGTGCTTGTCGTGCGTATCTGTTTATTAGTGTGTGTAGTCAGTTCGCATTTGTTGGTCATTGCGGCCTATATCTTGATATAGGACGCTTTGATTTTCACTGCTTATTGTCTGCTCGTTTCTGGTATTCATTTCGTTCTTTCAGGCCTTGCTGTTTATCGGTGCTTTCTGTTTGTCCGTTCTGACCAGCCGACCGTTTGTGAGCGATGTTAGCCGTACGTACTCGTCGCCGAGTTCGTGCTGTATGCGGAATTGGTGTCGGGCTTTTAGCTTTGAGCCAAGACCCGTCCTTGAACAGAGTGACGAGGAGTATGTGGACCAAGAATTGGTTGCTTCAGCGTGATCAGTTCTCGCACATGCCTTTGCTTCGTGAGATCCGGGAGAATAATCCTGATGATTTCAGGAACTTTCTCCGGATGACGGATCCCGTTTTTCACCGTCTTTTGGCTTTGCTGACCCCTTTTATCAGCCAGCAGGATACCTGCATGAGACAAGCCATCACTCCGGAGCAGAGGCTTGTTGCTACGTTGAGGTACTTGGCGACAGGGAGAAGCCTTCAGGATTTGAAGTTCTACACAGGTATCTCTCCCTAGGCTCTGGGAATCATTATTCCAGAGACCTGTTCTGCTGTTATCCAGGTCCTGCAGGAGGACTATATTAAGGTAACATTTCTACTTTACTATTCCCTTCTATGTATGCTCTGTTTGCTAATGTCTTGTATTTTTGACCTCCTTCCCTAATTACCATGATTGCAATATGCTCTAATATGCTGTGCCCCTTTTCTCCTTCATGCATTTTTCCCTTCACTTGCCTCCCCAGCATGCTCTTCTGGCCCAATAGACACCTATGGCCTAGTCACTTAAGCAATGTATTTTGTCTGCTGCATAGTATTGTTTTCCCCCAAACACCCCCTAAAATATGCACTAATGTTTGCTGTGTGTTTTACTTCATGCCGAGCCCCATTTTGTCCCCATTTTTTTTGAGGGGGGGTGCCAAACTCATTAGGAACCCCCTCCCCCAACTGCTCTGTCAGATGCTAACAATCCTCTATCTGCTGGCTTTCCCAAGGTCAATACACACTATATACCTACCTCTTTATAGTGGGCATCTTTAGGGATGAATTCAGCAAAGCATGTAGTGCAAGGGGCTGGCTCTATACTTTTTATTTCCTCTTTTTTTGTGTTCTTTCCCTCCTATTAGCTTGCTAGGTAATTTCAGAATGTGAAAATGTGCGTTCCTTTTTTGGGGGGGGGGTGGGGATTTGGAATGTTCTTTTATCTTTCCTGTGGGATGCCAATAGTGTTAAGTAAGGAGGGTCTGGCCAAACTAGCACACATTATTGAGCCATTTGGCAATCAATGAAGTGCAGAGGGTTACCTGTCCAAACCCCCCCCCCCCCCCAAACCCCTAGTTATTGTCAATGGCCCATCAGAAGTGGGGGGATTTATGGGGGGTGAGTAATCTGCTACTTAAAATGTAAAAGTCTGATCTTGTTCCAAGATGTTAGTGTCAATCTGCTTGCAATGTTTATGTGCAAAGTGACTAATTTTTTTTCTTGTTTCACTCCACAGTTCCCTTCCACGCCACAGGAATGGCAGACTGTGGCCTCCCACTTTGCCAGCCGTTGGGACTTTCCTAACTGCAGAGGTGCAATTGATGGGAAACACGTCCGCATCATCCCACCCCCCAACTCGGGGTCCTACTATTATAATTACAAGGGGTTTAATAGTGTAGTGATGTTGGCGATGGTGTCGGCGACATACGAGTTTTTGTATGTGGACGTGGGGATGAACGGCCGGATCTCGGATGGTGGTGCCATTGCGCACACGGAGTTCTACTGGCGTCTCCAAAGTGGCAGTCTGTGCTTGCCACCTCCAGAGGAGAAAGCTGAAGGACTCCCCTTCGTCTTTGTTGCAGATGAAGCGTTTGCGCTGACTACCCATCTGATGAGGCCCTTCCCGATGAGGACCCTCACCCCAGACCAGAGGGTCTTCAATTACAGGCTGTCGAGAGCCCGCAGAGTGGTGGAGAACACCTTCGGGATCCTGGCCAGCCGCTTCCGCCTGTTTTTGACGGCTATTAACTTGGCGGAATACAAACTGAACCACATAGTTCTTGCCTGTTGCATATTGCACAACTTTTTGAAAAGACACAACAGCAACTATGTGGTGACCGTTGGCCCAGATGTGGAGGGCCCTTCCAATGCCGACCTCACAGCCCTTCGAGCGGCACGTCCAGGCTTGCCCCCTCTAAATGCCCGCGAGGTCCGCAAGCAATATATGGACTACTTTGTGGGTAGGGGGGCCATTGCTCTGCCTGACGATGTGTGAGAGGCATTTTTAAATAAATATCTTTTTTAACCAAACCTATGATTTCTTGTCATTTCCATATTCTAGCTTATTTGAGATATACATTTTTGCCCTTTAGCTTCAACAGTGGGAATGCACTTTCTGGGCAAAAGGAAGTAACAGTCTCTTCTTCCCAAAAAGAATCTTCTCATGTTGTGTGTTTGATACCTAATCTTTTGTCTAGAGAAGGTTTGTAGTGCATAACTGACACCCAATATACTCCTTTTCATCACCATGTCAGACATGTGTGTATTCCCAAAAATGGTGTGCTACGTGTTTTCGTACAAAGCACTGTGGGTGTCATTTACATAAGTCAAATCCACTATGCTCTACAAGTGCAGTGCAAAAGTGCCCTGGAAAATAAACTTGCAGTGCAAACTGGAATTGCCTTTAGTAAATAACACCCATTGCCCCCCAAATCCTTTACATTTGACATACATAATGCTTTTGTGTTTTTCAATAAGGAAGCCACACATTTAGAAAATTAAAAAAGTTTACTTGCAACACATTCACAAGTGCGTTTCCAAACTTCTTGGCAAAACTGACAAGATCTTGGTTCTTTACAACATTGTTTACAAACATTCCGCATTTGTTAAAACCAGGCATGGAGCAAAACAGAACATAGGAACTAGGAAAGTTCAAATTTCTAAAGTGAAGACAAGATCAGACATGACTATATGTTCAAAGTGTGTTTGATCTTGCCTTCATCACATAAGGGGTCACCCCTGGAAACTGGAAATTTAGAACATGCACACAATTTGGGTCTGAAAATGGACATTAGATGGTAAAACACATGCCTAGAATGTTCAAAAGTGCCATTTTCCATCATGGGGATCAATGGACGTTTTTTGGGGGTGCCACCCCTTCACCACAACCACTTTAGTAGTTCGTAAAGTGGTTGCACCCCCAAAAAAACGTTGTCATTCATCCACCATGATGGGCGCTAGCACATGTGGACACAATGTGTGCATGTTCCAAATTTCACACAGTTCTTAAGTTGCAAATGTGTTCAGAAACAGCCACAAATGTGTGTTAATTACTTGGTGCGTTTTCAGATTTTTCCTAAAACATCAATGATGTTCTTCAATTTTTTTTGAACATCATTGATGTTTTGCTTTATGTCATCTAGATCTCGATTGCAGACCATTATCTCCCCGATGAGGACGTGGGCACTTTCTGTGGTAAAGTGCGATTCTTCTTCCACAACATCCACGTCACCTAAAAACAACCAAAAAAAAACAAAATGTCGCTTGGAAATGAGGCAGGCATACATTGATTAGCTTACCAGTAGCTGTGTTCTCCCACACTCACCTGTTGTGGTGACAAGTTCTCCAATTTCTATGATCTCTCCTTCCTCCTCCTCCTCCTCTGCTTCTGGTCTTTCCCCTTCTTTGGGAGGTGTGGGTTTTGTGGTTTCCTCAGACGTCCCGAGTTTTCGCTCCCCTATGAGAATGTACAAAAGGAAGATTTAGCACCACAATCTATTGAGGGCAGAAATAGGAAATGTCAAACATTGCTTGAAAGTGAGGGACAATATTTTTGGTTGGCCAGTTACAAATGACAACAACATGAATGTAGTCACTTTGTAAAGGTGCTAAACTTACTAGCTTTTTGGTAGAAGTTTGTCTGATGGAGACCCCCCTCTAGTATCCACTGGAGCACATGTGTGGAAAAGCATAATAAAAAGTGGGTTTGGGTGTCCCAGCACTAGTGCTCTAGAGTCCAGATGGGTAAACAGCTACTGGGTGACCTCTCCTTTACATTGACTAAATTGGCTTTACATTCTTGATGACATCTCTAGTGAGAACAAACTTCCTTTCCCAAAAAAATCACCAAACCTCGTATTATAAGTGGCCGAACGATCGAGGTTGAGTACGATCGAATGGACACACACGAACATGACACTGGCAGAAAGATCGAGGTTGAGTACGATCGAATGCACAGACGAACATGAAAGTGGCCATTTTCTAATGTACAACTTTGTAAAAATACAAACACATGGAGCAGTATGCAAGCCAAAAATCAAACACAAAACACAACTACTTACTTTTTTGAAGAACTCGCTTGATCTTTCTGTACTGATCGGGCTCCCTCAGTTTCAGGTCTGACCAGCGTTTCCTCAGTTGCTCCTTGGATCGTTGTACCCCAAAATGATTGTACAGCCTCCTCACAACTTTAGACATGATCTTGGCCTTTCGGACATTGGGGTTGAGGTAAGGCCCATACTTCCCATCATAGTCGCTCCTCTTCAATATGTCCACCATCTCCAACATTTCTCCAAAAGACATATTGGAGGCCTTAAATTTCAGGCTCCGGGATCGGGACGTTTCTGCCTCCGGCCTTTTCTCGTCCTCCTCCTCGTTGCTGCAATATTTGGGGCGCACCTGCTGTGTCCCCGCCATGTGCTCTCCCCACTGCGCCGTAAAGAGAAGGGGTGGGGAATAGACGAGAAAGATCGTCAGGGGCGGGCGGAGTTTCACGCCTGTGTCGTAGCCACGATCTGTGAGACGAGGGGAGAGAAAGCTCACGCACGAGACGATCGCTAGAACGAAGGTACAATTTGAAGTTGGTACATAACTAGCCTAGACTGATTAGACCTTGAGGCTTCTTTATGGAGAAGCTTAGGAGAGTTTAGCCTGACATTATTTATAGTGTTTTGTGTGGTGTTGTGTCTTGCAGAGATTATGCACGGATTCAACGACGTGAGTTTTCTCCCCCTGTACATTGATAAATACAGGGAAATGCCTGTTTTATGGCAGGGCAAACACCCCTATTACGGCCACAAACCAGAGGTACGCAGCCATGCTGAAACTTTTGGAATTTGTAAAGCCAAGGATGCCCACGGCAACCGTTCGTAAGTTAAGACAGAAAATTTTCAGCCTGAGGAGTACGTATATCAGGGAGCACAAGAAGGTCCTGAAGTCCCAAGCATCTGGAGCTGCAGCAGATCAGGTCTATGTCCCCAAGCTCTGGTACTATGACAGGCTCCATTTTCTCAAAGACCAGGCTGATGTCACGGAGTCACTCTCGACTCCTCCTTCCACGCTTCCTTGCGCGCAGGCCACCCCTGATGAGGCTTCCGAGGAGCAACCTGGGCCTTCCAGTCTGGAAGATGTGGAGGAGCCCAGCTTGTGGCAGGTATAGTCGTTTTGTAACCATTTTTGGGAATAATGAATGATGTTCACTTAATTCAGGATCCCCATTTGCTTAGTTCCTAACGTGTTTGACATATCAATAGACAGTAGTGTTGGAGAAATTTGGGGCAAGAATCTAAACTGCAGGGCTGAGAATTGTATGGTTTTCTATTTGTAAACATTTTGCAACAGTCACTAGATGAAAATTGTGTATGTTTGATGAACAAATAACTGAAACTATGTCCCTTTTTCATACACAGGAAGACCTCAGCCAGGAGGTGGCTGTGGAATGTGGCAGTCAGGAGGAGGAAGGGGTTAGTGGCAGCCAAGAGGTGGGTAGTGGCAGCCAAGAGGGGGGTAGGCCTAGGAGCCTGACTGACTCCCAAGTCCCTCCCCTCCGCCTTCCCTACAAAAGGGCGAGAAGGGGGGGTGAGGCGGGAGAGTCAGCGCTCAGGCTGATCAGAGAGGCTTCAGCCTCCCTACATGCCACACCCACCGACGAGGAGACCTTTGGCTCCGTGGTTGCCACGAAAATGATGGCTATGGAGGTGGAGCAACGCAACATGTGTGAGGATGTCATCCTCAAAGTCCTAAATAAGGGTATGGCTGAGGGGATGACCCCACCCATAGTGACCTTGCTCCTCCTCCTCCTTCTGACACCCCACCAGCACCACAGCCACAGCGTGCAAGGAAGCGTGGAAGGAAGACAAGAGAGTGACGACCTGGATTCAGTCTGGTCTGAGAGAAGATGGAGCCTCTCGTAGGCCCAGAGCCTGGGGACCTAGATGGCATCTGCTGCAGTTCCGGATGTTTTGGACTTCAGGACCAGATAGCACTCCCCTTAAGATACGTACTCCTCAGGCCCCCAATTTTAAAAGCTTGAAAAACGATGTTTGCAGTGGGTGTCCAAGGCTTTGCAAATTCCCCAAGTTTCTCCATCGCTGCGTTCCTCTTTGGTTTGTTGCTGAGACCTAAATAAAGGCATTTTTGTTTTGAAATAATCATTGCCTATGTGTTTTACTTTTCTACAATGACAGTTTATTTGTGAGTAAGGATGAGCCCGGTGTTCGATTCGAACCCATGATCGAATCGAGCACCGGGCGTTCGCTCGCTCGGCGAGCCCAGAACTATTGGGGCCGCTCGCATCAAATTCGTGTGATGCGAGCGGCCCCGCAATGCATTGCGGCCCGCGCAGTGCAATGCTGGCTGATGATTGGCCAAGCATGCACTGTGACCCCGCATGCTTGGCCAATCACAGCGCCGGCAGAGAGGAGAGCCATAATTGGCTACAGGCAGGATGCCTGTAGCCAATTATAGCTCAGGGGCTTTAGTACACGCCCCACGGTACAAGAGGCCGCCGCGCCGGTGGCCTCGCATATTATGTTTCAGTCAGTGTCAGCGTGTCAGTGTGCTGCTGACAATATGTGCTCTATTTCTGGGGATATGTGTGTGCGTGCTGTTAGTACAGCATTGCAGTATCACATCTGGGGGTGTCTATAGGTGGCCTGTGAAGGGGGGCAGGTTTCCTGTGCTTAGAACTTTCCCTGTAAAAAAGGGTCATTTTTGCAGGAAAAAAGCTATTTAAAATCACTCGCGGCTAATGAATTGATGGCTCCTGTAACACAGAGAACTGTCATTCATTAATAAAAAAAAAAAAAAAAAAAAGCGTGGGGGTCCCCCCAAATTCAATAACCAGGCCCTTCAGGTCTGGGATGGATATTAAGGGGAACCCCAGCCAAAAAAAAATCTTCTTCTTCCATTTTCTTCTTCATCCGATCTTCTTCTTGCGCTGGTCTTCTCGTCCTTCTCGTCCGGCATCTCCTACCGTCGGCGTCGGTGTTGGCGTCTCTGTCTCTTCTTGGGCCGCTCCGCGCAATGGGAGGCTCCCGCTGTGTGAGGCTCCGCTCCGTCTGACAGGTCTTTTATAATGGAGGGCACCTGGTGACCCCGCCCCCTCTGACGCACAGGGACGTCATGGGGAATTCCATGATGGCTTTCCCCATGACGTCAGAGGGGGGCGGGGTCACCAGGTGCCCTCCGTTTTAAAAGACCTGTCAGATGGAGCGGAGCCTCACACAGCGGGAGCCTCCCATTGCGCGGAGTGGCCCAAGAAGACACCGACACCGACGCCGACGCCGACGGAAGAAGATGCCGGACGAGAAGGACCAAGAAGAAGCGGATCGGAGGAAGAAGAAAATGGAAGAAGAAGATGAAGAAGGAGAAGATGAAGAAACCGAAGGATGAAGAAAGAAGAAAGAAGATTTTAATAAAGGAATTGTCAAAGACTGTCTCCTGTCATTTTTACAATTTTTGCCACTTTTTTGGTGAAATGGTAGGGGTACTTTTGTACCCCCTTACCATTTCACACAGGGGGGGGGCCGGGATCTGGGGGTCCCCTTGTTAAAGGGGGCTTCCAGATTCCGATAAGCCCCCCGCCCGCAGACCCCCACAACCACCGGGCACGGTTGTGGGGAAGAGGCCCTTGTCCTCATCAACATGGGACAAGGTGCTTTGGGGGTCTTAGACCCCCAAAGCATCCTCCCAATGTTGAGGGCATGTGGCCTGGTACGGTTCAGGCGGGAGGGGGGCCGCTCTCGTCCCCCCCTCTTTTCCTGCGGCCTGCCAGGTTGCATGCTCGGATAAGGGTCTGGTATGGATTTTGAGGGGGACCCCACGCCATTTTTTTTGGCTAGGGTTCCCCTTAAAATCCATACCAGACCTCAAGGGTCTGGTATGGATTTTGAGGGGGACCCTACGCCAATTTTTTTTTGTTTTTTGGCTGGGGTTCCCCTTAATATCCATCCCAGACCTGAAGGGCCTGGTTATTGAATTTGGGGGGACCCCTACGCTTTTTTTTTTTCATTTTTTTTATTTTTTATCAATGACTTTTTTTTATGAATGAGTTTCAATGAATCACTGTTCTCTGTGTTACGGGAGCCGTGAATTAACATTAACCGCGAGTGATTTTAAATAGCTTTTTTTACTTTCAAAAATGACACTTTGCGCAGAGACAGTTCTAAACACGTGAAACATGCGCCCCTTCACAGGCATACTATAGACACCCCCCAGGTACGAAATTTAAAGGAATATTACACTTTTATTGTTTCAATTTAAGCATTATTAAGATCACTGCTCCTGAAAAAAACGGCCGTTTTTAAAAAAAAATTTTGCATTGATACATGTCCCCTGGGGCAGGACCCAGGTCCCCAAACACTTTTTATGACATTAACATGCATATTAGCCTTTAAAATTAGCACTTTTAATTTCGAACGTTCGCATCCATTATAACTAATAGGGTTCTAATGCTCGCACGGACTTTAGGTCCGTTCGCGGGTTCTGGTGCGAGCCGAACGGGGGTGTGTTCGGCTCATTCCTATTTGTGAGTAGGCAGGTAGATTTCACAAATCATAAAGTCTAATTAACAAGGGGCACCAACAACAAACAAACTCCTAGTAAGTTTAAGCAACAAATACAAATGTTAATAATGTTGTTTTGCTAAGTTGAGACACACAACCCCCCTCAAAAATCTAAATAAATTATCCTGAAAATATGTATTCCAAACAAAATAAAAAAATGACAAATCATCCAAAAAATATAACAAAGATTCTTTTACGATCTGAGGAAAAATAAACATCTAGTCTAGAAATCCTGAAAACTAATAAAGAAATAAGTTTGGGAGAAGTGCGGGTGAATAGGAGCAGCTAAAACATGTCATTCTTCTTGCATTGTAAAGAAAAAGAGAATGCGCTGCATTAAAGACATTTTAACATTGCAGCGTGACGAATGTGCTGTGTCGATTAGGAAAGGTAGTTTTACCTGACCGAGCGCTTCCGTCACAGAATTTCTTCTGAGCATGCGTAGCACTTTGTCCGTCGGACTGCGCTACACACGATCGGATTTGGTGTGATCGGACTTTGTTGTCAAAAAATCTATCCAGCAGGAGATAGAACTTTGTCCGTCGGACAATCCGATGGTGCCTACACACGGTCGGAATTTACGACAACATTGTCCGATAGGACAGAATCCATCGGAAAATCCGACCGTGTGTATGGGGCTTTATAGGTGCTTCTCAAGCTACCAATTTTTGCCTCAACAAATTTGATGTCTGCATCGGGGACCCGGGTCTTCACAAATTGAAGCAATTTCTCCAGCGTTGCCCTCCTAGCTGGTTTATTGTGGTACAAGGGGTTTTTCACCTCCCACAGATTTTTCATTTCATGGTATTTATCTATGAATTCCCCAAGGAATTCGGGGTCCTTAAATGGCAGCATTTTCTCTGCAAGACCAAACAAAATACAAAAATAAAAATCTCAGGATAATCTTTCAACACAATATAGGCATCAATCTAGATTCAGTATAGGCCGCACATGACTCCAAAAAGTTTAAAATCTTACCTTCGTTGTAATGTTCGTCGTTGTTTGACGTTCTTCGTGGCTTTCGTTCCTCCTTCCTGTGCACACAGAACGTAGTTACGACACACACGTGTTTGAAGCTTTATATACACTGCGCATGCGCGAATCTCCGCCCGCGTCGCCCGCCCCTGACGTTCTTTCTAGAATATTCGCCGCCCAGTCTCTTTCATTGCAGTGGGAGCGGAACATGGCGGAGACACAGCAGGTGCATAAAAGCAGTAACGAGGAGGAGGATAGCCCAGAGCCTGAAACGTCATGATCGAGGAGGAGATTTAAGGCCTCAAATATGGCCTTTGTGGAGATGTTGGAGATGGTGGACATCTTGAGGAGCAACGACTATGACGGGAATTATGGTCCGTACCCCAACCCAAATATGAGAAAGGCCAAGATCATGAATAAAGTTGTGAAGAGTCTGTACAGTAATTTTGGGGTACGACGAACGAAGGATCAACTGAGGAAACGATGGTCGGACCTCAAATTAAGGGAGTACGATCAGTACAGGAAGATCAAGAAAGTTCTTCGAAAAAGTAAGTATATTATGTCGTGTGTACCTATTATTATTAATATTGCATGCTGCGCCATGTGTTTTCCCCTAATAAGGTCTTGTACACTCTAAAATGGCTACTTTCATGGTCATACGCAGTAATCGTTCGTTGTAAACCTTGTTCGTTATCCAAAATACGATGTTTTCACAGATAAATGATTAAATACTGTAGGGCCTTCAATTTTTAACATTTATCCAAAAGAGTTTTTAGGACATTGTTGTCTAGATGTGTTTGAACCTAGAAGGAATATCAATCTTCATTCAGTGTAATGTATGTAGAGGACACTCTGCAGCTGTTTACACATCTGGACTCAGGTGCACATTTTAGGGTGTCAAACACAGGTACTCCAGTGGATACTTTGGGGTGTCTCCAGGTGGGAAAATTATCCAAAAAAGGTAAGTATTCCAGCCTGAGGAATTAAGGGAATAAATCATGTGTTCAGCTTGGAATTCTGCCCAAACAGACAATTGTCCCCCACTTCCAAGCAATGTTTATCATTCATATTTGTTGGCTCAAATATCTGTGTGCTAAGTATACCGACACCACCGCCATCAACACGATACTATTGAACCCCTTATAGTTGAAATAGTATGACCCCGAATGGGGTGGTGGGACGATGTGGACGTGCTGCCCCTCCGCAGTTCGGGAAATCCCACCGCTGGGCAAACTGGGGGGCCACAGTCTGCCATTCCTGTGGCGTGGAAGGAAACTGTGGAGTCAAACAAGAAAAATATAATTAGTACATTTGAGAATAAACATTACAAGCAGATTCTACACAAACATTGTTGGCAAACATCAGTATAACATTTCTTTTATATAAACGGGAAAAGTGTGGCGCTAAATAGAACATGTGAGAACAATCTTTGTGGACGAAAATAGGGAGATCTCGACCACTATTGAGTGTTCAAATTTAATGAAAAAAGTGAAAAAAGTGAAATGGACGTCAGTCCTTTGTGCACAACATGAAAAAAGTGTACCAATCACAGACAGCTATCATCTTGTGCACATTGTGAAATCAACGAGATCAACCGATCTCCATGGGAGGAGTGGGTGACAGTAGTATAACCACTATGAATTAACACAGTGTGCTAATAATAAAGGTAAGTGTTAACATATAAAATATAAACAATCACCAGACAGTAATATGTGAACAAATGGTGGTTTCAATAGGGGTCATACGCTCTTAGCGAGCGGTAGTGGCGATCACAGCCGACTAAGTATATGGGACCACACCTAAGAACAAAACAGGATGAATAAACAGTATATATCCAATATGTAAAATGTAGTTCTAATGGCCCGGACTGGGTTGAGAAAAGAGTAGAGTGCCCTTCTGTGTAGTTATAACATATTCACAACCACATTCAAGGTGATGGAGAGATATGCTGAGTTGCACCAAGAAAGACCTATATTGCCTCAAAACATGCACATGAAAATGAGGAAAAACTCATCAGAATTATCATAAATGTATACACTGTCTCATTAGAAACTGTTCAGAGACTATTTAAAGATATAGTGATGTCCATAGCTTATATGGGTTCAAACGGTTTCCCTTTAAAGAGCTTGAAAACTGTGTCCTCTTAATATCGGATTCAGTTGCAAACAGGAAAATATAGGAATGAATTCGGTACGCTTACCACATCCGATGGACCCACTGACCGGTGGTGAGGGGTCAAACGAGCTTGAGACTGTAAGGCTTGAGCCTGTACTGGGTCGCTGCATGAAGTGAAGCTCAGCAGAAGATGTCACTCTACACTCACCGAACAGCAAGGAATCGCCAGGAAACAGTCAAACAGGCAAACTTTCACCGCTAGACACAGATCATCACGACATGTGGAGGTATGTAGGTAAAGAAAAAAGAGAGGGCCTCTGCATTGTGTAAAAAAGTCCAGGAAGGGACTCAATTTATTACAAAAAATGCATTAACTTCCGAAATACATCTTGGTAAAAAAATGGTTAAAAACAAAACAGAAGCATAGAGGCGCACTAGTAGTAGTATATCTGCAAGGTTCTCCCGACGCGTTTCGTCTGATAAAGACTTCAACTGGGGCTCATTGAGCCCATGAGTCCATGAGTCCATGAGTCCAGCTCTCTTTGTGTCTTAGGGAGTGTTTCTAACTGTGGGGGGATGGGACTGCCTGGAGGAGGAGACCGATCGATGTTCCTAATCAGTAGGAACAACAGATCTGTCTCCTCTCTCCTGACAGAACGGAGATCTGTCTGTTTACATTGAAAGATCTCTGTTCTATCTCTCTCAGGAGTGATCGCTGGTGCCCGTCGGACATCGCGGTTACGCGCATCGGCTCCGTCATCACACCACGGGCGCACCATAGAGCTCTTAAAGCCGACATACCATCGCAACGATTCGTGCAGGGAAGCCAACCTACCACAGTATAACTGCGGCGGCTGGTCCTTAAGCAGTTAATTATAGTAAAAAATATTGTTTTCTTTTCCACACTTGTCGCTCTTTTTTTGTTTATAGCACAAAAAAATAAAAAACCCAGAGGTGATCAAATACCGCCAAAAGACAGCTCTATTTGTGCAAAAAAAAAGGATGTCAATTTTGTTCGGGTACAGCGTCACATAACTACACAATTGTCAGTACGCAGTGCTGTATCGCATAAAATGGCCTGGTCATTAAGGGGGGAAAACTTGCGCTCTGTAAGTGGTTAACTCTCTAATACACGTGGTTATACCCGGTATCAGTAGCGTAATGGATTTTAATTAATATATGTGACCTAATATAGTTTTTTGTTTCTGTGAGTGTGATTTAAATTTGTTCATGACATTTTTTACATTGTATCATTTACTTGCTGTTAGTTGATAATTCTTTGATTTCAATAGACAAACTACTCTTTCACCTTTGGGCATGTTAATACAATACAGTATATATGATGTATATAAACTTTTCTTCGGTTTAGAATTCATGTCTTGTAAGGAAATTGTTTGAATGTTGGCTGTTTTAACATAGCAGTCTTCCATAAAAGTCAATAGTCAATTTAAAGGAAAGAAAAAAACTAATCCTAACAATGAACTTCTCTTTCCCTCTTCCTTTGGTGTGTTTAATATTTAATTGTAAGCATTTTTCTATAACTGCCGGACACTTTTGTCTGCATAGCTAAAGACCATCCACCTTCAAGAGAAGTTCCAAAAATGAAGAGGAACTTGTGCTTATCTGAAAAAGTATAAAATATCACACAAATGTGTCAGGGTCATGAGAAAGAAGGGAGTCTAGATCTCAGAATTGGGCTTTAATATTTTTTAACTATTTTAGTAGAAAAAACATCATCTACTACAGGTTATCATCAACCAGAACCACTTTTGTTACTCTAAACAGTGGATATTCAAAGTACATAATTGATGTAGAATACAGCTAAAAATTCCCCCTTTTTTGTTGGAACCCATAAAAGCAATACTGTGTTTTATATCCCACATGCTTACTCTATACAATGATTGCCCTCATTTAAAGTCCCACCAAGCAAACTTTCTCTCTTTTTATTCAAATTTGGGATGGAGGCCATTTGCTTATGGTGCCTTGGACCACATCATTCTTTCTCGCTGAAATTTTTGGTGGAAGACACCCCCAGTCATTTAGTGGTCTGGTGCACCATATACCAATTGCTGCAACTTGGCATATAAAGGGGAACCAGGGGTATATTCTCATATGCCCCAGGGGTGCACTTGCATCAGGCAGGGATGGCACTACTCCCTCCCTCCCAGTAATTCCCCGTTTTTCATTTTCTTTGTTCCCATATAGGGGTGGAATTGCATGGGAGCATGTGTTTCATGCTAAGTTCCAAACTGTTCTTAATATATTTATATAGGGATGGAGAGGTGTAATTTACCATTCAGCAGTCTGCAAAGCATCTTTAAATTTCATTTTTTCAATCCATGATAGACCCAATCTTTATTACACTTTATATTCTCTTATTCATCATGACCTACTTGCATATATATTTTATTTCAATCCACCATATCTTGCTCCTAGTACCCTGTTCCACATGGTAGGGTTTGTTTAGTGTGTGCATGGATTTTTGGGCTGTTTGCTTGTCTGTCCTATGGGAGATGCAATGCGATTTTGGCGCCCCTCCTTCTTCCACCTGTTCCCTTCCTCCCTATTTGTGGTGGATGGAGGTGGTGATTTGGGCGGGTGCTCCCTACCACATCGGTGCCAAGTTACCTCTCTGTGTGTGCGACACCTTTTGATGTTGCACCGCATGAGCAGGTTTCTCTTTCCATCTAGGTTGACATTGGGGAGGTACCTGAGCCTGTATGGGCAGATTTTTTCACTCTGGTACGGATGCCTCCCCTTTCTTGCCACGCCCACATGGCGCTGGATGGGACACACTGTATCAGCTGGGAGCATTTAAATTCACCTCACTTGGTGTCTGTGTCTCTTTGCAACAACTCATATACAAGCATTCACTTGTGATTTTGGTTCCCAATTTCTATGTGAACCAACAAGGTAAATCACCATAGGTTTAACCTATACTTTTAGCACTTTGTTCATCTTTCTCTTTGGTTTCTTTACTATCTCACCCAGGACGTAATTTTCTTTTCTTTTATTTCCTTTCTTTTCGTTTCTTCTTTCTCCCTCTTTCATATTCAGTGTTTTTTGAGTATCTGTTCTTTCATCTATGCTCAGTTCTTCCTTTCATCTGATCTGGTGTATGGGCTCTTCACACTTTATCAATATTATACATTCAATATACTGTATACGGATCTCAATCCACAGAAGTGTTGACTCACTGTCACCTATATTTGTACATTGACCTTGGGGAATTTACAGTGCTCCCTGCTTGTCCACGTGTCTCTACCTCAGCTCCCATGCCAGACCTTTATAACAGCTCTGATCCTCTGTTCACATCTATGCAGTTGACGTGAGTATTTATAGGGATGTCCATCCTGTCCCTTACACCCATTATTCATTCCTATTATTCAGCTACAATATTATACCATATGGTTATGTTTCTTTATAGATCACCATTGCATTCGCCCCTGAAGAGTTGGTATACCCTAACAAAACGCTTCAGGGTTACATAGATGCATGATGTCCATACAGATGATTTTATGTCTATTATATTGTTTTACTCTAGATCTTCAAACACTGTCCAGCCCTTCCAGTGGCCCATGTTGTGCAGGACTTGTCTTTACCCCTTGATATGCCAAGTACCATGGCGTCAATATTTATATGTGTTTTTTTAGCATGCCCTGCTGTTACGCGATTCTGAGTATGCTTTTTTTTGTGTCATTCAGTATGCTGTACATGATTTTACAAGGTATAATTAAAATGTTTGTTGCCAAGACTGCTCTTTGGTATACATTTCTCATTCAAAGTCCCTAAAAAACTCTTCCTTTTTTGTTGGAACCCATAAAAGCAATACTGTGTTTTATATCCCACATGCTTACTCTATACAGTGATTGGCCTCATTTAAAGTACAATGTAGGCGGAAAGGGAGAGAAGGTTTGTTTTATCCTTAATTTAGACTTGACTGTATTGTTTCCGAGACAGCAGTCACGAATGTTAAACAGTGGCTAGTGAGTATGTAAGGTCATTGGCCACAATGTAAGGCCATATTTGGTCACCACTATCTCGCCCTTCCCTTATATAGATGATGACAGCTTGGGGACAGTCTTTGAGTTAATTTGTTCAGTAAATGTCAGGCATTATGATTGACAATAGATTTACAATGGTAGCATTTTGGGGGGGGGGGGGGGGGTTATATTTTTTTAATAAAGGACATGTCAATTGTTTGAGTGTCTTTATTTATTATTGTGAATGAGAAGGGGTACCGTAGACACTTTCATGTGGAGGGGGACAGTATCTGGGGACCCCTTTATTATTAAAATGGACTTCCAGATTCTGAGAGTCCCTGTCAAGGCACCCCCACATGTGAAGGGCATGTGGCCTGCTATGGTTTGGGAGGGGAAGCATATTCTCCCCTCCTTACTGGCCAGCCAGACTGATTATTAAAATAAGGGTCTAATATGGATTTTTAGGGGGACTTCACCTTTTTTTGTTTTTGTTTGCGTGGAGTCCCCCCTAACATTTGTACCAGTCCAAAAGGGTCTGGTATGGAATTACTGAGAGACCTCACCCCATGTAATGTATTTTAGGGATGGGGCTCTATGCAGTTTATTTTTCTTGCTGTAGGATGTGCTACAGCAAAAATGACATAGCAGACCCTTGAGGGGGTCTATGGGTTTTTTTTTTTTTTAAAACAATGAATATGTCAATGACAGCTGTCAAAGTCCTTTGCCCTGCAACAAACATTAAAGTTTTTGCAGCTGAGGCCCAGTTGCAAAAAACATTATGTGCTCACCTGAATAGGCCTAGAGAGACTTCAAGAAGAGGTAATAGTGGCAGTCCAGGAGAGGAGGTCAGAGTTTGTAATAGTTTCAGAACAGCAGAGGTTTCTGAAGCTGGAGTGACAGACTAGGATTAGTAGCAGAAGCTGGTAATGCTGGCAGGCCAGGATTGGGGTAGCAGCTGGAAATAGTGTCAGGCTAGCAGAGGTGGCAGGAGCTACTAATGGGGCAGCAGCAAGCCAGGAGAGGTTGCAGGAACTAGTAATGGTAGCAGGCCACCAGAGGTGGCAGGAGTTAGTAATGGTAGCGGTCTAGCAGAGGTGGCAGGAGCTGGCAATAAGGGCAAGCCAGCAGAGGTGGCAGGACCTAGTAATGGTAGAAGGAGTTGGTAATGTTGGCAGGTCAACAGAGATGACAGAAGCTGGTAATAACAGTGGGCAAATAGAGGTGGTAGTAGCTGGTATGGGCGGCCAGCAGACATGGTGGGAACTAGTATTAGTGACAAGTACTGTTTTTTGGTGGTGGAGCTGATGACAAATAAAAGTTTAGTTGGTAGCATCAGTTGTAGGGGTTTGGTAATCATTGATTATGTATAACCGGTTCATGTTTATAAAACTAAGCTGGTCCACAGTGTCAGGTGACAGGTGTATTAATCTCTCCAGCATGTACTGTGCAAGTCCAGCCATTGTTTTACAGTGGACAACCATTTTTCCTTGGGGTCCTCACTTCAAAGGGTGTTTGCATCAGCTATGGACCTCAAGTATTTTGCAATCATAGGGTTGAGGAACTGGCTGTGACTGCTGCCTGCAGCTGGGCCTGTCTGCTGTATGTAGAGAAATTACTTAAAAGCATTGCTAAGGCAGTAACTGCCACAGCTTCTCCTCCTTCCAGGAATTTGAGGATTGGAGGCAATTTGTGGGGATCCTGCCACTATCAGGAAATTAGGTCAAGAGGTTGCAGCAGCTGAACAGTAGCTGAAGTTGTTGCTGACACACACAAAAAGGCAAGGTGAGAAAAGAATGTTGACTCAGTGAACACATAGGGTAAACACTAATTTGAAGCAAACATCACTGCAATTCACAGTAATGTGAAACAATACAGCACTTTGTATAACATTAATAGCACTGGAGAGGACTGTATATACTGTAACGTTGGGGGTTATTTTTGCTTAGTGTGGAGCCTACTAGTGAGTGAAGTCCATGTCAGATATGCCTTTTAAGGGCTTGTTGGCCCACTTTTATTAAATAAAGAAAATGTCCATCCAGAATTCCCACGCAAGGGTTTCAACTTCACAGCAGTAATGTAGTAACAAACAAAAAATACCAAGCCACCTAGCTCTCTGGTCAGCACAGCTGCTCAGGATTTGGCCTCAGTTCTCTTGACTTTTTAACTGTGTCCCTGGTGGGTACACACACTGTGCCTCTGCTGGCACTCTCTTTTCCAGCTTCCTTGCTGCTACCGCCCACAGGCTTGGGCCCCCCGTCTGCTCTGACAGACTATACCATGCCAACAGGCACACTTCTCCCGTGTACGCCTGGACTCCTTGGGAGGGTGGAACCCAGACCCCTGGTCCTGACTCTACTATCAGCCCAAGACCCACCTATGCAATCAAATTCCTGGCTGTTCCCAAAACCCGGTCCCAGGATTGGAAATTCCATCCCACCCAGATTGCTATGAAATCTCCAGGCTCCGGGTCCCCAACTGGATTTTACCAACCACATAGGAAACTGATAAAACAGTTTCCTCCAAATTAAATAATCCTCCTGGAGCCTCTCAACCTGCCTATTTGAGAATCCTGGGTGACAATCACTAGGACCGGGAACCGTACTGTCACAATACATACCTCCCAACTTTAACATCACATCACATCACCAACATCAGAATGAGGGACACTTAAATGAGAAAGTGATCTGCAGTGCACGTAGCATGGCAGAATGTCAGTGTAGCCAAACTCTTAACAGTGGGAGGGGCTTATGAAGTGTGGTTAAACAAAACCAGGGCTTCCTTGTACCTATAAAATATGCTTTGATTGCTTTGTCTAAGGCCGCGTACACACGAAGGGACTATCCCGCGGGATTATCCGCTGGACTGAAGTCGAGCGGATAATCCCCTCGTGTGTGGGCGCCGGCGGACTTTTTTTGGCCAAAGTACGGCGAACTAAAGTTTTAAGTTTTGTTTTAAAATTATCCGCTGGACTTGGCAGTCCGACGGACAATCCGGCCGTGTGTAGTATGGTCCGGCGGACCAAAAAGGACGCATGCTCAGTAGCAAGTATTTTTCTAGTATTTTTCGTTTTCTAGTCCCGTCGTACGTGCTGTACGTCATCGCGTGAACCGTCGGACTTTTAGCGTGATCGTGTGTGGTCAAGTCCGTTCGCTTTTTAGTCCAGCGGACCCAGCTGGAAAGTCCAGCGGATTGTCCGCTGGACTTAGGTCCGCCGGCAAAAGTCCATACGTGTGTACGCGGCATTAGCCTGCCTTAAAGAAGAACTTCATTAAAATAGTCAGGGACTACAGAGTAACCAGAAACTGTTGAGGTAATGAACACTTTGGTGAGAAGCCTCTCTGATGTGGGGGTGCCGTAAAAAATGCCAGGGGGGCAGAGGATGCAAGGTCAGCAGGGCAGTGTATAGGAGACAGTAGGGCAGTGTACAGGGGATCAGAAGGGCAGAGGATAGGGTTGGCCACAGGGATCAGTAGGGCAGTGTTAAAGGATCAGCAAGATGGAAGACAGGGGGTCATTAGGGCAGTGTAAAGGGGTCAGCAGGACCGAAGACAGGGGGTCAGTAGGGCAGTGTACAGGGGTCAACAAGATGGAGGACAGGGAGTCAGTAGGGCAGGGTACAGGGGTCAGCAGGACAGAAGACAGAGGTCAGTAGGGCAGGGTACAGGGATCAGCAGGATGGAGGACAGGGGGTCATTTGGGCAGGGTACAAGGGTCAGCAGGATGTAAGAGAGGGGGTCAATAGGGCAGGGTACAGGGTCCAGCGGGACAGAGAACAGGGGGTCAGTAGAGCAGAATACAGGGGTCAGCAGAATGGAAGATAGGGGGTCAGTAAAGCAGGGTGCAGGGGTCAGTGGGATGGAAGACAGGGGTTCAGTAGGGCAGGGTACCAGGGTCAGCAGGATGAAAGACAGGGGATCACCAGGATGGAGGAGAGGGGGTCAGTAGGGCAGGGTACAGGGGTCAAATCCCCCCATTCCTCTTCTTAACCAAAATTCCCCCACCCTCTCCTAGCATAAGTCCCCCCAATCCCCTCTCCTAGCAAACCCCCCCCCAAATTAACCTTCCCTGCACAAATAGACCCCCATCCCCCCTCCTCCACAAACCTCTCATCCGCTGAGGGGGGGTTGCAGGCTGTGCTCACCCCCTCCTCCCATGCCAGCAATTCTCCATATGGCAGTTGACACTGTAGCCATAGACATCCCCCTCCTGTCTGTGTGCAGAAAAGCTGCACAGCCGAGGAGGAAGTGGCGGGTTTAGACACCCTGCAATGCACATGCATGTATGTGTGAGGCAGCCAGCATCTCTCACCACCCGCTGCCTCTCACATATACACAGAAATGCTTGCGGCGTGCGGGACCCCAGACACCCCGCACAAGCCATGGAGCAGGTGTTACTGGGGCGCACACCAATTCCTGCTACTGGGCAAGCCACTGGAGCCAAGAGCCGGAATTGTTCCGGCACTGGGCTTCACTCTGGGACAAAACCTTACATCAAATCCCAGGACAGTTCCGCCGAATCCAGGATGGTTGGGAGGTATGTATATCACTGTATAGCACAACTCTCTCTCCCTTATTACACGCTGTCAGCTTTCCCTATCTACTCCAACCCATGCTGCTGAATGGCTAGTGAGAACCCTGCCTTTTATAGTAAGGTGGCAGATACATAGCAAAGCCCCCATTGGCCATTCTAGGCCACCTGATCTATGTTCAGAGGCCAGGGCATACATTGTTCGTATGACAATGAATAGCCAACTTCTTCTGCTGTTAGAAGAAAGATTTTCCCCCCGATGGGGAGGTGGAACGTCGGAGCGGTGAGTATCGGGACCCTCCCCTGTCCCACCCCCCCACCCATTCCCCTCCTCCCATCCCGGTCTCCATACACCTGCAGCCAGATGACCCAATTTCACCTCATTAAGCTATATATAAATACCCCACAGGAGAGAACAAACCCCATCTCCATGTGAGGGTATGCATCCTGTGAGCCTTGAACCAGTAAGTGCACCTTTCCTCTTATCCTTGATCTTTGCAGCTAGACGATGCAGCTAGAGGATGGATACATTTCTCATCACATGCATATTATTTGCCCCTTAGGTGAACGAACGCTGCAGACATACAATTTAAAAAGCCCCTTTTTTCCCTTCTACGGTCCCATAATAGGGTACTGCAGTTTATCACTGGGATTAAGGCATATATAACAGCAATACACCCAAGCCGGGCGTTCTGGGCACCGACAAACAGCAAGGTAACTATGGACAGCAAATATGTCTTTGTATTCCTTCAATGCAGGACTACCCCATCATATACAAAAGGTTTTTGTTGTAGTGAATCCACCTCCCTGATCACATACATTCACCACATACACTGGCACACCAATTCCCTCACGCACCCCCCTTTTCCCCTTTTTCCCCTTTGCATATTCCTCCCTTCCCTCTCCTCCCCCTCCCCCCCCTCTTCTTCCCCCCCCCCCTCCCCTCTTTTCCTCCCCCATGAGCACTTATCGTTATTTGTTTTGCGTTTTTTCACCATTTACATTTAAATGATCTTCACCTTCATTCCTCTACTTGCACCTTATTCATGCACATTCACATTGGTCACTGCTATTTTCGGCTTATTATATATAATCTTACACCATCACTTCATACCAGCACATTCACCTTTCCCTTCCCTTCTTTTCCTCTTTTCCCTTTTTTTCCCCCTTTTCCCCTTTCCTGTTTCCCCTTCCTTTTTTCCTTCTCTCTATCCCCGTCTTTATCCCACTTTCCCCTTTTCTCCCCCCTCTTTTCCTTTTCCCTTCCCCCCCCCCCCTCCTCCCCCTCTTTATCCCCACATCCTTTCCCCTTCTTTCCCCTTCCCTCCCCCTGTTCTTTTTCTCTCTCCCCCCCCCCTGCCCCCCCCCCTCTCTCCGCTTCTTTCCCTTTGGAGTTTCCCCTCTTTCCCTCCCCCCCCGCTTACCCCCCCCTCCCTCCCATCCTCCCCCTCACCTCCCCCCCATCCTCCCCCTCACCTCCCCATACTATCTGTGCCTTTCCCCTCCCCTTTTCCCTTACCCGCTCTGTATGTGCGCGCCATACAGTCCAAAAATCTTCCTTTTCCCCCTCTCTCCCCTCTCCCTTCCCTTTTCATTTTCCTTCCTCTCTCCTCATCTTTGGTTCCCACACTCTCTTCTCCCCTCATCTCACCTTGCCCTCACCCCTTGGTCACTTTCCCTTCTTCTTTCCCCTCCCCCCCCCAATCCCTTCACTCATCACCCCCCTTTTTTTTCCCTTCCCCTTTTTGTCTTTTCACCCACAAGAACACTTGGTATATGGAACCTGCAATAAAATAGGAGAGGAGAGATATGCACATGCTGAGGAATGGCTCATGCGAGGCAATTATACTATATGCATTCTATATGAGAGGTTTGCGTCAAAACAGGGCGCCTCTTTAAAATTGCCATACCATGACAAATTAACCACAAAAAACTTCCCTTTTGGATCATTGCTGCAGGCGTTGGGCCCTGCCCCCACCCCCAGTCCCGAACATCGCCCGACCAAACAAGCTGTGACAGGTCACAATTCGTGTGACCTCTTGTAAGCCCTGCACCCGGATTTCTTTGCCTGGTCCATCCCGGCTGGTTGGGAAGCACCTCGGAGCCGCATGGAGAAAGAGAACCACTTTTAAGGGATCCTCATACAGGGAAATTCATGATACTATTCACATATACCTGGGTAAATATATAAAACTTTGCCATAATAGATGGTGCTAACATCTATTATGTATATGCATAAATAGATGATGATATTTAACATATGCCTACAAGCTTGTTATACTATGCTTTGCTTTCTATCTCAGCAGATATAGCAATCCCCCTCTATTTTTTTCTAAAAAGAGTAATCCTCTGAAGAAGACTCATACCGATAAGAGTTGAAACGCGTCAGTTTCTACTTTTTGTTTTTTTGTATTATTATGTTCTCAGTAAATGTGATATTTGGAAATCATTGTTTGCCGATATAATACTGTATGTTTCACCGTATGGTCATTGTATGGTATCCCTGATTGAGGCTCATGTCTTTTAAACCTATTGTCACAGTGGTGTCAATACAATAAAAACATTTATTCTTTTATCTTTTGACTTATGTTGTATCAATCATCCAACTCCCCATACCGTGCTGCCAAAAAACCCCACCTCCCCATCGGGGGGAAAATCTTTCTTCTAGTTCATACTTCAGGGGTGAGCAGCAACATTACACTCCTATATAAGTGCCCATCTCCTCTTTTTTCTTACTTCTTCTGCTGTTTGCCTAAAATCCATGCTCGACCCAAACCCAAAACCTGTTTCAACCAGGTAAGAAACTCTGATCAAACCCTTGTTATTAAAAGGGTTCTTAAGGCAGTGCTCACATTCACTGCCAGACCCTCTGCTAGGATAACCTGTAGTATATAGCGTATGCCATTTTTTTAAATTTCTTTTTGCCGGTCAGGTGATTGTCCGTCGTTCTTTTCCTCCTATGTACAGTATCTCACAAAAGTGAGTACACCCCTCACATTTTTGTAAATATTTTATTCTAACTTTTCATGTGACAACACTGAAGAAATTACACTTTGCTACAATGTAAAGTAGTGAGTGTACCGCTTGTATAAGAGTGTAAATTTGCTAAAATAGTAAAAAATGTGGCGCTTGCAGATAATAAAGGATGCCACTCCAAGGGGAAGCTCCAACAAGTATGGCTCCAAACTAAGCGTCTAAGAATTAATATCTAAAATAATAAACGTATAGCAGCAGATAATAAAACAGTGCTATTCAAATACATATAATATCAATCAAGTGTATCCAATTCCAGAAAAATAAATTAGTGCAAACATTTTTTACAGTAATCGTGCAATAATAAATATGTGCAAAAAATAGCAGTAAATAAATAAATAATGATCCGTGCAATAATGGATACGTGCAACAAATAGCAAATAAATAAGCAGCAATTCCGTGCAAATATATAAAGTGCAAAATTGATTGCGACTGAGCCTGTGCAAATAAGCCAAAAAATGTGCAAAAAAGCAATAATGAATAAAAATAAAAATAAATAATGTGACAGCTCCCATACACAGTGCAATCTCTATAGATTTTTTTGTGCGGTGAGTTTTTCAAATGCAGTTGTACAGTCCTTATAGGGATTTTAAAGGTGCTCCCATCCATGCAGATTCCAGTGTATCCAAGCTGTTTCCCCCAGCCTCTTACCTTTAGGTAAGGAGTAAAACAACCTTACACTGAGCAAGCCACAGGTCTCCACCTCCTCCTTTCTAATCCTCTATGGCCACGTCCTTACACGCTCCACTCCAGGTAACCAGCGGACATGCGAGTAAAAGACAGGAGGCACTCCATAGTGCAGTATTTAAAAAGATTTATTGTATAAAAAAGTAGAACACTTACAATTAGGTAGAATATGTACAGCGGTATGGAAAAACAGTGTGCGATCCCGGCCGAGATCGCACACACAGTGTCACCAGGCTCTACACTCCTGACTTTGCTGTCCCCTCAAATTTGCTGTCCCCTCAAAATAACTCAACACACAGTCATTAATGTCTAAACCGCTGGCAACAAAAGTACACCCCTAAGTGAAAATGTCCAAATTGGGCACAATTAGCCATTTTCCCTCCCCATGTGTCATGTGACTCATTAGTGTTACAAGGTCTCAGGTCTGAATGGGGAGCAGGTGTGTTAAATTTGGTTTTATCGCTATCACTCTCTCATACTGGTCACTGGAAGTTCAATATGGCACCTCATGGCAAAGAACTTTCTGAGGATCTGAAAAAAAGAATTGTTGCTCTACATAAAGATGGCTTAGGCTATAAGAAGATTGCCAAGACCCTGAAACTGAGCTGCAGCACGGGTGCCAAGTCCATACAGTGGTTTAACAGGACAGGTTCCACCCTGAAGACAGGCCTCGCCATGGTCGACCAAAGAGGTTGAGTGCAAGAGCTCAGCGTCATATCGAGAGGTTGTCTTTGGGAAATAGACGTATGAGTGCTGTCAGCATTTCTGCAGAGGTTGAAGGGGTGGTGGGTTAGCCTGTCCGTGCTCAGACCATACGTCGCACACTGCATCAAATTAGTCTGCATCGCTATCGTCTCAGAAGGAAGCCTCTTCTAAAGATGATGCACAAGAAAGCCCACAAATAGTTTGCTAAAGACAAGCAAACTAAGGACATGGATTACTGGAACCATGTCCTGTGGTCTGATCAGACCAAGATAAACTTATTTGGTTCAGATGGTGTCAAGCGTGTGTGGCGACAACCAGGTGAGGAGTACAAAGACAAGTGCGTCTTGCCTACAGTCAAGCATGGTGGTGGGAGTGTCATGGTCTGCATGAGTGCTGCTGGCACTGGGGAGCTACAGTTCATTGACGGAATCCATTAAAGCCAACATGTACTGTGACATACTGAAGCAGAGCATGATCCCCTCCCTTCAAAGACTGGGCCGCAGGGCAGTATTCCAACATGGTAACGACCCCAAACACACCTCCAAGATGACCACTGCCTTGCTAAAGAAGCTGAGGGTAAAGGTGATGGACTGGCCAAGCATGTCCACAGACCTAAACCCTATTGAGTATCTGTGGGGTATCCTCAAATGGAAAGTGAAGGAGCGCAAGGTCTCTAACATCCACCAGCTCCGTGATGTCGCCATAGAGGAGTGGAAGAGGACTCCAGTGGCAACCTGTTAAGCTCTGGTGAACTCCATGCCCAAGAGGGTAAAGGCAGTGCTGGAAAATAATGGTGGCCATACAAAGTATTGACACTTTGGGCCCAAATTGGACATTTTCACTTTGTGCTCTCTTTTGTAGGGCTGTACTCACTTTTGTTGCCAGTGGTTTAGACATTAATGGCTGTGTGTCGATTTATTTTGAGGGGACAGCAAATTTACCTTGTTATACAAGCTGTACACTCACTACTTTACATTGCAGCAAAGTGTAATTTCTTCAGTGTTTTCACATGAAAAGATAGAATAAAATATTTACAAAAATGTGAGGGGTGTACTCACTTTTGTGAGATATTGTGTGTACTACAGAGGGAGGGACTGAGTTCTCCCTCTGACGGCTGCCGGGCAGTGACCTGACTTCCCTCTGTAGTGCATACATCAGAGGAAGACTGCGACGGGCGGAGGGGCTGGCAGTGATTGTGAGCAGTCATTTTTGCACTGCTCAGAACAGTGCTAGAAGGGGAGGGGAGGGGCAACTCACACACAGAACTGACAGGCAGGGGGAGGGGGAAAGAACAGGGGGAGAGCAGACAGGATGACAGAGGCGCGTAAACTGACCACGGTGTCAGAGCTCAGCAGCCATGATTAACTGTGGTCAGTTTACAGGGGGGTAGGGCAAAACCAGGCAGGTCAGCCAGGTATTTCAGGCGATACAGGGGGCCAAATTACACAGCACAAGCACTGTGCTGTTATTCACGCTTTAACCACTTGCCGACCGGCGCGCGACGATATACGTTGGCAGAATGGCACGTACAGGCAGGAGGGCGTATATATAAGTCCCTCCTTTAAGCCTGTCCGTGCCATCGGGAGCGCGCCGGGAGCGGCGCGCTCCCGCGCCGGTCGGGACCCCCGTGAGTCCGGTCGCGGTCCCCTCGGACTCGATCGCCGCGGGGATCCCCGCGATCGTTTCACGGGGCGGCTGAGCGGGGAGATGCCGAGATAAACAGCATCTCCCCGTTCTGCCTAGCAACTAGTGACGCCGATCTCTGCTCCCTGTGATTGGAGCAGAGATCAGCATTCACTAGCTGACAGCCACGCCCCCCCACAGTAAGAAACACACCCCTAGGCATACTTAACTCTTACACTGCCCCCTTGTGGTTAACCCCTTCACTGCCAGTGTCATTTATACAGGAATCAATGCATTTAAATAGCATTGATTGCTGTATAAATGACAATGGTCCCAAAAATGTGTCAAAAATGTCCGATGTGTCCGCCATAATGTCGCAGTCACAAAAAAAATCGCAGATTGCCGCCATTACTAATAAAAAAAAAATTATTAATAAAAATGCTATAAAACTATCC
The DNA here is from genome assembly GCA_028564925.1 of Lithobates sylvaticus. NCBI lineage: Eukaryota > Metazoa > Chordata > Amphibia > Anura > Ranidae > Lithobates > Lithobates sylvaticus. The sequence goes on along the minus strand of CM053026.1, from coordinate 339,485,270 downwards.
CCTATCTTGTAAACGCTATAACTTCTGCGCAAACCGATCAATAATCGCTTATTGAAATTTTTTTTTACCAAAAATATGTCGAAGAATACGTATCGGCCTAGACTGAGGAAAAAAAATGTTTCTTTATATATTTTTTGGGGATATTTATTATCGCTCTATTTTTGTTTATAGTGCAAAAAATAAAAACCGCAGGGGCGATCAAATACCACCAAAAGAAAGCTCTATTTGTGGGAAAAAAAAGGACGCCAATTTTGTTTGTGAGCCAAGTCGCATGACCGTGCAATTGTCAGTTAAAAGCAACGCAGTGCCGAATCGCAAAAAGGGGCCTGGTCCTTTGGCTGCAAATTGGTCCGGTCTGAAAGTGGTTAAAGGAACAGGATCCTTTTTTTTTTTTTTTTTTTTTAGGGTAACAAACGCTTTAACATGTTGTTTCGCATCAATATGGGTCACAAAAATGAAACTTGTTCCATTTACCAACTACCTAGATTTCCTGTGTGAATACATGAGAAGACTTGAACCAAAGTCTATTTATTACCATATTAAGTGCACTGTATAGTTGGATACACATGCAAAAATTCATGTGTGGCTGAATATGCTTTATGTATGTATGACTGGGGGAGTAGAGAACGTGTCTATTTTATGCAATATTTTTCTATCTATTTTCAGCTTGTAGGAAGCCATGTTATTCCCCCATGTAACCTTTGATGAAAGATCTGCTTTTATCACCAGCTCCCTTCTGCTTTGTGCTCATTCATGTTACATTTAAAGCCTCCGGAGGGACTGCTGTGGCCTTGGTAACAACATGATATAAAACTTCTTTAGAAAGCTAATATTATTGATCTTCTGTTTTAGGATTTTTCTTTTACAAAAGCTGTGAAGAGACTGTATGGATATACTGTAAAACTAAGAGTCATACAGCAACATAAATTTAACATGAAAAAATAATGCAAAACAAATGGGGTACAAATGTTACATTTGAAAGCTAAATTGTAAACAAAATGATGGTTAAAAAAGTAACAATGGCAGCTGAGATATTATATGACCTCTGTACCTTTAACATTTTAGTTTACCACTGAATAAATACTAAGGCCAAACTTAGGGCCTGTGCTGACAGGTTTTGGGCTTGTAATAATGGCATCAATTTGACATCAGACTGAGGCATTTCTGAGATCATTCAGCATCTATTGAGAGGTCCATTTGACCTCCTTCTGACCGGCATTTGACCTGATATAATTGGGTTTTGCACTCTCACAAACAAAAAGCAGTTGTCATGGGCACTTGGGCAGACATTTTGGATATTTTTCTGCCAGAGGTGTATGCAAACATTGCTAGTGGTGACCAAGCTCCACCTTGCTTAGAAAACTAAACTGGAAAATAGCCGAGACATATTAACTAGTTACGGTCCGTCCGCCGCAGTTCCACTGTGGCAATTTGGCTCCCCTGTGTGACTTGCCGTCATTGTACGTCGAGTGCGTACACAACGATTTGTGGTCCAGAGTTGCATGCGCCCATTGACGAGTGGAGGAGCCAACCAGCGGGTCCACTGGCCACCCGCGATCGCTCCAGGGAAAGGCAGTCAATGTAAACAAACAGATCCCCGTTTTGTTAGGGGAGGAGAAAGAGAGTGTCTGTTCATAGTGATTAGGAACAAAACAGTTAGAAACACCTCCCAGGGAACACACCTAACCCCTTGATCACTCCCTAGTGTTAACCCCTTCCCTGCCAGTGACATTTATACAGTAATTAGTGGCTTTTTTATAGCTCTGATCGCTGTATAAATGCCATTGAGTCCAAAAAAGTGTCAAAGTGTCCGCCGCAATGTCGCAGCCCCGCTAAAAATCGCAGATCACTGCCATTAGTAAAAAAATAAAAATAATAAAAATGCCATAAATATATCCCCTATTTTGTAGACGCTATAACTTTTGTGCAAACCAATCAATATACGCTTGTTGTGATTTTTTTTTTTTTTGCCAAAAATATGCAGAAGAATACATATTGGCCTAAACTGATGAAGAAATTCGTTTTTTTTGGGACGGGGGATATTTATTATAGCAAAAAGTAAAAAAAATATTGTTTTTTTTTTTAAATTGGCGCTTTTTTTTGTTTATAGCGCAAAAAAATAAAAACCGCAGAGGTGATCAAATACCACCAAAAGAAAGCTCTATTTGTGGGAAAAAAAGGACATCAATTTTGCTTGGGTAGACCGTCGCAAGACCTTGTAATTGTCAGTTAAAGTGCCGTATTGCAAAAAATGGCCTGGTCATTAAGGGGCAAATCTTCCGGTCCTTAAGTGGTTAAAGCTCACCTCCAATTATGCCACTCCTCCCCAGGTTCTCTTGCCAATCTCCCTGAACTCCTCCTCTTAGTAAATTGCATAACATTTCCAGGATACTTAAAATCATGATACATAAAACAGGTGTCTTCCAGTCTGTCCCGTTAAAATGGACTCTTTTTTCTCTAGTGTCAGCAGTGAGCTGTACCCTCTGCTGTGATGTGTGAAGACCGTTCTGTGAGCCAAGACTGTGTAATGACCCACCGCCAAGGGGGGTGTCCAAGGCAGCCTAGACATTTTGTAAAACATTTTTCTTCTTGGAAATGGAAATGCTCATTTCATTGTGTGGGCAACAAAATAAAAAGCTGCTCATGTCAGCTTAAGTAAACCAGAACTCAAAAAGTGAAGGTCTGTTGTGTCATAATAAACATTTATAAATGTTATTTATGCCTAAGCCGTACTGTGTAAAATCATTTTTGTCTTGAATTCCTTCTATGAAATAGCAGTGTGTTTTCTGTACATTTATACAGTATGTATATATGTCTCTCTCTGGAGTCTATAGCTTTAATACAAGAAAGTACTGTGCCTAGAATGTATGATGCATGCATGTTTTTTAGCCTCCAAGCGCATTACTTTATATTTATCAATATTAAACTTCATTTGATACCTAGTTGCCCATTCAAACAGTGTAGTAAGGTCTGCTTATCAGTTAGAGACATCCTGTAAGGACATTCTTCCACTACATAGCTTGGTGTCATCTATAAACACAGAAATGGTACTTTTAATCCCAAACTCCAAATCAATTATACATATTTGGAAAAAGTGGGGGGTCTAACACTACATTTTTGGATACATGACCGAAATCTTAGATCATTCACAGTATGAAACATTATTCACTACTCACTGAATAATGTCTTTTAGCAAGGTTTCTATCCATTTACAAAACTATACAATATATAATACAATATTTTTTTTTTTTTAGGTTTATATATGTTATTCAATCAATACTGTTTTTTTTTACCAATAATTAACTTAAAAAAAAAAATTACTTCCTTATTTGTATACTTATAAAACCTTAACATTAGAAAAAAATATATATGTGTACCTCAAAATGTTCATATTATTTCTTTCTCAAACATTTTCGTATAAACCTATGTCACTACACCAATGTCATATACAGTATAAATAGTTCCATATCGTCTCAATAACAAAAACACTTATCCTACATTAACCCAGCATTTTAAATAAAAATGGGATGACCAGCTGCTCAAATGTGCTTCAAAGATGGGCTCATCTGTGCCTTCTTCATACAGATAATAAAAATATACAAATATGATGAGTACACGTAAATGAACAGATATTATTTATGTACGTAAAACACATACAATAATTCAATCCAAACTTGCAAAGATCTTATATGAGTTCCTATATAGGCATAGTATTCCCCTCACAGACTGCAGGGGACAATATGGAACAGTAATAACCAGGGAGGGGAATCCCTATAAGACAAAAAGGTATCACATATCTGTATGCAGAAAAATCCCAATAAGCGTATATTGATTGGTTTGCGCAAGTTACAGCATCCAAAAACGATTGGATATATTTATGGATTTTTTATTTTTTTTTTACTAATTATGGTGGCTATCAGCGACTTATAGTGGGATTGCAATATTGCGGCAGACAAATCAGACACCCAACTGACCATTTTTTCTCTTTTTTTTCCCTCAGTTTAGGCCGATACGTATTCTTCTACATATTTTTGGTAAAAAAAATCGCAAGAAGCGATTATTGATTGGTTTGCGCAAAAGTTATAGCGTTTACAAAATAGGTGATAGTTTTATGGGATTTTTATTAATATTTTTTTTTTTTTACCATCAATGGCGGCGATCAGTGATTTTTATCATGACTGCGACATTATGGCGGACACATCAGACATTTTTGACACATTTTTGGGACCATTGTCATTTATACAGCAATCAGTGCTATACAAATGCACTGATTCCTGTGTAAATGACACTGGTAGTGAAGGGGTTAACCACTAGGTGGCGGGGAGATGCTTGTTTACATTACATTCTTCCTCCCCGTGAGACGATCACGGGTACCCCGCGGCGATCGAGTCCGCGGGACCCACGACCCGACTCAATGAGCTTGCCGCGGGCGTTTGCGCGCACGCCCGCAGGCCGCTTCTTAGAGGGTAACGCACAGGTACGTTAGTTTGCCTGTACGTGCCCTTCTGCTACAGTATAACTACGTGAGGCGGTCGGCAAGCGGTTAAAGTAATGCAGTGCTAAAAAACAAAAAATAGCCTAGTCATGAAGGGGGTAAATCTTCCAGAGGCTAACATGGCAAGGTTAGGGGATTTTCTACTTCAATATATGTACGTATTAAAATGAGTGTGGTGGAAAAAAAAAAGGAATGACAGGATGAGACATGGTGGGAGTGAGAAGACCAAGTCATCCTCCCCAAGCTGTGTAATAGAAGCCCCAGCCTGGTGGCACCTGATCCCCGCCTCCCCTTACCTACTGGGTGGCCCAGTTCCAAATTCAGATGCTGGAGGGGGGAATTGTATTGTGCAGTGCCAACAAGAGGCAGGATGAAGCTCCTTACTTAATAGTAGTGTTGGGCAAACAGTTCGGACCAAGCAAAAGTTCGGGCCGAACAACGCCTGAATTTTTAGGGGAACTCTGATTGGACAAAGTAATGATGGCTTTCCCTGATCACTGCTCAGTGCTCATAGTCCCACCCCACACTATAAAAGGATCCTTCCCATAGGAAGTTTTTACAGTGTGTTGGAGTGGAGATAGGGCAGGGCTCAGTTTGCTACTAGAAAGTTAGTGGGTTCACTTATTGTGACTCTGAGTGTAGAGTGTTAGTATAATGTTAGTACAGTGTGTGAGTATAACGTGTGAGTATAGTGCAGTGTGTTAGTGTAGTGCAGTGTTTAACACAGCTGTCAGGATCACAAGTGTTCCTGCTCCTCATTCCAGCATCTATTCCAGGGGCAACGAAGTACGGGTAGGCCTGCTTGCCTTAAGGGAAAGGGGGCTGCTATAGGTGAAGCACACAGTAGCTAGCTTTAGTGTCTGACCACCTGCGTTGGGGTAGACATGACATTATTACAAGCCTTTAACAAAGAAAAATAATTCTGTGAAGATGGACTCTACACAGGCTCGCTTATTTGCTGAGGAAATTTGCAAACTGACACGCCAAGTCCAGGAACTGTCGGTGCATATAAATGCACATCCAGCAGTAACACAGGAGCCATAGCCCAAAGTTAACCTGCCTGATCATTTTTCTGGGGACCCCTATGCCTTTTCCAACTTTAAAAATAGTTGTATGCTATACTTTAAGCTTGAGCCACACTCCTCTGGTTCTGAAGCACAGCAGGTTGACCTACCAGTAATTATTACATGGTTGCAGGGGGATCCCCAGTCTTGGGCGTTTAGTCTCCCAAAGATGACCCATCCAGAGGGTCAGTTGAAGCTTTTTTCAAGGCCTTAGGTTTACTGTATGATGATCCTGACCGTGCTGATTCAGCTGAAGCTAACCTTAGGTCATTACGTCAGGATAAACACACCGCTGAATAATACTGTTCCGATTTCCATCGCTGGGCACCTGACTCAGGGTGGAATGACCCAGCTCTAAGAAGCCAATTCAGGTTAGGCTTAATAAACTCCATCAAAGACTCCTAGTACACTACCCTGAACCAAAGTCATTGAATGAAGCCATGCAAGTAGCCATCCGTATAGACAGGCATTTTTACGGGAAAGGCATACAGAGAGGTTTGTTTCTTTGCTCCCTAGTACACTGCCTATCTTTTCTTCATTTCCTGAGCCTTCTCAACCCCTCCAGGAGGATGAGCCCATGCAAATTGGGACTACCTATTTATCCTCTGGGGAAAAGGCTAGAAGGAGATATCAGGGACAACAGCATTACATATTATTAAGTGCTGTATATAGTGCTGTATACCCCTCTTCTTTCTTTTTTTTTTTTTTGGATGCTGCCTTTTTTTATTATCAGCAGTAGTTTTTCTGACTGTGACACTGGTGTTCCCCCTTTTTTATTATTTTGTTGTTTTTACATTTCTGTCAGCGTCAGTCCCCAATTTAAAGTGCATCAATCACCACTTTGCATTCGATAAACTGCATCCAATAAAACATTTCCCAGTTTCTATTAAATTTGGTAATAAGAGCCCCCTCCCCCCATCATGTTTGGGAGGTCAACAAGGAGAGGCAGATGTTATCATGCCCCTATGAGGGGGCCAGCAACATCTGTGTCCACAGGCAAAGGTGATGGTGGTTCATTGTCAGGCAGGACACATTTATCTCTGTTTAGTGATGTTGCCGTGCTATCCAGCCACAGCATGGTGTTGTTGTTTTTTTTTGGTAATAAATTATATGATACTGTTCAATGTGACCCTGCTACATTATGGTATACTAAAGTTACTATCTGAATGGTGGGTTGGTCAGGATTTGTTTCCTATTTTTTCACCTGTAAGAACATTAAGATGGAATAATGATCTTGGTTATGAGTTAATATTTTGTCCATTCTATGGCAAACACTTGGATAAGATGTGCAGTAGGTCATATAAACATAATGGCTACTGAGATTAGGATATGGTCATGGAATATTAGAGGGATTAAGAATCCTATTAAGAAACGTGCTATGTTTGATGAATTGACCCGGTGTGATCCTTTGATTGTTTGCCTGCAGGAAACACATCTAACTAAGGATACTGTTAGCTTATTACAGAATAAAAAATATCCTACTCAATATCACTCAGTATACTCAGCTTATGCATGAGGAACAAGTATATTAGTTTCCTCAAAAGCTCATTTTTTCTGCAGGCAGATAATGTTAGACTCACAGGGCATATTTGTTTTGCTGGTATGTACATTATTTTCTATGCAATGTATTCTGGGGTCGATATATATCCCTCCCCCATATAATAGCGAAGTAATGCAACGTATAGGCTCATTAATTGTAGATAATCCAGGGACCCCAGTGCTGATTATGGGGGATTTCAATAATATATGTAACTCTAGTCTGGACAGACATCCAGCAGGCCCTAATGTAGATACTACCTTTTATAGATACATCCGGGAGTTGGGACTGCAGGATATATGTCGTCTAAAGCCCCATACACACGCGCGGATTATCCGAGGACCAGGTCCGTCAGACCATGTCCGTCATACTTTGTCTGATGTTGGTTTTGCGTACACACGGTCGGACAAAGTTGTCGGAAAATCCGATCATTCTGAACGTGGTGACGTTTGTTGCCTACGACGGGACTACGGAGAGGCTAGTAGCCAATAGCTTTGGTCTTGTAATGTGATCTGAGCATGCGTAGCACTTTGTCCGGTCGGACTACCATACACACGATCGGATTTGGTGTGATCGGACCGTGTTGTCGGAAAATCTATCCAGCAGGAGATAGGACTTTGTCCGTCGGACAATACGACGTACACTGTCTGATGGTGCATACACACGGTCTGATTTTTCAACAACATTGTCCGATCGGACAGAATCCATGCGAAAATCCGACCGTGTGTATGGGGCTTTAGGAATCTGCTTTCTAATGAATATTCCTGCTGCTCTAGTACCTATCAGACGTTATCAAGAATAGACATGTCCCTGGGTACAGACTCAGTTCTTTCTTGGGTCTCTAATATTCAATATCTAACCAGAGGGTTATCAGACCACTCACCTATAGTAGATAAAATAAAGCCTAAAATTAGGACTAACTGGCGGGTCCCTGCTTTTTGGTTTGAAAATTCAACATCAGGGGGATTCAACAAACCGGGCCCTAGTGGAATTTTTTCATATTAATGACAACTCGGCTTCACCACAGGTGGTATGGGATACCATGAAGGCCTTTTTGAGGGGACTTCTGCTTAAAACCATAAGTGTTTATAAAAAAAATTAGCCGGAAACGGGAATCCCTGTTAGCAGCTGAGGCCCAGCAGAAAAAAGCTCAGTATATTCAGGACCCCACTATCACTAATTGTCAGGCTTGGAAGGATACACAATCATCATACAGACAAGTCTCTATGAACAAGGCCGTGTGGTCTGGCTTTTTGTCCAGATGTCGTAGCTTTGAGGAGGGTGATAAAACGGGCAAAATGCTATCCGTAATTGCGGTCTCAGGAAAATACCAAATTTATTTTAGCTATTCGTACAGCAGAGGGAGATATTTCTCAAGATCAGAATATAATCCTACGATTTTTTGTTTCTTTCTATAGTAACTTATATCAAAATAAAACTAAACATTCCAAGACAAGACTTAAGGAATTTCTAGATCCACTAAAACTCCCTTCTTTGTCTGTAAATTCTAAAGAGGAACTTTGATGCCCCCCTGACCTTAGAGGAATGGGTCAGGGCAGTATCAGAAAGCCCAAACGATAAGGTGCAGGGTACTGATGGCCTACCTTTAGAAGTATATAATCATCATGGGGAGGTTTTGTTTCCAGAACTACTGAAGGTTCTCAACCAAGCCTTAAAATCATTCAATCTTCCAGACTCTATGAAGGATGCCTGTATCATTGTATTACCAAAAACTGGAAAGCACCCTTTGGCTCCAGAATCTTACCGTCTGATATCATTCTTGAATTCGGACGCTAAGATTCTATCCAGGGTCCTGGCCACAAGACAAAATAGACACCCCCTTAGTACAGAAAAGAGCACAGGGAGCAGGGCACTGCCATGGGCAACTTCTACCAATGCAAATTCAAAAACACTATTCAGTGGGACCAATGGGACCTTTATGTAAATTCAAGAAAGGCATTAAAAAAACACAAATTCTTCAAATTATGTGCTTTAAATATGCCTTTGAACTATGTGGTATTACATAACAGTATGGTTCTCTGGGGTAGCATTTGTGTCCACATATTCTTGTATCACATAAATGGCATATTGTTTACTTTTACATTATTCCCTGCTTTACATAGAGCAGAAGCAACCCAATATGATTGATGTCCACCAAAAAAAAAATAGTCTTTAGTAGGTAGCATTTGCAAAGTAACAGTAATAGACCAGAAATGAGTGGTGGAAAAAGACAGACAAAGCAGATCAAAATCTATTGGAAAGGTATATACTTAAAAAAAAAAGCTAATACAATCAACTACTTTATACTAGATGTTCCCAAACAGTGGCAAAACATGTTTCATAGCATAGCTGCTGATCTTCTTTTCAGTACCACACTGAATTGCATAAAAAGTATAAAAACACGTCAACACAAAGCGCACAAAACACCTTCAAATTACTACCTCCATGTTCCAGGAAGTTGTTATATCCAGTTCCATATTACAGTGTCAGACATGTAGCACAGTGGTTGAGGAGTATGTAAGCAGCTTGATTGGGCAGCAATATAACAGAGACAGAGGATCAAGAAATAACAATTAGGCTAGGTTCACACCTAGTTTTTTTGTGAATGCACATTTTTCCATGCCTTTTTTGAGCATTTTTCATACATTTTTGCACTACACACATAGGGCAGCCCATTCCTTTTAATGGGTTGTCCTATGCGTGACAAACATACTAAAGTTGCTCATGAACTTTTTTGAGCATTGAGCTTTGTTTTGTTTTTTTAATTACACGTTTTGGTGCATTTGTCATGTGTTCATTAAATGCTCATGTATGAATGCAGCCTTCTAGTGTGTTATTTCAAAGAAAGCAGACAGAAAAATTATACAGAATTGCTGCACATTGTGTAAACAGTTTTACTTGGCCGCAATGATAGAGGTATTGTTTCAGTATTCATTGTGAAAGAAAAATACAGTTTATTATGTCAGATTGAAAAGCCAGAAATCTTGCACTGATATGCTGAGAATCATGTAAGTGTTTACTGCAATAAAAGATGGAGAGACTAGGGAAGTATTATCATGAAATATAACGTAAAGTGTATTATTTAGGACACAAGTGCCAGAAATATTGTTCATACTCGCTGAAGACTATCTTGGCATATTTTATGATGAAATAAAAGTTAGAGTGTATTTATTCAAATTCAAAAGCAAGAAAAACACCAGAGTTTTCATCTACAGTAGGTAAGCCTTTTGACTAGGCCACATTTTCAGAAGAAGAGACAAGGCAGGTGGTATGAGTGTATAACCAGAAATGGAGTACAGTTTAAATCAGCAGTATGTACGTCTTTTTGGCAAGGCTGTGTTTTCAGAAGAGAGACCAGGCAGATGCTATCCAGGAATAACATTTAGAGTGTATTTTTATGAGATAAAATACAGAAATAGTTTACAAATTTAGGGCACACTATGTAATAAACTTTTGTAGAGAACAGGGAGACAGGCAGAGAAAAGGGGGGTTTTACCAGGGAATTACCATTCGAAGTGTATGATTTTAAGCATGAGCCAGAAGCGCTGTACTTGTTGCACAATACTTATTCAGGTTTAGTAAGCCACAATTTAAGAGGGAAAGATGAGCCATAATATAAGAAAACATATAAATTTGAGTGTATTATGCCATATTAAACAGCACAAAAATACTTATAGATTTGATGTAGAGTTTGTAAGCCTTTTTCCTATCCTGAAGTTAAAAGAGAGGAAGACAAAAGTTAACATTATGCAGATTTTTACACAGTATGTTATTTTATTTTTATTTTGACAGCCAGAATAATTGTAAATATTTGATACACAGTAGGTTATCATTTTACTAGAATGCAATTTCAGAGGAAGAGAGCAGGACGAATTTAACTACTAATAAAAAATGACAGCTGAAAAATTGTGCAACTGTGTTCATGAGCTGCACCAAATGGATGGGATTGATGCTGAAATTGATACTTCTGCATTCTTCTGTTGTAAACCATTATTATTGAAATTATTAAATGCAATTTTAATGTTTTCTTCTACTTGTGTGTTATTATTCAGCATGTCAGAAGCCTTTAACCGAGTCTGCATACCTTTAACCACTTTCAGACCGGACCATTATGCAGCCTAAAGACCAGAGGACTTTTTACAATTTCGCACTGCACTGGTTTAACTGGTAATTACGCGGTCATGCAATGTTGTACCCAAACGAAATTTGCGTCCTTTTCTTCCACAAATAGAGCTTTCTTTTGATGGTATTTGATTGCCTCTGCGATTTTTATTTTTTGCGCTATAAACGGAAAAAGACCGAAAATTTTGAAAAAAAATGATATTTTCTACTTTTTGTTATAAGAAAAATCCAATAAACTCAATTTTAGTCATACTTTTAAGCCAAAATGTATTCAGCCACATGTATTTTGTAAAAAAAATGTCAATAAGCGTATATTTATTGGTTTGCGCAAAAGTTATAGCGTCTACAAACTAGGGTACATTTTCTGGAATTTACGCAGCTTTTAGTTTACGACTGCCTATCTCATTTCCTGAGGTGCTAAAATGGCAGGGAAGTACAAAACCCCCCCAAATGACCCCATTTTGGAAAGTAGACACCCTAAGGAAATTGCTAAGAGGCATTTTGAGCCTATTGAATATTTTATTTTTTTGTCCCAAGTGATTGAATAATGACAAAAAAAAAAAAAAAAAAAAAAAAAATGTTTACAAAAAGTTGTCACTAAATGATATATTTCTCACACATGCCATGGGCATATGTGGAATTACACCCCAAAATATATTCTGCTGCTTCTTCTGAGTACGGGGATACCACATGTGTGGGACTTTTTGGGAGCCTATCCGTGTACGGGACCCCGAAAGCCAAGCACCGCCTTCAGGATTTCCAAGGGTGTAAATTTTTGATTTCACTCCTCACTACCTATCACTACCTATCACAGTTTTGAAGGCCATAAAATGCCAAGATGGCACAAAACCCCCCCAAATGACCCCATTTTGGAAAGTAGACACCCCAAGCTATTTGCTGAGTGGCATGTTGAGTCCATGGAATATTTTATATTTTGCCACAAGTAGCGGGAAAAATGACAAACTTTTTTTTTTTTTTTTTTTTTTCCCAAAGTTGTCACTAAATGATATATTTCTCACACATGCCATGGGCATATGTGGAATTACACCCCAAAATAAATTCTGCTGCTTCTTCTGAGTACGAGGATACCACATGTGTGGGACTTTTTGGGAGCCTATCCGTGTACGGGACCCCGAAAACCAAGCACCGCCTTCAGGATTTCTAAGGGTGTAAATTTTTGATTTCACTCCTCACTACCTATCACTACCTATCACAGTTTTGAAGGCCATACAATGCCAAGATGGCACAAACCCCCCCCAAATGACCCCATTTTGGAAAGTAGACACCCCAAGCTATTTGCTGAGTGGCATGTTGAGTCCATGGAATATTTTATATTTTGCCACAAGTAGCGGGAAAAATTAAAAACTTTTTTTTTTTTTTTTTTTTTGCCCAAAGTTGTCACTAAATGATATATTTCTCACACATGCCATGGGCATATGTGGAATTACACCCCAAAATAAATTCTGCTGCTACTTCTGAGTACGGGGATACCACATGTGTGGGACTTTTTGGGAGCCTATCTGTGTACGGGACCCCGAAAACCAAGCACCGCCTTCAGGATTTCCAAGGGCGTAAAATTTTGATTTCACTCCTCACTACCTATCACTACCTATCACAGTTTTGAAGGCCATAAAAATGCCAAGATGGCACAAAACCCCCCCAAATGACCCCATTTTGGAAAGTAGACACCCCAAGCTATTTGCTGAGAGGCATGTTGAGTCCATGGAATATTTTATATTTTGCCACAAGTAGCGGGAAAAATTACAAACTTTTTTTTTTTTTTTTTTTTTTTTTTGCCCAAAGTTGTCACTAAATTATATATTGCTCACACATGCCATGGGCATATGTGGAATTACACCCCAAAATATATTCTGCTGCTTCTCCTGAGTATGGGGATACTACATGTGTGGGAATTTTTGGGAGCCTATCCGTGTACGGGACCCCGAAAACCAAGCACCGCCTTCAGGATTTCTAAGGGCGTAAATTTTTGATTTCACTCCTCACTACCTATCACAGTTTTGAAGGCCATAAAATGCCCAGATGGCACAAAACCCCCCCAAATGACCCCATTTTGGAAAGTAGACACCCCAAGCTATTTTATGAGAGGCATGGTGAGTATTTTGCAGCTCTCATTTTTTTTTGAAAATGAAGAAAGAAAGGGAAAAAAAATTTTTTTTTTCTTTTTTCAATTTTCAAAACTTTGTGACAAAAAGCGAGATCTGCAAAATACTCACCATACCTCTCAGCAAATAGCTTGGGGTGTCTACTTTCCAAAATGGGGTCATTTGGGGGTATTTTGTGCCATCTGGGCATTCCATGGCCTCTGAAACTGTGATAGGCAGTGAGGAGTGAATTCACAAATTCACACCCTTAGAAATCCTGAAGGTGGTGCTTGGTTTTTGGGGCCCCGTACGTGGCTAGGCTCCCAAAAAGTCCCAAAAATAAAAAAGGGGGGCGTGTCCAGCTGTGGGCAGTGGTGGACGTCTTTACAGGGAGCTCCGGATTACTAACTATAATCCGCCGCCATCTGGATATACAAAACCAGCTAAATGCCCATGACCTGCCTGCATGCACATCCAAGTACCCCTGCAGTGCCCCAGGCCATTATTTCTCAGAGACTCGGCCGGTAATCCACAGAGAAGGATAGCATCAGGACCCCCGCGGCCGCCGCCATCTTGATGCTCCGAGGCCTCCCAGGGAATCCCTCATCAGCACAGATCTGGAGGTAAGGGACCCTCATCTATCCCCTATACCTACCCAGCGACCTACCTGGCACAGTTTGAGGGCCTCGCCGAGCTCCCGGGACGGCGCGGCCCGATCCGGCCTGGTGCGGCCTAGTGAAGCCTGCGGATCCCCGCCGTTTCCTGAGGCTGCTCCCCCGCCGGGGGTCACCGCGGCCGGCCCGGCCTACATCGGCAGTGCAGGCCACCCCTCTACACCTGCCCTGGAAGTCCTCCAGGTCCCAGCCAAGGCCAGGGGTGCTGCCAAAGACTGCAGGTATTGTGCCTAATCTGCTGCCTACAACACACTGCTCTGGGCCCTCTGCATTCTGTTAATCCCAGTCCAATAGTCCTTCTGCCTGCCTGTTAGTGTGAAGGGAGAGGCTGCTGGTGAGCACTGTCATCAAGGACGGGAGGCCTGTGGCCAGCTTGGGACACATCTAGCTGCCCCTTAGCAAAACAGCTGGGCCTGGGGCAGTGGAGGAAGGGTGCATCAAGAGGAGCTCCTGTCACCCCTAACACAACAGCACCCCTCTCCGGGGGAAGTGGCATAACGATGGCCAGGTGAGGACATGCTCTAGGGGAGCTCCCTGCCCGACCCGGACCATATGGGCCAAACACAGCATTACCTGATGTGAACACGGCATGAACTTCCCCAAACGATACAGGACACGATCGGCGACCCGTGGGACCCACAACCGACCCTCACAGCCCGATATTCAGCATTTTTTCAGAGGGAGCCCGAGAACATCCCCTGGTGTCATAGCCGCTGCGCCTCGTGTGGCCCGCATGGACACGGACCACTCCGAGACACAGATCTCCTCCGCCATATCCTCACCAGATCCCCTCACAGGGACACCGGCTGTATTCCGGTCTGAGATGGCCGGCTCCACATCAAACCAGGGACGCCTGGATGATGACCTCCGCAGCATGCTGCGAGCTCTACCTACGAGGGCGGACATTGAGGCCCTCCCCACGAGGGCGGACATTGAAGCCCTAATCCTGCGGATCGAGGAGGCCCACAGTAAGGACATACAAGAGGTGAGGACGGAGTTACACGCCATAGAGGACCGAGTTTCTTCAGGGGAAACCCAGATCACCTCGCTGGAGACCAGGGTGCAAGCCCTGGAACGCGCACAGGACACCCATACCCTAGCGGCACAGGAGATGCAGCTTCACTTGGAGGAAATGGAGGACCGCAGCCGCCGCAACAACTTGCGACTGCGGGGAATACCAGAGGCTACAGGTCCAGAAGATTTAGCAGAGACTGTTACCGCTATCTTTCACAGACTCCTGGAAGACCCACCTCCCTCCCTGGAAATAGACCGGGTCCACCGTACGCTGGGCCCCAGATCCACTGATCCCGCTAGACCCCGTGATGTTCTGTGCCGTCTACACAGGTACGCACAGAAGGAAGTGCTCTTAAAGAGGGCATGGGATAATGGGGACATTGAATTTGATGGGGCACAGATTCAGATACTCCCGGATCTCTCCAGGGCCACACTACAGCGCCGTGCCATGTTGAAACCGGCTCTTGAAGTTGCGAGACGCCATGGATGTACATACAGATGGGGCTACCCCCTAGCGGTCATCTTCCGCACTGATAGAAGCTCCTTTACACTGCGCACACCAGCGGACCTCCCTGCCTTCTTTACTTTCTTGGGAGCAGAACCAGTTCCGGTGCCAAACTGGCTATTAAGGCTCCCACGTCCTGCAGGCCGCTTCGGCCCATCGTCAGGCAGATTCGCCCAACCAGCCCGCTCCCAGAGGTCCCGAGGTCGGTCCCGCGCCGCATCCGCATCTATCAATGGATCACGTGAGTCATAATAGCACCCTCCAGTACTTACTAACTATTTTGTTCTGCACTGGCTGAAGTTTCAGACCCCCATCAGCACTATTCTTTTTTTTTTTTTTTTTTTGTGGTCCCCCCCCTATTGGGATTTTCCCATGCCCTATGGCCATCATTGCTACTGGCGCCATGTAGAGGACACGGGGAGCAGTGCCGCGCTCTGGCAACCCCGGGAGTCTCCACGTGCCTGTCATCTTCCCCGGGCAATACAAAGCCACTCGTGCAGCATCTTGATATAACAGATTAACTTAGGGAGGCAGACGTCTCCTGGGGGGTGGTTTTGACCCGGTGGCTCCTCCCCCCCCTTGCAAGGAACTCTATGCCCGACGAAGAGCTGAAGGCCCACCTATGCTCCCCCAGAAGACCGAAGCGGCAGACACTTACAGGCAAGAGCATGGTTGTCCCACCGCAACAGAACAACACACAACGAGGAGTCCACGCTTCACTTGGGCAGCCATGCCCCCTTGTTCCCCCCCCTTTTTTTTTTTTTTTTTTTTTTTTTTTTATTCTTTGATGTCTTCATCTACCTCAGAGCCCCCTTATGTCTCACCTGCAAGGTCTCCAGGACCATTATGCTCCCGAAGACGCCGGGAGAACAGGGACATTCCGGAACATGTGTGGGGGACAAGTGTGTTGTTGCTACAGGCTCTGAACTACAGCTGGGAGGTGGCTGGGTGGCGGCTCCATATGGTGTGATGGGTGGTGGGGTAGGGGTTGCTCGTTTGGGTGGGAGATGGAGGCGGGGTCTCTCTTCCTCTCGCCTCCTTCCTCCCCCCCCCCCCCCCCCTCTGCCTCCCTCTCTCCATGGCCTGATGTTGACCGGGGGGGGGGGGGCGCACTAACATGCTGGGGGAATGTCTGATGTTTAGAAATGTTTTATGTCTTCCTTTGTTTTAGTCAGTATGTTATGAAACCAGCCAAGGTAGTTACCGTGCAGGTATCTGTGCAACGTTACAATTTTCCAAGTTTTATAAGATGCCACATCTTAACAGGCCCTGACAGTTCTTATTCCTCTACACACATTGGTCCTGTCCACACGGACGTCAATCACCCACATCTACACATGCACCTAAGGTCTGGGGCTCCGGGGAGGATTTGGGAGCTCCCCGCTGGCTCACGCTGAACGCTCTCCCACTTAGGTCGACGCTTTACACCCAGGTATTCCTGGTGGGCGTTGTAGCAGCACTCTGCTGAAATATAGTTATCCAGCTTAGCTGGATAGTGCTGACTGAGAGACCTTCCCTCTCGGTCGCTACCCAATACCTACAAGAGTCCTTTCCTTTCTCTATATCCCTACCTTTCCACTAACACACTCTTCTACCCTCTAGTCTATCCCGTCCCCCTTCCTCGCCCATTCTTCCCGCCCCCCCCCCCGATACGATCATGGACGTGCTTAACATTGTTACCCTTAATGCGAAGGGACTTAACATCCCCGAAAAGAGACGAATGCTACTGAATGACATGAAACGACAGAACGCTGACATTGTTCTAATACAGGAGACACACTTTAGGGAGAACAGGTTCCCTATCTTAAAAAATAGATTTTATCCGACAGTATACCACTCCACATACTCGGAGGCCAAATCTAGAGGGGTCTCCATTCAAATATCGGCTAGAGTCCCGTGGACTCTGATCGATATAACAACAGACCCAGCGGGAAGATTTTTATTCCTTAAAGGCCTGATTGGTGACGTGAAGGTTACCATCGCAAACCTCTACGCCCCTAACAGCCGACAAGACCTGTTTGTAAAAAGACACCTAGACTTACTTCAAAACTTTACGGAAGGACAACTTATTATAGGTGGGGACCTTAACATCCCCTTACTCCCCATAGAGGACACCTCCACAGGCCTATCTTCCATCCCCCGAGGCACACGGAAAGTTATCCACGCAGCCCTACATGCCGCACAACTGGTGGATGTTTGGCGCCTCTTCCACCCCGGCGAACGGGATTACACTTTTTTCTCCCGACCACACCGCGGGTACTCACGCATCGATTACTTTTTAATGCCGCACAACCAACTTCAGGCGGTCAAAGGATCCACTATAGGGTCTATCACATGGTCAGACCATGCCCCAGTTACACTGCGTTACGCTCTGACCGACTTTTACAGGGGACAAAGGAAGCCATGGAGACTCAATGAGAGCCTCCTCCAAGATCCAGAGGTACTAACGGACGTAACAAAAGAATTAACACATTATTTCCACACTAACAATACGGAGGACTGCGACACGGGTCTAATTTGGGAGGCGCACAAGGCGGTGATCCGAGGGGTACTGATAAAGCACGGCGCACGACTTAAAAGACAGAGAACCGCTCAACTATCCATGTTATTCGGCAAACTTCAAACTTTAGAAGCGAAACACAAACTGACACCAACTACTTCACTAGGTAGCGAGCTGGACACAATACGCACTCAGATAACCGACCTTCTCCACTTTAAAGCTAAGGCAGCGCTCCAGATTTCCCGTAAAAAAATCTACGAATCAGGTAATAAGTGTGGTAGGTTACTTGCACAATCTCTGAAAGCCCAAAAGGCGGCATCTTATATACCCCACGTCTTCTCTCCCCCGGGGAGGCGAGTGACGCTACCCCAACAAATTACCCAAGCATTCAAGTCCTTTTACGAGACTCTATACAACCTAAACACAGCCCGACCCTCCCCGGAGCATATAGCTGACTACATAGCCTCTTCCAACATGCCCACCCTGCCGACGGAAACACGAGACATCTTAGAGGAACCCATAACATTGTCCGAAATACAACTGGCAATAGGGAATACCAAACGAGGGAAGGCCCCGGGACCGGACGGCCTGACAATACAGTACTACAAGACTCTACTCCCGTCCCTAGGAAATCACCTACTCAAACTTTTCAATGACCTCACCAAAGGGAGCAAATTCCATGACGCCACGTTACAGGCCCAAATAGCAGTGATACCCAAAGAAGGTAAAGACCCGTCTCAGTGCGGGAGCTACCGACCTATTTCCCTACTGAATACAGATCTAAAGCTGTTCACTAAAATCATAGCCTTGAGGCTGCAGTCATTCATCCCCGAGTTGATACACCTAGACCAAGTAGGCTTTGTCCCAACCAGAGAGGCAAGGGACAACACCACCAAAGTCCTGAACCTGCTTTATACTGCCACCTCAGAAAATAGACCAAGTGTCTTTCTCAGCACAGACGCTGAGAAAGCCTTTGACCGGGTAAACTGGGCTTTCATGTCTGCCACACTACACCATATAGGGCTGGGTGGCAACATGTTGCAATGGATCTCTGCAATATACACAACACCATCGGCCAGGGTGAGGGCTAATGGAGTAACTTCCGACCCCTTTCTGATCACAAATGGGACGCGACAGGGATGCCCACTCTCACCCCTCCTCTTTGCGCTGTCCCTCGAACCATTCCTATGCCACATTAGATTAAATCCGAACATTACGGGAATATCGATTAACCACACCCAATACAAAGTATCAGCCTACGCTGATGACCTGCTGTTCTCAATCTCGAACCCGACAATATCCCTCCCAAATTTGATGCAGGAATTTACAACATACGGGGCGCTCTCAAACTTGAAGATTAATTTTGCTAAGTCGGAGGCAATGGGGGTGGGAATACCGTCAACGCAGCTCACACACCTCCAAGCCAGCTTTAACTTGAAGTGGACAAACAAGGCCCTGAAATACCTAGGCACATACATCCCTCACACACTCTCAAAACTGTACGAACTTAACTTCCCGCCGCTACTATTGAAAATAAAAACTCTCCTGAACCAATGGAAATCTGGTATGCATTCCTGGATAGGCCGTTGCAACATCCTAAAGATGACTATTCTCCCAAAAATCCTCTACCTAATGCAGGCCCTACCTATACACATACCAAATGCTTTTTTCAAAAGGGTACAATCAGCATTCACAGAGTTCGTTTGGGCAAAAAAAAGACCTAGACTCACCAACAAACTGCTTGTTCTCCCCAAAACGCACGGCGGTCTAGCCCTACCAAATATCCGAGCCTATTATCAGGCTGTACACCTGGGGAGACTCATAGATTGGTGCCGCCATCAGGAAACCAAACTATGGGCCAAGATGGAACAATCCCAAAGTGCGATCCCTCTTCGGGGAGCACCATGGTGCTACCCAGCACTACCAACAGAGATCAAACTTCACCCACTGATTGGTAACTCAGCGCGGATCTGCGCCCGGCTAATTTTGCAGACGTCCCTCTCTTCCCCGAATTCGCCCCTCTACCCTATAATAGGCAACCCCTTATTTACACCGGGTCTTTCTGACGGGTGCCTCCGGAGTCTAGGTGAGGCTGGCCTACACCAAGCTTCCCACTACAGTTCAGGTGGGCGCTGGAAAACTATGGCAGATTTTCTAGATCCTACGGGCCCGTTTCGCCTGGACTTCCTGAGGACACTCCAACTAACACATTTCCTCAGTACGATCCTGCCCCCCACAGGAGACAACCAGACGCTTACAGCCCTAGAGGAGCTCTGTACTGACACGGGTGCCCTACCACACACGCTCTCACTGACCTATAACCTTTTAAATACTCCCCCAGCAGACTTTATACCCCCGGGACTACTTAAATGGGAAAAAGATTTAGATTGTCAATTCAATAACACCAAGAGGCAACGTATTCTCAGATTCACACACAAATCCTCTATCTGTGCCAAGATCCAGGAAACAAATTACAAAATTCTCTCACGATGGTACAGGACCCCATCACTACTCCACAAGTTTTACCCGACTACATCAGACCTGTGCTGGCGCTGTCACACAGACAAAGGGACCCTGCTCCATATTTTTTGGTCATGCCCTAAATTAACACACTTCTGGAAAGTAGTGCGCGAGACAATACAACAATTCACTGA
Organism: Lithobates sylvaticus; assembly: GCA_028564925.1. Taxonomy (NCBI): domain Eukaryota; kingdom Metazoa; phylum Chordata; class Amphibia; order Anura; family Ranidae; genus Lithobates; species Lithobates sylvaticus. Next base: position 339,464,603 of record CM053026.1, on the reverse strand, counting down.
GCGGTCCATCACAGATGACCCAGCGTTCTTCCTCTTACACGCCTCCAATATCCCTGATAGGAAATACAAGAAGTCAGTGATTCGCCACTTACTTGACGCAGCTAAGGCCTGCATACCACTCCAATGGAAATCGGCCCTCCCGCCGACCATTGAACTCTGGCTCCAAAAGGTGGAGGACATCAGAAAAATGGAGGACCTTATCCTCACAGCTCAAAACAGAGAGGAGACATTTACTAAAACCTGGCAGGGATGGAATATGTTTATATACTCAGCTGAGGGTCAGGCCCTGAGAGGATCTGACATAGACACATAATATCGCGTGCAGCGACAGCACTATGTTGAGTCATACGGGCATAGACACAAGCCCCGCAGCTACAACTCTGATCAGACATACCGGCATTCAATGATAGGGGGACACACATTGTTCCCCCTCCCCACCACCTCCCGCCCACCCCCTCCCTCAACCCCCCCCCCCCCCACTCAATACTCCCCCTTTTCTTCTTTTCCCATCTGTCCTTCCTACTCTTTAACTCCATCCCCCCCCACATATTGGGGGCGGTATAAATGTAGGTACTTAGATAATTAAAAGAAAACTAGGAAGTGAGCCCACGAGACGGTAATATTTCACAACTCCACAAATATGGTGTTTATTGTTCTTGTTGATACTGTTAGAAACATTATGTTGTATCACCAGTTTTGTCTTTTACTTTGTATGTTATGTGGAAAGTATGTAACCTGCTGGTCCATGTGGACCCATTTCCTGACATAAATAAACAATTTAAAAAAAGTAAATTTTTCAAAAAAAAAAAAAATTTTAATGCACTAAAACACACTATCTTGCCCAAATATTTGATGAAATAAAAAATTAGATCTTAGGCCGAGTACATAGATACCAAACACGACATGCTTTAAAATTGCGCAGAAACGTGCAGCGGTGACAAACTACATACATTTTTAAAAGCATTTAAACGCCTTTACAGGTTACCACTTTAGATTTACGGAGGAGGTCTACTGCTAAAATTACTGCCCTCGATCTGACCTTCGCAGTGATACCTCACATGCATGGTGCAATTGCTGTTTACATATGACGCCAGACCGACGCTTGCGTTCGCCTTTGCGCGAGAGCAGGGGGGGACAGGGGTGCTTTTTTTTTTTTTTTTTTTTTTATTATTATTGATTTTGCTTTTTTATTTTATTTTTCAACTGTTCCTTTCATTTATATATATTTTTTATCATTTTTATTGCTATCTCAGGGAATGTAAATATCCCCTATGATAGCAATAGGTAGTGACAGGTACTCTTTTTTGAAAAAATTGGGGTCCATTAGACCCTAGATCTGTCGTCTGCCCTCAAAGCATCTGACCACACCAAGATCGGTGTGATAAAATACTTTCCCAATTTCCCAATGGCGCTGATTATATCCGGCGAAATATAAGTCATGAAATGCTCGTAGCTTCCGGTTTCTTAGGCCATAGAGATGATTGGAGCCATTCTGGTCTCTGATCAGCTCTATGGTCAGCTGGCGGAACCACCGGCTGCATTCTCAGGTTCCCTGTTGGGACAGGAGAGCCAGAGAAAACCATGGAAGACGGTGGGAGGGGGGGGGCATTCCCTCCCACTGCTTGTAAAAGCAGTCTAGAGACTAATTAGCCACTAGGATTGCTTTTACATGAAAGCCGACCGCTGGCTGAAAAGAATGATACCAAGATAATGCCTAATCCTGCCGGCATCATTCTGGTATAACCACTCAAAGTCCAGCAACATACCAGTACGTTGCTGGCCCTTGTTTGGCATATATTGTAATCTTTTTTTTCATGCAGCCTGTGGGCTGAACGAAAAAAAAAGATTGATCGGTGGGTATGCCCACCATTAGAACCTCCCTTCATCCACCCACTTCTAATGATGGGCATACATGCACCATTTTGTTTTTAACTGTGGTGGTGAAATCACCTCCAACAGCGCTGGAGTCACGGATTTATGTATCGTGGGAGCAAGCGCTGTTGCTGTCAAGATAAATAAATCCGCGCTGCAGCTGAATGGCGTACCTGCTAAGCAAATTATGGTTAACAATAAAACAAAGTAACATTACAGTATAACAGTAAGATTTACCATACCTGCAAAGCAAATACCAAAAAAAACATAGTAAAAAATAAAACATTTTTTAATGCAACCTGTGCCTAAAATATATATATGCCGAAGCATGGGGGCATCCTCCCGCAAAAAAGTTATGCCGCGTACACACGGTCGGAATTTTCCACGGGCAAGCCTCCGTCGGAATTTCAACCGTATGTAGGCGGCATTAGGAGCAAATCGCTCCTCCGCCCTCTGCTGCCCCATGCTTCGGCATATATGCTCTTTTTTTTTAACTGTGGTGGTGAAATCACCTCCTACAGCGTTGGAGTCACGGCTTTATGTATCGTGGGAGCAAACGCTGTTGCTGTCAAGATAGATAAATCCGCGCTGCAACTGAATGGCGTACCTGAAAACAAAAAAAAATGGTTAACAATAAAACATTGCAGAATAGAATACAGTAAAAAGGAGAACAATAGAGAGAGAATAGAGAGAAAGAGAACAATAAAACAACTATTTTTGTTTTTTTTATTTTATATTTTTTTTGTTTTATTTTTTACTTTTTTTTTTAAACTTTTGTTTGTAACTGTAACAGTTCTAACGGAACTGTTGTAACGGTTCCATCGGTTTTGGTCTCAAAATGCGATGGCATTCTTGAGAATGTGTGCCTAGTCTGTGCAATGCTGTACCCTACGCTAATACTCAACTAATGTATGGTAGCGTTCGAAACATTCACCGATGCAAAGACCAGGATTGTCAGGACAGCGGGGACAATAATAGCGGGTGTCACGCCTAAATCCGCGCTTTCTGCAGACACGACATTTTCTTTGGGGGGCTTGTTGGGTAGGGGTACTCGGGAGGACATAAATAAAATGCCGCTCATGCAGCCGGCTAACTGCATTTGGTTGGGGAATGTGAGGCGGAGCACCGTCTGGAAACAGAAGGATGATCTCTTCCTGGAATTTAAGGAAGGATCCAGTACGTCCTGAAGCTCCGTATAGCACATGAGCATTCAGCAAAGCCAATTGGAAAAGGTAAATAGACCCTTTTTTGTACCAGCGTCTAGCCTTACGGGCAACTAGGTACGGCGCCAACAACTGGTCGTTGAGGTCCACCCCTCCCATGTTTTGGTTGTACTCGTGGACACAGAGGGGTTTCGTCACAACACCAGCCGCCGTAGTAATTTGGACCGTCGTGTCTGCATGAAGGGAGGTAAGAACGAAAACATTCTTATTATCCCTCCACTTCATAGCGAGCAAGTTATTACACTTCAAGCAGGCTCTCTCCCCCAGCCTAAGACGGGACTCTACAAGCCGCTGGGGAAAGCCCCGGCGATTAGGTCGCACGGTGCCACATGCTCCAATCTGATGATCAAACAAATGACTAAACAGTGGCACGCTCGTGTAATAATTATCCACGTACAAGTGGTACCCCTTTCCGAATAAGGGTGACACCAAGTCCCACACAATCTTGCCAGCGCTCCCTATGTAGTCAGGGCAGTTTGTCGGCTCTATGTGGCTATCTTTGCCCTCATAAACCATAAATTTACATGTATAGCCTGTGGCCCTGTCACAGAGCTTATACATCTTGACCCCGTATCTGGCACGCTTGCTGGGAAGGTATTGTTTGAATGACAAGCGGCCAGTAAACTTAATCAGGGACTCGTCAACGCAGACAACTTGATGGGGAGTAAACAAGTCTGCAAAACGTTGGTTGAAATGGTTTATGAGGGGCCGAATTTTATAGAGCCGATCGTATGCAGGGTCTCCACGAGGACGACAGAGTTCATTGTCGTTGAAGTGCATGAACCGCAAAATCTGTTCGTATCGTGCCCTGGACATGGAGGCAGAGAACACGGGCATATGGTACATTGGCTCAGTGGACCAATATGAACGCAACGTACCCATTTTAACTATGCCCATGATGAGGGAAAGGCCCAGAAAGATCTTAAATTCGGGGACCGTAATTGGTCTCCAATCTCTGGCAAGGGTGGACAACTGGGGATTAGCAGCGATGTGTTGACCAGCGTACAAATTGGTTTGGTCCACAATAGATCTATAGAGATCTTCGGTGAAAAACAGCGAAAAAAAATCAAGTGACGTAAAATCAGCTGTTTCCACCTGAATACCGGGTTGGCCAGTGAATGGGGGAAGTACGGGTTCTGCAGAAGTGGTGGGCACCCAATCAGGATTGGCAAATTCTGCAGGAAGGGCACTATGGGCACGACGGGCCTGTCTTTGTCGTCTTCTTGGTGGCAGCGGGACACTACTTGTGCTTGCCACCTCGCCAGCTGAAACTGCACTTATGGGACTCGCCACGTCACCACGTGATACTGCAGTGCTGGTTTGACTACGTCCAGGGTGTACTAGGCCGCTGGTGCTTGCCTGTTCACCAGAAGGAATAGCGGCTCTAGTACGTCTCTGCCTCCTACGAGCGACCTGCGGTTCCTGCACCTCAACAACAGAAGAAGGAGTTTGGGGTCTGGTACGCCTGACCTTAGCAGGGACCACAACTCCGCCGTCAGAGCTATCTGTCATGGAGCCGCTGTCGTCTACTGGGTCGTATTCTGAGCCTGATTCTGACAGATGAGTGACCTCCTCTTCACTATCTGTCATGCTCAGAAACAAGTAGGCCTGTTCACTAGTGTACGTTTGACTTGCCATTTTGGGCTCTAAATTTAGTAGTACACTAGTGAGACTCACAGGAAAAAAAAAAGCTCCTGTAAGCGATCGCAGGGATCAGGCCTGACTCTGCGAACGCTGCAGTTATGTGTGCTTAGTGTTTTGTAAGTGACAGTGATCGATCGATACTGCACTTGGGTGGGCTGGGCGGGGGGGAAAACGCAGGTGCTAGCAGGTATCTGGGCTGATCCCGCTAACAATGCGTTTTTGGGAACCCTAAACAGCTGGGGACGCTAGTAAAGATCTGATCAGATCAGATATCGATCTGTTCAGATTCTATACCACTAAGGGAGGTGTATGCTGCGTGCGTGGGTGTTTGCGGTACTGGCACTAACCCGACGCTGCCTGGGGCGACGCAGACCTTATTTGACTCTAAAACCTTACTTATATCACCCGCCGGGCGATCAGGGGGTTAAACCTTTATTAGGTAATAAACGGCGGGTGCCCTGAAACTATAAAAAATAAACTAACTGACCAGCGTCACCCGTAACAGTTATATGGTGATCACTGGTGAAAGGGTTAACTAGGGGGCACTCAGGGGGTTAAAACCTTTAGTAGGTAGTATATGGGGGGGTCCCTGACCCTATAAAACGCTGCGGCAAACCTAAATACCTACCTCCCTAACTAGCGTCAACTGTGACACTAATACAGCGATCAAAAAAACGATCGCTTAGTGACACTGGTGACGGGGGGTGATCACGGGGTTAAACCTTTATTTGGGGGGGTTCCTAGACCTAAAGGGGGCTAAATCTAACTGCCCTAACAGTTATTAGGGTCACAATGCACCAATGCAGTTAACAGTAAAAAAAAAAAAAAAAAAACTGCTTTGGTGTCACTGTGACAGGGGGGTGCAGGGGGGCAATCGGGGGGGGGCTGGGGTGTGTAAAGTGTGCCTAGAATGTTCTACTGGTAGTGTAGTGTAGTGTAGTGTAGGTGTTGTGCAACTCACGTGTCTTCTCTCCTCGGCGTCGGTTCGAAAAGACCGCCACGAGGAGAGATGACCTCACTTCCCCTGGCTCTGTACACAATACAGAGCCAGGGGAAGCATTCCATTGGCTGGGAGCGATCGCGAGGGGGGGGCACGAATGAGTGCCCCCCCCCTCATCTCCGATCCCTCCCCCAATGTCCCGGACAATTTACAGACACGGGGGCGGGCCCGATCGGCCCCCCACCCGTGTCTGTTAGGGATGACATCACTTCCTCTAGCCCTGTTTACATGACGGGGCTAGAGGAAGTGTTTCATTGGCTGGGAGCGATCGCGAGGGGGGGGCCACGAATGAGTGGCCTCCCCTCATCTCCGATCGCTCCCCCAACGATGCCGACCGCCGCAGGCACCGGGGGGGGGCCCGATCGGGCCCCCCACCCGCAGACAGGTAGGGACGTATATATACGCCCTCCTGCCTGTACGTGCCATTCTGTCGACGTATATCGTCGTGCGGCGGTCGGCAAGTGGTTAAAAGTGTCAGGATTAGTCGGATTTGAATACTTTTTATCATAGGTTTTACTATAATTTTATTAAAAGTAGACAGGTCTCTCATCTTCCAGCATAATATATGAGAGATCTGGCCATTAATTGCTGCTTTTATTTACAAATGGCCATTTACAAAGTGACATGCATGTTCCACTGTCACTTTACAAAAGCCTTTTTATTCTGGAATAGGTACTACTTCTAAGATGCCACTAGAAGATGTAAGATGTAAGCATACAAATGAGGGACAAGTATATAGTGCATTAATAACATTGGATCAAAGAATATTCATTACCCTTTAATAAGTATAGAATACAGCGTGTGATCTCTGGTGCTTAGATTTAATATGCTAAGGCAACTTTTGCAAAAGATTGGTTCTCTGTTATCAATCATCATCTGCTGAAAATATGCCATGTTAGACAAAAGGGAGTGTTTGAAAGCATTGATAACATTGGAAGGTTTTACATATGGTGGCAAAAAAACTGACCTATTTTATTGTGGTGAGGCCAACTGCAGGCCATAGTAACTGGTACACTTAGATTGTGTGCCTGGTAGATTAAGAAAAAAAGCTGGCTGAAGAGCAATAATTTAAAAGGTAAGGTGCGGGCGTGGCCTGGAGCGGCATGGGATAGGACGCTAGAGACCTGAGCTCCGCCGGCCGAATATCCTGTGACACATATCCTGCAAACATCAACAGCTTTACAGACCCCTAATCTTCACCCCCAGCTAGGGGAGCATACTGGGAACATGTCTCCGCCGAAAAAGTCCAACGATCCAGCGGGCAAATTGGCGAAATATCGCCGCCTGGAAACAGAGGCCCCAGACCAAGATGGCGCCGGCACGCTGGAGGAGGATGCAGCACAACGGTCAGACACCGCTAAGGTACTGGATGCAACTTGCCAAACAAACCTCACCACTAAGATTGAGGAGGTGAAGGTTGACATTTCACTAGTGAGGCAAGACTTTCAAAAGCTGAGGGAAAGGGTCACTGAGGCCGAGGCCCGCATTAGCAGCGTGGAGGACTCCCTCCCCCCCATTCAGAACTCCTCTGATGCTATGCAATTGCAAGTGAACCAGCTCCTGCAAAAGCAGGACGACCTTGAAAATAGGCTCCGCAGATGCAACCTGAGGTTCATTGGATTGCCTGAGGGAGCTGAAGGTAAAGACCCCCCAACCTTTCTGGAAACACTCCTCAGTGACACATATGGCAGAGAAGCTTTTTCCCCCACGTTTGTGGTTGAGAGAGCGCACCGCATGTCAGGCAGACCTCCTCCTCCTGGGGCCCCCCCCCCCCCCCCCGCACATTTATTGCCAAGTTTTTAAACTTCAGGGACAGAGACACTATTCTGCGCTTTAGTAGAGAGAAGGGAAACATACCCTTTGGGAACAAGATGCTAGCCATATTTCCTGATTTCTCGGCAGAGGTCCAACGCAAACGCAAATCCTTCACTGAAGTTAAGAGGCGCCTACGCATTAAACATGTTAAATATGCTATGTTATTCCCAGCCAGGCTGCGGGTGGAAGGAGAAGACAGAGCACACTTCTTTAAAGATCCTGAAGCTGCCCTGACCTGGCTTGAACGCTTGGAGGAGCACAGATGAGTACCAGTTTGACCCGTTGTATTTCATCACATCACTTTACCACTGCTTCAGTCAAGCGAGCAGATCTTGTCCCTGCTGCATACCTACAATGCTATACTCATGTAAGAGATAGTGTACCTCCATGGGGATACTACCCCACCCCCAACACACCAGGATATCCTATACCTGCTCCCCATTGGAATGTACCCCCTGATGCCACAACACAACTATACCGACATCTGAACTTTGAATGAATCCCCCGGTACCCCTGTCTTTAACAGACGCTATCCTGAACATCCCCTTACCCTCCTACATTTACGGGTTGATGAACACCAACCACACTCCACGCCGGCGGAGGACAGTACCCCCTAGAGAGCTCACAGATAGTGAGCATAGTCCTACATTATGCACCGTTATGCAGCGAAGTTTCGCCCCAGTTTATTGTTACTCCTACAACCTGGAGAAAAGGAAGCTACGCACTATGGGGTGTACACCACTGAAACACATCCTACAGATAATTAATACTTCTAACCCTTTCTCCACAGGTTGGACATTGTTTATGCCATGTTGGCAGTTTAGGGAACAAGCCCGCACAAGGTTGGGTCTGTGCAGGGCAGGGAGGGGGGCTATATGGGAACTAAGGCCGGAAGGCAAATGTCTTTATTTTGTGATTGAGTTTTATTGCTTAAATTTCTCATTTTACTTTTCATGCTCTGGTGAACAATTACCTGCTTTACTCAAATGTATTCCTGGGTTGCTGAGTCCTGGAGCTCCGGATGATATTCCCTACCATCTGTTATGGCCTCCTTGAAGTTTCTTACCTGGAACGTCCGCGGTATGAGGGATCCAGTTAAAAGGTCAGCTGTTTTCTCCTTACTTAAAAAAGAGAGGGCTAATGTTATGGTCCTAGTAGAGACCCATGCTGAGGGCTCCTTTGTGCGGGCTTTAAAACGCCCATGGATAGGATGGGCCTACCATTCGGTCCACACGACCCAATCTAGGGGAGTATCAATTCTTGTCTCCAAACACACACATTTTGAGCTCCAGGACTCAGTAATTGACCCAGAGGGAAGGTATGTACTATTAAAGGTAAAAATACACGCAGACTCTTTACTGCTGCTGGCTTTTTATGTACCTCCACCGTTTAATGCTCATGTTTTATCTGCGGGTTTTGACTTTATGGCTATGCACCCCTCCATTTCTGCAGTTTGGGCGGGGGATTTTAATAATGTCTTAGATCCCAATATGGATAGACTTTGTGGAAACGCAACTGCTCCTCCACCTACCCACCAGACTCGATTTGCCAGATTGCTCCTTGATTTCGGGTTGGTGGATACTTGGAGGACTAAACACCCCACGACTAGGGCATACTCCTGTTTCTCCCCCTCCCATCACTCTATGTCTCGCATAGATTTAATTCTCATCTCCAGGGTGCTTCAGCCAAGATTAATAGATGCAGGATTCTTCCCTAGATCGCTGTCTGATCACTCCCCCTGCTGGGCCAAACTGTCTGTACCTCACGATAGGCCACCAACTGCCTGGAAACTAAACCCATTCTGGTTGACATTGTTTCCAGAGGATGACAATTTAATGTCAGACTGGGAACAATATCTGGGCATCAATGAGGGTACCGCACCACCCCAGGTGGTCTAGGAAACATTCAAAATGCATGCTCGTATGACCCTCACGATGCGCATCAACCAGATAAAGGGAAACTCTGCACAAACTATAGACAAAGCAACAGACGACTTGACGACAGCAGAATCTGAATATCTTAGGGACCCAACGTTAGAGAAAGCCCAGATCATAAAATTAAGAACTAGGCTACTGGACCAACTACACTATGAAAAGTCTAAACGTAAACTATTTTTCCATAAACAAAACTCTTTTGAACATGGGGAGAGGTCGGGAAAACTTTTGGCCTACTTAGTACATTCAGAGGAAAGACCATCGGTTGTAATCTCACTTCGCTCTCCTGATGATACCTTGCTGACAGAACCTAGAGAGGTGACCAAATGTTTTAGAGACTTCTTTGCAAACTTATACGCTACCAAAGCCCCTACCGACACTTCTGAGATGGACCTGTTCCTCTCCAATCTGTTCCTCCCTCAGTTAACGGGGGGCAGGTGGAAGAGCTAGAGGCGCCTCTTGAGGTGGACGAGATTAGCGCAGCCATAGAATTTTATTCCAACTATTCAGAACTATTGATCCCCAAATTACTGGCGCTGTATAATTCAATATTTGAGACCTCGGTACTTCCGGGCTCAATGCGTGAAGCCACCATAGTATTGATTCCCAAACCAGGTAAAGATCCCCACCTCCCAGAGTCTTATAGACCCATATCCTTATTACAAGTTGACGTGAAAATTCTCGCGAAAGTCCTAGCCAACCGACTTAATAAGGTTATACTTACGCTCATCCATGCAGATCAGGCAGGCTTTATGCCCGGTAGGAATACCTCCTTTAACTTAAGACGACTTTTTATTAACCTGCAATCAAAACACGATAACCCCGGGTCCCAAATTGTAGTTGCATTAGACACAGCTAAAGCCTTCGACTCGGTCGAATGGGGGTATCTCTGGTCCTGTCTCCGTGAATTCGGGCTGGGCCCCAAATTTATTAAATGGGTACCATTATTGTATCAGGACCCTGTTGCGAAAGTGGTGGCAAACGGATGGGCCTCAGACCAGTTCCCCCTTACTAGGGGGACCAGGCAGGGCTGTCCCCTGTCTCCACTATTCTACGCTCTTGCAGCCGAACCCCTGGCAGTGGCCATACGCGCACATCCGGACATTATTGGCCTTAGTAAGGGAGGAGTGACCGAAACTGTTAGCACCTATGCAGATGACACGCTATTGTATCTGGAGGACTCAGAGGTATCCCTTCCTACGGTACTCTCATTGTTAGAACACTTTGGAACCTTTTCTGGCCTCCGCATCAATTGGGACAAGTCCCAAATTCTACCATTAGATAGCTTCCCACCTCCCAGAAATAGGGCCGAACTACCCTTGCAGAGGGTTGCAAGCATCAAATACCTAGGCATCCAAACCACCAGAGACCCAAGGGACTATATAACACTAAATGTCACCCCTCTATATGCTATGCTTAAAGCCAGAACCAGACTTGGACCCGGCTTCCTTTGGGTGTCATGGGCCGTATTAACCTGGTTAAGATGGTTCTGTTACCACAAATCCTTTACATTCTTTGGCATTCCCCAGTATATCTGATACTCAGGTACTTTAAGCAGATAGAAACCATACTTAAACCCTTTATTTGGGGTAATAACAGACACAAGATATCATGGACTAAACTTAAATATGTCGCAGCTCAACTCTCCCAACTCTTCCATATTGATAAAGTAGATAAAGACAGGTTCCTGGCGCTTATATGCCCAAGATGGGCGCGCATTACAGAAGACTCCCTTGCAGTGCTCACTAGTAAGGTTGGGGGAACGGGTAGATCACATGATAGGGGATCTTTGATGTACCATTTTGCTAAAATCTGGGACATCGCCCTCACCAAACTGAAAATACCAGAGATCAATAGCTTCACCCCCTTATGGCATAATCAGACACTACCAGAATTTAACTTAATCCCTGATAGTGAGGCGTGGAGTTCTAAGGGGGTAATATATCTTTCCCATATCGTTGACAACAATACACTTAAAACCTTTGACAGGCTGAAAACCGACTTTGACCTCCCGGACCAAATGCACTTTAAGTACATACAAATGCATCACGCATACCATACCCAATTTCCGGTGGGAGACACACCCCCGCCCAGCAATCCACTGATGGAGGCAGTTAAATATCCGGACCCCAAAAAGCTAATATCACAGTTCTACAGTATGTTGACACTTCCACAAGCTACAGTAGCAGCATACCAGCTAAAACATAATTGGGAGGGGGAGCTGGGCCCTTTGGAGGATGAGGAATGGAGTGAGGCTCTAGACGCCTTCAAATTAGTTTCTCCCAGACTGTCCGACCGACTCACCCAAATCTTTATTATACATAGGGCATACCTTACGCCAATCAAGATAGCTAAATACAAAACCTCTCAAACTGCCCTCTGCCCAATGTGTAATCAGACTGCAGGCTCATTTTATCACCTTTGGAGTTGCCCTAGAATACTGCCATACTGGACACAAGTGGTACAATTTCTCCACGATAACATGGGCTCTCCTATAACGCTACAACCCAAAGCATGTCTTTTGGGAATATTCCCTGACTCAGAACTGAATAAATACACTAAAATATTCTTACAGGAAACCCTCTTTTCAGCTAGAAAAGTTATAGCTAGAACATGGATGAGACCAAATCCCCCTGAAAAAAAAAAAAGGTAAGGTGCATTATTGGTATGGATTACTACAAATGGAAAAATGTAACTGATCTTTTAAAAAATAAAAATGCTGGGGGCGTGGCTAGCCGTGGATCAGGATGGCTGCCTGAGACAAGAGCTCCGCTCCACAGCAGTGGTATACGGCAACGCAGCGCTACTAGCTCTTCCCCTCTCCCTCGTTCTGTGAGGGAAAGACAGTGGGACACTATCGGGCATGTCTCTGAGGAGAAATCCGCCACCTCCACATCGCCGCCTCACTGAATACTTCGCCCTCATGGAGCCACAAACCCTGCAGATGTACAAACAGATAGAGGTAAGAGGACTGCCACCTCTCCAGCCATTTCTCCCAACAAAACACCTCTGGCCAAAAGACTTCACTGGAATACCTCAGACCACATGACTCAGGAACCCTCTCCTGTATCCACATTAGCTGCCATGCCAGTCACTGACAACCCAGTATCTGAAAGCATGTTAAAGTCCATGCTGCTCACATTACAACAAGATCTACACAGAGGGCTGCAGTTGTCTCTATCCCAAGTACATGAGAGGATTGATTGCTTAGAGGATAAAAATTACACGGTAGAGGCACACATGTCTGAAATGAGCAAAGCGCACAATGAGCTCTTTGACGCACATGACCACCACTCCGATGAGATCCAAAAAAATTAACCTGAAACTCGCTGACCTCGAAGACAGGTCGAGACGCAACAACATAAAATTCAGAAGTATCCCGGAGACAGTACCCCCCATTGAGCTTAAAAAATACCTACAACAGCTCTTCTCCACCCTACTTCCGAATATTCCTCCTTGCGACATGCTCATCGATCGTGCACATAGAATCGCAAAACCTGAACACCTTCCTGCAGAAACGCCCAGGGATGGCCAGAATACATTTCTTTCATATAAAAGAGCAAATTCTATATACAGCTAGAGCCACTAAATCTCTACCTGCACCCCATTCCAAATTATCTCGCTTCATGGATCTCTCTCCAGCCACAATGGCGCTATGCAGGTCATTCGCCCCAGTCACATCAATTCTCCAAGAACGGAAAATAATTTACCATTGGGGTTACCCCACCAAACTACTGGTCACATACAAACAAAAAATCATCCCAATCCTATCACCTAAGGATGGTTACAAAAAGCTAACAAACTGGGGCCTTCTTCCCATCTCTGCCCCATCTCCTGCCTCGAGCAACCACGCCATTTCCTAATCTCCTCCGCAACCTAAACCAAACCAATCGGACAAAAGATAATCATCATCTCAGAGGTACTTGTCCCAAACATGGAAATACCCTGCCCGAGCGATCTGTACGATTCCTACCTTACCCCCAACTGAATAGTGTGCAAAGCACACTCAGGTGAACATTACCGTTTACATCCTCTGACATATTTTATTTTATTTCCTTGTTACGTGTGTTTTCTGTTTATATTTGCATAACAAAAGTTACGTAGTGTGAATTATCCCACAATTGTGGTGCTCTTGACATTTGCATATCTTTGTGAATTAGCTATAATTTTCAGCTTGCAATATCCTAAAAGGCTTTCTTACCAATACAGTGTATAAGGTGCTATAATCTCGCTCAAGTACTGCGGTCCGATCTCCAAAACCTATTAACATGCCCATTAATATTACATCCCTTAATGCCAAAGGGCTTAATTCACCATTTAAGAGAAACCTCCTCTGGAAGGAAGCATCTTCCCATAACAGGCCAAACCTCCCTCTTGTACACACAAAATATATTCCCAATATTTCTTTGCAAACGCTGAGAAAAAAAAATGCGGAGTGATGATAGCTATTAGCACCAAAATGGCAGATTCATAATTCTCTCACCATTTTCAATAATCACCCCCTGACCTTGGTGAACATCTATGCACCCAACACCTCCCAACGAAAGTTTTACAAAAAACTGAGGGATAAACTTCAACCATACAAAAACACTCCATTGGTACTTTGTGGTGACTTTAATGCTATCGTCGACCCATCACTGGACTCCACAAACCCTGACAGATGCCAACCATCAGCCCTTACATCCTTTATAAACAATGAGGACCTATACGATCTTTGGAGATGCATGCATGACGTTGAACGCGATTATACCTTTTATTCTCCTTCTAGTGGTTCCTACTCTCGGATTGATTTTTTTCTCACAAACAAAAAGATCTTATTGGCTACCTCAGAATCTTGTATAGGTATCATTACTTGGTCGGATCATGCCCCCATATATATTACATTGTTCCCACACTCTCGACCGACAAACCACACCCTTTGGAGGTTGAATTCATCTCTCCTAACTAACCAACGCTATGAGCACCAGATCAAATCCAAGCTTGGGAACTACTTCACAACGAATTGTAAATCTATTGAGGACCAATCCATGGTATGGTTGGTCCACAAAGCTTTTCTACGAGGTATTCTTATCAAGTTTGGAGCTCAAGAACGCAAACGACAATCAAATGAGATAGACTCATTATTAAGCCAGATCAAAATCCTAGAACAAATAAGGCCTCACCCAATCAAACAACCACCAATGAACTTAAAAAACAAAGATACCAACTAGGAGAAATCCTACGTCATAAGTTTGACTATTACATCAAACGCTTAAACCTACAATCATACTCCCTAAGCAACAAACCTGGAGCATTCCTGGCAAAACAGGTTAAAAAACTACAAATCCAATCAAAAATTCCCTTCCTCCTAAATCCACAAAATACACGCATGACAAATCCTTTAGACATAGCTAACACATTTGCATCCTTTTATGCCAAATTATACAACCTACAAGAAGCAAACAATACCACCCCTCCATGCGCTGAAGATATCAATGCTTTTCTCTCCTCTATACACCTGCCTTCAGTATCCACCGAACAACTTGCAACCTTATCAGCCCCCTTCATTCAAGATAAAATTCGCAAAAGCCATCAAAACCCTTCCCCTCCACAAAGCCCCGGGTCCAGACGGGTTCCCCAATGAATACTATAAACACTTTCATGATATTTTGTCCCCTCGTTTATGTACCACATATAATCAATATGCATCCTCTGGGAAAATCCCTAGGGAATCTCTGGATTCCCTAGGGAATAACACTTCCAAAACCAGGCAAATCAACAGAATCCCCAGCAAATTACAGACCCATATCCTTATTAAATACAGACACAAAACTCTATGCAAAACTTCTAGCCCTCCACCTCTCCTCGATCATGTCCCAAATCATACATATTGATCAGGTTGGCTTTATTCCCGGCAGACAAACCTCAGATGGAACCCGACAATTCATAGACATCATCCAATGGGTGGAACACACCCGAATGCCTTCTCTGCTTCTATCTCTGGATGCAGAGAAGGCGTTCGATAGAGTGCAATGGACTTACCTCAAAGCTGTCCTACGCAAATTTGGTCTATCGGGAATGTTTCTGAATGCCATTCTTAGCCTATACTCATCCCCAAGTACGAAAGTATGGACATCAGGTGTTGCCTCTAGACCCTTTAACATCACAAATGGCACAAGACAGGGGTGCCCACTATCCCCATTAATCTTTGCCATGATTATGGAACCCCTGGCTCAAAAGATTCGCTCCATGCCCATGGTCACAGGCATAAATATAGGCACCACGGAACATAAAATCGGCCTCTATGCGGATGATGTCATCATTGCCCTTACGAATCCAAAACACTCTCTCCTTGAATTACAACATATCCTTGACCAATTCAGTGCCATATCTTTATACAAAATAAATCATAGTAAATCATTTATGCTAGCTCTCGGCTTAGATAAACACACTGTACAATGCATTACGAAACACTCTCCAATCTCATGGTCCCATGACTCCACCATATCATACCTAGGAATACGCCTAACCTCACCTAGTAGAACTCTCCTATGCTCCAACATATCAGACCTCATAGAAAAGCTTAAACGCATATCTAAAGAACTACACTATCCTTTTGTGTCTTGGGCTGGTAGAATTGCTCTAGCCAAAATGTTTCTACTTCCACATATTTTATACATTTTTCGGACGTTATCTATTACATTCCTGCGTACGCACATAAGAACTCTCCAAGCTCTTATTAATACCTTTATATGGCAACAGAAATGTCCCAGGATAAAAAAAGCCAATCTGATGACCCCATCACGATTGGGAGGAATGGGAGCCCCGAACATACGCTTTTATTACCGAGCAGTTCTACTGGATCAACTTAAAAGCTGGTGGACAACATCTACTCAATCCAACTGGAAACAAATAGAATCAGTAGTACTAACCAAAGACCCCAAATTGTTCCTTGGTGCCTTACTCTTAGATCCAACGCCTAGACATTTCCCATTGGACATGATCACAGCCTCCTTGAGAGTATGGTCAGCTATCCCTCAAATGTTGAAGGGCCTACCACATGCAATCCTGTCACATTTATCAATTAACACCATTTCACTCATCACCCCAGATCTACAACTACCGCCATGAATAAATGCAGGTATCTACACTATAGGAAATCTCTTTAATTCAACTGGCTTACTGTCCTTTGCAAATCTCCAAACCACATATGGCATTTCTACAAAAACGTTCTATGTATACCTCAGGATTAGATCTTTGCTTACAAAAACCCATTGGATTACACAAGACAATATTTTGCACCCCCTGATAAAATTCTAAGATTCTTCCAATAAATGACTGAAAGGTATCTCACACATCTATGATCTCCTTTCACAATCATCCGATGATTCCATCCAGAAACAAATAACTTTCTGGTCAACGCACGTAACCTCAGTCCGTCCACTGAACCAATGGTACAAAGCATTATCGCCTCCCTTAAGACTCTCTCACTGTACCACACACTGGGAGTCACTGCACAAACTCTTTCAACAATGGTATTATACTCCTACCAGACTTTCTAAAATTTACCCCAACACCTCTTACTTGTGTTGGAGAAACTGCGGTCTACCAGGTAATGCTCCACATTTGGTGGGAGTGTCCAGCTCTACAAAATTTCTGGTCACAAATGCAAACTCTCCTCTGATCAATAACCCATATGACAACTAACTTATCCTCAGTAGATTTTCTATTTGGCCTGGCAATTCCCACATGGCCTAGTCAATTTCAAACCGTAGCCACACACATCCTCATTGCTGCAATATTGGCAATAGCCAGAAACTGGAAGTCTCCTCAGCCTCCATCTCTCCAAGACGTAATTACAACCTTAAACAACCAATTCAAAATGGAGTACTTCTTTTCCAAAGCCAAGCTCTCCACCGCAAAGTTTTACAATAACTGGGAACCGTGGCTCATAGACTCTAGAAGCATAAATCTGGATTGCCTCTCCTAACTTTAAACCCCCAAAGCACCTCCTGCTTCCCTATCTGATATACTGTGGGTAATACACATTTATTAGCATTATGCACCTAGTGACACTGCTTAACAGCATTGATCCACATATGTGATTACCAGCTAGTACCAGGCATTACTTGAGTTGAAACAAGAACTGAACATAAATACTGCATAGTTACTCGTCAGTTGACCTTGTATAATCATTACATGTTTAGACGATAATTTACATACTCATATATAATTATTTTGGATATTACATGTACGTTTGATCTTGAGCACTCCACTTGTTATACTGAATGTATTCCGAGAATGTATTTTCTAATTTTCTTTGTTGTTTCTCTGTAAAATCTCAAATAAAAAGTAAAAATAAAATAAAAAATGCTCTCAGTAGGTTGCTGAGGCCAAAACTATAATCAGAGACATGCGTTTTATTTATTAGAGATCGTTTGTACAATAGTTTTACTTTTCACACCTGTGAAAGTATCAGACCCAAATATTTGCCAGCCTTCTTTATAGGAAGAAAAGAGGCAATCTACTGAAAGTAATTTCAGTCCATATAGAAAGGTTTGTCACACAGGGGGTAGCCAAAGTCTGTGCGCTGGAGTGGGATCAGGATATGCATTGTTTACTTTAACAGATTGCACTAGATACCTAATGTTTGATTTTCCTTTCAGAAATAAAGTTTTGTAAACTCTTTTCCATTGATATATGGCCCCAGGCCACATAGCACAGCTGCTTTTTGGGGGTGCATGTAACAGCATACACTCTACCACGTTTGATGGCAAAGCGCCAAAGTTCAAAAGCTTTTGATACAAGTATACGTATATGTAGTGCTACCCGCATGGGGCCACTGATTTTAACTGGTTCTCTTTCAAACAGTACAGGAGGCTCCAATAAACAGTCTAGGGGTTGTCTTTTTGTGTTTATTGGTAAAACATGTAACAGGAGAGGGGTTGGGAAAGGGATACTCTAAAAATGGTTGGCAATTGGCTGCGAGAGGACAATCTTCTCCTTAAGCAACAGTGAATATTGGTCAGTCTAGGGCCTCATGGCTGGGGATCATGAGGCAAGTCTCTTAGGCATCTGGTTACCCTGCACAACTGCACAGCTATTGGTACCCAGTGCAATCTCAGGAACACTACAAAGTACAGGAGGGCATTCTTCTCTAAGCTCACAGTCCAGGACACTGCTGAGGATAGAGTATGGTATCTGAGATCTTATGAGAACAGTTGCAGTCCAAGCGACCTTTGGCACTTATATCCCAAAAGCAAACAATCACCATAAATCAATTCAGGAGCATTACTCACAAGTCCCCAGGACAGCTGCCATTTTCCAGCCTCCTCTGGACACTACCCAGTGAGTGAGACCGTCCTTCTCTAGACCAGATCCCTTTTTGAGGTCCTTAAGTCAGTTGCAGATCACTTCCAGGTCCCAGCTTTGCCACCCCTGAGAGCTCACAGAACAGAAACACAATCCACTGGCTGCCTCAGGAGAGTTCTCCTTTCTGGTGAAAGACCCTCTCTCCAGGGCTAAAGACTATTTAACAGCTTCCCAGCCACCATCTTGGCACACCTCCCCAGGGATTGGCTAGGCACTGTTCAATATTAAGGATGGTTATTTGAATTTCCCATCCCTAAGCTTGAGAAACTTCTTCTAGAGGCAGGGGGGAGCAATAAAACTCCCAACCTGCAAAACCCTGAATAGACCAGACCAAATGATCACTACTCCCTTGATTGCAGAAGGAGCCCAAAACTAAATTTACCTAGCATTCTGTGCTAGGAGGATGCTACAATAAATTGAATCAAAACCATATTTTTTTCAAAATCTATCTTGCAACCCTTGGAAGGCTTTCCTTAACCAACCCTTACCCTGCCAGATTTGAAAGGAAATTGCTTACATTTATATTTTTATCCATATCATAAATCATAGCTAAAGTTTGAAGACAACCTGTGTTAAACTTTATGGCGGTTAAGGATACCATGATGGATTTTATGGTTCACAGGAAACGTATCTCTATACTGAACGATTCCTATTCCAATTTTTCAAAAAAAAACAACCAGGCATGATTACAACTGCCACCTGAACCTTGACCATGCCTTATTTTAATCTGATTGCAACACTTTAGTAGATTCTACCCTTCGGAGCTCCTAAAAAAAACAAGTACAAAATAAAGGTGAATGGGAGTTTCTTCAGCTGATGTCATAAACAGATCAATGGTCACACCAGTAGCAGCAGGGGGAGCATCAGCTGAAAGAGAGGAGCACGACATGGGAGGTATGACCTAAAAACTTTGTTGAAGCTTTAAGGCATATTTTTTACGTTTAAAATTCTCAGAGTAGTTTTATACCTCTAATAATTTACTTCTAATTAAGTAACAATGGTCAAGTATAATTGTATTTTTATTATGAAGATACTATTTATATCTGTTGATGCTGACAGCATTTAACTAGATAGTATGTTTGTACTCCATGCTGGCTGTACAGTACTGTAGCAAATGTACATGCCATCTGTGTCTGTTTACCAAACACATTAATATGTGTCTGTCTGTGAAAATTGTGTCTAAACCATGTTTTTTATTTGTGAGGCTAACCTAATTATATAATGTCTTCCATGCAGACAACTGTAGGCTTTATGTGCACATTCATTTCTGACATGAAAACTTGTTGCTAAAAGGATTTTAGCACTGTCTTAAAGTAAAGTGTGTAAATCCTTCTTGTATGATATTTAGTTTGGTAAAGCACCGTTTATCATAAACCATGGCCATGTTTTGTTTTTTCTTTTCTTGATAAAACAATATTTTCACCTTTTTGTAGCCTCCATTGGCCACTTTCTGTCTATATGCCTATGTGTCAAGATCAGCTGCACATCATTGCTCTGCACTGGCTTGCTGTTATTGACAATGGTGGTTATACTTGTGTAATGTGTGTCAGTAGTCATAACCAGGGGTGCTTTAACAGGATGACATTACAGGAGCACAACTGCCTGACAGTTGTCACTTCATAACAGGAAGTACCTAAACAGGAATCTTCATGGAAGTATTTTTCAATAAACACAAATTTAACAAGATTCATAATGTCTTTTGAAATTACATTAACAGAGGAAGAAAGATCCCAAATAGCAAATTAATTGCTATTTGGGATCTTTCTTCCACTTTTACCACCCCCATTGAGCTAACTGGAGAGGAGGCTGTACCCACCCACTCTAAGGCTGCTTTCACACTGGGGCGGTAAAGCGCCAATATTTTTAGTGGTGCTTTACCATAGTTTTTGCAGAGGTTTGCGGCTGCTAGCTGGGCGCTTTAAACCCCCACTAGTGGCCGAAAAAGAGTTAAAATGACACGCAAAGCGCCGGGCAGGAGTGGTTTAGAGCGATGTATACACCACTCCTTCACCATTCCAAAGGAGCTCATTGCAGGAGTTTTTTTAACGTCCTGCCAGCACATCGCCTTCGTGTGACAGCACTTGGGCTTTCACACTGAGACTGCAGGGGAGCCGTTTTTCAGGCGCTTTACAGGCGCCATTTTTAGCCCAAAAGCGCCTGAAAACACTTCAGTGTGAAAGGGGTCTTAGAATACACTGCTGCATAATAATCATTTTTGGGACTTGTCTACACCCTGTGTATTTGTATTTGAGCCCAGGGGTGGCTCATTGGATGTTTTGTTTGATTTATATTCATTTCAATTTCAAAGTCTTTTTCCCTGCTATGCAGTGTCTCACATGGCATCATCTGCATTTTGTACTTTAGCACCAACTCACCTGTGTATGTTTTATGCATCATATGTCACTTTTCAAGATTTATAGTTAGGTCATTTGGATTTGCAGGTTATTATAGACCTTGTTCATCAGTATTTGAGTTTCATACTGTTATTTTTTGCATTTGCACTTTACTATAGTTCACTTTAATCACTCATGTCAGAGTCCACAGAGTCCACAGCACAGCACCATTTATTACTCATTTAACACATTCATCTGTCAAGGATCAGCTGACCAAGTGCCTGCTGCAGTGGGTCTCCATTTTAGTTAATAGCTGACAGTGCGGGAGTACCACCTATATATCATATTCTGCTGCATGCCTTTGGTAAAAAGAAAATCCCAATGGGAGGCGGTTTTCAGGCACTTTGCAGGCTCTATTTCTAGCGCTAAAATGCCTGAAAACAGCCTCAGTGTGAAAGGTCTAAAAGTTATAGCTTCTACAAACTATGGGATATATACTGGAATTTCTATTTATTCATGTATTCATTTTTTATACTAGTAATGGCAGCGATCAGCAACTTATTACAGGACTTCGATACTGCAGCGGTCAATCTGACTATAAGTGAGGCTAACTAACTGCCACTCATTGCTAATAATATGCACTGTCACTGTACTAATGACACTGGGCAGGAAAGGGTTAACATCTAGGGTGATCAAGGGGTTAAATATGTGCCTAACATGTGTTTATGTGTAGTATGTGCTGCTGTTGCTGGGGATCGAGTTGTTTTCATTGAAAAACCAACTAGATCCCCTGTCACTGAACACAGCTCTGTACTATTTACACTGACAGAGCTGTGTTCTGTGAGTCTCAGAGCCAATTGTCGGGTGGCGGCGGTCAATCACTGGCTACCACCTGGTAAACGACATATATAGTGAAGTGCCACTTCAGTACTGAACCCATATGACATTTTTATATTTTTTTTGAGACACATAGAGCCTTTTGGTATTTATTCACCACTAATTATTTTTACAAATGAAACCTGTAGTTTTTGCAGGGTTTTCGACCGCTAGCGGGGCGGTTTTAACCCCCGCTATCGGACTAAAAAGGGTTAAAACGACCCGCAAATCGGCACTTCAGAGCCACTTTGCTGGTGGTTCGGCAGTGGTGCCCATTCAGTTTAAGGGGCAGGAGCGGTTTAGGAGTGGTGTATACACCGCTTCTTCACTGCTCCAAAGATGCTGCTTGCAGGAGTTTTTTTAACATCCTGCAAGCGCACCGCTCCAGTGTGAAAGCCCTCCGGCTTTCACACTGGAGAGACAGGAGAGGTAATTTACAGGTGCTATGCAGGCTTTATTTTTAGCACCTTAGTGTGAAAGGGGTCTTACAAAATGTTGTTTATAAGTAATATTTCTCCTTCACTGATGTGCACTGATGAGGCTGCACTGATGAGCACTGATGAGGAGGCACTAATATGCAGCACTGATGGGCACTAATAGGTGGCACTGATGGGCACTGATAGGAGGCACTGATATGCAGCACTGATGGGCACTGATAGGTCGCACTGATAGTCAGCCTTTATGGTCACTGATAGAAGGCACTGATAAAAGGCACTGATGGGTGGCACTGATAGGCAGCACTGATAAGGGGGCACTGACAGGCATCACTGATGGGCACTGAAAATCAGCACTGATGGGCACTGATTGGCACCACTTATGGGCACTGATTGGCACCACTGGTAGACACTCATTACTAGTGGGTACATGTGGGCATCACTGGTGGGCACAGGTGGGCATCACTGGTGGACACAGGTGATCGCATGGTAAAGACCCTACATCATAGACCAAGGTCGACACACCACACCACCGATTGCTGCGCGCCCCCTGGGGCATGCTCGAGCATTTTGTTCTGGAGAATGTCATTTGATGTCCATTCAGAACTGATGGGCACTGATTAGTGGCACTGATATGCGGCACTGATGGGCACTGGCAGGTGGCACTGATGGGAAGCCTTTATGGGCACTAATAGGCAGCACTGATGGGCACGGATAAGCAGCACTGATGGGCACTGATAGGGAGGCACTGACAGGCATCACTGATGGGCACTGAATGGTAGCACTGATGGACACTGATTGGCATCACTGATGGGCACTAATTGGCACCACTGGTGGGCACTGATTGGCATTACTGGTGGGCATCACAGGTGGGCACTGTCATGGATCGCTGAAGGGCTGCACTAATAATCAATACACTGATTATCAGTGCAGACCGCCCCCTGTCAGGAGAGCCGCTTATCGGCTGTCCTCTACTCACACGCTATCAGTGCGAGTAGAAGAATGCTGATAACTGGCACTTCCTATTTACATTGTGATCAGCTGTGATTGGACACAGCTGATCACATGGTAAAGAGCCTACATCATAGCCCAAGATCGACACACCGCACCACCCATCGCTGCACTGCACGCCCCGGGGGCATGCACAAACGACTTGTTCTAAAGGATGTCATACGATGTCCAGTCAGAACAATAAAACCCCACCGGACATCATTTTTCTATAGGCCTGGTGGGAAGGTGTAAAAGCCAGCAGGTTTTAGGGTTAAGTTACAACACTATTTTTTTTACTATGCTTTGAATAACCTGTGCAATATTATATCCTGGTATTTAAGTCTATTCACATTATACATACTGCTGAAACTCCCCCACTAATTTAGTTTATACAAAGTCATATGAATTTTTAAAAATGAAGTCGTTAATGCAGGGCATTCTTAATAAGAAGTGCAGTGTGTTCTGTAAACTGAGCATCATGGGAGCACTTTTATTTTATATGTATTTGTCAAATATTTTGAGCAAGCAATGAAAACAAAATAAATGGTCAGATTATAAACATTAAAATAATAAAAGTTTCCAGAATGCTATGATAAGCTAACAAAAATATTTCCAAAACTTGCATTGTATGTAACATTGACCTCCTTGTACCTACAGTAGAAGCATAATCATAAATAGGTTTTCTAAATAAATGATCATATAGTCAGGATTTCCAGGTCCTTATTGATTCTAGGCTTTCTAGCTGAAGTAACAGCTTTATAAGCTTCAGTTTCAATACTGACGATTGCTGCTATATTAAATAAGATGCAAAACACAAGTGCATTCTATTAAGGGTAAATGTAAGAAAGATACCGTATATCAGGTTTTACCAGTTTGTTGGCACTAGCTACTTGGAATCTGTTATAAAATAAATCCCAAAAATGATACATAAATACATACATACATAAATATATATATATAAAGAAATATACATACATAAATATAACTGATTATTTTATTATATGATATTCTGTTTTACATAAACCAGATACATATTAGAAAAAGACGGCTATGAACTCAGTACAGTGCTCACATAAGAGGGCCCTTTAAAATAAAATATTTATTCTGAAAGCATCTAGGAAAAGCAATATGAGCTGATCCAATTTTCTTTGCATTAATGCTATCATCTCTTATTTTGACTACCCATTTATTGTCCATCATGCAGTTAATATCCTTCTTATTTATGTTCTTGTCTCTGTTATGCTAAGAAAATCATTTCTGCTCAGCATGTATGTGGGAGCCCGTTTTATGAGTGATATATAAATAGAAAACGTCTAGCTTATCACTAGAGCCATATTGACGCTCACAGACACAAACTTTTTCTTCCACTGTAGTTCAAACATACACTTACATCTTGTTTTGTGCAGATAAACTTCTCCAGCTACCAGTTTGTTAATTAAATTCCAGTTAAGTATTGTGCTTCTTGCTTTTCTTTTTTTTTTTCTAAGATGGGGAGACTCTTTAACATTTGAGGTTGCAGTCTGCATGCATTAGCCAACACAAAGGCTCACATAAGCACAGAGATAAGATGCCTCTCTGCAGTTTTAGAATTTACAGCCTCTAAGGTGCTTTTTTTTCCCAAGGTCCTTTGCAAATGCTTGTTCAGGCAGTTTTATGCTTTGTGATGCATATTAATTTTTTCTCTTTACATCAAGGGAATTCAATTTGTTCTGTAGATTTCATTTCTGCATAGATTTAGATGTATTTCGTGTTCTCAGCTTTTAATTAACTCAGTGGTACAGCTGCTGGACAGGATATAAAAACTCATTGCTCTCCCTCTGTTATGAGTATACCACCAATCATTTGCCACTTAGACGGTGGTGCAGCAGCTATTAGTTTCCATGGTAACCTGAGTCATGGTGATTGATTCCTCGCCAGTATGGCATCACTACGGGGAGTGCAGCTTGTGAGTTCAGTGTACTTCTAACATCCATCTAATTAAAAAAGGATTACAGAATCCTCCTAGTATATGCTGAACAGACGTACTGCAATTCATTTATGCAAATGTCAACACTATTAAGCATATTGTCAGAGTATTTAAGGCAAAACAAACATTCTCTGCTCCTTTTTTTTTCCAGAGCTAGCTTACTATCATAAAGCAAAAAGTTTCATGTTGAGGCAAGTTAAGAGAGAATCTGCAGGCATATGCTGCATTGCAAGTATCGTAACCAGCTTATTTAGTAATGAGTAGTAATGATGCACAAACAATGGACGTGGAAATCTGTAGGCAGCTGGAGGATACTGTACATTATACATTGCCTTATATTTTACTACGTAAGCCTTATAGGGTAGGTTATATACAACGTGTCTGTGTTATTAACACAATAGGGTTGATTTACTAAAACAGGAGTGCAAAACCTAGTGCAGCTGTGCATGGTAGCCGATCAGCTTCTAAGTTCAGCTTGTTCGATTAAAGTGATACCCCAGTTGAAGTTTTTTTGGACGAAACTTGCCGGGTTTGATGAGTCCTTTCAATACCATTGCACCTTTTTGAATGTTATGCTTTTGTGATCAAAGAGAAGATTTTTTACTTGATGCAATATATCTTGGAATCTCTGTAAAGCCTTTTTATTCAAAATGAAGGTAGGGGGAGCTAATAGCGCCCCCTACCTATGGGATTAGGGACAATAAATAAAAGTGACCAGTATTTGTAAAATAATAATATTTGTATTGATTGGTTACTTACCTTTTAGTCTAGTCAGGTGATCCAAGGAACCTATAAAAAATAAACAGAGGTTATAAAAGTAATCTATTCAACATTTTTTATCAGAACGACGGTTGCAGCAGAAGAAAAAGGCAGCCTCTGTGTCGTTCTCTTACCTGCTATGGATTCCCTGCTGCGTCAGCTGTTAGAGAGGGCCTCTGCTCCGGTTGGCGATGCCTGGATGAGGTCTTGCTTGTCCTACGATCCATCCGCTGTGTCAGCGCCTCTGGTGCCTTCTCCGTTGCCGGCTGGGGCTTCAGTATTTCCCTCTTTTCCCTCAGTATTCTCATCGGCTTCTTCTCTTTCCATCCCGGCCCTTTCTTCTATGCCCCCTGCTGATTTCCTCTCCGCTCCGGCTCCTCCTATTGTGCAGCCGCCTATGTCCTCCTCCCAGACTTCGGCTGCCTGTGCTTTAGTTCCGCCTGTGTCTTTTCCTTCCTCCCCTCCTCAGACGTCTTTTGATACACAGGTCGACGAAGGCATTGCAGGAGCATGCGCAGTGCCATCCGCACGTCCTCAAAGGGAAAAGAAGAAGCCTGTTCACTGGATCGAATCCAGGAGCCAGCCAGTGTCAAAAAAGACTAAATATACTGGTAAAAATGTGGTAAATTTTCCTGATATTTCCAAGAATACAAGATCATTGCATAGGTCACATACAAATTCTTCATTGGCTATGCATGATGTTGCTGTACATTCTAAATCCGTTGCTTTTAATACTAATGCATTAAATGTTGCTGATGCAAATAATTTGATTAATTTAAATGCTGATTGCCAGTCCGCGACTGGTTCTGTTTCAAATGTTTTGCCTGCCGTCTCTTTTCCTTTTGTTCGTTCTGTAGATGCAAATGCCACGTCTTCTCCTGCTACGGTGTCCTCGCAGGTTTCCATTGCACAGGATGTTTCTTCTCAGGCTCCTATATTAAACAACGGGAGCGGTGAGTCCATTCAACTGCATTCCTTGTTATCTTCGTTTGCTTCTTTTACTGAACAATTTAAACGTTGTGTCGACAATTTGCCTGTTACTCCTGAAAATTCTCTTTTGCAAGCTTGGAAGGATGTCGCTAGGCCCGATCCGCCTTTTGTGTCTCCTAATATGGTGCCTTCGGTACTGGAGGTGCAAGTTTCGGATCATGTGGCAAATCCTTCGATCCCGGAATACTGTTTTAAAGAAGCTTTGGTTTGCGAGGTTTCGCCACTCGGTTTTCATTTGCCGAATTCTATCAAAGAAAAAATTTGGAGAGGTGACTACATGGATATTCTTTCTCTCCTTCCTTCGTTTAAAGAGAACAGGTCAGATAAACGCGATTTTGATAAATTTGAAGATAACAAGGGAAAATCTGCGCCACGTTCTTTTAACAATTGGCTTCAGGCCTTCTGTATCTATGCGAGTGTTATGGGTGAAAAACACCCGGAATTGTGTTGTGGTATGTTCCAACATGTCGAGATCATTCTTGAGGCATTCAAGAATTTTTCCGGGCTCGCATGGTTTTTCTATGATGAGTCTTTTCGCCAGAAATTGGCGATTCATAAAAATCTAAAATGGGGTACCAAAGACGTGGGACTGTGGCTGAATCTGCTGATTCCTAAAAAACAGTCACTTCCTTCCCAGTCTTCACAGCCTGCTCCTTTCAAAAAGGGATTGTGTTTCGGATTTAACGAAAGTCAGTGTAAGTGGCCTAATTCGTGTCGCTACAAGCACGAATGCGCCACGTGTGCAGGCAATCACCTGGCTTTTCGCTGTTTTAAGAAGTTATCTACTGCAACTGTGTCTCATTCCAGGGATAATTTTCGTCCTCAAAGTAACTCCGGTGAAGTTGGACGAAATGCTGCCGTTCCTTCAAATTTGGCGAGATCGTCGGACGGCGGCTCTCATAATTGAAGGTTTTTCTGCAGGCTTTCGTTTGCCAGTTTTTACTGGCAATGGTTGTTTATGTCACGGTAACCTTCCTTCTGTTAATCGCTTTAGTGCGATTGTCTCTGAAAAAATCGCTAAAGAGGTTCAAGAAGGCAGAGTTGCTGGGCCTTTTCTTACTCCTCCTTTTAAGGATTTTAGAGTTTCACCGCTTGGTTTGATCCATAAAAAAGATAAAAATAGTTTTCGTTTGATTCATCATTTGTCTTATCCTTTAGGTGCTTCACTAAATGACAGTATTGACCCTGACGAATGTTCGGTTTCTTATTCTTCTATAGATGATGCGATCTCAAAAAACCGTCTCCTCGGCAAATCGGCTTTATTGGCTAAAGTGGATATAAAATCTGCTTTTCGTCTGCTTCCTATTCATCATTCCGCATTTAGTTCTTTAGGTTTTTCCTTTGCTGGTGCCTTTTATTTTGATAAGTGCCTTCCGATGGGCTGCTCCTTATCTTGTAAATATTTTGAGGCTTTCGCGACTTTCCTCGAATGGACAGTCTCATGGCGCACAAATTCTACTAATGTGATACATTATTTGGACGATTTTTTATTTATCGGTCCGGCGGATTCTTTTCTTTGTTTTCTTTTGTTTGGTGAGTTTCATGTTATGTGTGAGCGTTTTGGCATTCCGCTAGCTGTTGAGAAAACGGTTTGGCCTACCACCTGCCTGGAATTTTTAGGTATCACTGTAGATACTGCTTTAATGGAATGTCGTCTTCCTTCTGCTAAAGTTGAGCGTTTACGTGCATTAGTTACTTTGGTTATTGCTAAACGGAAGGTTACGGTACGAACCTTACAGTCCTTGTTGGGTATTGCTGGTTTTCGATCACCTTTTCATTATGTTCGTGTTTCGGCCGACCTGGTTTCGGATCTCTTGGTGTGGGATGAATTTTTAGCATCTTATAACGGTCGTACCTTGTGGCAAGCTCCATTTTGTGACTCGTCGTCTTTCTCTTTATTTACCGACGCTTCTGGCTCCGTTGGTTACGGTGCTTTTTGGAACGGATGTTGGTCTATGGATTTCTGGCCTGCATCTTGGGTGGTACAAGGCCTTACCAAGAATGTTGTTTTGTTGGAGATTTTCCCTATTTTGGTGGCTCTGGAGCTTTGGGGTGACCATTTCAGGGATTCTCGTATTCTTTTTCATTCTGATAATAAGGGTGTAGCATTTGCTGTAAATTATTTGACTTCTAGATCGTTGCCTGTTTTGGCTGTGTTGAGGAGATTAGTTTTCAATTGCTTGAAATTTAATTTATGGATCAAAGTTAAATATATATTCCAGGCAAGGTTATTAATATCGCTGATTCTTTGTCACGTTTTCAGCTCGATCGGTTCCAAAAATTGGTGCCGGAAGCGGATCTCGTGGGTTGTCCTTGCCCAGCAGCATTGTGGTCGGTGGTTTGCCCTCGGTGATTTCATCTATCACCAACTCTTTGGCCCCTTCCACGTGGGCGCAATATAACGCCGCATGGTCAATGTGGTGCTCCTTTTTGCAGTCTGCACGTCTTCCTTTAGAACATTTTTCTGAACCTTTGGTTTTGGCATTTGTGGAGGCTATGATGGGGAATTGCTATTCATATTCACATATTGTGAAGGTGTTGGCTCGCATTTCCTTTTTTAGTAAACTGAAGGGTCGACCTCCTTGTTCTCATTTCTTTTCAGTTACCCAGGCCCTTAAAGGTTATCGCAAGGTACATTTTCGTTTTGACAATAGAGTTCCTATTACTCCTGATATCTTGCATCGGATTCTGGCTGTTACATCTGCCGTTTGCTATTCTGATTATGAATCTTTGCTTTTGCAAGTGTCTTTTTGTCTTAGTTTTTTCAGCGCTTTTCGCATTTCTGAATTGTTGCCGAAATCTTCCTCAGCCTCTGGTGGTCTTTTAGTTTCAGATGTTTTCATGCAATTGGACCACGTAAAGATTTTATTGAGATTCAGTAAAACTGACCAGTTGGGTAAAGGGCGCTGGGTTGTCATTCATGAAATACCCAATTCTCCACTATATGTTTTTTCTTTGCTGAAAAAAA
This sequence comes from Lithobates sylvaticus, assembly GCA_028564925.1. Lineage (NCBI taxonomy): Eukaryota > Metazoa > Chordata > Amphibia > Anura > Ranidae > Lithobates > Lithobates sylvaticus. The sequence goes on along the minus strand of CM053026.1, from coordinate 339,434,448 downwards.
ATTTCTTGTCTCGCCCTAAATGCAATGGTCAATTTTTGATTCATTTTTTTGGTCTCCCTCTTACGCAATATCAATTTAAAATGGTTTTGCAGAAATGCCTACACCATCTAGGTTTGTCCCATTTGCATATTACTTCCCATTCTTTTCGCATAGGTGCAGCTACTGCTGCTGCTAGATTGGGTTTGTCTTCTACTGCTATAAAAAGTTTGGGTGGTTGGCAATCTAACTGTTTCAAGTCGTATGTTAGGCCTAATTTGTGTTTTTCTGCTTTGCAGGGCCGCCCTATTGTATATGGATATTAGGGCATTCGTTCGTTTTCTGGGCTGAACAGAGAGCTTCAATACGTTGTTATGGCCTCAACCTGGGCCTTGATGCATCATCTTGTGAAGTATATTGGTTCGGCAGAAGAGGCATGTCCTGGTTTGACCTTCATTCATCATTGGATGGTCTGCTTTCTTCTAGGCCTCTACCATCTGTTATTATTTTTCATTTAGCAGGAAATGATTTGGGCAATTATAAGACTTTGGATTTGGTTGCCCAAATGAAATCTGATCTCTCTCATTTACATACTGTTTATCCTTCTGTTGTTTTAATCTTCTCTGAAATAGTGCCCAGGTTAAAATGGTTGGATGATCCAAAGCATTCCTTTCTCGAGAAAGTACGTAAGAGGGTTAATAGGTTTATGGCTAAATTTATGCCTCTGATTGATGGGCTGTCCTTCCGTCACTTGGAACTGGAAGGTGGTTTGCCTGGCTTGTATCATTCTGACCATGTACATCTATCAGATATCGGTAATGATATACTTAATATTGATTTTAGTTCTTGCGTGGAGTTGGCCGTGGCCCGGGTGGGGTGCCAGGCTCGTTTTAATTAAGAGAGCCTGGCGTGTGGGATAGTGTTTTTGTTTATGATGGTAGATGGTTCGAGCTTTTATAGCTGGACCAGTGGTCTCATAATCTTTGTAAAAACAAGATTATGTAGGTAATATGTGTTTATTTTGTTATATCGTCATTAACTTTAATAAAGGGCCGCGGCCATTCAACCACAACTTAAGTCTTAATTGTTTTAATTATATCCATCATTAAAATACTATTTTGAATTTGTCCTCTAATCCCATGAAGGTAGGGGGAGCTAATAGCGCCCCCTACCTATGGGATTAGGGACAATAAATAAAAGTGACCAGTATTTGTAAAATAATAATATTTGTATTGATTGGTTACTTACCTTTTAGTCTAGTCAGGTGATCCAAGGAACCTATAAAAAATAAACAGAGGTTATAAAAGTAATCTATTCAACGTTTTTTATCAGAACGACGGTTGCAGCAGAAGAAAAAGGCGCCCTCCCTCCCCCCCACAATTTGTCGCGGTCCTTTTCCCCCTCCCTTCTTTTGGAAATTATCCCCAATTGTATTGGGGGATAGTGTTTTTGTTTATGATGGTAGATGGTTCGAGCTTTTATAGCTGGACCAGTGGTCTCATAATCTTTGTAAAAACAAGATTATGTAGGTAATATCGTCAAGTATGTGTTTATTTTGTTATATCGTCATTAACTTTAATAAAGGGCCGCGGCCATTCAACCACAACTTAAGTCTTAATTGTTTTAATTATATCCATCATTAAAATACTATTTTGCATTTGTCCTCTAATCCCATAAACCCGTAACCATACGGTTTTTCACTATGTGGAGACTTTCTGTTTTTTTATGGTTGCTGTTAACCATAAACCTACCAAACGGTTCCGTGGTGGAAGGAGGTTTTTACCATCTTGGACATTGCCATCCTGATCCATATACTCACATGCCGGGTCGAGGTTGCCTGAGGTGGCTCAGCTGAGGTGGAGGAATTACACCACTCGCTATCCAGAGCTTTGATATCACATGCCTGATTGATGCTACCTTCTGGTAAGCATATTTAATATATATATATATATATTATATTCCCCTGGGTGGTGAATGTACACACGGCGGTGACTCCTTTAGCCCTACACTCCTGGATTCCTTCACATCAATATATACAAATAAATTAATGTTTTAATCACCAATGGGACTTTACTACCAATGTTGATTTACAATTTGCACAGTGCACTTTATTTAGAGACACTATCAATCAGATGATGGTGTTAGAGTTTTTTGTATATGCTAATCACTATTTATTTTGTATATCACGGTATGTTGATATGTCAATACTCAACATTTAAATCCTAGTGCTGTACTGTTTTCACTTTATTCATTCACGCAATTTTTGTTAAGATTGTAGTGCTGGCTGCTATTGTATAGCGCAGTATTTTTATATTAATTTCTTGATTAAAGTGATTGTTTAAAAAATAAATAAAATAGCAAACATGTTATACTTACCTGCTCTGTTGCGATGGATTTGCACAGAGCAGCCTGGATCCTCCTCTTCTCGAGTCCCTGTTTGCTGCTGCTGGACCCTCCCCCCTGTCGAGTGCCCCCACAGCAAGCAGCTTGATATGGGTGTACCCGAGCTGAGCTGCAGCTCCATGTGTCCATTCAGACACGGTGCTGTCGTTCAGCCCTGCCACCTCTCTCTCCTGATTGGCTAACTGACTTTGATTGACAGCAGCGGGAGCCAATGGCACCACTGCTGTGTCTCAGCCAATCAGGAGGGAGAGTCTCGGATGGCCGAGGGAATCGTGGACATCGCTGGACAGAGAGGGGGCTCAGGTAAGTATTAGGGGGGCTGAGGGGGGCTGCTGCACACAGATCACATTGGTTTATGGCACCATGGTCACTTCACCATACACACTTTTTTTCACACCTGCCTCTAGGGCCGAGCCTTTTGGCTATTACCAGGGGAAATTTTTATTCCTGGCCAAAGGGCCTGGCCATTGTATTGCACAATGGTCACTCTTTCACTTCTCCCACTTCCTTCTCCCCACTTTCCTATTTATTTCACCCTGTGTTTGTCACTTTTGTAATTTTTTGTTTGGTGTTTACGTTTGTCACTGTGTGATTAGTGGGGTGTGGGTCCTCGGGCCTACCCTGAACGTCTTGGGATGGGGGTGGACATAGGCCTTTTGGCTTGGTTTGCCCTCTCTCATGGGGTCTCCCTTCGGGGGAGTCCCACCGAGTACTTGGGTGGGTCTGTTCCGGCAGACCTTCCAGAGAAAGGGGGTCCATCTGGCTTTGGCCAGATGGACCTGAGTGAAGTACCTCAGTCCCAGTCTGGAGTCTAAAACCCCAGGGGATAAGGGTAAGGTCCTTCCTTGGGGAGGACTAGTGTAACACCCGTTACACGTTTTGTGTCACTCTTTATGTGTGTGCACTTTTTTTGGCAGCGGGTGGAGTTTTCAGGTGTGTTTCACACGCCACAGGCTTTTCAAAAAATAAAATAAAAATCAAGCCTATTTCTTTACTTTGATTTCAGGTTCAATAATGCAGAAAATCTTGTTTTAATTTTTTTTTCTTAATTTACTTTAAAAAGATCCAGTCCTTATAATTTAATTCCCACACCAGGAGGAATATTTATACACAGGGCTTTTTTTTCAGCAAGTGACAGCACTCATCTCCCGACAGTTATAACCAGAACACTCCCTGTCTGGCACTCAGAGTGGGGACATGGGAGGAACAGCCGCTGGCACAAAGTGTGATAGGGGCTACAGGGGAGGGTATCCCGTGCTGAGCTTCAGCCTTGTGTCTGGATATTGATGCTCCCTCCTGTTCAACAGGTGCTGGCCACTGGGGAAAACGCGGAGCTGAAACATAGCACAGTGGCCAAGCGGCTGCTGAGAGGCGAGCAGATAAGGACAGTGGAGGGGTGGGGAGGATCGTGAGTGCAAAGTTGAGGGTTGTGCTGGTGCAGAGATCACAGCTGAAGAAGATTGCTACAGAGCTTTTATTGTTGGAGAGAATAGGCTTGGGGGGTTGTTGCAGAGATAAGCTAAGGAAAAAAGGATGCAGAGGTGAGCCTTGGATGGGGGTTCAGGTTCACCCTCTGCATAATGCACTTTTGAACCCTGCATTCTGAGCATAACACACTCCTGAACCCTGTATTCTGAGTGTAACAGAGTCCTGAACACTGTATTTTGAATGTAACACAGTCCTGAACCCTGCATTCTGAGTGTAAAGCAGTCCTGAACCCTGCACTTTCTACATAAACGCACTCCTGAATAAGGATGGGCCGAACACCCCCCCTGTTTGGTTCGCACCAGAACATACCGAACAGGCAAAAAATTTGGCAGAACACACGAACAACGTTAAAGTCTATGGGACATGAACATGAATAATCAAAAGTGCTAATTTTAAAGGCTTATATGCAAGTTATTGTCATAAAAAGGGTTTGGGGACCCGGGTCCTGCCCCAGGGGACATGTAGCAATGCAAATAAAAAAAAAATGACGTTTTTTCGGGAGCAGTGATTGTTTTAATGCTTAAAGTGAAACAATAAAAATGAAATATTCCTTTAAATATCATGCCTGGGGGGTGTCTATAGCATGGCTGTAAAGTAGCGCAGTTTTCCCATGTTTAGAACAGTACTACAGCAAAATGACATTTCTAAAGGAAAAAATTTTAATTTAAAACTGTTCGCGGCTGCAATGAATTGTCGGGTGTCGGCAATATAGATAAAACTCATTGAAAAAAAGAGCATGGGATCCCCCCCATTCCATTACCAGGCCCTTTGGGTCTGGTATAAATATTAAAGAGAACCCCGAACCAAAATTAAAAAAAAAATTGCATGCCCCCCCCCCCCAAATCCATACCAGGCCCTTCGGATTTGATGTGTAAATTGAGGGGAACCCTGCGCCAAAAAAAAAAAAAATGGCGTAGGGGTCCCGCCAAAATCCATACCAGACCCTTATCCGAGCATGCAACCTGGCAGGCCTCAGGAAAAGAGGGGGACGAGAGAGTGCCCCCCCCTCCTGAACCGTACAGGCCACATGCCCTCAACATGGGAAGGGTGCTTTTGGGTAGCCCCCCAAAGCAACTTGTTTCCATGCACCTTGTCCGGTGGTTGTGGGGGCCTGCGGACGGGGGGCTTATCGGAATCTGGAAGCCCCCTTTAACAAGGGGACCCCCAGATACTGCCCCCCCTGTGTGAAATGGTAATGGGTACATTGTACCCATACCATTTCACAAAAAAAGTTTAAAAAAAAACAAGACACAGCTTGGGATAAGTCCTTTCTTAAAAAATAAATAAATAGTCCCGCCGTCTGACGTGTCCTCGCAGGTGACAGTTTTTATATAACTGAGGGCGGGGCCACATGGTGATGTACCCGGGTGACTCCACCCCCCTCTGAAGCACAGGGACTTCACCATGGCTTTCTCGCATTACGTAAACTGGTGGCCCCGCCCCCTCTGACGCCATGGGGAAGCCATGGGAAAGTCCCTGTGCGTCAGAGGGGGATGGGGTCACCCGGGTATGTCGCCGTGTTGCCCCGCCCTCAGATATATAAGAACTGTCACCTGCGAGGATGCGTCAGATGGCGGGAGCCTCCCATGGAGGCGAATCAGTGGCATTTTTTTTATTTTTTTCACTCTGTCAGCGGAGCAATAGAAGAAGATGAATGGACTTCGTGGGACATTTTTATTTTTTAATTTTTTAATTTTTTATTTTTTAATAAAGTACGGTACTTGTCCCAAGCTGTTTCTTGTTTTTTTTTTAATTTTGACACTTTTTTTGTCAGGGCCTGGTATGGATTTTAGGGGGACCCCCATGCAACTTTTTTTTAATTTTGGTCCAGGGTTCCCCTTAATATTCATACCAGACCCAAAGGGCCTGGTAATGGACGGGGGGGGGGATCCCATGCAAGTTTTATCTATTTTGCCGACACCCGACAACTCATTACAGCCGCGAGCAGTTTTAAATGACAATTTTTCCTTTAGAAATGTCATTTTGCTGCGGTACTGTTCTAAACACATGAAAAATGCGCCACTTTACAGGCATACTATAGACACCCCCCAGGCACGATATTTAAAGGAATATTTCATTTTTATTGTTTCACTTTAAGCATTAAAAAAATCACTGCTCCCGAAAAAAAATTAGTTTTTAAAAAAAAATTGCATTAATACAGAGCAGGAACTGGGTCCCCAAACACTTTTTATGACAATAACTTGCACATAAGCTTTTAAAATTAGCACTTTTGATTATTCATGTTTGTGTCCCATAGACTTTAATGGTGTTCGTGTGTTCATGCCTGTTTGGTATGTTCTGGTGCGAACATGTTAGTGTCCCATAGACTTTAATGGTGTTTCAAATTTTCCCCGAACACCGCATGTTCAGTGTTCGCAGAACATCCGAACAACCAAAGTTTGGCCTGATCTTGTGCTTGGGCTGAACCGTTCATCCATCCCTACTCCTGAACCCTGCACTTTCTGCATAAAGCACTCCTAAACCCTGTACTCTCTGCATAAACGTAGTCCTAAACCCTGCACTCTCTGTATAAACATACTCCTAAACCCTGCACTCTCTGCATAAACGCACTCCCGAACCCTGAACTTTCTAGATTATGCACTCCTGAACCCTGCATTCTGTGCATAACACGCTCATGAACCCTGCATTTTGTGCATAGTGCATCACTGAACCCTGAATTCTGAGTGTAATGCACTACTGAACCCTGCACTCCTGAACTGTTCATTTTGAACATAACACACTCCTGAACCCTACACTCTAAGCGTAGCTCACTCCTAAACCCTGCATTCTGAGCGTAATGTACTCCTAAACCCTGCATTCTGAGCATAACACACTCCTGAACTCTGCACTCTATATGTAGCGCACTGTTAAACCCTGCATTCTGTTACAGTTCTGTGTAACGAGCCCCCATACCATGCATTCTGAGCACTAATGCACTGAACCCTACACTCTTTGCGTACCCACTCCTGAACCCTGCACTTGTGTGTTATGCACTCACGGCTTTACATAACAATGCCCCTTTAAGACTCTTTCACTGTTGCAATTTGGCCACACCCACCCAATAACACACGTCCGGGGAAAGTGGTGGCAGTGGGTAAGTTCCTGCACCTATTCTCTGAGAAGAAAAATTTTTCTACACCTTATCTATAGCAAACAAACACATAGATAAAAAAATTAGGCAAAGAGTATTTTTGTAGGATCATAAAAAAAAATTGCACATCATTTAAAAAGGAAAGAAGCACCATATTGCAACTATGTTGAAAATGTTGACTGATTAATAAAAAATGTAAAACAAATTTAGGACAAGGTACATACAGTATTAAAAGAAGATACATTACTTTTCAAGCATTGTTTTGTAATGTAACTGCTGTGATGTTCATGTTTAGAGTCTGAATGTTTTGTGATAGTTTCCCTTTAAATTGTTACGCCTGAAATAAAAACACCTTAGCTAGCATATATATTTGAACAGTACATTTAGTGCACTTTGTAAGCTCTTCTAAAAAGAAACTTAGGCGAAGAATAACTAAAAGAGCATTACCCTGCTTAGCATGGCATAAAATATGCTACATTAAAAGCTTGGCTATATTTTTCACGCTTGCTATGTAAAATTGGATGCAAATGAGCTCGATATGGAACAAATCATATTCCTTTGTGGTTCTCTGAGCTGCAATGCCTTTAACACTTGGAAAATGCCATTTAAATCAATTCTAATTTAGGCTATAATAGTTAATTTTCTAAGTATAGTAAATAGCATTGAAGAATATTTTTCATGGCATACGGAGATATATAGCTGGTGAAGGCTTCTAGATGTTATTTTTTCACCAAACGGTTCTTGCCTCTCTAGCTCAGTGAGGAAGCATCAAGTTTAAAATTAAAGTGAGCCTGTCATTGGCAATGTAAGATAGAATTAACATACATTGCTAGAGTCGATTGCACATTTAAGAAGGTATTTAATTCTGACTTATTTTTACAGATTCAAATTTCCAGATCAGTGATATTTTTGGTGGTTTGGATTTTCAAAAGGCCTCTGGGACAACATTACCAATTGCTACTCCAGAGACTTTTTCTGCTTTTTAACTGCTTCTGCTTTTGCCTAGGTAACTTTGGTTTGATTGCCAGTGTCACCATTTCACACCCTTCAGTTTAGATATCCTTGATAGAATTTTTAAAGGATGTGGTTCAGTTTGCTTTTTTTGGCTCCATCAAGACTGCCAATTCTATTGAAATTCCAAAACCATTCTGCGTGACTTTGCATAATCTGCAGCACTGTCATTCTGAAGGACTGATCACTTCAACACTACTGTACCACAGATAGTCCCACACCTCCTCCATGAGCTCCATCCCAGCAAAGAGATCAAGAGCTCCCTGCCCTGGCAAGCAATGAAGTGGAGTCCAGCTGTGGCTGATGAAATCAGGTAAATTTGTGCTAATGTTCATCTTTTACAGCCCTTACCCAGCACATTAAAATAGGCATATAGTGGTCTGGCCGCTGCTAAATCCAAAATGATTATAGAAGTTTTTTTTTTTTCCAATAGTAGTAAGAAACTATCATGGTGTTACTACTTATTGTCACTGTACTTCATTCCCCTGAGCTTAATGAACGTGCTGCAAGTTTACCTTGCAAATTACATCCAATCATGTGCAAAGAAAATAAAACACATCATTTTTGCTTACAATTGATTGGATAATGCAAGTCAGCAGAGCTTTACATCATTTGCTAGGGTCAGAGGAAAATTCCCTCGCAAAGAGAAAAATCTCTTACAAAGTCAACAGCCTATTTGCCTGTGTGTATATCTGAAGAGACCCCACCATTTTATGAGTAACAAGTGTTCTGATGTGGCATGAACATATATTTCAAAAGACAGTGCCCACATGAGTTTTAGAAAAACTGCCCCAAATTTGTAATATGGATTTGAGATGATGAAAAGGAGAAAGATTAATAGACTTCCTGATTAAATGGCAACTGTCAACTGATATTTGCGTGTTACACAGGGTGGAATTTGCACTCTACAATGTTGCTTTTAAGATATATGGTACAATCCCAAAAATGCTGTGGCTAATCTATGAGATATAGGTTAAAGGCAACTGATCCATGAAATGCAGAGTTACCTGAGGGTGCACTCACTCTGGGACTAGTTGTTGTTCAGTTGTTCTCACTCCCCCACTGGTCTGCACTCACATTGGACTATAAGGTAGTGTTCTTGGGCATACTTACAAGTGTACATGAACACACTTACATCATCCCCTCAGCTAACCAGACCACAGTTATCCCTGCTTCTATATATAGTCATCTATGGAGTGTTCTGTGCTCTGGCATGGTTTGCACTCACATTGAAGCAAAACGTACATGACCACAAGTGAACCATGCCCAGGGCCACCTCTCCCAGTAATCCCAGGCATAGTACGCTTAACAGATCCCAGGCGTGGTAGTACTCACACTATACAAACAAACCATACCCAGGTTACCATCTTATGCTGCAGAAGATCTATAATTAGCAGCAATCAAACAGTACTCCTGCTTAAAAGATATTAACCACACAGGGAGTGCATTGTTTTCAAGTTGGTCAGCAGACCAATGCATTTCATTTGTGAAAAGAGTAGTAAAGTACTGCCATTGTGTAGCACTTGGATGAAGCTATAAAAGTATGGGTATGTAATTAGTTAGTAGGTCTGTCCCTTTTTATTAAGATGAGCATATGTCTTCTGCATCATGAGTGTAAATTAAAATGTATCATGTTAGCAGAGCAGGGGTGGGCAGACTCCTTCTGTGACATCATAGGACAGAAGGTCGACATAGCATGCTCTGTATCCTATGTAACCTATGGCATCAAGCAGCACATTTGGCTACATTACATTAGAATGTTTATAGACATTATTCATCACAAAGGGGGCTGGTATGAGGAGATATTGCAACATGGGGGTTGAAGAGAATGGCAGAGAGGCACAATTACTGAGGGAGAGGGGTTAGAGTGAGGCACTGTGACCAGTAGAAGAGGTGATGTCCCAGTGGGGGTGGATGGTAGAGGGGTCATGTAACGAAGAAGAGAGGTTAGTATGAGGGAGGTCTTTTGACCAGGAGGTTTAGGTGGATTAAAGGTGTTGTTAATGGGGAGGGAGGGGGGATTAGGTCTGTGGAAATTGCTTTCACTGGGGAAGGGGGTTTAGGTGGGTAAGAAATGGAGGGAGTAGAATGGGGGGGAGGTGAGATTACAGGTGGGTAGGTGGTGCTGTAACCTTGGGGGTTAGGTGGTTGGCAGGGAGGCAAAGAGAAGGTGAGGTAGTATAGGGGGAATGGTTTGAGAAGGGAGGACAGTTTACAGTTTGCGATCTTCAGTGCCACTGGTAAGCCTGTAAAGTCTTAATGCTCAGAGCCCCCACTGTATCCCATCATGCTGCCTGCAGTGATATCACTCCCTGCATAGTTGCATCTGTTTAGTTGCTGGTGATGATTGGATAGTCCTGGAGGTGGTCCAGTGTGCCGCAGGGGTTCCATCCGACCAGCAGAGGGAAGCGGCAGTGAAAGGAGGCACTAAAAGGATCAACCGCACTGCCGGGATCAGCGTGGAATGCAGGACCCAGAGATGACGTCAGCGGAAGGGGACCAGATCCAGTGTGGCATCCCGGCAGCGCGGCTGATCCTTCTGGTGCCTCCTTCTACTGCCACTTCCCTCTACTGGTCAGCTGGAACCCCAGCTGCACACTGGATCACCTCCAGGACTACCCAATCGTGACCACCCTGACGCTGGACGCTGAACCGCCATCCCATTTACTCACCATGAGGAGCACTTTTTATCTTATGTCTAGGACAGTGCATACGAATAAAATGGTCCCACCCCAAAAGCGTTTAGAAATTAAAACATGTAAACAATTTCATAAGTCCAAATTAATATGTAAAATTTTCAGTAGTATGTGGATTGGTCAAAATCCATGCCAGATTTGTAGTGTTGTCTGTGCTCAGTTGTCTTGGTGACTATTTCTAGAAGGAAAAAAAGTGATGGGAAATTCAAGATTTAACAGTTGTTATTAAAACAGTAATTACAGGGAAATCTTCCAATGGGGACACCTGTTCCAATGAGAACTGACAAGGAGGGACTTTCTCATAACTTCATTTTACAGCCATGACATAGTGTGGGGTACCCATGTGGAAAGGCAATTGGTCAGGTCTATGTTTTACTCTGATAAACTTTACTATTTGATAACCATAAAAATGACCATAAAAAAGTCCCTTTGGATGATGAAATATGCATGTATGTCCTGTAAAAGTATAATGGTTTTGTGTCAATTTTGTTTCTATTATTTAATTTTCACAATTTAAACTGATGAATTATATACAGCTTATAAGGTTTTTTGTTGTATAAATAATAATTTGCAGGAGATAGATATAATGAGGGATTCCAAAACACTTTTGGAAACACTTTCTCGTGTCCATCAAATAGAGCTGACCGAAGAGAGTGGAAGGTGTCATCACTTCTAATGCCGTGTACACACGATCGGAATTTCCATCCGAAAAAAACGTGGATGTTTTTTTCTGATGGAATTCTGCTCAAGCTTGCCTTGCATACACATATTGCATACGGTCACACCAAATTCCGACTTTCAAGAACGAGGTGACGTACAACACGTACGATGGGACTAGAAAATGGAAGTTCAATACCCAGTGCTCCACCCTTTGGGCTCCTTCTGCTAATCTCATGTTAGTAGAAGTTTGGTGAGAGACGATTTGCGCTTTTCAGCCTTCGTGCTTTTCAGTCCATTACTGCTTTTCAGTTTGTGCTTGTGGGTTTGTATCTGTTTTTCAGTGCGTTTAGTCAGTTCATATCTGTTTTTCAGTGCGTTCTTGTCTGCTCGTTTCTGATTTTCAGCTCGCTCTTCACAGGCCTTTCTGTTCTTCAGTGCATTCTGTTTTAGTTCTGACCAGCCAACCATTTTGAAGCCATGTTGCGGGTACATGCTCGTCGTAGAGTTTGTGCTGTGCAGGTGCTTGGTGTTGGGGTTCTTGCTTTGACCCAAGCCCAGTCCATAAACAGGGTGGGGAGGAGTTCATGGAAGAAGAATTGGTTACTGCAGTGTGACCAATTCTCTCATATGCCTTTGCTGCGTGAGATCCAGGAGAATAATCCTGATGATTTCAGGAATTTTCTCCGGATGAAGGACCCCTTTTTAACCATTTGTTAGCTTTGCTGTTCCCTTATATTACAAAGCAGGACACCTGCATGCGGAAAGCCATCACTCCAGAGCAGGGGCTAGTCGCCACGTTGCGGTACTTGGAGACGGGGAGAAGTCTACAGGACCTCAAGTTCTCTACAGGTATCTCCCCCCAGGCTCTGTGGATCATTATTCCAGAGACCTGTTCTGCCATCATATAGGTCCTGCAGAAGGAATATATTAGGGTAAGTTTTCTCATTTAACATCACATTCTATGTATTTAATGTATGCTATTGTATTGTACTTCTTTGAACTTAAATACTCCTTAAGATAAATGTTTATACTGATGTTGGCCAAGAATGTTTGTGTCTAATCTGCTTGCAGTTATGTGCAAAAGTACTTTCATTTTTTTCTTTTTTGACTCCACAGTTTCCTTCAACACCACAGGAATAGCAGACTGTGGCTTCCCAATTTGCTCATCGTTGGAACTGTCCCAACTGCGGAGGGGAAATCGATGGGAAGCAAGTCCACATCATCCTACCACTCCACTTGGGGTCATACTATTTAAACTATAAGGGGTTTCAAAGTATTGTGTTGATGGTGGTGGTGTTGGCGACATACGAGTTTCTCTATGTGGACGTGGGGAAGAATGGCCGGATGTCGGAAGGTGGAGTCTTTGCCCAGACCGAGTGTCACGCCCCTGGTAGTGGTGAGTCTGATTAGCAGAGAAGGGCCTCCCTTGCGGCTCCCGCTCGCCGGTCCCCTGATGATGTGACAGTAGGACCAGGAGTCAGGAGGGGCACAGGTGCCTGGCAGGAACAACAAGACCGGTACAAGAGCTCCCTGGATCAGCTCAGCGGTTGAGGTAAGTAGGTATCAGCAGATAGGCAGGTTCTGTATGCAGACTGGAACAACAGGTAAGCTGTGGCTGTGTGCAGGCTGGAACAACAGGTAGACTTGGATCTGTATGCAGACTGGAACAACAGGTAAGCTGTGGCTGTGTGCAGGCTGGAACAACAGGTAGACTTGGATCTGTATGCAGACTGGAACAACAGGTAAGCTGTGGCTGTGTGCAGGCTGGAACAACAGGTAGACTTGGATCTGTATGCAGACTGGAACAACAAGTAAGCTGTGGCTGTGTGCAGGCTGGAACAACAGGTAGACTTGGATCTGTATGCAGACTGGAACAACAAGCAGACTTGGATCTGTATGCAGACTGGAACAACAAGCAGACTTGGATCTGTATGCAGACTGGAACAGCTGGTAGAATTGGATGGTCAAACAGGCCGGGTCAGTTATCAGGCTGGCAGCGCAGTACAGGTGGATAAGACAAGAGAATGGTCACAGACAAGCCAAGGTCGATATGCAGGGACAGAGCGGATGGTCAAGGATAGCCGGGTCAAACACAGGTAAACAGACTTCAGATCAGGTATTTCACACAGAACGCTGTAGAGCAGACAGCGGGGACCGTCAGTGACAGAAGGGTTTAAATAGCCTCATTGGGGCCAATGGGGGCGCGCACCCATCCGCGCACGCGCGCTCTCGTCTGCGGGCGCGCGCGTGCACGCGCGCGCTCGCGCATGCGCAATGGCAACCGAGAACGGGAACCAGGGATGCTGAGGCACCGATTACTGGCAGGATCATCAGGTCGCCGGCCACTGGTGGAGCCTTCATGACACCAAGTTCTACGGACGTCTCCAGAGTGGTGGCTTGGGATTGCCACCTGCAGAAGAGAACGTGGAAGGACTCCCATTTGTGTTTGTCGCAGATGAAGCATTTGGTCTGGGTGATCACCTGATGAGGCCATTCCCCCCAGAGGACCCTCACCCCGGAGAAGAGGGTTTTTAATTAGTCCGAAGAGTCCGAAGTCCGAAGAGTCGTGGAGAATGCCTTTGGTATAATGGCCAGCCGGTTCCGCCTATTTCTTACGGCAATAAATATGGCAGAGTACAAACTGAACCACATAGTTCTAGGATGCTGCATACTTCACAACTTTTTTAAGAGAAATGCTCCTAATTATGTTGTCTCAGTTGGGCCTGAGGCCAGACTTCCTGAAACTACCCTGACGGCCCTGGAAGCTGGCCGTCCTGGCTTGTCCCCCCAAAGTGCCTGTGAAGTGCGGCAAAAATATGTGGATTATTTTATGGGTAGGGGGGCCATTGCTATGCCAGCAAATTTGTAAATAATTTCTATTTTATAAAAAAATTGTATCTGATAAAATCTTGATTTTGATTTACTGCTTGTGGTTCTTTTAGCTGTCTCCTAGGTTCTCCTAGTGCACTTGTAGTGCCCAGTGGTTTTTACATTATTAACTAACCCCATCACTGTAAACACCAACTTAATACAAAAACTGGTATTGAGCATTGAAAGAAGAAGCCACACATTGTTGAGTATAAAACCTTTTTACTCCGTGCACATGCACATGTACATTAAAAAAAATATTATGGTAAAAAAAAACACCATGTTGGTTTTTAAAATTTTTTGCTTTAATTTTTTTGAATGTACATAAACAGGCATGTTTCAAAACATAACATACACAACTCAGGAACTTACAAAGTTCAACATTAAAAAATGGAAGGCAATATCAGACATTATAGTGTCAAAAATGTGTTGATCTTGCCTTCATCACATGGGGTGATGTCACCCCTGTAAAAGCCAAATTTTTAAGATGCACACAAATTGAGTCAAACTGGGGATTTCCCTCCTGATCCCATGCCTAATATTAACATGTGCTATCTCCCATCATGGGTGATCAATGGACGTGTTTTGGGGGTGCAACCACTTCCTCACACCTACTAGAGTTACGAGGAAGGGGTTGCACCCACAAAATGCGTACATTGAAATCCCCTGATGGCAGATAGCACATGTTGACACAGTGGGAGTAATTTACTAAGATGAATGCACTGTGCCGGCTCATACATTAATTGGTGCGCTGGGTAAATCATTAATTGAGCGTGTGAACCAGTGCACTCATATGCGCAACAGCAATAATATGCCATTGATAATCGCGCACGCCGTATCATTTAGAATCCATTCACACAGGGGCAACACGACTTCCAGCGCGACTTTGGAAGGCAACTTGGACACGACTTGAGTATGAATCACAGCGCGACTTGGGGCGACTTCAACACGACTTGGGGCGACTTACAACACGACTTTAAGTGGGCCCCAGGCTAGGCAACTTTGGCCGTGGCCAATCACAGAATAATAATCTCTCGAGGGGAACTCCACGCCAAATTTTAAATTAAAAAAACGGCATGGGTTCCCCTCCAAGAGCATACCAGGCCCTTAGGTCTGGTATGGATATTAAGGGGAACCCCGCGCTAACATTTTTTTAAAAAATGGAGTGGGGGTCCCCCTCAAAATCCATACCAGTCCCTCAACATTGGGAGGGTGCTTTGGGGGTAGCCCCCCCTAAGCACCTTGTCCCCATGTTGATGGGGAGAAGGGCCTCATCCCCACAACCCTTGCCCGGTGGTTGTGGGGGTCTGCGGGTGGGGAGCTTATCAGAATCTGGAAGCCCCCTTTAACAAGGGGACCCCCAGATCCCCCCCTGTGTGAAATGGTAATGGGGTACAAAAGTACCCCTACCATTTCACAGAAAAAGTGTCAAAAATTTAAAAAATTACAAGAGACCATTTTTGACAATTCCTTTATTTAAAGTCTTCTTCTTTCCATCTTCTTTGGGTCTTCTTCCTTCCTCCTTCCTTCATCCTTTGGTTTCTTCCTCCATCTTCTTATTCCTCTGCTTCTTCCTCCCATCCTCTGCTTCTTGCTCCGGTGTTCTCGTCCGGCATCTTCCTCCACGGCGTCTTCTTCCCCGATTCGTTCTTGGGCTGCTCCGCATCCATGGGAGGCTCCCACTGTGTGATGCTTCTCTTCTTCTGACACTTCTTATATAACAGAGGGCGGGGCCACCCAGTGACCCCGCCTCCCTCTGACGCACGGTTCCGTTATATAAGTGTCAGAAGAAGAGAAGCGTCACACAGCGGGAGCCTCCCATGGATGCGGAAGAACGAAGCGGGGAAGAAGACGCTTCGGAATAAGATGCCGGATGAGAACACCAGAGCAAGAAGCAGAGGATCAGAGGAAGACGCAGAGGATTGAAGGAAGAAGCAGAGGAAAAAGAAGATGGAGGAAGAAACCAAAGGATGAAGGAAGGAAGAAGGAAGAAGACCCGAAGAAGATGGAAAGAAGAAGACTTTAAATAAAGGGCTTCCAGATTCCGTTAAGCTCCCCGCCCGCAGACCCCCACAACCACCGGGCGAGGCCCTTCTCCCCATCAACATGGGGACAAGGTGCTTTGGGGGGCTACCCCCAAAGAACCCCTACCAATGTTGAGGGCATGTGGCCTCAACATTACGGTACGGTTCAGGAGGGGGGCGCTCTCTCGTCCCCCCTCTTTTCCTGCGGCCTGCCAGGTTGCGTGCTCGGATAAGGGTCTGGTATGGATTTTGAGGGGGACCCCCACGCCATGGCGCGGGGTTCCCCTTAATATCCATACCAGACCTGAAGGGCCTGGCATGGAATTTCGGGGGACCCCCACGCATTTTTTTTCTTAATTTAGTTTTTTTCCTTAACTTTTATGTGTATTGCTGGACCGACATTTCATTATAGCCGTGAACAGGGGGGTGTTCGGCTCATCCCTAATTCTAACATGACCTGTGTGCAAATGTCCTTAAAAAAAACATAAAAGTGAACCAGTGTTAAAAAAAAAAAAGTCAAGTTTAGAGGTGCGCCCATTCAACCTATCCAAATGCATTTATGTTGCTTGACATTTACTAAGATTTTGCCGGCACAATGAACCAAAGCATTTGAACGTGCGCAAATACCGCTTGCGCATGCGCAGTGCATAAATTTACCTCACACAGTTCTAAGTGTACTTACAGGAGCAGTAGGCTTGTTCAGAAAAAGTAACTTTCTCATTCTATTTTGGGCATATTTGTTACTTGGGCAGTTATTACTATACTTCCTCACATCACCCACATCACCCCCATAATATTGGCACTTCCAGCTTCTTTAAATTTTGAGTTGAAGATGCCGTGCACAATGTCTATAGTGGCGCACCGATCGCCTCCTCCCGTGCGCCAAGAATACTATAATAAATGTTTTGTAAATACAAAAACGGCCGTTGCGCATCGGGATGCACCGCAACTCATGGCGCAAACCGTTCGTAAATCAGCCCCACCGTTCGTAAATCAGCCCCACTGTGTGCATCTTCAAAATCTGGCTTTTAAAATGCGAGAAAAAAATTTGAAAAATTTACCAAAAATAAAAAAAATTGTGGCATTTTGTTGTTATTTAGATTCTACCTAGTACAACAATCATGTTCTTCCGTTTTTGTTCAACCTCATTTGTTTTTTGCTTGATGATGTCTAAATCCCGACTACACCATATTATGTCCTGGATTAGTCTTTGTGCACTGTCACTGGTGGAAGGAGGAGATTGTACTTCCACAACCTGCACATCACCTAAAACAAAAAGTACACACCATGTATTATAAATATGCAGGCATGCCTCTATTACCTGAATCTGTGGTGTCTGACACTGACCTGTTGTGGTGACAAATTCAACCACTTCTTCCACCTCTCCTTCCTCCACATCCTGAGGTTGTGGTGTTCCCCTTCTTCAGGAGGTGGGGGTTCCTGGTGTCCTCAGACGTCCAGAGTCTTTTCTCCCCTATGAGAATGAAACAAAAGGTATACTTAGCACACAGATATTTGAGGCCAGAAATAGGAATATGAAACATTGCTTGGAAGTGGGGTACAATTGTCTGTTTTGGCAGAGTTCAAAGCTGAAGACATGATTTTTTTCCTTTGTCAAAGCTGGAATACTTACCCTTTTTGGACAAGTTTCACACATGGAGACACCCCAAGTATCCACTGGAGCACCTGTGTGGGTCACCCTAAAAAATTTGCTCTGGTGTCCCACACTAGTGCTCCTGAGTCCAGATTTGTAAACAGCTGCTGAAGGTCCTCTCCTTACATTGCACTGAATCAAGTTTGCAATTCATTCTAGTTTCAAAGACATCTAGACAACAATGTCCTAAACTTCTTTTAATACAAATTAGCATGACCAAATGTAGTTAACCCTGTATCTGCCAAAAACATTGTATTTAGTTGGCAAACAAACAATATTTCTTACGACCAATTACTGTCCCCACGAACATGAAAGTAGCCATTTTAAACTGTACAATAGTAAAGAAAAGCACATGGAGCAGCATGCAAGTAATAATCATAATAGGAACACACGACAAGTACTTACTTTTTAGAAGTACTTTCTTGATCCTTCTGTACTGATCCTGCTCCCTCAATTTCAGGTCTGACTAGCGTTTCCTCAATTTCTCCTTGGATCGTCGTACGCCAAAATTCCGGCACAGACTCTTCACAACTTTAGTCATGATTTTGGCCTTTCACACATTTGGGTTTTGGTACGGTCTCTGCTTCCCATCATAGTCGGCCCTCTTCAATATGTCGACCATCTCCACCATCTCAACAAAGGACATATTGGAGGCCTTAAATCTCCTCCTGAATCGGGATGTTTCTTGCTCCGGACTTTCCTCCTCGTCGTAACTGCTTTTAAGCAGCTGCTGTGTCTCCGTCATGTTCCTCTCCCACTGCAACGAAAGAGACGGGGCGGAGAATATTGTAGAAATAACGTCAGGGGCGGGCGACGCGGGCGGAGTTTCATGCATGCGCAGTGTATATAAAGTTAACACGCGTGTCGTATGCACTTTCGGTGTGCTGAGGAAGGAGGACGAACGTTCTAACGAAGGTAACATTTTAACTTTGGTACATCAGTGGCCTATACTGATTTGAGATTGAGGCCTATATTGGGATAAGATTAGGAGAGTTTAGCCTGATATTAGTGTTTTTGTCTTGTGTTTTGTCTTGCAGCAAATATGAAACAATTCAAAGACCCTGAATTCATGGGCCATTTCATAGACAGGTACAGGGATATGAGAAATTTGTGGGATGTTAAAAACCCCTTATAATGAAAAAAAGCAGCTAGGAAGGCATCGCTGGAGAAACTGCTGCAATTTGTGAAGACGCAGGTCCCCGACGCAGACATCGAGTTTGTGGATAAGAAAATTGGTAGCTTAAGAAGCACATATAGGAAGGAGCTTAATAAGGTCCAGGCTTCCATGAGATCAGGAGCAGCAGCAGAGGATGTGTATGTACCCAGTCTGTGGTACTACAACAGGATGTGGTTTCTGGAAGACCAGATTGAAGCCAGGGAATCACTTTCTACACTTCCATCCACCCTTCCCTCAACCCTTCCCTCAACCCCACCTGAGGCTTCTGAGGACCAACCTGGGCCTTCCATTCTGGAAGAAGTTGATTAACCACCTGAGACCCAGGCCAATTCTGACATTTCTCTCCTACATGTAAAATTCCAAATTTTTTTGCTAGAAAATTACATAGAACCCCCAAACATTATATATGTTTTTTTAGCAAAGACCCTAAAGAATACAATGGCGGTCGTTGCAACTTTTTATCTCGCACGGTATTTGCGCAGCAATTTTTCGAACACGTTTTTTTCAGAAAAAAAACAGTTTCCTGCTTTAAAAAAAAACAAAACAATAAAGTTAGCCCAATTTTTTTGCATAATGTGAAAGATGAAGATACGCCGAGTAAATAGATACCCAACATGTCACGCTTCAAAATTGCATGCGCTTGTGGAATGGCGCCAAACTTTGGTATTTAAAAATCCCCATAGTCGACGCTTTAACATTTTTTACTGGTTACATATTTTGAGTTACAGAGGAGGTCTAGGGCTAGAATTATTGCTCTCGCTCTAACGTTCGCGGCGATACCTCACATGTGTGGTTTGAACACCGTTTTCATATGTGGGCGGGACTTACGTATGCGTTCGCTTCTGCGTACGAGCTCGCGGGGACAGGGCGCTTTAAATTTTTTTTTTTTTCTTTTTATTGTTCATTTTATTTTATTTTTTTAGTTCAACAACTTTAAAAAAAAAAAAAAAAATATTTGATTACTTTTATTCCTATTACAAGGAATGTAAACATCCCTTGTAATAGGAATATGACACGATCGGACCTATTAACAGTGAGATATGGGGTCAATAAGACCCCACATCTCACCTCTAGGCTGGGAAGCCTAAAATCAAAAAAAAAAAAAAAAAAACGATCACCGCTTCCCAGCGGAGGCGGCGCCGTTTTTTGAATGCAGAGGCCGGGCGTGACGTCATAACATCGCGCCCGGCCTCCGAACGATCATAGAGACTCCGGCGACCATCTGGTCCGCCGGAAATCTCTATGTGCATCATCCGGTGCCGGCGGATCCCGAGTCCGACTCACCGATGGAAGCGGTGAGTTGGTAAAAGCACCGGAGGGCGGCGGGAGGGGGGGGGCGGCCCCACCCCCCCCCCCTAAGAACGATCAACCGGCGGAACAGCCGCTATGATCGTTCTTATGGTGCAGGGAATCGCCGGCTGAAACCGGCAATATCTGAATGATGTCTGTAGCTACAGGCATCATTCAGATATACCCCTGAGACCAAAAAGACGTCATATGACGTATACTGGGTCTCAGGTGGTTAACCCAGCTGGAGCCAGGTATAGTATTTTTGAAAATATTTTTTGAAAATGTTATTTTTGATAACAAATGAATGATTGACCAAAAAGTGTTTTACATATCACTAGACAGTAGGGGCCAAAAATGATTGGGACAAGAATGAAAAATGCTGGGCTCAGAATGATAGTCTTTTCTATTTATTAACATTCAATTTTCAACAGTCATGAGCTGAAAATTGTGTGTGATTGATGAACCTAAAACTGTCCCTTTTTCATACACAGGAAGACCTCAGCCAGGACAAGGCTCTGGAATGTGGCAGCCAGGAGGAGGCGGAGGTAAGTGTCAGCCAGAAGGAGGCGGGGGTAAGTGTCAGCCAGGAGGTGGCCAGGCCCAGTAGCCTCACCCAATCCCAGGTGCCTCCCCTTACAACAAGAGCCAGGAAGGGAAGTAATGTGGAATAGGCAGCACTGGGCCTCATTAAGGACGCTAGTACGGCCCTGAAAACACCCCCCAAAGCTGAAGAGGCCTATGACTACTATGTAGCTGCAAAATTGCAGCAAATGGAGGAGCCTTTCTGGTTCAATAATTCTTAGGCAATAATGCAAATATGTCAAAAATTTACAGTAATACAAAGAAAGCACTTAGTCCACCATGCAGGAGCTACAACTGGTGACATAAAGAACATAGATTCATACACATAACGGAAATGGAGGAGGGAAGGCCTCCTTTCAAACAATCACATTAGACCTAAATATAACATATACGTTTGTCAGGGAAAACCCCAATTTTTAAGTTAAAGAGGCTAAAGAGATCAGTAAATGAAAGGAGATAGAAAGCAGAGACGGAGAAGAAATTTAAGAGCAAAGTAGGAGGGGGGGAAGGTAGGGATTTGGGATCGCCTGAGACACCTGTTCAAGTCGACCCACACTTATCGAAGGAAAGTCAGGGAAGGCATATGTCAACCATGGTTCCCAAATTTGAAGGAATTTAGTGTGCGTGCCATTAAGGATACTAGGCATTTGTTTGTTAAGCATCATGGCCGTCAAACGGCCTCTCACTCCCTGGAAGGGGACTGTAGGTTTCCTCCAGGCCTGCAATTATCCAATCGTTCAACCTATTTCATTTGCATATGGCTGAATATTAAAAAAAATAACCAGAATTTGCTTTTAACATTAAGTAAATTCTTCACAGTTTTTTGAGTAAATATTCTTAATTGCTTTAGTAAACCATCTTTATTTTGTCTCTTGCCCCTTATTAATTGCAACACAATAATGTACTTTGTCAAATAATATACAGTATATATTTATGTTTTAGATGGTAGTAGTTTGTCACATTCAATTGGACTTGTTCTGAAATATTGAAGATGTTTAGTTTTCCAGAACAAGTCCAGTTTGAATGTAACTACCATACCTAATTTTATGCTCTTGCTGTATACTGTATGCTTTGTTATATTTTTTAAGAAGCTTCCAAGCTTTTTAGAAATGTTTTTTCATTGTTAAACAAAAATGCAATTTTTTCCTGTCTGGGCAGTATTTATCAAACAGTATTTGTTCTTTTATTTTCCTGTCACCTTTGCCCACCTCTGGAAACTGCAGCTAAATAATGCGGCAGAACTGAAGAAAGAAGAGGATAAAGGTGCCGCTGAAAGGACAAACAGTGAGATAATTTTACAAGTTAAAATAATGTTTTCAGCATGTTACATCCTTTCATTCGAAAGCATACTGACTGGTGTTAGTGCTGTAACATCTGCATTGCTAGATAATTCACACAAGAGAACATCAGTTTATTGAGGGCCCCACACAACCTCTTGGCAAATAGCCCAGTTTTTAAGCTAATCTGTGCAAGGTATTAACCTCTTTGTAAACTGAGCCTACAAAAGTCACCAGAAGTAAAATACTTTTATGTCAATACTGTGTTCTTTTGTGGCCACAGTCGCATTTTCCAGTATTTTTCATAACTGAAAAAGAGAGTTATGTGTGCATAGAGAAGCTAATACATGAATCTCTTTTCTTTCCTGAGCATTCATCACTTGATAATCATTTATACTGTCCTGGTTTTTTTCCCTTCAAGGTGCCTTCTCTGTTCAGCAGAATCAAATATTGCTGCAGCTCCAACATTAAAAACATTATTTTAGTCGCTATAGACATGTTTCCCTGTTAATGAAGTGAGAGATGACAGCTGGCTCACAATACCTTTCATTTTACTGTCACTCAGAATCATCTTTCAATGCCTATTTTGTAACTAGTTAGGAACTGTGTCACAATTCATTTCAAGTGCTAATTAGCAACATTGCAACCTACTTATAAAAGAGTTTCTATTTTTGAAATATGTGCTGAGAAGCTTTAAACCTGAGCTCCTCGCCAAGGACAAGCTATTTGTTTATAAAATGCTAAACTATGAAATTAGTAAAATTAATACTGGTTGAATAAACTGAATCGGTTTCTTTGTGTAAATGGAGTAATACGAAGAATAGGAAATGAAATAAAAAAGATTTAATAGGCTGCTGACTGTTTATTTTTATAATGCTTACCTAAAGATATTTTTGATGTTTTTATTTTTTTGTTGGCATTTTTATACAATTGTTGTGCTGTGTTTTAAGGTCATGTTCCATATGATTTATAATTGTGCCATTTAGTGAAAATTAATACTGCTAGAATAGATTATAATGGATATGATTATAATTTTTTTCAGCAGTAATTAATACCTCTGTTGGCCAAAGTTATTATCTCATCCTATGGAGGGCAAAATAGTCAGAATTTGATGCAATGCTAAGGATCATTGGGTCAATTATGGCTAGTCTTACAAAGGTAATTTTGGATTTCGGTGAACATGTAGAAAAATTATTATTTTATTAAAATATAAAGTATCCCTTTTGTTATTTGACTCCTGCCTATTTATTTACATTATACACTGTATATACTGTTTATAAATTTATAGCACCTTATATGGTTGACTCAAATTAAACAGTATGTTTATTTCTTCTTTCCATATATGTTCAGGCAACTGATCACAATAAAGACACTCAACATCAATAAAGGCTAAATTCACATTTTGTAAAAAAATAAATAAATGCACATGAGTTTGCAGATAAAAAAAATGTGCATTTATTATTTTTTACACATCTGTAGAGCATTATACCTATGATC
The DNA here is from genome assembly GCA_028564925.1 of Lithobates sylvaticus. Classification (NCBI taxonomy): domain Eukaryota; kingdom Metazoa; phylum Chordata; class Amphibia; order Anura; family Ranidae; genus Lithobates; species Lithobates sylvaticus. The sequence continues at coordinate 339,410,754 of CM053026.1, read as the reverse complement.
AGTAGATCATGGGTGCAATGTCAGCCCTCTGAAGACACTGCTGAGAACTCTCTGTCCATATCCCTGTATGGGCAGACAGTTACTCAGATGCAGGATGCATTTGCTGATCAGTACACATATAGTTTGTTGAGAACTGTAAGCTGTCTGTTACAAAAGCATACAAAAGTTGCAAACACTGAAGTATATCTAAACCCAAACTTCTTTTAGTTTTGGGTAGAGTAGGTAAGGTCTAGGACCCCTTTCAGATTTTTTTTTCTTATTTGTGTAGAGATTTCCAATAACTTTCTGTCAAGAAGAAACAACAGGAACCGAGAAAAAAATCTCTGTAAAGTGATAGGAAAATTCCCCTTTAAAATGTGCCACTCAAACAGGCGTACCCATTGGAGGATTTACCCTCTATCTACTAACAATAATTACCAGGACTAATAGAGATAGCGAAGTTCACCAACAAAGCCACAGGCAGCAAAAACTACCAAAAAAAAAAAAATGCGTTTAGACATCTCCACATGGAAAAGCAGGAGAGACAGAGAAGAGGATTGACAAAATAGTTGATAATCTAGCAAGGTTTAAAACCTTGTGATGCATACACATTGCCAATTTTTAAAGATAAACTGAGTCTAAAGGTAATTCAGAGGTCATTGGCAGAAAAACGAATGCCAAGCATCAAAAGAGCAGATGGGAAACACAAAGCTAGGAATCAAAGTATAATTAGAGCACTCGGAATACAGGTAAATTAAGTAATAATAGTAAGTCCAAGAAACAAAAAAGTTATTAAATACAAGCTAATAAACTTATGGCAACATGAAACGGGTACAAGGTCAAAGATGCAGCAGCAATAGCTGAAAAGAAGAAATACCCAGAAAGCAGAGGGAGAACCACCAATTGTATGGGCAAGCAAAAAACAATATGTAGCTCACCATTCATTGTCCAATCACACTCCTGACAACCAACAGCATCATGGATAAACTCCAAGCACCTGGCTAGATAAACACATTACAAGTAAGTTCCTGATATTTATTTAAATTAAACTGTGCTAAGAGTATTTTGATGGTTCTATATAATTCAAAAAATGCATAACTGATAATTGATGTTGAATAATTACTTTTGCTTTATTACAGCTGGATGTCCAATATTAAAAGGCTTACTGTGTTCTACCAGTCATCTCACAGCTAGAAGATATATGAGTAGATATATGATACACAATGATACACAAAAATTTCAGTTTTAAACCTTTAACTTTAACTTCTTGCTGCCAACACAATGGCACATGCCACACATATGCATTTATGGATGGCCAAGGTTTCTGTGATGAGAATGCACTCACTGTGCACTCCCCGCACAGTGGCCAAGATATCATTGACAGCTCTCAGTTTCTCATTATGATCAAGAGGTGGCAGGGCGGCCACTGTAATAGCTAAAAGTCCTTCCTGCTCCATGGGCATATAGACCCAACTTACTTCAAGGTGCTCTTAAAAATCCTCCTGCATGTTTTTAGCAGTTCGGTTTGGTTTTACTCATTGCTCATTAAATATTAACCATGATTTAAAAAATAGAAACTTACCAATCACTCGTCTTCCCCTGGCCCCTTAACCTGTTTTTGACACAACCCTGACTTTCCTCTTGGCCTTTCAGATGCTTTTCTCTCTGACATTTTGCCACATACTTTCATGACTCTCGCCTCTCTTGCCTCTCACCTCAAGCTCCTCTCTGATTGGTCAAGACAGCACACAATAAACCGCAAAGACATTTGATCTTAATTATATATACCATTATGTTCTTATATGTATGATATAAAATCCCAAATTTAAAAAAGCTAGTGAACATTGGGAGCAAGAACTTTCTTTAGACCTCTCTCAGCAGAGGAATGGGAGCGTATTCTTACTCACCTTCACCAGTGATCAGTTAATATCTCTGTAACGGAAGGTCCCACACTCCGCTTGAGTGCTTCCATCTGCACACTGCTTCCTCCAATCTGGACCTTCAGATTTTACAGCCAAGTATTGTAAGAACCAGACGAGACTAGCTCAGTTATAAAGCTGGACATGAACTGTTTATTGAAATACATGTAACAACAGATATCCACTCAGGGACAATGCCCCTTCCCTTGGATTCAGGGAGGGGTAAACTGTCCAATCAGCAATAAGGAACACAAAATACAAAAATCCATCCCATAATACATTCCTCACAAGGCAGACACAAACAATATAAAAGAGCAATACAGCCACACTCCAAACGACACCAGCAAAGAGTCCAACAGCCTGAGACAACACACAATATATACAACATTCCAGTGTGACTGTACAGCGAGTCCGACTAGCACAGTTTAGACTGGGGTTCTCGGTCACCCTGTGCCCCTAATGGACACAGGGTGCTTTACACATAGAAGGGGTGGGGGGAGCTGGACAAGGAGTTTAAAGAGTTCTCCAAGGTAAGCTGGGTCCACAAGCCCCCCACCCAAAGTGACTCCTGTGACACATCTCCTCTTTCGGCAGGGGACTAACACAGGAGGAGACCCAAGACAGGTTGACTCCAAAGTTAGTCAGTAGTTCCAGTCCCCCAATGCCGGTATCCACACAGTACCCCAAATAAATTGTCCCAAACAGAGCAGTACTTACCCAGCCAACCTCTGCCTCTCTCAGAGAACATACCCACTGCTGGGGAGAAGGGTGGACTGGCCCTTCTCCCTGGAGTTCTTTCAGCTGCTGGAGAGAAGACAGGGTGGCTGGGCTCACTCCCTCATGATGTGGGGGATCTGGGCAGACTGCCTAGCATCTCTGGAGTATACAGGTGGAAACAAAAAACTCATCCAATTTTTCTGCATGAAAATCCCTGAGTCCTCGCAAAGCATGGCTGACATCCTCCTGTCTCAGTGCCGCACTATTTTCTGGGGTTGTGTCAGTGGAGACTGAAGTCCCATCCACTTTCACAGGAACTCCCTATTCTGTTATTTGAGGGCAGAGGCTTGCAGCTCTCTGCCCTGTTGCCAACCCTTCTGCTGGGTTGCTGGCATCACTCTGGGGGGCCATCTGCTGCTGGAAAGGGAAGCAAGCTGCTTCATCTCCCTTACTCTCATCTGGCTGCTGGGGCGACATGTCTCTGGTACTATCTCCCAGGTGCACGGATCCTTGCTAGGGAGGAAAGACCTCCACCTTCTCACCCTGGGCCTCTGGAACTGCCGCAGGTGTAAGGCAGAGGTCTTGGACCCTCTGTCCAGTTGTCAGCGCTTCAGCTGGAGAAGTTTCTGGTAACTTCCCAGATGCTGCTGGCAGGAAATTCCATGTCTCTGTCAGTATTGTGAGAGAAAGGCTGACTGCCTCTTCTCTCAGGGAGGCTGAAGCTGCTGTTGGTGCTGGGCAGAGCTCAGTGACGTCTGGCCCTGATGTCATAACTTTTGCAGGAGCTCAATTTTTGTATTTTGTGTTCCTTATTGCTGATTGGACAGTTTACCCCTCCCTGAATCCAAGGGAAGGGGCATTGTCCCTGAGTGGATATCTGTTGTTACATGTATTTCAATAAACAGTTCATGTCCAGCTTTATAACTGAGCTAGTCTCGTCTCACCAGAGCCTCCAGCAACATCGCAGATCACCGCCATTACTAATAAGAAAAAAAATAAAAATGCCATTGTAGACGCTATAACTTTTGTGCAAACCAATCAATATATGCTTATTGTGAATTTTTTTACCAAAAATATGTAGAAGAATACATATCTGCCTAAACTGAGAAAGAAATGTGTTTTTTTAATATATTTTTGGGGATATTTATTATAGCAAAAAGTCTAAAATATTGCTTTTTTTTCAAAATTGTCGCTCTTGTTTTGTATATAGCGCAAAGAAATAAAAACCACAGGGGTGATCAAATACCACCAAAAGAAAGCTCTATTTGTGGGAAAAAAAGGATGTAAATTTTGCGACCGCACAATTGTCAGTTAAAGCGACTCAGAAAGTGCTCTGTCAGGAAGGGGGTAAATCCTTCTGCGGCTGAAGTGGTTAAAATCAGCAGCAAAATAACAAAAACAAAAAAAATGCCCTCAATAAATAAGAACAAGAAAAAAAAGAAGGAAGCAAAGGATTGATTGCCCAAAAATTCAGCTATCAGAATTAAGGTACAGTTTTCTACTTTCCCTATGCAGTTTGTTAGATTTTATTTTATTTTTCCTTGCAACATATACCTATTCGCTGACACTATGCCTCCCCACCCATAGTGACAGGGATGACCTATACAAAAATCCAATTTTGGCCCTTGTAAGCTTGCAGGCTATAGTTCAATAAAAAAATTTAAAAATCTGCGGGAGGATTGTGTACATAAATCTACCAAGTCTGTGACTCACAAACCTATGGTACAGACAAACTCAAATCTCATCCCTAGTTTTCAACTAGGTGGCACTGATAGGCACTGATGATGGGCACTAATATGCGGCATTGATTGGGCACTGATAGGTGGCACTAATATACACACATAGGTGGCACTGATGGGCACTCATAGGCGGCATGGATGGGCACTGATAGGCGGCACGGATGGGCACTGATAGGCGGCACTAGACATGTGCACACTGAATTATTTCGTTTCGGAATTTCGTTTTCGTCCGAAAAATAAATTTATTTAGTTACTCCCGAAATTCGTTTTTATTTATTTTGTTTTTCGTTAAAAATTGCATTCGTCCGAAAATCCAAATGAATTAAGGTCGAATCTGTCATTGAAGGCTTATGGTGTCTGTCGAAAGTTCAAAGAAGATTCGACGGAGCAGCTAAACTGTATGACTCTGTATAGTTTAGCTGCAATTCCACCCAATTCCAGCAGCAATCTTTCCTCTCTACGTCGAATCTTTCCTCGCTACGTCGAATCTTTCCTCTCTACGTCGAATCTTTCCTTTCTACGTCGAATCTTTCCTTTCTACGTCGAATCTTTTCTCTCTATGTAGAATAATCTTGGACTAATAGAGTTAAGGTTAGGCACATTCGACCACAGGTTCAATGGACACAGATTGTTATTGTCAGCGTCGAATCTCCTATCTATATCGAACTGTTGTCACAACGAAAATAAAGCATTTGTTTATGTCGGATCTTTCGTTTTTCGGATTCTGCACTTTCATTATTGTTTGTTAAAACGATAACGAAAATACCTGAAATTCGGACGAAAATGCATTCGGACGAAAACGAATGCACATGTCTAGGCGGCACAGATGGGCATGGATGGGCACTGATAGGTGGCACTGATGTACATTATTGGATGGTACTAATGGATGCCAATCAGTGCCAAACAATAAGGCCTGCCAATCAGTGATGCATCCCTGGTGGCCATGTGTGGCATACCTGGTGGTGACTAGTGGTGACATCCCTGGTGGTCCTGGTGGCGTCCCTGGTGGTCCACCAGTGTGGGCATCCTGGGGGGGCTGCGCTAATAATCAATCAGCACAGACCCCCCCCCGTCAGAGGAGCAGCCAATCGGCTCTCCTCTACTCGCCTCTGACAGACGCGAGTGAGGAAAAGCAATCAACAGATCTTCCTGTTTACATCCTGATCAGCCGTGATTGGACACAGATGATCACGTGGTAAAGAGTCTCTGTCAGAGACTCTTTACCTAGATCAGTGTTGCGGTGTGTCAGACTGACACACCGCAACAACGATCGCAGTGATGCGCGCCCCTGGGGGCGCGTATCGGCTTGATATCCTGGCAATGTCATATGATGTCTGGTCAGGATATCGCAACCACTTTGTCAACATCATATTGCTATATGGCAGGCGGCAAGTGGTTAATTAGAAAAGCTGAGTGTCTACTATGCAGAGTTGCACCAGATTGTGCTCCAGTTTTAGGAAATGCCTCCAAATGAGTATTTCAAACTGCCCCAATAAACTTGTTGATATACAGCATTGCAAAGCTTCCAGACATTGCATTGTAAGTTGAGAGTTGAAGGTGTGCATATTCGTCATTATGAGCAAGACAAGATACAGCAGGAGGTGTTCCTGGTGATGCCAGATGGACAAATGTTATGGTAAGAGATATGTACAGATGGGTTAGGATCTATTTCTAGTCTTGCTTTTATTTTCATTAAATGTAATATTTGAAAAAAACTCTTAAATGTTTGCTGTGAATCCATATTGCTCTATGTAAGCCTCTATTTGAAGCAAAGCAGATAACAAAATGGCAGTAGTTTTCTTCCATAAGATCAATGGTCAGAAAGTTTAAGACAATTTGAATATATTTTTCCCCAAGCTTAGTTTTTAAATATTTTCTCTTATTCTGACTGGATCAGCGAAAAAAACAGAAAGTGACTTTCAGCAGTGGCCACTACCGAAAAAGGCGTTGCAGAGGATAATATTACAGTGAATTCAGGTAAGTTGAGAGGGTGAAGGTGGAGTGGTAACCCTTTTTTTTTTCCTTTTTTGTGTACAGATTGCTGTTTTATTGCTTAATGCAAATTCTGAATTCTGTATGTTAAGTTAGAGTGAGTATAAAGAAAATTGTTCTGACTGTTTAATAAAATGACTACAGCGCAGAAGACTGCTTAAGTGTTTTACAGTTTCAATTATGTAATTGAATTAATACATTTTATTTAATTATCAATAAAAGGTGAATATTTTTGTAAGGATAATGAAGTTTAGAATAGATCCTAAATTATTATGAAATAGATCAGGCAGCACTTGTGCAACTGCATGCTTCTTGGCATACAGTAAATTCTATATTTAAAATCTTAAGAGCCATAAAAATGGAGCTAATTCTAAGTTCTTAGCCCAATTCAAGCTAAAACTGTTTTTCTATTAAAAGCAATATCTATAAAGTAGCTCCATTCAAGCCCACCCTTGAACACCATAGAGTCTAGACTATGATTAAGCTCTTTTCTCGAGTGAAACTCATTAGACATTGGAGCCCAGAGAGGCAGTGAAAACACTCTCAAACAATAACCTGTTGAAGTCTGATGTGCGTAGGGTTGCCACCTTTTCTTCAATCCAAACCCGAACACTTTAGCGGCACATGCCAATTTATTTTAAGTAGGGGAATGCTGTGGACTCTAGTGTAAAGGGGAACTCTGATGTAAGGGAGGTTCTGCTCACCAAAGCTCCCACTTACTTTAGAGATCCCAGCATTTTCCCTTAACCGCTTCCTGACCGCCGCATGTAAATATACGTCGGCAAAATGGCACGGCTAGGCAAAAGCTTGTGCTCGCGACCCGGTCGGGAGCTCCGTGATCCGCGATCGGGTCACAGAGCTGAAGAACGGGGAGAGGTCTGTGTAAACAAACCTCTCCCCGCGCTTCCTACACTGCCTGTCACTGATCTGCTGTTCCCTGTCATCGGGAACAGCCCATCAGTGACGTCAGCCGCGCCCGCCACTGTAAAAAAAAACACAACACGTCGCACTGACTCCTCCCCGCCCCCTAGTGGTTAACTCCTTCACTGCCACTGTCATTTACATAGGAATCAGTGCTATTTAAATAGCACTGATTTCTGTATAAATGACAATGGTCCCAAAAATGTGTCAAAAATGTCCGATGTGTCGGCCATAATGTCGCAGTCACAATAAAAATTGCTGATCGCCGCCATTACTAGTAAAAAAAAAAATATTAATAAAAATGCTATAAAACTATCCCCTATTTTGTAAACGCTATAACTTTTGCGCAAACCAATCAATAATCGCTAATTGCGATTTTTTTTTACCAAAAATATGTAGAAGAATACGTATCAGCCTAAACTGAGGAAAAAAAATGTTGTATAATATATTTTTTGGGGATATCTATTATAGCAAAAAGTTAAAAAATATTGCATTTTTTTCAAAATTGTCGCTCTATTTTTGTTTATAGCGCAAAAAATAAAAACCGCAGGGGCGATCAAATACCATCAAAAGAAAGCTCTATTTGTGGGAAAAAAAGGACGCCAATTTTGTTTGGGAGCCATGTCGCACGACCACGCAATTGTCAGTTAAAATGATGCAGTGTCGAATCGCAAAAAGGGGCCTGGTCCTTTGGCTGCCAATTGGTCCGGGGCTGAAGTGGTTAAACCAGGGTTTCCAAAGCCACCCTTACATCAGAGTCCACAGGGCACCCCTTATATCTGATTCCCCCTAATTTTAGTGTACACATTTGCTCAGAGGCAGGAGAGAGAAGGGAGGAAGGGGGGTGACTTCAGATATTGAATGGTGAGCTCACTCATCCGAGGATGGAGGCTCAAGCATTGACACCTTTCCTCCACAATGTATTTGCCGGATAATTAAATAGGCTTGTGTGTGAGACAGGAAAGGGGAGTGTCAGCACTTGTGTCTTTAACCCCTTGTTCACTGAGTATACAATTGGCAATGTAGAGAACATCTTGCATAAGGAAAAGAACCATTGAAGAACAATGGAGAAAGACACAGGGGAATGTGGAAATCAAGAAATGAATGTATAATGAAATATTAAAGAATAATAATTAATACAAATGTATGAGAATTGTATAAGAACATATCTAATTGGTATATATAATGTGAATCTATAAAAAATGTATATTAAATATATATTTAAAGTTGAATGAAAAAAATCTAAAATAATTGATTAAATTAATTAATTGATGAAAAATCAATGAATTAATAAGTTACTTAATGATTCGCAGATATGTTGTTTAGCAAAACTGTATATTAAAAAAAGCTGATGTGTATAAATAAGAATAAAATGGGAATGGAAGTACAAAATATGGTTAAATAATATAAATATTAGGGCTGTAAAATGAAAGATTAATTCCTCGATTAATCGTAAATTTTTTTGATCGATCAAAATTCTTTTGATTGGTACTCACTTCTCCGCCGGCTTCTGGGTCTTCAGGGAGTTCCGTCGGAGATCCGGTGACGTCACGGACATCGACGTCACCGAACCCCTCCCCCTTCCCCAAGTGCCTCCATCTGCTAACGAAGGGGAGGAGTCTGGTGATGTCAAAGTTTTGATTGAACGTAACGTGAACGGGGGAGAAGCTACACATGACGTCACCCGCTGCTACCCTACGGAACTAACACAATTGTCGGCTTTACATGCTGTGTTTTTATCATCTTTATGTGAGTAGTTTGTGTTTGAACACAAAAATGTAATCTTATACTTAAGCGGTGAGCACTTAGATATTTTCTTTCTACACATGACCTGGTGTCCTTGCTGAGATCTTATGAGACGTGAGAGAAGTTTATGGTCCGTGTTAACCCTTTTTATACATGCTTGCATGACCATCTGTTTGCACAGGGGTCCATGCCATAAGGTGAGAGTGATTAGTTAGACCGGAGGTGGAGGGATTGTCACGCTACTGTGGAAAAAAAAATTACTTACGTCAGTCCTGCAGGTTGAATTTAAAAAGTATTTGTGTGAACTGTGAAGTTAAGTCATTGATTGTGAAAACTAACTAGTGTTGGGTGATTGTATATAATGTATACCAAATTTACCACTGACTAATGCAGAGTTGCAATGCAAGGAGATCAGCTAAAAGTAGTTGGATCTGTATGTGCGTTATAATTAATCGAAATTAGTTGATTAATCGATTTAAAAAAAAATCGATTAATCGAACACGAAAATTTTAATCAGTAACAGCCCTAATAAATATTATATAATATAAAATATAAAATGTAAGATATAATATTAAATTAATAGTTAGTGATAAACAGTAATTAATGATGACTGGTAGGATCAAAAATCTTTACATGACGCTGAGTATGTTGATTTCTTCATTTACCCTTCAGGCGAGAGAGAGCACAATTTATATATCCAATTAGTCTCCCTACGACAAAGGAGGGCAAATCTTTCATTATCTGTTAATGTTCCTTTGGGTCTAAATTCAATGGCAAGTACTTCTATTTCACTGAAGTCTCTGTTATGTACCAGACAGAAATGTCGTGAACCACTGTGTTTTATGCATCCTTTCTTGGTTATTCTGCGGTGTTCACTTAGTCTGGTCCGCAATGTGCGTATCGTGCGATCTACGTATAATAGGCTGCAAGAACAACGCAGAACATAAACAACAAATTCCGTAGAACAGGTAATGAATTGTTTGATCTCAAAAGACTTGCCACTGTTGGTGGTTATTAGAGAGCCACCATGGGGAACTGATTGGCAAGTGAGGCAACCTTTCTTTTGACATTGAAAGATACCAATTCTATTGTCAAAATAGGATCGGATATCGTTGAGAGGGCCCTTGTTAATCGGTCTGGGTTTGGTTAGTTTGCTTGGGGCAATTATGTTTTTCACCATCCGTGAACGTCTAAAAGTAACTTCTGGCTTGGAGGGAAGTAGAGGGGCTAAAACTGGGTCAAGTTTGAGAATGTCAAAGTATTTGTTTAGTATTTTGGTGATGACTCTATATTTAGTATTAAAAGTGGATACAAATCTTGCCGTCTGAATCGTGGTTGGTGAACTGTCATTTTTGTTTTTATTTTTGGGATCACCCTTCTCCTCTAACTTTCTTTGCATCAACAGACCTCGTTCCATATAATCTTCTGTTTTGGCACAGTTTCTCGGTAGTCTATGGAATTGGCCCTTCGGAATATTGTTTTTCCATGTTGGATGATGGCAGCTGATGTAGTGTAGGTAAGAGTTACCAGATGTTGGCTTGTTATGATTACTGGTTATTATAGTGCATTCATCATGGGACAGGACCAAATCCAAAAATACCAGTTTGTCTCGATCTATCTCATGTGTAAAGGTAAGACCGAGAGAATTATCATTACAATAAGCCACAAAGGATGTGAAAAGGTTTGGCCTCCCGCTCCAAATCAATAGGACATCATCTATATAATGGCCGAAAAAAACATTATATCGGGAGAAGGGGTTGTCAGTCCATATCTTAAAATCCTCCCAATAGCCCATAGTTAAATTAGCGTATGCCGGGGCAAAGCTAGCCCCCATAGCTGTGCCCCTCTTTTGTAGGTAAAACTTATCCAAGAACGTAAAATAATTGTGTCGAAAACAAAAGTCTATGCTATGAAGTAAAAACTCTGATTGTCTGGAATTCATGTCTCCATTTTTGCTTAAAAGGTACTGGACAGCAGCAATACCCACCTCATGGGGTATTGATGTGTACAGTGGGGAGACGTCTAATGATGCCCACAAGTAGTCATCATGCCAGGAGTAACTTTTTAAAATTTCAATGACATGTCCAGAGTCTTTAATCTATGATGTTAATTGACACACTATTGGTTGTAATAGATGATCTATATAGATCGACAGGCCACTAGTGCGAGCGACTATAGGTCTCCCGGGAGGGTCCACCTGGCATTTGTGCACCTTGGGAAGGTGGTAAAAGTATGGGGTGCTACATATTTTAGGAAGCAAAAAACCTTTTTCTTTTGTGTTAAGTATACCTTCCCTATGAGCCGCCTCAATAAAGGAGACTAGTTCACATTGAAAAACCGAAAAGGGATTGGAGAGAAGTCTTTGATATGTGTCGGTATCTGATAGTAATCGATATGCCTCACGGAGGTAGTCTGGTCTGTCTTGTACTACCAGACTACTGCCTTTGTCAGCCTGTTTCACAATACAGTAAACCCCCGCTATATTGCGGTTCAGTTATTGCGGTCCCGGTATATTGCGGTATTTTAATTAGGACCTGTTATACTGATATTGTGGTAATATTTCGCCATTTTCGCAGTTATGTACTCTATTTTTTACTGTACTGTACAGTTAAGACAATATTTTTGTGTTTTTTAAAAATCCTCTTGATCTCTCTCTCTCTATCTTTAATGTGTTTCTATTGCATAAAAGTGTGTTTAAAGACCTTTAAATGCTATTAAAAAATTAACAAAACATGCCTAGGGTGTATTTAAATAGGGTCTTTCTATTTCGCGGTTTTTCACTTTTCGCGGGTGGGTCCGGAACCTAACCCCAGCGATGGAGGGGGGTTTACTGTAATCTTATTATTAGTGTAAGATCCTTCAGAGCCTGTTGTTCAGCAGAGCTCAAGTTACTAAAACTCTTTCTCATAGGAACGTCACAAAGCTGTGTGAGCTCTTTATAGACAGCTTGATAGAATGTTTGATGTATGGCCCCTTGGAATTGGTAGGATTGAATATGGATGGGGGTTTGAATCCAGTATGTGTGATATCTGGCTCTTGAAAAGGGCCTTGTGTATCACTGTCAATATTACGTTCGACCCACAGTTCTTCTAAAAATTGTAGAGCTTCATTTTGGGACTGACTTGTTGCCTCATCAATATTGGTGGTTAGTATAGAATTTGAAATTTTATTATTAGGCGCTCCCGGCCTAGCATAGTGTCTTCTTAAGGTGAGTAACCAAATTAATTTATTTAAATCTTTAAAAAGCCCAAATTTATTCGGACCTGTGGAGGGAGAGAAACTCAAACCTTTTTTCAGCAGAGTTAATTCTGCCACTGTTAGATTGTGTGTGGAGAGATTGAATATTTTAATAGTGCTTTCACCTATATGATATCTATCCTCTCCTTTTTGTTTATCCTTGGACTGTCGTCCTCCTCTTCTACCTCGTCTAGTTTTCGTTTTTCTTTGGGTTGCGTCACTCCCTTTGGAGATCTTCAATGGTTCTTTTCCTTATGCAAGATGTTCTCTACATTGCCAATTGTATACTCAGTTAACAAGGGGTTAACGGCACAAGAGCTGACACTCCCCTTTCCTGTCTCCCACACAAGCCTATTTAATTGAATCTGCTGCTGGCACCCGTGACATTGACAAAGCGCAAGCACGCGAAACATGTTTGTCAAGGTCGCCACAGCAATAGAACAGAGTCTGCATTCCACCTAGACCAGCCTTTTCACAGTGCGGGCGCTTCCTGCTTCCGGGGGAAATCCGATACAGGTCGGACATTCGGCGGCTGTTATACACCTACAGGCCTGATTGCTGCTCACCAAGTAGACTCTCAGCGAGGTTGGACAGACAACAAGCCCCATTTTCCTGCCTACATCGACATCCTCCCCCTAAGGTCGCAGTGAGTCCGGGGTCCATTCCCCTAACACACCACAGTGAGCCTTTACCATCTAGGCTATTACAGTTTTGATTGTTTTGCCATTGTTTGTCTAGTGGTGTGTGTCCAACACAGCATCCTTGCTGGCTTTAACCCCCTGTTGGCTGTTTTTTGGTGTGATCACAAATAACTACATATTGGAGTACTTCAATTCTTATTTTTTATTTTTTATCAACATGTATCCAACAGTGGAATTTTTGTTTTATGGTGGATTTTAACATGGAAGATTTTAATTATCATTTCAGATGCATCCAATAAACATATTTTATTTGCTTGAAACCATTGAGCGCTGCATTTTTTGTTCATCTGATATCTTCACAGTGTAATCTAAGTACCTGAACTCACCCCTAAACCCTCTACCCTTTATCAAGAGACTGTGTTCTGTTTTTCTGAATAAAAACCCTGAAAGAGGATTTAGTCTCAGTCTCAACCTTTTCTCTGGGTTACTTTCCACGGGATCCCCAAGACAGAGCTACAACAGGTGAGGTAATGGTAAGCCCAAATTTAACCAGCAGCTCCTTCGGGGGTTAGTGCTACATATATATATATATATATATATATATATATATATATATATATATATATATATATATATATATATATAATTTACCCAGAATAGTATTAGCGTTGCCTGTGTATATTGTTTTTTCTCATATTGGGTTCGTTATATAACCGGATTATTATATGTATTGCTCATTATTTTCTCCTCGATTGATCAGGTCCATTAGTCTATGTATTATTTATTATTTTCTTCCGGTTGATCAGTACCATTATTGTATATATGATTTTTTTCCCCCTGTTTGATCAGGTTCATCATTGTATATATGATTTATTATTTTCTCCTGTATACATTGTATAGTGTGCCCTGTGCTGTGAGGATTGAATGATTCCTTGTGTGCATGTCTGGAGATCAGCCAGATCCAACAAGGAGATGAGAGAAGCCATGCTCTGTCTCCTTCTATATATAGAGCAGCAGCCCGCAGACACCCCTTGTAGGCACAGTCCCTGGCATTTAGAACCCCATATAGTGACCATGTGGGCATCTAGATCACACTGAAGATCGGGGGGGCTCCTCATTCCCCATCACACCACTACAACTTACACATGTGCCACATTCAAAGGATTTGGACAAATATATATTTTCTTAAGCAAAAATAGATTGCTGCACCCAAATCCATGGACTGCAGGTCTGCAAGTGGACACTGCTGTCCATATACATATCCTAGAAACTGTGTTCAGTAATCTGCATGGAGTGAGCACATGTGTGATTTAGGTAGGAGCCGATGGACCTATCAGTGTGTGTTTGGAGTGTGGGAGGAAACACAAGCACAGGGAGAGCATGCAAACTAGGATTTGGACCCGGTGCTGCAAGGAAAGAGTGCTGACAACTAAGCCATGACTGCATACATATACATACTAGAGCCAATTGATCTACCAACATGTCTTTAGAGCGTAAGAAGGAACCCACGCAAGCACTTGGGGAAACGTGCAGTATGCAGGTAGTGTCTGATGACGCTAGTGATTTTATATATATATATATATATATATAATCAATATATATAATAGCAATGCATGCTTCCAGTCCCCCCTTGCTTGATTATCCATTTGCTGCTCATTGATCTGTATTTAGGAAACACATGAATACTCTGCCCTACCCAATTACCCTGGCACAAAATCTCACTCATCATCCTGAACAAGATGCATCACCCCCTCCTCCTACTCCTCTCTCTTCCTATTTGTTTTTTTTTTTACCACGTAAAGTTGCCGAAAGGGACATGTTTTTTTGACTGTCTTGGGGAGGGGGGGGTGGGTGCGGCGCCCAGGCGCCCCCTATGGACGGGCCGCCACTGGCATAGACTATAATAATCTGACAGAGGTTGAAATTATTCCCTTATTTTTCTGAAAGCTTGTTTTTATTTATGTCTGTGCATATATTGGGGGGATTTCCTCTCACATCCTGTTCTGATACCTGCTAAATAGAGAGGAAGTAAGAAAATATCTTCCAAATAAAGACATAAACAGCAATAAGAAATTCATCGATTTTCTGATCCTTTTTCAATCTATTCAAATAGAAAATGGCTGTAGTTGATCTTTAACCACTTGCTGACCATCCACAGTACATATACTGTGGCAGGTCATCTATATTGCGCAAAACGACGTACCTGTACGTCGTTTCATGCAATAGATACTGTGGGCAGCAGACTCGATGTCCGCCGGCCATCTGCGATTGCTCCACAGAGAGGGAGAACGGGATCTGCCTATGTAATCAAGGTGGATCCCTGTTCTGGCAGGGGACAACATGGAGATCTTCTGTTCCTAGTGATCAGGAACAGCGATCTCTGTGTTGTCCCAGTTAGCCCATTCCCCACACAGTTAGAACACACCCAGGGAACACAGTTAACCCCTTGATCGCCCCTGATATTAACCCCTTCCCTGTCAGTGTCCTTTATACATTGATCAGTGCATATTTATTTTTAGCACTGATCACTGTAATAATATCACTGGTCCCCAAAAAGCGTCACTTGGGGTCAATAAAAGTTCAAAAATATATCCCCTATTTTGTAGACGCTCTAACTTTTGTGCAAAACCAATCAATATATGCTTATTGTGATTTTTTTTAACCAAAAATATGTATAAGAATACATATTTGCCTAAACGAATGAATACATTTGTTTTTTTATATTAAAAAAACGAATTTATTCATTAGTTTAGGCAAATATGGGGATATGTATTATAGCAGAAAGTAAAAAATATTAGTTTTTTTTTTCAAGATTGTCTGTCTTTTTTTATTTATAGCGCAAAAAATTAAAACCGCAGAGGTAATAAAATATTACCAAAAGAAAGCTCTATTTGTGGGAAAAAAAGGACATCAATTTTGTTTGGGTACAATGTCGCACCACCACGCAATTGTCAGTTAAAGCGACGCAGTGCAGTATCGCAAAAAAATACCTGGTCATTAAGGGGGTAAATCCTTCTGGGGCTAAAGAGGTTAAGGACTGAAATCATTCTAATATGAAGAGAAAAAAATGAAAGTTTTCATTTTTGAAATTTTTTTTATTGAATAAGGTCAAGTAATTGGCATATAGTGTTCAAGGCTTCATTTATTAACCAGTTGCCGATATACGTCGGCACAATGGCAGTGGTGGGCAAATGGGCGTACCTGTATGTCCCCTTTAAGAGGGGATAGCAGGCGCGTACATCGTGACCGTGCCCGCGAGACCGGCAGACTCGATGTCCGCCGTTCTCCTGTCGATCGTGTCACAGAGCTTCAGAACGGGGAAGTGCCTATGTAAACAAGGCATTTCCTTGTTCTGCCTTGTGTCATGACAGAGATCACTGCTCTCTGTCATCAAGAACAGTGATCACTGTCATGTGACTTGAAGCCCACCCCCCCCCCCCACAGTTAGAATCACTCCCTAGGACACACTTAACCCCTTCATCACCCCCTAGTGGTTAACCCCTTCACTGCCAGTGTCATTTACACAGTAATCAATGCATTTTTATAGCACTGATTGTTGTATAAATGACAATGGTCCCAAAATAATGTCAAAATTGTCCGATGTGTCTGCCATAATGTCGCAGTCCCGATAAAAATCTCAGATCGCCGCCATTACTAATAAAAAAAAAATAATAATAAAAATGCCATAAAACTATCCCCTATTTTGTAGAGGCTATAACTTTTGTGCAAACCAATCAATATACGCTTATTTTTTTTTTACCAAAAATATGTAGAAGAATACATATCAGCCTAAACTGAGGAAAAAATATTTTTTAATGTTTTTGGGGGATATTTATTATAGCAAAAAGTAAAAAATAATGTTGAAAAAAAATGTTGCTCTTTTTTGTTTATAGCGCAAAGAATAAAAACCGCAGAGGTAATCAAAGACCACTAAAAGAAAGCTCTATTTGTGGGAAAAAAAAGACGTCAATTTTGTTTGGGTGCAACGTCGCACGACCGCGCAATTGTCAGTTAAAGCGACGCAGTGCCGAATTGCAAAAAGTGCTCTGGTCAGGAAGGGGGTAAAATCTTCTGGGGCTGAAGTGGTTAAAAAAGAAATATATATATTTACATAGTTACATTGGTCAAGCTTGGACCAATGCTACGATGCATATAACATACCTTGCCAACCCCCCTGAAAACTAGAAATCACTGTAGTAGGCGTTGCTACTGCTTAAATGTCCTGGTCCTGGTAACAGGTATTATTATTATTGTATTTATTACAGGTACTTATATAGTGATTTCACTTTACACAACACTTTACATATAGATTGTACATTCACATCAGTCCCTGTCCTCAAAGTGCTTACAATCTAAGGTCCCTAACTCATATTTACACATATTAGGGCCAATTTAAACAGGAGACAATTAACCTACCAGCATGTCTTTGGAAGTATGGAAGGAAACCCATGCATGCACAGTGAGAACATGCAAACTCCATGCAAATAGTGCTGTGGTAGGGATTCAAATCGATATCTCTAATGTTGCCAGGCAGAGATGCTAACCACTAAGCACTGTGCTGCCCAGGTTAACTTTAAGTTTTACATTTGAGTTTTAAAAAAGTTAACTTTTGAAACTGCTTGTTGTATGTGAATGAGGTCAAAATTGGTTTAGAATGATATAATATATCTGCCTAAACAAACCAGGGTCAGTACATATATTTAATGGCTACTTGGGAAAATTATTATTGCTTAATTTCTGAAAGGGAATGCCAAATCAAACTGCAGGGGCAGACCTGTACTCTCTTTTTCCAATTCCTTCTTATGGTTTGACTTTCTTTCTCTAACAGCAAAACCACTGATTTGTGAATGATCTTTAATGTGACATCCCTGCCCTAATAAGCTAATATTTTACTAAAATCTGCCATGACATATGATACCTATTTGAACCCCCTATGTGATCAGAGGTATTCCAGCGGTTGGGATCCAATGCTTGGTTTGGAGCATATGTTTCCCATAAAGTCCATTGCCACTCAACCAGTGTCAGAAGTGAACAGGAATGACAAAGCAAGTATTTTGCTGTGCCCTGACTTGAGTTGCTACTAGTTCTGACTTGAGTAAAATGATTTGATCATCAATAGTCGGAGACTAGTCAGAAAGAATATTCAATATATTGGAAACTTTCCTTGCAGACTGGCTGGGTCTTTTCCTCCAATGTAGAGGAGAAGAAAGAATTATATTACTCTCATTTAGCAAGGTTTGCAGTTGGTCCAGGTGCTGGGTCAAGTTATGCAAGAGCAGGGAGATATCTGCCACTCTATTGCCAGCCAAATGCACAGTTTCCCTGCGGATTTGTGCTGGAGTTAGGGCAAACACGGTTTTATATTGCTTGGCGTTCTGACTAATCTTCACGTGTCTGTACTTTAAGTCACCAAGTAAGGGATATAACTTTAATTAAATTCTCCATTTTATACATATCGTCGTGTTCCTTTGCTTGTATTAAAAAGAAAAAGAGATTAGAATAGATTTTTACAGTTGCTTAAATTTACAACAGACTTGTTCCTCATGCCCATGTCCATTGAAAGTGAAACAAGATAAAGTAGTACACTAGTAGTAGAATGTGTATCCACTGATTGATTTTGCAGATTTTATAGCTAGCTTTAAAAATATATATATTTATTACTTTGCTCAGTTCAGTGAAGCTTGGTAAGATTCATTGACACTAATTAAAAGAGAAGTATGTATGTTTTGTTGAAGAAACATACTTACCTAGTTGGATGCAGCATCGGTCAGATGCTGCATTTGTCCCCCGGCGCCTCTACCACTGAGAACTAAGCGATCGAACACTGCCAATTGCTCGGTTCTCACAGCTCCCTGAGAAGAGATCTGCTGACTCTCAGGGTGCTGGTCCAGGCACATGAGCGGAATCCTGACTCTATTGTCGCGATCTTGCCCGAGCCTGGACTGGCTCTGTGACGTTAGCCCACAGCGTGTTTCAGCGTGTGTCTGCTGAAAATGGGTCACAGAAGTTCAGCCAAACGAGCTTAAAAAAACTAAAAACTTTTTATATTATTAATGTAAACCCTACTAAGCACTAAAAATCCTGAGGAAAGCAAATTCATATTAAATAGCCTCTGGCAACATCTCTGCCTTAAATCATGGTGCGAAAAAGAGGAGAAAAGACCAACAATCACAAATGGAAGCTTTTTATATTAAAAAAATGAAAATCTTATATAAAACTCTTCTTCTCCTCTGGATACCAGTGGATTAACCTAACATAATACAAGTCTTAAAGGTAAATGTCTACACCTATTTGAACCCTCCCTCCAGCTAATGGATAAAAATATAAGATAAGTTGTTCAACTCCTAAAAACTATAAGTAGAATCAATAGTAGAGTATTTAATGGATTAATTTGGTCTCATTCTGTGAGATCTGCTTTCTGGGGTTGCTGACCCTCCAATTCCTAAATACCCTATCTATTCCACAGAAACAGAAATAATCCTCAGTCCCTGTTATGTACTATCCGGAAGTGATTCAAAATGCTATGTTTAGTAAATTATTTTTTTGATTTTACTAATATGTTCATTAATGCATGTCGACAACTTCCTGGTGGTCCTACCAACATATTGTAATCTGCAGGGACATTCTGAAAGGTAAGTAACATGTAATGAACTTATCTATTATGTAGTTTTTACCTGTAGACGAAGAAAAAAAATATATACGCTATACTCAGAATATACTAAAGCCCCATACACACAGTCGGACATTCCGACAACAAAATCCATTGTTTTTTTTCCGACGGATGTTGGCTCAAAGCTGTCTTGCATACACATGGTCACACAAAGTTGTCGGAATTTCCGATCGCCAAGAACGCGGTGACGTACACCGCGTACGACGGGACTATAAAAGGGAAGTTCAGCACCACATGCGGCACCCTTTTGGCTCCTTCTGCTGATCTCGTGTTTATTGCGTGTTAGTAGAAGTTTGGTTAGAGACGATTTGCACTTTTCAGACTTGTGCTTCAGATCGTTACTGCTCTTCAGTTTGTGCTTGTGGGTTTGTATCTGCTTATCAGTGCATGTAGTCAGTTCGCATTTGTTTGTCATTGCATGCTATTTATAGTACTAAAAAATAGGTGAAAAAGAAAAACACTTGCCCAATGCCTCTCACGGCATAGGACAGTGAATCATAAGTAAAAAGTGTCCTCTGTGTGCTAATAATGAAGTCCACTTCAACACAATGAAAGTGAAAAAAAAATGCACGTGATAAACACAATAAAACATAAACATACACACAAAGTCTGTATAACAGTGATGTGGATGTAGATCTATATAGTTCAATGCCAGTTTCCAAAGCAGTATGGGATTTTCACCACAGGGGGTCACCTGGTTTCATGCATGGAGACCCAAATATATGAAATGCCTTAGGGATGCATATACCTCCTCTTCCAGCATGCCACGCAGTAGAAAGGAAAACAAACTTTAAAATTAAAGAAATGGGTACTCTTACCAAATGGTGTGGACCCACACACCGTAGCGGTGAGTCAATCAGGCATAAAGAGTAATCCACAACAGCCGTTCTTCCCTTTAAGGTGACATGGCATCAGATGATATGGGCACGGTGCATGTATCAAGATGTCACATATGCGATAGCCACGTCCAAATACAGATTCAGAAGGGGCTATACTCATCAATGGGGCATGCCCCAGTTGATGTACTCTCATATGAAACATGTTGGGTACATAGCCTGCTGGCCAGATTTACCATGCTTTTTATTGTCTGCATACATCTTTTTTGATGTTTTGTACCATTTTTTATTGCTTATTCTATTTTAAAGAATTACGGTACTTGGCAACAGGGAGAAGCATTCAGGAAGACTTCAGGACCTCAAGTTCTCCACAGGCATCTCCCTCCAGACTCTTGGGGGTCATTATTCCAGAGACCTGTTCTGCCATAATTCAGGTCCTGCAGAAGGACTATATGAAGGTAAGTTTTCTCCTTTAACATCACATTATATGCATTTAATGTTTACTAACATATTGTATTTCTTTCATCGTTCCCTAATTACCATGATTGGAATATGCTGTAATATGCTGTGCCCCCTTGTCCTCATGCATGCTGGAAGCTTTAAAAGTTCCTTTTTTGTCCTTCATGCATATTTGCCTTCACAAAACTCCCCATCATGCTCTCCTGGGCCCATATATACCTATAGCCTAGTCACTTAACACGTATTTTGTCAGCTCCATAGTAGTGCTTTCCCCTAAACACCCCCTAAAATGTGTACAAATGTTATTTGTGTCCTTAAATTCATGCAGAGGCTTTTTTTTTTTGTGGGCCAAACTCATTAGGAACCCTCTCTCCCCCCAACCGCTAAGTCTCCCACCGATCCTCTATCTGCTGACTTTGCCAAACCCATACACACTATACCTACCTCTTTTGTGGTCAGATTTATGGATGAATTCACCAAAGCATGTAGTGCAAGGGCCTGCCTGAATACTTTCAAATGCTACTGTTTAAAGTTTGTTTCTCCTATTATTATCTTAAAAGGTAATAGTAGAATGTAAAAATGTGCTTACATTTGTTCAGTGCGTATTTTTATTTTTTGTATTATGACACTTCTTACCTGTCTAGGGGGCTGTCAATAGTGTAAGTAAGGAGGGGCTGGCCAAAGTATCACACATTATTATGCATTCAGCACTCAATGAAGTGGAGAGGGTTACCTGTCCAAAACATCTCCCCCCCTTAAATTTTTGCAATGGGCCATCAGATGGGGTGAGGAATCTGATAAGTGGACCTTATACTTTTGGCTTTAAATACTCATTTTAAATTTTTTTTACTTATGTTGTCCAAAAATGTTTGTGTCTTATCTGATTGCAATGTTGATGTGCAAAATTACTAATTTTTTTTTCTTGTTTGACTCCACAGTTTCCTTCAACGCGACAGGAATGGCAGACTGTGGCCTCCCACTTTGCCACCCGTTGGGACTTTCCCAATTGTGGAGGTGCAATTGATGGGAAACACGTCCGCATCGTCCCACCCCCAACTCGGGGTCTTACTATTATAATTACAAGGGGTATAATAGTATAGTGATTATGGCGGTGGTGTCAGCTACTTACGAGTTCCTGTATGTGAACGTGGGGAAAAATGGTCGGATGTCGGATGGTGGAGTGGTCGCCCAGACGGAGTTCTACTGGCGTCTCCAGAGTGCCACCTCCAGAGGAGAATGTGGAAGGCCTCCCCTTTATCTTTGTCGCAGATGAAGTGTTTGCACTGGGGGATCATCTTATACAGCCATTCCCTATGAGGACCCTCACCCTGGACCAGAGGGTTTTTAATTACCGGCTGACCAGAGCCAGAAGAGTGGTGGAGAACGCTTTCGCGATTTTGGCCAGCCGATTTTTGACACTGATCCACATGGCGGAATAAACTGAATATAGTGCTTTCCTGCTGCATTTTGCACAATTTCTTAAAACAAAACTCATCAAAGTATGTGGCCTCAGTTGGGCCTGAGGCAGACTTTCCTGAACTTGCCAACCTGACGGTACTTGAAGCTGGTCGTCCTGGCTTGCCCCCCCCCCAAAGCGCTCGCAAGGTCAGAAACCAATACATGGAGTACTTTGCGGGTAGGGGGGCTATTGATATGCCAGACAATGTCTGAGAGACATTTTTTAAATAAATTTTAATTTGAATATTTTTGGGCCTTTTTTTTCAACAGTGCAAACCAAATTTCTTAGGGAGATTAGGTGACAGTCTCTTCTTCAGATAATTTTATTATGTTGTGTGTCTGCTACATACAACTTGTTTTTGTTGTTAATGTATGTAATTCATTACTGACAAAAATATTCATAATTTTCAGCACCATGACAGAAATGTGTGGAGTCATGAAAATGGCGTGATTGGGGAAAATTAAAAAGCACTGTGGGTGTTATTTACTAAAGGCAAATACCCTATGCACTACAAGTGCACTGCAAAAGTGCACTTGAAACTGCACTTGGAGTGCAAAGTGGATTAGACACTGAAAACAACAACTTTACTACAAATCCTGCTTTTTAACAATGAAAATAGAAAGCCACACATTGTTGATGATCTAAAAATGTTTTACTCAAAGCACATTCACATGTGCGTTTATCAAAGGGTTTTACAACAAACCAACATATTTGGTGTATATAACATTATTTTTGGTAACATTAATATAACTCGCCGTTTTTGAGGAAGCAGGCATGTATGAAAGCATAACATACAGAACTGAGGAACTTACAAAGTTCAACTTTGAAAAGTGAAGACAATATCAGACTTGAGTATGTCCAAACTGTGTTTATTATTGCCTTCTTCACATGGGGTGTCACCCCTATAAAAGCCAAATTTGGAAGATGCACACAAATTGGGATTCAAACTGGGCATTTTCCTCCTGATCCCATGCCTAATGTCACCATGTGCTATCTCCCATCATGGTGGATCAATGGATGTGTTTTGGGGGTGCAACCCCTTCATCTCAGCTATTTTAGTAGCAAGGAAGGGGTTGCACACACAAAACGCGTACATTGATCCCCCATGATGGGAGATAGCACATGTTGACACACTGGGGTTCATTTGCTAAAGGCAAAAAGACTGTGCACTTTGGAAAGTGCAGTTGCACACTGCAAGAGCAGTTGCTCCAGAGCTTAGTAAATGAGCAGAAGCTCTGCTGACTTTCATCAACCAATCATGTGCAAGCAAAAATGCTGTTTTTTTTATTTTCCTTGCATGTGATTGGGTATTCTTTGCAAAGTTAAGCTTTACCTCATTTACTAAGCTCTGGAGCAACTGCACTTGCAGAGTGCAATTGCACTTTCCAAAGTGCACAGTCTATTGGCCTTTAGTAAATCAACCCCACTGTGTGCATCTTCCAAACTTGTCTTTGGTCAAAATATAAAACAGTTTTTTAAAAGAAAAAATCGATGCTAGCTAGTTTTGTGTGTTTCAGATTCTCCCTAAAACATCAATGATGTTCTTAATTTTTTGTTGAACATCATTGATGTTTTTCTTGAGATCTAAATCACCATTGCACACCATTATCTCCCCGATGAGGATCTGGGCACTTTCACTGGAAAAATTACATTCTTCTTCCACAACATCACATCACCTAAAAAAAAACAAACACACACATGTATTAATAAATATGCAGGCATCCATCTATTACCTTAAAGAGGAGGGCCCACATAAAAAAAATTTAAAGTCAGCAGCTACAAATACTGCAGCCTTTTAATAATCAGACACTTACCTGTTCCAGGGTCCAGCGATGTGGGGGAACGAGGCCCCCCCTCGTTCCCAGCTACAATTGCAGTGCCGGCATTCTTAATGTGGGCACCCAGCTGTGGCTTCACAGCCGGGCACCCACTGCGCATGCGCAAGCGGCGCCATGCGCCGTGATTCGACGCTCAGTCATCTGGGACACGTGACAGGTCCCAGATGACTGTGCGGCGCCGAGGGGAAGTGATGTCAGTGCCCGGGCACTGAAGGTGGCAGACTACGAGGGACCCCCTAGCAACAGGCATTTAGAGGTGAGTAAAAAAAAAAATTTCTAATTATTTTTTTTTTTTTTTTTTTTATGATTTTTAAGCCATTTTTTTTTTTTTTTTTTTTTGGTGGCAACACCACTTTAAGCTGTGGCCTCAGACACTCACCTGTTGTGGTGACAATTTCGCCAATTTCAACAACCTCTCCATCCTCCTCCTCTGCTTCTGGTGTTGGTATTTCCACTTCTTTAGGAGGTGTGGGGTCCCTGGTGTCCTCAGACATTCCAGAGTCTTCTCTCCCCTATGAGAATGTAAAAAAGGTATACTTAGCACACTGATATTTGAGTGCACAAATAGGAATATGAAACCTTGCTTGGAAGTGTCATACAATTTTTTTTTTTTTTTTTTTGCAGAGTTCAAAGCTTATTTTTGAGACTTTCTAAAGCTGGAATGCTTACCTGTTTTGTGCAAGTTTCACAGATGGAGACACCCCTATAGTATCTACTGGAGCTGGTGTGTGGGACACCCTAATAAAAAGGGTGTTCTGGTGTCCTACACTAGTGCTCCTGCATCCAGTTGTGGAAACAGCTACTGAGTGTCTTCTCCTTTACACTGAATCAAGTTTGTATTTCATTCTATTTACAAACACATCTAGACAACAAACTTCCTTTGACTAGAACTAGGCCTGAACAAATGTAGTTAACTGCAACTTCACAAAACATTGTATTTGAAGTGGGCGAACGAACGTTGTTTACTACGAACGATTGAACCCATGAACATGAAAGTGGCCATTTTAAACTGTACAACAGTAAAGAAAAACACATGGAGCAGTATGCAAGCAATAATAATAATATGAACACAGAACAACTACTTACTTTTTAGAAGAACTCGCTTGATCTTTCTGTACTGATTGTGCTCCCTCAGTTTCAGGTCTGACCAGTGTTTCGTACCCCAAAATTCTTCTGCAGACTCTTCACAACTTTAGTCATGATCTTGGCCTTTCTGATATTTGGGTTTGGGTAAGGTCCATACTTCCCATCATAGTCGTTCCTCTTCAATATGTCCACCATCACCAACATCTCTACAAAAGCCATATTTGAGGCCTTAAATCTTCTCCTCCGGGATCGGGACGTTTCTGCCTCTGGGCTTTCGTCGTCCTCCTCGTTAGTGGAATTTTCATGCACCTGTAGTCTCTCCGCCATGTGCTCTCCCCACTGTGCCGAAAGAGAAGGGCGGGGAATAGACTAGAAAGAACGTCAGTGGCAGGCGTAGTTTCACACATGCGCACGTTATATAATACGTAACACGCGTGCGTCATATGAGCGGAGGAAGGAGTAGCGGAAGCACGGATAGTTCGAACAAAGGTACAATTTTAACTTGGTACATCACTGGCCTATACTGCTTCTAGATTGAGGCTTATATTGGGACAAGATTAGAAGAGTTTAGCCTGACATTAGGGTTTGTCTTGTGTCTTGCAGAGAATATGGATCCATTCAAGGACACAGAATTTATACCGCTATTCATTGATATGTTCAGGGAGCTGCCCTGCCTGTGGCAAGTGAACCACCCCTTTTACAAGAACCTAAGAAAGAGGAAGGCAGCGCTGGAGAAACTGCTTGCATTTGTGAAGCCGGTGGTCCCCACGGCAGACATCACCTATTTGAAGGTCAAAATTGGTGTCATGAGGAGTACATATCTGAGGGAGCGCAAGAAGGTCCAGAATTCCCTGAGATCAGGAGCTTCAGATGACATTTATGTACCCAGGCTGTGGTACTATGAGAGGCTGCATTTTCTGGCAGACCAGAGGGAACCCAGGCCAGCACTGTTCAATCTTCCTTCAAGGCTCCCCCCCCCCCCCAGCTGAGGCTTCCGATGTCCAACCTGGGCCTTCCAGGCTGGAAGATGTGGAGGAACCCAGCTTGAGTCAGGTAGAGCATTGTTCAACATATTTATTGTGGGAAATTTAATGCTGTTAACTAGATGTTATTATTGATCAGTAAGTTATGATTTAACAAAGTGTTTGACATATCAGTAGACAGTAGTGACCAAAAATGATTGGAACAAGAAGGAAAAATGCTGGTCTCAGAATGATATCTGTTCTATTTATTAACATTCAATTTGCAACAGTCATGAGCTGAAAATTGTGTGATTGATGAACACAAAACTAAAACTATGTCCCATTTTCATACACAGGAAGACCTCAGCCAGGAGGAGGCTGTGGCAAGTGGCAGCCAGGAGGTGGCAGGGGTAAGTGGCAGCCAGGAGGTCGACCATCACCCTCCTTCTCCTCCACCTCCTGCCACAACTACAACAGCAGAGCCACAGCCTGGAAGGAAGTGTCTAAGGAAGACCAGAGAGTGATGGCCTGGGTTCAGTCTGGTCTGACAAAAGATGCAGGCTGTTATATGACCACAGCCTGGGGACATAGATGTCATCTGTTGCTGGTCCTGATCTCTTGGAGTCCTGGACCAGACTGTATTCCCTTAGATATGGGCTCCTCAGGCCACCAATTTTGCCTTGAAATAATTGATGTCTGCCCTGGGGTACAAAGGCTTTGCCAATTTCAGCAGTTTCTCCAGTGCTGCCTTCCTCTTTATTTTCTTATGACCCCCTAATAAAGGTATATTTATGTTTCAGAAATACTTGCCTATGTGTTTTTTTACTTCAAAAAGCCCAGTTTATTTGTGAGTAGGCAGGTACATTTCCTAAATACAATGTGAAATTAACAAGGGACACCAACCAACCTCTTTGAGTTTTTAAAATACAAGATAATAATGGTGTTGTGGAAACTTGACACACAAAACCCACCAAAAAATTATGGAGATAATAAAAAAAAAGGAGATCTTGAATTAAAAAAAACATAATAATAATAAAAACATAAAACTAAAATAATTATTCGGGAGATCTGATGAATAAAAACAACTTCATTCTTCTAGCATTATGAAGAAAAAGAGAATGCGCTGCATTAAACAATTTTTAACATTGCAGCATGACGAATGTGCTATATCCATTACGAATGCTAGTTTTACCAGGCCGTGCTTCCATCTCGTAATTTATTCTGAGCATGCGTGGAACTTTGTGCCTCGGACTAGGCTACACACTTATGGAATTTACGTGATCGGATTTTGTTGTTGGAAAATTTGAGATCCAGCTCTCAAACTTTGTGCATCGGAAATTCTGACTGAAAAAGTCCGATGGAGCCCACACATTTCCCATGATTCGATCACACATTTTCCATCGGAAAATCCGACCGTGTGTATGGGGCATAAAACACTACACTGACACTATGTGCAATAGACTCTCCTAAGAGCTGGTTCTGGGCAACTCAGTAGATTATTTTGATCTGGATGCATTCCTAAAAGCACAAAATATAACTGGATATTAATATTTACAGGTAATAATGACAAGGGTAGTTGATCTAGGAAATATCCGATTGCCTCATGAGGAATCAGGAAGGATTTTTTTCCCCCACTGGAGTGAATTGATTCATGCTTGATTCATACCTTATTGGGGTTTTCTTTGCCTTCCTCTGGATCAACCGTAGGATAATATATGTGTGTTTGTTTTCTTTGTTTTGTGTTTGTTTGTATTTATTGGTTGAATTAGATGGACTAATTTTTATTTTTCAACCTGTCTAACTATGTAATTCAGTTTTTCATAGAAGTGCTGTCTTGTCTAGGTTCTAGGATGCTTTCTCACAAGGTACATGGCATCCAATACTGCAGGTACATGGCGGGCAAGTAAAAAACATGTTGTTATTATTAAATTATACTTTGTTTTCTTCATCCCACAAAAAAGAGATTTTAAGGTTCCATGCACACGAGCTTAAAAAAAAAAAAAGAAAAAAAAAACTTTCCTAACATTCTAGCAGCTGCTTTTGAGCATTTTGTTTCATGTCTCTAAAACAAATATCAAATCCTATGTGTCCAAGTAGGAATTTTTTTTTATTTGGGAGCGATTTGCCAGCAGACAATTCATACTTGGAAAAAAAAAACAGTGCTCCCCCAATGCATACAAGGGCATACAATTCCCTGGATTTTAAAGGGAACCTCAGGCTAAATTAAAAAAAAAAAACAGTGGGGGGTCCCCCCAATCTATGCCAGACTTTAGGTCTGGTATGGGTTTTGAGGGGAATCCCATGCAATTTTTTTTTAAATGGCGTGGGGAACCCCCCAAAATCCATAACTGACCCTTATCTAAGCATGCAGCCTGACAGGCCAGGAAAGGGGGTGGACGAGCAAGCACTCCCCCCCTCCTGAACCATACCAGGCCATATGCCTTCAACATGGGGGGATGCTTTGGGGCAAAGGGGCTCCCCCAAAGCACCTTGTCCCCCTGTTGATGGAGACAAGGGTCTCTTCCCCACAACCATGGGCAGTGGTTATGGGGGTTTGCAGGCGGGGGGCTTATCGGAATCTGGAAGCCCACTTTAACAAGGGCCCATCCCCATGTGAATGAGTAGTCATTCACCAAAAAAAGTGTCAAAAATAAATAAAAACACAGAGACAGTTTTTGACAAGTTTTATGAAAGAAAATTGTCCCCAGTGAAGATCTACCATCGATCACGAAGAAAGACAGTTAAAAATGAGGTCCACACCTGATGCTGGCTCCTGCCGTCTAACAGCTCCACCATCAGATCACCGGGTGACCCCACTCCCTTGTCATTCATTGACAGAGGCATGCTGGATTGGTGACGTCACAAGGAGGTGGGGGTCACTCAGTGACATTACCGGGAGGCCCCGCCCTTTTGTTTATTTAGTGGTGGGAGGCTGTGGAGCTGTCAGATTGCGGGAGCGAGCGTCATGTGCAGATTTCTTTTTTCATTTCTTTTTTTTTCAGGTCAGCAGCGACAGCTTTCATCGTGATCAAGGCTGAATTTATTTTGGGGTACTTTTTGTTTTTGTTTTTTAATAAAGGACTTGTCAACAACTGTCTCTGTGTTTTTATTTATTTTTGACACTTTTTTGGTGAATGAGTAGAGATGCTCATTCACATAGGGGGCCGGGATCTTGTTAAAGGGGGCTTCCAGATTCTGATAAGCCCCCGCCCATAGACCCCCACAACCACTGCCCAGGGTTGTGGGAGAGAGGCCCTTGTCCCCATCAACATAGGGACAAGGTGCTTTGGGGGCCCCACAAAGCACCCCCCATGTGGCCTTGTATGGTTCAGGAGGGGGGCGCTCGCTCATCCCCCCTTTCCTGGCCTACCAGGCTGCTTACTCATAAAATCAGATTTTTTTTTATTGGTGTGGGGTTCCCCTCAAAATCCATACCAGACTAAATGGCCTTGTATGGATTGGGGGAGAAACCCACTGTTTTGTTTCTCAAGTTTGAATTGCCAGCAATTCTTTTGTTTACATTCAGCTGTCAGATAGATGTTTTCAGATATCTGATGAGTCCTCTGTTGTTAAAGTGTTACTAAACCCACAACAGTGAAATCAGTCTGTATACTCACTGTGAAACCTAAAGGATTAATCCTCTGCATTGTGTAAAAAGACCATTTTACACACCTGCACATGCACTGTTTGGTGTGTACTGCTAGAGAGTTTTTTTTTTTGGGGAGAGTACATGTGATTAGCACAGGGTCAATCATCACTGTCCACACAGAGGGTCAGGGGTCCTGCATCCTCATAGGACAGCCAGAGCAGTATGGAAACTCCTCCTACATGCTTTAACCAGACACTGATAGAAGTCACAAGACTGCTATATACTGCTGATGAGAAAAGATATTTAGCAGTTTATATTTACTAAAACTATTGCATTTCCATGTTCTGTGTACTGTGGGAGACCACATATAGTGAATGCAGGGTCCTGGGTATAGTAACACTTTAAGTTCCTTACCAAAATGCTAGCGGCCCTGAACACCAATGCAAAGGCTCCTAGAAACTGCAAAAATTTGAAATATTAGAGGTTTTATATCCAGCATTTTTTAGCGCTTTTTAAGCTGCTGGTGTGGATGGAGCCTTACAGACTATCACAAAAGAATGGACCAGTGTTCTTCAAACCCACGGACATGATATACTATACTTAGTTACAGTTGAACATAATTGGGTATACTTGTCATTTTTGTCATTGCCATAGCCCATAGTGGTAAATCAGACATTGGGGGTTATTTACTAAAGGAAAATTCACTTTGCACTGCAAGTGCACTTGGAAGTAAAGTCGCTGTAGATCCGAGGGGGACATGCAAGGAAAAAAAAAACAGCATTTTAGCTTGCACATGATTGGATGATAAAATCAGCAGAGCTTCCACTCATTTCAGATCTACGCCTTAGATTTACAGCAAAGTGGATTTGCCTTTCGTAAATAACCCCCATTGTGTTTAATACTTTCACAATCAAAGGTAAAACCTTATTGTTATTGCTAACTCTGATTTTATCTTTCAGCCCCAATGAATGGAAATGAAGAGAAGAAAGGTGAAGATGTGATTATCTTAGAAAGTATTACTTTACTGAAAGAGTAATTGATTCTTGGAATAAACCTCCAGCAGAGGTAGTGAGTAAGTCAACAGTAAGTGGTTTTAAATATGCATGGGACAAACATAGATCTATATTTAGACAAAAAAAAGTTAACAAAAAAAAAATACAAAACGTATAAAAAAAACAAAATTAATGAAATAAGAATATCTCCTGGTGATTACCCTTCAGGAACTGAGAAGCTTAAAATAAAAAATGTCTCTCCATGTGGTACCAATTACCTTAATTGTTTTTAATTGACGCAATGCCACCCCTGTGTATGGTGGGATGTACAACTATATATAATGGATTTGAAACACATTTTGGTATTCTATGAAGAAGGCGTTGTAAACCAAAATGCGTTAGGCTTTTGGATTCTGTGTCAGTGTACGTATAACCAATAAATAACCAATAAATAATGTACATCAAGAAGCTTTGCAAGTTGCTGGCTATCATCATTATGGATTTATATTGTGGAAAGTGAAAGCCTGAGCACCGGTCTTCTGTCTCTACACAAGCCTTAAAAAATTACATTCAGTTTGTATGTGCATAAAAGTGTGCATCTCAGGGTATGCTGTGGGTATTGAACGTACACACTGAGCCTGCAAACCCTTGAAAAGGGGGGCATTAGTGTGCAACACACTGCAGAACATTTAAAGGGTATGTATGATGTTTTTGCATTATATGACTTTTTTAAGGGGTTAAGCACTGTTGATATTTAGGTTTCTGTTTATTTTCTAGAAATGAAAAATGCCTCAGAAAGCTGTTTTTCTACTATGCCTTTAATGGAATTGAAAAGCCTTATGTTCTGACTAGAGCTTAATATCAACATATTTGTTTACAATCACTCAAATTAATTAGAGGAGAGATACACCCTCTCCACTACTGCTAGCAAAGAAGCAGATTCATTTTGGTTTATCTCTGCAAAAAAAAGTGCAGAGCTAGTGCTGGTCTTATAATTCGAAAGCCCATCATGATCTGAAAAATCATATCTAAAATGATGCTTTAATAAAGATTTATTTGTAAAGAGAAAAAATGTATTATGAAAATGTATATGAATGTCATGTTACTTTTAAAAATGTAAGCTAAAATAATAAAAAACAATATTGATCCCAACCAATTGTGATACAATGTTTTATTTAAACTGTATGATTGCTATTACATCCATTTTACAGGATATCTGATTCCTTTAAAATGTACATAATCTGATTTCTTTAAAATAAATAAAGTCAGTATGTCAAAAATGTTCAATAAAAATAATTTTCAAAAAATAAATAAAGTCACTGAAGTAAGTATGTACATTACCTTGAACATTTGCCAAGCCTTTCAAATGAAAATTCTGGGTAGGGCAAACTTCTATTTTGGTTGCATCTCTTGGCAGGAAACCCTAATTTGCCTTTCTTGGGCTTGTAAACTAAAAGATGCATTTTGAACAGTTTTCCTATGTAAACTATCATCAGGAAACTGTTTAGCTACAGGCAAAAGACATCGCTTCTAATTTTTGCATTAGAAAACAACATGTAAACTAAAACATCCACAAGACATTTAAAGTTTTCACACTTTCATCCTGTCTGATTCTTGCTTGTTGAATATTTATCATGAACTGCAAGCAAAATGAAATTAAATTCTTCAGAGAAACATTAAAGAAGAACATTTTTTCTAGTTAAATCTTAATAACTAGCTGTGATCTACTTTAATGGCCTGCTTCTCACATAATGTCTACGTTTATTTGTAGCTTTATTCTTTGCTCACTTCAGGTTTCTGATGTCATATACTTCCTGCAAATAGCATAGGCTGTCTGTAGGGAAGTTAGTTCGAAATGACAGTGCTTTACAGATATCCAAGTGGATACTGGATGCAAAAATGTAATTAAATGTGAAAAATATTACTCAAGGTTATATAATAAAAAGTAACCCACTACTTCAGTAGCATATTTCATGTCCCCCTCAATTTACAGTCCAACTAGGAATTCAGGTGGAAACTTAACCACTTGCCGACCGCCGCATGTAAATTTATGTCAGCAGAATGGCACGGCTGGGCAAATGGGTGTACAGGTAAGTAAAAGGGGGGCTCTAGGGGGCTGCTGCAGCACAGAAGGTTTTTCACCTTAATGCATAGAATGCATTAAGGTGAAAAAGCTTGAGACTTTACAACAGCTGTGCTGTCTGGCAGGGCTGTGAAATTCTCAGAAATGAATGGATCAAAATACAAAATCTTTTACTTTTGGACAGCAGTGTTAGCTGAATATATACAGTATATGCAGATTGAGTTTAATACTTAGCAGGACTTCAAAGTTATTGCATTTTACTGTTCCTCTTATCCCTTTGAAAATCATTATAGTTGAAAACAATAGACTCTCTGCCATCTCTAATAGTGCAAAGCACTCTGAATGTTCCTAGTAGCAAGAGATGATATCTTTGTACAGGAAGGATTTTAGATGCAACCTATTTTTATTAGCAGTATATGTCACATAATCAACTTTATTAACGTAGAGCTAAAGGCCGTTTAAACAAGTCCCAAATCAAGTTTTAATGCACAAGCCTCACAAAGTAAACAAAAAAGGTCATTAGCTTCCCAAGCTGGGCCAAATTCTCCTTTCTTATTATTAGTAGGAATAAAACATTTACAGGTAGTAATAACAACAGAAATGAAACTGATGCAATCGGTACAAGTAGTCATACAATTTCCAATTAGAGTAGCTAAAGATCATATCGTTTTATAACAGTTTTTATATATAGCTCAAATACATACTAATCATTGTATAATTGTATCAGACTGAGCGGGTATATAAGATCGTACACAGAGGTGTCATTCTTATGAGGTTCCATAGGTCAATTCTTAGAGGGTCTGTCTATGAAGATCAGGTGGACCAAGACAAGCCTGCCCCCATACTCTAATCCTGAGGTTATTGCGGTGGCCCCTGTTATCGAGGTCCTCCACATGGCGTTGGACTTCCCTCAGTTGGAGGGTGTGAGTGTCAATCTTCCTAGTAGCCTTGCGGAGGACATTATCATGTTGCGCCGTGACCTGTTCAACTTCATGTACCCTGTCAGTCAGAGCGTGTATGTCCAGTTGCAGCTCTGCAATGGCAGCTGACAGGGTGTCTTTAATGTTGGCGGCAATAGTCCTCAGGTCGTGGATATTGAGGTAGGGCTGATGAGGGTTGTCATTGTCTCCGGACATCGATGGTGCTGTTGTTTGAGGCGCAGGCAGAGGTCCTGTCAGTTGTGGAGCTGAGGCCTGCGAGAGTCTGTGGCGGGACGACACCATATTGCCCCGCTGTGTCCGGAACATTTCAGAGATATTATGACTTAGACCTCCGGTTTGTTCGCAGGGGGAGCGGGACCTTGAGGCCGATGAGTTCCGGGATGCTGTCCCCATAGTGAGGTTGATGTCTGGGGAGTAGTTACCTCTGTTAAATGTGTAAGATGATCGGCAACGGCGGGAGCTCTCTAGTTACGCGGCCATCTTCCTGCTCGGCCAAACCACGCACCAAATTCTCCTTTCTTTGTCATATGCCCCCTTCCTGGACCCTGCACTGAAACATTTTCTCATCCCACTGCAGTGCAAGCAGGCACAGCCTACATGAGAGTTGCAACTCTACTTTTAATTCAGGAGCAGTGCAGAATCATTGCCATAACAAGAAGCTGCATTAGGTGGATTCACTGGCAGGTTCAACAGGTATTTGTAGAATTCTGCATTTTTTAATAGGAGGCCATAGGTATGCTGTAAGGCATAGTTCACCTATACCAAAAAAAATGCCTATGCAGGTAAGGAGTGCATGTAAATAAAAATGACCCGTGCAGCTTTGACCACAGTTGAAAGGTGCCCTTGCTATAGGTCTAGGCCATTTACATACCTCATGAAGCCTGACTACAAACTCCCAGAGATTGCATCATCTCATCCTGCCTTGTTGCTAGGATGTTGCTAAGAGACTCATGGCTGTTACTAGCCACCTCCACCATCACAAGAGTGAGCTCTTTCCCCTAATGCAGCGTAGTGTTGGAGCGCTCACTCGTATGATGATGGGAATGAACAGAAACAGTTGTGAGTCTCTCACGGCCTAACAAAAAGGCAGGATGATGTTATGTCATCTCTGGGAGTTTTTCAGCCAGGCTTTATGAAGTTTTTAAATGGCCTACACCTATCAATGGCATCAACTCTCTCTCAAAGCTGCACAGGTTGTTTTTAACCACAGACACCCCTTATCTGCATAAAATGTGAACTATGCCTTTTAGTGTATTTCTGCACTACAATTATTTAATTGAAATGCACTGTATAACTGTAGTAGAAATGTCAGTGCAACCGTTTACAGAGTTCAATACACTTCAAAAAACTTGAAAGCTTCTAGATCAGATTATACCATTGTTTTTCAATGCCATAAATGCTGAGAAGATGTGACAGGAGAACCAATAACAAGACATTTAAAGACTATTCTGGCTTACAACAGCCACCCTAGAGCTATTCAATTATCTTGTTCATTTTGACATCTATTCAAGTTTACTGGAGGATCTTAAATCAATTTTGCATTCACTAGTATTGTGTAAGTTAGGAACAGTTTATGTATTTTGTTTAGCTATATAAACAAGCTTTTTTTTTGGCTATGGTTTGGACATCTTTGTTATAAAAGATTGACCAACGTCTGAGTGCTTTTATGAATTTGAGCAGCAAGTGTAAGCTATAACTCAAACATTTCAGCATTCTTCTTGAAGCCTTCCTTGCAAGCCTGTCAATTTATCTAAACCAATAATAATAAAAATAATAGAAACGTCTTTAGGCCTGTCCAGTACTGTGCAGTTTATGAACGTTTGGCAGCAGAAAAACATTTATTTTACTACGAGCTCCAATGCCCCTGGGTATCACCTATTCATAAACATCTGAAAGGGTCATGAAAAAGCCCCTTGTGTTTTATAATCTAATACACGACTGTTCCTTTAAAAGTTAACATTTTGCTGAAGTAAAAAATATATTGTTGTGTAAAGATGGGTCTTGTGTTGAAAACTAAACTAGACATAGGAGGTGACGTATGTGTCATAAGATGGTCTAGAGTTATATCTGTCTAGGTGACATAATAATAATGTGACATGGTGTCACGAGGGCCGCGTACCTGATGTGAGACCGAAGTAGTGGGGAGGCCTCCCTTGCACCTCGGGTCCTTAAAGCCTCTGGAGATGGAGACAGAGACTTGGTTGGGACACCGAGTGGCAGGGTTGCCAAGGGTGCAGAGCAGCATGCAATCCTTAGTCCAGGATCCGAGCCGAGGTCAAGTCCAGTTGGACAACGAAGCATAAAAGGGTTAATCAGAAGAAGAATGGTCGAGATCCAAGCCGGGGTCGGTTCCAATCTGGCAGCTGAGTAGAAAAGGGGCAAAGAAGTGGATTGGTTAAGGTACAAATCCGAGGTCAAATGCAAACAGCAATCAAGAGTAGTCAAACAGGTTTCCAGGTCACAACAGGTTCAGACAGATCACTCACTAGCACAGAACAAGGTGGACTGAAGATAATCCAGCAATTTGGCAGTGTCTGGGCTGGGCTTATATAGGGAAGTCTGAGGTCACTTCCAGTGCACCTCCTGGGTATTTTCCCACCTTTTTCCATCAGGTTGAAGTCACTTTCTGAGCGCGTCCTGGGCATTTTTGTGCCCTTTTCCATCAAGTCTTCTGCACAGGTGCGGGTTGGCGCCCTGAGGCGACTTTGGCGCATGCTCAGTTGGCACGGATTTCCGCTTGTGGCAACATGCCTTTGGTGCATGCGTAGTAAGCCCTGGACTCTTACAGATGGCTTTGCTTAGATAAAGAGTTAATGACTGTGATTGGTTTATTGTATGTTGAAAAGGAAATGTGTCATTTGAATATGTACCCCTTATTGGTGGACGATGGTCTGTAATGCCTACCTTTCATTATTATTTAACACCATGTCCAGGATAAAAAACTGAACAGTGTTACAAGCTATTTTGCTGTGTGAATTATTCATGTACGCTGTTTCCTATGCATAGAGATATTTGGATTTGAAGCAACTGATTCGGCAGATGGTAAGGTAACTACAGTGGTGTCAGAATTTTAAATACTCGGGTAATTAGATTTTTTTTTAATATAGATTACATTTGATATAAACTTAGATAAAAAAGGAGAATAGTTTTTTTCTTGAGTATTTTTTTTGTTGGGGAGGGTGCAGGCCACTTCGGTGACAGAGTTGGTTAATTCCTAGCTTTCACGTTATAGGACAAACGCCTCAGGTTAGGAACTTTGTGCAAATTAGTATTACTTCACTGATAACATAACTTGTGATTGCTGGTATTGCTAAATTACTTGCATATTTTGTTGTAGCAGCTTAGGGTTTCTATTATGTTGTGCCCAGGTTGGCTTTAAGCGTTCTGGGAATGCTGTGTGAAAAAGTATACACACCCATTGGTAGCTTTTGAAATTTTTGGTAGGATTTTTTAGTCAGAAATAGGGACAAAGTAACTTAGGAACTTCCTTGGTTATACCCAAATATCATGAGAGTGGTAAGTACTTTTGTATGTAGGTTTATATAACCTGCTAAATTTTCTTTACAAAAACAAAAAGGGGAACACTATAAGCTCATACAATTTAGTCCAGATTGAATGGGAATAAAGAAATTACTTATAAAAACGCCTTCCCAATATAAAAATCTGTTCACACTGTAAGCCGGTGGTTTTTGGTAGGATTTTTTAGTCAGAAATAGGGACAAAGTAACTTAGGAACTTCCTTGCTTATACGTGTTAGGTGTGCTGGAGTGTTGTATACGGAGAGGGAGTGTTTTGAGAACACCCTACTTTGTGATAAGGATAAAGTAAGTGAGTTTAAAGGTGTTTTAATTAAAACATCCTACATTGTAGAGGGTAATGTAAGTTAAGATTTGAAAGAAGAGTAAGAGAGGAGTTATTTATTAATGAAAGTTAAATAAAATTTAAAAAATAGCAGCAGAAAACATTACAGAGTATTAAGATCTTAGGATTGCAGTGGAAAAGTTAATGGAACTTACCACTCCTGGGGAAAGGTAGAGTTCACATCTAGAAGCTTAGAAACACTGTGTCAGTTAAATTCCACAGTTAAAATCCATTATCGAAGGTAGCTACTGATATATCTGATGAAGATTTCCATTGTACAAGTTGATTCAATGCAGTTTTTTTTTTTCTTTTTTTCTTTTTTCTCCACTTCAGCAATATTCAAGAGATTATTATTCAACTTCACGTTCAATTATATCTCTCGTTATATTTCACATCATTGTGGAGTTTTATTACAGAGAAAATTGAAACGTAAAGTTTACAATATTCCATATTATTTATTATTATCCCTTTTAAATTTTTATTTCTCTTTTATAGTGTGTGGGGTTTTCTTTTGTCTTCCTATTTCCTTTCTTACCCTCCCTCCTCCCGGTCCCACCCACCCTATTTCCCAATACCTCTCGTCTTTTTGCCTCGAAAACCGTTTCGCTATATCACTCTATTCTATTTATATGATCGTTTCGACATATTTCCATGTCTGTTTGAATGTCTGCCACCTTTTCCATTTTTTCAGATCATCTTCTTCTCCTTCTTCTCCATTATATCTCAGTTTTTCGAGATAGTATATTTCTTCCACTCTTAAGACCCATTCTCTTTTAGTAGGTGCTTCTTCATGCTGCCATTTTTTCGGGATAAGACCCTTGGCTGCATTTAACATCTGGGGAATCAATGTTTTTATATATTGCTTTGTTGGGTCGTCAGTCCCGTGAAATAAGCATATCCAGGGGTCTTCCTTTATGTTAACATCAGTGATTACTTTTATGAGGCTCAGGATCTCTTTCCAAATTTTTTTTATTTTTGGACACTCCCACCAAATATGGGCCATTGTGCCCTGCTTATTGCATCCCCTCCAGCAATTTATTAAGTTTGTCAGGTGTCATATACCATCTGGAGAGGCATTTATAGTTCATCTCCGCCGTCATAGTGTCGATAGCTGATTTATGGGTTAGTTTCAATATTTTTTTAATTTTGTGCATATAATCATGTGAGCCCAATTCCGTGCCCCATTTAGAAAAAAAAGGCGGTATCTCCAGTTGCTCCTCTGCAAGAATAGCTCTATAAAGTCGAGATATTGTTTTTTTTTTTTTTGTCCCCGTATCCGCACATATTTTTTCCAATGCTGTGTATTTTTCTTTTGTTCTAATCGGTTGGGGGAGACTTCTTACAAAATGGATCAACTGCAGGTATCGCCACTCATTAATTTTTATTTGTGCCACATTGTGCTGTAATTCTACTAATGTTTTTATTCTTCCTTTATCTATTATGTCTTTCAATTGCGTGTTTTCCCCTAGCCATTGGCCCCCTACGTGTCTTTTTCCTGGTGGAAAATACTTATTATCACTCAAAATCATTAACGGTGAATTATACTCCCACTTGTATTGTATGTGTAATAAATCCCATATTTTTAATACATTTTTAGTTATTTTTTGTGTGTTAGTGCCCAAACCCCTTAAATGTGAAGGAATCCATATTGCCCTTCTTAGACTTATCCCACTTATAATACTCTCCATTTTGACCCAGTGTTTATCTTCTGTTT
The DNA here is from genome assembly GCA_028564925.1 of Lithobates sylvaticus. Taxonomy (NCBI): domain Eukaryota; kingdom Metazoa; phylum Chordata; class Amphibia; order Anura; family Ranidae; genus Lithobates; species Lithobates sylvaticus. Next base: position 339,371,373 of record CM053026.1, on the reverse strand, counting down.
CCCATGCCCACTCTATTGCTCGTGACACTATGGCGGCGTAATAATATTTTTTAAGGTCTGGGATACCCAATCCTCCTTGATCCTTGTTTTGCTTCAAAATGTTGCGAGAGATCCTGGGTTTTTTGTTTTGCCAGATAAATCTGTTTATTATTGATTTTAAAGTTTGGAAATAATAATCTGGGAGAGGGATTGGTAACATTGAGAATTTATATGTGACTTTAGGTAGTAGCACCATTTTAACTGTATTGATCCGGCCGAACCATGATAGAGGCCTTAAGGATAGTTTTTTGGTCTCGTTTTTTATTTCATCCAATAATGGAATATAGTTCTTGCTGAATAATTGTTCTACTGAATTTGCTAGTTTAATCCCCAGGTATTTTAGGCCTTTCTTCTTCCAGGGAAAGGGATATTCTTTTTGTAGCTCATGTACCTCTTTTGATTCCACATTTATGTTTAAGATTTCCGATTTGTTCAAGTTAATTTTGAAATTTGCTATTTCTCCATATTGTTTTAACGTTTCAATCAATCGTGGCATTGTATGTTTGGGTTCAGAGACATAGACCAGCAGGTCGTCTGCGAAAGCCGCGACCTTATGCTCAACGTCACCAATTTTTATTCCCCTAATGTCCTTATTTGCTCTAATTGTTGCCAATAGTGGTTCCAGCGAGAGCACAAAAAGCAATGGGGACAGGGGGCATCCCTGTCTCGTCCCATTTCTCATTATAAAGGGAGTTGAGTGATCCCCATTGATTTTTATTGTTGCAGTCAGTGCTTCATACAATACCCTGATTCTTTGTACCATCCTGGCGTCCAGGCCCATGTGCCTCAGTGTCTCCATCATGAGCCCCCCAGTCTACTCTGTCAAATGCTTTTTCAGCATCAATTGATAGAAATAGTCCTGGGGGCCCATGAGTTTTCATTTTTTGCAACAGGAGGAGTGTTCTGACTCTATTATCGCGCCCCTCTCTTCCTGAAACAAAACCTACCTGGTCCATATGGACCAGTTCTTTCATTTTATCTCTTAGTCTATTTGCTAGAACTTTTGCATATAATTTTGTATCAAAATTCAGGAGAGAGATTGGTCTGTAGCTTGGGCATAGCATTTCGTCTTTACCTTCTTTTAAAATTATAGTTATGTGTGCTCTCTGGGCTTCTGGGCTTAATCCATAATCTGCACCGAGTCTGTTCATATAATTACAGAGCCTGGGTATCAAGATTTTCTCGAATTTCTTAAGATATTTAATGGAGAATCCGTCCGGGCCTGGGCTTTTCGCTGTTGGTGTTTCTAGGGTGGCTTTTTTGATTTCCTGCTCCGTGATAGGGCTTTCTAAATCTTCACTGTTGTTCGAGTTTGATTGAAAAATTCCTGATTTATCTAAGAACTGTTTTATTTTGTTTGTTTTTTCTTTTTCTGCGTTGCCCTTCTTGACATCATAGAGTGTACTATAATAATTTCGGAAAACGTCAGCTATTTCTTTTGATTTATAGACTACTTCTCCTTGTTTATTTCAGATTTTTTCAATGTAGTTTCTCGATTTTTCCTTCCTCAGGGTCTTTGCCAAGTGTTTCCCGATTTTGTTACCACCTAGATATTTCCCCTTCAGAATTCTATTGAAGACCCTTTTTGTATCCTGGGTTAATAAATCTTTTAGTTCTTCTCTTTTAGATATAAGTTGATGGTATATTTCTTGGTGTCTCCCTTCTGTTTTTTTATGTAGCTGTTCTAGTTCATGTATTTCCTCTGTTAAGCTTTTAGTTTCCCTTTCTCTCGCCTTTTTTTTCCCAGCCCCCATGGATGTAAAGATACCTCTTATATATGCCTTGTGTGTTTCCCATAATGTAGAATATGTGATATCCTGTGTGTCGTTAATTTCGAAAAAATGCGTCAGTTCATCGCTTATTCTTTCTACATCTTGGTTTTCACTAAGAAGTGCCTCATTTAGTAACCAGTTGGAGACTGGTCTCTGTGTTTTAATTTCTTCTATGGTCATCATTACTGGGGAATGGTCGGAAAGAGTGGATATCCCTATCTCAGCATCTGTCACTTTAGTCAATGTATTATGATCGGTTAAAAAATAGTCGATACGTGTATACGTCCCGTGTACAGGGGAGAAGAAGGTGTAGTCCCGTGCTTTAGGGTGGAAGGCTCTCCACACGTCCACCAGTTGGTTTTGGTGCATTTTTTGCTTCAGTATTTTGAGGGACACCTGTCCCGTCCCCTGTACACGGGACGTACTGTCCTCTTGTGGACTTAAACATAGATTGAAGTCTCCAGCCATTATTACTATCCCTCTCCTAAACTGCGCAAGGGTCCCTATCATTCTTTTTAGAAACGCTGCTGGCTTTTTATTTGGGGCATATACATTCCCCAGAGTGCATTCTGTTTCCCCTATATACCCTCTTACAAAAAGGAATCTCCCCTCTGGATCCATAAGCCTTTCCTCTACTTTGAATCTAGTTTCTCTTGAGAACCCAATTGCAACTCCCTTTGCTTTATTGGTCGTTAAGTCAGCATAGAACCAGGTGGGATGTTCCTTAGAGTGTAATTTTACATTGGCCCCTAGAAAGAGATGATTCTCTTGGAGAAAGATTATATCCGCATGATGGTATTTAAGCTCTTTTAAGACCTTATGTCTTTTGGCAGATGTGTTCAATCCTCGGACGTTATATGTCAGAAACTTAATCTTGCGTTAAATTTTCCCTTTTTTTTTTTTTCCTTTCCCAAAAAGAGGAGAGGTATTGTTCCCCAGCACATCCATCCCCCCCTCTTTCCTATCATCCCTCTTCTCCATCCCCCTCCCATCTCTCCCTCTCCTCCCCCCCACTCCTCCCCTCCATCCGACCAATTCTGGTCACTAGACCGTTGGCTGATCTGAGCATCGTTTCAGATTTCAGCTTTCAGTCTTCTTGCCTCGAGGTGTTGCTCTGATCTCCATCCACATTCCGTGCCCCTCCCATGGGATATTCCCAGGAGGGGAGTGGAGTGGGTATACTGGACCAAGCTTTCTCTCCTCCCTGTTTTAACCCGCACCTCCCTCAACCTCCCCCCGCCTCCTCCCAAAAAAAAAAAAATGGGGGGGGATCCCTCTCCGGATCGATACACCCCTACAGCCCCTCTCTCACTTTCCATTCTGGAATTTCTATTACTTGTAAATCAAGAGCATTACAGAATTCTGGAAGTTCTTCTGGAAATCTCAGCTTTGCAGATTTGCCCTCACTGTATCCTATTAAACAGGCCGGAAACCCCCAACTGTATTTTATATTCTCTGCTTTCATTTGTGCTAGTAATGGTCTAAGCAGTCGCCTTCTGGCCAGCGTCTCTGGGGCCAGATCGATAAAAATTTGTATTTCAGTCCCATTGATTTTTAGTGGGGGTTTGCCTCTTAGATTATTCCATATTGCCGTCTTGTCTTCATAATTCTGAAATCTTACTAGAACATCCCTCGGACTATCTGGTGGTATATGTTGGGGCCTCCTTAGTCTGTGTACCCTATCTATTTTAAGTTCCATTTCAGGGCCCTTGTTCCATACTGGGCCGAGAATCTCCTTGATTACTACCCTAAGATCTTCGGCATTTTCCTCGGTGAGGGCACGTATCCTTAGGTTCTGTCTTCTGCTTTGGTTTTCCTGTTCCTCTAACTTGTATCTGATTCTCCTCTGAATTATCCTTGTCTCTCTGAGCTGGTCTTTTACTGCGTTTAATTCCAATATGTGGTTGTCCATTTTGTTTTCGTTTTCCTCTACGCGGGTGAGCAAATGACTTAGATCTGTTCGGAGCGCAGTTATTTCTGTCTTAATTGAGTTCTCCATTCTCGTTAACATCTCTAAAATTTCTGATTTTGTAGCTATCTGTGCGGTATTAGCTATATCTTTGCTGGCGCTCCTATCCAACTCACTTTCTATAGTTGCTTCACCACCGGAGGCTCCAACCGGGTCATCTTTCTTTTTATTTGTTTCCTTTTTCTTTCCTTGTTTAATCATTTGCTGCTCTTCTAGGCCTGGGCTTTTGGGGCTCAAGCCTTTTACCAAATATTGTTTTATTGTACTCGTATTTTCTTTATTTTTTGGTGTTTTAGATTCACCTCCTTTCGTTGTTTTTCCTTTCATACTAGCAAATCCTTTTTTTAAAAAATTTCTTTTCCCCAGAGTGTCGGTTTAGCTGTCTTGAAGAGAGAGAGAGATGAAAACCCCTCAGAGAGTGAATAGAGTTGGTCGAGTGAATCAAGTGACTATATCAGACTTTTAGTGGAAGGGACAAATTGTTTATGGTTTTTGAAACTTACCCTTTCACCTAAGGATGTGTCTTTTATTTAGTCTTTTATTCATGTCCCGACTTTTGTAGATATTATACGACAATGTTTTGCCATATACGCAACCTTTATGTATGGCCTAATAGAGAAGCAAATACGAAGGGGTTTCTAGCAGATAACTTTCCCTTTTAGGGACAAAAAAAGAGAAAAAAAAAAACAGAAAAAAAACAGGATCATGTGATTGACATTTGTAGTTTTATCTCCGCGTGCTATGACCTGTCCAATTCACTGCTAGTATCTGGCGTTGATAATCCGTATATGCTGCTTTTGGTAAGGGGATGCAGCTAGTGTGGACGCGAGAAAACGCAGGGATTTTACAATGTCAATAATATTAGATTGCTTGTCCCTTTTCCTTTTCCTTTCTCTTTTTTCCTTCCCTTCTCCTCCTCCCTTCCCCCTCCTTTTCTTTTCCTTTTCCTTCCCTGAGTTATGGATCTCTGCTGGATGTGGTATAGCCCCCCGCTCTGATTGTTTTCAAGTTAATGTGTCCTAAGCGTTTTTACTTCCTGTCGCGCAATTTATTGCACCGGGGCTATTCCATTCCATTTAAATCCTGTTGTCTGTGCAATCCTGCATATTTACTTCGATGGTGTATAGCAAAAAGTATCTCATAAAAATGCAGCCTCTGTGCATCTACGTTGCATTTGTGTTGCTTAGCTGTTTATTTGACACACGGGTCTTACTGCTTCCTGCTTCATGTCTTTGCAATTTATATCCTTACAATGAGCATCCAAGATTGCATTTATATGGCAATTGTATATAGTGTTTGTTTAATATCCTAGATACTACTATTTGCACTTCCCTTATAAAAAAAAAGATAAACATCACTCACCATCTCCGTTGTAGTCCTCTATTACATTCCCCTTAATATGGGGTCTTACCCTTGCTGTTTTCTATCCATCCAGGGATCTGAGAGGGTCATTTCTTACCCTGTGTTGAAGAGAGGGTTCTCTGACTTTTCCGCTGCAGCCCTATGTGGTGCGTGGGAGCGAGAGCGGGGGGTGAGGATCCGTGGGGAAGCGGGTTCAAGGCCGTGGAGGTGCAGGGGGAGAGCAGCCTCGTGTTGTTTAATGGAGCGGCGTCCTCTGCATTTCGCGCCGGTATCCTGAATGGCGCGCTGCAGCCAGTGACGCCGACTCACTGGCTAGTCTCTCTCGAGCGCAGGGGATCATCAGCGAGGGATCTCGCGGTCTCTCGTACCGCGCTCTCACGCTCAGCTTGGTCCATCGGGTGTTCTCAGATCAGGCTCCTCCCTCTCTGCGGCATTGTGTGCTCTCACGTCCTCACATCCTGCTGGTGTGATTCAATGCAGTTTTGAGACAAAAGATGCAGAAAAAGTATTTTTGAAAACGGGAAGTAACATTACGGAGCTGTTAGAGATTTAAAGGGGATGTTCGAAGACAATAATGGTGAAGCATACCAGGCCTGGCGAGTGTCCATGTTTGCTATAGCATCGTAGGAATATCAATTTTCATGTATTTATTGATTATGAGGTATATTTGAACTAAAGGATGATCAGGAATGATCGTCAAGGACAGTTAAGATCCAAGGTTTTAGGCAGTTAAGGCTAAACTGATTTAAAAAGTTTCTGTTTAAAATGAGGAAGTTAAATGTTTACAGCCTTTTTCAATCTAGCAGTAGATATTGAGAATTTTTGAGATAGGTGTAACCATATATATTAATATTGAAACTAATAAAAGGGGAACTTGCCGTGCAGCATAAAATATTGTTGGTTATTTTAAATAATTAATATTAATAATTAAGGTAGATGATGATATGATAAAATTGATTCTTATAAATTTAGTTTTATGGGTGCACTTCACCCTCTATTATTCGGGAATGCATATTGCTATATTTGCATTCCATATTTAGCGAGTCCGAGAGACTTGCTGGACTGAAGAGTAAATGTTGAGAGGGGTTTAGTTCAGAGAAGTTAACTGTATAGATTTAAAGTATGTTATTACATGTTTATTGGTTAAAAGGTTGCAACTGCTGTTCATGGAATGTGTTGGGCACATATAAATCTAATGCCCAATGCATAGTTAATTGGAATCATAAAAGGGGATTGTGACGTCACTATTAAATTACATGTATGTGATGGTACCAGACATTTTTTTTGAGGAATCTGATCAGATAAATAAATAGTTTAAAAGGTTTAGGATAGATGCGAGATACAATTTTTTAGGAGTAACATTTCAACTTATATCTGGGGTATTTTGATTATTTCAGTTAGAGTCTGGCTTCAAGGAATGTTTTAAATATGTAATTGCCTATCCTTACATTGTTGAAGCTTTGTAGGGTATTTTTTCAATATCAACAAATGTACTATATTTTGGATTGATATACTTGTCCTGGGCTCCAATGTGTTAAAAAAATTGCATTATAGTGTTATAGAAGAGCCTAGAAAGGTGTTTCAAGAATAATTATGTAAAAAATAGATTGTGTGTTTGAGAGGTAGTTGGGCCCATTTGTTGATATTGAAGTTAATGAAATAGGGAACTTGGCATTGTACAAGGATATATTGCCTGTTACAAAACAAGAGAATGGTTATTTGTGCAGATGTTTTGAATTGTGTTTAAGCTGTTTTAACAATGATTGGGGATTTTAAAATGTTTGATTTTTACCTTTTTGGTTAATACAAGTTTAAGAATATTATAACTGAGAAGTATATATCCATGCTATGGAAAAAAAATAAGAGGAAGTTATGTATTTCAGGTGCTACGCCAGAGGAATTGTGGTTAGGAAAGAAAAAGGAAGTAACTTAAGTTTGTGTAATCCTATGTACTAAGCTACCACTAGAGAAAAAATATATACTTTGGGCGAGATATGGATTAAAAAAAAATGGGAAAAGGTGTTTGAGGGGAAGATATGGAGAAAATGTCTAAATGGAGAATGAATGGAATGGCCAATGAATGTGGAATGAGAAAGTGGTTGTATTGTGTTTAATGAATGTACAAGGTATCATTTGATTAGTAAAGTATCTAAGTGTTTGTACACAAAGAGATGGCTGTCTCATGGGATATTGTGTTTTCTTGTTTTGGAAGTAGAGGTTATTTGGCCCATGTTCCTGATTTACAAAATACTTCCCTAAAAGTTTGGGGTTAAAATTAAAGTTTGATAAAAGGGTGAAATTATAAATGTTTGAAGAATTACCAAATTAAGTAACCAGGACCAAAATAAATTGCTGCATATGTTGAATCTATGAAATGCTAAAATTTGAGGGGAAAGTTTGTTTGAATAACAGTCAGAGTGACTATTCTGGATATTACCGTACTTTTTGAATTCCCAGAGTTTCAGCCATGAAGTGTTAATGATGTGGTGTTGTTTATTCATCAATGTTTTGTTTGTTGCTGATGATCAGATATATTTGCAAAGTTGGGAGGCTGACAGAATATGTGTTTGGGTAAAATGTTCTGTTCTGAGACCCTCGGGTCCACTTAGGTTACTGGGGATAGAAGGAACTAAATGTGTTTATGCTTTGTTGAAATCCTGCTGTAATATTGGTTTTGGAAGGGAAAAAAATATTTAGTTAAATATACTGAATCTATATAATGAAAACTGTTGCTGAGAAACATTTTTATTTCTGCATGCTTTACTTATGTTTGAATTAATGAGGAATATTATTTTTAATACCTTCAATAGTTAAGGCCTGAACTGATCAGGTAGATTCTGTGATTATTCATGTTGGATGAGGAGTATCTGCCCCAGCCAGCCAGCATTCACCCCTAGCCCCATGAACAAATACCTACCCCATTCATACTGAACAGTGTACAAAGCAATTTTGCTGTGTGAATTGTTCATGTACGCTGTTTCCTATGCATAGAGATATTTGGATATGAAGCAACGGAATCGGCCGATGGTAAGGTAATTATAATTAGATGATAAGATGATAGTCAGGACTAGTAATTAAAGGTGTAAATTGCACCTTTCAACATCCCTACACAGAGTGACTATTAAGCAAGTCTTTAGAAATTCACTCAGTGGTTGGCCCTGTTGGCAACCTTCCACACAACATCCTAGGCAGGAAATTGTCAGTAGAACAGCATTTGCATCCAATCAGATGTTCAGGCATTTTGGGGCTGGCTGTCAGAATACAATTCCAGGAAATTCATCCATTTGCACTGTGCCGCATGGATGAGGAATATGTTAGAATGTTGCTGTTCAGTCTGCAGACTGAAAGGAAAGAATCTATGGGGTTGATTTACTAAAACTGGAGAGTGCAAAATCCGGTGCAGCTGTGCATGGTAGCCAATCATAGGTTTACTTGCAGAGCTGCACCAGATTTTGCACTTTCTAATTTTAGTAAATCAAACCCTATATGTATATGGCCAGCTTAGCACTTATCCTAACTCTCACTTATAAACCTATTACTCCCCTAAACCTAAGTATACCTCAAATCCAAATTCATCCTTGGTTCTGTACATTGTTCATGACAATTAGAAGTTGAGGCTTTTTTTTTACCCAAAGCTCTACAAAGCATTTGAACTTTAGGACCCCGAGAAGCAAACTTGCAAACATGAATGTACTGTATGTAATTGCCTAATACAAGACATAAATTAGGTATTCCCACACACACCAGGGGTGGAAGAATAATTTTAGAGCCCTCATAAAAATGTAATATATGTGTCAGACCTGTACATATGTGCCTAATAAAATTTTATACAGATGACAATATTGTATTTGTCTGCTACTTATGAGACTCTGATATAAGATTATTTAATTAGAACATCATAAAGGTACATTAAAATTGTTTTTAATACATTTGTTGATAATTGAGAACTTTAATGCAATTGCTGTTTTTGTTTTCTAAGCTTCCTTCTTACTCACCCCCCCCCCCTTTTCCGAGCAGAACCGCCAGTTGGTGTCCCCTGTTCCTCCTGAAAACGATGGAGTCTGCAGGAGTCTTCTCAATGTGCATGCTCTCATTTGGAATCTCAATAGTATGTGCTACAGTGTACTACACACGGGCAGAAAAAAAGGGACACCGAGCCAAAGACACATCTCCCCTCCATGGTGGTAACTGACAGCTCAGAAGCCCCTGTCCATATCACCCTAGAGAAATGTGGGTACTTTAGGAAGGACCCCCTCCGCAGCTCTGAAAAAATTCAGGAATCACCATGTCACTTGACCATGGTTGCCTCAAGGGGTTTTTTTTGCAGGAATTTGGGGAACGCAGTTCCGGCACCTCCAGCACTGAATGTATGTAATGGCAAGAGGTGCTGAAGTGTGCTAGATGATCTATTGATGCTGGCTGCTGGGGGGGTCTATTGTTGCTTGTGAGGGATCTATTGTTGCTGGGGGCAGTCAATGTTTGCTGGGAGGGATCTACTGTTGAGAGAGGGGTCTATTGTTGCTGGCTGCTGGGAGATCTGTTGTATCTGGTGGATAAAATTCACTCAGGGTGTATGTTTGATTTGGTGGACCTATTGTTGCTGGGTTGTTGATTTTTTGCAATGGGTCTATTGTTGGTGGGGGTATTTTGTTGCAAGGGGTCTTTTGTTGGTTTGGTTGGTGCGGCAGGATAGGTTGTTGCTCAGTGGGTGGGGCAATCTATTTTACTGCTTTTCTTGCTATTAACAAATTCCATATAAATGACTTAGCACCACAAAATTATACTTGGTTCTGTAGTCTCTCAAGGGGGTGGTACTGGGAAGTGTGTAGGGGTGGAACCAACGAACAGTGTTTAGAGGTGGGTAGGGGGAGAGACAAGGGTGACCCAGAAGGAGGGAGTTTCTGCACCTATTCTTAGAGAAAAAAAGCCCTGGATCCGGGTAAGTATTTGGGGAATTTAGCTTATTTTAAAAAATATATAAGTGATTAATTAGTAAAGTTTAGCTAGGAAGATGGGACATATTCTAAGATCAGCTTTAAAGAATAAATCCTGGAAATAATGAGATGTAGCACAACCCAAACCCACTTACATGACAGAGTTTAGGCTAGGATTGAGTGATTTAGTATGTAACCCCAACATTTCATATTCCTAATTTGAGCCTGCTGCACCATGTACTTGTATGCAAAAGTATTCTGTTTTCTTTGTAGTCCTTCCTTTGTATGATATCCCTGGTGTTATTTGCTTTGCTCTCCTACTAAAAACCGACCATACCAAACAGGAGAACACACCCCCTGGTCAGTTCTCTAGCTATGCTGGGAACTCAGCCTGCTCTCCTCCATCTCCTCCATCAGACTTGTGCTGACACCCCCCCCCCCCCCTGTGCACAGTCTTTCACTGGGAAGATCAGTGTCCTGCTTCTCCTCCCTCGGCTCTTACCGCAGCTGGAAGATGGAATGTGATCACTTATAAAAGGGAAAAAATATAAGGGTTTACAATTACTTTAACTGATTCTCTCATTAGCATCACATTAATTTGATTGTCCTTCAAACTGTCCTCCAAAAAGTGGTTAAATCTCTCTGATAAAAGCGCTGGGATTAGGCCAGCTTCATGCTCTTGCATTGTGAAAATGCATGCTTTACTAAGTTGCTACACACATTACCATAATGCATGGCACCACACCATTGTGCGTTGTGGTGTCATTGATGCTTAATGGTACTCAAACATGCTAATTCAACTACCATGCAGTGCAATTCCAAAAATGGTACCCAAGTGGTTTCTTTCATGCTGGGGGTGCATTGAAGGCCCATTGAAAATAGATAAGTTGCCCTAATGCAAGCTAATGTGCATTGTAACACATGTAACACATGTTAACATACTGCACTAGTTGTGAAACTGACTTGTCATGCTTGCTGCATAGACCATGGCTACTATGACACTAGCAAATGTGCACCCACTCTGATTGTATTGTATGTTATATTTTCTGAAACATTGCATTCTGTACACCGTGCTGGATATGACATATTATATATTACATAGACATATTGTATGCTATGAAATATACAAAATTTGCCATGCTGAATGCTTTACTGTACATTATATTGTATATTCTGTACCACTAATCATCCATACAACTAGGACTTCATTTCACCATTACAATTACGGCACACTTTTTCTAGTTAGATTTTATATAACATTCTGAAATGTCTGTGAAACTAATGAAGTAATGACTAAACACCTAAGTGCTAAATTTTATCTATATGGATTTGGATTGTTGGACGTAAAAATAAACACAACTTAGTTTTAAAGTCATGAGAATACTGCATTTTGGAACTACTAATTTACCATTGCTTTTAATATGAATATCTTGTGAAACTTAGACTTGTCTCCTAGCAACCAAGGCAGTGAACAAAAAAAAAGATGGCAACTATCTCGAGAATAATTCCCACAGGAAACCTGAATATGTATACATTGATATGTTTCTACAAAGTAAACAGTCATTTCAAGAAACATTTTGAAAAAGGTGAAATTTAGGCTTCACATTTGAGATTTATTTCTTAAAAATAGTTTTATATCTTAGGGTAAACATTTTTTTTTCTTTTTTTTTTTTGTAGCAAGATATACTGTAGGTGACACAACAGGAGACTGCAGTCTTTCCTGTGTCATATATATTTCACAGAACTCATTGTACAAGTACAAAGAAAAAAATGAAAAGCGTAAACATGACATAGGTAAAGTAAGACTTAGGTTTTTGCATCCTCGGTATAGTTCTCCTGAATAGCAGATGAATATTAACAAAGAAAGAACCATAAACATGAGAAACATGAAATATACTTTTTCTGTATCTTTCTCATCATTGATAGTGTGATGTTGTCTGCTTCTTAAACATGGGTTTTGGAGTTGTATTAGGTCAGCCTTTTTCAACCAGGGTGCCTTTAGGTTTCTTCAGGGGGGCCTTAGCAAAATGCCTAAAAATTGTCCAATGATTTTATACAAGCCAGCAGGTGGATCAAGCCTGCCTTTTACTTACACAAAGCCACTGGTTTTCATGTGCATCATTACAACCTTCCAATCGCCAGCCTCCTAATAACCAATGACGTCATCGGTTGATAAGGAGAATGTTGAGCACCTGCACAGTATTCTTGCTTGCAGCTCTCCATCAGCAGTGGTGCTCTATCTAAAGTCCCAACCCTAGGGGATTTTTTCTTATCCATCAGCACTTGGGGGCACATTAGCAGAGTGAGGGAGAGAAACATTGAACACTAGTCATGAATGGTGCACAAAGCAGTATTTGCTTTGGAAGAATAAATCTCCTCTAGCACTGGGTGTCCTAAATGCATGGATATTGCTGCATTATGTAAAACTATTAGTTTTGTTTTTGCATTTTAAAATGGGGTGCCTCAAGATTGTGTATCATTTTAAAGGGTGCCCTGACAGAAAAAAGGTTGACAAACACTGTATTGGAGGACTGTTAATTAGAGTTTGGCCAAATAACCCCCTGTTCAGTTTGAACCAGAACTCCCAAACAGAGAAAATGTTCTGACCCAAGCGGTGAACCCTATTGAAGTCTATAGGAGCCGATTTGGAAACATCAAAAGTCCACATTTTGAAGGCTTATATAGGTACAAGTAATTGACCATAAAAAAGTGTATGAGGGTTCAGCTACTGGCCTTTTATTTTTTTCAAAAACATAGTTTTTACAGGAGCAGTGAGTTTAATGATGCTTAACCACTTGCTTACTGTGCACTTAAACACCCTTCCTGCCCAGACCAATTTTCAGCTTTCAGCGCTCTCACAATTTCAATGACAATTGCGCGGTTATGCAATGCTGTAACCAAATGAATTTCTTATCATTTTGTTCGCACAAATAGAGCTTTAGTTTGGTGATATTTATTTGCGACTCCGTTTTTTATTTTTTGCGATATAAGCGAAAATATAGCGGAAATTTTGAAAAAAAACTATATTTTCTCCTTTCTTTTTTAAAAGAAATCCAATAAAATCAAATTTTGTCATAAATTTAAGCCAAAATGTATTCTGCTACATGTTTTTAGTAAAAAAATTCCGTTAAGTGTATAATAATTGGTTCGCGTGATCACGGACATATGTACGCAAATGATCATGTACATATGTGTGCAGGTGATCACGGACATATGTGTGCAGATAATCATTGGCACATGTTATTTTACTGGGACATATGTGGGGGACATGTGTTTTTTATTATTTGGGGACATGTGTTTTTATTTGGGAACATGTGTTTTTATTATTTGGGGACATGTGTGTTTTGGGGACATGTGTGTTTTGGGGACATGTGTGGGGACATGTGTGTTTTACTTTGTGGACACTACTGGTGATCAGTGAGTAGAAAAAACAGCTCATACTCACTGATCACCAGCCGGCTGCAGCGATCCGCTCTCCTCTCCTCACCGACGACTTCCGTGTGAGGAGAGGAGAAGCCAATTACCTAGCAACCGGCCGTTTGTTTACATCACATGACGGCTGTGATTCGACACGGCCGTCAGCGAGCCCTCCTGCCGATCCGAGATGCGCCGTGTCCGGGTGACACGGCCGCATCGGGATTGCGCCGCTGTGCGGGCACGCGCGCGCGATCCCTCTACTTCTGAAGGACATTCCGGAACGTCCGATCAGAAGTAGACGGCTCCCACCCGGCCGTATATGTACATTGGCCGGGTGGGAAGTGGTTAAATTGAAGCAATAAAAATCAAAAATTCCTATAAATATAGTGCCTGGGGGGGGGGTCCCCTTAGTCTGCCTGTAAAGTGGTGCATCTGTATCGTGTATGGAACCTGCTGTAGCACTTTTTTTTTTTTATAAAGAAATTGTCAAAAACTGTCTGTGTTTTGTATTACTTTTTGACACTTTTTTTGCAAATGAGTAGGATACTATGTAACCCTACTCATTCACATAGGGGAGGGGTGGAATATGGGGGCCCCTTGTTAAAGGGGGCTTCCAGACTCCGATAAGCACCCTGCCCGCAGACCCCCACAACCACAGCCCAGGGTTGTGGGGATGAGGTCCCTGTCCCCCATCAACAGAGCCCCCCCACCCCAAAGCATCCACCCTTCCACAATGAGGGCATGTGGCCTGGTATGGTTCAGAAGGGAGAGCACTTGCTTGTCCCCCTCCTTTCCTGGCCTGCAGGGCTGCATGCTGGTATAGATTTTGGGGGGGACCCCATGCCATTTTTTTTTTCACTTTTTAATTGCCGGCAATGTTTTTTTTTTCAGCTGTCAGCAGGGAAGCCCATTGACAGCTGATGACTCATCAGTTGTTAAGGACACTGCGGCTGGCTTCCTGGCCCACTGGCTTCCTGGCCCGCCTTGTCAACCTGGCCTTGTCAACCAGCTATTCACTGCACCCTGACTGGGCAAAGCTTTGCCCAATCAGTGTTCAGAATGCAATGTGAGAATAGGTGATAGACGATGTTTGGGCCAAACTTTTCCTTGGCCCGAACTGTTTGCCCAACTCTACTGTTAAGAAAATTTAACTCAACATAAGTTTTTAGAAAAGGTATTCGAAAGAAAATGTAATGATGTGCCCCCTCCCAATCAAGAAGGCATAGACCAGGGGGGAAAGACTGGGATTAACTATTCTGTGTTAGAAACCCAGGTTTAGAGGACTATCAGTATTAAACAAGGGAATGCAGAACCCCACAAGCACCCCCTTATCCAAATAACACCAAAACCACCTGAACTAGAAAAGTAAAAATATATAGGCCACAGCTCTTTATTGGGGTTAAAAGCATATGCCATAAAATCATTAAGCTTTCTTTAAACCAATAATTATAATAAATATCAATCACCAAGGTTCAGTCATCAAGACTTGAGCTGAATGTAACAGTCCATTAACCTCCCTGGCGGTATGATTCTGTCTGGAATTTTGTGCTGAAAGCGGTACAATTATTTTGCATGGAAATTTGGCATTTTTATATTGTAGGCATGCAATTCTTATGAATAACTCACTTAAATCTGTCCGAACCAAAGTCTAGTAGACATCCTGGGTATGATAAAGTTTGAAACACAAAATCATAAATTATAATATAATAAAAATATATATAAAAATGATTCAATAATGTAATCAAATCAAAAACACTGAAATTTGCTCAGTTGCAGAATAGCTGCTGTCATTAAATTTATTGTTTGATGATAAATTGTGATTCTAATTTTTTATCGGTGTTTTCTAGCTGGTCTAAAACCACTTTTGACATAAAGGGACACTTTTTGGTTGCTATGGACAATCTCCAGTTTCCAGGCAGAGAGAAATCTTTTTATTATATAAAATGACATGCAGGGCACTGGGCAGACCACTAGGGACAAAGGGGATGTGTATTTTTGTGTATACAGTACTGTAATCTGTAAGATTACAGTACTGTATGTGTGTTGTGTTTTTAAACTTTTTTGAATTTGGCGCCGATCTCCACTCCCGTGCGTCGGAACGTCGCAGGGAACGGAGATCAGCGGCACTCGGTACTGTGTGAATCGAGCGAGCGCATGGCTCGCTCACACAGCGGGGAGACATCGCAGGATCCAGGGGAAAAGGTAAGTAACTTCCCCCCCTGTATACTGCAATGCAGCCTGAGTCTGGCTCGGGGTTACCACTCCTAGCAGAAAAACTGAACCCGAGCCAGACTCGGGATTACCGCCTAGGAGGTTAAAGTTCTTAACCTGTAGCCGACCGCCCACTGTCAATTGATGGCAGAGCGGTGCGGCTCTTGTGGTGGGCAGTGGTGTCAGAGGAGAGGAGGCCGAATGTGTGTCCCTTGTACATAGGGACACCGATCGGTCCCCTCCCCCAGTCAGTCCCCTCCCCCCACAGTTAGAATCACTCACATAGGGAACATATTAACCCCTTAATCACCCCCCAGTGTTAACCCCTTCCCTGCCAGTCACATTTATACAGTAATCAATGCATTTTTATAGCACGGATCGCTGTATAAATGTGAATGGTCCCAAAAATGTGTCAAAAGTGTCCGATATGTCCGCCGCAATGTCGCAGTCACTATAAAAATCTCAAATCGCCGCCATTACTAGTAAAAAAAAAATAATAATAAAAATGCTATAAATCTATCCCCTATTTTGTAGACGTTATAACTTTTGCGCAAACCAATCATTATACGCTTATTGCGATTTTTTTTACCAAAAATATGTAGAAGAATACGTATTGGCCTAAACTGAGGAAAAAATTTGTTTAAAAAAAAAAAAAAAATTGGATATTTATTATAATAAAAAGTAAAAAATATTGTGTTTTTTCAAACTTGTCCCTCTTCTTTTGTTTATAGCGCAAGAAATAAAAACTGCAGAGGTGATCAAATACCACCAAAATAAAGCTCTATCTGTGGGGAAAAAATGATAAAAATGTTATTTGGGTACAGCGTTGCATGACCGCGCAATTGTCATTCAAAATGCAACAGCGCTGAAAGCTGAAAAATGGCTTGGTCAGGAAGGGGGTGTTTGTGCCTGATAGGCAAGTGGTTAACCAAGTCTTTAACTACACTGTCCACCCACAATAATTGGTGACAATACCCCCAAAAAAGGATAGCCATGACAAAGGGAAGGGAGGACGAGACAGTTTGTCTTGATTAAAGGTCTAACCTCCGACAGACACCTCAGGAAGAAAATAGTTAAATTTAAGTGTGAATCCCAGTTGGATAAAAGGTTTCCCTCAGAAAGTCCATAGCCAATCAAAGGGTGAAAAGCAACTAGCTTATCTGCCAAGCAACAGTTGAGAGCTGAAATCCTGCCTAAATACACCAAAGTAGGTACCTGAAACAGACAAAAGAAGAGCCAAGAAACTGTACAGTACAAAGATATTATTAACAACTAAAACAGGCCTTGTTAATTTTAAGAGATGCTAGGGGCCACCGCAAAATACTTGCGGACATGACATTAAAATTAACATACATAAATATGAACACAAAAAATGAAAACAAGGTTGTATTTTAGTACACTTAGGAGTCTATTTAAAATGCAACAGTATGGCCATACCATAGCCATACCAAAGTAATAAAAAAGTAACAAACACTATACATCTATAAAGGACAGTGATGTGCTTTACAAATCTACATTGTGTTCTACTGGTTTTGGGGGTCTGAAGCCAACAGTGCGCAAATAATAATTGGAAGAAGCAAACAAAACAAGACAGAAGGAGAGCTCAGTCATGTTACACGTCAATCCAAATTACAAACAGTGTTAAGTTACATACTGTCGCTTGTATTTTATGAATGGGTACTCAAGTTAAAAATAGCAATATCCGCTCTGTTCTATAGTAATTCATCCAAAGTAATGCAGGACTTGCATAATTCCTTGATTGGCTGATTGTTGTTCTTCTCCATATCCAAATTTTCCTATGCAAGCACTATAGAAGATTCCTATACCCATCGTTAGGTATAAAAAAAAAAGAATCATATCAGCCGTGAAAGAGTTAGTTAACCTTTACCAAAATATTGCTTATGCAGGTAGGGAGCACCTGTAAAAAAACAAACTGTGCAGCTTTGACCAAAGTTAAATAATGTATTTGCTATATGTGCAGACCAATTACATACCTCCATAAGCCTGGCTGAAAAAACTCCCAGAGATTGCATCATCCCATCCTGGCTTGTTGCTAGGACACTCCTAACAGATTCAAATACCCTCACAAGCACTCTCTCTTCCCTGTTAGGCTGCATTCACACCTGAACGTTTTGTCGCCTGAAGCTAAAAAACGCTAGAGGGGAAAAAATACATTATTCTCTATGGAGATGGTTCACATCTCCACTCCAAAACGCCTGAAGCCGAACGCCTGAAGCTCAAACAAGTTGCGGACCCTTTTTTGTCGCTCAAATCGGGCAGATTTGGGTGTTTTTCTTCTTTTTACATTGGTGACCTTTTGCTCTGCACAAAATCGCGGCAAAACACCGTAAAAAACGCAGCAAAATCACGAAAAAAAAAACGCCGCAATTCGCACAATGTTCTGCCTGAAAACGCTACACTCAAGTGAGAAAGCCTTACAGTAGCTTTGAGCTCAGAGATGCTGTGGAAAAGGAGATAGTGAACCACACATTGGGGGGGGGGGGGGTTGGAAGCAACCGTAGCTCCTTATAAGATGGGAGTGAGCAGAAGTGGCTTAGCAATGTCCAAGCTAATTTATGATTAGCTAAGGGTGCATAGAATAGGAGAGAAAAGCTTATTTTTATGTATGTCAGAGCTAAAAAAAAAAAATGCATATCTCCACATGTTTTTTCCCTTTAACATGCTGCAAGTACAGAAAAATACCTATAAAATTTGCTAGAAACCCAATGTGTTACTAACTCTCTATTTAGGCTGAAGCCTGGTGATGATGTCACAGGGAGTAACAAAGTTAATTCTCACCATAGGATAAAAATTGTGACACTCTAAAAAGGGACGAGTGGGGGTAAATTTGGGTCACACCTGGACATACACATAAATACAACCTAAAGATGAGTTGAAAAGTGGTTGTAAACTCTCCCCCACAACTTTGTCCCATGTAAATCAGCATAAAAAAACATAATGAACACTGCTTGTAGATATCTCCTTACTTGCTTAGTATTGTTGTAATCCTTTTTGTTCTTTAGAATGACGTCACTGAGCATGCCCAGATCTCCCCTGATTTACGGCACACTCTGTGTATTTGTCTATCTATTTCAGGACTTCCTAAGGCACACAACACTGAAATCCCAGGAGACTTCCTCCTATACCCCATGTGACCATGTGACATCACATGCAGTGTAAACCTGGCCATCGGACAGCATTACTGCAGTCTTATCAGCTGAAGCTGATAAGACTGAAACAGGCAAACACTAGATAATTGGCACAAGTAAATACTATGAAATAAAACAAGTCAGCTATGAACAGGGAAGCAGGGTTGCCATAGAAACGTTGGATTGAGAAGGAGGCTTGGTTAACAGTACAGGAAGTGCTCAATGTAAGGGCAGAAATACACTCCACTGTGGACTCAGAAAACAATACTTAAGATGGCGCTGCCTAAGCCCTGGAAACAAGTTTTTCAAGTTTACAGTAAGTAATATGCGATTTGGGCTATAGTTTGATAATTGCTTATTATAATGGACTAAATGAAAAGAAGCATCAGAGTGGGAGAGTTTACTTCCTCTTTAATGTTATTGAAAATAACTTTCAGCAATCCAGTGTGTCTGGTGTGATTTTTTTGAAAGAAACATTCATCTGTCACTACCGTGCCTCAATGTGTTGTTCAGTGGTGTTTTAAGGGGCCCCTAGAAATTTTATTTTCTTCTTGTGCTATTTAGTCAATATATTTCTCGCATAAGAGCACTGAGTTATAAGTATGGATGAGGTTCAAGTTCACTGCTATGATGGGTTTATAACTAATCCAGCAGGTTCAAGATTTGTGGTACTAGTGAAATAATGTGCCAATTCACCAGGGAGATTTTCTTTTTAAATCATGATGCACTGCAAGCACTACCAGCAAGCTTAAAAGGACCAATTAATGTGCTGCCTTTTTTAGTATTGATTATTGTGGGCCTTATTTCTTTAATTATATTATGTGTGGTTAAGTTCAGCTGTCCGTACCAAACTTTTTTTTTATTGTTGAAGCACACTTTCCTTTGAAACAGTAGGCTTTTTGGAATTGAATGATATATTTTTAGTATTTACCTGTGCTTGTATAATAAGAGATCGTGGACTTTTCACTAGTTACAACATTTTTATTGTAAGCATTATATACTATCATTGTCTACTGTCTTTATATTGAAAATGGTTGTTTTTTTTTTTTTTATCTATTTTTGTTTTGGTTCGGAGGTATTATTTTGGGGATATATTTTTAATTGTATGTTAATAGGGCCTTTGTATGGTTAAACTGTTTTTTTTTGCTACAAATCCTCACTTTAAAAAGGTAGGCTTTTGCTTCAGAGGTTGTATTTTGTGATGTGCGTGTTGCAGCGCAAGTTTGTTGTGGAGCTCTGTTGTGGTGCCATTCAAAATCAATAGAACTGCAATAACCAGCAGAGGCAGGCTCTCTAATTAGGCAAAGTAGGTGATCGCCTAAGGCCTCGCCTTCCCAGGGGCCTAGCGGCCGCCTACTTTGCCTAAAGTGCTGCCTCTGGCTTTCCTCATACATCAGTCCCAGGTACAGTCAGCGGAGCTTCATGCCGCCTTGTTCAGAGTACAGTCAGTCTGCCTCCTCTTTGCTCTGTAACACCCTCCCCCACCAAGGCACTGCCCAGTCTCCACTCCTGTCAAGAAAACTCCACTGGAACAGCAGGTGTCCTTCTTGTCAGAACACCGGCAGACACACACACACAGACCGTCAACTGCCCTGCCGCACCCGCCAGCAAATACTGTCTGTCCTTTCAGCCGATTTCTTGTGCAAGGGCACAGCTAGCACCTCAGCACAGGATCGCCGAGTCCACCCTCCTTCCAGGACGGGGCTTCCGTGGTGGGGGCGGAGACAATTCCAGTACTCTGTAGCCTGTCTGTGTACAGCCGACTGACTGAGCTGTGAGGGGACAGAGCCTTGCTATGTGTGAGGTACATGGGCTTGGGGGGGTGCAAGTGAATGGGGGGGGGTACATAAAAATGGTGAGTGCTTGTGAGTGGGGGGTGGTACATGTAAATGGGGGGTGCATATGACTGGGGGGGTGGTACATATGACTGGGGGGTGGTACATGTAAATGGGTGGTATATGTGACTGGGGGGTGTGTGTATGCGACTGGGGGGGGGTGTGCATGTGACTGGGGGTTGTGTGTGCATGCGACTGGGAGGGGTGTGTGCATACGACTGGGAGGGGTGTGTGCATGCGACTGGGGGGTGTGTGCATGCAACGGGGAGTTGAGAGCACTGACACCAGCGCACAGTACTAAGTATTAATTCAAATTAATTGCATATATTAAGAGTACTGGTGTCAGTGTGCTCTATCTCAGTACTGGTGTGATGGAGCACACTGAGACCAGCGCTGAGAGAGAGAGCACTGACACCAGTACTCTTAATATATGCAATTCATTTTTATTGCTTGAATTGTTATTATTTTTTTTCCATTATAGACTGAGTGGGGCCTCATGTCTAGGTTATGCCTAAGGCCTCACAAAGCCTAGAGCAGCCTCTGATAACCAGCGCATGTAAGGTACATAAACTTGAGTGGATTACAGTATATATATGTCAGTTTTAAGTTTCCCCATAGTTCTTCCTCAGCATCTATCCAGTTCAAACTTTCAGACTCTAAGGGCTCATGCATACTGCATTTTCAGGCATATGCTCCTACAGGCAGAAAAAACACCCCACCAAACTCGCGTTTTTGAGAGGAGCTAGTGCCCCAAGGAGCTCAAAAGCTCTCAAAAAAGCTCAAAACCTTGTGAAAACGCGCAAAAACATTTGTTCCTGCTTTTTGTTTATACAGTGGTTAAGAAAATAATATCTAGAAGGGTTTGTGAAAAAAAATGCTTAGGCTCAAAAAAGCTCAAAAGCGCTTTCAAAAGAGTTCAATAAAAACACGAGAGAGCACAAAAAAGAACAAGCTTCTTCAGGCTTTTATAGGCGGAAATAAAAGCTCAAACGCCTGTAAAGAAAAAACTTTTTTTAAGCTGCAGTGTGCATGAGCCCTAAGGCCCCTTTCACACATGTGCGACTTGTCCTGGCAACTGCAAAGTCACATAACTAGTCATACCCCATGGTTTCCAATGAGTACCGTTCAAATCTGTGTGACTTCAAGTAGTCCCTGCACTACTTTGGTCCAACTTTGATGCGACTTGAGTTCCATAGACCTCAAGATTACACAGGCATTGCTTTAAGTCGCGCGGAAATGTCGCAGCAGAGTTACGCGACTCTCAGGTCGTACAAGTGTGAAACTAGCCTAATGCCGTGAACACGCGGTCGGAATTTCCGATGGAAACAGTCCGATGGGAGCTTTTCATCGGATTTTCCGACCGTGTGTATGCCCATCGGTCTTTTTCTGTCGGAATTTCTGATGGACTTTGGATTGAGAACCTGTTCTTAATTTTTCAGACGGAAAACATTTCTATCGGATTTTCCGATCGTGTGTATGCAATTCCGACACGCAAAATTCCGAAGCATGCTCGGAAACAATTCGACGCATGCTCAGAAGCATTAAACTTCCCTTTAATAGTGCAGTCAAACGTTTTTTAAGGCGTGGTGTTATTGACCGTCGGAATTTGGTGTGACCGTGTGTAGGCAAGACAGTTTGAGCGAAATTCCATCGGAATTCCGACGGGAAAACCATCAGAGCTTTTTCCGACGAGAATTCCGACCGTGTGTACGCGGCATAACTGACATTTTCCGAGCAGATTTAAATCTAAATGGTGGGTGTAAGGAAACAAATAGCAGTTCTTACTCAACACATTATAGATGAGTCTAATAATGAGTGGCATCTAATTGGTACTGTGTTGGAGTTTTATGTGGGTGTGATTCTTCGTGCAGTATCCATAGCTCACTGTGAGAAAGAAAGAAAATTTTAAATATTTAGGTATAAATTTACTTTTATCTTACATTTTCTACATATATCTGCCTTTTTGCTATTTACTTTGCAATAAAAGTTTACGTTTTGCTATGTAAATAAACACTGTAATAGTTAGCATTTGTATTTATTGCAAGCACTATCATCCAGCAGTTTAACCACTTAACCACACGACCAGGCCATTTTTTGCGAAATGGCACTTCGACGCTTTAACTGATAATTGCCCAATCGTGCAACGCTGTACCCAAACAAAGTTAACTTCTTTTTTTTCCCACAAATAGATCTTTATTTTGGTGGTATTTGATCACCTCTGAGTTTTTTTGGGAGCTTTTTGGGCTATAAACAAAAAAAGCAACAATTTTGAAAAAAACTGTATTTTTTACTTTTTGCTATAATAAATATCCCCCTAAAATTTTTTAAAAAACAAATTTCTTTATCAGTTTAGGCCGATATATATTCTTCTATATATTTTTGGTAAAAATTTGCAATAAGCATATATTGATTGGTTTGCACAAAAGTTATAGCATCTAAAAAAATAGGGGATAGATTTAAAGCATTTTTATTATAAAAAAATGTGTTTTACTAGTAATGGCGGCGATTAGCGATTTTTAGTGGGACTGCGACATTTCGTCAGACAGGTCGAACACTTTTGACACTTTTTTGGGACCATTGACATTTACACAGCGATCAGAGCTAAAAATATCCACAGATCACTGTATAAATGTCACTGGCAGGGAAGGGGTTAACACTAGGGGACGATCAAGGGGTTAATGTGTTCCCTCGTGTGTGTTCTAACTGTGGGGGGATGGGACTGCCCGGAGGAGGAGATCAATCGCTGTTCTAATCTTTAAGAACAGCAGATCTGTCTCTCCTCCCCTGACAGAACGGAGATCTGTCTGTTTACATTGACAGATCTCTGTTCTGTCTCTGTCAGGAGAGATCGCGGGTGGCCCCTACAGCTCTTAAAGCGGCCAAAGTACAGGAACTGTGATTTGCCCAGGAGAGCCAAAGCTGGTCCTTAAGCGGTTAAACTGGACTAAGATAATAGGTATTTGAGCATAATACTGGAGGATTTCCAGAATGTCTAAATACCAATAGCTGTCACACAAAAAAATCACAAGCTGTGTGAGCTTTTCGTTGGCTAAAAATGTATCTTTTGTTGGGCATTTTCTTTCTTCCTTGTGATATCAGTACAGGTCATTACTACACAAGCTAAACGTCATTGTCCAGACAGTAATTCTAATGTATGACATGTGACATTCAAGTGTCATTAGGTGGATTCAGTAAGAAATTGCAAGAAATTGGAATGAAAGGCAGGAGAAGCTCAATAGCGGCCCCTGCCTGTAGAACAATTTTGTTTGGGTACAGCGTCGCATGACCGCGCTATTGTCAGCTAAAGCGACGCCAAATCGCAAAAAATTCTCTGGTCAGGAAGGGGGAAGATCCTTCCGGGGCTGAAGTGGTTAAATATAGTTTGAGCTTTGGTGGTTGCACTATTGATATGTAAAAGATGTTGTAAGTTAGTGGTGTAATTTTAGTAATATGGTTAAAAAATAAACTATTATTGGTAAATCGTATTTATTATGCCAATAATAAAGGGCCGTGGCCATTTTTATCCATGAGTACAGTTTGATTGTATTTATTTATTTATTAAAGATTAATATGAGTTTTCAGCCTCTGGTCCCAGAATCTGTATAGTGTTCAAATGTTTATATTAAAACCACTAATCAGTAAGAACTGTAAAAAAAAAAAAACAACATAGACCTCAAGATTACACAGGCATTGCTTCAAGTCGCGGCAAAGTTGTGCAGCAAAGTTACGTGACTCTCAGGTCTTACAAGTGTGAAAGGAGTCTAACTGACATTTTCCGAGCAGATATCAGTACAGGTCATTACTATAAGAGCTAAATGTTATTGTACGCAGATAGGTTACCATAAAAGCAGCCTTTTACTTGTCCAGACAGTAATTCTAATGTATGACATGTGACATTCAAGTGTCATTAGATGGATTCCCTAAGAAATTGGAAGAATCTGTATAGTGTACAATTGTTTAGATTAAAACCACTAATCAGTAATAACGTACAAAGAACTGTAAAGTGATAAAATAAAATATGAGCCTGCTAAGGCCTAAAGTGCCCAAGAATTCCATTCCATTCACACATCAGCATGTATGCTTGACCAATTATGTATCTTTTCAGCGATTTGTAGTAATTTACAAAGTTTAAATTATTACTTTGTTTTAATTTTCAATACCCTCTTTTCTGCATTAAAAAAATAATAATCATAATGTGACACAGGTCTGGAAAACATCCTTTAGCTATGCACTATTTACTTATACAGTGATAAAAAAAATTGTAAATACCATTGGTACAACTATCCCCACAGCAGCCCATTAAGGCTACCATGGAGATTAGGGGGGGGGGGGGGCAGTGGGACTCCAGGGATGCAAGAGGGTGGATGGCAGAGCCTTGAATGTTTTTCCCTATGTTACCATCCGTTTGCAGGGCTCAACCAGCATCCATAATGCAAACAGTTGAAGAAACTGATCCAAAGCCTAATGTTTGCCTCAGGGCAGGATCAACATAGAAGAATCTCCTCTCTAAGGTAAGTAACCACTAGCATCAATGCTTTTGCATTGTCTTCCTCCTACAATCAACAATAAGAAGGCATTGCCCTTTCATCTTGCCACCAATATAATTTGGGGGATTGTCCTTCTCCTGACTACCAATATAAAAGGGAGTATTTTACTTCTCATCGACCACCAAGGCAAGGTTGGGCATTCTTATTCCTTCTGACTACCAATGTATGGACAGGCATTCTTCACAGTAAAATAAAAACAGCAAATAGTAATCCATTATGTATGCAAAAAAAACAAAACATTAGGCTATTTTCATATTCCAAGTCATTCAAATATACAGTATCTAAACCCAAAACTAAAATATTATATATTGCAGCTTACCAGCCTTTGGAACAAAAACAATGTTATGTGGACTATTAATTCCTTCAGCACCCATGTAATGGAGATGAATAAAGGCTGTTTGAAGCCCCAAAAAATCTTAGGGTTTGTGTACACCATGGGTGCTCAATCTGTGGCCTTCCAGCTGTTGCTGAACTACAGGTTCCATGAGGCATTGCAAGGCTGACAGTTACAAGCATGGCTCCCAAAGGCAGAGACATGATGGGAATTGTAGTTATGGGAATTGTAGTTCCGCAACAGCTGGAGGGCCACAGGTTTAGTACCCATGGTGTACACAGACTTTTGTTTATGCCAGAATTGCTTTTCTTTTCAATACAAGTCAATGGAAAGGCAAAAACAACTTGATGTAGCTAAGAAGGATGCCATACACAGGCCTGAAAGAGATCAAAGTACCTATGAAGAAACTCATAACTTTAGAATCCTCTCAAACTAACCTCAAAACGCAATCTGCAATCCTGCAGCTTTTATCCATCTGCACAAGCTCCTATACATATGGAAAAATTTGAAAAACAATCACGACTTGTCTTTGACCACTCTTCTGAGACAAAGTTGTTGGCCAATTTCACATCTATGCTTTTAGGGGAATGCAAACAATAACGTATATAGTACGTTACCACAGTACTCAGCAGTGCACATTATGTGCATTTAGGCATTGCGATGCCATCAATTTTAAATAGCACCTCAATGCACTAAGGCAGCACAGTGTGTTGTGATGCACTGTGGCAAAAAATGTGTGACATGTCTGATTTTTGGGGCGCTTTGGTGCTTTGGAAACCCAATACATGTTAACATGTGACCTAATGCCTGTTAGCGCACAGGTATTAGGTAAATGGGCCCTTAAAGTTTAAAGAAGGTTAAAACTAATGGCCTGGTGAGCTGCAAAATGTGCAATATATTAATATTTTGGTTTAAGGTCTAGATGCATTTTAACAATCTATGAAGCAGTAATGGGAAGTGGGAAGCTGAACAGTTTGCCAGTACATTTCCCTGTGCTTCATTTATATAGGAAATGTATGTAATTATTGTACCAAAAGAATAAGTATTAGGTGGCATTTTGGCCTTTATATAATTAGCTTAACCAGACCTTAAGTCCGGGTTCACATATGTGTGGGCACAGTTTCCAGCCCGGTGCATTCCTGTTCACCAGTTCAGGTGCGATTCAGGTCCAAATTTTTGCCAGAATTCGCACCTGAACCGGACCCAAAAACGCACAGGACCCTTTTTAAATTTGCACCGTGGCCGCCCCGGACATGTGTGAACCGGCTCCATTGAGAATTGGATGCGGTGAAAACAAATGTGAACCCAGCCTCAAACATACTGTCGAAAGAACACTTTCATTTTAACTGAAGGTCTAAGATACCAACTTGTAAATACAACTTCAGTGACAAAATGTAAGACATTTTGTTTTCCTCCTAAACAAGTAGAGAATGAAAATGTAATCTGGCAATATGTTTGCTCTATGTTACTATATATAGTAATTATTAAAAACAAAACAAAAGAGCTTTACTACAGTAGTTCTATTTTAATTTCAGTAAATTTACTTCAGATAAAAATGGTGTAAATACTCTTAGCCTACACAGTGACACAGCTCATAACAATTTTTAAAGGTTTATATGATTTTCTTAAAAATTCTAACATGCATTATGAAAGCCCTGAGCCACGCCACTGGAAAGATATTTTTGCTTATGGTTCATTAACTTTTTTTTTTAATTGGCCTGCCTAAGATATTTAACCCAGTGAGAAGTGATTTTGATGGTCTTCAATAATTCAGATTCACGAAGTGGAATGACACAAGTATGGGAAATTCTGTTCATTTCAAAGGAATCAGTTAAGGTGAAACGCATTAGTTTTAATGAGCAGATATCAATTCTTCATTGCATGATAAATTATTGCACTGCTACTTCTTAACAGCAGCTTTATTTTGTATTTGAATTGCTAATTCTTCACACAAATGTGGCCATTAAGTGACTTGATGATTGAAACAAAACAATAGCGAAAAATCTGTTTTATGTTAATGAACAAAAGGGTTATATATGTAGGTTTATGATGCTGTTTAAGCTGAAGATGTAATTATTTTAGTTTTATTGATCTAATATACCTGGAAACATTAAATACATAACAGTGGGATTCTAAATAATTCTATAGTCCTCTAAGAACAAGGAACACACATCTCTTGTATGACACTTAAAGAGATACATATTATAGTCATCTGGGACCGGATGGCTTGCACCCGAGGGTACTTAGGGAACTCAGTCAATTCATTGCCAGACCATTGTTTCTAATTTTTACTGACAGTCTACTGACTGGAATGCTACCAGTGGATTGGAGAAAAGCCAATGTAGTACCAATATTTAACAAGGGCCCAAAATACATCCCTGGGAATTACAGACCAGTTAGCCTAACATCGATAGTATGCAAGCTCTTGGAGGGGATGATAAGGGACTATATACAAGCTTTTAGTAATGAAAACTGTATCATTCGCAGTTATCAGCATGGTGGATTCACTAAGAGTCGTTCTTGCCAAACCAATCTATTAACCTTCTATGAGGAGGTGAGTTGCCATCTAGATAAAGGAAGGCCCATAGATGTGGTGTATCTGGATTTTGCAAAAGCATTTGACACAGTTCCCCGTAAACGTTTAAGGTACAAAATAAGGTCTGTTGGCATGGAGCATAGGGTGAGTACATGGATTGAAAACTGGCTACAAGGGTGAGTTCAGAGGTTGGTGATAAATGGGGAATACTCAGAATGGTCAGGGGTGGGTAGTGGGGCCACACAGGGTTCTGCACTGGGACCAATCCTATTTAATTTGTTCATAAAGGACCTGGAGGATGGGGTAAACAGTCCAATCTCTATATTTGCAGACAATACTAAGCTAAGCAGGGCAATAACTTCTCCGCAGGATGTGGAAACCTTGCAAGAAGATCTGAACAATTTAATGGGGTGGGCAACTATGTGGCAAATGAGGTTTAATATAGAAAAATTTAAAATAATGCATTTGAGTGGCAAAAATATGAATGCAATCTATACACTGGGGGGAGAACCTCTGGTGGAATCTAGGATGGAAAAGGACCTGGGGGTCCTAGTAGATGATAGGTTCAGCAATGGCATGCAATGCCAAGCTGCTGCTAACAAAGCAAACAGAATATCGGCATGCTTTAAAAAAGGGATTAACTCCAGGGATAAAGTGATAATTCTCCCACTCTACAAGACTGTGGTCCGGCCGCACCTAGAGTATGCTGTCCAGTTCTGGGCACCAGTCCTCAGGAAGGATGTACTGGAAATGGAGCGAGTACAAAGAAGGGCAACAAAGCTAATAAAGGGTCTGGAGGACATTAGTTACGAAGAAAGGTTGCGAGCACTGAACTTATTCTCTCTGGAGAAGAGATGCTTGAGAGGGGATATGATTTCAATTTACAAATACCATACTGGTGACCCCACAATAGGGATAAAACTTTTTCGCGGAAGGGAGGGTAACAAGACACGTGGTCACTCATTAAAATTAGAAGAAAAGAGATTTAATCTAAAACTACGTAGAAGGTTCTTTATTGTAGAGTGGCAAGGATGTGGAATTCCCTTCCACAGGGGGTGGTCTCATCGGGGGGCATCGAGATCAAAAAACTATTAGATAAGCACCTGAACGACCGCAACATACAGGGATATACAATGTAATACTGACATATAATCACACACACAGGTTGGACTTGATGGACTTTTTTTTTCAACCTCACCTACTATGTAACTATGTAACTGTATAGGTTTTTTTTTACGAAAGGCAAATCCACTTTGCACTGCAAGTGAACTTGGAAGTGCAGTCGCTCTAAATCTAAGGGGTAGATCTGAAATGAGTGGAAGCTCTGCTGATTTTATCATCCAATCATGTGCAAGCTAAAATACAGGTTTTTTATTTTCCTTGCATGTCCCCTTCGGCTCTACAGCGACTTTACTTCCAAGTGCACTTGCAGTGCAAAGTGGAGTTTCCTTTGGTAAATAACCCCCATAGTGTCAGAAATGTAACAATGTGCAAGGTTCAGTTATCGATGACAACTAATCAGTAACCACCTCTTTAAAAGCTAATATCATGATAATATAGTATTCTGATAACTTATGCTATTATGTATTACTATATAAAGATAATAAACAAAATATGAATTCCTTTTCATATTTGTCATTTAACTGACAGTTGTGCGGTCATGCGACGTTGCACCCAAACAAAATTGACGTCCTTTTTTTTCCCACAAATAGAGCTTTCTTTTGGTGGTATTTGATCACCTCTACGGTTTTTATTTTTTGCGCTATAAACAAAAAAACTGCGACAATTTTTAAAAAAGCTATATTTTTTACATTTTGCTATAATAAATATCCCCCAAGAATATATATAAAAAACTAATTTCTTTCTCAGTTTAGGCAGATATGTATTCTTCTGTATATTTTTAGTAAAAAAAAAATCACAATAAGCATATATTGATTGGTTTGTGCAAAAGTTATATTGTCTACAAAATAGGGGATAGATTTATGACACTTTTATTATAAATATTTTTTTATTAGAAATGGTGGTGATCTGTGATTTTTATCATGACTGCGACATTATGGCGGACACATCGGACACAGCATGACATTTTTGACACCAGTTTGGGACCATTGTCATTTATACAGCGATCAGTTCTATAAAAATACACTGATTACTGTGTAAATGACACTGGCAGGGAAGGGGTTAAACACTAGGGGGTGATCAAGGGGTTAAGTGTGTCCTAGGGAGAGGTTCTAACTGTGGGGGGATGGGCTTCCACTGACATGACAGCGATCACTGTTCAGGGAGCACAGGGAGCAGTAGATCTCTGTCATGTCACTAGATAGAACGGGTGAAATGCCTTGTTTACAAAGGCATCTCCCCATTCCTCTGCTCTGTGACACGACGGACATCGAGTCCGCGGGACCCGCAGGGCACGGTCACTGAGCACACGGCGGGGCGCACGCCCCCCGAATTCGGCGTCTTAAAGGGGACGTACCTGTACACCCAATTGCCGAGCCGTGCCATTATGCCGACGTAAATCGGTGTGCGCTGGTTGGCTAGTGGTTAAAGCTGAACTCCAGGCATTGTAAACAATCCCCATACATAAAAACAATGGGATTGATTTACTAAAAGCAAATAGACAGTACACTTTGCAAGTGCAGTTGCACTCTGCTGACTTCCATCATCCAATCATGTGTAAACAAAAATGTTGTTTTTTTTTCATGCATGTGATTGGGTATTCTTTGCAAATTTAGTAAGCTCTGGAGCAAATGCCCTTGCAGAATGTAACGGCACTTGCGAAATGCGCAGTCTATTTGCCTTTAGTAAATTGACCTCAATTGCTTCCTTGACCAGAGTCAGATTTTTATTCTCCACCTCAAGAGTAGAATTCCCTCTGACATGTCTGAGTCTGGTACAGGGGGTCCCCGGGTTACAAACAAGATAGGGGCTGTAGGTTTGTTCTTAAGTTGAATCTGTTTGTAAGTCGGAACAGGTACATTTTTTAAGTGTAGCTCCAGCCAAAAAATCTATTTTTAAGCTTTTTGGAGAACATTGGGAAGGGTTATCATCCCTGTAACATTTGTTTTGCTGTCTGTTCCCCTGTTCAGAAGATTTCACCTCACCTTCTGTCCCAACGAAAATTTGGATTTTGAAAATTTTCGGTTGTTAGGGAAACATGGACTGGTGATAAAGCATCAGTGGAGACACCTTTTCCCATATTATCTCTTACAGGTGTAAATTTCCCTTCATAGGGGTGGATTTCGTCTCACTTCCTGTTGTCTCCCTCCGTTTGTAAGTAGGAGTCGTTTGTAAGTCGGATGTTTGTAAGTCGGGGACCCCCTGTAGTGTCAGGGCATAGATTTTAATGTCAGATGACCGGATGCCTCTGCCTGCTTTCTTTTAACTGGCAACCAATTGTGTCCCTGATTGTGGAAGTTTGAGCTGTTCTGTCATCTTCTGTTGTGTTTCAATGCCCATTTCCACCCATCCATGCCCACAGATTTTTGGGCAATCTATTATGTCTCAATAACCTGTCAATGTTGTACCTTTCAAACAGAAAGAGCAGCCCTCTCTGAGGCACAAATAGAATGATTTTTACAATAGAACAAGCTGTAGGTTTTGCTCACAATGAGATAAGGTCTTCTAAAGACAGTAATGAAAGATGAGTGTATACTGTGGGACTTTAAAGAGCACAATAAAGTTTCTGTTAAAGTGGAGGGCCATCCTGAAAAACAAAACTTGATAAAAAGGTTAATACAAATTTTAAATGAAAAAAAAAAAAAAAAAAATTTTTTTTTTTTACTTACCAGAAATGGCTGTTGCTAGGCAGATCGCCCTAATCTGCTTCTTCCTGTTCCTCGGAGCTGTTCTTTCTTCTGCTCCTAGCGCCGCCTTCTAGTGAATGGGGCGCGGTGTGTTGTGTCCCACAACACATTGCGTTCCCCATTCACAAAGCGCTGATCGACGACTCGCGCATGCGCAGTAGGCCGCGCGACGACTCGCGCATGCGCAGTAGGCCGCGCGACGACTCGCGCATGCGCAGTAGGCTGCGCGACGACTCGCACATGCGCAGTAGGAAACGGGCAGCGATAGTTGCCCGTTTCCCTTACTGAGGATGGCGGCGCTGGGACCGGAGCACCGAGGGACATGTCCCTCGGCCTCCACGACCGACATCGCGGGCGCCCTGGGAGGGTAAGTGTACTTATTAAAAGTCAGCAGCTACTTTTTTTTTTAGCTGCTGACTTTTCAAAAAAAATTTTAAGCTGAAACACCGCTTTAAAAGTAGTTATAGTCAAAAGCTTTATTTGCTACCTATGACATCACAGGGTCACAATGGAGCTCAAAGGGCATGTTGTCAAGACTCTGTAATAGTGAGCAATTTGTAGATTGCCAACTCTGGGTTCCCCAGGGCGCTAAGTCTAAGCCGCAGCCTGCTTCTTCACCAGAGCCCCTGGTGGTGGAGATGGACTTGCAGGAAGCTGCAACCAGGTCGCGGCCCACAGGTCCCCGCAGCTGAGAATGCGGAGACCAAACACATGTGCAGAGTACAAGCAGCAGCAGACAACCAGAAATCCAGAAAACAAGCCAAGGTCAGGGCGGATAGGAAACAAGCATGGATGGTTAATGAAGCCGGGGTCAGTACATGGGTACTCTAATACAGGATACACAAGAGACAAGCGAACGGGAGCTTACAGAACTGTGAAGTTGCTCAGGCAAGGAGCATTGCACTGAACATGTGTAAAAATAGGGAAGCAAACAAGAAGGTGACCCAAGAAGAAATATAAGAGAAAATGATATAAACCCTTAGTGGAGCAGGCGACGCCCAAAGGTGAACAGGGAAGCCAAACACCACATGTGAAATGGAGTCACAGATCTGCAACAAGGAGGTAAGAATTTCACAACAGAAATCTGCAGGCTAGACCGTGACATTACCCCCCCCCCCCCCCTCTTACGAGTTTGGTAGATCATAAGCTCAATAATGACATGCAATGCCAAGCTGCGGTTTCCAAAGCGAGCTAAGTCCTTTCTTGCATTAACCGCTTCCTGACCGCCCACTGCATATATACGTCAGCAGAATGGCATGGGCAGGCAAAAGCACGTACCTGTACGTCCCCTTTAAATGCCTGCCCGTGGGTCGCGCGCGCGCGGGGGCCAGCGGCGCGCTCGCGACCTGGTCGCGAGCTCCGTGACCCCGGAAGCGGGACCAGCGGACCCGATCGCCGCTGGTGTCCCGCGATCGGGTCACGGAGCTGAAGAACGGGGAGAGGTATGTGTAAACAAACCTCTCCCCGCGCTTCCTACTCTGCCTGTCATTGATTGGCTGTTCCCGGTCATCGGGAAAGCCGATCAATGACGTCAGCCCCGCCCCCTAATGTAAAAAAAACACACACGTCACAGCCCATAACCCCTCCCCTCCCCCTAGTGGTTAACTCTTTCACTACAACTGTCATTTATACAGGAATCAATGCATTTAAATAGCATTGATTGCTGTATAAATGACAATGGTCCCAAAAATGTGTCAAAAATGTCCGATGTGTCCGCCATAATGTCGCAGTCACAAAAAAAATCGCTGATCGCCGCCATTACTAGTAAAAAAAAAAAATATTAATAAAAATGCTATAAAACTATCCCCTATTTTGTAAACGCTATAACTTTTGCGCAAACCAATCAATAATCGCTAATTGCGATTTTTTTTACCAAAAATATGTAGAAGAATACGTATCGGCCTAAACTGAGAAAAAAAAATGTTTTTTTTATATATTTTTTGGGGATATTTGTTATAGCAAAAAGCAAAAAATGTTGCATTTTTTTCAAAATTGTCGCTCTATTTTTGTTTATAGCGCAAAAAATTAAAACCGCAGGGGCGATCAAATACCACCAAAAGAAAGCTCTATTTGTGGGAAAAAAAGGACCCAATTTTGTTTGGGAGCCACATCGCACGACCGCGCAATTGTCAGTTAAATCGACGCAGTGCCGAATCGCAAAAAGGGGCCTGGTCCTTTGGCTGCCAATTGGTCCGGGGCTGAAGTGGTTAAGAAGGTATTGACTCGAGAGAGGGGGATATCATTTTGCCCCTGTACAAATCATTAGTAAGACCTCACCTGGAATATACAGTTCAGTTTTGGGCACCAGTTCTCAAAAAAGATATTGGGGAACTGGAGAAAGTGCAGAGAAGGGCAACCAAACTGATAAGAGGCATGGAGGAGCTCAGCTATGAGGAAAGATTAGAGGAACTGAATTTATTCTCTCTTGAGAAGAGGAGGTTAAGGGGGATATGATCAACATGTACAAATATATAAGGGGTCCATATAGTGAACTTAGTGTTGATTGATTCACTTTACAGTCAAAACAGAGAAAAGGGGCACTCTTTATGCCTAGAAGAAAAGAGATTTCATCTCCAAATACGGAAAGGTTTCTTCACAGTAAGAGCTGTGAAAATGTGGAATAGACTCCCTCCAGAGGTGGTTCTGGCCAGCTCAGTAGATTGTTTTAATAAAGGCCTGAATTCTTTCCTAAATGCACACAATATAACGGGATACTAACATTTATAGGTAACGTTGATCCAGGGAAAATCAGATTGCCTCTTGGGGGTCAGGAAGGAATTTTTTCCACTGCTGCAGCAAATTGGATCATGCTTTGTTGGGGTTTTTCGCCTTCCTCTGGATCAACTGTGGGTATAGAAATTGGGTATATGGGACTGTTTGATATTTTTTATTTATTTGTTTATTTTTATGGTTGAACTAGATGGACTTGTGTCTTTTTTCATCCTGACTGACTATGTAACTATGTAACTATGAGTCGTCCCCATCCGTTTAGGGCCAGGCTAGAGAGGAAACTTCTCATGAAAGGGTTTCACCAAATAGGTGGCAGAAACATCTGTAGAAGAAGTCTAACATCTTCCCTCAGAACCAGTGGCATGACGAGTAAATTTCACAGAGGGTACTCTGAGATTGATATTCTTAGCAGAAAGCCAGGCGTTGTTGCCAACTAGAGATCTAGGACTCCCACAGTGCAGACAATCTGTAGCTACTTTGTACTTGAAGCTGTCAGATGCAAGTTCTTGGGAACATCTGCTCCCAAAGGAAAAGATAAATCGGGTACTTGGGCTGGAGCAGACACCAGTAACCAAGATGAAGGGTCTGGTGAGGTGGCTGGCAGAGAGGACACAGGATTGGAAGTGGGAGTGGGGGCTGTTAGCAAAGGTAAGAGAATATGAGTTGAGGCTTTATTTTGTACAGTGGGCATGACAGGCTGTGATGAACAGGAACCTGGGGTAGGCACTAAAGCTACTAAAGTGGGAACCATGGCAGGGTCCAAAGCAGCTGAGGGGAGTAAGGGCACTGGGGTCTCAGCAGACAGGGTACACAAATCTGGGACCTCAGGTGGCACAGAGGTTGCAGATGTTGGGGCCTCTACCCATCTAGATGGTAGCAGTGTTGGAGCTTTGAGCTGTACAGTAAGTAAAGGGACTGGTGTTTTAGGCAGCAAAGAGAGTAAGAAACTAGAGGTGGACAGCACTGGAAGGGGGCCTGCAGTAGGAGTAGGCGGGGGGCATATTTTTTATAAAAGACATCTGGGAAGGTCTGATAATGTTGAGGGAGCATCGGAGAGGTTGTGACCTTAGCCACGGGTACAGAGAGAGGTGGAATCACCTTTGGGATATGAAGAAACATCCCCCAAGGAGGGTTGGGACTTTGAAGGCAACTAAATATAGGTACAAAAACCAAATATATAGTAACGTAATTTATTAAATATTATAATAAAAAGTCAATATATGCGTAACATAACAATTGACTATTTAAGAACAATATCAAAAAATATACAGTAAATACAAAATGACACTGGTATTGTCTCCTAAGTAGAGATTACGTCTGACACGTTTCAGGATCTTGTCCTTTCTTCGGGGGCATTCCCTTGTGGAGAACAGTGTGCATCTATAATAAAAACATACATTAATGCTAAGAAACATAGAAACAAGGGGCATGTAGTGAGCATCGTCGAGGGCGGGAAGCAATCACCAAACCACCCACCACCTACGCGGTCATGGCCCCACCACCAAATATAGAAAATACATGTAACCTGGTGTCAAAAAAAACAAGTAGATTCACTGCTGGATGTAAACCGAGAATAGAGTAAAGTCAAGTCCCAATGTGAAGCTAAGGCAATCCTTCAGGCCCAGGTAATGATTGGTGAACCAATGAGTTCAGGTGTTGGCTGTCAAGAGGCAACCAAAGCCAGATGTTTTTAATTGCAGGATGCCCACATAAGAACATATAAGTGGTCACAAGAAGGAATAGTAGTACCTGTGCAATTTATATAGAATGACAAGAAAAAATAAAAATAGTAAAATATGATATAACCATATTTAACTGAATTGCATATTTGATATACTGAAATAGACTACAATGAATGTCATGGGTTAACTGACAATTAGCCACCAAAATATAAACTAGAAGGCATCTAAACGTTATCCTCTAGTCAGGGCAAAAAAAGTCAAAGCGATCATTGCCTAAAGTGAACAAAAAACAAATAAATAAATATTGTTCTATTGTGTCTCATCTAGAATGGAACCACAATCCATAAAGCAACAAATGCTGCCGTAAACTTAGTATACAGTGCTAATGGTCAAGCAGACACATCGGCATCAGTCTAGGTAAAACTATAGTATTAATGATTCTGGTCTTATCAAAATAAACATATATTAATCTGGACTATCAAATAAAAAATAGTTACCGTATTTATCGCGTATAACACGCACCGGTGTATAACACGCACCCCAAGTTTAGGAGGGCATTTTAAGGAAAAAAAGTTTTAGAAAGGAAGTTTAGGGAAAAAAAAATGTACATTTAAGCGTCATTTGCAGCTTGCCCAGCATCATTTGCAGCTTGCCCAGGGTCATTTGCAGCTTGCCCAGCCTCATTTGCAGCTTGCCCAGGGTCATTTGCAGCTTGCCCAGCCTCATTTGCAGCTTTCCCAGTGTCATTTGCAGCTTGCCCAGTGTCATTTGCAGCTTGCCCTTGTTTAAATTTCCCGCCGCCGAGACAGACCGCGCGAGCGCCGCCGAAAAAGACTGAGCAAACGGCTCCACTCGCAGTCCCTCCTCCCTGCTGTTTTGGGAGCGTGCGCAGGGAGGCGGGACTGTGAGCGGAGCCGATCGGCTCAGTCTTTTTCGTTGGCGCTCAGTCTTTTTCGGCGGCGCTCTGTCTTTTTTGGCAGCGCTCTGTATTTTTTGACGGCCCTTTTTTTTTTGTCACATTTTTTGGGGGGATCTGAGTATAACACGATTTTAAGGGGGAAAAAGTGCGTGTTATATGCCGATAAATTCGGTAAGTCAAGAAGTCCATCTATATATCTAAGGATGCCAAAAGCAGCGTGTTATGCCGCGTACACATGAGCGGAATTTCCGTCCGAAAAATCTTGGATGGTTTTTTGTAGGAATTACGCTCAAGCTTGTCTTGCATACACACGGTCACACAAAAGTTCTCTGAACTTTCGACCATCAATAACGTAGTGACATACACTACGACGAGCCGAGAAAATTAAGTTCAATGCTTCCGAGCATACATCAAATTGTTTCCGAGCATGCGTGTTTTTTTGCACGTCTGAATTACATACAGACGATCGCATTTTCGGATAGGAAATTTTCCTGACCGAAAAATAGAGAACATCTCTCTCTCAATCTTTTGCTGGCTGGAATTCCACCAACAAAAGACCGATGGAGCATACACACGGTTGCATTTTCAGACAAAATCTCTCATCTGAGTTTTGCTGGAGGCATTTCCGATCGTGTGTATGTGGCATTTTTTTTTTCTTACTTTATTTTAATTTACTTCACAGTTTCACTCAGGTTTATTTAATTCAATCATGACCACACTTAAGTTTACACACTACCGGTAATTTATTTTTTAACCACCTAACACTCACATAATTTCACTCACTGTACATTAACACACATCACATTAAAATTAAAAACCATTTCTACACATATAACACTTTTTCAACTCCTAGTTCTCTTCTCCTGTATTTATTCACAGTACTAGCATTCCACCCCTTGATATTTTATTATTTTTAAATTCTCTTATATGAATATCAATAACCTACCAGGCAAGTATAGATAGGTGCATGCACTGGCTTTGAGCTGACTAGCAGTAATAACTATCTATCGAATTACTATTATGTTTGATTGATTAATATTCATTAAACTTCTTGTAACCAATATATAATAAACAATAAACTGCTCTTGTCTGACCATATGTGTGCATGCACATATGTATACACCGGTTTTATGATTACAAAATACTTTCCCGAATCTTCTGGTGCTTTCTAGAAGGAGAGGTGGAAAGGGGAGATGGAGCCACCTGGGGTGGTGTGAGGAGCCCTGACCAGTTCCCAATCTAGATTGGCAGGGGGCAGGCCTCCTTAAATACCCAGGGTCAGCCCAGCTGGGGGAGGAGTTGATCGAGTGGAAGATGGAGAAGGAGTGTTAGTCTGTCGGGGCCTTTGAGAGAGCTCCCCAGTTTGGGGGGGTGACCTTGGGCCTGGGCTGGGGTGCGGATGGGACCCTCCTACAACCCACAGAGGTGTCCTGATCAGGAAGCACAGGATGAGCCAGAGAGAGGACAATGGGAGAAAACTACCTGGCAAGTCTCCAGGAGTTCCACAGAGGCAGCCAAGAGGGCTGGTGAGTATTCACACAGTCGGGAGGACTGGGAGGCACGCCTGAGAGGACTGCGATGGAGCAGTTTGGGATGGGTGCAGAGCCAGTCTGGAGGATTGTGGTGGCATGGACAGTGGAGAGGGGCAGCTGCAGACAGAAGGGCAGGCAGTGCCTGAAGAAGTGGTGCTGGGAGCAGTAGCCACAGGGACAGCTAGCACTGGAACTTTTCTATTTTTACTACACCATAGGGGCCCACGGTCCCTGCCTGCAAAGGGTATCTGCTTTAGACCTGGCTGAGCCAGTGTCAGGCCTACAGTGCTAGCTAGTCCGAGAAACGCAAGCAAGTGATATGCTGGAGGTGATAGGCTGTAAGCAAGGAAGTGCAGGAGGATAAGAGGAGATTATATATACCGAGGTGTATATAGTTGGTCACAATATCGACTGTTGATTACCTGGGCATCTCATAAGTTTCCCATCCCTATCCAAGGTAAATTACCCTCAATCAATCATAAAAAAACAAGTGCAAGGAATGCTTTCATGTCTCTGAGAGAGTGAAAAGTGTGTGTGTCTGGCTGGGCAGGGTGACAGACAGACTACTACATTCAGCAGCCCCTGGGGGGGGGGGGTACCGCTACACCTTCATACTATTTTATTTCTCTTTAGGAATAACTTATACTTGATTTAATTTAGCATATTCAGACATTTCTGTATAGCAACTATACTATAGGGAAAAAGCTAATTTTCTGTATGCAGTCTTGTGTTGACATGTTTTAAAGAGGTAAAAAATATGATTAATATGGTACAGAGCAATAATAATGTGAAAAGTTCAGTAACCTAAATCAATCAATCAGATATCACCTTTCAGTTGTTTAAAGCTGACAGAATAATGAGTGATAATGTGTAATTGGTTGTTAAAGAACCTCGTCTTATAAATAAACTGACAAATCTATGAGTTTGAAGGGCTGCGGCAATATATCTTTTATGAACTCTAAGTGTGTGCGTGTGTGTGTGTTATAAAGCATATACCGTTGCCCTCATTTTATTTCACAGATCGAGTTAATGAAGGTTATACCACCTGAGAAGCGAACTGACGTTAAAGGGATCTGAAACCTGTAGTGCTCCGTAATTGCATGTAAATTAGGATGGAAAATTAAGAAAAGCTCGCAATTAGCATTGCTTATTTAGTTGAGCTGCAATTTGCAGCAGATGTTAAATCACAAACCTCAAGCCTGAAAATACTTCTTCAGATGGCTACTGTCATGTTCTCGATTCATGACTTTTCTAGTCAGCGCTGCAGCTGTACCAATTTTAAAAAAAGCTCTTTTAGTGCAAAAGATTATAACATTAGCAGTAAGAACAATACAGAGTCTGATTATATCACACTTTATTTCACATATTCATATAGCACTACCACCAAATTCTGTAGATCTTTGCAGAGTGTACACAAAACTGCTAACATTAGTCCCTGCCCCAAAAGTGCCCACAATGTAATGTATATATCATACAAGCATGCCCATACACATACATTTGGTTAATATACCTACGGTACTTCCATTTGGGAGTTTTGGTAAGGAAATGGAGTATCCAAATAAAATCCATACATTTCTTTTGAGCATATGCAAAAACATTTATATGCATGTAGATAGGAACCCATGACCCCAAAGCTAAAAGGCAACAGTGTTAATCACTAATCTGTCCTTATTTTAAAATGATTTTTAGAACACTGGTCAAACAGACAGTTTTTCATAATGTATGGTTTGGGGCTGTGTCTTATAGAGTCTAGGTACATTACATAAATAAATAATTTAAGAGCTTTTTTTTTGTTTTTAGTTTAGGTATTTTAGTATTGAATGAAGTGTGGAACAGTTATTCTGACAGTTTTATATTGCTGTCTGAGCCCCTATTGGGGAGATTTGCTACTCTAGTTGACCTGGCGGGCCACGGCTTCTATCGCGTCTCCTCCTCCTCTGCATCACAACAGCTTCCGCCATGCATCTTCTCCCTCCTCCTAGATGTCCAATAGGATTGCTTGTCCTTTCAGTCAATCGGGTGATGGGTCTCAGGACCTGCTTCCTGATTGACCAGGAGAAGGATCAGTGTGACAGAAGCGACTATTCATTCGCTATTGTCACACAACTGGGTGGGCTTGGAGAACAGTGCTCTGCGCCCCAAGCCCACCATTTTTTGAAGCCTATTAGAGCCTCTGGCCCCCCATTGGAATCCCCCTCCCCCATTGGAATTCATGTGTCCAGCGCCCTGCATGTAGATGCATGGATAGGGGGGCGGCGCCCGTGCACCCCTAATGGACGGGCTTCCACTGCTGGTTACCCTTTTCATAGAAACAGGAAGTGAGGAGAAATCCTAATATCTGAGCTGTCTCCAAAACAAGAGGTAAGTGGAAATTTTCTAATGGGGATGTGTGTTACAGGGACAATCGTATAATAGGGCAATTCCCCTCCCTTAGGGGAATTTCATTTAACTTCCTGCTGTACCACTGGAACAGTATGTGAAATTTCCCCAATGGAGCACAGAAAGCTAAAAATATCATGACAATTTTTTTTTTTTTTACCCTTCCCTACCCTATGCAAAACTAAAAAAAAAAATGTTTGGGCTATACATACACTTTAAACATTTTAACAGCTTAAGCTTACTTTGAAAAGATGATCTTAGGAAAGGATAGTTATTTTCTACATGGTGCCCTTGAAGACCAATGAACTATATCCAGGGGTGTTGCAATGCTATTATCACCACAAAAAAATCTTAAAGGTGTCACAATAGGCTCCAGCAACATTAATCACAACAGTAGAGAATATATTAATACAGATCAACCCCATATTAATGGATGACAGCCAAGACAGATGTTAATGTGTGGCTCAGACTGTTATCTTCCTGAAACCAACCTTTCTCAAAATTGTAATGTTTTTGATGTTTCCCTAGCAGACAATGGGGGTTATTTACGAAAGGAAAATCCACTTAGCACTGCAAGTGCACTTGGAAGTGCAGTCACTGTAAATCTAAGCGGTAGATCTGAAATGAGTGGAAGCTCTGCTGATTTTATCATCCGATCATGTGCAAGCTAAAATGCTGTTTTTTATTTTCCTTGCATGTCCCCCTCGGATCCACAGCGACTTTACTTCCAAGTGCACTTTCAGTGCGCTTTCAAGTGCACCTGCAGTACAAAGTGGATTTTACTTTAGTAAATAACCCCCAATGACAGTATGTTTAAGCAATGGTTTGGCACCTTGTGAATTATAATCCTCCATAACTAGGGAAGGGAAAATTGATTAACATGGATCAAAACCTAAATCAAATCTAGTAAGTTTGCTCTGACTCAGGGCTCACTGGGAAGTGGCATTTTACTTTGCTAATGAACCCAATTACTATTTTCAGAGCCTTTTAACCAGATGGTACATACAGAACTCAGAAAATCCTCTGCAGCATATTATCGCAGGTATCCAACTGTTATGTGTATGGAATGTTTAATAAATACCGCCCTCCTATATAAACACCGCTCTGTGCTGTAGGATGGTGTTCTATATGAAAATTGAGCAAATAGTGACTGAAAGCACTGAGGTTCAGTGTGTGTATAAGTGATCTAATTAAAGAAAAAATTATATTAAAACGGGAAATAATCTGTGATAAATGAGACTCCCAAAAAAAATTGTGTGCTATATATTAAAATATTGTACACATAGTGTAGCAGCTACTTAAATAAAGTGAAATGTTTTCAAATACAATGAATAGAAAAGATGTTGCTGTCAGCGTATTTCTCTAAAGATTGTAGCAGCGCTTTTGGTTGAAGAGTGTGTCCAACGTAAAATAAATAAATAAATAATTGATCTCTTAAAGATGGTGGATGTGTAAATATATAAGTATAAAAATTATAAATATATATAAAATATATATGAATAAATATTTCTTAAAAAATAATAAATAAATAAATATTTCCAGAAATATATATATCAATAAATATTGTGATAGTCCACGTCCATATTAATGTGAATGAATTAATCAAAAATTAAAAATAAATTGATAAATTGAATATAAATAATAAAAAAAAAATAAAAACCAACTGTTGTTGAAAATGTATGAAGGTTGAGGGAACCCTTTTAAAAAAGATTTGGAATTCTCAAAGCTACAGGTTTTCGGGGAGTCTAGAGAACTAACAATAAACATCCACATAGGTGTGTCTTTAGACACTAACCCAGTTGCATACTTGTTGCATGTCAAGCCACTCTTTATCAAGAAATATAAAAGTTTGCAACTCAAACACCCTTTTAACGCAGCCAAAGCCTGCATCCCGGCAATGTGGGAGCAAAGTTTGCCTCTCACTATTTCATAATCGCATGCTAGAATCCCTGAGATCCGACAGATAGAGCATCTTACTATGGCTCTGAAAGAGCAGAATGAGAAAAACTGGCAAATTTGGAGACCTTGGTTCTTCTACCTAGACCAAACACTTCTAGCATATTTACAGAGGACTGTACCTTGAGCCCTGGACCTCTCTGTGATGTGTTGCACTGGTCTTGGATGCGGAAGGGGGTATTTGGATACTATATTTTCCCATTTACTAAGGTTCTCTTCTCTTCCTTCTCCCATTTTCCTTTTTTACTGTCCCTCCCCACCTCCAATACCTATCAAATTAAATCTCCAAACTTTCCTACTTTACTGTTCTTTTACTACCACTTCCCTAATATTCACCTGATTCTAAAATGCAAAATGTACAATCCGAGAAAACATTATATGTCTGTTTTATTAATATTGTACAATATGGGGTTAATTTAGTAAAACTGGAGAGTGCAAAATCTGGTGCAGCTGTGCATAGTAGCCAATCACCGTCTAACTTCAGCTTGCTCAAATAAGCTTTGACAAAAAAAAAAAACTGGAAGCAGATTGGTTTATATGCAGAGCTCCACTGGATTTTGCAGTCTCCAGTTTTTGTAAATCAAACCCAATGTGTCAGTTTTACATCCTTAAGGCAAAGAATCTGCATTGTCCTTTTCTCTTGAATAAAGAATAAAAAAAAGAAAAAGGAATAAAAAAAAAATGGTATCCTGCAGTGTAAGATTATCACAGCTCTAACCAGCAAGTAATATACTTCTGAAAATCAGGTCCCCACTGCACCCTGCCATGTAAAGGGAGGTCTCCCACAAAGTGGGAGCCTT
Source organism: Lithobates sylvaticus (assembly GCA_028564925.1). NCBI lineage: Eukaryota > Metazoa > Chordata > Amphibia > Anura > Ranidae > Lithobates > Lithobates sylvaticus. Next base: position 339,327,464 of record CM053026.1, on the reverse strand, counting down.
ACTCCTTTTGAACAGGTGCTTTGTATAAGAGGGCCTGTTAACACCCTTCAACTAGTAAACCAGCAATTTTTTCTTAAACACTTACATAAGTCTAAAGAGCAGTCTATATCTGCAACAGACACAAGTGCCAAGCTGACCTAAACACAATGAATATTACTCAACAGAGTACATCTCTTCAAGTACAACACATTAGTTATTAGTTATTAAGATACTGAAAATAGAAGAACAAGAAAGATTTTCAAATCTTAACCTGAGACCCTGTGAACCTTCACTTTATTCTGCTACCTAAACCCAGGAAATGTGCAAAATGCTTTCAAATCATCTAGATTTGTCAGAAGACAACCCAGTTATTTGTACCTGAAAAGTAAGATACAGCTCCAGGTAGCAGTCCCAAAACCTCCTGCACAGGCTGGGTGCTGGCTCTGTGTATATAGCACGTACAATCGAGAAAATCCAGACAGCCGCACTCCAATTAAAATGTCTTTATTGAATAAAAATCAGTCCATACAGCATACAGAGACAGTGGAATCAAAACAACTGACGCGTTTCACACCCCTTACTGGTGCTTAGTTATAACTGAAGATAACATACTAAAAATATGACTATATATACACTTAAAGATTAACACTTAACACTTAAAGATTAACCATGTCAACATTAAACCTACAGGTGTAGCCAATAAAAGGCTAACAAAGGTAATCAGGGCAGCTGAAACCAAAAAGTTAAGCTGAACCCTTGTAACCCATTGTGTTGCCAAAATGCTCATTTGGCTAATGTGGCTCTTCAGCAGTATGTAAATATGAAGTGTGAAAAGAGCATAAAAAGACAAGTAGGAAAAGTGTGTGACATAAAAAGAAAAATGTGAATGAAAAAGTATGATGACATAATATAAATCAAATAAAAATTACAGCAAAAAACACACATATATATATATATATATATATATATATATATATATATATATATATAATATGTGTGAAAACTATTATATTGTTATATTATTACAGTATTGGTAGGAAACGATTTGTCATAGTCTTGGCACATCATAAAATTTTATGCAGGAGGCACCTACACCAACTGTAACTGCTGCAGATGCCTGTGTTACGCAACAGAACAACACCAGCAATAAGGGGTAGCTTCAGGTGTATACTGTGCAGGAGGCACCTACACCCACTGTAACTGCTGCAGATGCCTGTGTTACACAACAGAACAACACCAGCAATAAGGGGTAGCTTCAGGTGTATACTGTGCAGAAGGCCAACAAGCAAAGATGACACTGTCCCTGCCTATCCTGCTCTCTCCCTGCATGCCAACACACTACACAAGGCCGCCGTGCTGGTGGCCTTATATAGTGTGGGGCATGTACTAAACCCCCTTGAGCTATAATTGGCCACAGGCATCCTGCCTGTGGCTAATTATGGCTCTCCTCGCTGCCGGTGCTGTGATTGGCCAAGCATGCAGGTTCACAGTGCATGCTTGGCCAATCATCAGCCAGCAATGCACTGCGATGGCGCAGTGCATTGTGGGCCATTAGCGCCATGCGAATATGCCACGAACAGCGCACAAAGTTCTGGATTTGCCGAACAGGCGAACGGCCGATGTTCGAGTCGAACATGCGTTCCACTCGAGTTCATCCCTAGTTGTGGCCAAATAGCTAAATTTTTGTTCGTCACTCCAAAGGACTTTTTGCCAGAAGGTTTGAGGCTTGTCTCTGTTCTGTTTGGCGTATTGTAAGTGGGATACTTTGTGGCATTTGCATAGTAATGGCTTTCTTCTGGCGACTCGACCATGCAGCCCATCTTTCTTCAAGTGCCTCCTTATTGTGCATCTTAAAACAGCCACACCACATGTTTTCAGAGAGTCCTGTATTTCACCTGAAGTTATTTGTGGGTTTTTCTTTGCATCCTAAACAAATTTCCCTGGCAGTTGTGGCTAAAAAAAATTTTAGTTGGTCTACCTGACCGTGGTTTGGTTTCAAAAGAATCCCTAATTTTCCACTTTTTATATCCCTTTCCTGTTTTATACAGTTCAACACTGGAGCACTGGATGAAAGATCCAAGGGTCTGTCAGGAGTCTAGAAACGCATTGACTTTTAATACACACACACACTAATTACAAGCAAACAGATCACAGGTGAGGATGGTTACCGTTAATAGCCATTAAAACCCCTTTGTGTCAACTTGTGTTCATGTTATCTGGCCAAAATCACCAAGGTATGTAAACTTTTGATCGGGGTCATTTGGATAGCTTCTGTTGCCCTTATGATTTAAAAAGAGTAAACACAGTTGATGGATAATAAATGGCTTCAGCCAAACACTAACCATGAGTAAAAGAAATGTGTTTGTGTTATCATTCATATTCTCTAAAAAATGGCCAGGAATTCATAAATTCTGCCAGGGTATATAAACTTATGAGCACAACTGTATATATATATATTAATTATGGACACAATGTATTGTACTACTGTGCCATATGATAACCTAATCCTGAATAGATAAATAACACTATCATAAAGTGTTATGGCCCAAAATTAGAGTCCATAAAGGAAGAAAACCAGATACCCCCTATTCATAGAAGTTGGAAATGTCCAATTCAAAATTTCACATTAATGATAATTATTTTAAACTCAGGAGTGACCCCACATCATCTTTTAGGAAAGATCTGTCCTTACTATTAGATCTGTGGTAGCTGGCATCTTTACACAAAGTGAGAGAGACATGTTAATACCAGAATATCCAGTGATGTAAATTTTTCCTCATCTCCCCAAGATCCATAAGGGGTTTAATCCCCTTACAAGCAGACCCATTGTTGCAGGCATTGGTTCTTTGAAAAAACGTCTGAGCCAATGGGTGGACCACCAATAACAACCTTTGGTAGTCAATCTGCCTGGTTACCTCAGGGATACAAAACAGTTATTGGTCAAATTTAAGGATTTCAAATGGAGTATAGGCTATAGGTGGATCACTTGTGATGTTGCGAGCCTCTACTCCTCAATTCCTCACTCTTTGGGTTTACAGGCAGTTTCTTTCTTTTTGAAGAGGTTCAGTGGTTATTCTTTAGTATATCAGGAATTCATTTTACTCAGTTTAGAATTTCTACTCACCCATAACTTCTTTATTTTCGACATGGACTGTTATCTCCAGAAATGCGTGGTGTCTATGAGGGCTAAGTTTTCCCCCTCCTTGGCCAACCTGATCATGGGGTGGAGGGAGAGGTCCTGCGTTTTTGGATTTGAGAGTCCCGTTGTTCAGACACCTTGTTTTATTGTTGATACATAGACGACCTGCTCTTCAATGTCTCCAGTAATGTGAACAGTTTGGATGACTGGTTGCTCTATATGAATGAAAAAGAGAGTTTAGCGCTTAAAATAAACAATAAAAATTCATCAGATACAATAAACGTTCGATCAATCAACACAAAGTCCATTTAAGGTGTCTTCATATATGGAGGGAAAGTAAGACCATCACCCAATAAAACTGACCCTTACCATCAGTGTATAGGGTATACACTTTTAAATGTACTAGACAGCTGCACCATCAATCCTTCCTACATGCTGTTCCACTCCACATGCGGTTTAAGCTGATCCTCCTCATGAAAGATCATTAAGGGTAAGGAAATCACTTCACTCCCAGAAAAGATCTACTGCAGGCAAGCTCCAGCATCATGACACAGGACACTCTCTGACAGAAAACTTGGATGCACCAAATGTGTGCTGGCATTAAAATCGTCATCAGAGTTCTGAACTGACTGCTTGGCACTAGCACTTAATAACCACCTCTAGTTGTCATGAACATAGGGAGATGAAGTAGGGGAATGTAAATGTTCAATAACGGAAGGACTAGAAGGTGAGGATGGCATGGGAGAACCCAGAAAGCCGTTTTCACATTTTAGGGTGCAACTGTGTGTGGCTGGTTGCTTGCACTGCAACAAATCTCTGGTTAAGTCTTGTCTTATAGGTGTCCTCTAAGGGTTTAAAAGTCAGCTCATTTGAGATGCTAATGGTGCTGTGTGGAGAGATTCTAGCACAGGGAGCCTCCTCCCATTCCAGCAGTAGAGGATGGAGAGATGATGCCTCTGTATGTGTATGGGAGGGGATGGTGGCCAGCCATGCTGCTGCTGCTGCTCCTTGTGCTGCTTCTGCTGGGATCGGCTCCTTCCCTATGGCTTCTCAGTGTATGCGAGTGAGTGGCAGAGCTCCCATACACACACAGAGGCATCATCTCTCCATCCTCTTTTTCATTTGTTTCAATTATACCCAGCAATTTAGTGTCAGTAGATTTTTATTTTATTTCATTTTATTATTTTTTGTATTTAGAACAACAAATTATTTTATTACTGTTGCTCTATATGAATGACAATCATTTAAACCTGTGGTTCACAGGACATTGGGATCTCGAGACTATCCATTTCCTGGATGTCACATTGACAGGCATAGAGAGCAAAGTTACGTCAAGCCTGTACAGAAAACCATCTGCGGGTAATGCTTTACTTAGAGCTGATTCTAGTCACCCTAAACACACTTTAAGGGGTATAATATTTGGACAATTCTTGAGCTGTATTTGTAGTGAGGACATGGAGTTTAAGAAGGAGGTGGCAGATATGACTCAGCGCTTTGAGGATAGGGGCAATTCCAGACCTGTCCTCAATTGAGCCATTAATATTGCTGAGAGCACTCCACGAGACAGTTTGTTGCAGGATAAGAATAAAAGTAAAATGAAATATAGGACTGACACTGCTCACCAGATTAATGCTCCTGTGTTTTCGACTCCCCTTAGCTCTGAATTTGGCAAAATCAGAAACATTGTTCTTAAATATTTACCAGTGCTATTCAATGATCCTGTTTATGCTCAGATTCTGTCTAAAGGAGTAAAAACTGTTTCTCACAGAGCCTCTAACACTGTCTCCCAGTTTATTCTCTAGTAAGAAATGTCATATCCACTGGTTACACTTTAAGGGCACCTTTTTGGTGTGGCATAAACGGTTGCCCGTGTTGCTCTCATTTAAAAAAAGTAGACACCATCCGTTCAACCACAATAAATAGACAGTCCAAGATTTTATCTTTTATCAGTTGCAACACCAGGTATTTGGTCTTCATCATTACCTATGAGTTATGTCAAATACAATACGTAGGTCAGATGAACCATAGACTGAGAGATCGTCTCCATGATCATTTATATGATATAGAGAAAAATGACATTACCAATGTTACCAAACATTGTAATGATCATCACCAAAAGATGTCTCTAGTTTAGTTATTCGTGGGGTAGAAAAAGTTGTGTCACCAGTTATGGGCAGGGACAAGTTTAGAACACTATGCAAGAAGGAGGTTTATTGGATATTCTCTCTTAATACCAGAAAGCCATCCGGCTTAAATTTTGAATGGGACGTTTCCTACTTGGGCTATAACTCATTATAATAGTTTTATTTATCTATTCAGGATTTGTTTATCATATGGCACAATGGTACCATACATTGTGTCCATAATCAATATATATATATATATATATATATATATATATATATATATATATATATATATATATATATCTCTATCGATATACATATATACTAAATTATGATTATTTTCCATTATTTTATGTATTGGGTATATATCTCTCCGTATGATTATATACTCTGAAATAATTATATTCTCTTTGAGTGAATTATCCCCCCTGGCTTGGGGGTTCTTGGTTCTGTTTTTGCTTCTGGTTTGCTAGGAAGTTCATTCGGATATTTATGGTTTATACATTTATATTTTTGATAGTCTTTGGTAATGTTCGATACATATATATATTTTTTTAGATACATTTTATGATGTACTAAGGCTATGACGATTTTTTCCTTTTCCTCTCTGAACACGAGAGGGGCCATTTTGTTCCTATATTTCTTTTTTCTTTCTAAAGTTGAAACTGAGTTATCTTGATATATCCTAGGTCATAAAATAATGTACCAGCCTCGGCCTGAATGCTAATGTTGATGTAAGAGGCTAATTTTATGTTAAAGATAAGGTTAACTCCAAGATCTCAGATATCACTGAACAGAAATACACCTATATTTTTTTCCTTACTCCTTAACTGATATAAGGAAAGGGGCATATTTAAACAGTGTTTAAAAAAGTGCCTCGTATAATGAAGTACAAATAATCATATTAGCAATAAGTTATATGGTATTGTAATTAGATATATTTTGAGTGAATAGTTTTACCTATATCTTGGTTAATGTATTTTTATATATTTTTCCAAAATATATTCAGACTGTAAAGGAAATTTGTAAGTTCTGTATATAATTTTATTCTATTTTATATGTATTGCACACTGCCCTCACTGTGCACATGGCACTAATAATGATTTCAGTACATGTTTGCATGCTTTCGAGTCCTTATTAGAATTAGTCTGCCTATGTTACACCCCTTGTTACCATAAACGTACAATTGTAATATTAATAAAAGTTTAAGTCAAAAGGTTATTCGGAAATTAACTTGGGTATGTTAAGCAATGTAATCATGTGTATAAAAACCTTCAATTGCGTCATAATAAAGCAGAACAGTTATTTGGAAAGATGTGGAGTGTATCTTTTGTGTCTGTTCCCTACTGCAGTAGTTATTAATTTGGAACCACTACTCAATATGAGGATAGGAGTTGCCTATCTATAAAATGTCCAGGTCAGATGGCGAGCCAGCCAGGAGGGGATTTACAGGTGACCCTGAGAATCCGAAACGAGAAGCTTGAGACGATCCGGGAATTTCTGATAATCAGCCGGCTGAGGTAAGCCTTTTGCTTACATTTGAGTTATCAGACTTCCTTAATCAGCAAGGCATTTTTGGGACAAAGGGTACCTATTTTACACTCCTTAATCGAACTGTATTGATTGGTGGTTATATGTTATATTGTCACTGTCTTCTGTCCATTGGAGTGTTATAGATAAGAAAGGGAAGAATAGTGCTGTTCACAGGTATATGTAGTACAAATCTGTACAAATGACCGGCCATTCATTATGGGCATTAAATGAAGTAAGGGAATGAAGGGTAAGAGACCCTCAAAAATGCCCAAAGCAAGAGGAGCACTATAAAATATATGAACCGAAGGTGAGGTTCCGCCTATACTGAGCCCCTAGATTAATGGTTAAATGGGTAAACATCTAGAGAAACAGCTATCTATGTGAGCAGGATGGATCAAGGGTGACAATTAACACTAGACAGAAAGGGACATTTTCATGTTAAGTTGTGGGGTGAATTTGGGGTCAAGCATTACAACTAGTAAAGTCAAAACAGAATACTTTATATGTTGTCATAGAGGGAAGATGGGATGGGCACTATGGCTGCCCGTCTGATCATAGAATCATAGAAGCTAGAGTATGTGAAGTATGCAATTACAATACATGGGATGCAAAGGATGTCAGAACAAAATAAGGAAAGCAGAAGTTAAGCAGGGACATATTAAAGAGTTAAAAGAAAGTGAGAGAATGATATACATGTGTTGTGTACAAATGGGAAAATATAAGAGATTTTAGAGAGATATTCGTGTATGTGTGTGAATGCTGGAACCTTTAGTTCTATCTCTTGTGTGTGTCATGAATGCGGATGTGACCCCCTCCTTTGCGCTCTCATGAAAGAATGTAGCTGGGATGAGAGATCAGTGATAAGCTGGAAGGACACCATGCCAATTTCAGTTTTTTTACAAAACATTAACAAAATGTGCCGGGTTAATTAATCTAATGATAAACAATGTGATCACAATTATTTTGAATCTGTTTTCCAAACATGGTAAAATGAAGGTTACATTTAACCGTGTAATACATAAATTGAATACCCTTTGATAGTGGAAATGTCCTCCTTTAAGGAAATATATCTGTGGATATATATTAGTATTAGGGTGTGATATTGAGATTATCACTTGAGTATTTATTTATAATATGATTTTAACAATTTTATTACTAATATAGATATATTGTAACTGGTTTAGAAAACCTGTAGTTGGAAATGAAATCCAGGTTATTGGGGAAATTTATAAAAATGGGATTAGTTTAGATTAAGATAACAATTTAGTGATTTTACATTTATTGAGTGAAAAAAAAAATATTAGGTTGTTAATTGGAATACAGCTGCCATTAACAAAGCCAAGTTGGATGGGATACATAGGAAGTTTTTCTACAAAAATGAAATCTAAAGGTCTGATAATAGCTTGATATGCGGTCCATGATGTGCGAGCAATAAATAAATAAAATTTAAATATAACAGACCCATCACATCAAGTCCACAAACCCTGTTAGGATAGATCCCACCTGCAGCCAATTGTAAAGTTTTTGATGTGGCTGAGAGCTTTCTGCTCTGTCGTATACAGATTGTTGGTCTTTTGTTTTTACATATTTTTATTTTTGAAATCCAAAACAGAATGTGTGGATTGGGAAATGATGTGCCCCTTTTCCGTGTAAGTGTTGTGGAATAAGCAGAAGAATACTTTGGACTTATGGACATCTCTGCATGACCGCAGGGAATTGTTATCATTTATTATGTTATGACATCAGGAAAATAATGTCAGATGGAAACTAAGGACTTGTTTTATCTAGCTAAAACTAACAATAGAGCAAGCAATGAGAAATTATAATGTTGCCAGAAAAAAATGTTGTCTTTTTGAAACATGAAACTGGAGTTCTTACACAAACAGCATGATAGAAAACAAGCCATTGTAAAATATTTATGCAAGCTGGACCCGATAATGAATGATATATTAATGATATATCAGAGCTGTAGCTTTATGCAATGGTGCTATTAGACAAGGTTACAGGCATTATTTTGGTCAAATATTACATTTTTAATGGTCCCACATTCTGCACAGCAAATACACAGCTAACTAAATGTTTGTCTAATGAAAGGTATAAAATATGAATTTGTTTTGTTTGTTTATGTACAAATCTAAAAATGAAAAAATGTGTACATTTCAATCCAGACACCTTATTGCCTCTATTGGAGGAGGCAGAAGACAAAGGAAAACCAAATATGCTAAATTGATGATGTAGGAATCAGCTGCTGTGAGCGCAGTGCAGGACACACTCCCTGAAGACCCAGATATTTAATTTTTTGTATATTTGAACCCGGCTTTATACTGAAGATGGCAAAACCCTTACTGAGTATGCAGTTTATCACCTAGAAGGATGCTCTGTATTCGGAGTTATTGGATCATTTTCCCCCAGCTCAAGAAGCAGAGCTCCATGTTTTGCAAAGCCTGTGAGCTATAAAAAGGGTGTATATATTCATATATATATATAGTAGAGGAAAAAAAGATCTTTTAGTTCCATTTGCAGGGCCATAAGTTTGTTTTTACTTTGATAGGTAAACCAATAAAGCATGCCAAGTTAATTGATAGGCTGTTTTCAGCCTTCCAGCTTCTTGCTGAGGTAGCCATATTAACTATAAAATTCACACATGGAAGCAGACCAGGCGACTCTAAGGATGCTACATTTACAGCCCCGGACACTTGCTGGGTCTGTGCAACTCACAGATTCCACCCTAGTTCTGGCCCAGTATAGCTGGTATTAATAATTCAACTTTAAGCACCCCAGAACGAGAAGAACAAGTGGTCCACAGGGGGCAACTTCTTATGAAACAGGACTTTGGAAAAGGTTAACATTTATGTCTGCCAGCTACTCTTTTCCCTCCAGCTTGACAGATGGACCATGTCATCAGTCACAAGCAGTTATGGCTGCCTTAGTAAATGAGCATGGGATAGAGCCAGGGTTCTCCACAGTTGTTTTTTTTATATACCGCTTCTTGTTTTACCTGTTACCAAAGGTGTTACCAAAAGCTGAACATCCTTTACAGAGATTACAAAAATATATATCCAGATGCCCAAGTCAGGATCTTACCAGTATGCATTTTGTCTGTATGGACATGTTTTCTGGATGTCCAGTGGCAAATGCTACAGTAAAAAGTGTTATCAGTAGTAGTTTGTAAGTACAGAGTGCAGAATCTACAGAGAGAAATGCCCCGTACACACGGTCGGAATTTCCAACAGAAAAAGTCCGATGGGAGCTTTTGGTCGGATATTCCGACCGTGTGTATGCTCCATCGGACTGTTTCTGTCGGAATTCCCGACGGACTTAGATAGAGAGCAGGTTCTCTATTTTTCCATCGGAAATTCCGGCAGAGGCTTTCCCGTTGGAAAGTTGGACCGTGTGTACACGGCCTAACAGAGGAGATCATTTTTATAGTAGAGTCCTTACTAGAGGTTTTATTTTTACACCCCCTACTGTCTACAATTTAGTGGAAAAGGTAGAGTAAGAAACTAGAAAACTTTAAGCATTATTTTTTACTGTTTGCTATAATAAATATCCCCAAAAAAAATATATAAAAACATATTTTTTTCCTCAGTTTAGGCTGATACGTATTCTTCTACACATTTTTGGTAAAAAAAATGCAATAAGCGTATATTCATTGGTTTGCGCAAAAGTTATAGCATCTACAAAATAGGAAATAGTTTTATGGCATTTTTATTAATATTTTTTTTTACTAGTAATGGCGGCGATCAGCAATTTTTTTCATGACTGTGATATAATGGCGGACACAACGGACAATTTTGACACATTTTTGGGGCCATTGGCATTAATACAGCGATCAGTGCGATTAAAAATGCATTGATTACTGTAATAATGTCACTGGCAGTGAAGAGGTTAACACTAGGGGGCAGTGAAGGGGTTAATGTGTGTTCTAGTTTGTGTTCTAACTGAAGGGGGATGGGGACTGTGCAGGGAAACTAACAGATCTCTGTTCATACACTGTATGAACAGACGATCTGTCAGTTCTCCGCTCAGAGAACTAAAAATGTCACTGGCAGTGAAGAGGTTAACACTAGGGGGCAGTGAAGGGGTTAATGCGTGTTCTAGTTTGTGTTCTAACTGAAGGGGGATGGGGACTGTGCAGGGAAACTAACAGATCTCTGTTCATACACTGTATGAACAGACGATCTGTCAGTTCTCCGCTCAGAGAACCGGAAACTGTGCGTTTACAAACACAGTTCAGGGTTCTCCATGTGCCCTGAGCGATCGCAGGAGCCCTGTGGTGATCATAACTTTGTTTTGCACAGCCTTGCCATTATGCACGTCTTCCATTTTATGTAGAATTGTCTGTGTTTACACATGCTGATAAACAGCATGCCAACAATTAAGCTAGAAGCCCATTCTGGCCACGGGAGTGTACAGCCAGTACTCTGTAAATATGTCTTATCTATCATTTGTTTTTCACAATGAAAAGTCATTTTGTAATGAAAAAGCTGCTCAGCTATTATAGCTATTATATTCTCCAAAATTGAGTTTTTGCCTGGACTACCTCCACAAGCGTGTGGAGGTTCCAGGTTAAAGGTGATAGCAGGTACAGTTAGTGATCAAAATATTGATCAAAAGAGAGGAGACTGTAAAGGAAATAAGTTATGTATATAATTGTATTCTATTTTATATGTATTGCACACTGCCCTCACTGTGCACACGGCACTAATAATGTTTTCAGTACATGTTTGCATGCTTTTGAGTCCTGATTAGAATTATTGTTTATTATGTTATTATTTATTAGAATTATGTTACGCCCCTTGTTACCATAAACGTACAATTGTAATATTAATGTGATACCTACGTAATCATGTGTATAAAAACCTTCAATTGCGTCATAATAAAACTGTTATTTGGAAAGATGCCGAGTGCATCTTTTGTGTCTGTTCCCTACTACAGCAGTTATTCATTTGGAACCACTAATTAATATGAGGATAGGAGTTGCCTATCTATAAAATGTCTGGGTCAACAATATATTATTTGGATATATTCATAAAATATATTGGTATATCTTTATTCATATTAACATAAGGATCGCATGATTGTAACATGTAACATTATGAATATTTTTAAATGTATGGAGTTTCTTGGAGTAAGAATTCTCCTGAAATAATACATGAGATTTTTAAGTACCCCATTAATAAACTTAAGGAATTTAAAGGAAAAGGTAATTTATGTGGGCTACACTTTCTAAAAAAAAAAAAAACATATATCTGAGTTTTAGCCAAGAAGTCTAGGAAGTTGACACATAAGAGACAGCCCTAAATATTTAATAGTCTGTTTAAAAGTTTAAGTCAAAAGGTTATTTGGAAATTAACTTGGGTATGTTAAGCAATGTAACACTGCCCCCTATTGGCCACTGTGAATAAAGGTTTGATATTACCCCTAAAGATTTTGGGCAGGAAATTACATGTGTTTGATGTCACTTATGACGTGAAAGGCATTTCCACACCCATTCCTGGGGGGGGGGGGGTATGGACTGGATACACATGACAGTGAGGGAATCTTGAGACAGAGGGACGAGAGGAGAAAAACAGAGTGGAGAGATGTAGGAATGAGGATAAAAGATATCCTTTGGGACACCCAGCTGATATCTCTCAAAACAAGAGTCTTAATCTCTGGTAAAGTATCAATCCTATATTTGTACCTTATGGTAATTGAATTGTTTTAACATATACAAAACAAAACCATTTAATATTATGGCATAGCAATTGGAATTGTGTTATTTATACCTGCAGCATGATATCATTATATTCTTAATTTTAAGAGAAATAAACATTTTTGTATGTCTCTAAAAAAGCTAATACCAAAGTATGCACAATGGTTTTGTTGTGATATGTGTTTAAAAATAAATTCATTCTAAATGTATTTTGACTTTAAATTAAGTCTTGGTTAAATCACCACGTTTGTATATGGTTAACAAAATTGTCCATATACCGTAAAAGAGGTTTAAGCTTGAAGGTCTATTTGTTTGAGAAGATATCTCGATGTGTTAAAATCAACACCTAGTTTGTTTTCATAAGTCTGTAAAGCTACAGAAAGCTATTTACTAAGCCGTCATGAAGTGTTTGTAACAAGAGCTTGTGCTAAAATTTCTCATCATTTGTATCACCTATATACAGTATGTGATATTTATATTACATACATAAGTTATATCTTTTTGTATTATCACCAAACGTATTTGATATTATTTTGCACTGAATTTTTAGTTAATAAATATATATATTTTAGCACACCGCTGTATTCCCTTTCTGTCTTCAAACTAGCATGGATAAACGAATTTGAATTATTTGGTTGATTTGTGGAAAGAAGTGAGAATCTCCTAAACCATAGATTTTTGCATAGTTCCATCAATATAATACTGTTAATATGGCAGTATAAACATCTGACAATATATATATATATATATATATATATATATATATATATATATATATATAGTATATTTATATCTAACAAAGGTGAGTACACCCCTCAAATTTTTGTAAATATTTTATTATAACTTTTCATGTGACAACATTGAAGGAATGAGACTTCGCTACAATGTAAAGTAATGAGTGCAGCATGTATAACAGTGTAAATTTTCTGTCCCCTCAAAATAACTTAACACACAGCCATTAATGTCTAAACCACTGGCAACAGAAGTGAGAACACCAATAAAGTGAAAATGTCCAAATTTGGCCCAAAGTGTCAATATTTTGTGTGGCCACCATTATTTTCCAGCACTGCTTTAACCCTCTTGAGCATGGCGTTCACCAGAGCTTCACAGGTTGCCAGTCGAGTACTTTTTCACTCCTCCATAATGACTTCACGGAGATGGTGGATGTTAGAGACCTTGAATTCCTCCACCTTCCATTTTAGGATGCCCCACATGTGCTCAATAGGGTTTAGGTCTGGAGACATGCTTGGCCAGTCCATCACCTTTACCATCAGCTTCTTTAGCAAGGCAGTGGTTGTCTTGGAGGTGTGTTTGGGGTTGTTATCATGTTGGAATACTGCCTTGTGGCCCAGTCTCCAAAGGGAGGGGCTCATGCTCTGCTTCAGTATGTCACAGTACATGTTGGCATTCCCTCAATGAACTGTAGCTCCCCACTATCGGAAGAACTCATGCAACACCAGACCATGACACTCCCACCACCACACTTATGTTTGTACTCCTCACCTGGTTGCCGTCACACACACTTGACACCATCTGAACCAAATATGTTTATCTTGGTCTCATCAGACCACAGGACACGGTTCCAGTAATCCATGTCCTTAGTCTGCTTTTCTTCAGCAACTGTTTGCAGGCTTTCTTGTGCATCATTTTTAAAAGAGGCTTCCTTCTGGGATGACAGCCACGCAGACCAATTTGATGCACCGTGCTGCAGCTCAGTTTCAGGGTCTTGGCAATCTTCTTATAGCCTAGGCTATCTTTATGTAGAGCAACAATTCTTTTTTTCAGATCCTCAGGAGTTCTTTGCCATGAATTGCCATGTTGAACTTCCAGTGACCAGTATGCGAGAGTGATAACACCAAATTTAACACACCTGCTCCCCATTCACACCTGAGGCCTTGTAACACTAATGAGTCACATGACACCAGGGAGGAACTTCTTTGGTCGACCATGGCAAGGCCTGTTCTGAGTGGAACCTGTCCTGTTAAACCGCTGTATGGTCTTGGCCACCGTGCTGCAGCTCAGTTTCAGGGTCTTGGCAATCTTCTTATAGCCTAGGCCATCTTTATGTAGAGCAACAATTATTTTTTTCCGATCCTCAGTTCTTTGCCATGAGGAGCCATGTTGAACTTCCAGTGACCAGTATGCGAGAGTGAGAGTGATAGCACCAAATTTAACACACCTGCTCCCCATTCACACCTGAGGCCTTGTAACACTAATGAGTCACATGACACCAGGGAGGAAGAATGGCTAATTGGGCCCAATTTGGACATTTTCACTTATGGGTGTACTCACTTTTGTTGCCAGCGGTTTAGACAATAATGGCTGTGTTGAGTTATTTTGAGGGGACTGCAAATGTACACTGTTTTACAAGCTGTACACTCACTACATTACATTGTAGCAAAGTGTAATTTCTTCAGTGTTGTCACATGAAAAAATATAATAAAATATTTACAATAATGTGAGGGGTGTACTCACTTTTGTGAGAGATATATATATATATATATATATATATATATGTATATATATATATATATATATATATATATATGTGTGTGTGTGTGTGTGTGTGTTTTTTGCTTATACGATATACAATTTTTATTTTTTATTTGATTTATATTATGTATACACACTTTTTCTACATACTCAATCTCAATTTTTTTGTTTTATTTTTATTTTTCTCATTCACATTTTTCTTTTTATGTCTCACCCTTTTCCTACTTGTCTTTTTATGGTCTTTTCACGCTTCATATTTACATACTTCTGAAGAGCCACATTAGCCAAATTAGCATTTTGGGGCTCAGGGGTTCAGCTTAACTTGTGAGTTGGTTCAACTGTTTCAGCTGCCCTGATTACCTTTGTGAGCCTTATTCGCTACACCTGTAGGTTTAATGCACATGCAATAGAGGAAATCCGGACAGCCGCACTCCAGTGAAAAATGTCTTTATTGAATAAAATCAGTCCAAGCAGCAATCAAGGCAGTGGATGAATCAGCTGATGCGTTTTGGAGTGGATTGAATACAGCGGCGCTTTGCGGAGTTTTTAACCCTTTTGCGTTTCACACCCCTTACTGGTGCTTAGTCATAGCTGAAGGTACATGTCTTGTATATATATATATATATATATATATATATATATATATATATATATACACATATACACATATACACATATACACAAATAATATTCAAAGATTGAGCCTATTTGCATTGAACCTACTGATGTAACCAATGAAAAATTAAAAAGGGAAATCAGGGCAGCTGAGGCAATTACACTAAAGGAGAGGTGCAGCCACAACACCCTGTAACCCTTGGATGCTCACTCTTACCAAAAAAGTTTTAGAAATTATATAAAAAATATATAAATAGAGTGTAGAGGAGCATAAAGAAGCTAAACCAAAGTATATATGTCATAGAAAATGTATATATAAGAGAAATGGTGTATATATATATATATATATATATATATATATATATATATATATATATATATATATATATACACACATTTACCTAAGATTATACACATAAGCGTGCAAACAAGAAAAAGAAAAAGAAAAACCCAAAATATTGATAAGAAGTCTAAAAAAGGAGGAAAATCATACATAAATAAATGGATAACATGACAAAATCAATAAAATGCATTATATACTATATGAGTAAATGCATACATGCAAGATATACAAACAATACCAAAAATACTAAATGTGATGCGTTCCAGGAGTGATAGGGAGGGACTGATGACATTTCCGGCAAACCGACACACACATCAAAGGCTGTGTGTGGAGAGACGAATCGCAACAATCCTACAATGTGTTAATTATAAATATCCAAATACATCTCCAACAAACCAAGAACACATCAAAGATGTATAAAACAGAACTAAAACAAATAAATGAAAACAACAGACCCCCACACAAAGTGGAGGACTAAAAAGAAGGAATTTAGATGACTCAAAAAAATTAGGATCTATACATACATACATACATTTACATGCACATATACAATATTGGAGATGTTGGTTACCTTCTATGTATTGGGCATATATCTCTCTATATGATCATAGCTTCTGTGCGACTTCATCTTGTGCGACTTCCTCTTGTGAAATAATCCTAATTTTTTTGAGTATGAAGGTACATGTACCTTCAGCTATGACTAAGCGCCAGTAAGGGGTGTGAAACGCGTCAGATGGGTTCCCCGCTGGCAGCTGAATGTAAAAAAATGAAATTGCCGGCAAAAAAAAAAATCACAAAAAACGGCGTAGGGTCCCCCCAGGTCCATTACGGCCCATTTGGGTCTAGTATGGATTTAGAGGGGACCCCCCCCCCCATGCAATTTAAAAAAAAAATGGTGTGTGGGGACCCCCAAAAATTTTGGTGAATAGGTAGGGGTAGGATGTAACCAATACTCATTCACATGGGGGGGCCTAGGATCTGGGGGTTCCTTTGTTAAAGGGGGCTTCCAGATTCCAATAAGCCCCCCACCTGCAGACCCCCACAACCACCGGCCAGTGTTGTCTGGAAGAGGCCCTTTTCCCTATCAACATGGGGGCAAGGTGCTTTGGGGTGGGGGGCACAGCACCCACCCCCCATGTTGAGGGCATGCGGAATTTTATTTTTCAGGAGAGGGGGGCGCTCGCTCGTCCCCTCCCTTTCCTGACTTGCTGGGCTGCATGCTCGGATAAGGTTCTGGTATGGATTTTGCCCCCCCCCCATACCTTTTTTGCGTTTTTTTTCACGTTTTTTTGTGATTTGTTTTTTTTGTTGCCGCCAATTTTCTTTTTTTACATTCAGCTGTCAGCAGGGAACCCTGCTGACAGCTTTCTGACCCCCTCCTTAACAGCCAGCTATATACAGTGTGTTTAAAGAGGGGGGAGGGTTTAAAAACTGATGTCAGCGGATTGGATGTAAGCGGATTTCATCTGCTAACATCCATTTTTCGTTTGTTCTGTTTTTTTGACAGATGAAAAATAGGGCTTTCATCCATTAAAAAAACAGATGTTGACGGAAGCGGGTGAAAACAGATGAAAATGAATGATCATCTGTTGTTATCCGTTTTTCCTTAGGAATGCATTGATGTGCGTTTTTCATCCTTTAATGGATGGATGAAAAAGGGACAAACTGTCCGTATATGTGAAAAGGGCCTTAAGTGTTACATGTGTATATATATATATTTGTGTTTTTAGTATATTATCTTCAGCTATGACTAAGTACCAGTAAGGGGTGTGAAACACGTCAGCGGTTTTGATTCCACTCTCTCCGTATCCTGCATGGACTGAATTTTATTCAATAAAGACATTTTCATTGGAGTGCAGCTGTCCGGATTCTCTTGATTGTATGAGTTATTTGTATCTCTTTTGTTACAAATGCTGCACTTTATGTCCACAAACCTTAAAGGTGTAGATTCTGTTAACACAATACAAAAAGCCAAGCAAAATATTAAAACTGATTTAGAAACAAATCAACTTCTACCTGCTAAAGAGCAGGTTTTGTACATGAAAAATGAAAAATCCAAACAATTCCCGTAATTCACTCAGCAGTAACCAACAAACAAGAAGTCACCACCTGAGGCCTGACATCTGCCATGCTGGTACCAGATAAATAACAAAGAAAAAACTCACATTTTTATATTTCCGTGTCCAGAAGGAATGGAAGTTACTGCACTATTTAAAAGAAAGGTGTCATCAGTTTTTAAGCAGAACTCTTCGAACAAACCAACAATATAACCAGCAATTAAAAAAATATACACAATGGGGGTTATTTACGAAAGGCAAATCCACTTTGCACTGCAAGTGCACTTGGAAGTGAAGTCGCTTCCTTCGATAGTCCCATCTACCTGGAGTCACGTTCAAAATGAATGGACTTTACTCCGTGTGTGAGCAAGTCCGTTCATTTCAAAAGTCCCGTGGACTAACACACAGACGGCCGGATTGTTTTGAGTCAAGACTTCTTTCTAAGTCCGCCAGACTTTTGGGAAGAAAAAGTCAGCTGGAGCCCACACACGGGTGGATTGTCTGGCGGACTCTGGTCCGCCGGACCAAGTCCGCCGGATAGTCCGATCGTTTGTATGCGGCATTAGGGTTACTTTTCTGATTTGACTGGTTCTATCCCTCTTGTGGCATTCAGGGAGCCTCTGGTGTTGCAGCTGCCTGAATACAATAGTCATCAGGGGAGATACCTCCATCTACACTCTTTAGTGCGGGTGGAGGAGTCAGTTGGGCTATGGGCTATGTCTAACTACGGGTGTTGACATATTTGTCAATTCCTTGTTTCACACTGTTTGGCTATGGTTACTCATGGGTGTAGACACATTTGCCTGTGTGCCAATACGTCTATCCCTTTGGGTATACATAAATACTAATGATGCATACAATATTGTATTATTAAAAATAAATACATATTGATAAATTTATTTATATCAGGTTTATCAAATCTTATGCGAAACTTCAAATCGACTATAGTTAAAACTATACAACATAACTTTTTACCTGTCTTTTCTATTCTTATTTTAGATCTTCTCATACTGAACTTTGTCTTTGCAATCACAGTAGACATAACATCATCATGACCCTGTACAAGGTGAGTGGCTAATCAAAGATCTACCATTTGAAGTTTTATTTGTGTTCTGTAGCTAGAATCTTGTCTATTAACCTGTACAACTCCATACTGCCACCCTGTGTCTCGACAAGCTCCTTTTTAGTAGTAGCTTTTACATTAAATCAAATGAGAGTTTAAACACTACAACTTAAAGAGAAGGCTGACGTTTCTCTTAATGTTAATCTGTGTGCAGCCTAACTCTACTACCAACTGTCATAGTAATTTATCATTTAGAAAGCTTGCCTTTTATTCATTTATTTTTGTAAAATATACATAGGGGTTAAAATAGTGAAAATTAAGCTGGTCAAGGTTCTTGTGCAAAAAAAATATATATATATATAAGGGATGAACCGATATCACTTTTTTGACACCGAGTACGAGTACCGATACTTAACATCATGTACTCGCTGATACCAATTACTGATACCTGATTTTGGTCATGTTACCATTTTTTTTTTCAAATAATGAAAAATTACACATTTTCACCATAATATGAGAAATTGAAACGCATTCAAAAGACATTATGAAAGAAAACATGTTTATTTGCTGGTCACAAAGCTGTTACATGTACATTGCAAGTTCACAATTTAGGCATGAGGAGAAGCAAGAACAGTACAATACCTCAGTCAACTCGCAACACAAGACATTATAAAATTTCAAAAAGCAAAAGTTTGTTTTCAGTTCAACTTCTTACACATGTGTAAGAGAAACACATTTCACAGATCGCACATTCCAGGATGGCCAGGAAGGATGTGTGTTAGGTTGGCATGTAGGCTGCAGTAAGGCCTCATGCACAGCTCAAAGCAGCTGCTTCTCCAGGTGTTTTAGCTCTTTGAACTTTTTTTTTTCTCTACCTGTTACCTATTCCCCTCCATGTTAGCCTATGTGTTCATTCATGGCCATTGGCCAAGGAACACTATGCGGTTTCAGAAGTTTAGTGCCAGGGCAAATTACAGGCAGCAGGCAGAAAAAAAAATTCAGAAGAAATTGGAAATGGAAATCTTTGGATTTTTTTTCTTCCTGTAAACTTTCCTGCCACTAAACTCCTGAAACTAGTGTGTATGCATTTCTTCTAGTATGCTTCTTATAGCTTTGCCTGTGTGAGAGCCTTGAAATTTCTTTGCATGCAGCATGACTTGGTGCAGAGTGAAATTGGCATCAATCCACTGTGCAGTTAAGCTAATTACAGACACAGG
This sequence comes from Lithobates sylvaticus, assembly GCA_028564925.1. Taxonomy (NCBI): domain Eukaryota; kingdom Metazoa; phylum Chordata; class Amphibia; order Anura; family Ranidae; genus Lithobates; species Lithobates sylvaticus. The sequence continues at coordinate 339,307,201 of CM053026.1, read as the reverse complement.
ACTCACACTACTGCTCCAAATGTCCGTGGTGAAACTGATAGCCTTTGTGTCCTCCTGTAGCATGTTGGTAATGTGTTTTTTCACTGTGTTGTGTAATTGTGGCAACAGGACATCTGTGACATGACGGCGGCTGGGAATTTCATACTTTGGCTTCAAAATATTCATAAGTCGCCGAAAACCCACATTGTCAACTATTGATAGTGACTGATCATCAAGAACGATGAATTGGGTAACTACTTCAGAATTTTTTTTAGCCCTTGGGTTAACCATGGAAATTTTTTCACGTCTGGCAAGGGTTTGCTGCAGTGTCAGCTGCTGAGTGCACGAGCTATGGACAGCTGTAACTGTAGCTGACCACGAGAATGGCCGAGAGGCTCAGAATCGGCGGGGGATCGTCGTATAACACGCACCCACAATTTTCCCCTGATTTTAAGGGGAAAAAAGTGCATGTTATACGCCGATAAATACAGTAAGTCTCTCCAACTTAAGGGGGGAAAAAATTAGGAAAATGGGGAAAAAAAATTTGAGCCCAAATGATTTGTTTTCTGATTTTTTTCACTCATGATGGCACCTACTATTTTTTAGAATAATGAAGCTGCTCTCACCAGTGCTTGTTGTTTGTTCCTGCTGCATCCAGCATCTTGGTATGGTCAAGTAAACCAGTGGCAGTGGGGATGATGAAATCCATCTGTCGGGTTCAGGTACAACGGTCGCGGTCGGTATCTCTACAAAACAAAAAGCAGAGGATGGTCTCAGAAAGGCACATGCAGGGAAATGTTAGGCAAGATACAATGATGATTTATGCAACAGCAGCAGTCATTTGCCGCCATGATGGACATGTTAGGCAACAGAGACAATGTGGGACACTAAGTTATGTAACACACACAAACACAGGCCGGCCGCCATGCTGGACAGTGGACATTATGTTAGGCAAGAGAGAGAGACAATGTGGGACAAACTAAGTGTAACACAGGCCGGCCGCCATGTTAGGCAAGAGAGAGAGACAATGTGGGACAAAACTAACTAAGTACAGGCCGGCCACCATGTTAGGCAAGAAAGAGAGAGAAAATGTGGGACAAAACTAAAGTATAACACAGGCCGGCCGCCATGTTAGGCAAGAGAGAGAGAGAATGTGGGACAAAACTAAAGTATAACACAGGCCATCCGCCATGCTAGGCAAGTGAGAGAGAGACAATGTGGGACAAAACTAAAGTATAACACAGGCCGGCCGCCATGTTAGGCAAGTGATGTAAGCTAGTAGTACTGTACAGCAATCACCGGCCGCGGGACACGTAAGTAAGCAAGCAACAGTTATAAAGAAATAGAGAAGAGCACTCACCGGCCGCCATGAGGAGACATGGTGTAAGGAGGACGCTCGCCATGTGGGGCAGCCATGTAGCAGACGCAGAAGCAAAACACATGTCATGAGGGTTATGAGGGAAACAACACTCACCGCCGTGTGGAGAGGCTGCAACCTTATCCAGTTCCCGAGCTCCGCCCAAGCTGACATCACTTCCGGTATCACAGTGGATTTTCACGAGTACCGATACCCCCGAAAAAGCCAAGTATCGGTGCATCCCTAATATATTTTATATATATATATATATATATATATATATATATATATATATATATATATTCTGATTCTCTAGTACAATGCAATGGAAATAATATTGTGACCTTAAAGGGGTTGTAAAGGTTCGCGTGTTTTCACCTTAATGCATAGGATAGAAAAAACATCGGACAATACCGGCCCCCTAAGCCCGTTCACCTGCTGCGCTCGCCCCTGATCTCCTCTTCGCCGCTCAGCCTGGCAGTTGATTGGCTAGAGTGGATGGATTGAAAGCAGCGCAGCCATTGGCTCGCGCTGCTGTCAATCACATCCAATGATGCGGCACGCCGGGGGGTGGGGCCAAGTGATACAGTGAGTGGCTATAGCCGCCGGCTGTATTACGGGAGCGCGCCTGCATGAACTAACCACCATGCGAGAGAGCTAGCATGAAGGTGCTTAGTTCTTGTGGGGAGGAGCCGAGACAGCCGCCGAGGGACTCCAGAAGACCAGGTTTGGGGCACAAGCTGCACAGTGGAGGTAAGTATAACATGTTTGTTATTTTAAAAAAAAATTGCCTTTACAACCTCTTTAAAGCAAAACCCCCTTGCAAAAGCTTAAATTTAAAATCTCAATTGCACCCCAAGGAGTTGATTTACTAAAGTTAAATAAACTGTTCACTTTGCAGGGGATGTTGCACTGGAAAGGAAATTATCTCCTGAGCTTAGTGAGTGAGATGAAGTCCTGCTGACTTCTATCATCCAACCATGTGGAAGCAACAAAGCTGTTTCTTTTTTCTTGTATGTGATTGGGTGTTCTTTGCAAAGTATGATTTAACTACACTCGCTAAGCTCTGGGGAAAATTCACAAAGTGCAAGTTCCTTTATAAGGTGAACAGCTAATTTGCCTATAGAAAATCAACCCCAACCTGTTCAATACCATTAAAGGAGAAGTCCAGCCTGAACTCGTTTGGCTGGGCTTCTCCTATGGGTCACAGGAATGAAATTCATTTTACTGAAGTCCGCTCTCTGCTGACGTCACAGGAATCAGTCCAGGCACCGCGTCATCAGGACAATAAAGTCTGGATCTGCCAGGTGCATGGACTGATACCTGAATTCCTACTTTGTGTGTGTAACTTGGTTGTTTTGTTCTAAGCATCTTAGTAAAACTGTGTTATTTTGAGATCCTTTGCACTGCACTTGACAAAATGGATAGGTGCAGGTAGTTTTGGGACAAGCGCCCAGGGCAAAGATGCAAAACTGCGTTCCCCCCATTCCCTAAGGGTTAGAGTCAGGGTGCTCCTATCCCTGCAATAAACCATTACACCCAGTGCAGTCACCCCTCCTGCCCACCTCTTGTCCCAACCCTGGGTACAGGCCAATACAGGGCTCAGACAGCCTCTTAAGCAGCCACTCACAGCTTCCCAGAGACTGACCGCACTATGCAAAGTAGTAGAGATCTAACCGGTTTAGAGAACTGACCCTAACTTTCCCAGAGTACTGTTGCACAGGAATTTACAGGAATCTAATAAAAAGACAGATTCAAGTACTTATACTAGTTTTTTTTACAAACAGATATAAAAAAAATGTGCTTAAGGTATCAGAAAATACAATATGAAAGCAGCTAGCACAAATTGTTGGAAACAAATAACAAAAATAGAAATAAAATGCAGCACTTTTAAGAATGTAAACAAAGTCCTTCAAAAATGTCCATATAGATGTTAAAGACATAGAAGGCACCTCAAGTGTGTATATAAGGATATCATATTGGTGGTAAAAAAATCCTCCACCTGCACTTCAACCCCTGCAGTGATATACAGGATCATCCTTGAGGGGAGACCACAATTAAACCAAAAATTTCTATGAATGTTGTTGGAGTCCGATCGTGTTCAGTGATTGATCGACTGCTGTTTGACCACTTATAATTAAGTGGTCCACAACTGAGGGTAAGAGGCTCAGTGTGTTGTGCAGGTGGAGGATTTATTATTATTTTTTACCACAAAAGGGAAATATCATTACATACACATTTGAAGTACCTTCTATGTCTTTAACTTCATCAGATCTATATGGACATTTGTTGTGATTAGTCTTCCTGACTGTATTGTTCCTTGTGGGTCCTGAAGAAGCGGTGTGACTAGGAAAAACGTAGACCCCAATTTCAAGGACATACACTATTAATACTGGAACTTATTTTACCATAGAAAAGTTTTTATAATATGTTTGCAACTATGTCTATTTCTGGAATATATTTTGTATCCAATGTTTAATAAAAATGTGATGTTTTATATAAATCTATGTTATCTGTCTATGTGATCACCAGAGATATATTTAGGTCCCACCTTGCCTATACACTTCCATTTCCTAGATTTGCCTTTGGTAAATTTACTCTGTCTGTGCAAGTAATTATACATGAGCCAGATCATCAAATTTAGAATGAGTCACTGATTTTAAAAGTACTGAAGCCACCAGATCATTATGAAAGCTAGGGACTAATATTTTAGGAGAGGTCTAAAGGTGCCATACTCAGAACAGCTTTGCTTTGAAATATCATTGCTCCATCGGATACTCATTTGACATTGCTTATCTTGTCTCAAACTGAATATTGAGTGCAAAACTAAATTTCTTTGGTTATTTTCTATACATTGCCTGTATTGTATTTATTACTGTATATTCATAAAGATGCAAAACCTAGTACAGATCTTGTGCAAAATATTACCTTGGTTTAATGAATTGATTTCTACAAATATAAAACTATTCCTAATTTTTGTATTTGAATGCTTACTTCTTCACTCGCATGCCCTTGAGGCAGTTTTGTGCTAGCATAATGCAAGTTTGAAGTAATTATTTCCTCATTACTATTTTTTTAGGGATAATTTGGCACAAAATTTACTAGACAACACCAATAATTCTGAAATTCAAGTTTTACATTTATGTATTCAGGGACATTTAACTTAAATTTACTGAGTCAAATAAGCACATTTGGGTGTCTTCAAATTCTATTTGTTGGGTTTCCAGCTGCAATTTATCTTTTGAAGCACCTTATCATCTAATTACAACTGCAAATGCTAATGGTTTGTAATCACCTCATTACCAAATTGTCTTTATATTACACTGCTAATACATCTGACATAATGAGGGTGGTGTGGAGAATTTCCTCATTATCAGAGGATTGCTTCACTACTGGAATTAGCAAAACTGAATTAGGAGTCTGATGGAGTACAGAAGCATACGGCATACAGTCTAAATATGGAAGGCAGCAGAGAAATTTTGAGAACTGAGGAAAAAGTACTATTTATTTAAAGTACTATTTATTAAAAATATTGAGCTAAAATATTTCACAAAAATCAACATATTTAATGTAAATGTAGTGACGGCATATATTATTTATAGAAATCAGATGATAAAAAGGGTGTGTGTGTGATGCCTAGTGAGTGGTAACACTGTAGCAAGGGTAGAAGAAGCTTCAACCACTACTGAGTGAGCACAGGAGAGGTTCAGTGCAATGATAGTCCAACTGTGTTCTAAAGAGCCCACCTGGCCATATCAGTTAATGCTGGCTTATGGAATACTTTTTTTTTTTTTTTTTTTTTTTTTATGGAATACTTTTGATGTACTTTGCTTTCCGCTTCTCTTTAATTAAGCAAGGAGGCAACCTTTAGGTCCAGATAGACACGCTATTTAAAGCAAATACCTTGTCCTTCCAAGCCTAAGGCCCCTTTCACACGGAAGGCCCGTTCAGATCCGCCTGTCAGTTTTGACGGCGGATCTGAACGGGCGCTCCATGTTCGGACACACTGTCCGTTTTCATCCGATCTCTCCATAGAGATCAGCGGCGCTCGCAAGCCCCTCCCCGCTCAGTGAGCGGAGAGAGGCTTGTCATCCGCCGGCTCAGCGGAGATCAACGGACAGATCCCCCGCTGAGCCGGCGGACAGAGGCGGGCTCCGTGCAAGCGGAGTCCGCCTCGTCTGAAAGGGGCCTAAGGTTGTACATTGCAGGGACAGGGTCGTGGTAATGATTAATGTCCAGACTGACAGACTACCTACCTCCCATTTTCAGGTTTGTGCCAAAAGGGCAGCAGGGGCAGTAGCACATAGCAAAAAAAAAAAAGGAAGGTAATGATTCACAATTAGGGATTTGTAAATTTTGTAATTTGTAAATCATTCTTTCTTTTGCTAGTTTTTTTCAGGGATGTTTTTATGTTTTACAGAGATATCATGGTTGATTTACTAAAGACAAAAAGATTGTTGCATTCTGCAAGGGCATTTTTTTATTTTTTCTTGCATGTGATTGGGTATTCTTTGCAAAGTGAAGTGTCACCTCATTTACTTGCAAAGTGCATAGTCTATTAGCCTTTAGTGAATCAACCCCACAGTCACTATAATGATATTGAACATTGTTGTCACATATGCGGTCAACCAGAAGTGCCTGTACATACCTGCAGCATCTTTCAGTAACCTCTGTTTCACACAAATTACCAGGCATTGCGATCAGGCAAAGCTCTGACACTTCCAGGTTGTGCCAGATGTATGCTGCTAAGCCCCTTCACTAACACACACATTCCCATTAGCACTTCACTTTGATGGGCAGCCTCAATATCCATTAGTTATGTGTGGAAGGCAAGAGAGGGTGGGCAGCTGTAGGCATCATTCAGATATCAGCCACTTGATTGTTTTTAAAGGCGGCGGGAGAGGACATCCCTCCTCCCACCGCCCTCTGGTGCTTCTACCTGCTCTCGCATGCGATCGTCAAGCCGGAGAAGAAACCTGCCAGCGGCCGAAGTTAGCCATAGAGAAAAATGCGGACCAGATCATTCACAGCAGTCTCTATGACCTTCGGGGGCTTGTGCGGGATGTTATGTCACATCCAGCCCAGAAAATGTAAACACTGCGGTATACTTGGCTGGAAAGGCAGAGATCATTTGTTTTTGTTTTTTATATCTGTCTTTTCTGCCTAGAGGAGAGATGCGGGGTCTAATAGACCCCAAATCTCTCCATAAAGAGGACCTACCATGCCCTACTCCTATTACTAGGGATGTTTACATTCCTTGTAATAGGAAATAAAAAGTGATAAAAAATAAATAAATTTAAATGGAAAGTATATAAAAAAATAAAAATAAACAAAAATTTTTTTTAAAACGCCTCTGTCCCCGCGTGCTGGCACGCAGAAGTGAATGCATACGTACGGTGTGCTCACATTTGCAAATGGCGTGCAAACCACACATGTGAGGTATCACTGCGAACATTGGCACAAGAGCAACAATTATGGCGCCATTCCACGAGTGTGCGAATTTTAAAGCGTGACATTTTAGGTAGCTATTTTCCTCTATGTAACATCATCTTTCACATTATACAAAACAATTGGGCTAACTTTAGTGTTTTTTTTTTTTTTAATTCATGAAACCGTTTTTTTTTTTTTCAAAAAAAAAGTGTTTGTTTAAGTTGCATTGGCATCGATAACTAACTCATGCACTGTACAAACAATATCAGGTATAAAGGACATGCAATGGTCAATGCTGGATTCTTAGAATATTTTATGGGTGCTCAAGATTGACAGTACTTTGTAGTAGAAGCCACATTTATTGGGGGGGAAAAAACCAGACAAAGTGCAAAACTTGAATAGGGCCAGGCCAGCTGAAAGGCAAAGCGCCATTCATTTGGTATAAGATTATTTGCGTAGAATTCATAAGTTTGTTTGTAATAGCATTTTAAGACCTTCAAATCCTTTTTCAAGCAGAAGATATTGGTTCTGTTAAATAATAAAAACAAATAAAGTCACAATAAAAAAAAAAAAGAGGTGTAAGGGGGAGATGCATGCAGGGACCTAAGTGAACCATGAGGAGGGGTGAATGCTGCACCAGTCATGGTTTTCAGCAATTTATGGAATGCCTTGCAGAAATATGACAGAATTGAGGCAAAGTTTGCACTATTGCAAAATGAATATAATATTGACATAAAATAGACAGCACCACCCAAGTTGTTCCATTGGAACAGTTTTAAAGTGCAGTCAATTCACAGAAGCGTATGCTACTATACCACAGAACTTTGTGTTATGCTACAGATTTGTTTGGGTTCTTTAAAAAAAAGTTTATATTTCTCCCCCTGTGATTGGTCACAGCACTGTTCTAAATGCACAAATGTTTCTTATAAATAGTGGCAGAAATGTCAATTCTTTCAGGTACACATCGATATCTGGCCTGTAGTAACCATAGCCACAGAGTTCTGTTCCACTCACTGCTATGAGTGATTTTTTTGCTGTTTGTGTCTAATTGTGTCTGAACCTGCCTCATTTAAAGTCCCATACTTTTTTTATTATTTTTTGAATTTGTGTCTAATTCTGGTGATTTCTCCCTTATCTTCTTTTCTTGAGACATGACAGGAAGTAAGTGTAAATCTTTACAAAGTGGGGGGAAATCCCCTCCTAGACAGCTGTCCCCAGAACAGATGTCCCGTCATTGGCAGTAAGGGAACTCGGTAGTGAAGCATTATGACTTCATGCGGGTTCCTACTGTGCATGCACGAGGCATCGCTGCACACTCCTACTGGCCCAGAGGCGTGGGAAGGAGGAGGAGGAGGGAGCTGAGCTGTGACATAAATGGCTGCGACGGACTCCCGGAAGTGCGAATAAGGTACCAGTCAGAGACAGGTGTCTGTCCCCCCTACCCCCAAAAGTTGCCAAATGTGGCACCGGAGGGGGGGATGAGACAAATGAGCGGAAGTTCCACTTTTGGAATATTTTTTTTTTATATGTTTTTTTAGCAGAGACCCTAGGGAATAAAATGGCGGTCATTAAAACTTTTTATAAAGCAAATAAGTAATTTGCGCTTAGGACAGAGAGTACGGTATGCAGCCTCCCCTGAGTGGACCCCCTAAGGAGCCAGTAAGTGAGTGAAAAAAGTATAAGGGATAATGGCGCTCCCTACTAAAGAAAAATGTGCACTAATAACCCAACACACCCAGTGCAAATAAAAATATATAAATAATCCAATAAAAAAAGTATCAATTTTGACTGCTCAGATGGTTAGTCACTCCAAGCCACAGATGGCTAACCAAGTGAGGACACCAATCAATAGGTTGTCCACCGAGCAGCACCCAAAGGCCTAAGTGATCCACAACACACAAACTGTGTAATAAAATCCTAATTGGGCCAACCTCAGCAGAGATTGGACATTAAGACCTATGATTAATAGCAGAGGTGGGGGACTCGAGTCGCATGACTTGACTCGAGTCAGACTCGAGTCGGCTATTTGAGGACTTGCGACTTGCTTGACAAAATTAAACAAATGACTCGACTTGACTTTGACTTGACACTAATGACTTGTGACTTGACTTTGACTTGGGCCCTATGACTTGGCAAGTCATTACTACCACTAACCATTGCAGTGTAAAAGCCGCGCCTCCTTGTCTGTGATAGGCGGAACCGCGCCTCCTTGTCTGTGATAGGCGGAACACTCAATTTCACAGCAGGCAGTGTTCCGCCTATCACGGACATCCTCTCATCCTCGTCTGTGTTATGAGGATGAGCGGATGGCCGTGATAGGCGGAACACTGAATGCTGGGAAATAAATTGAGTGTTCCGCCTATCACAGACGATGAAGAGGCGCGATTTTGCAATACTGGAAACGTGGAATGGCCGCCGGGACGCCGCCGCCGACCAGGTACACCGGCGCTGACAGTATACGGTCGGTGTTGTGCAAATTATTATTTTTTTTTTTTTACAGCATTATTGTCTAAGTCCAAGGGGTCTGACTCATATAAAAAAAAAACATTGGCACTAATGAACTGACAATCATAGGAAAGAAATACACATATTGGAGACAATAGGGGCCATTGTGAATAATTGCCCCTATTGTCTCCAATATGACTATTTCCTATGATTGTCAGTTCATTGATTTACATTGATCCTGTGTGAGGTCCTAATGTTTAGTACTATATTTATGACCAGTTGCTGTAGGTGTGCAATTAGCTTATAACCAGCTATGGGGTTGTGCAATTAATGAGTTGGAAGCTGTCCGATAGTTCAGTTTAAGTTTATATGGAGGTGCGCAATTATTAACCAGTTTATAACAAGCTGTGGGGGCATGCAATTAATTTGCTTATAATAAGCTATGGGGGTGTGCAATTCATTTATAACCAGATATAGGGTTGTGCAAATATTAATTTTGAATTGGGAGGTATGCAATTGATCAGTTTAAAACCAGCTATGGGGTGTGTGCAATTAATCAGACAGTTTGACTTGGGAGGTGTGCAATGGATCCACTGGTTATTAACTGGCATTGCACACCCCCACAGCTTGTTATAAACTGGTCAATTGCACACCTCCCAGGTCAAACTGATCAATTGCACACCCCCATAGCGGATTATAAATTGATCAATTGCACACCCCCATAGCGGATTATAAAAAATTGGTCCATTGCACACCCCCATACTTGGTTATACACGGATCCATTGCACACCTCCCAAGTCAAACTGATTAATTGCACACACCCCATAGCTCGTTTTAAACTGATCACGAGGACCCCTGGCCCATTCTTAAAACAGCAGTGGTAAACTGGCCACCCTTGCCCTATTTAAATGGCAGCTTCTCAGAACGGCCCATTGTGCTTCCATTCCCACCTGTCTTTTTTTTGCCGGCCTGTGCCACCCCTTTGTCTGCCCAGCTGCTTTGCCATTACTGATCAGCAGCAGCTGGGGGAACAATGACAGTGGCAGGGTCCGGTGTGCCCCCCTCCAGAGAGTCACAGACAGCCGGGGCAAAACTGGCACAGGAGACTGAAGTATTTGCCCGTCTGACTGCAGGCGTGATCTGCATGCCAGGCAGGGCTCGGTGAAAGAGTAGCTGGCAGAGGCTGGTGCTGAGAGTGTACTATAAGAATGGTAATGTATAGCAAACCCTAGACAACCAAATGGTGGGCAGTAATGTATAGCAACCCCTAGCAACTGAATGGTGAGTTCATTAATAATTGAACATGTTACTTGTTTGTTGCCTAAATACTAAAATTTGCACTTAAAACTGTAGTTTTTTTTTTAACTTTTGGAAATGCCAGTAAAAACTTGCCTGTGCCAGTACATTTTGGGTGTCACGTGTGGCTGTTCTGTCACAGAGGAAGAGAGAGATCTTGTGTCTAAGCTGAAACGCAGATCTCTTTTCTTCTAACACATCCATCCCTGCCACAGTTAGAAAGCAGTCCCTAGGAGCATACCTAACCCCTTGATCACCCCTAGTGTTAACCCCTCCCCTGCCAGTGTCATTTATACAGTAACAGTGCATTTTCTTTAGCACTAGTCACTGTATTGGATTGGTGTCACTGGTGCCAATAAATAGTTTTGTAAGTAAGCAACACCTTATTTTCTGGCAGTGCCCCTCCCGACACAGTAAACTCTGGATCCGCCCCTGAGAGACCAACGCACAAGACAGCTATAATGGAGGGAGCGATTCCAAAAATAATTAAATTTGGATTTAAGGATTATGTTTTAGATGTTGGCGAAAAGAAGAGAACGGCGATGTGCAAGGTCTGCAGCTCAAAAATAAGAGACACGTCAACCACAACATCCAACTTCATCCGTCACTACAAAACCCACAAAGAAAGGTAGGTACAGTAACGTGTATGGGTGGGAGCAGAGTGTATTGTTGTTAAAATCAATAAATCACATAGCTAACTTTATTTTCCATCTCTCTTCTGTTTACTCTATAGATATGAAGAGTACATCCATACCAAAGGGACTTTTGATGCTAGCCAGCCTCAAATCTCACAATTCATCGCACAGGGGACTGTGCAGCTATACCACTGCAACCACCAGCAGCAGAAGGCAATTACAAACTCAATCCTGTCAGACCTCATTATAAACTGCAACATGCCACTGTCCATCATTGAACATCAAAGCTTTCGTCGCTTTTTGTCAATAGTAGACAACAAGTACTCTCCAGTAAGTAGAAGAACAATTACTGGCAAGCTTGACAATCTGGTGGCAGATAGGCAAATGAAGCTGAAAAATGAACTTGCAGCGGTAGATCATCTGTCAGTGACTGTAGATATATGGTCAGACCGCAGGATGAGAGGCTTTCTTGGAGTCACAGTGCACTGGATCAACATTGAGGAAGACCGTCTTCAGTTGAAATCACAGTTGCTTGCGTGCAACCGCTTCAAAGGTCCCCATACAGGGGAAAGAATTTGTGAGGAATTTGAGCGTGTATGTGAAGAGTACAAGATTAAAAAAAAGGTAGACCACATCATCTGTGACAACGCCGCAAACATGAAAAAAGCATTCACTACATGTTTTCCAGGACAGGGAGAAGAAGACGATGACCTTGATGATTCGGACATTTGGAATGACTTGTCAATGGAAGAACAGGAGATGCTTGACAATTATTTGAGTGCAAAAACCCAGACTAGACTTCAATGTTTTGCACACACGCTTCAATTGGTAATAGGTGATGGACTTAAAGAGACTAAATTAGTCAATGCAGCTCTCGCCAAAGCTTCCAGGTTGAGCTCCTTGTTACATACAAGCACCTCTTTCAAGGAAAAATTCGAAGAGGAGTTTGGACAGCGTGGAATCCCTGCCGCTGTTACCACACGCTGGAATTCCACACTGAGGCAATTGAAATCAGTGGTCAGCTGTGACCAGGTGAAACTGACTAGAATTCTTGAAGATGGGGGACACAGAGAGACTGTATTCACAGCTAGAGAGTGGAATCAGATTAAGGAACTCGTGGATGTCCTTCAACCTTTTGGAGAAGCCACAGACCTCTCACAGGGAGAAAAAATTGTGACAATAAGTGCTGTTGTACCCTGTATCCTTTCTCTGAATCACCACTTGGAAAATCATAAAGAGAGCGTGCGCTACCTTGGTGGCTTGATCCGTAGCCTGCAAGAATCACTCAAAAGACGATTCGGAGGGATCTTTGTCAATGTGAGGATGGCAGATGAACACAATGATGTAGCAACCTTACCCTTCTCTGACCCTCTATACCTAAAAGCTGCTCTGCTGGATCCTTCATTTGGCACCATGTGGTTGACCCATGATGTTTTGGCTCCCGAAAATATCAAGGAGGCTGTGTCTGCGATGATAAAAAGTATGTTATGTTTTTGTAATAATCCAATGTAATGCCAGATTGTAGGCTATAAAAGAATGTCAGTATGTTGATATACTCTACTCAGAGGTCTTCAACCCTCTCCTCAGGGATCCCCAGACAGGCCATGTTTTTGTTTTCACCCTAAAATAACACACCTGTTTCAATTAGTCAACTACTACACATTAAGCCTTTGATTAATCAAATCAGGTGTGTTATTTCATGGGGAAAAACTAAAATATGGCCTGTTTGGGGGACCCCAAGGAGAGGGTTGAAGACCTATGCACTAGATTGTCATGATCTGGTTGCTTTTGATATTTCAGTTGTGTTGTGACCATTTATGCTTGTGTTCTTCAGACTTGATTCTCAAAGAAGAGGACTGTAAGCCCACCCCACCAACCACCGATGAAGACGAGCAAATGCCAGTGGCAGAGCCAGAGAGGCAGTCTGGGCTGTTCTCAGCATACCACAAAAAACAAAAGAAAGATTCATGTTCTACTCCCCAAATTCAGCTGAACCAGTATTTAGACATTTGTGATGGACAGAGTTGCCTTCAGTTTTGGGCGATGAACAGGCACATGTTCCCCTCTTTGTTCAGGGTAGCGGTAAGAGTTATGTCAGTCCCTGCATCAAGCGCACCTGTTGAACGTGTGTTCAGCCATGGTGGGGTGATAATGCGACCCCATCGCTCACAACTGAGCGAGAAAGTACTATCGAATTTAATTTTTTGCAAATGCAATGCATTGTAACTTTAGCTGGCCATGCACCTATAGATTATCTGCAGATGTTCTATGGTTAGATGGAAAAAGTGGGAGATTCCTCCATCCACACAGTTTAGCGAACATAGAGAAATCTGTTGCCCTTTTTCCATCTAACCATAGAAAATCTGCAGATAATCTATAGGTGTATGGCAAGCTTTACAATGCTTTGCATTTGAAAAAAATTAAACAAACAGCAAAAAAAAACAATTTGTAAGTAAGTGGCTCATCACCATTCAAGTGTCTACATATACTTTATTAGTTTGAAGTTTAATGTTTAATGCATTGTAACTTAAGCTGGCCAATGGCCATACTCCTATAGATTATCTGCAGATGTTCTATGGTTAGATGGAAAAAGTGGGAGATTCCTCCATCCACACAGTTTAGCGAACACAGAGAAATCTGTTGCCCTTTTTCCATCTAACCATAGAAAATCTGCAGATAATCTATAGGTGTATGGCCAGCTTTACAAAGCATTGCATTTGCAAAAAATTTAACAAACAGCAAAAAAAAATATTTGTAAGTGGCTCATCACCATTCAAGTGTCTACATATACTGTATTAGTTTGAAGTTTAATGTTTAATGCATTGTAACTTAAGATGGCCATACACCTATAGATTATCTGCAGATTTTCTATGGTTAGATGGAAAAAGTGGGAGATTCCTCCATCCACACAGTTTAGCGAACATAGAGAAATCTGTTGCCCTTTTTCCATCTAACCATAGAAAATCTGCAGATAATCTATAGGTGTATGGCCAGCTTTACAATGCATTGCATTTGCAAAAAATTTAACAAACAGCAAAAAAAAACTATTTGTAAGTGGCTCATCACCATTCAAGTGTCTAGATATACTTTATTATTTTGAAGTTTAATGTTGAAAATATTATTTTTAAAATAAAACCTTTCCTGAACAACACTGACTTTGAACTCATTTAAAGGTGGTAAATCAGTATTTTGACTTGATTTGTGACTTGACCAAAACAAATGACTTGACTTGACTTGCTTGACTTCTAGCAGGGACTCGACTTGACTTGCTTGCTTTTCGCCACAGTAACTTGGGACTTGCTTGTGACTTGAAGGTTACGACTTGAGACTTGCTTATGACTTGCACATGTGTGACTTACTCCCATGTCTGATTAATAGTAATTTGACATACAGTATAATACATCAGAAATATAAATATACAATAATCAGTGAGTTCATCCAATTAGATTAAAGTGAAGAGATGTATAAAGTCCATAGAATAACCCCTACACAAAGAACCTCCAGGGGTACGTGATCCAAGAAAAAGTGTATAATAAAAAATATTTATGAAAAAAAAAAAATATATATATATATATATGTATATATATAGAATAAGAATGTCAATCAGGTGCAGAGTTCAATAATTAGTGACTGTGGTGACTTCACTGCTGCAATTTAGGTGACTTCGTGCTTCCCCATATGGTCCCACACTCACCAGACTTCACCACCCCTGCAGGGGTAACAGGCACAAATGGAGATCCGTGAGTGGTCCGTTGGATGGCACTGGATCAGGTCCCAGGGATGATGTCCGACTCCTATCACAGGGAGGTCACCCTCAGTGCCCTCAGGGTCCGTTTGCTGCTATACAGCGTCAGCACTCCACCAGCCACAGCACTCAGAAAAAATGTCCCTCAACGGCAGGAGAAAAGAAAAATAGGGATCTCATAGCATAGTATGTAAAATCAGACTAGCTTTTATTTCAGTAAAAACAAAGGATAAAAATGACAAAACACAGGCAAGCCTAAAAATGGCTTAATGCCTGGTAGTATGCGCTAGTACAAACAGTACACAGTGGCCGCTCCGCAGCTTCCGTTCCAGCTACGATCCAAGCCTCCTGTGCTAACCGGAAGTGATGTAAGCACGCAGGGGTGGTGAAGTCTGGTGAGTGTGGGACCATATGGGGCAGCACGAAGTCACCTGATTTGCAGCAGTGAAGTCACCACAGTCAATAATTATTGAACTCTGCACCTGATTTACATTCTTATTCTATATATATACATATATATATTTTTTTTTTCATAAATATTTTTTCTTATACACTTTTTCTTGGATCACGTACCCCTGGAGGTTCTTTGTGTAGGGGTTATTCTATGGACTTTTTACATCTCTTCACTTTAATCTAATTGGATGAACTCACTGATTATTGTATATTTATATTTCTGATGTATTATACTGTATGTCACATTACTATTAATCATAGGTCTTAATGTCCAATCTCTGCTGAGGTTGGCCCAATTAGGATTTTATTACACAGTTTGTGTGTTGTGGATCACTTAGGCCTTTGGGTGCTGCTCGGTGGACAACCTATTGATTGGTGTCCTCACTTGGTTAGCCATCTGTGGCTTGGAGTGACTAACCATCTGAGCAGTCAAACCATCTGCTAAAAAAAACAGTTTTGGGGGTTCTGAGCAAAAAAAATTGGATTTTTACATGTGGGAGAGGAGTGTCAGAATAGGCCCAGTATGGAAGTTTAAAAAAAAAATATTTGGGGCACCTTTACAAGGTGTTTTCTTTCTTCTTGACCTCTTCCTGGGTAGGATGTCTGCTTAGGAGAATCTTGTCTCAGTTGGTGGCATGTGCTATAGGCCAAAGGACTTAAAGCGGAGCTCCACCCAAAAGTGAAACTTCCACTCATTTGTCTCATTTGTCTCATCCCCCCCTCCGGTGCCACATTTGGCACCTTTTGGGGGTAGGGGGGACGGATACCTGTCTTTGACTACCCGCACTTCCGGGAGTCCGGGCCACAGCCAATTATGTCACAGCTCAGCTCCCTCCTCCTCCTTCCCACGCCTCTGGGCCAGTAGGAGTGTGCAGCGATTAGACATGTGCACACTGAAATATTTCGTTTTGGAATTTTGTTTTCGTCCGAAAAATAAATTTATTTAGTTAGTCCCGAAATTCGTTTTTATTTATTTTGTTTTTCGTTAAAAATTGCATTCGTCCGAAAATCCAAATGAATTAAGATCGAATCTGTCATTGAAGGCTTATGGTGTCTGCCGAAAGTTCAAAGAAGATTCGACGGAGCAGCTAAACTGTATGACTCTGTATAGTTTAGCTGCAATTCCACCCAATTCCAGCAGCAATCTTTCCTTTCTACGTCGAATCTTTCCTTTCTGCGTCAAATCTTTTCTCTCTATGTAGAATAATCTTGGACTAATAGAGTTAAGGTTAGGCACATTCGACCACAGGTTCAATGGACACAGATTGTTATTGTCAGCGTTGAATCTCCTATCTATATCGAACTGTTGTCACAACGAAAATAAAGCATTTTTTTATGTCGGATCTTTCGTTTTTCGGATTCTGCACTTTCGTTATCGTTTGTTAAAACGATAACGAAAATA
Source organism: Lithobates sylvaticus (assembly GCA_028564925.1). Lineage (NCBI taxonomy): Eukaryota > Metazoa > Chordata > Amphibia > Anura > Ranidae > Lithobates > Lithobates sylvaticus. The sequence goes on along the minus strand of CM053026.1, from coordinate 339,290,459 downwards.
CCTGAAATTCGGACGAAAATGCATTCGGACGAAAACGAATGCACATGTCTAGCAGCGATGCCTCGTGCATGCACAGTAGGGACCCTGCATGAAGCTGTAATGCTTCACTACAGAGTTCCCTTACTGCCAATGACGGGACATCTGTTCTGAGGACAGCTGTCTAGGAGGGGATTTCCCCCCACTTTGTAAAGATTTACACTTACTTCCTTTCATGTCTCAAGAAAAGATAAGGGAGAAATCACCAGAATTAGACACAAATTCAAAAAATAATAAAAAAAGTATGGGACTTTAAATGATGCAGGTTCAGACACAATTAGACACAAACAGCAAAAAAATCACTCGTGGGAGTGAGTGGAACAGAACTCTGTGGCTATGGTTACTACAGGCAAGAAGAAGAATTGACATTTCTGCCACTATTTATAAGAAACATTTGTGCATTTAGAACAGTGCTGTGACCAATCACAGGGGGAGAAATATAAACTTTTTTTTAAAGAACCCAAACAAATCTGTAGCATAACACAAAGTTCTGTGGTATAATAGCATACGCTTCTGTGAATTGACTGCACTTTAAAACTGTTCCAATGGAACAACTTGGGTGGTGCTGTCTATTTTATGTCAATATTATATTCATTTTGCAATAGTGCAAACTTTGCCTCAATTCTGTCATATTTCTGCAAGGCATTCCATAAATTGCTGAAAACCATGACTGGTGCAGCATTCACCCCTCCTCATGGTACACTTAGGTCCCTGCATGCATCTCCCCCTTACATCTCTTTTTTTTTATTATTGTGACTTCATTTGTTTGTATTATTTAACAGAACCAATATCTTCTGCTTGAAAAAGGATTTGAAGGTCTTAAAATGCTATTACAAAGTTTTGCACTTTTTCTGGTACCCCCCCCCCCCCCCAATAAATGTGGCTTCTACTACAAAGTACTGTCAATCTTGAGCACCCATAAAATATTCTAAGAATCCAGCATTGACCATTGCATGTCCTTTATACCTGATATAGTTTGTACAGGGCATTAGTTAGTTATCGATGCCAATGGCAACTTAAAAATTTATATTGCATGCATCAAGCTGAAAATGTTCAAGTAATACCATGTATGATTTCGGATTCTTTCAAATTTCCATAAACATACATAGTTATAGTGAACGTGTTCAGAAATCTCTAAAGATATTTTGCATATATAACATTTTAATTACAGTAAAAATCTATAAAATAATGCAATCATGCTGTCAGTATCTTATTTTACAGATGGTTATCATTGATTCTTATTACTGATGTTGGGAACTTGGCTCCCAAGCTGTCAGCAAACTTCGACGATGAAAGCTTACAAGACTGGAGAATTATTAGTTCTAGTCCTTGATAGATACCACTGTAGTAGGCCAAGACACTGTTTAGTATCCTCAAGAAGATATATACTGTACACTGCTCAAGGTAAGTGGCTCATAACAGGCTTTGCTGTGAAATCTCCAGGTGCTGGTCCTGCTCATTGCACTCTGGCAAATCAGTCAGAAAAGAAAAAAATATCAAAGACATTTTTTTTCAAAGAATATCCTAAAAAGGTGCTTTTCAGTGAAAACTATTCAGAGGTGACCCTTGCCACTATTTAATAAATAAAGAAGAGCTGCTGTAGCCTGAGGTGCAGTGATTATTTTCCCTTTCTTTTTAATATGTAAAGTTTATATTGCTAATGTGTAAACAAATGTTTGTTAGTAAAAATGTATATATATATATATATATATATATATATATATATATATATATATACACGCATATTACAAAGGGGTTACAGCACAGTGGGTATACACTCAAGGGCAGACTGACAACTCATGGGGCCCTCGGGCAATAGGGGATCATGGGGCCCCCTTTGTCCCCACCCACCCACACACAAGCCACACCCTCACAAAGCCCTACATATATATACACTGCTACATTACATGCATTGGTCACAGAATTTCTCTACTGTATGTTCAAAATAAATGTTTAAAGAGTTAAGAAAATAAAGTGTGCTTTAAAGTGTGCTTCTCTGACTACGGCCACTCCCTACGCGTTACGACACGTCACGTGTCTTCATCTGGCACGTCACGTGTCTTCATCAGCCCCAGATGAAGACACGTGACGTGTCGTAACGCGTAGGGAGTGGCCGTAGGCAGAGAAGCACACAAGGAAACGTGAGAAGGCGCTGAGAACGCCTGGGAGCACTTTTAACCTTATATGCCTGTTTGATTTTATTTTGATGTAAGAGTCCACCTACTATTTGAATAAATACTTTTAATTATCATTTAAACTACTACACTAGTGGAGGCTTCCCCTTTCTTCTTTCCCCTGGCGCTGTGTCATTTTGACACTGAGCATTGCAGGACCCAAGATTCAAATGCCCTTAAAGGAGAAGTACATTACTCTTACTACGTTTGCCGAACATCTGTATCTAAACCACATGGGGCTATAGGATACCCCTGAAAGGCTTTATTTTTTCATCTCTAAGGTGAGAGTTCTGGGAGACCAGTGATTGGATATAATATATGAAAACCAGGACCAAGTTTCTACCGCTTTTTAATAAGTTATCCAGAAAGTGTTGATCATTTGGATGAACTGAAAAACACTAAATTCATTACTGTATGATCCATGAGATGGTTGTGCCTGATCACACACCACTTTACCATTAGGATCTGACGGATCAATTTGGACACTGTTCTATTTATATATTTTTATCCATTCTGGGACTATATGAACTTACTATTTAATTTTTTATATATTTTTTATCCATTTTTTGGAATCACTTAATCACCTATTCACCATTGTTATTCATTTTTATTATTGTCTTTTATACATAATATTACTTTTATATATATTGCATTTGTGTTTCACCAGTCACGGATTTACACTATATATTTTTTATTTTTTATTGTTGTAAACATAATGTTTTAAGCATATTGCTTTATACACATTGAGCATCACCAGAACCAATTTTAGGTTTTTATGCACATGACACTTTAAATATTTAATATAATATCTATTATATTTATTGCTCGTCACACATACGTGCTATTTTTATATTATTTACTTTCCACCATCAGTCACCTATGTACGCCATTACTTTAATGAACCAGTAATCACCTCTCACCAGTACTAGCGTCCACTACTGGTCAATATACATATTGCACTTTATATTTATTTATTCTTTAGCTATTTATTGCGCGAAATTCTTTTATATATCTATCCTCATTTGTGTACTTGTGAACACGCTACATTTTGCTGCACAGCACTATTGTTAACGCATTTTAGACTATCTGTATACTCCAAGTAGCGCGAGGGACATATATTTACACTTCCCAGACTTAAACCCGCCCCCAGAGGTTCCCCTGTACCTGGCTGTCTATGCACCTCCAACACCCAGCACAGGGGGGAGGTGGGAGGGGGCGATCGGCAGCTCTATGGTGCCTGTGGACCGTGGGATCTCCCTGGGGCTTGTAGTTCTCTTCCTGATTCTGTACAGTGGAGAGGGGAGGAGCCTCTGACCCGGGCAGCAGTCGGCAACAGTGTACAAGCAGAGCAACTCACTTGTACACTGAAGAGTGAAACTTGTAGCTGCTCGGGTCAGAGGACCCTCCCCTCTCCACTGCATACACTCTGGAGGAGAAATACAAGCCCCAGGGAGATGCCACGAGCACCATAGAGCTGCCGATCGCCACCTCCCACTCCCACCACGGCATCCCAAACTGAAAGCCAGGGGGAGATGCTGTGTCTTGTCCCCCCCCCCCCCCCCCCACAGCGGCAGAACGGCAGGGCTCATTCGCAAGTGCGACTGCAGCGACCCTGAAAGTTCCGCCGCAGCACTGCCAGCAGCATACCCCTAGATCCGACGATCATCTCTTAGGACAGGGGTGTCCAAACTTTTTTCGAAGAGGGCCAGATTTGATGAAGTGAACATGAGTGAGGGCCGACCATTTTGCCTGACATTCTTTGAACCAATAGAATTTGGTCTAAGTGTGTTCGTTCAAGCACTAATACACTATCCAAAAAGAATTGTCTTGCCTTTGTCGCGCTCGTTCCCGAAACACACAGACGAATGCTCTGCTCTTTAGGGGTACCGTTCATTCTTAATGGTACCCCACACATTGGAAAATGTGGGGTGCTTTTGGTGCACTGCAATTAAAAAAAAAAAAAGGTCAGGGACTTCTTTCCCTGCATTTTTCTGGGTAGGGAAGCCCATTGAAATGAATGGGCTGACCTACACGCAGCACGCAGCCACACAGATGTGAACCAAGGGCTTGTTCACATGTCAGGCTGGAGGGGTAGTAAAACCACATGGTTAAGCTGTTTTTACCACGCCCAACTTCTCCCCCTTTAGCTGCAGAGGGAGCAGCTGGGGGTGTACACATGCTGTGGCTGCAGCTGGAGGTATACCCAGGGTGAATGGGCCTGCACTGCAACTACCCCACAACTGTGTGCATTGGACAGTTGCGGAATAGTGATGCTGCATTTACGGGCTTAAAACAGGTAGCACTGCAACTACCCCACAACTGTGTGCATTGGACAGTTGCGGTATAGTGATGCTGCATTTACGAGCTTAAAACAGGTGGTGAGGAGGCAAAATAATGCCTCTTTACCGCCTTTCAAATGCATCTGAAAAGCGATCTGTGCATGGATTTCTTGTCAGAGGAGCAGCAGTCCTGGCTGCTATCACACACAAGCCCCACAAAAGCAGTTCTGATGGTACAGGAATGGGGGGGGTCCGGATTAAAAGTAACACAGACACATGCACACACATACACACATGCATATGTCTGTATACAGACATACATACAGACACATGCATATACATACAGGCACATGCACACACATACAGACACATGCATACACATACATACAGACATACATACATATAGACACATGCATGCACATACATACATACAGACACATGCATACACACACATACAGACACATACACAGACACATGCACACACATACAGACACATGCATACACACACATACAGACATACATACAGACACATGCACACACATACAGACACATGCATACACATACTTACATACAGACACATGCACACACATACAGACACATGCACACGCATACACAGGCACATGCACACGCACACACATACAGACACATGCATACACATACATACAGACACATGCACACACACACATACATATATACAGACACATGAATAAAGCTCTTTTAAAACAAATCTAGCTTCTAGCACAGTATTGTACCGTTCCAGCTTCCTCATTCAGCCAGGTACTGCACTGTAGGAGGAAGCAGAGAGCACAGCACACTCCGCTGCACTTTACTTTCACTTTTGAGGATGACAGAGCTTCTCACAGTGCTGATGTACAGTTCGGTAGGGGATCGGCTCATCTGACAGCCCTGATTCCATGGCACACTTAAGCCCCATACACACGCGCGGATTATCCGAGGACCAGGTCCGTCGGATCCTGTCCGTCGTACTTTGTCCGATATTGGTTTTGCATACACACGGTCGGACAAAGTTGTCGGAAAATCCGATCATTCTGAACGTGGTGACGTTTGTTGCGTACGACGGGACTACGCAGAGGCTAGTAGCCAATAGCTTTGGTCTTGTAATGTGATCTGAGCATGCGTAGCACTTTGTCCGTCAGGAATTCGATACACACGATCGGATTTGGTGTGATCAGACTTTGTTGTCGAAAAATCTATCCAGCAGGAGATAGGACTTTGTCCGTCGGACAATCCGACGTACACTGTCCGATGGTGCCTACATACGGTCGGATTTTTCGACAACATTGTCCGATAGGACAGAATCCATGGGAAAATCCTACCATGTGTATGGGGCTTTAGGAGCTTCTCACGGGCCCCCTACTGGCCGCGGGCACTCGGTCAGCATCCGAATGACCGAATGGTAAGTCTGCCCCTGCATGCACTTGTAACCAGTAAATTAGCAACTTCAGGCATACCTGCCTCTTATCGTTACCAACCTGCATCATGCAGTGGAAATAGGAAAATTGCTGATTGGGCCCAAATAGCTTCATATGGGAAGCTGAATAGGTGTTACCACTTGTTAACTCTTTCCTATAGCAAACTCTTGCTTATAAAAATGGGGATTCTTAGTTACCATATATTGCAATACATGTACAAGCTGGCCAACTGCATCCACTCTAATTCCTCCCAAAGGTGTCTATAACGGGTTGAGGTGCAGGCCAGTCAAGTTCCTCCACCCCAAACTCGCTCTGTCTTTATGGACCTTGTTTGTTCACTGGTGCACAGTCATGTTGAAACAGAAAGGGGCCATCCCCAAAATGTTCCCACAAAGTTGGGAGCATGAAATTGCAGAAAATGTCTTGGTATGCTGATGCCTTAAAGTGGTGTTACAGCCAAAAAAAATAATAATTCATGAATGTGCCTAAAAAAAAAAAAAAAACATTTGGAAAAAAATTATTTTTTCTTACCTGTAAATGCCTGTTGCTAGGGGGTCCCTCGTAGTTCGCCTCCTTCAGTGCCTGGGCTGGTGACATCACTTCCCCTCAGCGCAGGAAGGGCTTAGCTCTGCCCCCTCCCTCTTGTCAATCATCTGGGACACGTGACAGGTCCCAGATGACTGTGCGGCCAATCACGGCGTGGGTGCCCGGCTGTGAAGCCATAGCCGAGTGCCCACAGTTACAATGCCGGCGCCACTGAGAGGAGAGGGAAGACGAGCGGGGCTTCAATCCCCTGCATCGCTGGACCCTGGGACAGGTAAGTGTCAGATTATTAAAAGTCAGCAGCTGCAGTATTTGTAGCTTTTTTTTTTTTTTTTTAGAATGGGAACTCCTCTTTAAGATTTCCCTTCACTGGAACTTAGGGGCCAAGCCCAACCCCTGAAAAACAACCCCGTACCATAATCCTCCCTCCACCAAAGGATTTGGACCAGTGCACAAAGCAAGGTTCAAAAAGACATGGATGAGCGAGTTTGAGGTGGAGGAACTTGACTGGCCTGCACAAAGTCTTGATCTCAACCCGATAGAACACCTGAGCTGAGACTGTGAGCCAGGCATTCTTGTCCACATCAGTGCTTGACCTCACAAATTGCGTTTCTGGAAGAATGGTCAAACATTGCCATAGACAAACTCCTAAACCTGGTGGACAGCATTCCCAGAAGAGTTAAAGCTGTTATAGCTGCAAAGGGTGGGCCAACTCAATATGGAACCCTATGGACTAATACTGGGATGCCAATAAAGTTCATGTGCGTGTCAATACTTTTGGTAATATAATATGTGTATATATATATATATATATATATATATATATGTTTGAAGAAAGGATACAAAACATTGGTTTTCAAATGTATAAACCTAACAAACGTGAAAACAAGATTTCACAATAACTTCCATTCAATGCATATAAGTATATCTTAGGTACTGTATATTTATATTTTGGGGTTGATTTACTAAAACTGGAGAGTGTAAATCTGGTGCAGTTGTGCATGGTAGCGAATTAGCTTCTAACTTCAGCTTGTTCAATTAAGCTTTAAAAATAAAACCTGAAAGTTGATTGGTTTCTATGCAGAGCTGCACTAGATTTTGTACTCTCCAGTTTCAGTAAATCAATCCCATTGTCTTTTGCATGTTTGAAAATAGGATCAGATATTTTATCCTATACTCAAAAACAATAAACAAAAACAAAAAAAAACAATAGTTTTATCATTTGGTGAACATTTTATATATGGTACACTGGTGCCTATTAAGTACACTTAGGCTAGTTTCACACTGGGGCGCTGGCGGTAAGGCGGCTCTATATTTACCGTCGTTTTAGCAGCACATTTCGGCCGCTAGCGGGGCGGTTTAACCCCCGCGAGCGGCCGAAAAAGGGTTAATACCGCCCCCCGCAAAGCGCCGCTGGAGCGGCGCTTTGCGGGCGGGTTCGGAGCGCTGCCCCATTGTTTTGAATGTGAGGGGGCGCTTTAGGAGCGTAAATACACCGCTCCTACAGCGCACCAAAGATGCGGCTTGCAGGACATTTTTCAGCGTCCTGCAAGCGCACGGCTTCAGTGTGAAAGCCCTCGGGCTTTCACGCTGAAGACACAGCAACAGCTGTTTCGGGTCGGTTTACAGGTGCTATTTTTAGCGCAATAGTGCCTGCAAACCGCCCCAGTGTGAAAGGGGCCTTATGGATTTGAGTAGATAAGTAGATATGAAAAGGGTTCGATTTTTTTGGCCAAATATGTGTATGTTGTATGTGTATGTGTTTGTAAGCGTGTCGGGACCCCACAGGGCAAGGACCGCACTATACCACTGTCGTGGATATTTCACCACACTCTTGCGCTAATAAGCGCCTTTCAATCTTATGATATAATGCGCCCCCTGATCGTATGCCTCCCTGGATCCCCAGCTCCCAAAAACAGACATTACCAGCAGCTTCACGTCATCCTCTCAGCATAACATCCAAACCTCACCAGCCAAGCATTCCATCTAAGCCCCTGGTTTCCCATTCCCCAGTAAACAGCCATCAACAGCAAGTATTCTTACAGCCTCGTCTTTGCCTGGTCAGCCAGCCATCCTTGGCCACACTCACCAGCATGGCCTTTTTATTATCACAAAAGCTTTCACAAACAGGAAGTGCCTGCATCCAACAGCCAGACACTCAGGAAGTTACATACAGTAAGGGGAGGGCACTCATGGGAGGAAGTGCACAGGTCCCCCATTAGTCAGTATGCAGCCCAGTAAATACTGTTCAAATTGAACAGTATTTATTAAGCTCATTCTATTGGTTCTTACAGGCTTGAGACAATCTGCAGGGACATTGTCACTGATGTTGTTAATATACGGTACGAGTATATTAACAAGGCGGATGCAAATGTCCTCTTATTAAAGCAGATATGTATCCAAAAGGGATAACGTAGCCACACAGAGATAAAATAATATGTTTCTCTCTTTATGCGGACTTCGCTTCTCTAATGCGTATAGTCATTCGAAGGCAAGAAGCCCAGCGCATTACGCTTGGTACCTACAAACCGACAAACATCCACAGACACAGAGAACATGTCTCAAATCCCATGAGAAGGTTTTCATACTGACCGTTTTTACCACTGATCTCTATTCAACCCAAGTGCGCTCTGCTAGAGCGCTCCTCGATTAAATCAGACACAGGGAGACAGATGACAATCTATAAAAACATACATCCTAGAATTAAATGTCCACATAAATTTTATACAATATAATTTCCACAACACCACAGATGGACACCAGTGGCAAAAAGCGCCCTGAGGCGATTCAGTTCGCATAGGTTGCCCTATACAAGTCATTCATTAATTCAGTCAGGAGAGAGAGGGGATGGGGCTGAACCACAGCTCCATGTCTGAATGGATACACAGAGCTGCAGCTCAGCTCGGGTGCCCCCATAGCAGGCTGCTTGCTGAGAGGGCATTCAACAGGAGGGAGGGGCCAGGAGCTCCAGCCAGGGACTCAGTGGCGTAACTAGAACCCTCAGGGCCCCGATGCAAGAAACCATGGAGGGCCCCCCCCCCCCCCGACCTCCGGACAAAGCTCTTTACTCCGAGCCCGATGTTGGAACATCAGGGCCCGGTCACAAGTGGGTGGCTGCATATAAAGGAACCGATTTCTTCATTTTTATATAAAAACACACACACATATATATATATATATATATACACACACACACAAACACATAAACCAGTGACAGCTGGTGCCCCAAATTTTTAGGGGGGCGCAAGCAAACTGAAAAATTCAGAAATAAAAACATCAATTGCAGCCACTGTACCATCAAACGCCACCACTGTGCCATCAAATGTCGCCACTGTGCCATCAAATGTCACCACTGCGCCCATCAAATGCAGCCACTGTACCATCAAACGCCACCACTGTGCCCATCAAATGCCGCCGCTGTGCCATCAAATGCCGCCACTGTGCCATCAAATGCCGCCACTGTGCCATCAAATGCCACCACTGTGCCATCAAATGCCACCGCTGTGAATCCCCACCGCCCACTCGCACACCCCCACACATATGCATGCACCCCCCCCCCCACACACACACACCCTCACACACACACATGCATGCACAACCCCACACACATGCATGCACACACATGCACTGTGCAGGGCTGGTGCAAGGATTTTTGACACCCTAGGCGAAACCTAATTTTGCCGCCCCCTTTGACTCCACCCCCTTTGCCCTGCCCATGTATACCCCACCTTTTTATAGATTGCTACCATTTTGGGGGGGCAGAGTCAGTCATTGAGCCTGGAGGTGGTGGGGGGGCATCGGTACGGCGCCCCTGACTGATGTGTGCTCTAGGCCGGCCATGTACATAGGGATATGTACACAGATAATCAAGGCACCTATCAGTGCCCATGGGCACTGAGTGCCACCCCCATCAGTGCAACCTATCAATGGGAACCCCTCATAATGGGCACATCAGGTGTACAGACCCAGGAACTCAGTACAGGGATGGTGGGAACCCCTCATACTGGGCACAGCGGGGGTACAGACCCGGGAACTCAGCACAGGGATGGTGGGAACCCCTCATACTGGGCACAGCAGGGGTACAGACCTGGGAACTCAGCACAGGGATGGTGGGAACCCCTCATACTGGGCACATCGGGTGTACAGACCCGGGACCTCAGCACAGGGATGGTGGGAACCCCTCATACTGGGCACAGCGGGTGTACAGACCCGGGACCTCAGCACAGGGATGGTGGGAACCCCTCATACTGGGCACAGCGGGTGTACAGACCCGGGACCTCAGCACAGGGATGGTGGGAACCCCTCATACTGGGCACAGCGGGGGTACAGACCTGGGACCTCAGCACAGGGATGGTGGGAACCCCTCATACTGGGCACAGCGGGGGTACAGACCTGGGAACTCAGCACAGGGATGGTGGGAACCCCTCATACTGGGCACAGCGGGTGTACAGACCCGGGACCTCAGCACAGGGATGGTGGGAAGGGGGGGGGCGCATTTACTAGAACTGATTGTCTGTATTTTCTTCCTGCAGCTGCTGACTGCTGGTGGAAGGGAGAGTTTTCCAGGGTGGTCACCAGCAGAAGAAACATAAAAAGACACACTGCCTGCCCTGCACAGCACTGATATCAGTTATAGCATTGTGTAGCTGGATACTAATCACTCACCCACATCCTCTGCTTCCAACATGATGCACACCCCACCCCCCCCCCCCCACACACACACACATGCATGCACACACCCCCCCACACACACACACATATAAACACACATGCAGTAGATAGTCTTTTTAAAAAAAACGGCAGACATTTACCTTCTTCCTGCCGGGTACTGCACTGTAGGGGGAGACAAAGAGCACAGCACAGCACACGAGGTATGTGAGGAGCTCCCTGCACAGATTACAATTCGGCTGACGATCGGGGAGCTCCTCACAGCCTCCCCTCCTATCAACTAGTACTTGGGGGCCTCAAAGGCCCCCTGCAGCAAGGGGCCCGGTTGCCATGGCGATCTTGGCGACCCCTATAATTCCGCCACTGCAGGGACTTGAAAAGAGGAGGATCCGGGCTGCTCTGTGCCAAACCACTGCACAGAGCAGTTAAGTATGACATGTATGTTATTTTAATAGAAAAAAAAAGCGAGACTTTACAATCACTTTTATATATACTGTGTATACACATATATATATATATATATATATATATATATATTAGGGCTGTGGAAATTAAAGATTAATTCCTCAATTAATCATTAGTTTTTTTGATCGATCAAAATTCTTTTGATCGGTACTCACCTCTCTGCCGGCTTCCGGGTCTTCAGGGAGTTCTGTCGGAGATCCAGTGACGTCACGGACATCGAAGTCACCGGACTCCTCCCCCCTTCCTCAAGTGCCTCCGTCTGCTAACAAAGGGAAGGGGGAGGAGTCCGGTGACGTTGAAGTTCTGATTGAACATAACGCATATGAGGGAGGAGCTACGCATGACGTCATCCGCTGCAGCCCTATGGAACTAACACGATTGCCGGCTTTACATGCTGTGTTTTTTATCATCTTTATGTGAGTAGTTTGTGTTTGACCACAAAAATGTAATCTTATACTTAAGCGTTGAGCACTTAGATCTTTTCTTTCTACCCATAACCTGGCGTCCTTGCTGAGATCTAAGGAGACGTGAGAGAAGTTTATGGTCCGTGTTAACCCTTTTGATACCCGCTTGCATGACCACCTGTTTGCACAGGGGTCCATGCCATAAGGTGAGAGTGATTAGTTAGACCGGAGGTAGAGGGATTGTCACGATACTGTGGGGAAAAAAATTACTTACGTCTGTGCTACAGTTTGAATTTAAAACATATTTGTGTGAACTGTGAAGTCATGGATTGCGGAAACTAACTAGTGTCGGGTGATTGTATATAGTGTATACCACATTTACCACTGACTAATGCAGAGTTGCAATGCAAGGAGATCAGCTAAAAGTAGTTGGATCTGTATGTGCGTTATAATTAATCGAAATTAGTTGATTAATCGATTAAAAAAAGCAATTAATCGAACACGAAAATTTTAATCAGTAACAGCCCTAATATATATATATATATATATATATATATATATATATATATATATATATTCATTTTTATTGGAATGAGACTGGGTGTTTATTGCTGCTTGTTACCTTGGCATAGTGGACTTTGCCCACTTTAGTTTATATAGGGACAAAAAGAAGAATCCTATTGGGATTCAATGACACCAGCATTATGGTAATAGACCAATATAGGATAATGCAAGTGGATCAAGACAAATAGAAATACAAGGAGAAATCAATACTGAAGGAATTGATCCTGCTTACAGCCAAGATATACAGTGGTGTGAAAAAGTGTTTGCCCCCTTCCTCATTTCCTGTTCCTTTGCATGTTTGTCACACTTAAGTGTTTCGGAACATCAAACCAATTTAAACAATAGTCAAGGACAACACAAGTAAACACAAAATGCAATTTGTAAATGAAGGTGTTTATTATTAAAGGTGAAAAAAAATCCAAACCATCATGGCCCTGTGTGAAAAAGTGATTGCCCCCTAAACCTAATAACTGGTTGGGCCACCCTTAGCAGCAACAACTGCAACCAAGCGTTGCGATAACGTGCAATGAGGCTTTTACAGCGTCCTGGAGGAATTTTGGCCCACTCATCTTTGCAGAATTGTCCTAATTCAGTTACATTAGAGGGTTTTCGAGCATGAACGGCCTTTTTAAGGTCATACTACAACATCTCAATAGGATTCAGGTCTGGACTTTGGCTAGGCCACTCCAAAGTCTTCATTTTGTTTTTCTTCAGCCATTCGGTGGTGGACTTGCTGGTGTGTTTAGGATCATTGTCCTGCTGCAGAACCCAAGTTCGTTTCAGCTTGAGTACACGAACAGATGGTCGGACATTCTCCTTCAGGATCTCTTGGTAGACAGCAGAATTCATAGTTTCTTTTATCACGGCAAGTCTTCCAGGTCCTGAAGCAGCAAAATAGCCCCAGACCATCACACTACCACCACCATATTTTACTGTTGGTATAATGTTCTTTTTCTGAAATGCAGTGTTCCTTCTACGCCAGATATACTTGGACACACACCTTCCAAAGAGTTCCACTTTTGTCTCATCGGTCCACAGAATGTTGTCCCAAAAGTCTTGGGGATCATCAAGATGTGTTGTGGAGAAATTGAGACGAGCTTTGATGTTCTTTTTGCTCAGCAGTGGTTTTCTCCTTGGAACTCTGCCATGCAGGCCATTTTTGCCCAGTCTTTTCCTGATGGTGGAGGCATGAACGCTGACCTTAACTGAGGCAAGTGAGGCCTGCAGTTCCTTGGACGTTGTTGTGGGGTCTTTTGTGACCTCTTGGATGAGTCGTCGCTGCGCTCTTGGGGTAATTTTGGGCGGCCGGCCACTCCTGGGAAGGTTCACCACTGTTCCATGTCTTCGCCATTTGTGGATAATGGCTCTCACTGTGGTTCGCTGGATTCCCAAAGCTTTGGAAATGGCTTTATAACCCTTTCCAGACTGATAGATCTCAATTACTTTCTTTCTCAATTGTTCCTGAATTTCTTTGGGTCTCGGCATGATGTGTAGCTTTTAAGGATCTTCTGTGGACCTTACTGTGTCAAGCAGCTCCTATTTAAGTGATGCCTTAATTGTGAACAGGTGTGGCAATAATCAGGCCTGGGTGTGGCTAGAGAAATTGAACTCAGGTGTGGACAACCACAGTTATAGTATGTTTTAACAAGGGGGGCAATCACTTTTTCACACAGGGCCATGATGGTTTGGATTTTTTTTCACCTTTAATAATAAACACCTTCATTTACAAATTGCATTTTGTGTTTACTTGTGTTGTCCTTGACTATTGTTTAAATTGGTTTGATGTTCCGAAACACTTAAGTGTGACAAACATGCAAAGGAACAGGAAATGAGGAAGGGGGCAAAACACTTTTTCACACCACTGTACCTGTATAGCTAGGGGCAGAGAAGACCTTATTACTGCAGTCATGGCTGCTCACTTGGCTGCAGAACACTTGACCAGCTATCACTGCCTTATCAGGTTGTCTATTTATACGCCTTCATCAATGTAATTTACTGAGGATGAAAAAACAGAAATATCAGTAAAAAGAAGTGTGGTAATATGCGGGATATAGATAGTATTCTAGGAGGAAATCCATTGTCATGTTTGGAGTAGGAAAGAAATGTCTACAATGTCTCCTGGGTTTTTCTTTTCCTTCTCCAGGATACAGAGAACAGACCTTAATTAGACATATTCCATGAGCCATCTTTGGAACCATCATAGTTTCTGAATGTATACAGTTTGCAAAGCATTAAAATTGTACTGCATGTTAATAATCCAATAGAGATATTGAATACCCATTTTAGACATATATTTGTGATTTGATTACAATGAATAAATGGCCAAGTAAAATAGAAATAAACTGTCTTCAATCTACCCAATGTCTGCCCTTCCTATAGCGTCCTGAAGAAGCTCATTGATTGGGCACAACATGTTGATGTCCTGATTACGCCAATTAGCCCCTCAAACACCTCCCACCAAACACAGGTGCTAATGCGAGCAAGGAAGAGCAGTGTCCACAGCTGGAACTACATGTGAGCAGCGCTCTCTACACTCTTAAGAGACGAGCTAGAGTAGTTATCCAACAGCCAGGAGAGTTGTGAAAAGAAAATCCGGATGACTGCACACCAACCTGAAATCCAAATTTGCATAAAACCATGAAAAACATGAGGAGCACTACATGTATAAGCAAGGGAGGAACAGCTTACATGTTTTGCACAAAATGTGTGCTTTATCAAAGCCCTGACAGTTAGAGCTATGATCAGCGGATGGAAACTGCATGCTGGATGCTTGTAAGCTCTAAGCTCAAGACTGCAAGAGTGGTAAGAGTGGTTGAACTGTGCCTGGACTGATGATTAGATCTGTGTCGTTCACAGTGGCATTTTTGTTTATTCAAGGGCATCTGCTTGATCTCTGTCTCTCACGCCTTAACCTTTGATTTACTTCAGCTCGATCTGATAACAACTCTGCCACTCTACAATCTATGCTTGGCTAGATAACAACTTTCGCTTTTTCACTACCTAAGCTAAAACTGGACACATGGAACTGATTTGCAATGCTGGAATACTTTAACCTAATTTAGTTGATTTGCTATCATGGACACCACAGCCTGGAAAGATATACTCTTCCATGCTGCAGCTGAATATGCCAGAGTGTTTCTCAAGCGAGAGCCTGGAGATGTTATTAACATATATCCAATTGCAGCTTTGACACTCAATATAATATCTGTTGGAGGCTCCACCAGCTGACACAGCTGTAGCTTTTTGCAATCCTAGATGTCCTTCAATTCTCTAATTGCTCTGACGGTTTAGACATAAACAGATGTATAATAGCATCCCTAGGTCTGATTCTGACCTGCAGTGTTGCCCAATTGATACAAAGTATTATGCACGTCCTACACTTGAAAACATTGTCATAAATGGTTTTATTCTAGGGTGAAAGGTGATGATTATCAATTTAATATTTTGTACCAAAGTCAATTTTTGATATTTTTTGAATAAAGTATACTTATGTAATTAAAAGCTCTGTGATTCTTTATGTAACTGTCTTTTCTGCAGTCCTTTCCCGCAACTGTTTGATAGAAAATAACTGTCTTCAATTTGCCCAATGTCACCAGTGGACCAGTGGACCAGTGGACACCAGTGAGTCCTTCTAAAACTTTACAGTTCACAAATGAAGCAAGTGTAATTGCTGAGGTTTACGATATATTGTTATGTTCACTGAAATGTTTCCACTTATAATCATTATAAAATACAGTGTTATTCATACAAAAACATAATAATAAAGTTAGGTCTCCTTTAACAAGAGAGTATTTTATCATCTACGCTATGCAACTGAAAAGCGCCCAGACATTTCTCATGGCCATTGTATGCCACAGTCTGGACCATTGACATCTATAGTTCTATTAGATGGTGATTACATTCAAACCCCTATGGGACTGATCAAGTGATATTACAAATAATCACAGCAGATAAAGATGGCAATAAGGTTTCCAACATTTGTAGTCTAACAGCCCAGTCATTAGTATAGACTGACTCTTGTAGACAAGAGCATAACATCAACTATAGCAGTCCTGTATAATTATCAAATAATTAAAAAGAAAATGTTAAAGTGTAACTCCACTTTTGTTGAGAAAAAAACATTCCCCTCTGGGTGATCTATGTACATTGCAAAGGTTTTAACAATCTTTGGTGCAGATTCCTACCTTTTTGTTATTCTGAAGAAATCACTGTTTTCTCCTCTGTGCCCATGTTCTGAGTGAGTCTAATGGGAGTGGTTTCATGATTATCAACCAGCTGCAGCAGCTACAGGGCTCTAATGAGGAAAACTGATGGGTCTGCATCCTGTTATACATATCCTGGTGATTTTGGCCTGATAACATGCACACAAGTTGACAAAAAGGGGTTTGAATGGCTATTCAAGGTAACCATCCTCACCTGTGATCTGTTTGCTTGTAATTAGTGTGTGTATAAAAGGTCAATGAGTTTCTGGACTCCTGACAGACCCTTGCATCTTTCATCCAGTGTTGCACTGATGTTTCTGGATTCTGAGTCATGGAGAAAGCAAAAGAATTGTCAAAGGATCTGCGGGAAAAGGTAGTTGACCTGTATAAAACAGGAAAGGCATATAAAAAAATATCCAAAGAATTGAGAATGCCAATCAGCAGTGTTCAGAGTCTAATCAAGAAGTGGAAAATGAGGGGTTCTGTTGAAACTAAACCACGGTCAGGTAGACCAACCAGGGAAATTGTTAAGGATGCAAAGAAAAACCCACAAATAACTTCAGGTGAAATACAGGACTCTCTGAAAACATGTGGTGTGGCTGTTTCACGATGCACAATAAGGAGGCACTTGAAGAAAGATGGGCTGCATGGTCAAGTCGCCAGAAGATAGCTATTACTACGAAAATGCCACAAAGTATCCCGCTTACAATACGCCAAAAAGCACAGAGACAAGCCTCAAACCTTCTGGCACAAAGTCATTTGGCGTGATGAGACCAAAATTTAGCTTTTTGGCCACAACCATAAACACTACATTTGGAGAGGAGTCGACAAGGCCTATGATTAAAGGTACACCATTCCTACTGTGAAACACGGAGGTGGATCACTGATGTTTTGGGGATGGTAAGCTACAAAGGCACAGGAAATTTGGTCAAAATTGATGGCAAGATGAATGCAGTATTTTATCAAAAAATACTGGAGGAACATTTGCATTCATCAGCCAGGAAGCTGCACATGGGACGTACTTGGAAATTCCAACATGACAATGATCCAAAACACAAGGCCAAGTCAACCTGTCATTGGCTACAGCATAATAAAGTGAAGGTTCTAAAGTGGCCATCTCAGTCTCCTGACCTCAATATAATTTAGCCACTCTGGGGAGATCTCAAACGTGCAGTTCATGCAAGACAGCCCAAGAATTTACAACTGGAGGCTTTTTAGAACTGGAGGCTTTTTTCCAAGAGGAATGGGCTCCTTTACCATCTGAGAAGATAAAGAGCCTCATCCACAAATACCACAAAAGACTTCCAGCTGTCATTGATGTTAAAGGGGGCAATACACGGTATTAAGAACTGGGGTATGTAAACTTTTGATTAGGGTAATTTGGGTCGTTTCTGTTGTCATAGTAAATATAGTAAACACAGTTGATTGACAATAATAGGCTTCAGCCAAACACTAACCGTGAGTGAAAGAAAAGTTTCAGTTTTTTCTTTCAGTGTCTGGGGTCCTGATTGTATAGATTGATAGCAGCACAGTCATTGGCTCCTGCTGCTGTCAATCAAATCGAATGACGTGGGAGCCGGGGGAAAATTAAAATAAATAATGTTTACATATCCTTAAAGATCATTCATTTTTGTGCTAATATATTCTATATATGGCGTTATTGCACTGTATCTATACCACTAGGTGGTGTTACAAGAATGACAATAACTTTATGGCTGAATTCACCTTTTAGGAAAAAAAATAAATGCACATATTTCTACAGAAAAAAAAATGCATTTATTATTTTTTCCCACAGGAGCCTGGAAAGCATTGCACCCATGATCAGTAGATCACAAGTGCAATGCCAGGCTTTTTCAGACCCTCAGTATAGCTATCTGTCTGTACCTCCCATTCAGGCAGACAGTTACTGAAGAGCAGGAAGGTGGATGAACTACAAGAGTGTTCACCAGCACCCTCGCAGTTCATTGAGAGCTACAAGCTGTCTGGCACAATGGAAGATGGTAGTTGTAGTGAACTTATTCACAGAACTCTGAATGAATGACACAGCTGTGTTAGCCTCATTGTTTTGAAATTGTGGCAGCAGAAGCCCTGCTATTGTCACATTGGGAGGATCAGGTGTGGGGTGTCACAAGCATGTCACACACTACACCCTAAAGATGGGTATAACGTGTAACATGCTCCCAAAGGTAAACTTACTCTGTACCTCAGGGATATATGTTGTGTATATATATATATATATATATATATATATATATATATATATATATATATATATATATATATATATATATATATATATATATATATATATATATATATATATATACATACATATATATATATATCATTATTGAACTGGAGGATCATCTCTGTGGAGATAATGCTCCAACACTGGATTGTAATGCGTATGTCGCTTTGTTATTTGGGGGACAATGGTGAGAGATCTACACGTCAACAAGAAAATTATTTACATTTACTTATTAACTTTTCATTGCTATTAGTTAGTGGTAGGGCTCTACCTCAGAAATGATGTAAGAGTACCTGTCACATGGTGAGTGATTGCCTGGTGAAAGCCTCATTTGCTCAATGTGAAATATGTTTGCTAATTTCAAAGTTTTATATGTGGAATGCCACATATCTTGCTGTAACTCTGAAAAAAGGGGAAATGTAGTTCCAAAACATCTGGGGTGCCAAGGTTCGCCATCACTGCCCTAGAACTGAGCCTGTGTTGTCGGTGTGCATGAAACTGTTATACCTTGTGTCTGCAGAAAGCTCTAAGGTGGAAGTTAAAAAGCTAGGGTTATGTGTTATTTTGCAATATGTCTCCATTCTTCTAGTCCTACCCCAATTCATAGTTTTATGTGTTAAAACATAAAATAACTACAATAGCTTGCCACTAATCTAATCCATGTACATATAAATATAATAGACATCGATGTTTGTGAAGTTTAAATATTGGGAAAGCGTAACTCACACATCAACTGCAGCATATTTCAGGGAGGAATCATGAATATGCAATCGGAAAACAATTTCCGAGGCTGATCACCATCTCCGTCAATTACATCTGACACTTGTAGTGATGCTGTCTTGACATCCTGACAGTGATTATACCTTTGTGTGACGTGATGCCAATGTTATACCTCAGCTGTTTACAAATAGAACAATATCGCGCACATTTGATATGAGTGGGACATTCAATGTGACAAAAAATAAGAAAAAACATCCATAAGTAATTATCCCTTTTAAAAGCTACTAGGCAACTAAAAGCAATGCAAAGCTTTACCCATTTTTCATGTAATGACACAATATAATATGCTGCTTTCTGTGATTCTATCAAAGTACAGAATTTATACAGCGTTTACACTTCATTGCAATTACAGCATCTGTAAATTGTGAAAATAATATGTTCAACATTTTAAAATGGAATGTTGACAGATGCATTTTGATTGAACTGATCATTTAGATTGACTATAGAAGGGCTGATTTCAAATAATTATTTTCTTTTATTTATTTATTTTTACTATTCATTGACTTACTTTAATGGCTTATGAAAGGGACCCAAACCAAAAATGGTGTGTAGAATAATAAAGATATTAGTTTACGATGCAAGAAATTCATAGCAACATTGTACAATGTTGTATGAACTGCTATCCATTTCCAAAGAAATTTCTAATGGATAATAAAAAATATAAAAAAGACTATAACCCAAGGCGCTTGGTTTTAAACCACTTCCTCCACCTGTGAAATAAACTTTCAGTGTATAAAAAATCTATTTAAAAAATGGCAAATGCAAAAAAGCATAAAGTGTTTGAATTTCACATCATATTGTATACTCTGTATATTTAAATACAGCATAACAATTAAGAACATCCCAGAGGTATAATTGTGTGCTAAACATAAGAATCCTGTCACTTGCTATGTGCTCTTGATGCCACTTGAAGCTTGACTGGGAATCCAGTTCTGTAACAGAGGCACATAGTTTAAGAGGTGTTAGCTATGAATAACCTACAGGAAGCAATATAGGTTCCATGTTGTTTTTGATTAGTTATTAACTTATATCAGGTTTAACATTTCATTTTCATTTTTAAAACTGATACATTTCATAGATTTTTCTGTATTTAAAATGTTTGATTGATTTACTGTGTAATTATCATTATTTTGAGGTATTTGTCATTAATTACTGAGGGATTTTCCTTCATTTTGAGATAATTTTTCATACACTCTGTGACTTTTTTTAGTCATAAATAGGTTATATCCTTATTGCAACTTTGGTACATCTTATGATGTATGGACTACAATGCACTGTTTTTCATAATTGGTTAGCCAACGTGTCCTTTTTTCAACGCTGCCATAGCTTATGGTGTATGGGCTTCAACACATTGGTTTTTCTAATCAGTTAGCCCACATGTCCTTTTACAACTTTTGTCATATTTTATGGTATATGGGCTACAACACATTCATCTCTATAATCAGTTAGCCCACGTATTTTGGCATACATTATTGTATACATAGGACCTATACCAGCATGCTATTACACTGCAGCTGTAAGGTCAGGAAAAGGTTACATTTTCAGATTCCAAAAAACATCCTGGAGTGGCCGTGGACAGTTGAACTGAGGAAGGGGAATTTTCTTTTTCCAAAAATGGGTTCCCAGGGTGCCCTGAGAGTTGACAGGAATGAGTAGGCCTACTATTATCCCCCAGTGGTGGTGTCTTATCCTTATACTGACGTTTCTGCAGTGTTTTCCGCGCAATCAATCTTCCTGCCCATAGTGGGGGCTGCACAGGCTTTATACTAGACACATCACATCTCTAACATGTACTTGTCAGCCCCATACTTAAAAAGCCCTCACTGGACCCATCCAATCTTAACAACCTACACCCCATCTCCTTTCTCCCCTTTTTATCCAAACTCCTTGAACATCTGGTCTATAACCGACTGAGCAACCACCTTGCTGATAATAGCCTTCTTGAATCCCCTTCAGTCTGCATTTCGTTCTCAACACTCCACAGAAACTGCTCTCCTAAAACTAACAAATGATCTACTAAGGGCCAAAACCAATGGACACTATTCTGTACTCCTACTCCTGGACAGCTCTGCTGCCTTTGATACAGTTCACCACCGCCTCCTGCTCAAAAAAGTCCACTGCCAGAAACCATGAATCAGACTAAGACAGAAGTAAAGTTAAATCACACTTTTTTTAATAATAATAAAAAAATTAAACAGAGTAAACGTAGTTAAAACATAGCCAGAGTTCAGGAACCGGAACGGATAGTCAGACAAGCCAAAATGTCAGGGAGCCAGAAGGAATGTCAGCCAAGTAAGTCTTTAACAGGAACACAGGAGAGCATCTCTAGAGATGTGACCAAGGCGAAGGCAGAGATCATCTGGACTGGACGGCTTAAGTAGGCAGGGCCGACAAGTAGGATCATTAACAGGTGAGTCACTGTGGAGAGATAGGAGCTGGCAATTAGCCGACAGCGGAGTGGCTAGCTCAGAGAAGGAAGGGCTGGGCCCAGCCCTGACATACATGCCTTTGGTCTCCGTGACTGTACTCTTCGCTGGTTCTCTTCCTACTTATACAACCGCACACTTTAGCGTCACTTACAATTCTACCTCCTCCTCTCCTCTTCCTTTCTCTGTTGGGGTCCCCCAAGGTTCTGTTCTTAAACCTCTCCTATTTTCGATCTATACCCCTCCTCCCATGGCTTCCAATACCTCCTCTACGTTGACGGCACCCAAATCTATTTCTCTACCCCTCAGCTCACTCCTTCAGTCTCCTCACGTATCACTAATTTACTATCAGATATATCAGTCTGGATATCACACCACTTCCTCAAACTTAATCTATCCAAAACTGAACTTATCATTTTCCCTCCCTCTCGTGCCTCTTCCCCTGATCTCTCTGTCAAAATTGATGGTACAACTATAAGCCCATTCCTGCATGCCAAGGTCCTAGATGTAGTCCTGGACTCTGAACTCTCCTTTAAACCCCATGTCCCATCACTGTCCAAATCTTGCCGCCTCAACCTCCGCAACATCTCCAAAATACGCTCCTTTCTAACCAATGACACAACAAAGCTCTTAATTCGCTCCCTGGTCATCTTTCCCTCGACTACTGCAACTCCCTCCTCATTGGCTTACCTCTACAGGGGTCTCAAACTGGCGGCCCTCCAGCTGTTGCAAAACTACAAGTCCCATGAGGCATTGCAAGGCTGACAGTTACAAGCAAGACTCCCACAGGCAGAGGCATGATGGGACTTGTAGTTTCACAACAGCTGGAGGGCCGCCAGTTTGAGACCCCTGCTCTACATAGTCTATTCCCCCTTCAAACCATCATGAATGCTACTACCAGACTCATCCACCTTACCAATCGCTCTGTGTCTGCTACTCCTCTCTGTCAATCCCTCCACTAGCTTTCACTTACCCAACAAATTAAATTCAAAATACTAACAACTACTTACAAAGTCATCCACAACGCTTCCCCCAACTACATCACTGACCTAGTCTCAAAATATCAACCTAATCATTCTCTTCATTCTTCTCAAGACCTCCTGCTCTCTAACTCCCTCATCACCTCTTCCCATGCTTGCCTCCAGGACTTTTCTAGAGCCTCTCCAATCCTATGGAACTCCATACCCCAATCTGTCCGATTATCTCCTACTCGATTATCTTTTAGACGATCCCTGAAAACCCTTCTCTTCAGAGAAGCCTATCCTACCCACACCTAACAACTGTATTTTAATTTTCTCCATCTGATCATCCCCCACAGCTATTACCTTTTTGTTCCACTTGACCCTCCCTTCTAGATTGTAAGCTCTAATGAGCAAGGCCCTCTGATCCCTCCTGTATTGAATTGTATTGTAACTTTACTGTCTGCCCTCATGTTGTAAAATGCTGCGTAAACTGTTGACGCTATATCAATTTTGTATAATAATCACAGGACTATGGGGCTGAGCTTTCTTACATGTGTGTCCTCTGAAGTCAAACTTGTGAGTGCAATATTTACCATCTGTTTTAAAAAAAAAAGTATAATTGCCCAATTGTTTACCCTCCTCTGCCATTGGATAATGTTAGCCTCAGTTCAACACAGTCATTGACTAACACCAACCACTGTTAGGTGCAGCTGTGTTACTGGATAACTGTAACCTCTGGTATTAGACAATTACAGAAGATAACAACTGTACTAGATAGTGCAAATCCACTTTGCAGTACAAGTACAAACTACAAGTGCAAAGTGCACTTGGAAGTGCAGTCGCTGTAAATCTGAGGGGTTGAGCTGAAATGAGGGGAAGCTCTGCTGATTTTATCATCCAATCATGTGCAGGCTAAAATGCTGTTTTTTATTTTCCTTGCATGTCCCCCTCAGATCTACAGCGACTTCACTTCCAAGTGCACTTTCAGTGGAACTTCAAGTGCACTTTGCACTTGTAGCTTGCAGTTGTAGTGCAAAGTGGATTTGCCTTTCGTAAATAACCCCCATAGTGTCCACAGTAGCATTTGCAGTGGCAAAGCAGAGTAGGACTGGCCATAAGAGGGATTACTTTGACGCAGTAGGTCATCTTAAACCTGTATTGCAATACATGTAAACTAAATAAGCCTATTTTTTTTTTTTTTGCAAAGTTTGCTTTAGAAGATATAGCAGTGTGCAGTGGGTTCATCCAGTATTTTTAGTGTTAATATGTGGTCATACCCCTTTAGTACCTGGTAGATTATATGCATGGACAAGCTATTGGGATCTGAGCACAGGTATATCTTGTTTCTACAAGAACTGGTTCTGCATATCATGCTTTGAAATTATGACAATTACATTTATTATGTGAAAAATGTGTCACTGGCACAAAAATAAAATACAAAAACTATGATAATTAATTAGTAAGTGATGTAAGCTGCAGCTTAAGTGTTTTCACTTAATTGTGAAATACCAATGTAAACAATGTAAATACAGATAGCCGCGCTAAAATAAAATATAAAAAACAATGTATAATGTGCCCATATAATAAATCGGCACCTAATAAACAATGTCCGTTCATGCAAAAATCATCTCAATCTTCTATGGTTTAATGTCCCAATTCAGTGCTGTGCATGCTATTCACCACCAAAGTAAAATCCTCCACCGGCCAATCTATTTACTCACCAGATGCCCTTAATTAACCATCTCAATACAGAGCACTTACACCCCCTTCCTGCCCAAGCCAATTTTCAGCTTTCAGCGCTGTCGCTGTTTAAATGACAATTGCGCGGTCATGCTACACTGCACCCAAACAGAATTTTTATCATTTTGTTCCCACAAATAGAGCTTTCTTTTGGTGGTATTTGATCAACTCTGAGTTTTTTTATTTTTTGCTAAACAAATAAAAAAAGACCTAAAATTTGGAAAATATTTGTTTTTCTTTTGTTTCTGTTATGAAATTTTGTAAATAAGTATGTTTTCTCCTTCACTGATGGGCACTGATAAGGCAGCACTGATGGGCACTCATGGGTGCCACTGGTGGGCATTGATGGGCACTGATAGGCGACACTGATGGGCACTGAATGGCTGCACTGATGGGTACTTATGGGTGGCACTGATAGGCGGCACTGCTGGGCACTAATACGTGGGACTGATGGGCACTGATAGATTGCATTGTTAGGTATCCCTAAAGGCATTAGGCATTGGGATGGGCACTGATTGACAGCTGCCTGGGCACTGATTGGCATTTCCCTGGTGGTCTAGGGTGGCATACCTAGTGGTCCAGTGTGGTGGCCATCCCTGGTTGTCCTGGCAGCATTCTGGTGGTCCTGGGTGGGCATCCGAGGGGGGGCTGCGCTGATAAACAATCAGCACAGCCCCCCCCCCTGTCAGGAGAGCAGCCGATCGTCTCTCCTCTACTCACGTCTGTCAGACACGAGTGAGGAAAAGACGGTCAACGTCTCTTCCTGTTTACATCGTGATCAGCCGTGATTGGACACGGCTGATCATGTGGTAAAGAGCCTGCGTCAGAGGCTCTTTACCGAGATAACTGTAGCGGTGTGTCAGACTGAAACACCTCACCACCGATCGCCGATATGCGCACCCCCACAGGCGCGCGAGAGCGGTCGTTCTGGGAGGCCGTCATATGACATCCACCCAAAACTAAAAGTTCCCAGTATCCCTGACAGTTCTTTTTCTGGATTTAGCCACAAATGTCCAGAGGTGACCCAGAAGGGAACAAAGTAAACAATAGTATAGTTTAGAATTTTAACAACGTTTTGATTTAATGCTGCTCCCTCTAATCATACTGCCTTCAGGCTGGCTGGCCTTATGGTAAATACAGCTGAAGCAAGTGTTAAAGAAGTATTAAACCCAAAACCAAACATGTAATATATTGCAGCTTACCCATCATTAGATGTGGTGGCTGCATTCATTTTCTTTTCATAGGCTTTTTCCCTCTGTTTTCACCTGGTGATATGGCCAGTAACACATCTCCTGTATTAGAGTGCCCCCACTCTGGATGAATTAGTACAGGGCAGATTTGAACAGCAGCATTGTCAGTCTGGGAGGAGGGGAGTGTTATGCCTCGTACACACGTACGGACTTTTCCCGGCGGACCTAAGTCCAGCGGACAATCCGCTGGACTTTCCAGCTGGGTACGTTGGACTAAAAAGCGAACGGACTTGACCACACACGATCACGCAAAAAGTCCGACGGTTCACGCGATGACGTACAGCACGTACGATGGGACTAGAAAACGAAAAATACTAGAAAAATACTTGCTACTGAGCATGCGTCCTTTTTGGTCCGCCGGACCATACTACACACGACCGGATTATCCGCTGGACTGCCAAGTCCAGCGGATAATTTGAAAACAAAACCTGAAACTTTAGTCCGCCGTACTTTGGCCAAAAAAAGTCCGCCGGCGCCCACACACGAGGGGATTATCCGCTGGACTTCGGTCCAGCGGATAATCCCGCGGGATAGTCCCTTCGTGTGTACGCGGCATAAGACGTACTAGTAGATTTACATATAGTTACAAACAGAAGCCAAACTCCAGCTAACTCTTAACTAGGGTACCACAGATGTGTCCCCCTTAATACGTAATATCCACCAAAAACCTCCCAAATATATAACCCTGATCAAATAACGACTGACACTGATCTGGAGAAAATTTGGCCAGTTTTGCCCATTTATTAACAAATGAACAAAATAACATTCCTTAAAACAGAAACAATAAGTACCCGTAACATAAAGGTTGCTGGTCTTGGGTGGCACCAAAGAACCAAATTCAGATTGTGTATCTGCGTTACGTCCTAATGATCCCCAGCCACGCAACACTGGCTCTGGGACAAACACACTTCACCACAGATACCATTTTGTTACTACTTCCCAGTTAATCCACCATTAATTGGTATCCAACAGAGGACTCTATACCTTAGATGGGTCACACTATGAACTGTACCAAAAATGTTAATGCCTCCAAAGACCCCAACCACCAAGACTTTCAAAAACAACATTCAAAACCAACATGATCCAGGGCAGGAGGGCAGGAGGGCAGGGATTTCTGCTCATCCGTTGCTCCAAGGGTCTGCCATGCTTTGGGAATGGGATACCTCCCATCATACCCCCCAGCAGCCCCTACCTACCACTGCAAACCAGCCAATACCATAAGTGGACCTCCCCTAAAACTATAATGCCATTTTAACCCTGTCCTGCCCTGTTTCCCCTGTCATGAGGCCCTATGCCTATTGTATTTTTTTTCTTTATGCTTCAGGCCTGTCTTGACTAGGGTACCACAGATGCCTCTTAATACGTAGTACCCCCTAAAACCTCCCAAACATATAACCCTGAGCAAAATAACCGATCTGGAGAAAATTTGGCCAGTTTTGGCCATTTATTAACAAATTAACAAAATAACATTCCTTAAAACAGAAACAATAAGTACCTGTAACATAAAGGTTGCTGGTCTTGGGAGGCACCAAAGAATCAAATTCAGGTTGTGTATCTGTGGATCGGGCGGTATGCTGAGAGGTATCCCAAAGTATGGCAGAGTATGGCCGCTGCTATCTCATTTCAGTCATCTTGATGAACGTTGGGCGGCACAGAGGGTCCAGGCCGTCTGCCCACCTCACTGTGGCAGTGGAAAGGCATTGACCTGCCACCAGAGCTCCTGGGCCTCTTCCTGCTGGAATTGCTATTCCTGGACTGTGACGCACCATCTGGGACACCACTCGGCTAGGCATGCGCACGAAAGGGCCGCTCCATCCTCACTGGCAGAGGCAGTGTGCTACAGGGTGCTCTAAATGCTCTGGACTCCCACGCTGTGCAGGCAGGACCAGGGACCTGATGGGGCGTGGCCCCACCTGGAAGAGCTCCGCTGGCGAAGGGGATTCCTCCCAGGGCATGTGCCAACAGAAGCAGGAGATTGCTAGAGGGCCTAGAGGGTCCCTGAAGGGGCTCCCATTGTGGCGCAAAGCTCTGAGGGACACTGAGGGGCTAAACCACTCTGGAGGCCGAGACCTCCAAGCGCACTACTGTGCGGGCAGTCCCCCCCCCCGGCAGCAGTCTCCCCACCGAGCATGGAGAAGACCTGCTGATACAGCCATGCTGTGCCCGGGAGGCAGTAGCAGACCACAGCTGTCCCAGCTGATAAGGTCCAGATCTCCCATAATGTTGAACAGACTCCTAAAACACAGAGGAAACGATTTCTGCTCGTCCGTTGCTCTAAGGGTCTGCCATACTTTGGGATACCTCCCAGCATACCCCCCAGCAGTCCCCACTTACCACTGCAAACCAGCCAATACCTTAAGTGGACCTCCCCTAAAATTATAATGCCACTTTAACCCTGTCCTGCCTTGTTTCCCCTGTCATGAGAACCTATGCCTTTTTTTTTGCTTGTATAAGCAGTTAGAGGAAACAGTTTTGTTAATTTCAGGATAAAGGTTTTACATGAATAAATACATTGTAAAAGCTGCAAACTGTAAGCACCCCTGCCATTGTTAAATGATTTGTTCTCCCTGTAACTGACACATTCTGCTGGGGAGCAAAAGACTTACTGGCTGGGTCACCAAATGAAAATAGAAGAAAGAAAGCCTAAAAAATAAATCTAATGTAACAATCACATCTAAGAATTGTTATGCTGCAGAAAAAATATGTTTACTTTTGGGTTTATTACCACTTTGAGATGGTATCCAAAAAGAGCACCCAGATTTGGCAGTCACTGGACAGGCAATAGACACTACAGGGTGCTCTAAAGGATTTTAGCAGGGGCCAATTAGCCTTATTCTTGGTTGAATGCAACAGATGTTTAACAATGAATATCATTATCATTATTTTTAAGTAATGCAGTAACAGTAACTTCAAAAATTGTTTCAGTTTAAATCTATAAAATGTTTAGCTGGCATTACAGTTTCAGATTTATTCTATCAGAACAACAAAATATACCAACATCTATGTACTGTGAGTTTCAGTCTATGCAATCCATTCAAATAACATCTATATCAGGTAGACTCTCACAATATGCACTGGTTAGTAATTTTTGTTGATATGACAGATCATATTAGATCAAATCTGACAGTACAAATACATATGTCATTTTAAGAGAAAAGTGCATGCAACTGTACAGCAAAAAATACATAGCATATAGCAATAGCATACCTAAAATAAAAGATAGAGCCCCACCATGCTCACTGCAGGGTAAATAGAAATATGTTTTCAACATCACTAGTCCTGCATCAGCCTGATTATTGAGAGAGTGCAACACCACCTTCTAGTGGACAAGGATGAGCAATGATAATACGTTTTAGCTATATTTTATGGGAATACTTATGATAAATAATCCATTACAGGTGCATTTGTTTTCTTAGGTTTGACCACATTTGCTGAACATTCATTGGTACTCATTTCCACCATTCAAAGGACAGTAACAGTCTGCAGCTCAAGGGGTTAAGTTAAGCTTATACAAATAACGACTTTAGCTTAAAATGATCATTTGCAGTAATTCATATATATGTAAGTTGGGATAATAGAGTGAAACTAAGTGTGGTGGGTGTCCATAGGATCTTTTCAATTACACATGATTTTTTATCCATCGGTAATAGGCCTTAATCAAAGGGTGGACACAACAGGTGTAAAAGCTATAGCAAAATATATGCTAAAGCTCTCAACATTGCACAAATTGACCAGTGGCACAACAGTTTATATACTTTTTAAAACCAAAACTCCACATTCCCTGAATCCCTATCAAGTTAACCCTGTATAACCAATTATTCCCATATATACAGTATATATATATATATATATATATATATATATATATATATATATATATATATTATAGTCAGGGCACTGAAAGCATAGCTGCCCATTCTTCCACAGTGCAGGGGGAAGGATAGGCGACAGCAAATGGAGACATTCTACAGTCAGGGGGAGGGGAATGCAACAGCAAAATGGTAATTGCAGGATCTGTACCTCAAATCAAGACTGCCCAAAAGTGGGAAAAAAAAAAGCCAGGTGTAAAACAAAATATAGAGGTGTTGTGTGTGGGAGTAGTAGATGGCAACCATTGCTGATGTGCCCTCTTTCTCCTCCTCCACCTCCTTTTCCTCCACCACCTTCTTCCCCTTTACCTCCACCTCCTTCTCCTCTTTCTCCGCTTCAACAACCTAATCTTTCTCCTCTATTTTTACATTCCTTTTTGTCTTCACTACAATAAATCTTTCTTATCCACCTCAATATCGGACAATTTCAACCCTTTTCTGCCCAGGCCAATTTTTAGATTTCAATGCTGTCACAATTTGAATGACAATTAGTCAGACATGCAACAATATACTCAAATTAAATTGTGATCAAATTTTTAAGAGAGATAGAACTTTCCTTTGGTGGTATTTATGGAGGGATGGCTGAGCATGGATGGATGGATCCATGGATGTGACTGCAATTGTCACAGAGCGCTGCTGGCACTACAGATCCATCCCACAGTGCTGCTGCCATCCGATCTCTCCCATCCACTGTACAGATCAGTACACAAAGGGGAGAGAGGAACCGGCGTCATGACATGACGCCGGTTTGTTTACAAGTGATCGCTCCGAGCAAACACGTGGTAAACGGCCGACACATAAGCGGCTGTTTACCGTGATTCATGATGCTCCGGATCCTATGGGCCCGGCAGTCACGGATGGTCTCAGGTGCACGCCGCAGGGATCGCGCGAGAGCTGGATTCTGGGAGGACATCACTGTACGCCCTCCCAGAGTTATCCAACCGCCCTGTAGCCATCATTCGGCTATGGACCGGTAATTAAGTGATTAAGCATCTAATTTCCTAGTTATCTAACACATTTTTGAGGCCCAGGAGCACCAGGACAGTGGAAACGCCCACAAAATGACTCTATTTTGGAAAGCAAATAATCCAAGGTATTTTCTGGAAGTGATAGTAAGTCTTTTAAAAATGTAATTTTTCACCACAGGATTTTGGAAAATGAAGGAAAGAAAACGAAAATGTATTTTTTTTTTACATAATGTTGACAATTAGTAAGATATTTCTTAAAGGCATACTTAAATTTACACCCAAAAATACATTCTACTACTCCTCCCAAATATGGTGATATCATAAGTGTGAGGCTTTTTTACAGCCTAGCAATATACAGGGGCCCAAAATCCAAGAAAGCTCCTTCAGGCATCCTAGGGGCATAAATTCTGCATCTAATTTCCTGACTACCTATCACATTTTAAGAGGCTCTGAAGCACCAGGACAGTAGAAATGACCACATTTTGGAAAGTAAACACCCAAATGTATTTTAAAAGGCATAATGCGTCTTTTAAATACTTTATTCTATTGCCACAATTTTGGGGAAAATTTGGAAAGAAAATGAAAATTATTTTTTTACAAAACAAAGTTGGCAATTTAATAATCTATTTCTCACACAAAACATGAGCATACTTAGAATTGCACCCCAAAACACATTCTGCTACTTCTCCTGAGTATGGGGATACCACATGTGTGGGACTTTATCACTGTCTGGACTGATTATATACTGGTATTGTATCTTGTGTATCACACAAATCATCAAATTATGTCAAAACTAATGTTATATAATGGTCACTTCTATAGGAGTGGTCAAGAAATATATTGTAGTGTAGCGTCACCTATAGTTGTCTCAATTCCTATAACCCAAGACAGCTTACAGTAGCCTAATGGTAAGTGACTTTCCCCAAGAATGGCAGGTTTACTGGCCTGGTTTCCCGCAGGAACATAGTCATCGAGATATGTAAATGGGTCAGTTCAGGCAGACATGGTCAGCAAACAGACAAAGGATCAATCTAGGCAGCATGCAGAAGCATGATCAATAAACAGGCCAAGGTTAGTACAGGCAGCAGGCAGAAGCAACATTGCACGGGTGTAGTGGTGATCAGGGACACTGTTACTGGTGTGGCAGTGATCAGGGCCACTGTTACTGGTGTGGTGGTGATCAGGGACAAAATTACTGGTGTGGCAGTGATTAGTTACAATATGACTGGTGTGGTGATGATTATGGACACTGTAACTGGTGTGGCGGTGATCAGGGACACAATAACTGGCGTGGAAGTGATCAAGGACAATATGACTGGTGTGGCGGTGATCAGAAACTCTAATTGGAGTAGTGGTGATCAGGGGCACAGTAACTGGTGTGGCAATGATCAGAGACAATATGACTGAAGCAACAGTGATTAGGGGCACTCTGAATGGGTGGCAGTGATTGGGACACTGACGGTGACCAGCACCAAAGGAAGAAAGCAGCTGCGGATGGAGCAGGAGCCGCATAAGCTGATGCTTCCTCTATAGCGCCGGCTGTCCCAGGTGGAGTGCATTTGGTATCACTCTGCCTGGGACAAGAATCTTTCTATTAGCCAGAAATGCCAGGAGAAACTGAAAGATAAAGGTCAGTTTATTAAACATCACAGCTTTGCACCCACAAGACGTACCAGAAATATATGGCTCAGTGCAGTTGATGGTGCACCAAGTATCTGGAAAAGTCTGATGTGTAAGAGCAGGGTGGCCTAGGGAAGTAGGAGTGGCAAAGGTATTTAAACCGGGGACAGGTTTACAGTTTATTGCTGTAGCAGGAAGAGACTTTGGAGTAACATTGTTGTCAGGAAGTAGATCACTAACCTGTAGACTGTATTCTGCAATCTGTAGTCCTCAATGTAGATCATCTGGTATAGAAGGAGGTTTCCGCTTGATAGGTAAAGAGAACAAGATTCTGGATGTGTGCATGAGTAATCACAGAAAGTTGACACAAGTAGTGCCATCGTCACCAGAAGAATAAGAGGTAACTGAGAATCATAGACCTTTGTTTGCTTTAAGGGATTTTTTATGTTTGCAAAACTGACACTGTCTTATTCACTCGCATTAGCAGCTTGTTACAAAACTCTTAGCCTTGCTTCTTTTGTAGCTGGGTCATGTTTCCTTTGCAGGGCTTACATTTATGCTCTCATGAGAACAGCTACTGCCTTCTTTTCTGCTTCCTTGCAAGCAGCTTCTGCCTTCTTGTTGGAAGCTTTTGCCTCCATATTTGCCTCAAAGGCAGCATGTACCTTGGCAAACTCTGCCTCTGCACAAGCCCTTGTAAGATGTTCATTAAATTTGGAACACCTTAAGTGGAATGATCTTGAGGATCTCTTAGTGTTTCTGGTAGATGTTGAGCAGAGATGATTCATGTGATTGGCCTCTAAGAAGGTGATTTGTCTTTTTTGGTTAAGAGCAGTAAAATGATTAAGTACTTTAATAGACTCTTTTGTATTAATGCTTGATGGATGAGAAGAGTGTTTTTCAGACAGTCTTATATAGCATTAATAAGTCCTTTTCAGCTTTATGAGTGCACTACTTGGTTGCTCTGCATCATTATTTGTTTCGACAGCAGCAATTCTACATGACACTGTCTTATTCAATACATAAATTACCGTATGCAATTCAGCTTCGTCTTGAGGATGCATAGATGTATTTTTGAGACATTATGATTGTGTGTGTAAGGTAAATTGGATTGCCAGCACCAGAAAACCAGCGCGGGCCTATGCTCGTGCTCATATGCATGCACATTGCACACATGCTTATATTTCTAAACGAACAGGCAATGTTAGACATACTATTTCAGCTCATCATGCTCTCATTCGTCTGCGGGCATGCACATGTCCATACCAATTAGCGTGTCCCAGTGGCCTATTTAAACTAGCCTGTCACTTTGAGCAGTTGGTTGCTGAATGGTCTTGGACTCCGCTTCTGCTCCTGTTTCAGCTCTGTTCACCTAATTACTCTAACCCCAGCCTGTTTACTGGACTTGTCTTTGCCTGCTGATTCTGTACTGCTTTTCCCAGCGTTACTGACGTTGGCTTGCCTCCAGGACTTGCTCTACCTGTCGATTCGGTCCCTCGCTGGCCGGTTTTTGCCAACCACTGCCTGTTTCCTGGTCCTGCTTCCGTCTTCTGCTCTGATGCCAAGCTGCTCCTGCATCCTGTTCCAAGGACTGTGACACGACCCCCAGAGTGGACTTTGGAGCTTGCTCCTGCATCCTGTTCCATGCCTGTTGCAAAGGAGCTAGCTAGATATGCGACTCCTTTGAACAGAGCTTGGGGGGATGGAAACTGTGGTCTTTCCTCAGATTTTAGTCTCAAAGTTTTGGGTCAGTAAGGGAGAGATGCAGGCAGTTGCTGTGTTTGGTTTGCACTTCCTGCATGCTCTACGTACTTAATAGATAGACGCAGGCATAACATTTGGGGGCTCGGCCGTTATTTGTGCCACTCTGGTGTCCAGGAGGACTTGAAGGCGTGCACCCTTGCCCTTTGAACAGAGCTTGGGGGGATGGAAACTGTGGTCTTTCCTCAGATTTTAGTCTCAAATGTTTTGGGTTCAGTAAGGGAGAGATCCAGGAGACACATGTGGATTGATCTACTTAAGGTGGGGGTCCCTAACAAAGGACAAAGGCCCAAAGCCTGTAAGCCGAAGTAGGACATGTGCCACTGTTATTTCTCATAACCGGGAAGGCTGAACAACAGCAAGCTTGTGTGCTTCCCAGGACAGCACGGAGAGACATGCAAGTTTATTCGTTACGTTGGAAGTCAATGCCTTTCCGTGAAAGTATTTCAAGGCAACAGTGGGCACCCTACAATAGTTTTGCAGTTAGAAATGGGCAGATAGAGAAATGTGAGCAGTGAGCTATGTTTTTAGGCACAGTTGGAAGGAACATATAATCTGCTTTGTCTCTTACTCTTTTCAGGTATTGAGCATCGAGAGGTGGAGCAGACAGAGCAGATGACCATGCTGGATGGGAGGAGACAGACCAGAAGAGAGCCTGAGAAATGGTGGCTGAATTGGAGTGGACTTCCATCTGAGCATTTTCCTTATGACCAAGAAGAAAAGAGACTTTTCATCTGGGACTTTCTTTACAAACTGCCAAAAGACATTGTTAACCCTGCTCAAAAGTCAGCCTTCCAGGGACAAACCAATCGTCTGACCGCCCACAAGATGGGGGTCGAAAGGGAATTTGTTCCTCCCATTTATACGGGGGGTTTATTTTGCCCTTTCCTGGACAAAAGGCTTGAAGAAGTTTCCTATATTATCCTATAAAGTCAGGTGGAATGTGTTGCTATGGGCATTTGTATAGTGACTTTATTGCAATAATATAGAGTTTTAGATTTAGTAACAGCATATGTCTACAAAGGCCTCTTCCACCTCCATTGATATGTAAATAAACCAGATAGAAGATGAGCAGAGGAAGTTGGTGTTTACAGGAAGTGGGTGGGGGAGGCATGGAGAGGGTTTGAAGGACACATGTGTTTTGGGACAGAGGAACAGTTGGTGTTTGGAGGACAAAGAGAAAACACATGGCTTCCAGGAACTGGAGAACGTTGGAGACGCTTTTGTGAGTTGGACTTTGAACAAGGAACTTCCCAGGACATCTTAACCCCTAAGTTGAATTAGAATCCAACACAATTTTACTTCATAGGTTATATCAGTGTTTCTCAACTCCAGTCCTCAAGGCGCCCCAACAGGTCATGTTTTCAGGCTTTCCATTATTTTGCACAGGTGATTTGATCAGTTTTGCTGCCTTAGCAATTACCACAGCTGCTTCATCTGAGGGAAATCATGAAAACATGACCTGTTGGGGCGCCTTGTGGACTGGAGTTGAGAAACATTGGGTTATATTACAGAGGCTGTTTTTTCTGTAATTTGAAGGGTAACAAGACAGAGACCTTTACTAAAGGCGGATAGGCTGTGTAATTTGCAAGTGCAGTAGCACTCTACAAGGGCATTTGCCCCAGAGCTTACTAAATGAAGTGAAGCTATTTTTTGCAAAGAATACCCAATCACATGCAAGGACAATAAAAATGTTTTATTTTTTCTTGCACATGATTGGATTATGGAAGTCCCGTATTTACTAAGCTCTGGAGCAAATGACCTTGCAGAGTGCAACTGCGCTTGTAAAGTGCACAGTCTGTTTGCCTTTAGTAAATCAACCTTAATGACTTTCCCAGCCAAGTGTCCTCTTTGAAAACTTGAGACTGACATGAAAAAAGGAGGGAAACAAAATGAACGCATCAAATGGAGAAGATAAACAAGTAGTAGTAGCATCACATTACCACAAAATGTCAGTAGACATGACATTAAAATGTAATACAATGCAATCCAATGCAACAACAGAAAAATACATAATTGGTGGAGCACAACTTTGTTCATCATTACTGATCCTGCTTTACATTATTTACAAAGCCAAGAAGAAATGCTAATCAGAAAAAAGAAGACAAGGAGAAGTAGAATCCACAGCTCACGATCAAGTGAGAGCAGTGCACAGGAGTGGTTTGGATGCAACACCTGCTCCATGACCCTGGTGTCTGTTACTTATTATCGCATTTCTTTCACTGTCCATGGGACAAAGTCTCCTTTACTCTGATCATTGGGTATATTTGTTATAATATTTCCATTACATTCAAACCAAATTATTGCAAAAGTTACATGACCCATGTATTAGTGTTAGTGTATTAGTAATACAGTTATCACAAAGTTGTAAAAGTACACTAACATTTATGGCGTGAATTATTTTGGATTCATATTGTACTGTTGGTTTAGAAATCAAAGACTGTTTGCTTTCATCTTAAGATCTGATGAAGTGGAAACTGGGCAATTTTCTCTGTGATCATCCTGAATCACTACTGGCTACAGGATATCTATTCCACAAAATGGGACTATAAACGGTCTCAATTTTGATGTGAGATTAAAAAAAAAAAGTAGCGACCATAAAATAATAGACTATTTGGCAAGTGGTGCAATTTAGGAATGCTAACATAAATGCTTTAAAAACTAATCTTAGACTACTTTGAGAAATTACACCAATTTGCCTCATGTGTCACTATATCTTTTTCCATTTTAGCAAAAAGTTCCATTAGGAATGGCTAACAGAATATTTGATGGTAAGTACATTCCTTTAAAAGAATAAAAAAAAAAAACATTAGATTCTTCAGGCAGCTAGTGATGTTACAGGAGTAAATATAAATCAAATCGGTGTCTTGTACTTGAAACTAAAGTCTCTTATATCAAGGTTATGTTTGATCCAAGTGAAAACATTTATTTTAAAAATAAATGAATCACCAAAAGTAAAAGTGACATCATGACAGTAGAGAAATAGCAGGCAATGCTCATTTCAGTATGTTTGTGGCCACAGCAATACTATTTTAGAGTGCATTGTTCAGGACAACTTAGCAATTACATTTTAGAACTACTCTACAATGACAGCAGGTTGCCTTGTTAGTATGGTAAAAGAACATTAGTAGTGTATTTTGTAAGGTTGTCAGTTCAATCATCACACTAGGCAATTTAGTATTTTGATATAATAAAAATCAATTGCTGTAAAAGATTAAAAGAAAAGGTCATATTTAGAAAAGTGAATATGGATATAGTTATAGTTGAAGATTGGATTATCACATTTCATACTATTATTATATGGTACGGATTAATTAAAAATATTCTCTCTTTTCTTTTCTTTCTTCCTCAAGAAACTATTCATTTATAGGTGAATGTGTTATATAGTGTTTGACTTGTCTTTAGGTCGTGAAGGAACATGGAAGTTCTTGGTACTGAGCACCTCTTGGTAGCCTCTTTCCTCTATTGCCTTTCTTTATTTCTTTTTTTTTCTTTCCTTTCTTTTCTTCCTTTCCTTTTTTTTCAGGGGCTGCACTTGAGGCCGGCACTTTTCCTGTTAACCACCACCAATTAATGCTCAGGGATATTGTACCTTAAGCTTTTTGATCTTTCTTGTACCACTCATCTGTTAATGGGTTTGGTGTTGCCTTTGCATATACTTCTACATACATCCTAGCAGCTGTGGAGTGTTTGGCTCCAATACCCTGACTACAGCTAGGCTTCTCCCACCCTGGCAATTATATGGGCAGTAACCACACACATGACATTACTAAGGAAGGACTTTCTGAAAGGGGACCTAACACCTGATTACAATTATCCCTTTACAATACTATAATGGGAACAGAGCCACCTAGTGGCATACAAGCTAACTAGACCTGCCTAGTAGTTGATAAAATTTCAGATCAGGTGGTTTCTCTTTCTCACTTGGGTTTTCTCTTATATTGTGAATACAATATTGATCAACTCAGAACGCTAGTGTAAAACTATTGTAGATGAGCAGAAGTTTCAAGGAAAAAGGTGATAAAGGGTAATTGGTTACCTGTGAAAGTGTGTAATTAAAATGAGGATGCAAACAATTTACTTTATTGTAGACCACATTTCCTTCCTTTCGGCATTACCTTTTAGCCATTTTTTTTCCAGCATACCTTTCCATATTCCAAAATGTTTATTTCTTACTCCTAATGCCCCGTACACACGGTTGGATTTTTACTAAGGAAAATGTTCGATGGGAGCTTTTTGTCGCAAATTCCGACCGTGTGTAGGCTCCATCAGACATTTTTCATCGGAATTTCCGTCGCACAAAATTTGAGATCTGGATCTCAAATTTTCTGACAACAAAATCCGTTCGCGTAAATTCCAATCGTGTGTACACAAGTCTGACGCACAAAGTGCCACGCATGCTCAGAATACATTATGAGATGGAATCACTCGGTCTGGTAAAACTAGCGCTCGTAATGGAGATAGCACATTCCTCACTAGGGATGGGCCCGGTGTTCGATTCGAACCCATGTTCGAATCGAACATCGGGCGTTCGCCTGCTCGGCGAGCCCAGAACTATTTGGGCCGCTCGCATCAAATTCGTGTGATGCGAGCAGCCCGCAATGCATTGCGCCAGTCGCAGTGCAATGCTGGCTGATGATTGGCCAAGCATGCACTGTGACCCCGCATGCTTGGCCAATCACAGCACCGGCAGCGAGGAGAGCCATAATTGGCTACAGGCAGGATGCCTGTAGCCAATTATAGCTCAAGGGGTTTAGTACGCGCCCCACGGCCTCGCATATTATGTTTCAGTGTCAGCGTGTCAGTGTGCTGCTGACTGCTGAGAAAGTAAGAATATGTGCTCTATTTCTGGGGATTTGTGTGTGCGTGCTGTTAGTACAGCATTGCAGTATCACATCTGGGGGGTGTCTATAGGTGGCCTGTGAAGGGGGGCAGTTTTCCTGTGCTTAGAACTGTCCCTGCAAAAAGTGTCATTTTTGCAGGAAAAAAGCTATTTAAAAGCACTCGCGGCTAATGAATTGATGGCTCCTGTAACACAGAGAACTGTCATTCATTGATAAAAAAAAAAAAAAAAAGCGTGGGGGTCCCCTCAAATTCAATAACCAGGCCCTTCAGGTCTGGGATTGATATTAAGGGGGACCCCAGCCAAACAAAAAAAAAAATGGCGTAGGGTCCCCCTCAAAATCCATCCCAGACCCTTGAGGTCTGGGATGGTTTTTAAGGGGAACCCTAGCCAAAAAAAATGGCGTAGGGTCCCCTCAAAATCCATACCAGACCCTTATCCGAGCACGCAACCTGGCAGGCCGCAGGAAAAGAGGGGGGACGAGAGCAGCCCCCCTCCCGCCTGAACCGTACCAGGCCACATGCCCTCAACATTGGGAGGATGCTTTGGGGGTCTAAAGACCCCCAAAGCACCTTGTCCCCATGTTGATGAGGACAAGGGCCTCTTCCCCACAACCGTGCCCGGTGGTTGTGGGGGTCTGCGGGCGGGGGGCTTATCGAAATCTGGAAGCCCCCTTTAACAAGGGGACCCCCAGATCCCAGCCCCCCCCCTGTGTGAAATGGTAAGGGGGTACAAAAGTACCCCTACCATTTCACCAAAAAAGTGTAAAAAATTGTAAAAATGACAGGAGACGGTCTTTGACAATTCCTTTATTAAAATCTTCTTTCTTCTTTCTTCATCCTTCGGTTTCTTCATCTTCTCCTTCCGTCATCTTCTTCCATCTTCTTCTTCCATTTTCTTCTTCCTCCGATCCGCTTCTTCTTGCGCTGGTCTTCTCGTCCTTCTCGTCCGGCATCTTCTTCCATGGCGTCGGTGTCTCTTCTTGGGCCGCTCCTCGCAATGGGAGGCTCCCGCTGTGTGAGGCTTCGCTGCGTCTGACAGGTCTTTTATAATGGAGGGCACCTGGTGACCCCGCCCCCTCTGACGCAGGGGGACGTCATGGGGAATTCCCTATGGCTTTCCCCATGACGTCAGAGGGGGGCGGGGTCACCAGGTGCCCTCCGTTATAAAAGACCTGTCAGACGGAGCGAAGCCTCACACAGCGGGAGCCTCCCATTGCGAGGAGCGGCCCGACAGAAGAACAGATGCCGACGCCATGGAAGAAGATGCCGGACGAGAAGGACGAGAAGACCAGCGCAAGAAGAAGCG
Source organism: Lithobates sylvaticus (assembly GCA_028564925.1). Classification (NCBI taxonomy): domain Eukaryota; kingdom Metazoa; phylum Chordata; class Amphibia; order Anura; family Ranidae; genus Lithobates; species Lithobates sylvaticus. The sequence continues at coordinate 339,249,916 of CM053026.1, read as the reverse complement.
GATCGGAGGAAGAAGAAAATGGAAGAAGAAGATGGAAGAAGATGACGGAAGGAGAAGATGAAGAAACCGAAGGATGAAGAAAGAAGAAAGAAGATTTTAATAAAGGAATTGTCAAAGACCGTCTCTTGTAATTTTTACAATTTTTGACACTTTTTTGGTGAAATGGTAGGGGTACTTTGTACCCCCTTACCATTTCACACAGGGGGGGGCCGGGATCTGGGGGTCCCCTTGTTAAAGGGGGCTTCCAGATTCCGATAAGCCCCCCGCCCGCAGACCCCCACAACCACCGGGCACGGTTGTGGGGACGAGGCCCTTGTCCTCATCAAAAAGCATCCTCCCAATGTAGACCCCCAAAGCATCCTCCCAATGTTGAGGGCATGTGGCCTGGTACGGTTCAGGCGGGAGGGGGGGGCGCTCTCGTCCCCCCCTCTTTTCCTGCGGCCTGCCAGGTTGCGTGCTCGGATAAGGGTCTGGTATGGATTTTGAGGGGGACCCCACGCCATTTTTTTTGGCTAGGGTTCCCCTTAAAATCCATGCCAGACCTCAAGGTTCTGGTATGGATTTTGAGGGGGACCCTACGCCATTTTTCTTTGGCTCGGGTTCCCCTTAATATCCATCCCAGACCTGAAGGGCCTGGTTATTGAATTTGGGGGGACCCCCACGCTTTTTTTTTTTTTCATTTTTTTTATTTTTTATCAATGACTTTTTTTTTATGAATGACTTTCAATGAATGACAGTTCTCTGTATTACGGGAGCCGACAATTCACATTAGCCGCGAGTGATTTTAAATAGCTTTCTTTTCTTCAAAAATTACACTTTTTGCAGAGACAGTTCTAAGCACAGGAAACATGCGCCCCTTTACATCCATACTATAGACACCCCCCAGGTACGAAATTTAAAGGAATATTACACTTTTATTGTTTCAATTTAAGCATTATTAAAATCACTGCTCCTGAAAAAACGGCCGTTTTTAAAAAAAATGTTTGCATTGATACATGTCCCCTGGGGCAGGACCCAGGTCCCCAAACACTTTTTATGACATTAACATGCATATTAGCCTTTAAAATTAGCACTTTTGATTTCGAACGTTCGCATCCATTATAACTAATAGGGTTCTAAAGCTCGCACGGGTTCTGGTGCGAGCCGAACGGGGGGGTGTTCGGCTCATCCCTATTCCTCACGCTGCAATTTTTAAAAATAGTTTAATGCAGCTCATTCTCTTCTTCTTTATAATGCTAGAAGAATGAAGTTGTTTTGATGCTGATATTCACACAGAGTTCTCACAAACTGATTTCTTTATTATTTCTCGTGATCTCATGAATAATATTAATTTTGTTTTTCATCAGATCTCCATAATGTTTCTTTTCTTTTATTTTTTATTTTTTTTATCAAGATCTACATTTTCTTTTTTTTTTTTTTTCTAGTGCTCTCTATAATATTATTTCTCGTTTTGGATGTCAAGTTACCGAAACACCATTATTATCTTGTGTTTCTTAACCTCAAGGAGGTTGGTTTGTGTTGGTGTCCCTAATTTGACATTGTATTTAGGAAATTACTACCTGCCTACTCACAAATAAATGTCCTTTTTGAAGTAAAACACATAGGCAAGTATTTGTGAAAAATAAATAGCCATTTATTCTGGGTCATAACAAAATAAAGAGGAAGATAACGCTGGAGAAACTGGTGAGATTTGAAAAGCCTTTGTACCCCAGGGCACACATCAATTATTTTACAGTCAAAATTGGTGGCCTGAGGAGTCCTTATAATAGTGAGCACAATCTGGTCCAGGACTAAAAGAGATCAGGAACAGCAGCAGATGACATATCTGTACCCACGTTGTGGTCATACCACAGCCTGCGTCTTTTGTCAGACCAGACAGGGATCAGGAGGGAAATCCCCAGTTTGAATCCCAATTTGTGTGCATCTTCAAAATTTGTCTTTTACAGGGGTGACATCACCCCATGTGATGAAGGTAATATCAAGACAATTTGGATATACTAATGTCTGATATTGCCTTCAATTTATCAAAGTTGAACTTTGTAAGTTCCTGGTTAAAGGTGTGATTGGAGACCAAGTTCAAAACTGTCTATATAGATAATGGTACCAACATCCCATTAAATTTAGAAAATAATATGATACAGGATATGGGATTTTAAAGGTACATGTCTTAAATACACAATACAAAACAAATTCTCCTGCGCTCTGGTGTCAAGTCTCTCAATCTGTGAAGTAATCAATTTCACAAGATAATGCCTGGTGTCTTGCAGCCCTCCTCAGAATATTGGGTATTCCTAAACTACAGAAAAAAGAAAAACAGGAGGGCGCACCAATCTTGTGCATTACCACTAGAAACACTTTAATAAAATATATAAAACAGCAAAATTCATACTCACAAACGAGTATTGGTATAAGGCATAAACAGTGTAATTCGTCCACTGCTAGGAACTTCAGCGAGGCTGTATTAAAGTGGAGTGCCAACCAAAAAAAAAAAAATGTGGCTTAAAAATCCTAGAAAAAATCCAAAAAAAATAATTGGAAAAAAAACATTTTTTTACTCACCTCTAAATGCCTGTTGCTCGGGGGTCCCTCGTAGTCTGCCACCTTCATTGCCCGGGCTAAACGTCACTTCCCCTAGGCGCCGCACAGTCATCTGGGACCTGTCATGTGTCCCAGATGAGTGAGCGTCGAATCACGGCGCCCGGCGCCGCTCGCGCATGCGCAAGGGGTGCCCGGCTGTGAAGCCACAGCCGGGTTCCCACATTAAGAATGCCGGCACCGCGAGCGAAGTGGGGAACTAGGGGGGGTCTCGTTCCCCCGCATCACTGGACCCCGGGACAGGTAAGTGTCCAATTATTAAAAGTCAGCAGCTGCAGTATTTGTAGCTGCTGACTTTTAATTTTTTTTTTTTTGTGGGCACTCCACTTTAAGGTATTGAGTGGATCTGATGAATCCTCATACAATGGCTGACGCGTTTCTGGGGAGAACACATTTCCTCAGAGCCTGGAACTGGCAATCGATATTCTATGCCAGACCTCCCTGTACGTGAGCTCCCCATATAGACATTAGATATCCAACAAAGGTGCTTTAAAGTGGTATTGTCATCAATACAGCTTTTGATACCAACAAATTTCACGTCATCCCTCCCTACAGATGACCTAACACGGCTGGGACCATTTTCATCATGCGCAACTTTGATAGATGACACCCCCTGCAGGTCCCCCGACAGTGCTCACTTTCGGACCTATATTGAGGTTGAATTTACACAAAAATGTCTCTTTTAAATAAATTGTTTGAATAATCTCGTCCATTTTCCTGATGAAGCCGTTTATCAGCGAAACATGTAGAAGCTCTTGGAAGCAGGATTATATATGTGTGACTACAGTGTTGTCATTGTTGTAAATAGGGATTGTGTGTATACACCTAAGACTCTGAATATATCTGTACTCAAACATTTTTACTTGGTTGTTTGTTTTGTATAATAAAAGATTTGTATTTTTTATACCAACTAAGTGTAAATCCCATGTCCTGTATCATATTATTTTGTAAGTTCCTGAGTTGTGTATGTTATGCTTTGAAACATGCATATTTAACAAAAAAAATAGGATCTTTACAATGTGAAATTTAAAAAAGTTATACACCAAAGATGTTGATTTGTTCAAAAACCCTTTTCTAGCACACATGTGAATGTGCTTTGGATAAAATGTTTTCTACTCAAAAATGTGTGGCTTCTTCTTTCAATGCTCAATAGCAATTTTTGTAGTAAGTTGGTTTTTACAGTGACAATGGGGGTTATTTACTAAAGGCAAATCAAATTTGCACTACAAGTGCGGTTTCAGTGCAGTTTCAAGTGCACTTTTGAAGTGCACTTGGAGTGCAAAGTGGATTTTCCTTTAGTAAATAACACCCAGAGTGCTTTCTAATTTGCCACAATCATGCCATTTCCATGGCTCCACAAAATTCATTCATGGTGCTGAAAATTATGAAAATTTTTCTCAGTAATGCATTACATACATTAACAACAAAAACAAGGTGTGTGTAGCAGACCCACAACATAATAGTTTGCTAAAGAAGAGATTGTCAACTCATGTATCAAATAAATTACATTTGCACTACTGAAGAAAATGGAGAAACTAGGAGACAGCTAAAAGAAACCCAGACAGTAAATCAAAGGAAATCTTCTTTCAGTTTAAGTTCAAAAATGATTGATAAAATGTTTCTTAAACAGTTTCTGGCATATCAATGGCCCCCCTACCCGCAAAGTACTCGACATTCTTCTGTCTTACTTCGCGGGTGCTTTGGGGGAGCAAGCCAGGACGGCCAGCTTCAATTGCCGTCAGGGTTTCTTGTTGAAGTCCGGCCTCAGGCCCAACTGAGGCAACATAGTTCATTGAATTTCTCCTTAAAGAGTTGTGTAGAATGCAGCATGCAAGGATTATCTGGTTAAGTTTATATTCCGCCATGTTGATTGGCGTAAGGAATAGGCAGAACCGGCTGGCCATTATCCCAAAAGTGTCCTCCATCACTCTCCTGGCTCTGGCCAGACGGTAGTTATAAACCATCTGGTCCGGGGTGAGGGTCCTCATGGCTTCAAAATGGTCGGCTGGTCAGAACGAACACCTGAAAATCAGAAACGAGCGGACAAGAACGCATTGAAAATCAAATACCTAATAGAAATACAAACCCACAAGCACAAACTGAAGAGCAGTAACGATCGGAAAAGCACAAGGCTGAAAAGCGCGAATCGTCTGTCACCAAACTTCTAATAACACGAGATTAGTGGAAGGAGCCCAAAGCGTGGCGCACTTGGTATTGAACTTCCTATTTCTAGTGCCGTCATACGTGTTGTACGTCACCACGTTCTTGACGTTCGCAAATTCTGACCACTTTGTGTGACCATGTGTATGCAAGACAAGTTTGAGCCAACATCCATCGGAAAAAAACATGGATTTTGTTGTCGGAATGTGCAATCGTTTGTATGCGGCATACGTGTTAGCAAGCAAATATAGAATAATAAACACTTACCCAGAAAATCTCTCTTCCCCCTGTTCATCTGTATTTCTCTGTTTTGAATATAAGCAGGTGCATATTTCCTTCAACCCAGTTTGTGCAAACAGTATGACTACTTGCTGACTGGGCACTGTCCATAAGCAACTTAACTCTTCAAAAAGACATAGAAGTTGAACCCAACATAATTTTACTTTACTGTCAAATGACAGTACAAAGGATGTTTTTCCAGTATTTTGAAGAGGGAACATGGAAAAAACAGAGGGCGTAGCTAGGACTAAACTAACTATAGCACTAAAACAGCAGATAAGAACAGAGAAAAACACAAAGACAGAGCCATAAAGGTACAGTTTGACAAGTGAAACATAGATTCTGAATCTATTCTTCTTGTCCAATAGCAGTACTTGACCGCTCAAAGCCTTTTTTAGCTGATTAGGCACAAATTCCCACTTATACTATATACTGCGGAATTTTGTGGAAAGCCTGAGATACCTTGTGGAAAGCACCATAGAAGTTGCGGCTGTTACAGTGGGGACTTTATATTAAAGCCCAAGAATTTAAAATGGGATGTCAACAAGTTCATATTGTTTGATGATCAAGGATTTGTAAACTTGTAGCCATATAGTGTATTTAAGTTCTGTTATCAGCTTCATCCTAATTTTTATAAATAGTTTGGAGATATTCAATCCAAAGGGGAATGCCAACCTTCCTCCTACAACCCAAGTTACCACCAAAATTATTAAGACTTTATTGACATTTACAATTAGACATATAGACTTTTTAACCATATTCAAAATTCTGTTGCATAAAACATACAGTGCTGTATATCCACTGATATTATACACATACATGCCTGTCACTATGATATGTTTCTACTGTCCCACCAATCCTAGCAACATAGTAGGATTGGTGATATTGAATAAACTTCACATCAGGTAGGTGCGGATTAATGGCACCACTGGTGCGTTTGAAAATTCTTCCTCAGGGGAAAGAGACTGTGTTCACAGGTTAAGCTTAACATGTATAGATGTAACATCCACAAAGATAATCTGAACACCTTATTTACACCTACACCTCAAAAGCAACTTTGTAGTAAGTCAAGCATAAAGGCAAAGGTATTTTGCCCAAAACCGGATTTATCACAAGAACCTACGGGCATCACATGAGCATAGGGTAAAATAGAGTCACATAAGTATACAAATGCAGGTTGTGGCAATGTGTTAAGCCCCTGCATATACAGTATACATCTAATAGATCATCCCATTATATTTTGTTAGACTTTTCGAGAAGAAATAAAACCCTCTTTTTTACTTTGTATATGAAATAATCCCCATGATGTAAATGCTAAAAAGAGCACAGTCATTTCAGTTATTTCCAAACTTTTAGAGACTTATCAGGCCTTGAAAATTCCAAACAAACTGTTTGCAGAGCTGAAACCAAAAAAACAAAGATATTTACATTCTCTGGTTTGTTAAATAAAAGGACAGGGAAAGCCTGATACCGCTAATAAAAGTTGACAACACATCTAATTAACTGATTGTTTTAGAGGAGAAAGACCTGTCTTTAGACAGAATTTATTGAGAAAACTTTAAGACTTGTTTGTCCAGTTTAGATGACTACCAGAGAAAAACAAACTCGTTCCAGTAAGAAGTTTATATCTGTCTATTTAAAAAAAAAAATGTACGTGATTGTAAGCCATTCAAATTATATATTATAATCCATGACATAGATACAGTTATGATTTCAGTGTCTACTGGCACAATAGTAATTATTTAACATATTATTTTGATTTAGAGCATATTTGAAGTAAAAAAATCTTCAAGTATACCAATTATTGTTGTTAATAATAATAATAATAATTATATATATATATATATATATATATATATATATATATATATATTATATATATATAATAATATATATCTATATATATATATATATATATATAATCTCACAAAAAAGAGTACACCCCTCACATTTTTGTAAATATTTTATTATATCTTTTCATGTGACAACCCTGAAGAAATTATACGTTGCTACAATGTAAAGTAGTAAGTGTACAGATTGTATAACAGTGTAAATTTGCTGTCCCCTCAAAATAACTCAACACACAGCCATTAATGTAAAGAATGAGTGTAATATATATATATATAAAATATATATATATAAATATATATATAGAATATATAAAAATATAAATATATAAAATAGTATAAATATTAAACACCACAGTCGGTAATAGCAGCCGCTTAAAATGTGCAAAGTATGAAAATATGGCAATTTTATAAAAACAGTCCTTCCTATATAAAGTTTATATAATATTGCAGCAGCGCTTATGTCCTTATTCGCACCGAGGACTATACGGTAAATCACAGATGAAAGAATATGAGTGAATATTTCAATCGCTACTGTAAAAGTTCTTTCCGTGCAAAACAATCAGTATCCACCGAGAATTCCACCAGGTATTCACCACGTGCGATATAAATTCCCTGCATGGGGATGCACTCACCAGACCCAAGTTAAAAATACGCCCATCAAATAGGTTTATCCAGCATCAGCGTTTCTCCACTCCTTATCTCCTTATGCAGCAGACATAGCAGGAACATACACCAACTCCCCTCATATAAAAAGAAGGTTGCATATAGTGTGATACTGTATAAAAGATTTTATTGGGTATAAAACTTCCCCCCCTGAGTACATAAATGCGTACCCTGCATCAATAAAAATCAAGCGTTGTATTAGTACTGTGTCTGTTAAGGTGCTTTAGCCCCGCCGGAACTGGTGTTATCACTCGGCTGTATAGAACAGCGCTCAGCTTCCTGCTGCCTAGTCCCTGGAGCGCACGTTTGAGGCGCAGAACGTCACTTCCGGTCGTCGGTCACTGCCCTGACGTTTCGTCTCATCCGGACTTCTTCTGAGGTCGTGACCATCCGACCGGAAGCCAGCTATTTATCTGCATCCATGTCCTGGCTCTGCCAATAGCTCATGGAGAGCTGTGATTGATGTGTGTCTGGAGCAATCAGTGCCCACCGGCCAGCTGTGTCCTTCCACCCATCATATAGCTGGCCTAATTTGAATATACCAATTGTCAGCAGAACATTACATATTGAAACTAGAATGCATACTATCTAATCCTGCACCTTATCAGGCGGACAGTTTTACAAAACATCTATTTCTCCATCATTAATTGCTGGTGTCTCCATATGTCCCCGCATTGTGTTTTTAATTACAAATATATACGCGGTGATCGGTCAGATCGGTTATCTCACTGTGTATGGTGGCCCGTATATCGTAAATGGCAATCATGATGGATTTGCATAATTATATTTTGTTCATCATGTTGGTCTATATCTTTATTAGCATAATTATATTTTGTTCATCATGTTGGTCTATATCTTTATTAACCCATTGTATATTTTATAACTATACTTGTTAGATGGAGAAATGCAATTCGTGCTTCTTAGATGCACCAGTAATTACACAGTATTTCCCCTATACATCCTGCACCTTATAGAATAAACTATAGGTGGTCTTATGCGTATAGTTTTATTCTGTATATAAAATGTTCTCAATAAATATATAAATCTATTGATAAAAGGTCAATAAGATAGATAAAATGATAAAAATTCATTAATAGATTCATTATGAAGTGAATCTTTAAAATGATTTTATATAGTAAAGATGTATATACTATAGAACTAAAAAAGAACTAAAAAAAGGTATAAAAGGGGATAAAGATATATAATATAGCACTAAAAAGGATGCGCAAACAATCGGACTCCAGGTGAAGGAATCCGAGATAAAATAACTATGAAAAATTTTTTTTTTTTTTTTTTTTTTTTTGTCATTAGAAAAATCCAAAGATAAAAATACTATTAAAAATATTAAAAAGATATTTAAAATAATTATCAATAGTCAATATGCTAAAATATTATATATATAATAAATATACACACATAAAATAAATATACACGTATAAAATTTATATAAGTACATAATATCTATTACAGAAATGTCGGATAATATGGGGGAGGGGCAACCTAGTTTTATTATGGTCTAATTAGGTGTCACTAATAAAACAATTGATGTCCAATTCCACGTTTAGGCCCTTAGGCACTAATACGTCTGTAGCAAAAATCCATTGCGTTTCATGTTTAGACAGCTCCCGAACCATGTTGGTGCCCCTCCAATGTGGTTTGATTTGCTCAATCCCCCAAAACAATAAGCCTGTTGCATCCATATTATGCTTCAATTTAAAATGTAGAGATACATTATGGTCCTTGTACCCTATCTGAATATTATGGATGTGCTCCGCAATTCTGATGCGTAATTTCCGTTTGGTCCGACCTATGTACAATAACCCACATGGGCACTTTAATGCATAAACGACATGTGTGCTATTGCAGGTAATGAATTGTTTAATTGAAAATTCCTGTTTATTGGCTGGTGAAGAGAAGGATTCTAGTGCTCTGCATGGGTGTGTCACTTCTCTACAGGCCTTACATCTTCTACATGCAAAAAATCCATTTTGATCCCAAAATGTTGGGGGACGTTTTGGTGGATCTACTATTTTGCGCACTATTTTATCACCGAAACTCGTTGACTTTCTGTAGATGAATTGTGGTGCGGGTGGTATTTCTGTCTTCAATTTTTTGTCTAATAATAAAACGTGCCAATGTTCCTTAAAAATTGTTTCAACTTGACGGTACTGGGCATGAAAACCAGAAATGAATCCCCATTCTTTACTGTTTGTCGTTTTGGTGCCATTTGTTGGTACCTCTTTGATTTTGTCCTCCAAACATCTGGCTCTTGGTACGTTTCCTATCTCCTCTATGACTTTGCTGAGTATTTCCATCTGGTATCCCCGGGCCATGAATCTTTCTGCCAGGATATTTGCTTGTGCAGCATAGTTCACTTCCTCCGAGCAGTTTTGCCGTACCCTCATAAATTGTCCTTTCGGTATATTTCTTAACCATTGTGGGTGATGGGAGCTGGTTGTGGGGAGATAGCTGTTCCTATCGGTTTTCTTAAAGAACACCATTGTTTCCAACTTATCATCCTTCTTATATATCTTTACATCCAGGAAGTGAATCTCTTTTTCGCTCCATTCTGAGGTCAATCTGATGTTCTGATTGTTAATGTTTAAAAACTTCATAAAAACGTCTAAGTCACCTTCTGTGCCTGCCCAGATAAAAAAGAGGTCGTCGATAAAACGTTTATAAAAAATGAGCTGAGTTGGTTGATTATTAAAAATCGTCTTGTCTTCCCATTCTGCCATGAAAAGGTTTGCGATGCTTGGGGCAAATTTTGCCCCCATGGCTACGCCGCGTTCCTGAGAATAAAAATCGCCGTTGAACCAAAAATAGTTGTGACTTAGACAAAAGTCTAGACTATTCCTTAAAAACACTTTCTGGTTATACGCAATGTCGTCTCTTTTGCATAATGCCCAATTCAGGGCCAAAAGCGCATCATCATGTTGGATGATGGAGTATAATGACGACACATCTGCTGTTACCAAGAGTATTTGCGATTTACTCGTTATGTCCACTTTTTGGAGGTAATTCAAAAAACTTTTAGTGTCTCTTAAATAGGATCTTGTGCTTTGTACACTTTTCTGTAGGAATTTATCGAGGTATTGACCAAGCCTTGCTGAAACTGAGTCTATACTGTTCACTATCGGCCTAGCCGGAGGATTCTGTGAGTCCTTATGTATCTTCGGCAGGGTGTACAAGGTGGGTACTCTGTTACTGGAAGGTAACAAGTATTTACTTTCCTTACTTGTCAGTACTCCTTTGCTCGTGCCCATGTTGATTAGTACCTCCAGATCATCTCTGTAAGGGGAAGTCGGATCTCTCTCCAGTTTCTTATAGGTATTTGTGTCCGAAAGCATTTCCATTATTTGATTTTCATAAAATTCTTTGTCCAGAATCACTACTCCACCTCCTTTGTCCGCCGGCCTGATGATGATATCCTTCCGTTTTTCCAACATTTCAATTCCTTCATTTATGTGTCTAACGCAAATTTCTTTTTTTGGTTTAATGGCTTCCAAATCTTGTAATACAAGTCCCTTAAACACCTCTATCTGGTGGTTGGGATTGTTTGGGGGATTGAACAAGGATTTATTTCTCAAACCACTGTTGATGACCCTATTTTCATAGGTTACCACAGGTTCTATTCTGGGGTTGCTCCCCAGAAAGTGCTTTTTTATATTAAGCTTTCTTATGTATTTGTGTATATCGATATACACCTCAAATTTATTTATCGGCTTTTTTATTCCACATTTTAAACCCAAATTTAAAATATTCATTTCTTTATGTGTTAGTGTAGCCTGTGACAGATTAAAAATCCCACCTAATCCGATCCTCTTCTTCTTTTGTTGGGTCCGATACCCTGCCCTGCAACCTCTACTGTTTCCTCTTTTTTCTGTCCTTGTGGTTCTCGGGGGTATTGATCGTTCGCGAAAGCCCCCGTCCGGGGTGTCTGTTCGCGAGGGTCTCTGTAGTAGGGTTGGGGAAATGGCTGGGCCAGGGGCTTCCCCCTTCGAGGCGGGGGTCCCCGCCCCCTCCATTGGTGTCCCCTCCCTCTCCCTAAAAAAGGACGCTGTGGGTAGTATGTTGCGTGATTGTCCTGTTGATATAATGGCTGAAATCTGTTGTATGCTGGTACATTATACGGTGTCTTATGTGGTTGACCCCCATAATATGCCATATTACCTCTGCCCCTTGAGCCCTTTTCTCTCCCTCTCCCCCGTTTCATGGGTGTGGAGTAGTGAGCCGGAGAGTATAATACTGATATATCCCCATGATGAACAAAATATAATTATGCAAATCCATCATGATTGCCATTTGCGATATACGGGCCACCATACACAGTGAGATAACCGATCTGACCGATCACCGCGTATATATTTGTAATTAAAAACACAATGCGGGGACATATGGAGACACCAGCAATTAAAGATGGAGAAATAGAATATGTGGATCTGAGATATAATAGGGCAATATTGAATGATAGAAATGTTTTGTAAAACTGTCCGCCTGATAAGGTGCAGGATTAGATAGTATGCATTCTAGTTTCAATATGTAATGTTCTGCTGACAATTGGTATATTCAAATTAGGCCAGCTATATGATGGGTGGAAGGACACAGCTGGCCGGTGGGCGCTGATTGCTCCAGACACACATCAATCACAGCTCTCCATGAGCTATTGGCAGAGCCAGGACATGGATGCAGTTAAATAGCTGGCTTCCGGTCGGATGGTCACGCCCTCAGAAGAAGTCCGGATGTGACGAAACGTCAGGGCAGTGACCGACGACCGGAAGTGACGTTCTGCGCCTCAAACGTGCGCTCCAGGGACTAGGCAGCAGGAAGCTGAGCGCTGTTCTATACAGCCGAGTGATAACACCAGTTCCGGCGGGGCTAAAGCACCTTAACAGGCACAGTACTAATACAACGCTTGATTTTTATTGATGCAGGGTACGCATTTATGTACTAAGGGGGGGAAGTTTTATACCCAATAAAATCTTTTATACAGTATCACACTATATGCAACCTTCTTTTTATATGAGGGGAATTGGTGTATGTTCCTGCTATGTCTGCTGCATAAGGAGATAAGGAGTGGAGAAACGCTGATGCTGGATAAACCTATTTGATGGGCGTATTTTTAACTTGGGTCTGGTGAGTGCATCCCCATGCGGGGAATTTATATCGCACGTGGTGAATACCTGGTGGAATTCTCGGTGGATACTGATTATTTTGCACGGAAAGAACTTTTACAGTAGCGATTGAAATATTCACTCATCTTCTTTCATCTGTGATTTACCATATAGTCCTCGGTGCGAATAAGGACATAAGCGCTGCTGCAATATTATAGAAACTTTATATAGGAAGGACTGTTTTTATAAAATTGCCATATTTTCACACAGCCATTAATGTCTAAACCGCTGGCAACAAAAGTGTGTACACCCCTAAGTTAAAATGTCCAAAGTGGGCCCAACTAGCCATTTTCCCCTCCCCAGTGTCATGGGACCCGTTAGTGCTACAAGGTCTCAGGTGTGAATGCGGAGCAGGTGTGTTAAATTTGGTGTTATCGCTCTCACTCTCTCATACTGGTCACTGAAAGTTCAACATGGCACCTCATGGCAAAGAACTTTCTGAGGATCTGAAAAAAATAATTGTTGCTCTACATAGAGATGGCCTAGGCCAGGGTCGTCTTTAAGGCAGGGCAAAAGGGGCAGCTGCCCTGGGTCCTGTCATTGTTGTGGGTCCCAAAGAAGCTGCCTCATACTTGCCAACTATTCCAGTTTAAATTCCCTTGTCCCTTGAAGTTTTAGTTCTGTGCTGTGTCCCGATATATCTGTGAGAAGTGTTGCTGCTAATGCTGCCCAGCTCTGCCCTATTGTTGTGTACAGATGACTCACCTGCAGACCCTGTGTTTACATGTAAATAACTATCATTCATATGTAAATAGCATCAACATTCATATGCAAATAGCTGAGGCCAGCGGCATTGATATCTAAATAAAGGCGGCATTCATATGTATATCCTGTCCCCCTGCAGTGAGAAGAAGATGTGCTGTAACCTATAGCAACCAGTAAGCAGTATTACTGTACAGTAATCTCTAGCAACCAATCAACAAGCAGAAATCATGTGCTGTAACCTCTAGCAACTAATGAGTGAGCCTTAATGTGTGCTGTAACCTCTAGCAACCAATCACAATAGTTGCCTGATCTGATATAGCAAACTGATTTTAAGTCTAGCTGCTATTTATTGTATGTCTCAGAGAAGATGGAGAGCAAAATTGCATGGGGGGGGGGGCATGAAATTTTTTTTGCCCCGGGTCCAATCAATATTAAAGACGGCCCTGGCCTAGGATATAATAAGATTCCCAAGACCCTGAAGCTGAGCTGCAGCACAATGGCCAAGACCATACAGCGTTTAAACAGGACAGCGCTAAAGAAACAGTCTTATAGGAATCAATTATCTGGACAATATCTGGAATGGAATAAGTTCAGAACCCAGGCAGCTGTTTAACTTTCAGAGCAAAGTTCAAACAAAATATAAACAAAAAACAGCGCTCAAATGGGATCATGAAAAAAAGGCATTTAATCAGAAATACACTCCAATGACAAGAAGAACAGGGGACAATTCAGTGTAATGCTGTTCAAATCTTCAAAGGAATCTGGTAAAACAAATGGATAAAAACAGTGCACCATACCGCCTCAGGTCCTGAAGACAAGGAGTATACCAGGATGTTTGTAAGGCTTCTCACTCTGCTGTATGCACGAGCCGACTCCAGGCTCCATACACAGCGTATGGAGCCTGGAGTCGGCTCGTGCATACAGCAGAGTGAGAAGCCTTACAAACATCCTGGTATACTCCTTGTCTTCAGGACCTGAGGCGGTATGGTGCACTGTTTTTATCCATTTGTTTTACCAGATTCCTTCGAAGATTTGAACAGCATTACACTGAATTATCCCCTGTTCTTCTTGTCATTGGAGTGTATTTCTGATTAAATGCCTTTTTTTCATGATCCCATTTGAGCGCTGTTTTTTGTTTATATCCACTCAGAATAGGCCTCGCCATGGTCGACCAAGAAGTTGAGTGCACGTACTCAGCGTCATATCAAGAGGTTGTCTTTGGTAAAGAGACGTACGGGTGCTGCCAGCATTGCTGCAGAGGTTAAGGGGTGGGGGTCAACCTGTCAGTGCATCAAATTGGTCTGCATAGCTGTCATCCCAGAAGGAAGCCTCTTCTAAAGATGTTGCACAAGAAAGCTCGCAAACAGTTTGCTGAAGATAAGCAGACTAAGGACATGGATTACTGGTACCATGTCCTGTGGTCTGATGAGACCAAGATAAACTTATTTGGTTCAGATGTTGTCAAGCGTGTGTGGAGGCAAGTAGGTGAGGAGTACAAAGACAAGTGTGTCTTGCCTACAGTCAAGCATGGTGGTGGGAGTGTCATGGTCTGGGGTTGCATGAGTGCTGCTGGCACTGGGGAGCTACAGTTCATTGGGGGAACCATGAATACCAACATGTACTGAGACATACTGAAGCAGAGCATGATCCCCTCCCTTCGGAGCCTGGGATGCAGAGCAGTATTCCAACATGATAACAACCCCAAACACACCTCCAAGAGATGACCACTGCCTTGGTAAAGAAGCTGAGGTTAAAGGTGATGGACTAGCTATGCGTGTCTCCTTACCTAAACCCTATTGAGCATCTGTGGGGCATCCTCAAATGGAAGGTGGAGGAGCGCAAGGTCTCTTACATCCACTAGCTTGGTGATATCGTCATGGAGGCATGTATGAGGACTCCAGTGGCAACCTGTGAAGCTCTGGTCAACTCAATGCCCAAGAGGGTTAAGGCAGTGCTGGAAAATAATGGTGGCCACACAAAATATTGACATTTGGCCCAATTTGGACATTTTCACTTAGGGGTGTACTCACTTTTGTTGCCATTGGTTTAGACATTAATGGCTGTGTGTTGAGTTATTTTGAAGGGACATAAAATTTACACTGTTATACAACCTGTACACTCACTACTTTACATTGTAGCAAAGTGTCATTTTTTCAGTGTTGTCATATGAAAACATATAATAAAATATTTACAAAAATGTGAGGGGTGTACTCACTTTTGTGAGATACTGTATATCCATAGAGCATGCGTTTGCCTAGATGCATAATTATAGTATCTACAGGGGTAAAACACTTATTTCATATTCAATCGTTTTGCGTGATATGAATGTGTAAAGATTGTGCACTCATCTTGTACTGGTTAACAGAACTCCTCAATATTATAGATATACTAACAACACTATACAGTCAGATACACATTATGATGATATAACATTTATAAAATATACCCCTTTTAGATATTTCAAGTTATGCTCTATGATGACCCTTGGTGGTTAAAAGAGGCAGTGACAATTCAAATAAAAGGATTTCCTGGAAGGTAAATTATTATCTACCTCAACCAATGGAAATAAAGTTCCACCTTCTGTTCAAAGTGGTATTTAAGACCAATAGCCATTATCCAGGGGACACACTCAAACAGACACACACACACACACTTCATCCATCAACTCATATACCCACACTCATGAAGATTCATTGACGCTCATACCTCATTATGACACCCTCTACTCTGAAACTTTAAGAACATGAGACGAAGCTCCTCCTTAAGCAGACTCCATCTTGGAAACAGCAGCCATCTTAGGAGACTCAGGTAATCACTATTTTAAGCCAGCAGCCATTTTGGGAAGGGTAATTATATTGTGTTATTCTACCTTATATTCATTTGTTTATTTTCAATATTGATTTATTGATTATTGAACAGTTAGCTAAATAATTCCCTTGAGGCGATAGCCAATTCGTAGATTTTTCTCCCGCCTAATTTTTTTTTTTATTTCAATTCTTGTCATTTTTATTTTTGTTGACATACTGTAGCAGGCTTCTATTTTATTTCACGCTGTTTATCACTGCAGTAATGGTTGAATTTGTGAAATACAGATGTTCTGTCTAATCGTTCCCCTGAGTAGCTAAGTCCCTTTCCCCTAACCAACTGGCCGATGCCCCTCTGAAAGACATCTTGGTAAATTGGAATGCTATAAGTCCCAGGCCTCACCTGCCTTTCTTGCCTCCTGCAATCCTCCCCAGGCTAGTCCAGGAAAGTCCGATACACCCCAGTCTACTCCATCCGCTTCACAGCTACTTCCCGTTTCTTGTGCAAGGTTCCTTCCAGCCGGGATGCCTGGTTCTTTCTCTCTTTCAGGATTTCTTGGTCAGTTTGGATGCTTAAACCATCCAGCACTGAGGTCTCTGAACCCTCAGGCCTTCCGGTTAGGTTCCTGCTCTCCAGCGCTGGGGTCTCTGAACCCCCAGGACTTCAAGCCTGCTCCTTGAGGTTACATTGTGCTGTTTCACTGGATCTAGTTTCTTCCCATCTCCCCAGGAAGCATGTGACCTCAGTATTTATGTATGTCCCACCCCTGCCCATACAAATTAATGATTGGGCAAGGGCTATATACACTGCCTGCACTTCAGTCCCTGACCCGCCTCCTTTCCAGAATATTTCTCTGGAGAAGAAAGGGAGGTCTTCGAGGGTGAAGTACAGGTGGTCACACCCCCCTCTATTCTACTTCTCCTCCCCAAACCAAATCAACAGCCAGGCCTAAACAAAAAGAAAGTGTAAGACACTGGCAATTTCACCTAACATCTACCTATCAGCACCCACCTAAAGGTGGTGGGCACTACATATATATATATATATATATATATATATATACACACACATTTACACACACACGGTTATTGACTCTACGCAGGTGTTTCACTTGGTCTTCAATATTTTGTGTAACATTTGTTTTTGTCAACCAAAACATAAAACTATTTTGGATGAATACATGTCTGGTGAATAAATCTCCTATTTTTAGTCTGTGCTCATATTGATTGATACTGTATCTTAAAAATATTATTGTTTTTGTGACCCCAAAGTATGGCGGCTGCCACGATTGGGTAGAGCTCGAAAAGGGGGGAAGTCCGGCTGAAACCTGGGATTGAGAGTATCTGCGGGGGCCAAGGGCCAGCGAACCAACGGAGGCCAAATATGGCTGCGAAGCCCGTGGAGGCCGCGGCATCTGTCACCACCTGTGGTGAGAAGGGTGAGATGGCCGGGATAAACATGGATATTCGGTTCCCTGAGGAAAGGAATTCTTCCCATATCGCTAGGTCTGCTATGGCCGCGGCGTCCAGGTTGAGGATCTGATCGGGGTCTTGTGCCTGTGACAGGTGGACTAAGAGCCGCGAGATGAAGGAACGACCTTGAGGGACGATCCACATGGCAAAATTGAGCATGCCAAGTAGTGACTGGAGCTGTCGTCTTGTGCACCCTCTCGTGCGGGTGAAGTCCTGAAGAACTGCCCTGATGCGGGTCAACTTGTCGAGGGGTAGGCTGGCCTGCATGGAGCATGTGTCCAAGACAACTCCGAGGAAGGTGATGGAGTGTGCGGGTCCGTCGACCTTGTGCTCAGCTATGGGGACATTGATGGTCTGGAAGACGACTCTCAACTTGTCGAGGTCTACTAGTGACACGTTGGGCTGCTCTATCAGTAGGAAATCATCCAGGTAGTGGATGACTTCTGTGCATTGGGCCTTGTGTAGGAGAATCCAGGTGAGGGATTGAGCGAAAGTGTCGAAGAGGCAGGGGCTACTTTTGGAGCCGAACGTGAGCTTGGTGTTGAAGTAGTACCTGTCTCTCCACTTGATACCGTGCCAACACCAGAGAGACGGGTGAATCGGCAGAAGTTTGAAGGCGTCCGATATGTCGGCTTTGGACAGCCAGGCCCCTGTGCCTGCTTTGAGGATGGCCTGGATCGCCATGTCGACGGAGGCGTATTTTAAGGAGAACTCCTCGGAGGGAATCAGGGAGTTGAGGCTGGGGATGTGGCAAGAATGAGGCGCAGACAGGTCGTACACCAAACTAACTTTATTCGAGAACTTGCCCTTGACAAGCCCAATAGGGATGACTCTCCAGGTGTTGAAGGGGGGTTGTGTGAAGGGACCTATGACGAAACCTCGCTCTAGCTCGGCTAGGAGTAGTAGGTCTATGGCTTGCTCGTCGGTGGCCGCTGACTTGAGATTCCTACACTCGTTTGTAGTGGGTTGCAGGGGGACAAGGCCGGTGTGAAAGCCCGCCGTGAACCCTCGTATGAGGAACGTGGCTAGTGAGGGGATGGGGTGTGAGTCCAGATAGACTCCTAACCATAGGATGTTTATGCGGCTCAGTCAAAGGTTTTTCGGCTTGACCTCGCATAAATTTCTCGGGTGCGCCCTGTGGCATATGGCGCACACGTGGAGCATCCTGCATTGGCTGAAGTTGCACGAGCCGTAGTTGTAATTATTGCAGATGGCCGCTCCTCCCATGGTCCGGACGGGGCGTCCGAGTTTGTCGACCTGGGGTTTCTGTGTCGGTGCTGGCGGGTTTTGAGCTGGAGCTGAGGTCGAGGGAAACTCGACCGAGTGGCGGACTGTCGCACTGGAGCACCAGGTGGCGGTGTGCGTGGAGGATTGGCAGACTGCGCACAATGGTGAGCGCAGCCCGGCGAAATGGCGACAGAATAGTTCTGTGTCCATTAGGCTCCAATCCGTGGGTGACTGGAACTGCGCCATCCTGGCGGCTGCTTTTGCGGAAAAGGAGCGGTGGTAGTCATAGAATGAGAACCCGCCGTACTTGTAGCCCAAATCTACCACGGTGTGGAGATATAAATCCAGCTCTTCCCTTCTGCCGGGGGAAGCTGAGCATATGATGTCTCTAAGCATCCCAAATGTCAACGCTAATTCTGGGACGGACAATTTGCGGTTGAGTCTGGGGTCCTTAGCTTTGAGGACCACCGAGACATCTCCCCAGGTATAGGCCTTGTTTTCGGCTAGGTCGTGGACTGATATGAGTAGGGAGGCGAGGTTGACGTCCTTGCCATCCAGTATGTCCTTCTTAATGCTGGCTGGAACCAGGTGTGCTGGGCAGACGACGGGACTTGTCCCTGCGGTACCTGTGGCGAATGGTGTTAGAGGCTGTATTGCGGCGGGCCCGGGGACGGCCGGGGCCGGGTGAGATTCCAGGAGAGTCACTCTGGCTTGGACGTCCGTGACTGTGTTCGCCACGGACGACACCATGGTGTGGAGTTGTGCTATGGCCGTAGATATCAACTGGAGGGAAGCTTGTTGAGTGCTGGGCCCGACCATGGCAGGAGGAGGGAACAACAGGAGCCTGAAGAGCTCTGCCTTCCTGGCTGTGGCGGGGAATGGCACGCCCCTGCGTCTAAGTTCTGCCGTCAGCCTGGGGATGGTCCATCCCCTGAGGGACTGGTTGCTGTCGCTTACGGACACTGGGGAAGGTGACAAGGGGGCGGTGAGATCCTCGCTGCCCGCTTGCGACATGGTCCTCGGATGGGTTGTACCCTGAGGCGATGTCTTGTGGCGTCTGAGGTCGTAAGAAGGTCGACCGGACCTGTTAAGGGGATGAGATAAGCCAAGAGCCAAGACTGTTTCTTTCCTTGTGTAAACATACGTACCCAGCTGCTGTGCTCTGGAAAGGACAAGTGTGCGCACGTACGTGGACGTGTGTACACGGTGAGTTTTTATATTTTACCTGGAGAAACACCGTCCAACCTGTTGCAGGGTGGACCTACTGAACTTGGACTGACCTAGGGAAGGAAGATAAAGACAACTGGTGAGGTGTGCCTCGTGGGGTGTGTCCCCCGTCTGA
Source organism: Lithobates sylvaticus (assembly GCA_028564925.1). Lineage (NCBI taxonomy): Eukaryota > Metazoa > Chordata > Amphibia > Anura > Ranidae > Lithobates > Lithobates sylvaticus. The sequence goes on along the minus strand of CM053026.1, from coordinate 339,229,644 downwards.
GCATATATATATTTTTTTTTTTCTTTTTTTTTTTTCCTTTTTTTTTTTTCCTTTTTTTTTTTGGAGTGAAATGAGAAACGTTTTTGTGCCATGTCGTGGGCGCAAAGTGTCGTTTATGAGTGTGATTGCTGAGTGACACTGGTCGAGAATTGGGATGAAATGAGGCAAATTCGACTGGGGTACGTCGAGGTGAACTGATGCATGGTGGATGCCATCGGATTCGGATCAGGACGTTTTTGTGTGACAGCGAACTGATCGGCATGACAGGAGTATGAAACGGTCGAGTCGCAGCGGCGACTGTCAACGAACCAGACTTCTGGAGCATGTACTGAAATGAGGCCAACGGATGTTCAGGGCGCATCGGTACAAACCGGCGCGCAGTGCGACTTGGTTCGAAGCGAGGTGCGGGTGAGAGAAATGAGGGGAATCATTCCATGAGGTCGGAGTGGTCGGTCGGGTTTCGCGACCGACGACGGGCAGACTCAGGGGTGGTTACTGAAATGGGGCCAACAAACCTGGGGTACGTTGGAGGCGAAACCGATACGCGAGGGTGCGACCGGTTTCGAATCAAAACGTGACTCGTGAGGTGAAATGTTTTTCTCGTGACAGAGGCGCCGACCGGTGAGCCTAAAAAATTTTTTCGACTGACAGCGACCGTACTTCTGGAGCACGAAATGAAATGGGGCCTGGGAGCACCTGGGGCGTGCCGGTACGAATCGAGGCACCGGGGTGCACCTAGACTCGAATCGGAACGTGATACGTGACAGTGAAATGATGCCATGACAGAGGTGTTTTTTCGACCGGTGAGTCGAGAAATTGCCGCTAAAACGACCGCTCCCTGGGTCATGTATTGAAATGGGGTTCGACTGCTGGGACATACCGGGACGAATCGGATGCGGCTAGATTCGAACCGGCGTGTCGGTGCAGGACCGTGAAATGGTGAAATGACTGAAATGGTGAAATGGCTGAAATGTGACCGTGTGAAATGTTACTGCGACTGATTCCGAATCAGGTGATGCTTAAGCGACCGGCTGCTGTTATGCAGATAGTGGTACGGATGGAACGTACGGGTACTAACAAATGACTCGTGCGTATGTGGACCATGAGATTCGTGACAAGGTAAGTAACGTTCATAAGTGAAATGGTGGTCAAACGAGACCCCTACCTGCGGCAGCCGAGCCAGATACAATGTACAAAAACCTTCGAACGGGAACACTCCACGAGACGTCTGGCACTCACGAACGCTAGCGAATCGAGTAGTCGGCTTAGTGACGTAGTATATCGCGCACCGGAACCGACGAAGACCAAAGGCGAGTGGGCCGGTTAAATACCCTCCCGGGCTCCTCCCATAAATTCAGGCCACCATGTTGGCCTTCCATATATATATCAAAATCAAATACCCTGCCTGCACTGACTAAATATAGAGAATCTACACTGGATATTTAGTCTTTGCTAAATGCAGAGTATATATATGTATATATATATATATATAGATAGATAGATAGATAGATAGATAGATAGATAGATAGATAGATAGATAGATAGATAGATAGATAGATAGATAGATAGATATATTAGACTGTGTATATATATCAAATACACTGCCACTAACTTAACCTGCCTGCCTAATCTAGTTTAATCTATCTCTGTCCACACACTATACACAGCCATTATGTAAGCAGCCTTATATAGTGTGGGGCGTGGACTTAGTCCCACTGAGCCATGATGGCCAATTATGGCTCTCTCCGCGTGCTGTGATTGGCCAAAGCATGCAGGTCAGGTGCATGCTTTGGCAAATCATCATAAAGCAATGCACTGTGACCTCGCAGTGCATTATGGGGCGTTCTGCGGCGCTCAAATCTCCCACGAACGCCCCATAATATTCCCTTTTCAGTGAATGGGCGAACACCCAAAGTTCGGGTCGAATTTACGTTCAGTTTGAACATCGAGCTCATCCCTAGTGGCCAATAGATTGGAGAAGAGACAGATATACCTCCATCTCTTGATACTAGGTGGTGTTGGTGAGTAGACCTTTAATTTACATATCCTCTAATACAGCCTGGAGCCTTTATATTAAATATAGGAGGAAATTATAACCCTCATATTGTCTATATGTATATATTCAAGAGAAGTTTTCACCATTTAAACTTGGTAGATGTTATTATTACCACATAAACATAGAACGTTTATTTTTATATATAATGGCGTTGACCTCATCCTATAGGTATACCTGATATGGTAATTTACATACTTATTATGATTTACAATAAAGGTTACGTTTTAGTTTAGTTAAGTGGCCTTTTGGTGCGTAGGGAAGCGCACCTTCGTATAGTTCTAGTCTACTTATATAATTAGATTATATAATTATGTAAAGACTAAAGTTTGAGCACACTCATCCATGTCTTTATGGACCTTGCTTGTGCACTGGTATGCAGTCATGTTGGAACAGGAAAGGGCCATCCCCAAACTGTTCCCACAAAGTTTCAAAAATGAAAGCTGGCCCAAATGTCTTGGTATGCTAATGCCTTAAGAGTTTCCTTCCCTGGAACTAAGGGGCCAAGCCCAACCCCTGAGAAACAACCCCACACCATAACCCCCCTTCCACCAAATGATTTTTACCAGTGCTCAAAGCAGGGTCCATAAAGACATGAATGAGTGAGTTTGGAGTGGAGGAACTTGACTTGCCTGCACAGTTCTGACCTCAACCCGATAGAACACCTTTGGGAAGAATTAGTGCGGAGACTGCGAGCCAGGCCTTCTCGGCCACATCATTGCCAGACCTCACAAATACGTTTCCGGAAGAATGGTCAAATATTCCCAAAGACACACTGCTAAACCTTGTGGACAGCCTTTACAGAAGAGTTTAAGCTGATATAGCTGCATAGGGTGGGCAACTCAATATTGAACCCAACAGACTAATGCCCCGTACACACGGTCGGATTTTCTGACGGAAAATGTCCTATCAGACAATGTTGTCGGAATTTCCGACCGTGTGTAGGCTCCATCGGACTTTTTCCGTCGGATTTTCCGACGGACAAAGTTTTATCTCCTGGCTCTCAAATTTTCCGACAACAAAGTCCTATCGGACTTTTTCCGATCATGTGTAGCGAATTCCGACGGACAAAGTGCCACGCATGCTCAGATCACATTACAAGACCAAAGCTATTGGCTACTAGCCTCTACGTAGTCCCGTCGTAGGTAACAAACGTCACCACGTTCAGAATGATCGGATTTTCCGACAACTTTGTCCGACCGTGTGTATGCAACACCAGTATCGGACAAAATCCGTTGGAAAAAATCCAATGGATTTTGTGGTCAGATTTTCCGACCGTGTGTACGGGGCATTAGACTGGAATGCCATTAAAATTCATGTGCGTGTAAAGGCAGGTGTCCCAATACTTTTGGTAATACAGTGTATGTAAGGATGTTATTATATGCTGAAAACCGTGTATTTTCTTTTGGCTAGGCCATTATTCTTTGCTGCCAAGATAAAGAGGTCCTGAGGAAGCTGATAGATGTGAAACGTTTTGAGTTCTTGGATAAAATAGCAAAGTCTATTTTGTATGGTCCTTACTATAGTCAATATTGCATATGAAGGATTGTTTTTATATATTTTAAAAAAAAATTGTAATAAAATGTATATATTTTCATAGTTTTGTGTGGTTGTCCCACTCTGTTATTTCTGTGGGTAGTAATTAAAATGGATGTGGTACCTTTACAATAGCCAATCATCTTTACTTGTTCACTTTTGTTACTACTCAATTTCAGGGTAAATATGTTGTTATGCAGTAAGATGTTTCCAGGATTGCGATTTGCATTCTTTGAATTTATTATATTAGAAAATTGCAATTTACAGCTCTCCTTTTTGTGGGAGTGCCGGAGTGCACTCATGTGGAGTTGAAACTTTTCTGCCATATTCTCCTTTCTGACCTGGCTATTATATTTAGGTATACTTTTCGTGAATTAAATAATATCATCTTGTAATATAGTTTATCAGGAGATTAGACTCTTCCAGCGGTGGTCCGCCAGACTTTCCGAACGTGAGGACCTGCCCACACACGCCCGGACTTTTCCAGCGTACAATCCGCCGGAGTTTTGGCCAAATGAACGGACTTGCCTCACACACGGAGGAAAGTCCGTTCATTTAGAACGTGACTCCAGGTAGACGGGAATAGCGAAGGCAGTGAATGCCGCCGCGCTAGCCCCGTCACCTGGTATGGATTTAAAGGGGAATCCCTACGCCGAAAAAAAAAAAAAACTGGACCCCAAATCCATCTCAGACCTTTATCCGAGCACGCAGCCCGGCCGGTCAGGAAAGGGGGTGGGGATAAGCGAGCGCCCCCCCTCCTGAGCCGTACCAGGCCGCGTTCCCTCAACATGGGGGGTGCCCTGGGGAAAGGGGGGCCCTGCGGCCCCCCCCACCCCAAAGCACCTTGTCCCCATGTTGACGAGGACAAGGGCCTCTTCCCGACAACCCTGGCCATTGGTTGTCGGGGTCTGCTGGCGGGGGGCTTATCGGAATCTGGGAGCCCCCTTTAATAAGGGGGCCCCCAGATACCGGCCCCCCACCTTATTTGAATGAGTATGGGGTACGATGTACCCCTACCCATTCACCTAAGGAAAAAAGTGTAAATAAAAAAACAACACAATTTTTAAAATACTTTATTGCACAGCTCTGGGGGTCTTCTTCCGTCTTGGGGGGGGGGTCTTCTCGCCAGACTCCTCCGCTATCTTCTGCTCTTGTACTAGCTCTTTCACTAGCAGAGGAGCCCGGCTTTCTTCTTCGTCGCCACCGCCGTCTTGGGGTCTTGTTCCAACTTCGGGGGTCTTCGGGGGTCTTCGGGGTCTCTTCTGTTCTTCTTGCCGGGCCTCCGCTTTCTTCTTCCAGCTCTTTTACAAGCGGTGGCCGGGGCTTCTGTTGCCGTCGCTGTCGCCGCCACCGCCTTCTGCTTCTTGTTCTTGTTCTTGTTTGTTTTTATTCTTCTTTCTTTATCCGATGTTGACACGACGCTCTCTCTGGCCGTAATTGCAGAGACACGCTGTGATGTGACTTATATAGGGACAAGGGGCGGGTCACATGCTCATGTCACATGTTGACCCCGCCCCCATATGATGTCAGAGTCCCGGAGGATGCTGGATTTGATTTTCCTTTTTTAGGTGCAGTCCATTTTTACAAATTTTCCTTTGCACAAATTGTCACCTTTCCATGCTGCGGTAGCTATTTTCCTCTTTGTTGCCTGATATTGGTCCTTTTATTTGGATACTTGCCCCTTTGGGTGAATATCTGACGTCACCATCACTCTGGTATAGTATCAATGGGCAGCATGCAGTATGTATTTTTGATATTTTGGAAATTTTGATATTTAATGTAACAAGGGTTATGTGTTTTTGTAAATTTTTTATTGTGGTAGTCTATACCTGTTACACTACTGAGGAAGTGGATACATTCTGGGAAACACATTGAGTGCATCCACTTATCCGCCACCATATAATAACAACAGTTTTGGATTTGTATTGCTTTGTGGATTTCCACTACATTATGTTACAACACTAAGTAATGCATTACTTATGCAGGTATATACAAATTGCTTCTTTTGTATTGGCCATTGGTTTTAAAGACAAACAAATAAGATAATGGTGCAAGGTAAGGGTTCCTTAGCAGTATGCATTACACTGTATGGAGATACTAGTCCACAGGTCCATGGCTGGATACTAGTAAATAAAAATGTCCATCAGAATCGGAACGCACAGGGGCAGGGGAAAACCGTCAGCACTGCAGGGCTAACCTTCTGATAGGGAGCTGAAGCAATCTCCAGGAAACAAAATAGAAGATACAGAGGAGCCTCTGAGTGTAGACTGTAAAATGTAGACTTTAAACATGAGTGTAACTACACATTTTTACTGAATAAATCTATATTACAGTCTACACTAAGGCTTCATGTACACATAGCCTATTATGACTGCCGGCCACAGGAGATCGCAAGGCGGGGCAAAAGCGCAGCAAAAGCGCATCACACTTCTACCGCAATTTTGCTGCGTTTTGTGGCCAGCGGTCAAAACATTCCTATGCTGAAAGCAATTCTACCGCGTTCAGGAGACGGAGGTTGAGGGAGGTTAAACCTCCTCGAACCGCAGCAGCTCATAAACGATCTTAAAAGCCTATATGTACATGTACACATAGGCTTTTATTGAGTTAAGTTTAGGAGCTTTGGCAAAAAAAATACCAAAACCTTCTAAGCTCAAGTTTTGCAGCTGTAGTGTACAAGGAGCCATGTTTTTTGTCATGTTTTTTTAAACAAATGCACTTAAAGTGTCAGTAAACCTTCCTATCGTTTTTAGCCAAGGAAGCTGCCACCTTGGCCTCTGTTTAATATTAAACTGCCATGATGCTGCACATGTGATCAGGTATGACACCAGCCATTGGATGGTTTGACAGTTTGGTTGAGAGCCCATCCATTGTGACAGGTACATTTCCGGCACCTGCTGGGAATGTAACTGTTTTTTGAAACTTTGAAATCAATGAGTTTACTTCCGCTTTAATAAAAGTATGCTTTTTATATAAAGATTTGTCTATTAAGTCTGTAGATTTGTTATCACTAATATGCCTATAGATTTGTTATCATTAATATTGAAAGCTGTTCTGATAATATTTGTAGATGTTGCAAGTCTATTCTGCCGCTGTATAGGATATCAAGCTGCAATTGTCTTTACAAATAAAGTATGAAATGAGAATTACTATATTAATGACAATGCTGTTTTGTTGAACAGATGTAGAACATAGCCTTTAAAGCAAATGTAACTTTTGCAGCAAGCCTGAAGCAACATGATAAATGTATTTTTGGAGGCCTCTGTATCAATTTCTAATTTGCTGATATAGCAAAATGCTCTCTTGAAACTAATTGACTGACTTTTAAAGTATTCTAGTATGTGCTGAGAAGGCAGCTTTTCATTCAGGATTCTTTAAGCAATAGATTGCTCAGTCACATAAATTCACTTACAAAACTGTTCCTAAGGGAAAAAAGTTTCAGATTAAATTTTCCTTGCTCATGTATTCTCCACTCAAAAATCATGGAAAAAATGTGTAAACTGAAAAACACCCAACTTAAAACTAATACACTGCAGTATAGTATTTTTATAAAATTGCTCAAGAATCATCAACAAATGCAATTTTATGTATGCATTAATGTCTGCAATAGCATGATATCCATGCTAAAGTCTTTTCTTATTCAGTTTGTTTATAAATGGAAGGACAATTAAAAAAAAAAGTGTAATTGGAAACATAATAAAAAAGCAGTATATATCGTCAAATTGCGTATGCAAATATAGCATAATTATTTGTCAGGGGTCATAGGTAGGGATGGGCCCGAGCATAAGTTTGGGCCAAACTTTGGTTGTTCGGATGTTCTGCAAACACCGAACAATATGCAGTGTTTTGGGCAAATTCGAAAGCCGCCGGAACACCATTAAAGTCTATGGGACACTAACATGAAAAATCAAAAGTGCTCATTTTAAAGGTTTATATGCAAGTTATTGTCATAAAAAGTGTTTGGAGACCTGGGTCCTGCCCCAGGGGACATGTATCAATGCAAAAAGTTTTTTTTTTAAACGGACGTTTTTTTGGGAGCAGTGATTTCTTTAATGCTTAATTGAAACAATAAAAATTAAATATTCCTTTAAATATTGTATGCCTGTAAAGTGCCGCATTTTTCCCCGTGTTTAGAACAGTACCACAGCAAAATTACATTTCTAAAGGAAAAATTATCATTTAAAACTGTTTGCGGCTGTAATGAACTGTCGGGTCTCGGAAATATAGATAAAACTCATTGAAAAAAAAAAAGAATGGGATCCCCCAGTCCATTACCAGGCCCTTTGTGTCTGGTATGAATATTAAGGGGAACCCTGCGCCAAATTTAAAAAGAATGGCGTAGGGGTCCCCCCAAAATCCATACCAGACCCTTCAAGTCTGGTATGAATTTTAAGGGGAACCCTACGCCAATTAAAAAAAAAAAATCCATACCAGGCCCTTATCCGAGCACGCAACCTGGCAGGCCGCAGGAAAATGAGACGAGAGAGCGCCCCCCCTTCTGAACCATACCAGGCCACATGCCCTCAACATGGAGGGTGCTTTGGTGTAGCGCGTGTGCCTGCTGTGCACTCCGTGACTGTGCCCGCAGGTCCCACAGACTCGATGTCTGCCGGGGGCCCGCAATTGTGTCACAGAGCGGCAGAAGGGGGAGATGTAAACAAAGCATTTCCCTGTTCTGCCTAGCAACATGACAGAGATCCACTGCTCCCTGTCATCGGGAGCATTGATCTCTGTCATGTTCTAGTGAGGCAATCCCCCCCACATTTAGAAACACTTAACCCTTTGATCACCCCCTATTGTTTAACCCCTTCCCTGCCAGTGTCATTTACACATAAATCAGTGCATTTGTATAGATTGCTGTGTCAAAAGTGTCCAATGTGTCTGCCATAATGTTGGAGTCATAATAAAAATCGCAGATCGCCGCTATTACTAATAAAAAAAAAATAATAATAAAAATGCCATAAATCGATCCCCTATTTTGTAGACGCTATAACTTTTGTGCAAACCAATCAATATACGCTTATTGCGATATTTTTTTTACCAAAAATATGTACAAAAATACATATCGGCCTAAACCGAGAAAGAAATGTGTTTTTTATATATTTTTGGGGGATAAATATAAAACACTTTTTTTGTTTATAGCGCAAAAAAAATAAAAAGGTGATCAAATACCACCAAAAGAAACCTCTATTTGTGGGGAAAAAATTACGTCAATTTTGTTTGGGTGCAACGTCGCACGACCGCACAATTGTCAGTTAAAATGACACAGTGCCGTATCGCAAAAGGTGCTCTGGTCAGGAAGGGGGTAAATCCTTCTGGGGCTGAAGTGGTTAAAATGGTGAACATTTTTACAGGTTACTAGTTTAGAGGTCTAGAGCTAGAATTATTTCTCTCACTATAACATTTGAGGCGATACCTCACATGTGCGGTGCAAACAAAGTTTACATATGCATAGCATTCACCTATGCACATTAACATAAGGGGGATTGGGGCGCATGCGTGGCTCGTAAGATGGCGGACGCACTTGACTAGAGCTCCGGTCCCATCTCCTGCATCCGAAGCTCCCGCTCCGCTACATCAGCACCCACAGTCCCGGGAGCCACATCATCCGATCTGGGAACCCCTCAGCTACCCAACGGATATTGCATGGGTAAGATCGGTGACCAGAGACACATATACAGGAAACGATCCCCACCGGCCGCACCACAGCCCGCACGCCACATGGAGAAATTCCTGCATAGGCTGCAATCCCCGACCTCAATTTCCACGGCGGATGCCGCGGATCCACCAGACGCGCTCCCGCTGGTCGATCCCTCACTATTTGCAGATAATCCCCATGCCAAGCTACATAATACTGGCCCATCACATCAGCCTGCAATGATGTCCCTGGTGATGGTGGATGTCCTAGATCTGAAGCTGCAGGCCTTGCTCCAAAGCCTCACACACAACGTTACAAAAGAGGTCAATAAGCTTGCACATGAACTCAGAGGGGAGATTGACCAGCTAGGGGAGAAAACAGACACCCTGGAAACAAAATTCAACGACATGGTGAACTATGTCCAAGCTTTGGAAGATGAGAATGCTAACTTAAAAAATGCAGTATCACAACTGCAGATACAACAGGAAGACCTCGAGAACAGGGAACGCAGGCAGAACCTCTGAATCCGTGGTGTCCCTGAATCTGTTATTGATAAAGATATCAGATCATACCTGCTGGCCCTATTTAATACTCTAGTACCTGACATCCCGGATATCGACTTGCGCCTTTACAGGGCACACAGATCACTGGCTCCTAAACCCCCTCAGGGAGCCAATCCTAGAGACATTATCGTCCGCTTTAATTTTTACAAAAGTAAAGAAGCCCTGACCATTGCCACGCGAAACAGGTCTAGAGTGGAATTTAAGGGGGCGAAGAATACAATTTTCAGCGATTTATCACCCATAACAATGGCTTAAAGGCGCAATCTTCGCCCTATCACTGCCCACCTACAGCTCCATCAGATACCCTACAGATAGGGCTTCCCTTTTTGCCTGACGGTGACCAAAGATGGCTCGCAACACACCATGAGGGACCTTCAGGAAAGCGAGTCCTTCATCAGAAATCTGGGACTACCCCCCTGTTCCTGAAAAAGACCTGCAAGCCCAAATTCCACCCTCCAGACCTCTATCAACACCTGGGAAAATATGGACTCCGGTTCGTTACAAATCTCGGAAAGCCTCGTTCACTCCTCCTCAGGAACGCATCTTGTAAGGGCCCCACCTGAAACTTCCACAGGAATCTACCTCTGGTTTGTAACTTTTTTTTTTCCGACCTGATCATACGTAGAGGCCCCGATGTAAGTGCCTCTATGTCTCCTTTTTAAGTCTCTGGGCTCAGAGACTGTAGCTCTCCCCCCATGTAAGTGTCCATCCATGGGCAATTGTCCCCTGGGACAATCACAGTTCTACAGTTCCCATCTTATTTTCCTCTCTTGCATATGCTTTTCGGATCAGGCTAAGACCGGTAAGCTACGTCATGTGAACTGCCATGTTCCCCTAACATGGTCGTTTTTATTTGACTATGCTCCCTTGGAGACGAACTCCTCCTTGGGTATTCTACCTGCACGGTATAACAATTTTTTGTTTTATTTTGTATTTTTCCTTTTTTTCCATGCTTTTTAGGGGTCCTTTTTGATCCCTTACTTGACTACGTTGGCAATTTCCACTTACGAATGTATGTTATGCTATATGTTTCCTTATTTTTAGGGTTACACTTGGGTACTTTTTCTGACCCAATCAGGGAATGCTTGTATGTTTTCACCCCTAAAATTTACCTTTACAGGTTTAAATATATAAGTATACATAGTCTATCACTCACATCATGGTTTATGCTCAACATATATTGCACGAATGTAATGTCAGATCTATCCATAATTTATAACTATGGCAGTCAGTATATTTTCATGTAATGTTAAGGGTCTGAATTCCATCCGTAAGAGATGGCTAGCCCTTAAAGAGTTCAAAGCATCTACTGCTGAGGTGATCATGGTCCAGGAGACACATTTCAAGGCAGAGGGTTTGTTTAAATTTGCATCCAGACACTACCCCACAGCTTTTGTCGCATCCGCTTCCTCTGGAAAAGCTAGGGTGGCGATTCTCTTCAAACGTTCATCCACCATAAAGGTGAAATCCTCATATTTGGATCCCCAAGGTCGTTTTGTTCTCCTGGACTGTGATCACCTGAATACCTTTTACTCTGGCGAATGTATATGTTCCTAATACAGGCCAAATTGTTTTTCTTGACACCTTTTTTCAGAAGCTTCACACTTTTGCCCAACCATTCAGATTATTGGTGGAGATTTCAATATGTGCATGTCTCCAATCAAGGATAGGGCTGCCCTCTTTCAAAACAATCCTCCTTTACAGGCACACAAATCTCCCTCCTCATTTCGCAAAACGATTAGAACAAACAGAGGATAAAACATCCGACAGCCAAACAGTTTTCTTTCTTCTCCCCATCTCACAAACTGTACACAAGAATCGACTATTTTTTTATCTCTGCACCTCTATTACCGTACTTAGTAGATGCAAATATTCTCCCAATTACGGGGTCAGACCATGCACCCATAACCATAGACCTTCTCCTGTCCTCACCTACACCTAGGAAATGTCACTGGCGTCCTAAGGAATCGCTCCTTAATTCACCCATGACCCAAATACCCTTACAAGACAAACTGAACGAATATTTTCAGATAAATAAAGATTCGGTATCGGAGATCTCTGTCCTGTGGGAAGCCCACAAGGCATTCTTCAGAGGGGAGTGTATCGCAACTGGATCTCACCTTAAAAAAGATTGTGCTTTTCAAAGATCGACCTTACTGACCCAGCTGTCAGATACTGAACGAAAACTCCTCAGGCATCCCACAGTAGAGGGTCTCCGAGCCGTAACAGCACTAAGAAACCGTATAAAAGCACTAGGGATGAGCTTTGAGTTCGAGTCGAACTCATGTTCGACTCGAACATTGCCTGTTCGCCTGTTCTGCGAACAGCGAACAATTTGGAGTGTTCGCGGCAAATTCGAAAAGCCACGAGCACCCTGTAAAAGTCTATGGGAGAAATCTCAAGTGCTAATTTTAAAAGCCTATATGCAAGTTATTGTCATAAAAAGTGTTTGGGGACCTTGGTCCTGCCCCAGGGTACATGTATCAATGCAAAATGTTTTTTTTTTAAATCGGACGTTTTTTCAGGAGCAGTGATTTTAATAATGCTTAAAGTGAAACAATAAATGTGTAATATTCCTTTAAATTTCGGACCTGGGGGGTGTGTATAGTATGCATATAAAGGGGTGCATGTTTCCCGTGCTTTGAACTGTCCCTGCACAAAGTGTAATTTTTGCAGGAAAAAAAGCTATTTAAAATCACTCGCAGCTATAATAAATTGCCGGCTCCCGTAATACAGAGAACAGTCATTGAAAGTCATTGATAAAAAAATAAAAATAAAATAAAAAGCGTGGGGGTCCCCCCAAATTCAATTACCAGGCCCTTCAGGTCTGGTATGGATATTAAGGGAAACCTCAGGTCAAATATAAAAAAAAATGACGTGGGGTTCCCTCTAAATATCCATTGCAGACCCTTCAGGTCCGGCATGGATTTTAAGGGGAACTCCACGCCAAATAAAAAAAAAATGGCGTGGGGGTCCCCCTCAAAATCCATACCAGACCCTTATCTGAGCACGCAACCTGGTAGGCCGCAGGAAAAGAGGGGGAAAGAGAGAGCGCCCCCCTCCTGAACCGTACCAGGCCACATGCCCTCAACATTGGGAGGATGCTTTGGGGGTCTGTGACCCCTCAAAGCACCATGTCCCCATGTTGATGAGGAGAAGGGTCTCTTCCCCACAACCCTTGCCGGTGGTTGTGGGGGTCTGCGGGTGGGGGGCTTATCAGAATCTGGAAGCCCCCTTTAACAAGGGGACCCCAGATCCCGCCCCCCTGTTTGAAATGGTAAGGGGGTACAAAAGTACCCTTACCATTTCCCAAAGAAAGTGTAAAAAAAAAGATTCCAGCGGTGATAATCCACTCTTGCTATTCAGCGACGGGTGGTCTCTGCTCCGGGGTCCAGCGATGGCTGATCTCTTCCGACGTCCAACGCTGCGCGTCCTGTCTCCGCAGGGACACTGAGGGAATTCAGTCTGCAGAGCAGGAGCGCCCCCTCTGACGCAACGCAAGGGGGAAGCTGGGATTCCCCTGTGACGTGCGGGTGACCCCACCCCCCTCTGATGTAATGGGAACCTGCGTTACATCAGAGGGGGGCGGGGTCACCCTTACATCACTGGGGAAGCCTGGGTTTCCTCAGTGACGTACGGGTGAATTCATTTTTTTTTTTTAATAAAGGACTTTTCCCAAGGTGTCTGTGTGTTTTTTAACAATTTTTTACACTTTCTTTGTGAAATGGTAGTGGTACTTTTGTACCCGCTTACCATTTCAAACAGGGGGGGCGAGATCTGGGGGTCCCCTTGTTATAGTGGGGTTCCAGATTCTGATAAGCCCCCCGCCTGAAGACCCCCACATCCACTGGCAAGGGTTGCGGGGAAGAGACCCTTCTCCTCATCAACATGGGGACATGGTGCTTTGAGGGGTCACAGACCCCTAAAGCATCCTGCCAATGTTGAGGGCATGTGGCCTGGTATGGTTCGCGGGGGGGGGCGCTCTCTCGTCCCCCCCTCTTTTTCTGAGGCCTGCCAGGTTGCGTGCTCGGATAAGGGTCTGGTATGGATTTTGAGGGGGACCCCACGCCCTTTTTTTTTTTAAATTTGGCGTTGAGTTCCCCTTAAAATCCATGCCAGACCTGAAGGGTCTGGTATGGATATTTAGGGGAAACCCCACTTCATTTTTTTTTTATTTGACCCGGGGTTCCCCTTAATATCCATACCAGACCTGAAGGGCCTGGTAATTGAATTTGGGGGGACCCCCATGCTTTTTTTTTTATCAATGACTTTCAATGACTGTTCTCTGTATTACGGGAGCCAGCAATTCATTATAGACACAAGTGATTTTAAATAGCTTTTTTTCTTGCAAAAATGACACTTCGTGCAGGGACAGTTCTAAGCACGGGAAACATGCGCCCCTTTACAGACATACTATACACACCCCCCAGGTACAAAATTTAAAGGAATATTACAAATTTTATTGTTTCACTTTAAGCATTATTAAAATCACTGCTCCTGAAAAAAAAGGAAATTTTTACAACTTTTTGTCCCCTGGGGCAGGACCCGGTCCCCAAACACTTTTTATGACAATAACTTGCATATTAGCCTTTAAAATTAGCACTTTTGATTTTGAACGTTCGAGTCCCATAGACTTTAATAGGGTTCTAAAGTTCACACGAGCTTTAGGTCCGTTTGCAGGTTCTGGTGCGAACCGAACAGGGGGTGTTCGGCTCATCCTCAAAAAGCACTAGACTCAGCTAGAATCACTAAATCCATGCTCTGGTCAAAACAAAAGTATTATGAATTTGCCAATAGACCCCATAGAATGCTTGTCCAAAAATTGAAACCACACCCCAATCATCTGCACCAGACTTCCTAATACAACATGACGGCAGACCCACATATTGCCCTCAAACTATGACCGGTGTCTTTAGAGACTTCTACAAGAAATTATATAACTCCCTAGCCACCAGACCTCCCAGTTCACACAAGACAAGTTCGACAAGTTTATGGATTCTTTAAACCTTCCCACTCTATCTCCAGACGACCGTTCAGGACTGAACGCACACATATCGGGTGAAGAGATCACTAAGGTTATTAAACAGCTTCTGATCCACAAATCCCACAAATCCCCAGGACCAGACGGTCTCCCCTACTCCTATTATAAAAAAATCCTCCCCACCATTTTGCCCTACATGGAAAAGCTTTTTGCCTCATTAATGACAGGGAAGATTCCCCACGCTCAGTTCCTACATGCATTCATTACGGTGGTCCCAAAACCAGGAAAAGACCCCTCTATACCAGACAATTACCGCCCCATAGCCCTCTTAAATTCTGATTATAAGATTTTTACGAAAATATTAGCCAATAGACTGTCCCTACTCCTCCCCATGCTGATCCATAAAGACCAAGTCGGTTATACCGCCTGAATTGGTCATTCATGTTTGCTACACATTCGAGATATGGATTCTCTGGTCCCTTTTTACAAGCCTTAAGGGCACTATACTCTACCCCTACGTCTCAGGTACAGATGGCCTCTCATGCCTCAATGTCATTCCCCCTCAGCAACGGTACTAGGCAGGGCTGTCCGCTGTCACCCCTGCTCTTTATCCTAAGCCTTGAACCCCTGGCGGCAGCCATACACATTCACCCGGACATCAGTGGAGTGACGTTGAGACATCAAGAGTACAAACTGTCTGTCTTTGCAGACGATGTGCTACTAACAATTACTCATCCGCATACTTTTGGCAATATCTATAGATTCAAAATTATCCTGACTAAAACTGAAGCTTTACCCATTAATGTTCCAACCGAACTACTGCTAACACTACAAAATAACTTCAAGTATAGATGGTGCACGCAGTCACTTAAATATCTTGGTGTACACTTATCCAGATCATACTCTACCCTTTATCAAGAAAATGTCCCTCCCTTTTCTTATAGATCAACAGACTACTTAAAAACCGGACAACACTTCCTCTCTCTCTCATCGGTAGAATTAACGTTCTTAAGATGTCCATTCTCCCCAAGCTGCTGTATCTTTTTGAAACCCTCCCCGTAGCAGTCCCATTGACCCAACTTAAACTTCTTCATAGGAACTTCATGAACTTTATTTGGAATAATGCGTCACATAGGATTGCCAGTTCGGTTCTCCTGGACCCCCACTCACGCGGGGGACTAGGAGCCCTGGATATTATCAAATATTACCATGCCACCCACCTTAAAGCCATCTCCTCATGGACATCTCGATATGCATTGAACAGATGGTCAGAAATCGAGATGAGCATTACAACTCCTGCACACCCATGCTGTATGCTTTGGCCCTCATCAGACAAATTTACGCCTCAACTAAGGAAAGTATGCCTAAACCCCATGTTATTCACAATCTCAATTTGGAAGCGCTGCTCAAGTAAATACACCCTATCTTCCCAATGCTCACCACTGATAAACATCCTATTTAATCCAGAAATTCCCAACAGCTTATCCTATGACTCCATACTGCCATGAACCCAAGCGGGCATATTTCAATTAAGACATCTGGTTTATCCAGTAACACGCACTCTACTCCCTTTCTCGGTTCTACAAACCAAACATAAAATCCCGAACACACTATTTTATTCTTATCTACAGATAAAACATTTCTTTGCCACTAGATCCCCCCAAATGGCCCTGGGTGTTTCTACAGCATTTGAAATGCTATGTTCGCATGGTCCACATGAACCTCAACACATCTCTTGCATCTGCAAAATCCTCCAGAGCCTAAATCCCATCTCTGAACAAATCCATTCATATATGAGGAAATGGGCCCAGATCCTTCACAGACGTATTTCTCTGGCACAATGGGGGGCGATATGGGACCCTACCTCTAAAGTCTCCAGATGTGTGGCCCAGAAGGAGACGGCATACAAAATCTTAATGTTTTGGTATAGGACCCCCGAATTCTTGTCAGCCCACAAGCTATCACCATGTAATCACTGTTGGAGATGTGACTCCTCTTTGGGCTCACATTTCCACATATTTTGGGAATGCCCTATCTTGGTCCCCTTTTGGTCTAAAGTTAATGCCTTACTAGAAAAGATACTGGAGATTCCAATCCCTTTTCAACCTATACACCTGTTATTAGGTCTCCCCCTTAGGAATGCCACCAAATATGTTAACAAACTAATGGCATATATCTTACTGGCAGCTAAACGAGTAATACCACAGTGTTGGCGTACTACTGTCCCTCCCACTTTTGCACAGTTCCTTTCCACTGTTACAGATATCCATAAAATGGAGCATCTCACAGCAGTTATAGAAGACACCCTACCAAAATTTGAGACCATTTGGGGGAAGTGGGACTCATCAGAATACAATACAGAAACATAGATTCTCAAGCCGAGATAGAGAAATGGTCATTAATAGTTGTATTGCTATTCCCCCAATGCCTGTACACGAAATTGAACCTACAAGTTAGATTGCTGATTGTCCTAGTGCTTATATGTATCCTTGATGTGATATCATCAAATCTTTCTCTAACTTTTCTAAAACTTTTATAATGTTCAATAGTTAACTTGAACAATGTGTTATGTTCATACATGTTTACACCCACACTATGTTATATGTTCATTCCTACTGAATGTGAAATATATTTGTATTGCATCTTGAATATTTTCACAAATAAACAATTAAAAAAAAAACAAAAGGGGGATTGGGGCATTTAAAAAATATATATATATTATTACAATTATTATTAGTATTATTTATTTTATTACATTTGTTTTATTTTTACTCTGTCCCTTAAATTTTTTTTTTTATATTGTTTATTGCTATCAGAAGAAATGTAAACATCACTTGCAATAGCAATAAAGCATGACAGGTCCTCTTTATGGGGACATTGATCTCATACTGCCCCCCCCCGCAAGAAATGACGGTGTTTGCATTTGCCCTAACCAGAAGTAATGAAAATGCTTGTCGCTTCTGCTATCCTAGACTATAGAGGTGATCAGAGACAATCTGGTCTCTGATCACCTCTATCGTCGTTGGCTGTCGGATCGGATCTTGGCTCCCCAGTGCATTGGAGGACAAGGTACAGGCATCGGGGAGCATTCATTCCCCCTGCCCACTTGCAAAAGTGATCCAGCGGCTAATCAGCCACTTAGATCACTTTTATAAGAAAATTTTTAAAACTGGGGTGATGGCTGACAGCTGTAGCCATTAACCCAATATAACCACTTGAAGTAAATCACTTACATGTACATTATTTGGCGACAAGCTGTTAAACTGGGGTCATACTGGATACCTCTGGAGCTGTGAAGAAGGATTGGAGACTACCGGGAAATTGCATTGCTGGCTCAAAGAGCTTGTTGTACTATGACCTTCTGTAACAAAAGGTCATGAGTATCAGGTGAGTGCTCCTTAACTTATTGTGTTTTGAAGTTTGAATCACATTGCGAAGAACACTTTTAAAGCTAGGAGGGAGATTCTTAAAAATGTATTTGGAATGGATGTCACATGTTACGCAGATTCAAATTTTGGGTTTTACATCAGCTTATGAATTAAAGAACAAGTATTTTTAATTTTTTTTTTTAAACATTGTTATTTATTATTGCACAGCCGGATGCACACATTTTTAATAGTGAATAAATAGCACACTTTTTCATATAATCAGATCCAAAACTGGCTTTAAATGTAAATGCAAGTAAGATTATTGTGTCGTTTGTAAAAGGTTTTGCAAAGCAACTGAGTAGCAGGCCCAGTTACATTAGGATGACTCCTGTAAGAATATCTTTCATGGTCATTTTATAAAATTTGCATTAACATAATAAAGAAGCGCAAAAGAACTGGGCTAAAGTGCCTTTATATTTCAAATCAAGGCTGTGGCACAGCAGTCTAGTTATAGGAATTTAGTCTGTTTTTAAAACGTTTTATTGCAGATGGTTCCCAGTCTTAAAGTCTATTTCAATTCCAAAATGCTATTTGGTTTTATTAGAAGATCTTTATTCTCTAACATTTTATTTCTTAAATGGACAAAATTAGCATAATGGTAATAAGTAAATCTTTGGCAAGATGTTGCATTTCACAAGAAAAAAACGAAGGGCTGTAAGCTACTACACAATATACTCTGATGGCCACTAAAACTGATTTGAGTGTGCAGCTTCACTGCTTTTATGACTTAATCAGTGAGAGGAAAGGTTACTGTATAAAATTAGATATGGAATAATTAATTTGTTTAAAAAACTTTGTTCAGTGTATTAAAAGTACATCAGACATTTCCAACTCCTTCTTTTTATTGGCAAACATTTAAACACGACTTGTGTTAATATTTCCTACAAATCTTTAATTGCATAACTAGTTGCAGCATGGAAACTGAAGCATGAAAGGTTTCAGAAGATAGCACGCAGGTACTTTAGTGAACAAAGAAGGTGCATGTATTCTGCAGCTTAAAGCAAACCTATACAATAAATATACAGGGCAAAGTAACAGATTTGCTTTTTTGTAAATATATCAATATTTTTAAGGTTTTTCAAAGTACTATCAAGTTTATAAAATCCACACAAATGGGCAAAAAACTGTAGGGGAAAAGCATTAAGATAGACAATATTATGAAGGGGACAAGAAACATGGTAGAAAAAGAGGACAGATTGGCACTGTCTCAAATTTACAATGTTTCTCTTATAACTATAGGCTAGTCACCACACAGGTTATTCCAATTGCTACATTTTTAGAGTGACTGAGTCATATCAGAAGGGATGGAAGTGAGGTTAGAGAGACCAAAGATTGAAATATCCCAATATTGCTATTTTTGATTAAAGTGTTCCAGTCGATCATTCACCATCACTATACATATATTACGTCAGGATTGGTGAGCATATAACCAATTTTGAAAAGGGTTAACCTAACTATAGCTTATCCAAGCATTAAGCCCTATGCCACAATAAAGACCCCTTGAGTTTGAAAGTAATAGGTATAGATAGGTACACTTCACATTGGAGAGGGAGCAATAAGGTCAGGGCGATTTCTAGGTTAGAAACAAAATATTTTTTCTTAAATCTTTTACCCCCCCCTCCCCCATGGGCTTAACCACTTCAGCCCCAGAAGAATTTACCCCCTTCCTGACCAGAGCACTTTTTGCGATTCGGCACTGCGTCGTTTTACGTGACAATTGCGCGGCCTTGCGACGTGACTCCCAAACAAAATTGAGGTCCTTTTTTCCCACAAATAGAGCTTTCTTTTGGTGGTATTTGATAACCCCTGTGGTTTTTATTTATTGTGCTATAAACAAAAAAAGAGCGACAATTTTGAAAAAAAAAAACATTATTTTTTACTTTTTGCTATAATAAATATCCCCCAAAAATATCTAACAAAAAAAAAATTTTCCGCAGTTTAGGCCAATACGTATTCTTCTATATATTTTTGTAAAAAAAAACGCAATAAGCGTTTATTGATTGGTTTGCGCAAAAGTTATAGCGTTTACAAAATAGGGGATAGTTTTATGGCATTTTTATTAATAATTATTTTTTTACTAGTAATGGCAGTGGTCAGCGATTTTTTTATTGTGACTGCGACATTATGGCGGACACATTGGACATTTTTGACACATTTTTGGGACAATTGTCATACAAATGCACTGATTCCTGTGTAAATCAAACTGGCAGTTAAAGGGTTAACCACTAGGGGGCAGTTAAGGGGTTAAGTATGTCCTGGGGAGTGTTTCTGACTGTGGGGGGGGCGTGGCTACGTGTGGCACGTCATTGATCTCTGCTCCCGATCACAGGGAGTAGAGATCAGTGACACTGTCACTAGGCAGAACGGGGAGATGTTTGTTTACATTAGCATCTCTCCATTCTTCCTCTCCGTGAGACGATCGCGACTTAACCACTTTACCTCTAGGAGAATTTACCCCCTTCCTGACCAAGCCATTTTTGCGATACAGCACTGCATTGCTTTAACTGACAATTGTGCAGTGGTACGATGCTGTACCCCAACAAAGTTGTTGTCCTTTTTTTCCCCCACAAATAGAGCCTTCTTTTGGTGGTATTTGATCACCTCTGCGGTTTTAATTTTTTGCGCTATAAACAAACAAAGAGCGAAAATTTAAAAAAAACATTTTTTTTTTACTTTTTGCTATAATAAATATCCAAAAAAATATACAAAAAGAATTTTAGGCCAATATATATTTTTCTACATATAAATCACAAAAGACGTATATTAGTTGGTTTGTGCAAAAGTTATTGCATCTACAAACTATGGGATAGATTTAGGGATGTTTATTTTTTTTATTGTTTTTACTAGTAATGGCAGCGATCTGCAATTTTTAGCGGGACTGCAACATTTTGGCGGACAAATCTGACCCCAAATGGCACTTTTTGGGGACCAGTGACATTTGATCAGTGCTATAAAAATGCACTGATCAATGTAAAAATGACACTGGCAGGGAATCTAGGGGACGATCAAGGGGTTAACTGTGTTCCCTTGGTGTGTTCTAACTGTAGGGGGATGGGCTGCCAGGGACATGACAGAGATCACTGTTCCTGGTCATGTCCCTTGTCAGAACGGGGCCTCTGTACTAGGCGATCATGGGTCGCCGATGGACATCGAGTCCGCCCAACCCACGGACATGCTCCCTCAGTGTGCAGTGGGTGCAAGCGTGCGCCTGCCCGCAACTGCGCCTGCACGAGCCGCCGTACAGCTATGGCGATTCGCGCAGGATAGTCAACAAGGTCAGCAAGTAGTTAATATTAAGTTTAATTAGGAGTACATGCAGTGGTTTTTAATCTCTGAGCATATTGTCAGCACTGATATAGAGGCAGCTCTCACTGATCTGGGATTGTCTATTTATACTAACCTGTATGTCAGCACATCCAGCCGATCCCCTTAAGGATGTCCTATTCAGATGAAACGTACATCGGGGAGGGTGGTGTGTGTGCTGACAGTTCCTACACTGTGCTGGAGCCAGTACCAGCAGCGGTTATATGTATTTATACGTATTTATGTGCCATCCATAAGGATGTTCTGTAAATAGATTGTATTATTAATTTTAAAATAAACACCAATGGTACTTCACTATTGGAGGCGTGTTTATTCTCTTGCCGGGTGTAACCATGGAATGTGAGAGGGAGATTACAGCTTTATTGGAGGTTTTATTTAATTAATTGGGGTCCTCCTATAATCTGGGGTCACATGCTTTGTGTTTGCAGAGGTGGAGGGTTCACAGATTACACAATATTGTATCAATGTTCATGAAAGATGGACACTAGATTGTTTTGATTTTTTCTGGATGCTTTATTTTTCATTCATACAAATATTCACATGAGGTGTTCTGATTTTTGTTTCTGTATTTGTATTTATTGAGACTTTATTTGTATTTACAGTGCCACAGCATTTGATATATGTACTGTATACACTGCATTTGTATTTTTATGCCTTTGAGTGAAGCTGTTAATAGATTACCCCTGCTATGTATGCATGGTTCAATTTTGAGGATTTTTTTTTCTATTTAGCACTAAGCGCAGTTTTTTCTTTTCACATTTGATCATTTACCATAGCTGTGAGATATTCTAATCATTTCATTTCTGCTATGCAATTTATAAGCTGGATTTGGATTGGAGTAACAGTTGTTCTCCAGCATCAGGGAATTAGTGGGGTGGTTGCAGTTAAGATGTGTGTTACTAATCTCTTAGCCTTTTTGAACATTTCTGAGTATGGTAGTCCACAAAAACAATGTATAGGGTCTAATGCAATGGATACATCTAACACGTGTTCTATCGTCTGAGCCACTTGGGCCCAAAAAGGTTGAATAAGGGGGCATTTCCAGAAGCTCTGGAATACTATTCCCATTTCTTGACTATACCTCCTACATTCTTCAGCTATTGCCCCATTAAAGGTGTGTAAGACTTCAGGTGGCCTATACTAAAACATTAAGAGCTAAGAGTATATATTTCCTTTATAGACCACACAGAGGGAAGATTTAGCTACTACTATTCCTACTATGATGTAGGAGTTGAAATATTTTAGCTTGGGTCCAAGATACCATTTTGACTGTGACAGTCTATCTGATATATCTGTTAAAAGATATTGGAAATGTAAGAGACCAGGGACATACAAATGTGAATCTGTCTGCATTTTTTCAAAATTTGTAGGATGAAGACCATGTGAGCCAAAAAATGGTGACTTAAAAGAGTATGAACTCTCTGTATTAGACCAGAGCTAAGAGTTAAAGCGGTTCTGCACTGTGTTTTTTTTTTTGGGGGAATACAATGCCAAGGATTACGAGGTAAATTGGGGGATTCACGTGTTCCATCTTCATAATCGATCGCAGCCGGTTTTCCTCTAATAAAATTATTTAGATAATGCTTTTCTGCTGGGGGCCATCTTGCCTGTGGGCATGTGAAACCCCACAGGCACTTTAGATGGCCCAGCATGCACCGCCGTTACTGCGCCGAGCTCGCGCGTGCGCAGTAACGGCAAAGTGCAGCTCACGTTCTCCGAAATCTCGCGAGATGTCGGCACATCTGCCGACATCTCGCGAGATTTCGGAAGATGTGGCCGAAATCTCACGAGATTTCGGAAGATGTCCGCACTGACTTCTGGGATCAATGACACCAGATCCCAGGAGACAGTGCGGTGTGACGACGATCGACGCAGAGACCCCGCCCACCCCCGCAGAGACAGAGAAAAGGAAGTCATCGATTACAAGTTAAGTGGAAAAAAAAAAAAAAAACACACTTCATTTAGTACTCTTTGCCTGATTTGGAAGGCAAAGAGATTTACTAAATGAAATGTGTGCATAACCGCTTTAAGGTGTACAAGAAACAGATGGAGTGAGCAGTATGTCATTGGCAAATAAGGAGAGTTTATAGTCCTTATATTTATATTCCAATTAACTGCAAGACACATTAATTTGCTTAGAAAGGGGATGTCTTTCTCTCCAACCAATGATATGGATGGGTTTACTGTCTATAAAGACATTGCCCTTTGTCCTGCGCAAGGTATATTATCGTTCACTTTACAATCGTGAAGATAATTCACCAGAAGGCGGTACTGTTCTGGATGACAATGACAGGGAAGGCTTATAAATACTTAAATCCCTGTTGGAAGAAAGTGAAGGAAGTGTGAATGATGGAATCACGACAAAAAGAAAAGCTAATCTAATAATAAAAACTAAAAA
Source organism: Lithobates sylvaticus (assembly GCA_028564925.1). NCBI lineage: Eukaryota > Metazoa > Chordata > Amphibia > Anura > Ranidae > Lithobates > Lithobates sylvaticus. Next base: position 339,205,726 of record CM053026.1, on the reverse strand, counting down.
GATGCCCTCACTTGGTAAAAACAAATGTCTTAGTTTATTTCAGGACATGATCAAAATAGATCTAAACCGGATAGACTGAACACAGAAAAGCACTGATAACCTTTCAAAAAAAGACAGAATAGCACTAAGAGTATTACAAGATGCCAAACAAGTGGTAATTAAGAGAAGCGATAAAGGCGGGAACGTCGTATTAATGAGTGAAGAAATGTATGAGGGGGAGGCCAAGCATCTGTTGGGTGACAGTGACACTTACAAATAGCTTGCAAATAATCGGATTCCGGTGATGGTGGAGGTATTGAATGAAAAATTAAAACTCGCAAAAGAAGCAGGATTACTCAGTAAACGCGAATATGAATATCTATGGATATATGAGTACGATTTACCAACTTTCTACATAATACCCAGAGTGCACAAAAGTTTAAAAAATCCCCCCGGACGACCCACAGTATCGGCCATCAAGGGCCCTTTGAATAGGATTGGCAAGCATTTGGATTCCCTACTCAAAGACATGGTCACGAATCTGAGATCATACATACAGGCTACTAGAGATGTCCTAGCAAAAACTTACGAGTCCCAAAGGACGCATGGCTAGTTGGTGTGGATGTAGAGTCTCTCTACACCTCGATACCACATGACTGGGGTTTGAGAGCTGTGGAGGAATTTCTACATCTACATCACCAAGGGTGTGCTCACCAGAATGAATTCATAATGGAGCTCTTAAAGTTTGCATTGGAAACTAACTGTTTTCAACTCCTGACTAAATTCTACCAACAGATTAAGGGGACCTCAATGGGAGCATCCTGGGGACCAGCCTATGCTTGCCTGCATTTGGGCTTGTGGGAGGAGGAGCTGTTCTTTGTTAAGCAGATGTATCTTGACCATGCTTAAACCTGGTTAGGATACATCAACAATGTTCTCTTGATATGGCTCAGTACCCTTCTTGAGTTACACAAATTTATAAAACAATAAAATAAAACTTGATCTGTGGATTTCAGTTTCTGGTTATACAATATCTACGTGTACCTTCAGGAAGGATACATCTGCAAATACCCTTCTCCAGGCAGATAGCCATCACCCTAGGTGGCTCAAAGACAGTATACCAGTCAGCCAATTCCTCCACATTAAGCGCAACTGTACTGAACCCATTGAATATAGGAGGGAGAGAAAAGACCTCTATGGAAAGTTCAGGGAACGAGGCTATGCACATAGCTAACCTAAGAGAGCAAAGAACAAGGTGGCGACATGCAACAAGGAGGACCTTTTGGAGATCCCAGCAGGAGATGTACAGGCAAGAAAATCAGGGCAGGAAATCCAGGGCCCCATAAGAGTGTTTACTCAGTTTGGTGTAAAATGGACACAGTTCGAGGTATACTCCATAAACACTGGGGTATTCTGACCAGTGTCCCGGGACTGGCAAAAATGGTAGGCCCTTCTCCCAAGATGGTGGCTAGGAGAGCCAAGAACTTGGAAGATATATTAATAAAATCTGAGTTTAGGAAAGAAGGGGGAGCAACCTGTTTGTCTGGTTTTCCCTAGGAGTAGGGGTATGTTCCCGTGTGGACAATGCCAGGTGTGCCGTCACGTGGACAGATCGGATTCATTTTGAGATGCCTTTGGAGGAAGAGAATTTCAGATAAGGGATCTTATCATGTGCTCTTCTACCAGGGTTATCTATATGATAACATGCCCACGCAGAAAAATGTATATAGGAAAAACAAAACGCCACCTAAAAATCAGGATAGGGGAACACATGCGCGAGATAAAGGCGAAGGATACTGAAAAGCCCTTGGCCAAGCATTTTGACCAATATCATGATGGAAGTCTGGAAGGCATGACAGTGAAGGGTATCTACATATTGAAACTACCTCCAAGAAGAGGTGATTTTAATCACATTTTATTGCAAAAAGAAAAATGGGTCTTTCTTGAAACTTAAAAGATACTACGGCTCCCACGAAGTAGCCCTTAACATCTATCTGACGTACTATTAATGTGGTCCCGTAATAATAATTTTTTATATTTTGCTACGACGAGCTAGGGGGGCCGGATAGCTGCAACACAGCATGAAGATTGCGGAACACTGGAGGAGACATATGCGCTGTTTAGAGCTTATACTGAGGGACAGCTGTAGGACCATGGATAAAGCATATATGGTCACTATCTGAAGCTGCCTCACCGCGGAGAGCCCCACTATAGGAGGGTATCATATGGCCGGTCCCTATACTCAATACTGCCTGAGATATCATGCTGGGTATGGGGAAGTAATAAGTGCTGATTACAAAACTCGATTGAGGATTGTACAGATATTGGATGTATGAGTTGATGGTGGGTAGCACTGCACTATTAAGGTTATTGATTCTCATTGATGTGTGATCAGAAACCTTTTTCAGCCTGGAGGGAATTATTGTTTTATCTACTACCTGAAGCCCGCCAACAAATAAAAAAAGAAATAAATAACTGTGACATGGTGAATAGACCAATAAGTTACATGTAAGTTAGACTATGATATGGAAGGTAGACTGATAAGTGGCTAATAACAGCCTACAATAGCCAGGATAATTGTTATAGGTTTGAATGAGGTGCACTGCATTGGTGTACATTGACACAAAGCCTAGCATGCATTCTTATGCCCAGTACACACGATCGGAATTCTCGTCGGAAAAAGCTCTTATGGTTTTACCGACGGAATTCGACTGAATTCTGCTCAAGCTGTCTTGCCTACACACGGCCACACCAAATTCCGATCGTTTAGAACGTGGTGACGTACAACACGTACGACGGGACTAGAAAAAAGAAGTTCAATAGCCAGTAGCCAATAGCTTCCGTCTTGTAGTTGAATCTGAGCATGCGTGATTTTTGGTGTTTCGGAATTGCATACACACGATCGGAATTTCTGATAAAAAGTTTTTCCATCGAGAAAATTGAGAACATGCTATCAATTTTTGGCTAGCGGAAATTTGGACAGCTAAATTCCGATGGAGCCTACACACGGTCGCATTTTCCGATGAAAAGCTCTCATCGGTCTTTTTTTGGCCGGAATTCTGATTGTGTGTATGCGGCATTACAGAGTGAAAACAACGCCAGACCTAACTGCATTGACACATATACATACATAGCTACAAACACACGAACATTTTTTTTTGCAAATCCTTCTTATTTGCAGCAAATGCAGCAACAGGCACATATGACTGCAGTGATTAGAAAATATTTTACACCTGTCAACATTTTTAAGTGACCTGCCATGGACCCAATTGTCTCTTGGTTTCATTTCTTTGAATTAGTTCTTTTTTTTTTTAAAGTTTCATTCTGAGTATTTTGAAAAGACATATAATTGGACTTTTTAAAGCTCAGAGCAATAGATTGGCAAATTACCATTCAGACACAAATGTTGCTAGGCGTAGAAAATAAAGAGCTTTGATAATCCATAAAATACAGTTAAATGCATAACAAAAACATTCAGTATCAGTACACTAAATGAAGTGCATCTATTTTTACAGGCGTTTGTGTTCTTAGTAAGGCTTTGTAATTACTATGAAAATTAAGTAGTGAACTGTAAGCAGAAAAAAAAAAAAAAAAACACACAATACAAAATACATTTCCTACCTGACAAATAAATAATTTTAAAGGTTTTCAGTGCTGTAAAAAAATACACAATAGCAGTTTGCATATAAATAAAATGTATTATATTTTGCATGCTGACAAAATGCCACACTTGAAGCCATTTTACATATGCAATACATTTTTACATTGTGCAAGTTACCAACAAAACTACAAGCTTTCTTTTCTTGACTATGTATTATATAGCAAGCTGAAGTGAATCTCAAATTATTTTAACAGTGTTAAACTCAAAAGTATTTAGAGAGTCTTAAAGTAAGGCACCAGTGGGTGTCTGTGAACTAGATTATAGAGATGTACAGTACATACTGTAGATCTAAACAGCTAAATACCCAATTGTAAAAACATGGCACCTTTTAGTTTTAGCATAGCAGTCAGCTTGTTAGTAGACCAAATAATAATCATTATCCTAGACATTTCGTACAATTGTGCAGTTCTTCATCATAATTACTAATATGAGAAATTGTAATTCCAATAATGATCTATGATTTCCAGTACAATCATTATTGAAATTAAAATATTTTAGTGTAAGGATGTATGACACCAACTGTAAAGTTGCCCTCTCTTAATAAAAACAGTTTTTCTTTTTATCATTTTCATATATATATATATATATATATATATATATATATACAAATGAGCAAATGTTACTTATGCATGTAGACATTAGATAACTGTAATAGTGACAAGGAAAAGAAAAGCTGTCTATTACTGGGCTACCAGTACCAATTAGCCAAATATGAAAAAATATGCAGTTTGCGACAGTTTGCTTATACAATCTTCAATCCATGTTTTATGGGATTGTTTGGCTGATGTTTTTCCTTTAACGTTTTTTAAGTTCCACACCATGCCTGAAAGATAACAAACTAAAACAATAGACATAAAGACATTTTACTCAGATATCAAGTGGAATGCAAATACAATACATTTATCTTTTTTTATGATAATTCTATCCTATATGTTTGATTTATCATTGCATTATGGTGAATGAGATGATAACTATTCATTTACAGTTATTGGAAATGGCTATTTAATTTAATGTTGTCTAAACCACTAACAAATTAGGCTTGCTAAGGGCTGTACACTCAAGAGTCAAAACATAAAACAAGTGGGTGGTGGAGAACCTTCAATAAAAATGGGAGTGATTATAATTATTTTTTTTTACTATTGACATCTGTTAGCTATTTATATGGCATTTTGTGCAGCAACAAGGCTGCATAAAGTGTGCACTGATATCACAAAGGATAAGTACAGATAAACATCAACAGAAAATAAAAACTACATAATTCATGCTTTATGGAATGTGTATGCTTGAAACACAAGGCACATTCTTAGAAGGTCAGCCTTTGTCACAGCAATTAGAGAGTTTCATACTCTTTTGCTTGCAAATGCATGTTTAATACCTGTACTTACAGTGCATTTCAGCATGATTGAGCATATGTTTTAAATTCTTACAGTATATGTTCCTTAATAGGAACTGGTTGTATTTGTTTGTACTCAATCAAATTGTAAGTCATTTTTATATTTTTGTCTGTGTTTTTCTGAGATGTTTAAGCATCGTTAAAGTCTTACATTCTACATACCAAATTATTTTCTAGGTATGCATTTATAGACCCATGCTTTGAAGTATGCTACTGAAGGGTCAATCACCAGTACAAACAAACCTGCAGCAAGCTTCTACCTGTATTTATGGAAAATTGCTGAGCTGCACATAACACAGCCTTGCTGACCTGCTGAGCCCTCCTCCTGTACCCTATAACATAAAGGCAGCCAACAGTAGAGTGTGATGCTTGTTGGGTGCAGTATACAGGAGCTCCAAACTCAAGACCGCATTGAGGGGAAACAGTTATTGGCCAGTCAATTGTGTAAAATGTTGTTACATGTCATTAACAGTCTTTAAACCTTGTATTTTTCCACTTTTTCCCTTTTTTCCTACTGTTATAACTTGCCACTGGGCCGCTTCAGATTTTCCCACTAGTCAGGGTTTACAAATGTGAAAAGATAGTGAATATTATGTGCCTTCCTATATTTTTTTATGTGACCACTTCTGCATTTTGATCTCAATACATTTTTGAGGTACATGGGTGGCTATTTCTTCTAAGTGAGATTTTTGTTTCGAAATTTGATAACAGTGCAAAACTTTTTGCATTTGCATCAGGCTGTACCATTATGCCATAAGAAATCCAAGGTACACATACACATAACATTATCTGGACCTTTTAGGTACATATTACAATTCCACTTTATAGTTTTAAATATCCTTTTATTTGAACAATTACATAGCTACATAGTTTAGGTGCATGTGTGTCAGTGTGTATAATTTTTTCCCATATCCCTGTACGTTGTGCTCTTTAAGATGCACATCCAAGCGTCTTTTAAAAATAACCATACTTCCCACTGCCACCACCGATTATGGAAGAGAGTTCCACAATCCTATAGCCCTAACAGTGAAACCCCCCCATGCACAGTTTAAGGTTAAACCGCTTATCCTCCAATTTCTTGTGTGGCCTCAAACATTCACCCGGAGACTGAATTGTTTTTTCCTATGCTGGTATCCCCATTGAGGTATTTGTAGATCGCTATCATGTCCCCTCTCAAGCATTGCTTCTCCAGCGAGAATAAATTTAGTGCTTGTAGTCGAGGACCGGTGACCAGAATCGGACAGAGTACTCCAGATGAGGCCTAACCAGTGTTTTATAAAGTGGTAGGATTATAGTTTCATCTCTGGAGTATATCTTTATATATTTTTTATGCATGCTAATATTCTGCAGGCTTTGGTAGCTGCAGCTTGACATTGCATGCTATTGCTCAATCTATCATCTACTAGGACCCCCAGATCTTTCTCCATCCTTGATTCCCCCAGCGGTTCTCCCCCTAGTGAGTAGTTTGCTTTTATGTTTTTTTCCCCCAAGTGCATTACTTTATATTTTTCCACATTAAACCTCATTTGCCATGTGGTTGCCCACTCCATTATTTTGTTCAGGACTTTCTGTAAAATTTCCATATGCTGATGCAATATCATTGCTCTGCTTATTTTTGTGTTGTACGCAAAAACTGAGATTGAGCTATTATCCCATCCTCTATATCAGTTATGAATAAATTGCATAGAATTGGTACCAAGACAGAACATTGGGGTACCCCACTCCCCACTCCAGACCAGTCTGAGTACATGTTATTTATCAAAACCCTTTGGACATGCCCCTGTAACCAGTTTTTTACCCAAGCATAAACCTTAAGGTCCATTCCTGTAGACTTCAGCTTGTAGATTAAGCGTTTATAGGGGACTGTATCACATGCCTTTGCAAAATCTGGATACACCAAATCTGCAGGCCTTCCCCTGTCTAGATGGCAGCTCACTTCCTCGTAGAATATTATCAGAATGGTCTGGCAGGAACGACCTTTCCTAAACCCATGTTGATTACTAGACATGTGCATTCGTTTTCGTCCAAATGCATTTTCGTCCAAATTTCGGGTATTTTCGTTATCGTTTTAAGAAACGATAACGAACGTGCAGAATAACGAAAACCGAAAGATCCGACATAAACAAATGCTTTATTTTCGTTTTCGTTGCAACAGTTCAATATAGATAGGAGATTCGACATGATGCTGCCAATAGCGATCTGTGTCCATCGAACCTGTGGTCGAATGTGCCTAACCTTAGCTCTATTAGTCCAAGATTATTCGACATAGAGAGAAAAGATTCGACATGAAGATTCGACGAGCGGACATTTATGGTCAAATGCTCCGCCCATAGGCTATAGAAGAATTCTAATGTTGGTTGACTAGTAATAATAATTAATAAATATAATATTACTAGTGTCATACAACATAGAATTCTACTATAGCTTGTAAGCAGAACATTCGACCGGCAATGTACGATTGCGACGTCGTACAGTTTAGCTGCTCCGTCAAATCTTCTTAGAACATTCGACAGACACCATAAGCCTTCAATGACAGATTCAACCTTAATTATTTCGGATTTTCGGACGAATGCATTATTTTAACGAAACAAAATAAATAAAAACGAATTTCGGGAGTAACTAAATTATTTATATTTCAGTGTGCACATGTCTACTGATTACTACTAATGGTATTTTTTTTCCCCGGTAAATTTTTTAATATAGTCCCTTATCATCCCCTCCAATAATTTACCCACTATTGATGTTAGGCTTACTGGCCTGTAGTTTCTAGGAATATGTATCTGCCCTTTTTTGAATATTGGTAACACATTGGCTTTTCTCCAATCGTCTGGTACCATCCCTGTCGGTATGCTGTCCGCAAAGATCAGGAACAATGGTCTGGCTATAGCCTGACTGAGTACTCTGAGGACTCTCGGGTGTAAGCCATCTGGTCCTGGTGATTTATTTGTATTAAGTTTATCAAGTCTTTCCCTGATTCCGTCCTCTGTTAGCCACGAGGGTACAATATGTCTTGTGTTGTGTCACTAACCTTACTGTCGCGGTAGGTATACCCTTCCTTTTCCTGCGTAAAAACTGAGGAGAAGAAGGCATTTAGTGAAGTTGCCTTCTCTGTGTCATCTGTATCCATCATCCTCTTTTATGTGGGCAATGTGCTCTGATTTTGCCTTTTTACTGTTAATATATCTAAAAAATTTCTTTGGATTTTTTTTACTCTCCTTTGCTATGTGTCTCTCGTAATCTTTTGTAGCCGCCCTGATTGAAATTTAGTGTTTTTGGGCTACCCTCGTGCCTCCTTTTTGTATGATTAATGCTAAATGCGATCGTTCTGTGATTGGAGACTTGGATCGTTCGTAATAAATAGAGCTAGCATGGCATTATTTTTAGTTGGGGAATACACCAGTTGGGACATGAAGTTGTCCTGTAAGACATTCATGAAACAATGGGCCTTTAATGAGAGGGCTGTCCCCTCTGCCCAGTCAATATCGGATAATTGAAGTCCCCCATTATGATGATGTTTTCCCTGTCTCGCTGCCATTTCTAATTATGATAGTAGGTCCAGCTCCTTCTACTTCTTCTGGTTGGATGGCCTATAACATACCCCCACTATAAATTTCCCATTTACTTCTTCTCTTTGAAATTCTACCCACACTGATTCCACCTCCCCCTTGTCCCATTCATAATATCGCTCCTCTCTACCACCCTTGCATCATTTTTGACATATAGATACACCCCCCTCCCCCTCTTCAACCTTCCTGTCCTTATGATACAAGAAATACCCATGGATATTTTCCAGCCAATTGTGTGAGCAGTCAAACCAAGTTTAAGTTATTCCCACAAAGTTTAAGTCCTCCTCGTGTAATAGCAGCTCCAGTTCCTCCATTTTGTTAGCTAGGCTCTTAGCATTTGTGTATATGCCTCTCAGTGTTGTATGAGTGCATATTATTTACTCCTTATGTTTCCTCTCGCCTCGTTTTCGAATTGTCCATTAATTCTGCCATAAATTAGATGTTACGGCTGTGATATCACTGCTGACTCCACTATTACCCTCTATCCTTTGCTCACTTCTGGCTATTGCTGTTGCTTCCTCTGACCCCCTCCCCCCCAATACCTAGTTTAAAATACCCTCCAACTTCGTGGCCATCTTTCTTCCCAATAGAGCTGCACCATCTCCATTAAGGTGCAGCCCGTCCTCACTAAAGAGTCCGTAACCGACTGAGAAGTCAGCCCAGTTCTCCAGGAACCCAAACCTTCTTTCCTACACCAGTTCCTCAGCCACTTGTTCAGTTCCCTAAGCTGCTGCTACCACTCTCGTGTGGCTCGAGGTACAGGTAGTATTTCTGAGTTTATCAAGTCTTTCCCTGATTCCGTCCTCTGTTAGCCACGAGGGTACAATATGTCTTGTGTTGTGTCACTAACCTTACTGTCGCGGTAGGTATACCCTTCCTTTTTCTGAGAAAATCACATTAAAGGTCCTTCTCCTCAATCTAATCCCTAAGTCCCTGAAATAATTTTTTAGGACTTTTTTAGGACTTTCCACCTTCCTTTGTAATTGGCACCAATGTGTACCATGACTGCTGGGTCCTCCCCAGCCACGCCCAATAATCTTTGCACCCCATCCGCGATGTGCTGAACCCGAGCGCCCGGTAGACAACATACCGTTTGTCGGCCACCGTCTTGACTAGGGTAGCTAAGAGCTAACCACCACACTGACCAATTACTCACTTATTGTAACCAAAGCCACACCCTTCCTTATATAAGAACTACACAACACATGGGGTGGGGTTACATGGCCAAAATCAACCTTTTAATTAACAAAACTTTATTTCACATAACTAACATAAATAATAACTGACTTAATGCAGATACATTGATTTTGAGATCCTTGATGGTACCACATATACCTAACATTTTTGTGTCTGAGGCACAAGCTAGCTGAGTTGCAACCCCAGCCACAACCTATTGACTCAGGGCCTAAACATAACTGATCTCATCCACCCAGGGTTCTTAAAAATACCCAGTCACTATGCAGTGAACCGTTCCCACTCAAGGATACCATACCTCACATGGTTGTCCACCATTTACCCAATGACAAGATTTAGACCTCCGTCAAGGACCCCAAAATGAACCAGGATCTGGGCTTCCAGAGAAACAACCCGCTCACATCTTGCACAACAGTATTCGCCCTTTATTGGCTCATCAAGGAACGTAGACATTGAGCAGGATGTGCACTGAGTAGCATCACCAATCCTGTTGGACATTTTACCCGCTATTCTAGTGGGGATAGCAATGAAGACTTGCTATTGATACCCTATATTACTCCCAGCTCTCCCTCCGACACTCTCAGCACCTTACTCCCAGATAGTAAAATTTCTCCCAGATATTAAGGTACTCCCAGGTATTAAGGTACTCCCAGGTATCATAAGACCATGCAAACTGTGGCTGATTGTTAAAACAAATAAATAAACGTTGTCCTCTGATGTACTCTCATATACTATACATGGGTAATCACACCTGTGTATATATATATATATATATATATATATATATATATATATATATGTTGTTACTGTTTAATGAAGTCCACCAAATGGATAAGTACTTCTCAATGAGTTTTGTAAACCAAAGTCCACCTTTTCAGTACAGCATATTAAGAATGACATATCTTTAATTGTACAAATAGGCATATTATAAGCAAATGTTCAAAATTACATCAAAAAATGGGATTGTTTTACTAAAACTAGAAAGTGAAAAATCTGGTGCAGCTCTGCATAGAAACTAATTAGCTTCTAGGATTTATTGGCAAAGCTTAATTGAACAAGATGGAGTTAGAAGCTGATTGGCTACTATGCACAGCTGCACCAGATTTGGCACTTTCCAGTTTTAGTAAATCAACCCCAATGTGTCTTGTGTGACAAATATACTGTACTTGCATACATTCATCAGTTAGACATTTTTGAATCAGCCATAGGTGGTTAAAAACATAAAAATCCAAAGGCATGTTTGCCAATACCATGGAGCATGGAAGGAGGATTCAGGAGTTTTAATTTCTGTCTGCTGGGGAGATTTGAACTCTTTATCCACAATAGTGACCACAGTCACTGGGATTGAAATTGATGAAAAGTTTTATGGCATCCTTGGGTGAAGAATTATCTGCCTTCAGATTTTGATGACTCTTTATTGATGCCTTGATAACACTCTACTTCGGTCAGCTTACATTATCTGTGGGCTTTGGGAGCCACGCTGCTCCTTGGGGATTCTCATCCTCTCCTCCTACTTTTTTTCCCATTTCCCATCCCTATCTCTTCCTTTCCTTTCTTTACTTCTTCATTATCACTTTCCAGTTCATACCCTCTTTTTCATTTTTGAGCCTGCTTTACAACTGACTTCTTCTTAACCAGAAAATAATTAATATGTTTTTTCTTGCCTAAATTTTTATAGACTAGTGATGTCTGAATAAATCATATATTTCATCCTCAGAGATCTAAAGGCCTTGATTTTCCCTTCCTCCTGCCTTGAGGTCATAGTTCACCCATAGTTTGCAATACAACTCTGTTGACATTTTTTTTATTTACTGTTGGCATTGAGCCCCTTTATACACTTTATAAACTTAACCCTCAATTGTATGATATGATTTGTCCACCTGATCTGTTATCTTGCCTCTAATGTCTGGCAACAGCTTACTTTGTTTATCGCTATCTCAGATTTTGTACCTGAACATATTTATGTTTGCCTGTCATGCTCTATGTTTTTGACAAGACAATAGAGGAGAAATTAAAAAAATTGAGTTGTCAAGAGAACAGGTATAGAGAGGAAATCTTAAGTTAAAATCTTATTTTTTTGCTAGGAAAATACTTAGAACCCCAAAAATGATATATTTTTTTCAGACAGCCTACATATGCAGGCGCGACTTGGGTATGCGTTTGCTTCTGCGCGATGGACAGGGCACTTTACATTTTTTCATTTTTGTCCTCTTATTTATTTATTATTATTGTATTTTATTACAGGTCTACACTTGAGTAAACAATGAGGGTGGGAAGTAACAAGCATGTGTCTGTCTGCCTTAAGGAAAACATAGTAATTAAACCATTCAACAAATCATCACCCACACTTAAAAATATAAACAAAATGCCAGGCTTTTTGCCAGTAATTACTGCAATCTCACTTTCTGGTCCATTGGACATCTAAATGATTGTGTTAGCAATAGTATGAAGTTGTATGAAAACAAAAATTCAGCAGAAAGAAATATATTTTATAAAATGTATTTTTTTGTTATTGTTATTGTTAATGTGACATTTTGCAGCCTAAGCTTAAATAGTTTTTTGCCATAGATAAAAAAAAAATACTGCACAATCTAACTAAAGTCTGCTAAAGGTATCTCTGGGTTTGATATTAAAACACATGCATGGAGTATTACGTAAATAGACATTTGCTACAAAACTGGAGTTGTCCATTTTTTATTTTAAAATGTTAATATACGTGTGCAGTAGTAGTTGAATTGTGTGTAAGTGATGTAACGCTATGCTGGGTCTGCTTTACCAAAGTGTAAAGTCAGCTGAAGTGAAATTATGTGACCTCTAATCATGATTCATAACATGAATAATGTTGGGGTGATTGTAACCATATTAATGAACTTGGAAAAAGAATAGCTACTGTGAGTGCTGTCTGTGAAACATTTCAATTTGCACTAACATTTACATTTTCAATTAAGGCTTTCAGGGTGTTTCCTTCTTTTTAGTTTGAGTACATGATAAACAAGTCTAATGCTAAGTTGGACAAACTCTGTGCCAAACAATGCTTACAATATTAGGAAAGGAGTGGGCTATGGAATGGGGGATGGGAGGGGAGAGTAATGCCGCATACACACGGTTGGATTTTCCGACAAAAAATGTTCGATGTGAGCTTGTTGTTGGAAAGTCTGACCGTGTGTATGTTCCATCAAACATTTGCTGTCGGAAATTTCAGCCAGCAAATGTTTCAGCACGTTCTCGAGCAGGTTCTCAAATTTTCGACCAACAAAACGTTGTTTTCGGAAAGTCCGATAGTGTGTACACAAGTCCACGCACCAAAGTTCATGCATGCTCGGAATCAAGTATGAGCCGGAAGCACTCGGTCTTGTAAAATTAGCGTCCGTAATGGAAATAGCACATTCGTCATGCGCCAAATTTTGAAATCTCTCAATGCAGCGCATTCTCTTCTACTTTATAATGCTAGAATAATGAATTTGTGCATTGCTCATTATATTCACAGAGTTCTGACAAACGGATTTGTAATTATTTCTTGTGATCTCATGAATAATCTTTTTTTTTTTTTCTAGTGATCTCCAGAATAAAACATTTTTTTTTCCTATTGATCTCCATTTTTTTTTTTTTTTCGTGATCTCCGGAATTTTTGTTTTTTTATAGTGATAATATTTTTTGTCGTTTTGTGTGTCAAGTTACTACAACACCATTATTATCTTGTATATTTTAACCTCAAGGATAGAACTATGTTGGTGTCCCTTGTTAATTTGACATTGTATTTTTGAAATGTACCTGCCTACTCACAAACTGTCCTTTTTGAAGTAAAACACATAGCCAAGTATTTGTCCAAAAATAAATTAGATATTTAATAGGGTTCCTAACAAAATAAAGAGGAAGGCAATGCTGGAGAAACAGTTGGAATTGGTGAAGCCTTTGTACCCCAGGGCAGACATCAATTATTTGACTGTCAAAATTAGTAACCCGAGGAGTCCATTTAATAGGGAGCACAATGCGGTCCAGGACTCAGAGAGATCGTATCATAGAGATCATATGACATCCTGTGTCTTTTGCCAGACCACACCAAACCCAGGCCATCACTCTCAACACTTGCTTCCACACTTCCTTCCATGCTGCTATGGTGGGTTGGGTGGCTGTGGTGTTGGTGGTGTTGCTGGAGGTGGTGGAGGGGTATGGTCCAACTCACACAGGTGGTTTTGATTTGTGAGTTGGCCCCTCATTCCCTTGTTTAGGGCCTGAAGAATGATCTCCTCACAGATGAGGCATTGGCCCTCATCCATGCGTTCCAGTTTACTGGCTGTCACACAGCCAAACGACTCAGGCCACCAGGGGTCGTGGTAAGTACCGCAGTAGCCTGGCGAATTAAAGAAGTTGCAGACTCCTTCAGGTTCCTTGCCTTCCTGATCCTTTTGGTTGGAAGGTGGAGGGGAAGAACCTGGGATTCCATCAGGCTGCTTTCCACGGCCTCCTCCTGGCTGAGACTTTCCTGTGTATGAAAATGGTACATAGTTTTAGGTTTTTGGTCATCAATCACACACAATTTTGACCTCATGACTGTTGCAAATTGAATGTTAACAAATAGAAAAGACTATCATTCTGACCCCAGCATTTTTCATTCTTGTCCCAATCATTTTTGGCCAATACTGTCTATTGATATATAAACCACTTTGTTAAATCAGAAATTATTGATCAATAACGTCTAGTTAACATCATTCAATTTTTGACAAGAAATATGTTGAACAATGCTGTACCTGGCTCAAGCTGGGCTCCTCTACATCTTCCTGACTGGAAGGCCCAGGTTGGACTTCAGGAGCGATGGCCTGGGTTCACTCTGGTCTGACAAAAAACGCAGTCTGTCATAGTACCACAGCCTGGGGACATATATGTCATCTGCTGCTGCTCCTGATCTCATGGAATCCTGGACCTCCTATTATATGTGCTCCTCAGGCTACCAATTTTGGCCTTCAAATAGTTGATGTCTGCCGTGGGAGTCACCGGCTTCACCAATTCCAACAGTTTCTCCAGAGCTGCCTTCCTCTTTAGCTTGTTGGAGTAGTCCCTGTTTTGGACTTGCCAGAGACATGGCAGCTCCCTGTACATGTCCAGGAATCTGGGCAGAAAGTCTGGGTCCGTGAATTTATCCACCATTTTCTCTACAAGACACAACACAAGACAAACCCTAATGTCTCCTAATCTTGTCCCAATATAGGCCTTAATCTCTAAGCAGTATAGGCCACTAACCACTGATACCCCAAGTTAAAATTGTACCTTCATTTGCACGATCGGCGCTTACCATCCTCTGTCCTCCACTCACAGATTGTACCTACGACTCCTATGTGTTATGCTTTATATACACTGCGCATGCGTGAAACTCTGACCCTGTCCTTCTTTCTAGTGTATTCCCCGCCTCTTCTCTTTCGGGGCAGTGGGAGAGCACATAGCAGAGAGACAGCAGGTGCCTGCAGAGAGCAGCAATGAGGAGGAAAGACCGGAGCAAGGCAGTTCCCGATCCAGGACGAGATATAAGGCCTCAAATATGTCCTTTGTAGAGATGGTGGAGATGGTGGACATCTTGAAGAGGGCAGACTATGATGGGAAGTATGGACCTTACCCAAACCCAAATGTGAGAAAGGCCAAGATCATGACTAAAGTTGTGAGAGGTCTGCACAGGAATTTTGGAGTACGACGATCCAAGGAGCAATTGAGGAAACGCTAGTCAGACCTGAAATTGAGGGAGCACGATCAGTATTGAAGGATCAGGAAAGTGCTTCAAAAAAGTAAGTATTTGTCGTGTGTTCCTATTATTATTATTACTTTTGTGCTAGTCCATGTGCTTTTCTTTACTGTTGTACAGTTTAAAATGGCAAGTTTGAGGTTCGTGGGCACAGTAATCGTTCATAGTAAAACATTGTTCGTTCGACCACTAATACAATGTTTTTGGCAGATGCAGGTTAACTACTTTTGTTCATACCTATTTGTATTAAAAGAAGTTTAGTACATTGTTGTCTAGATGTGTTTGTAACTATAATGAAATGCAAACTTGATTCATTGTAAGGAGAGGGACACTCAGCAGCTGTTTACACATCTGGATGCAGAAGCACTAGTGTGGGACACCAGAACAACCTTTTTATGGTGTCCCACGCAGGTGCTCCAGTGGATACTAGAGGTCTCTCTATGTGAAACTTTAACAAAACAGGTAAGTATTCCAGCTTTTGAAAGGGAAAAAATCATGTCTTCAGCTTGGAAATCTGCCAAAACAGGCAATTGGACAACACTTCCAAACAATGTTTCATATTACTATTTATCGCCTCAAATATCTGTCTGCTAAGTATACCTTTTTTGTATTCACATAGCAGAGAAAAGAATCGGGACATAGGAGGACACCACGAATCACACACCAAATGAAGAAGTGGAACAACTCAGCACACAACCTCAGGACGTTAATTCCGAGGTTCAGGAAGTGGTCGAAATGGTGACCACAACAGGTCAGTGTCTGAGACCACAGCTTCAGGTAATAGATGTATGCCTGCATATTTATAAAATGCATTGTGTGTTTTTTAATTTTTAGGTGATGTGGATGTTGTGGAAGAAGAAACTCACTTCAACAGTGCAAGTGCACAAGTCCTCATCAGGGAAATAATGGTGTGCAATCGGGATTTAGAGAAGGTCAAGGAAAACATCAATGATGTTGAAAAAAGACTGACTAACATCATGTTTTAGCCAAAATAAAAAAAAAAAATGTTGTCGTTATTGTTTATCTTTTTATAAAAAAATGTTTTCAAAGTAATTGGAAAGCCAAATTTTGAAGATGCACACAGTGGGGGTAATTTACTAAGATGAATGCACTGCCTTAATTTGTGCGCCAGATAAATTATTAATTGAGTGTATGAAACAGCGCACGCATAAGCGCAACACATAATATGCCGGCGCACACAATAATAATATACCAGCGCACGCGATAATAATATGCCATTGATAATAGCGCATGCTGTTATCATTAACAGTCCATTCACACAGGGGCAACACGACTTCCAGGGCGACTTGGGGCGACTTACAACACGACTTGGGGCGACTTACAACGCGACTTGTGGCGACTTACAACACAACTTTAAGTTGACCCCAGGCCAGGCGACTTTATTTAAAAAAAAATGGCATGGGTTCCCCTCCAAGAGCATACCAGGACCTTCAGGTCTGGTATGGATATTAAGGGGAGCCCCACGCCCCCAAAAAAATTGCGTGGGGTCTCCCTCAAAATCGATACCAGGACCTTCAGGTCTGGCATGGATTTTAAGGGGAACCCTGCACCAAAAAAAAAGAAAAAATGGCGTGGGGGTCACCCTCAAAATCCATACCAGACCCTTATCCGAGCACGCAACCTGGCAGCCCGCAGGAAAAGAGGGGGGACGAGAGAGCGCCCCCCTCCGGTCACCGGGTGGCCCCGCCCTCCGTTATATAAGACCTGTCAGAAGAAGAGAAGCGTCACACAGCTGGAGCCTCCCATTGCATGGAGGGGCCCGAGAACGAAGAAGAGACGCCGTGGAGGAAGATGCTGGAGGAGAACACCAGAGCAAGAAGAAGCAGATCGGAGGAAGAGGAAGATGGAGGAAGAAGATGAAGAAACCGAAGGATGAAGAAAGGAAGAAGGAAGAAGACCAGAAGAAAGAAGATGAAAGAAGACTTTAATAAAGGACTTGTCAAAGACCGTCTCCTGTCATTTTTAAAACTTTTGTCACTTTTTTGGTGAAATGGTAGGGGTACTAAGTACCCCCTTACCATTTCACACAGGGGGGAGGCCGGGATCTGGGGGTCCCCTTGTTAAAGGGGGCTTCCATATTCCAATAAGCCCCCCGCCCGCAGACCCCCACAACCACCGTCCAGGGTTGTGGGGATGAGGCCTTTGTCCTCATCAACATGGGGACAAGGTGCTTTGGGGAGGACCCCAAAGCACCCTCCTAATGTTGAGGGCATGTGGCCTGGTACGGTCCAGGAGAGGGGGGGCGCTCTCTCATCCCCCCTTTTCATGCGGCCTGCCAGGTTGTGTGCTCGGATAAGGGTCTGGTATGGCTTTTGAGGGGGACCCCCACGCCATTTTTTTTGGCGCGGGGTTCCCCTTAAAATCCATGCCAGACCTGAAGGGCCTGGTATGGATTTTGAGGGGGACCCCCACGCCATTTTTTTTGGCACGGGGTTCCCCTTAATATCCATGCCAGACCTGAAGGGCCTGGTATGGAATTTCGGGGGACCCCCACGCATTTATTTTTCTTCATTTTATTTTTCTTAATGCTAACATGACCTGTGTGCAAATAGCCTTAAAAAACCCCATAGAAGTGAACCAGTGCAAAAAAGTTGAGAGGTGCGCCTGTTCAAATTATGCAAATGAACCTACGTTGGCTTGCCATTTACTAAGATTCTGCCGGCGCAGTGAACCAGAGCACTTGAACGGGCGCAAATGCCGCTTGCGCATGCGCAGTACATAAATTGACCTAGCGCAGTTCCAAGTGTATTTGCAGGCGCAGCAAGCTTGCTCAGAGAAAGTTAATTTTCTGTTCTATTTTGGGCATATTTGTTACTTGGACAGTCATATCTATACTTGCTCACATCACCCACAGCACCCCCATAATATTGCCACTTCCAGCTTCTTTTAATTCTGAGTTTGCGGACAGATCGCGGCCGCCCGTGCGCCTGCATGCTCATAGTAAATGGGGAATTGCGTTGTGTTACAGGTGCAAATGCTTTGTGAATACGAAAACGGCCGTTGCGGGTCGGCGTGCACCGCAACTCATGGCGCAAATGCTTTGTAAATCAGCCCCAGTGTGTCAACATGTGCTAGCTCCCATCATCAGGGATCAATGGACGTGTTTCAGGGGTGCAACCCCTTCCTCTCATCTACTTTAGTTGTGAGGAAGGGGTTGCACCTACAAAATGCGTACATTGATATCCCATGATGGCAGATCAAAATAGATGTAGGGAAAAGACACACATTTTAGGCATGGGATCATGATAGAAATCCACATTTTGACTCCCAATTTGTGTGCATCTTCAAAATTTGGCTTTTACAGGGGTGAGATCACCTCATCTAAAGAAGGCAACATCAACACAGTTTTGACATACTAATGTCTCATATTGCCTTCACTTTATCAAAGTTGAACTTTGTAAGTTCCTGAGTTGTGGATGTGTATGTTATGTTTTTTTTTTTCAAATATGAGTTTTTATTAATGCCCAACATGGGCGAAAACAATAGGTATAACATACATAGAAACGTTCGAAAGAAAGGGGGGTCAACGTAATCAACATCTATGTATGGAGGGAGAATTAATACAGGGTTCATATACATTTCCAAAACGTTCTTATATTCCAGTAGCATGTACCTCTTAAATTGACATTGTGGGGCCTATGGCCCTCTCCAGCTGTAAATCTCCAATCTGAGGTGGTGAAGTTGGAAAACCCTGGTTCTCTGTCATCTCCTTTCCTTCCCCACAGCCGCTCCCACCCCATCTGGGCGGAGCTCCAGAGGCGGGGGGAGGGAGCAAGGACCACCAAGGTATGGAAAACCATGTAGGGGGTTGGGGGGGAGGGAATCACGGGTAGGGTGGAATAGGGGTGGGGAGGATATCAGGGAGCCCTGGTTGATTCAGGATGGCCTCTGGGCTATTGGCTTCATCAAGAAGTCCTAAGGGTGATACCTTCTGAGGAGAAGATAAACTGGTGCCACAGATCCCATTGTTCCTTGCTGTTGTCTCGCAGCGAGCACTAAGTCTTCCATTTTACTAATGTCTTCTACTTTCTGGATCCAGCTAGCTACCGTTGGTGGGGTTTGACTTTTCCATTGAAGTGGGATACAAGATTTTGCGGCGTTTAACAGGTGGCGTATGATAGATTTTTTGTATCTCTTAATTGATATTGTGTTTACGTGCAGTAAAAATAAAGCCTGGTAATCTGGAATTTCATATTCTGTAAATTTCTGAATGGTTGTTCTGACCGTGGACCAGAAATGGGATAGCTTCGGACAAGACCAGAATATGTGCAACAACGTACCTCTGTCTCCCTGACACCTCCAGCATAACGCTGAGGTGTTCGGGTAATAGGTATGCAGGACATGTGGGGTCTAATACCACCTTGTCATGAGCTTATAATTAGTTTCTTGTACTTTCGTACAGATGGAGAATTTCAGGGCAAATTTTATTATACGCTGGGTCTGGTTCGAAGTGAATGTACGGTTTAGGTCTCTTTCCCACTTACTCAAATATAACGGGTGTGTGCTTTCCGTTGGGGAAGTCAGAAGGTTGTACATTATGCACAGTGTCCTTGGGAGTACATCCTCTCCTTCGAGCAGAGGATCTTGAAGGTGGTGAGAGGTTTGTCAAACCCTTGCAGGTTAGGTATGGATGCGAGGAAGTGTCTTAATTGGACCGACATTCCAAAACGGTAGTTTGAAGGTGCCTGTCTTGCTTCTAAGTGTTTCCAGAGAGGGCCATGAGTAATTTAGCACAAAGTGTCTTGCTTGTGTACAATGTATGTCTTTAACCAACTCAGTACAGTGCATTTTCACCCCCTTCCTGCCCAAGCCATTTTTTCAGCTTTCAGCGCTGTCACATTTTGAATGACAATTGCGCGGTCATACAACACTGTACCCAAATGAAATTGTTATCATTTTGTCCCCATGAATAGAGCTTTCTTTTAGTGGTATTTGATCACCTCTGCGGTTTTTATTTTTTGTGCTATAAACAAAAGAAGAGGGACAAGTTTAAGAAAAAAAAAACAATATTTTTAACTTTTTGCTATAATAAATATCCCCAAAAAATATATTAAAAAAAATATTTTTTCCTCAGTTTAGGCCGATACATATTCTTCTACAAATTTTTAGTAAAAAAAAGTGCAATAAGCGTATATTGATTGGTTTGCACACGTTATAGCGTCTACAAAATAGAGGATAGATTTATAGCATTTTTATTATTATTTTTTTTTAAATAGTAATGGCGGCGATATGCAATTTTTATCATGACTGCGATATTGCGGCGGACATATCAGACACATTTATACAGCGATCCGTGCTATAAAAATGCATTGATTACTGTATAAATGTGACTGGCAGGGAAGGGGTTAACCACTAGGGGGCGCTGAAGGGGTTAATATGTTCCCTGGGAGTGATTCTAACTGTAGGGGGAGGGGACTCACAAGGGGAGGAGACCGATCGGTGTTTCTCTGTACTGAGAACACACCATCGGCTCCTCTCCTCTGACAGGACCGTGGATCTGTGAGTATTTCACACAGAGATCCCCGGGTCCGCTGTCTTACTGGGCAATCGCGGGTTATACTCAATTTGAAGGTCCATCCCAGCAACACATGTTGAGATCCAATTGATACTAGACTCCGCCTGTTTGCAACAGCGTTTTTCTATTATTCAATCATGTGAGGCATATGTTGTAACCATATATATTTGATGTTCATTTGAGAGTATACTAGCTATGAGTAAGCACTGAAATACAGTGCGAAATGCGTCAGCTCTGTACCCCCCTTTCTTGTCGAGTTTTTGGATTGAAGTGATTCTGGCTTTTAATTAAACCTTTTTTGAATTTAAAATTTTCCCGGTGTGGGGCTGTCCGGAGTTCTTCCTGATTTTCAATCTGCTGGACATCGCAGCCGCTCGGCACGCGCAACGGGTGCCCAGTGACACGGCGGGCGCGCGCACGCTCCCTGGAGGGCCGGGAAGGGGAGGACGTCATATGACGCTTTCCCACCCTCAGAGCTGTGCTGCCTGGCCGTCAATAGACAGCCGGCGGTCGCATAGCGGTTAAAGACATTCCTGACCTGGGGCTCCAGTCCTGGGGGAAATGTTTGGTGCCGTATAATGGGGTATAGGGGGAATTAGGTGTGGATAGTGACTGTGTGAGACATGTTTGTGACCCTATATGGAGTGTCATCCCTATCAATGGGTGTTTTTTGACGTCTGCCCGGAGATGTTCAGAGCTCCAAACAGCTCCCTGCAGGGGTATCTGTGACTAAGCCGGTTCCAGGTGTGTCCACAATTTCAGGTCTTGGTGACGGCACCAGTCTATGATCCTACCAAGTTGTACAGCTTGATAGTACTTCTTCACGTCAGGGACCGCAAGTCCACCATTGATCTTTGGCAGAGAGAGTAGGGTACGGGGTAGACTTGATTTCCTATTTGCCCATATAAATTTGTAAAACTGACTGTGTACTTGTTTAAAAAAGAAGTTGGGATAAAGATTGGAAGTGCCTGTAACAAGTAGTGGAATTTGGGGAGGATGCACATTTTAATGAGGTGGCATGACTCCAGTATGGTTCAGGTTTTGATTAGTAATGGGGGAAAATTTAGATGAAAAGTACGCTTAAGGTTAGCCGGTAAGAAGGTGCCAAGATATTTCAGGGCAGTCTCTGTCCATTTAAAGTTAAAGTTGGAGCGTAGTGTTTGCATAGCTGTTTGTGGTATGCCTACTCCCATGGCCTCTGACTTGTTATAATTAATTTTGAGGTTGGATATGTTTCCATAGGCATCGAATTCACGGAGGAAATTCGGGAGGGATATGGACGAGTTTATGAGGGAGAAAAGCAAGTCATCTGCATAGGCAGAAACCTTGTATTGTGTGTCCCCCACCATAAGGCCTTGGATTGGTTGCGTCTGATTTTACATAGGAATGGTTCTAGTGATAGGGCAAAGAGGAGGGGTCCTATATATCTAAGAACCGAGAACATGTATTCCCAGTAGACATGTGCAATTTGTTTCATTTCTTTTCTTTTCGTTATTTTCGTTCATTCGTTTTCGTACGAATGAACGAACGATTCGCTAAAAATTTTAACGAATAACGAATCGTTTGAATCGAAAGAATCCGAAAACAACGAAAATCCGAAAAAAACTAATTAGAAACAACGAATGTACGAAAGAAGAAAATCCGAAAAACAAAAACAGGAACAACGAAAATCAAAATGAACGAAAAAATTCGTACATTCGTAACTTTTTTTTTTGTTGAATTGGTAATTTTCCGTGTCCCTTACAATGGTGCTGCTTAACGTGCCTCGAATGGATTGAACAAAATAATTCGTACATTCGTAACTTTTTATTTTTTTTTGATTCGTAATTTTCCGTGTCTCTTACAATGGCGCTGCTTAATGTGCTTCGAATGGATTGAACGAAAAAATTCGTACATTCGTAACTTTTTTTTTCGATTCGTAATTTTCCGTGTCTCTTAAAATGTAATAATAGCATACACATTACATAACATTATGAATTATGCTCCGATTACGAATCTACGAATGTTACGAATGTACGAATAAATACGAATGCGTCCGAATTTCGAATAAACGAATAAACAAAAATTAAACGGAAATATGAATCAACGAAAAAATAACTCTTACGAAAATACGAATCGTTACAAATATGAACACCGATGACTTACGAATGTACGAATCATTACGAATACGAACACCGACGACTTACGAATTTACGAATCGTTACGAATCAACGGAAACGAAAAAAACGAAACGAAAATAAACAAATTTTTTTGTTGTGCACATGTCTAATTCCCAGTTAACCCTATCGAAGGCTTTTGCCGCGTCTGTGTTTATGAAGGCCTGTGGGTCTGATCGGCAATATATATTAGGTTTAGTATTTTAGTTGTACGATCCCTAGCTTCTCTAGTGGGGATGAAGCCTACTTGATCTAAATGTACTAATGATTGTAGGTGGTGGGCTAGTCGAGTCGCTAGAATCTTGGTAAATAATTTAAGGTCCGTATTTAGGAGGGAAATCGGCCTGTAGCTACTGCATACTGTGGGGTCTTTGTCATCTTTAGGTATAACCGTGATATGTGCCGTAAAGTATCACTAGAAAAGGCTGCCGTGTCTCCTAGTTTGTTATGAAAGGACACCATATGGGGGCTAAGGGATGAGAGTAGCTTTTATAGTACTGTAAGGTGAGGCGGTCTGGCCCTGGGGCCTTACCTAGTTTAGTTGAGTTTAGTGCTAGTTCTAATTCTTCAGTCGTAATCGGGGTGTCTAATTCAGTTATGTTTTTCGGTGTCAGTGTGGGGATTTGGGCTAAGGATAAATAGGATTCAATCAGGGGTTGCGTATTGGAGGGGGTTGGCATATTGTATAGATTAGCATAATATTCCTTTAAGGTGTTGACAATGTGCTGTGGTAAACTGACCTTTGTGTCAGTTGCTGTCTTAATGTAGGGAATGTATGTCTGCATTCTAATTTCTTTAACTGCCCTAGCTAAGATGCGTCCGCATTTATTTCCCGACTCGTATGTTATGAGATGACATTTCTGTAGTGCTGCTTTCGCTGTGTAGTTGAGGAGCTCATTTATTTGGTTGCGGAGGGAGGCAAGTTCAGCTTCTACTAGGGGGTCAGGGGCGCTTTTATGTTGTGTCTCAGTAGTGTGGAGTTTGGCTAGAAGCTTTCCCAGTTGTTCCCCCTTCTCTCTTTTAATACACGCGCCATGTTTTATAAAGATTCCTCGAATGACCACTTTGTGTGCCTCCCACACCGCAGCTGGGGTACATTCTACTGTTGTGTTAGTTTGGAAGTAGAATTTCAGTTCTCTATTTACCTACTCCATGACTTCAGGGTTCTGAAGGAGGCTTTCATTTAACCGCCAGAAGTGGGTCCTGGAAGAGGGGTTGTCAGGGAGCTTGTAAGGCAATGTGATGGGGGCGTGGTTGGACCATGTCCTAAGGCCTATAGTATAATCTTGCACAGCATGAAGTTGACTGTGTGGTACTAGAAAATAGTCTATTCTTGTATATAGTTTATGAGGAGGGGAGTAGAACGTATAGTCCCTCTCTCCTGAATGTTGGAGGTGCCACACGTCAATCAACTGCGCTTCATGTAGGTCTTTGGCTATTCATTTGCGGGCTTTAGTCGATGTGGAAGAGGTGCCCGAGGACATATCTACAATAGGGACCAGTGGGGTGTTGAAGTCCCCCCCAAAATAAATTGGCTTTCCTTTAAAGTTTGATAATGTAGACAGAGTGCGTCTTATAAAGGTGTCCTGACCTGCATTCGGAGCATAGATAGTTGCTAGCATCAATTGCATGTCGTCTATAGAGCCTTTAATGAACGTAAACTGTCCTTCCGCATCTAACATAGAGTCACGATGGGACCATTGTATTCTATTAAACAGGAGGATGAAGGTACCTCTGGATTTAGTTTTGTTGGTGGAGTGGTAAGTTAGGGGAAAGAATCTGTTTTTGAGGACTGGCAATCGGTCCTCTTTGAAGTGAGTTTCCTGGATGAACGCTATATCCACCCTAGCTTTCCTTAAGTCATTCATCAGCATTCGTCTCTTTTCTGGCGTGTTGAGACCTTTCGCATTAATGGAGTACCGTCCATCCTCTGAGTTACTTTGAGACCGTCCATCCTCAACCAGGGTTATGGGGAGGTCGGGGGTAGTCCCCGCAGGGGGGATGCTGGAAGGTATAGAGGAGGATCCGGAGAGAGAGAGCAAAGAAAAAAAAGTGGAGCAGGCGTGTAAGAGACAAAGGCTGTCTTTGGTTTTATAAGGTCAACTCCCAAAACAGGGGGAGCTCTCTTGTGTTAAACTTGGTACTCCGGTGGGAGTAAAGGAATTAGGGACAGAGTAGCAGGATACTGGTCAGGGGGGTGGATGGGGAAAGATTAACTACTATTGGCAAGCAGTATGCTTGCATTAGCACAACTTAACCGATATGGTCAAGGGGGGAGTAGCTGCACTAGGCCGAAGGGGGGGAGCTCCCGACCCATTCCAGCCGGTCCAAGCCAAGGGATATAGTAATGCCTGGGCCAACTTACTTAGTCCCCAAGACTTTCCTGTCCCCCAGCCCCGATTATGGGGGGTTGGGGCCTTAGCCACCCGTGTCCATATGGCCCCCCCACGACCACCTTAAGCTGGGGGGGCCCAAATCCGCAGATCCCCGCCCCTAGGCATCCCCAGCTTCAAACAACCAACATGTCATCGGTTGTCATCCAGCTGATTCTCTTCTAGGGTCCATTTGTGTCCCTCACCCCTCTCGGACAGGCAGCTAATAGCTATATAACATGCAATTACCGGTACCTAAATCAACACAGCAGTCGGCAAATCTTACATAAAATATTTGTGTATACTATAGGTTGGTTTATGCAGATACAATATAGTCACCAAGCCAACGCAACCGATCCCCAGTTGGGCCATCTGTGTAAGTGGGCCTGAGCGCCCAGAGTGCATCCCGGGGGGGGCACATCCACCCACGTATATTCCGCCGGGCTGTTTCCCCCGTCTCCCCGATGAGGGGTGGGGTCTCCTCCTCAAGCGGCTCCAGCAAGGGTCCGCACCCCTCCTCCCCTAGAGTTCAGGTACTGCATATTTGCCATTCACAGGTTCCCCTCAAGTAT
This sequence comes from Lithobates sylvaticus, assembly GCA_028564925.1. Taxonomy (NCBI): domain Eukaryota; kingdom Metazoa; phylum Chordata; class Amphibia; order Anura; family Ranidae; genus Lithobates; species Lithobates sylvaticus. The sequence goes on along the minus strand of CM053026.1, from coordinate 339,179,566 downwards.
GTGCCCCTGGGTGTGTGGTCACAGATTTGGGAAAGTCATGCACTCTCTAATTTACCATCGCAGCAATGTTCCCTGTTTTCAAGTAGGAAGGCACTGCAAGTCTCTCACGGACAGCCCTGCGTCAGCATTGTGTACAGAGTCTCTGTCCATCACATGGCTGCTCAGATGTCCTCTCAGACTAGGGGTGAAGGAAGGGGGACGTCACCCCCAAGCCCATAGTCTCCTTGGTGCCCACCGAGGGGGGGTCAGCAGCCTTAAAGTCCCGGCTATGGGCCACATACAGCGGTCGGATCCATGTATCTAGGAGCCCTATTTAGTAGCAAGTCCCGTGCAGCGTGGAAGGTCGCAGTGCTATTAGGCATATGTAGTTGTAGAGCTCGTATAGCAGAGGGGACCCTGGTGGGACACAAATGGCATTAGGATCCTTATGTCAGTGAGATCTATGTAGCAGTGTGGCGCATGCAACCCTGTGGTACCTGAAGCGGTGAGACACAGGAAGCGGTGGGGTGCATGCGACCACGGGACGCCCGGGGCAGCAGGAAAAGGGGTGGCAAAGTCCCAGTGCAAGCTTCTTAAGGGCCAGGCTGGTGTTGTCTGGTTGGGTCAGGGAGTGGGAACGTGGGATAGATATGTATGGCTGAGGTAGGGGTATCTTGTGGGTAGTGAGGGAGAACAGTTTATAACTCACGTGACCCTTCCGGTGTAGGTGCCGTGATCTCCGGCGCTGCCTCTGCGGTCTGGGTTAGAGGTGTCGCTGCAAGGGCTGTGGGTTGTGTCAGTTGCCTACATGTGGGAGGAACTGCAGCCAACATGGGATCCTGATGGGGTCTGCCGCCAGGAACGTGAACAGACCTGGCAGGTCTCTTGGGGATCAAAGGGTGAAGGAGCTCTGGTTTCTTCTGAATATCACCGACATCGGGTATCCCCATCGGTAGGTGGCATCCTGCCAGCGGGCTAATTCCAGCACTGGGCAAAGCATGCCCCTTCTTTGCAGAGTAGCACGGGAGATGTCTGGTAAGATCTTCACCGTTGCTCAGTCGAAATCGATGTCTCCTGCCTCCCATGCTATGCGGATGATCGATTCCTTATGGGTGTAGTGGTGGAGGCGGCATATGATGTCCCTTGGTCTGTCAGGGTCGTTAGATCTCAGTCCCAGAGCTCTGTGAATCCTGTCATATTCCAGCTTTTGGGTTAGTGGGTCGCCCGGGAGTCCACGGAAGATGACTGTGGCGGTGGCAGGAAGGTCTTCTGTCCCCGTCGCCTCTTGGAGACCTCGCAGGCGGAGACTGTTCTGCCTGCTCCTATCCTCCATTTCCTTCAAATGCAGCTGTAGCATAGTCGCTGCGTCTATGTGGGCATCCTGGAGATGTTCCAGGGCAGTCACTCTCCGCTCCAAGACTGTCACAGAGGTCTCTCCCGCGGTCAGCCTGTCATTCAGTGCGCCCAGCTCTCCTCTCACCTCCTGGATGTCCTTGCAGTGTTGGGTCTCTAGTCAGCTGATGATAGACTCTATATTGACTTTGGTGGGGAGGGCTCAGAGCAGTGCCCACAACTCTGCTTCTCCTCCAACACCTTTAGAGGTATTTAGTGGAGTGCCGGAGCCCGATTGCAGGGCGGTCGGGACCTCTGAGAAGGAGTCTGATTCTATGGATGTGGCCGGGGACGTTGGCCGGCTTCCCTGGGTCTGGGCTGCACCTGTCCCTCAATGTGGTTCTGCCATTTTGGGATCCGAGGGGGTGAGCCGCTGCTGGGTCAGAAACTGGTCTATGGCACCTCCAGAGTCTATCTTCTTTGCTGGTTTAGCTTTCCCTCTGGTTCTCCGTCTTTTTGTGTACATTCCCCAGATGGTGAGTGCAATTCACACATACATGTTATACACCAGGGGTCAAGTCCTGGGGAAAAAAGTGTGGGAACTCCCACCCAAGATCCACTCCCCCACCGAAAAAAATAAAATGATACGCTCATATGCACGAACGCTTCAAAAGTGGTATTTTTCATCCAATTTTCATATTGTGTGTATGAAGCTTAACTGTTAGTACATAAACAAAAAAAAAAAACAATCCTCAATAAACATAAATACAGTAATTCTCTGAATAATCAGCATTCATTCAATTGTGCTTCAATGCAAATTTGAACATCATGTTCTGATCTTTATTGGGGAATTTTATTTTGTATATGTTGTGTTTATGTGGTGAGTTTACACTTTTCATTGAACAGAGTTTGGATAACACAGGGTTAAACGGAAAGGTCATAAATTAACTGCACATTATCTGGACAGAATGCTTGGGGACATAGTGATGTGTTCCTGCTTAGGAGATGTATTTTAGCTTGGGGGGCAGCAAACTCTGCAGGGCTCCAACACACACTTGCTGCTATTCAAACCCTTCACATGTTTCCACATAAACTTCCCTCCTGGCATTAAACTTTGCCAGGTATTGTGCTCAGCTTACCACCCCAAACTGATGTTCCTCCCTCAGCTCACCTCTCTCCCTGCATTTCCTGTGAGCAAAATAGCTGATCTACCCATCAGCTAGCTGTGATTGACAGGTAGATTGAAGCGGAAGCTGTCATGGGGCCCCCTACTGGCAATGCCTGAATGGTCAGGTGTGCGGCACTTACTATTGCGAGCTGTGTCGGCGGCTGCTGGTGTAGCACCTGCCACACAGCTCGCATACTTCAAAGTCTTGCAGGACACGGCTGCTAACGGGAACTGAGTTCCTGTTGTGGAAAAAGTACAGGAACTCTGTTCCCATGCGTTCCCGCAGGACTTTGAGCCCTGTTATACACCAACGTGCTTGGAGTAAAATGTTTTATACTCAACAATGTGTGGCTTCTTCTTTCAATGCTCAATACCAGTTTTAGGAGTAAGCTGGTGTAGTTACAGTGACAATGGTGATTATTTACTAAAGACAAATACACTTTGCACTACAAGTGCACTTTCAGTGCAGTTTCAGTGCACTTTCAAGTGCACTTGTAGTGCAAAGTGGATTTGCCTTTAGTAAAAAAAAAACACAGTGCTCTGAAATTTGCCCCAATAAGGCCATTTTAGGAACTCCAAGCAATTAATTCATGGAGTTGAAAAGGATGATTCTTTTTTGGGCAGACCCACAGGATGATTATTATTTTGGGCAGACCCACAACAGAACATAATAGTTAGCTGAAGAAGAGATGGTCACCTCATGTATCAAATAAGTTACGTTTGCACTATTGAAGGAAATGGCCAAAAATAAAAGGCCATTGGAGAACTTAGGAGACAGATAAAAGAAACACAAGCAGTAAATCAAATGAAATATGAGTTCAGTTTTTACAAAGAAATTTATTTTAAAAAGGTTTTAAACATTATCTGGCATATCAATTGCCCCCCTACCCTCGAAGTACTCCAGATAGCTTTGCCATACCTTGCGGGCGCTTTGAGGGGGCAAGCCATGATGGCCAGGTTCAAGTGCTGTCATGTTTTGTTCCCGTGAGCCGGCCTCAGTCGCAACTGAGGCCAGATAGCTGGCTGCATTTTTTCTTAAACAATTGTGCAAAATGCAGCAGCACATAACAATATGGTTTAGTTTATATTCCGCCATATTTATTAAAGGTAAGAATAGCCGGAACCCGCTGGCCATTATGCCAAAGTAATTTTCCACCACTCTTCTGGCTCTTGCCAGCCAGTATTTTAAAACCCTCTATTCCGGGGTGAGGGTCCTCATAGGGAATGGCCACATCAGATGTTCCCCCAGCGCAAATGCTTCATCTGTTACAAACACTAATGGGAGGCCCGCCACGTTTTCTGCTGGCGGAGGGAAGCCCAAGCTGCCATTCTGGAGCCATCTGTAGAAATCCGTCTGGGCGATGACTCCACCATCTGACATCCGGCCATTCTTCCCCACATCCACATAGAGAAATTAATAAGTCGCCTACAACAAAATACTACTATACCCCTTGTAGTTAAAATAGTAAGACCCGAGTTGCAGGGTGGGACGATGCGGACATGTTTCCCATCTATTGCTCCAATGCAGTCCCACTGCTGGGCAAATTGGAAGGCCACAGTCTGCCATTCCTGTGGGTTGGAAGGAAACTGTGGAGTCAAACAAGAAAACAAAAATTAGTACTTTTTCACATAACATTGCAAGCAGATTAGACACAAACATTCTTGGCCAACATAAGTATAACATTTATTTAAATGAGTATTTAAAGTCAAAAATATAAGGTCCACTTATCAGATTCCTCACCCTCATTGATAAAAACGGCATGAGATTCCCCCACAGGGGAACCCCCGAACCAAAATAAAAAAAAATGCGTGGGGTCCCCCCAAATTCCATACCAGGCCATTCAGGTCTGGTATGTTTATTAAGGGGAACCCCGTGACAATTTTTTAAATCAAAATCCATACCAGAAATGGCGAGAGAACCCCCCTCCTGAACTGTACTAGGCCTCATGCCCTCAACATTGGGAGGGTGCTTTGGGGTAGCCCCCCAAAGCACCTTGTCCCCATGTTGATGGGGAGAAGGGCCTCATCCCCACAACCCTTGCCCGGTGATTGTGGGGGTCTGTGGGCGGGGGGATTATCGGAATCTGGAAACCCCCTTTAACAAGGGAACCCCCAGATCCTGGCCCCCCTGTGTGAAATGGTAACGGGGTACAAATGTAGCCCTACCATTTCAGAAAAAATGTGTGAAAATGGTAAAAAAACACGCTTTGGGACAAGTCCTTTAGTAAAAAAATAAAACTGTCCCACGAAGTCCATTCATCTTCTCTCGGGAAGAAGACGACTCTGTGGGACAGTTTTATTTTTTTAATAAAGGACGTGTCCCAAGGCGTGTATTGTGTTTTTTTTACAATCTTCACAAATTCTTTTGAAATTTTGTGACATTTTTGTGAAATGGTAGGGGTACATTTGTACCCCATTACCATTTCACACAGGGGAGGGCCGGGATCTGCATCCCTCCCGCAGACTCCCACAACCACCGGGCAAGGGTTGTGGGGATGAGGCCCTTTTCCCCATCAACATGGGGAAAAGGTGGTTTGGGGGGCTACCCAAAGCACCCTCCAATTTTGAGGGCATGTGGCCTGGTATGGTTCAGGAGGGGGGACGCTCTCTCGCCCCCTCTTTTCCTGCGGCCTGCCAGGTTGCGTGCTGGGATAAGGGTCTGGTATGGATTTTTGGGTGGACCCACAACATTTTTTTTAAAATTTTGGCGCAGGGCTCCCACCTAAAGGGCCTGGTATGATTTTGGGGGGACCCCCCCACACATTTTTTTTTATTTTGGTTCCGGGTTGTGGGGGAATCCCATGCCGTTTTTATCAATGAACTTTTATGTGTATTGCCAGGACCAACAATTCGTTATAGCCGTGAGTACTACGGGAAACATGCGCCACTTTACAGGCATACTATAGACACCCCCTAGGTATGAAATTTAAAGAAATATTACATTTTTATTGTTTCACTTTAAGCATTATTAAAATCACTGCTCCCAAAAAAACAGCAGTTTTTAACACTTTTTTTTGCAATGATACATGTCCCCTGGGGCAGGACCCAGGTCCCCAAACACTTTTTAAGACAATACAATGCATATAAGCCTTTAAAATTAGCACTTTTGATTTTTCATGTTCGTGTCCTATAGACTTTAACTGTGTTCGAACAAATTTTTTGCCTGTTCGCATGTTCTGGACGAACCGAACCGGGGGGTGTTCGGTCCATCCCTACTCAAAAGCAAGACCTTGCAGGAATTAATATCAGCATGTTGAATAATGTTCAATTTTCTGGAATTTGTCGGGATGGTAGGAAACCGGTCTGGTCTGGAGAAATCAAGGACGCGATAACTGACGCCAGACGATCTGCTAGGATGTGACCAAAAATATTCAAGTCATTATTAATGACTGCTATGGGGTGATAGTTCTGAGGAAGGGCATAGTCTTTACCTGGTTTTGGGATTAGAGAGATATTCGTCAAAAGCATATCTGCCAGAAAAGGATCACCCTTTAAAATGCGGTTTAATAGTTTAGCCATTTAGGGGGCTAGCGATCCAGGCTTTGGAGGATTTTAAGGAAGAGATAATAGAGGCAATTTCCTCTTCTTTGCAGGGTGTGTTTATCTGTATCTGTTCGGATGTGAGCGTGGGCAGTGAGAGGGTATCATGCCAGGCCTGGGAGGTGGAACCAGACAGGGCTGAAGGGTCATACAGAAGTTTTCGGTAGTACGAGGAAAATATGTCTAAAACATCCTTGGGTGAGATGTTATATTGCCTTTGGGGTCTCAAAGTTTATATGTATGTGATGGTTGGATAGATTGTTTTAACTTTCTCGCAAACAGCCAAAGCCAAATTACTATGTAAAAGAAAACAGACTTTGGACCAGCAACAGTATTTTTCTGTTTGCTCTGAGAGCAAGGTGTCCATAGCTCTTTGCTTTCTGTTGATTTGATTCATCAAATCCTGAGATGGGGTGCGGCTATGCTGGTGATAAAGTCTATTAAGATCTATAGTAAGGAGTGTATTTCTTACATTTTATGGTGTTTCCTGGTCGTGGCAATTTCTATAAAATGGTCCCTCATCACCACCTTTTGGGCCGCCCACAAGGCTGCAGGAGAGATCCCATCCATGTCATTATAAGTAAAGTAATCAGTGAGGTGGTCCTTAACTTGGGTAACTACGGTAGGGTCCATGAGCAGGGAGTCATTAGGACGCCAGACTCCCATAGATGGAGAAATGTCTATGTGGAAAAAGTTGCAAGACACTATTTGATGGTCAGACCAGGGGCATATATGAATTTTTGCTAAGGTAGAGTTTGCCACTAAGACAGGGGAGCAGTAAATGTAGTCCAACCGAGAATAACTGCCATGGTGGTGAGAGTAAAAAGTATTCTCAGGCTCCATCATTATGTGCTCTCCAGGTCTATATCAATAGTTACTGAAGTGATTACTGTGTGGCTTTTATCTAGGCCCGAGTGAGCCACCATGTTAAAGTCCCTGCATATCATCAAATTGGGTGAGTAATATTTATCCAACGTTTGGAAAAATGTTTTTAAGAAAGAAGCCTGGGACTCATTCGGAGCATACACAGAGGCAAAGGTGACCCCTTTTACGTTGTAAAGAGCCTTTTTTAATTATAAAATGACTGTCAGGATCCCTATAGATCTGATGTACAATAAATATATCAGAATCTCTAATGAGTATGGCTACACCCCGCGACTTGGACTCATAAGTAGAGTTGAGCGGACACCTGGATGTTTGGGTTCGGCGGGTTCGGCCGAACTTCGGAAAAAAGTCCGGGTTCGGGACCGAACTTGACCACGAACTCCGAACCCCATTGAAGTCAATGGGGACCCGGACTTTTAAACACTAAAATGGCTGTAAAAAGGTCATGGAAAGGACTAGAGGGCTGCAAATGGCAACAAAATGTTGTTAAGAGCATGGCAAGTGATCTGCAAACAAATGTGGATAGGGAAATAACTTAAAATAACATAAAAAAATTAAAAAATAAAAATAAAATGCTGGAGGCCCCCTTCTCAGCAGAAGAGGTACAGGAAGTCATTAAGAACCTCAGAAACTCAACGGCACGATGCCGCACATATGGTGGGAATACCCCAGAATACGCACTTAATTAATTAGAAATTATTCAATTTAATGGATAAGATAGTGGGAAAATAAAATACTTGGAAATTAAAAAAAATGAAAAAATTATAATCTTGACCTAGGAGGACGAAATTCAAATGGAGTAGGAGGTTGAGGTGGCGGTAGATGTGGCGGTGTAGGTGGAAGCAGCGGTGGAGGAGGACGAGGTAGCCAAAACTGGTTCAAAAATACAACAATGGCTGGGTAAGGCTAGTGGTGAATGATGTGTCGAATTCTGTCCCCCGTTGCATAGTGTCCGCCCTGTACTGCCCTTGCTCAGTAAGTAGGACAAGGCGATTTTGAAACTCTCCGAAGACGATGCGCAGTGACTCCCGGTTCAAGCCACATCATCTGAGGTTGAAGCCTAGCCAAGCCAGCCCGTGAGGGGCCCTGTTACTATGTGCTACCGTATGTCCACTTGGATGGTGGGACTTGAACCTGCACTCACTGCGCAGGCGACGTTCATCTTTGGAGATTTTGTGAATCTCCTTGTCCTCCGTACTGCGCAAGCACTGCACCTGCGCAGTAAGTGGCCGGACACTATCCGATAGCAAGACAGTTTTCGTCAGAACACCGGTATATGTGTCTATTCTGCACAAGGTACGGCCAAGTCCTGTGGGATCCATGCCTGGTTCATTTTAATGAACGTGAGCTTGTCCACATTGGCTCTGGACAGGCGGCTGCGCTTGTCTGTGATAACGCCCCCTGCCGTGCTAAATACACGTTCAGATAATACACTGGCGGCAGGGCAGGCCAGCACCTCCAAGGCGTAAAGGGCAAGCTCAGGCCATGTGCCCAATTTGGAGACCCAGAAGTTGAAGGGGGCAGACCCATCATGCAGTACGTGTAGGCGTGTGCACACATACTGCTCCACCATGTTGGTGAAATGCTGCCTCATGCTAAGACGTTCCATCTCAGCTGGTGGTGCTGGTTGTTGTGGCGTGCTGACAAAGCTTTTCCACATTCCGGCCATGCTAACCCTGCCTTGCGAGGTGCTGGCGGTGCCCCGGCTGCATTGGCGACGTCTTCCTCCTCTGCCTTCGCCTTGTGCTTCCACCGTACCCCCGCTTCCAAGAGGGAATGCCACCAGCAGCGCGTCTTCCAGCATGTGCTTGTACTCGTGCATCTTACGATCACGCTCCAGTGAGGTAATTAAGGACGGCACGTTGTCCTTGTAACGGGGATCCAGCAGGGTGGCCACCCAATAATCAGCACCAGTTAAAATGTGGGCAACTCGGCGGTCATTGCGGAGACACTGCAGCATGTAATCGCTCATGTGTGCCAGGCTGCCCAGAGGCAAGGAAAAGCTGTCCTCTGTGGGAGGTGTATCGTCTGTGTCCTCTGTATCCCCCCAGCCACGCACCAGTGATGGACATAAGCTGGTCTGGGTGCCACCCTGCTGTGAACATGGTTCCTCCTCCTCCATCTCCTCCTCATCCTCCACCTCGTCATTCTCCAGAACTGTGCCCTTGCTGCCAGACAATTGTGTACCTGACGCTTGTTGGTGCAGGAACCCACCCTCGTAGCCACTTGTAAATGACTGCCCTGAAAGCCTTGGAAATGAACCCTCTTCCTCCTCCTCCTCATCCTGTGCCACATTCTCTTCCATCATCGCCTGAAGAGTTTTTGCAAGGAGGCATAGAACTGGGATAGTAACGCTGAGAACGGCGTCATCGGCACTGGCCATGTTGGTGGAGTACTCGAAACAGCGCAACAAGGCACACAGGTCTCGCATGGAGGCCCAGTTATTGGCGGTGAAGTGGTGCTGTCCTGCAGAGCGACTCACGCGTGCGTGCTGCAGCAGAAACTCCACTATCGCCTGCTGCTGCTCGCACAGTCTGGCAAGCATGTGCAAGGTGGAGTTCCACCTTGTGGGCACGTCACATATGAGACGGTGAGCGGGAAGGCCGAAGTTACTCTGCAGCGCTGAAAGGCGAGCAGCAGCAGGGTGAGAACTGCAGCAGCTCTGGCATATCGGGGTAATTCTTAAGGAACCTCTGGACCACCAAGTTCAGCACATGCGCCAGGCAAGGGATGTGCGTCAAAACGGCAAGGCCCAGAGCTGCTACGAGATTTCGCCCATTATCGCACACCACCAGGCCAGGCTTGAGGCTCACTGCCACCAACCACTCATCAGTCTGTTGTTCTATGTCCCTCCACAACTCCTGCGCGGTGTGGGGTTTTTCCCCCAAACAGGAAAGTTTTAAAACTGCCTGCTGTCATTTAGCCCTGGCTGTGTGGAAGTTGGTGGTGAAGGTGTTACGCTGACCGGATGAGGAGGCGGTAGAGGATGAGGAGGCGGAGTAGGAGGAGTTAGCAACAGGAGGCAAACTGAAGTGCCCTGCAATCCTCGGTGGTGGAAGGACATGCGCCAAAGTGCTATCCGCCTCAGGCCCAGCCGCCACTACATTTATCCAGTGTGCTGTTAGGGAGATATAACGTCCCTGACCGTGCTTACTGGTCCACGCATCCGTAGTTAGGTGGACCTTGCCACAGATGGCGTTGCGCAGTGCACACCTGATTTTGTCCCCCACTTGGTTGTGCAGGGAAGGGATAGCTCGTCTGGAAAAGTAGTGGCGGCTGGGCACGACGTACTGTGGGACAGCCAATGACATCAGCCTTTGAAAACTCTGCGTCTCCACCAGACGGAATGACAGCATTTCAAAGGCGAGGAATTTTGAAATGCTGGCATTCAGGGCCAGGGATCGTGGGTGGCTAGGGGGGTACTTCCTCTTCCGCTCCAGTGTTTGGTAAATAGAGAGCTGAACGCTTCCATGGGACATTGTGGAGATGGTTGGTGACCCAGGTGGTAGTGTTGCTGGCAGATCCTCTGTTTGCGGGTTGGCAGGTGTCACTGTCACTACAGAGGTGGATGAAGAGGCCGAGACTGCAGCAGAAGAGGAAGCAGGAGGAGCCAGAGACCTTTCTTGGTTTTTGCGGTGTCTACTCCACGGCATCTCGTGCTTTGCACTTAGATGCCTGGTCATGCAGGTTGTGCTCAGGTTGAGAACGTTTATGCCTCGCTTCAAGCTCTGATTGCACAGCGTGCAAACCACTCGTGTCTTGTCATCAGCACATTGTCTGAAGAACTGCCACGCTAGGGAACTCCTTGGACCTGGCTTTGGTGTGCTTGGTCCCTTGCTGTGTTGGGCAGTAGCAGACGTACTGTCTAGGGGACGGACGCTCCGCTTTTGCACCCTGCTCCCTCTTCTGCTGTGCTGGTGGCTCTGTGCGACCACCGCCTCTTCCTCTGAACTACACTGGTCACCTGCATGATGTTGATTCCATGTGGGGTCAAGGACCTCATCGTCCTCCACATCATCTTCCACCCAGTCTTCACCCCTGCCCTCCTTGTCGGTCTGCACAATGGCGAAAGCAGCAGCAGTTGGCACCTGTGTTTCGTCATCATCCGAGACGTGCTGCGATGGTCCTCCCATGTACTCATCATGAAACATAAGTGGTTGGGCATCGGTGCACACAATCTCTTCCACTTCTGGGGCAGGACTAGGTGGATGGCCCTGGGAAACCCTGCTAACAGAGTCATCAAAAAGCAGAAGAGACTGCTGCATGATTTGGGGCTCAGACTGATTGGCTGATTTGCAAGGGGGTAAGGTGAAAGACTGATGGACATCGGCTGCAGGAGACTCTGAACTTTCATCAGGAGACTGGGTGGGAGACAATGTGAAGGAACCGGAGGCACTGTCAGCAACCCAATCTACTATCGCCTGTACTTGTCCTGGCCTCAACATTCGTACAGCCTCATTAGGCGCGCCAAAATACCGCTGCAGGCTCTGTCGCCTACTCGCACCTGAGGAAGGTGTTTCACTAGTGCGTGTAGCTTGCACAGATTGACCACGTCCTCTCCCTGCAACAGGAGCGCCACCAGCAGCACCACGACCCGGGCCACGTCCCCTTTTTGATGATCTCCTCATATTTTCAAAATTTATGATCTCGCCCTAAATGGGTGTTTTTGTCAATAGCAGAATACACGTACAGTGTCTAAAGCGTTTATGAAAACACAGAAAATGCTATTGGGAAGAAAAAAACACTGCAAAATTAAATTTTTTTGCAATGTTTTTTCCAATATCAGAATACACGTACAGTGTCTAAAGCGTTTATGAAAACGCAGAAAATGCTATTGGGAAGAAAAAAACACTGCAAAATTAAATTTTTTTGCAATGTTTTTTCCAATATCAGAATACACGTACAGTGTCTAAAGCGTTTATGAAAACGCAGAAAATGCTATTGGGAAGAAAAAAAACACTGCAAAATTAAATTTTTTTGCAATGTTTTTCCAATATCAGAATACACGGATAGTGTCTAAAGCGTTTATGAAAACGCAAAAAATGCTATTGGGAAGAAAAAAAACACTGCACAATTAAATTTTTTTGCAATGTTTTTCCAATATCAGAATACACGGATAGTGTCTAAAGCGTTTATGAAAATGCAGAAAATGCTATTGGGAAGAAAAAAAACACTGCAAAATTAAATTTTTTTGCAATGTTTTTCCAATATCAGAATACACGGATAGTGTCTAAAGCGTTTATGAAAACGCAGAAAATGCTATTGGGAAGAAAAAAAACACTGCAAAATAAAAAATTTTTGCAATGTTTTTCCAATAGCAGAATACACACAGACTATGGTGTATCTCTTATGCCCCGTTCACACGGTCGGAAAATCCGACCACAAAATCCATCGGATTTTTTCCGACGGATTTAGTCCGACACTGGTGTTGCATACACACGGTCAGACAAAGTTGTCGGAAAATCCGATCATTCTGAACGTGGTGACGTTTGTTGCCTACGATGGGACTACGTAGAGGCTAGTAGCCAATAGCTTTGTACTTGTAATGTGATCTGAGCATGCGTAGCACTTTGTCCGTCGGACTAGGCTACACACGATCGGAATTGGTGTGATCGGACTTTGTTGTCGGAAAATTTTAGAGCCAGGAGATAGAACTTTGTCCGTCGGAAAATCCGATGGAAAATGTCCGATGGTGCCTACACACGGTCGGAATTTCCGACAACATTGTCCGATAGGACAGAATCCATCGGAAAATCCGACCGTGTGTATGGGGCTTTACTATATGCAGTGCAGTAATGGTGCACTGAGCTTGCAGGTAAAACTTTTATATTTTGTCTGGCACTGGCCTCATGGCACTGTTAAAATAATTCTCTCTGCCTCTTTCTTTTCCTTAATAAAGAAACTCCCTACTCTACTCTAGCTATCTAGATCGCTCACTGATCTAACTAATTTGAAGAAAATTAAAGGAATGTGGACTGACTGACTGACTTTATCACACTAACTCCTAAAATCCTCTCTCTTAGCAGCACAGGAACCTGTCTATAGCAGAATGACGCTGTGTGTCTGGACTATATATAGAGGCAGGGTCACATGCTGCACTGCCCAATCACAGCCATGCCATTAGTAGGCATGGCTGTGATGGCTTCTAAGGGCACACTAGTGAAACTAGCGTTGATTGGCTGCCCTGCAGCTCTTAAAAAGGCGCCAATACATCGCCGAACACCGGACCGAACCCGAACTTACAGCCAATAGTTCGGGTTCGGGTCCGGGCCCCGGACACCCAAAAGTCCGGTACGGACCCGAACTTTACAGTTCGGGTTCGCTCAACCCTACTCATAAGTGATGAAATAACATTGTTTAAAGGATTTATCAAGCAAGACGGTGGAATTGTGAGGAGAAATGTGTCTCCTGCAGTTTGAGAACATCGGCACCCAGCATTTTATAAGATCGAAAGGCTTTTCTCCGTTTATGCAGTGAGGTAAAACCTTTAAGGTTGTGGGAGATTACATTAAGTCCCATTTTTTTATAATTTATTCTTTATTCAATTTTTCATATATACAAAAAGTCAAAGATAAAAAAAAAAGAGTACCATACATCAAGAAATACATTCCACATTTCGTGACTTCTATTCAACTCTATATATTCCTTTATCTCTCCATTATAAACGATACATTATTGACTACACTTCCATTTAATGCCTCGAGGGGAGCACAGGGGGATTCCTCTTCCCTTTCTACTTATTGTCCCTTTCCCTCCCCCTTTTTAATCTATAGGCTCAGACGGGTTCATTTTAGTTAGCCATGGGCTCCACATTTTATTGAATTCTCTAAAATTACCTCTCTTTATATATACCACCTTTTCTCTATACAGGTTCTCGTTTACTATCCCAATCCAGTTATCTACCGTGGGTGGTTCCTTTGACTGCCATTTACCTGCAATTAGTTTTCTGGCTTGAAATAAACATCTCAGGACTGCCATAGTTTTGCTTCTACTCTCCTCTCTTTCTTCTCTATATCCCAATATACACTCTTTAGGTTCCAGTTTAAGTTTAATTCCAAATATCTCACTTATACTGCTGGTCACGCCCCTCCAGTAATATACCAGCTTGGGGCATTTCCACAGCATATGAATGAGGTCTCCTGTTTTTTGGCATCTGGGACAATTATCGTCAGCCCTTCTGCCGAAACTAAACAGCCGTTTGGGGGTATAGTATGCTCTATTAATCAGCATCAAGTGTGATATTCTCTGCGGAGGGGATACTGACACTTTTGACCCTTTCTTCAAAATTCTTTTCCATTGCATATCTGTTATTGGGCCAACGTCTTTCTCCCATTTTTCTTTTACCTTTACAAGTCTCCCCTTTGCATCTATTTCTTGTCCCATGTATTCATATAACCCTGATATCAGTCCTTTAGTTGATCCTGTCTGCAAAATCTTTTGGAATAGTGGCATTCTTTGCCATATTAGTGGTTATTCCAAAAATTGTGCCCCAAGGGCGTGCTTCACTTGTAGATATGAAAAAAGGGAATTCTGTGATATATTGAACTCTCGCTTCAGCTCCGTGAATTTTTTCAGTGTATTACCTCTGTATAGTTGCCTCAGTTTCCTAATCCCATTTTTTTCCCACTCCCTTATTTTACCTATCAAGTAAATCTCTTTGAGGTTTTTATTATTCCACAAGGGTGTTTGGTCAGTCATTCCTTTGTAATGTAGTTGTTTTTTAACTGATGTCCAGATTTTCCCCACCATTTTTATTGTAGGATATTCATTACCAAATGAGCCCGCCTCTATTGTTTCTATTAGTGTATCGTGTCCTGCTTCCACCAACATCAGTTCTGAATTCGGGCTGCCCCCCCCGGAACCCCACATCCCAACAGTTGCTGCAACTGGGCCGCCAGGAAGTAGCGCTCCGGGTGGGGCACCGCGAGGCCCCCCTCTCTCACTGGGAGTTGCAGAGTACTGAGAGGGATCCTAGCCTGACCCCCTTTCCAGATGAGTTCCCTAAAAAGGGTTTCGATTTTCCGGAACCAACTCCTGCATACCCACACCGGGGAATTGTGTAGCACATACAGGAGCTGTGGCATCCAGATCATCTTTATGAGAGCACGTCGACCAGCAACTGACAAGGGAAGATGTTTCCAGATAGCTATCTTCCTTTTAAACCTGGTCAATAACGGTACCAGATTAAGCTTCACATAGTGGTTAGGATCCTTCGTCAGGACCACTCCCAAATATTTCAGGGCATTAACTACCTCCAGTTGGGGCATTCCTGGTATTCTAACCTCCGCATCTGTACTAATTGGGAGTAGTTCTGATTTTTTCCAATTTATCTCAAGTCCTGTAAACCTGCCATAATCCTCCACTATATTCATTGCTTTAGTTAGGGATTGATTCAAGTCCCCCAGGAATAATAAAACATCGTCTGCATATAAAGCAATTTTTTCCTCCTTTCCCCCCCTCCTTTGGAAACCTATTATCTCGGCGCTGTTTCTAATAGCAATGGCTAGTGGTTCCATTACGAGCGCAAAAAGGAGAGGTGACAGGGGACACCCCTGTCTCGTCCCCCTCTCCAACTCGATTTCTTCCGACAGTTCATTATTAATTTTTAATCTAGCCTTTGGCTTATCATAAAGCATATATGGTAAAAAGGGGACCTACCCCAAACTTCTCCAGCACTTTCCAGATATATCCCCACTCCACACTATCAAATGCTTTTGTTACATCAAGTGCCATCACCGCTCTTGGTCCCTCGTTCACCACCGGACTTTGTAAATTCAGAAATGCTCTTCTTATATTCATACTTGTAGATCTGTCGGCTATAAAACCTGTCTGGTCCGGGTGAACCAGCCTTGCAATAACCTTGCTCAGTCGGCTCGCCAATACTTTGGCTAAGATTTTTGTATCAGAACACAGCAGAGAAATTGGTCTATAAGCCGAGGTATCTAATGGATCCTTCCCTTCTTTCTGTAAGATTATAATAGTGGCTTCTAACATTGAGGTAGGTAACCTTCCTACTTTATTGGCCTCCTCCAGCGTGTTTAGTAGTGCAGGGAGCAATATCTCTCCATACGTTTTATATACCTCAACAGGCAGTCCATCAGGACCAGGTGATTTTTGGTTTGCCATACTATTTACCGCCTGTTGAAGCTCTGCCAAGGTCACTGGAGCCTCCAATTCCTCTCTCTCTACTTGAGTCACTGAGGGGATCTCCAGCTCCCGCAAGAAGTCCTCCATTGCACTCTCCATCCCAACCTTCTGTGCTGTATATAGTTTCTTATAGAAACTCCTAAACGTCTGGATTATCCCCGTAGAGCTCGTTATAATCTCTCCTCCCTCAGATCTAATAGCCTGAACACCAGAGGCTGGGGAGTTTGTTTTTACTACTTGTGCTAACATCCTTCCTACACTTTCCCCTTCTGCAAACGCAGATTGTCGTTGAAGGAGCCTTCTAGTCTCTACTTTTTCCATAATAACTAGCTTATAATTCCTTTGCCTATTGAGCCAGATTTTTTTATTCTCTACTGATGGATCCATTACAAAATAATTTTCGGCTTCCATCATTTCTCTCTGCGCTTTCTCCTCCATTACTCTCGATTTTTTATTAAACTTGACCACTTGCTGTATCAAGACTCCTCTCAGGAATGCTTTCAATGTGTCCCATATTATACTCGGCGATGCTGATTCTTTATTAAGTGCTAAAAATTCATTTATTTTAGGCATGATCTCATCTGGTTCTTTGATCAACTCTAACCACCCTGGATTTATCCTCCACTCCCCCCGCACTCTTTTTTCCCCCACTTTCATTGTCATTACTATTGGGGAATGATCCGATATCCCCCTTGGGCAATATTTAACTTTTTCCACCCTCGGCACCACTGCCGCACTCCCCAGGATCAAATCTATCCTGGAGAGTGTGGAATGCATAGCCGAGTAGCATGAGTATTGATACACTTTAGGGTTACGAACTCTCCATATGTCCACCCATCCCAATTCCTCCACCAACTGCCCCAATTTGCTTCTCTCCACCGTATCAGGGGATGTCTTCAGAGGAAACCTATCTAGTTTATTATTTAAGACCTCATTAAAATCACCCATTACTAATACTGGGGTTTCCCCTTTATCCTGTAAAAATTCATTCAATTTGAGCAGCACATCTATCTTAAATGGCGGGGGGATGTATACATTTGCAATCACGTATGCTCCATTTTCAATCATGCAATACAAAAAAACATATCTTCCATTTTCATCGATATCAATCTGTCTGCAGGAGAAGTTCACTCCAGATTTTATCAGGACACTAACCCCCCTGCTATATGTAGAATATACCGAATGATATTGAAATTGATATTTCTTGTTCTGCAAGCCCCGGGCAGTATGTTTAGTTAAATGAGTCTCCTGCAGACAGATCAAATCTACCCCCCATCCCTCCATTACGGCAAATACAGCAGCTTTCTTGGCCAGGGTCCCCAGTCCCCTAACATTCCACGTTCCTATGTTAACCACTGACATTTCCCCTTATATGGGTACAATAGCACCGGAAAGCCTGAGGTGGACCCCTATTTGAAGCCACCCCCACAACTATATCCTTTCCACCCCCAGTCCCCTAGTACTACCCCTTTCCCCCTTTTCCTCTACCAAAAAACCCTCGTCAATATGTGATCTCACCCACATTTCATATACCAGTGAGAGAGTTAACAGTGCAGAAACATATATGAGGGAAGGAAAAAATAAAAAATAAATAAAAAATAAAAGAAAATAAAAAAGGAGGGAAATGTTCCTATAATCTTTTACCCCCATTATCTAATAGTGAAGAAAACAAAAAACAAAAAGGAAAGAAAAAGAGGGGAGGAAAATTAACTATATAGGTCCCTCCTCCCCAGCATCTTCCTCCATTCATGCATCCTTTTATGTAGAAGTTCTTTCTTAATTCTAAGTGAAATTTTTGTCACTCCTTTATTTAATGTGCTTATATTCTGTGTTGTGTATCTCTCTTTGAGTTTATAACAAGTTATTTTTATCCTATCTTCCCTTTTCCCTCCCCACCTCCCTCTCCCTCCCCTCCCCCCTCCCCACCTCCCACTCCCTCCCTTTCTTTTCCACCTACCTAGGTGTCCCCCTGGGGGGCTATAGGTGACCAGTGTCCATTCTAACATTACCACATTTTCCCTTTCACACATATCCCTTTCTTACTCCCTGTGTATCCCCCGTGTATCCCCCCGTCCCCCAGTCCTAACGACAGCACCCCTTATCTCTATACATTAGATCTTAAACATTCCCCCCCCCTCCCACCTCCCCCCTCCGTCTTCAAATAGTTGCAAGTCTTTCTTTATTTGTTTCCATCCATTTCTCCACTGCCTCTGGGGAATTAAAAATCTGCGACTCCCCCCATGCTGTCACCCGTAATCTTGCCGGGTACATAAGGGCATAGGGTATTTTTACCCTCTGGAGAGAGCGCTTGACCTGTATGAATTCTGCCCTCTGTCTCTGAAGCTCTGGAGAAAAGTCAGAGTAGAACGAAATCTTAGTTCCGTTGAAAAGGATATTTCCTATTTCCCTCGCTCTACTCAAAAGCGCCACCTTGTCCTTATAATTGAGGAATTTAAACAGTAGCGGCCTGGGGAACTTTGCCGTTGGAGAGATTCTAAAGGGAATTCTATGAGCCCTTTCGATGGCAAACGCTGCTGAGAAGAATTCTCTGCCAAAGAGTTTGATTAACCACTTCTCCATGAATTCCACGGGATTTGACCCCTCGGTTTTCTCTGGGAGACCAATCATCCTTACATTATCTCTACGGAGCCTGTTCTCCATTTCTTCCAATTTTAGCGTGTGTCTTAATATTTGTTCTTTCATATTTTTTACATCTGCGATTAAGGGGGAGGTATCATCCTCCAATTGGCTTATTCTCCCTTCCAGCTCCAATGTCCTTTGCCCAATTTTTTCCAGCTCTTGTTTAACTATAATCACATCTTCCTTCACTGCTCTTATCTCGTCACATAGTTCTTTAATTGATCCATTGCATGTATTTACCGCCAGCAGTACATCTTTTAAAGTTGGTTCTCTTTCAACTGTTTCAACAGTTTCATTAGATTTTACTTTCCCATCTACTCCAGCTGTATCTACTGCAACCACCCCGCATGTTATACTTTTAGTATTGGGGCCTTTGGCTATCCCAGAAGTCGAAGCATTATTTGGTTGCCCCAGACTTTTTCTATCTGGGGGTGCACCTTGTTGTATTTTGACCTGTGCTCCCTTTTTAGGGGGGGTCTGTACTGGGGTATGTGCATATTGCTCAAGCCTCGCTACCGCTGAGGCAGATGCGGCTGCTATCTGTTGCTGAGTTTGCTGGGAAGTTTTCTCCTTAGCTGAGCGCAAATGTTGCATGGTTGATAGGACAATGATGCCGATGTAGTCAAAGGGAGGAAGAATAGTGTCCTAGCTGTTTATTAACTTTCAAAAAAGGTTATCTTGGAAAAAAAAAAAAAAAAAAAAGGAGCCCAGAGTGAGGAAGCACAGGGTAGATCCCAGTTGAGAATCTTATTTTTAGTCCTGGGAGCAGTCCTGGAGGCAGCAGAAGGGGGGGGGAGAGAGAGAGAGAAAAAAGGGCAGAAAGATACCGGGAAGAGGAAAAAGGATATTCACCGCCTTCACCTCTACTCTCTAATACGTGTAGAAGAAGAGTAATCCTTATGCCGTTTAAAAAAAAAAGGAACACTTTTATATGATACAAAGCAACATTAAAAAAAAACCTTTGCTCTCAGTCCACATTTATACCTTTAAGCAAGTATCTGCCATAAGTAATTGCCCAGAATCCACAAATGATATACGGAAAAAAATAACAGTCCTTGTATCTCCACCAATCACCGCAATTTAACATGCGGCTATCCCACAGTCCTTTGCCAGGTAATTATTTTGTATGGTATATATTTTTTTTTTCTCCTTTCCTTTTCCTGGTTTAATTAGTGGTTTTAATACCCTTCACTCTGTCCCATCAGATTTGCTTTTGCTCATATGTCCTGTACTGCACACTCCAAACCCCTCAAAGTCTCCAAACAGGATCACTGGTACTTATCAGTCAAAAGATTGCTTTAAGCAGGCAAGGTTTCATGATCTCTTACCGGTACATATCTGCCTCTTCAGCCTGTAGATGTGTTACACTTACTTCATAGGGTGATATCAGTTTGACCCCTGGACAGACGTCCATAAACAACCATGCAGCCCTGCACATAGGGTCTCACAAGGGACAGTCTGGCAAATATACTTGCGCTATAGCTATAGCGCTATGGTCCGCTCACCGAGCCGCCGCCAGCTGTTCCTTCGTCCTCACACGGCGCTCAGTGTCAGCGCGTGACGTCACCCTCGGTAATCTCTGGACCCAGTCGGGGCCGTACGGGATATCTGCCGATCCTCCAAGCGCGCCTGCATAGGGCTGTACGCAAAGCCTCTCCAGGTCCTTCTACTCGGCAACCGCACAGCACGCTTTGCTTTGTGCAATTAAACTGCACTCTCCAACAGGGATTTTCCTAGGCTGTGCACCGCTTCACATCAGCACATCAGTGGGGCATGTCAGCAGGGCAGAGGGCGGGTGAACACACAGCTGATCTCACTCAGCTCTCAGCTCTCTCAGCTCAACCATCTCACACGTCCACACCCGGTCACACCCCCTCAAACTCAGTCAATTGAAAATCCATTAAGTCCCATTTTAAGTGAGGGTGATATAGCAAAATTATAAAAAGGAATCCAAGTTGTGAGGTGTGCCTATGGATCCTCCCACTGCACAAACCCCAAATACAAAACAGAATAAGTAGGTGTTGAAAAGGAGCATAGCGCCCTCTATTGTGCATCCCAAGTATTGCAATATGAAGATCAGTTAAGTTGTAATGCAGAGCAAAAAATAATATAAAAAGGAAAAAAGAATGAAAACCTGCAAACTTGTAGAAACCTTTTCCCCTAAAGGGGTCAGGGGAAAGGTTATACACCTGACCAAAAAAACTGTCTTAACTCGGATTATAATGTCCAATACTAATAAATAAAGTGAAGTAATTAGTCCAGATAGTGCTGATAATTGTGCAACTAATATATGACGAGTACCCAGAGGGAAATAACTGTAATAAATCTGACTTTGAGACTTCAGTAACTAATGAGCATGTCAGCAGTGATAAACCAGTAGCTGACTTAGTTGCTGCTTGAAATAGGACAAGAGGCCAATCTTAGTGTTGACTCCGGCGATCCCTCCTGGGAGAAGGTGTTGCCCATATGGAGCAAGGACGTGGGATAGATGGCATCCTTGGAAGAACTGCAGCGTCGAGGAGACACAGCTTT
Source organism: Lithobates sylvaticus (assembly GCA_028564925.1). NCBI lineage: Eukaryota > Metazoa > Chordata > Amphibia > Anura > Ranidae > Lithobates > Lithobates sylvaticus. Next base: position 339,158,343 of record CM053026.1, on the reverse strand, counting down.
ACCAGAAAGTAACCATGGAGGTGGTACCATTGTGGGTGACTTGGAATTTAAATGGGAATCCCTAGCGGTAACGGATCCTAGCTGCCTGGAGCAGGTGGAAATTTCCTTCATTTTCCTGCGTTTATCCAGGGTAGTAGGTGAAATATCAGGGTATATTTGGACAGGAGCCCCATCCAGCTGGATATGAGGAGCATTGCGTGGGGCTCGAAGTATCTCTTCTTTGATCAAGAAATCTGTAAAGAGGAAGTAAACCCTGATGGGTTTACTTCCTCTTTTTTTTCCTGCAAAGGTAAAGCATAATGGACTACTATGTACGAACCGAAAGTTTGCACAAACGTTAGAACCCTATTAATTACAATGGACGTGAACGTTCAAAATCTAAAGTGCTAATTATAAAGGCCAATATGCATGTTATTGTCCTAAAAAAGGTTTGGGGACCCGGGTCCTGCCCCAGGGGACATGTATCAATGCAAAAAGAAGTTCTAAAAACTGATGTTTTTTCTGAAGCAGTCATTTTAATGATGCATAAAGTGAAAAAAAAGTGAAATATTCCTTTAAATATCATACCTGGGGGGTGTCTAAAGTATGCCTGTGAAGTGGCATGTGTTTCCCGTGTTTAGAACTGTCCCTGCACAAAATGACATTTGTAAAGGAAAAAAGGCTATTTAAAACTGCTTGCGGCTTTAATGTAATGTCTTGTCCTGGCAATAGGGATGAAAATCTTTGAGAAAAATGGCATGGCTACCCCATCACCCCCCCCCCCCCACCACCCCAGCCCATTACCAGCCCATTACCAGCCCCTTTGGGTCTTGTATGGATATTAAGGGGAACCCCGCACCCAAAATAAAACCCTATACCTAAAACCCTATATACTCTGAACAGCAGTATACAGGCGGTGCGAACTTTGTTCTTAAGTAGAATCTGTTTGTAATTTTGAACAGGTAAATTTTTAAGTGTAGCTCCATCCAAAAAAAATCTATTTTTAAGTTTTTTGGATAACATAGGGAAGGGTTATCACCCCTGTAACATTTTTTTTGCTGTCTGTGCACCTGTTCAGAACCTCAATTTCTGTCCCAATGACAAATGTTTTTGGAAAAGTGGGGTTTTTATTGGAACAAGGATTGGTGATAAAGCATCAGTAGAGAGGAGACACCTTTTTCCCATATTAAATCTAACAGGATAGAATTTCCCTTCCTAGGGGTAGATTTCCTCTCACTTCCTGTTGTCTCCTTCCGTTTGCAAGTAGGAGTCATTTGTAAGTTGGATGTCTGAAAGTAGGGGCCTGCCGTATATACTCATATACTCAGAAATTTGCCCCTTAGATGTTGGTGTTGCCACAACACTGTAAGCCCTCACAGTTACTCTTGGTGGGCACTGGAACACCCTGCTGTGAACTATTATATCAGGAATTGTAATTACATGCCATTGTTGAACAGTGGTAGGAGAAATTGGGCCTTTGGTGGTGGTGCTGGTGCTACAACACTGTAAGCCCTCACAGTTACTCTTGGTGGGCGCAGGAATGGGCCTTGCTGTGAATTATTAGATCAATAATTGTAATTGCATGCCCCTGTTGAACAGGGGCAGAAAAATTGGGCCTTTGGTGGTGGTGGTGGACGGTGTTACCACACCACTGTAAGCCCTCACAGTCTTTGTGGGCGCAGGAATGGGCCCGCTGTGGATTATTAGATCAAGATTTGTAATTACACGGGGCTGAAAAATTGGGCCTTAGGCACTGGTGCTGGTGCCACAACACTGCAACCCCTCACAGATACTGTACTTGGAGCACAGCAATGAGACCTGTTGCAAAGCATTGCATAAAAAATTGTAATTACACGCCCCTGTTAAACAAGGGCTGAAAAATTGAGCCTTAGCCACCGGTGGTGGCACCGAGAAACAAAAATGTTCTTCCAAGCTATCATCAGGATCATTGAGGAGGAAGAGGATAGTCAGTCAACATAACAGGACAGTAACTCAGAAGCAGCATAGGCAGTCTTAAAGAGATGTGACATTTCAAAATAAATTATTATGTTACATTAGCTTCAGGTGCCTGGTAGCTGGTGGTGATCCAAGACTGATTCATCTTTATGAAGGTCAGTCGATCAACCGAGTCGGTGGACAGGCGCACCCTGTGATCGGTGACAAAGCCTCCAGCAGCACTGAATGTGCATTCGGAAAGAACGCAGGATGCAGGACAGGCCAGTAGCTCAATTGCATACTGTGCAAGCTCTGGCTAGTAATTCATCCTCAAGACCCAGTAAGCCAGAGGATTTTCGGTGGGAAAGGTGTCCAAGCCTGACCTTGCCCCTAGGTATTTCTGCACCATGTATATCAGACGCTGGCGATGGTTGCTGGAACCGATCATACCTTGGGGCTGCGGACTAAAAAATTGTCTGAACGCATCGGTCAAACGTCTACCTTCCCCACCGCTCCTTCTGCTACTGACCAAAGCCTCAGCAACTCGTCGTCCAGGACCAGGAGTTTGTAACCTCCCAGTCTCTGGGAATGCGTTGCACAGACCTTTCTGCAAGGCCTCCCTGAGATGTCTCATCCTCGGCTCCCTCTGTGACGGCAAGATAAGGTCCGCAACCTTACCCTTGTACCGTGGATCAAGGAGAGGGGCCAGCCAGTAATGGTCCCTCTCCTTGATCCGAAGAATACGAGGATCCTTCCGCAGGCTTTGCAGGATCAGGGAGGCCATGCAACGTAGGTTAGCTGAGGCATTCGGTCCGTAGTCTTCTGGGTCACTGAGGACGACATGATCCGCAGCCACCTCCTCCCAGCCACGTACAAGTCCACTGGTTTGTTGGGACTGTAAATCATCCCTAAAAGACTGCTGCTGCTGATGCTGAGTGCCAGGCTCCTCCTCCTCATCCTCTTCCTGTGTGATGGGTGGGAGAGGAGGAACACTGTCTGGATAAAGTGGGCCTTGAGAGGCAAGAAAGTCCTCCTCTTCCTGCCTCTGTTCTGCCTCAAGTGCCCTGTCCATTATCCCACGCAGCGTATGCTCCAACAGGTGGACAAGAGGTACAGTGTCACTGATGCATGCACTGTCACTGCTCACCATCCTTGTGGCCTCCTCAAATGGTGACAGGACAGTGCATGCATCCCTGATCATGCTCCACTGGAGTGGGGAAAAAAATCCGAGCTCCTCTGACCCTGTCCTGGTGCCGTAGTTTTTTGCTTCCATTCACTTTATATATTTGTTAGAACCCTTTTCCCAACATAATGTCTGTATTGCAAATTTTTGGTGGATTTATAAGAGGGCACAAATGTTAATTTTTGTGCAACAGCGCCATCTATGTACATGTGACCTCCTCAAATGGTGACAGGACAGTGCATGCATCCTTAATCAGTAGCCACTGGCATGGCGAAAAGAAGCCAAGCTCCCCTGACCCTGTCCTGGTATCATACTCACACAGATACTCATTGATGGCCCTCTGCTGCGTGTGCAGTCGCTGCAGCATGGCCAACATTGAGTTCCACCTGGTGGGCATGTCACATATAAGGTGGTTCTTGGGCAGGTTCAACTCCTTTTGCAGCTCGGGCAGCCGAGCACTGGCATTATATGATTGGCGGAAATGCACACAGACTTTCCTGGCCTGCCTCAGGACATCCTGTAAGCCTGGGTACCTGCCCAAGAACCGCTGCACCACCAGGTTAAGGATGTGAGCCATACAGGGCACATGGATCAGCTGTCCCTTTCGCAGGGCGGAGAGGAGGTTGGTGCCATTGTCACAAACCACCATTCCTGGCTTAAGCTGGCGTGGCGTCAACCACCTCTCGGCCTGCCCCTGCAGAGCTGACAGAACCTCTGCCCCAGTGTGGCTCCTGTCCCCCAAACACACCAGCGCAAGCATGGCATGGCATCTTTTTGCCTGCGTACTTGCGTAGCCCCTTGGACGCCTACGGAGCACCGCTGGTTCCGAGGACAGAGCACTCGAAGAGGCCATGGAGGAAGAAGAAGAGGAGGGGGGGTGGAGGAGAGAGGTGTGTCACAACCAGTAGTAGCATTTTAGAGGCGTGGTGGCGGAACAACCTCCAACACTACTGCACCTTGTCCTGCATCCCTCCCAGCTGCCAAAAGAGTGACCCAATGGGCCGTGAAAGACAGGTAAAGTCCCTGTCCATGCCTGCTGGACTATGAGTCAGCGGTAATATGCACCTTACCCCTGACCGCCCTGTCCAGCGAGGCATGGACATTGCCTTCCACATGCCGGTAGAGAGCCGGAATCGCCTTCCGTGAGAAAAATTGGCGATTGGGAACCTGCCACTGAGGAACCGCACATTGAACAAACTCACGGAAGGGGGCAGAGTCTACCAACTGAAAAGGCAGCAGTTGAAGTGCTAGCAATTTAGACAAGCTAGCATTCAACCGCTGGGCATGTGGATGGCTGGGAGTAAACTTCTTTCGATGGTCCAGCAGCTGGGGCAGGGAAATTTGCCTGGTAGAATCGGACGTCGGTGTAATGCTAACAGAGTGCCCGCAAGTACTTGGCTGTGACACACCTAATTCTACACCTTCATTCCTCTCAGAGCAGCTTTCAGAGAGGACTGAAGATATAGTGGGGTTGGAGATTCCAGCTGATGAGGAGCAAGGAGAGGTCTGCTTTGTTCTTTGGTGTGGGTCTTTAATGTGCGCTTGCCAACGAGCTGCATGGCAGGTCGACATATGTCTGGTCATGCTTGTGGTGCCCAAGCGGCTGATGTTTTGGCCACGCGAGATACGCTTGAGACATATGTTGCAAATAGCAGTGGTGCGATCTGATGCACTTGTCTCAAAAAAGGCCCACACCAAAGAACTTTTGTGATAACGTGCAGAGGCAGCGCCCTGCACAGGCGGAGCTCTGCGGTGTGATTCAGTTGGTGTGCTGGCCTCTAGCTGGCCTCTGGAGGGCATCCTGCCTCGTTGGACATGTGCCGCCTCCTCCTCCTCTCTCCCTTCAGGCACCCACGTGGAGTCAGTGACCTCATCATCCCCTCCCTCTTCACCACTGAAGCAAACCTGGCAGTAATCTGCAGCTGGTGGAACATGACTGCCAGATTGCTGTCCTTGAGCATCCCCTCTCTCTGCACTCACGCTACTGCCTTCCTCTAGCTGGGTATCATCATCCGAGCCTTCAAAACGTTGGGCATCTTCCTGGAGCATGTACCCAACACTGTGCTCAAACAGTTCGGGGGACTTCTCAAGAGGACATGGTGGGTCTAGGGAAGGGGTGCCTGATGATGCCATTGAGTACGCGTTGGCAGCTGCTTTGCCAGTACCCTGAGCCTGGGTGAGAGAGGATGAGGAGGATGAGGAAGGCTTGGTCATCCATCTACCAAGCCTTCGGCATGATGCGGCTCAACATGTCCAGCTGCCAAAAACAAGGACAAGCGTGTCCCATGGTCACGTGCTGATGACGATGCATGACCACGTCCACGTCCATTTCCAGCACTGTTGTCTCTAGACACAGAGCCTGCTTGCCCTGTGTTCTTGCCTCAGGACTGTCTGCCTCTCCTTGGCGGTCTTCCAGGCATTGTAGTGGGTAGTGTATATTGTGCTGGAGTCACACAGCACACACACTAACTCCTGCAGATGCCTGCCTTAGATGACAGCAACAGGGCCTTACGGCAGATAGAGGCTGCCTTAGATGACAACAACTGGGCCTTACGGCAGATAGAGGCTGCCTTAGATGACAACAACTGGGCCTTTACGGCAGATAGAGGCTGCCTTAGATGACAACAACTGGGCCTTTACGGCAGATAGAGGCTGCCTTAGATGACAACAACTGGGCCTTACGGCAGATAGAGGCTGCCTTAGATGACAACAACTGGGCCTTACGGCAGATAGAGGCTGCCTTAGATGACAATAACTGGGCCTTACGGCAGATATAGGCTGCCTTGGATGACAACAACTGGGCCTTATAGCAGATAGAGTGGCTGAGGTGGTTTTATGTGTGCTGCACTAACACAGCACACACACACACGCTAGCTCCTGGAGATGCCTGGCTGCCTTAGATAAAAATAACTGGGCCTTACGGCAGATATAGGCTGCCTTAGATGACAACAACTAGGCCTTATGGCAGATAGAGAGGCTGAGGTGGTTTTATGTGTGCTGTACTAACACAGCACACACACGCTAGCTCTTGGAGATGCCTGGCTGCCTTCGATGACAACAACTGGGCCTTATAGCAGATAGAGTGGCTGATGTGGTTTTATGTGTGCTGTACTAACACAGCACACACACACGCTAGCTCCTGGAGATGCCTGGCTGCCTTAGATGACAATAACTGGGCCTTACGGCAGATATAGGCTGCCTTAGATGACAACAACTGGGCCTTTACGGCAGATAGAGAGGCTGAGGTGGTTTTATGTGTGCTGTACTAACACAGCACACACACACACGCGCTAGCTCCTGGAGATGCCTGGCTGCCTTCGATGACAACAACTGGGCCTTTACGGCAGATAGAGGCTGCCTTAGATGACAACAACTGGGCCTTACAGCAGATAGAGGCTGCCTTAGATGACAACAACTGGCCTTACGGCAGATAGAGGCTGCCTTAGATGACAACAACTGGGCCTTACAGCAGATAGAGGCTGCCTTAGATGACAACAACTGGGCCTTACGGCAGATAGAGGCTGCCTTAGATGACAATAACTGGGCCTTACGGCAGATATAGGCTGCCTTGGATGACAACAACTGGGCCTTACGGCAGATAGAGGCTGCCTTAGATGACAATAACTGGGCCTTACGGCAGATATAGGCTGCCTTGGATGACAACAACTGGGACTTATAGCAGATAGAGTGGCTGATGTGGTTTTATGTGTGCTGTACTAACACAGCACACACACACACGCTAGCTCCTGGAGATGCCTGGCTGCCTTAGATGACAATAACTGGGCCTTACGGCAGATATAGGCTGCCTTAGATGACAACAACTGGGCCTTATGGCAGATAGAGAGGCTGAGGTGGTTTTATGTGTGCTGTACTAACACAGCACACACACACACGCTAGCTCCTGGAGATGCCTGGCTGCCTTCGATGACAACAACTGGGCCTTTACGGCAGATATAGACTGCCTTAGATGACAACAACTGGGCCTTATAGCAGATAGAGTGACTGAGGTGGTTTTATGTGTGCTGTACTAACACAGCACACACACACACACTAGCTCCTATAAATGCCTGCCTGCCGTAGATCACAATAGGCCAGAAGGTGATACTGCAATGCTGTACTAACAGCATGCACACACCAGACTAATCCCCAGAATCACAGCAGTTAGACTCAGCAGCAGATAATGTCACCACTCAGCACAGCAGAATGTATGAGACAGCACAGCACTGCAGATACTGTCAGCAGCAGTGCAATCAGCAGAATGAATATAAATTCAAATGTGTCAGCAATGAATCAGCATCAGCAATGAATCAGCATCAGCAATGAATAAGCATCAACAATGTACATTGACTGTCTGTATCACAGTCACCGGAACAGAGTGCACTAGGCCACCGGCGCGGCGTGCTTTTATAGAGTGGGGCGTGTACTAACGCCCCTGAGCTATAATTGGCTACAGGCGTCCTGCTTGTAGCCAATTATTGCTCTCCTCGCTGCCGGCGCTGTGATTGGCCAAGCATGCGGGGTCACAGTGCATGCTTGGCCAATCATCAGCCAGCAATGCACTGCGACTGGCACAATGCATTGCGGGCCACTCGCATCAAACGAACGGCCCAAATAGTTCTGGGCTCACCGAGCGGGCGAACGCCCGGTGCTCGATTCGAACCCACTGGGTCCATGCCTACTGACAAGGATATCCTTTGTCCCCCCTTGTTTTTGCTCTGCTAATGGGGCCATTGCCGGTGAAAATAAGGGGAGACAATCACATTTCAAGTATCACAAGTAATGGTTTGGACAATAAAATAAGTCTCTTTGCTAATGACGTCATACTTATGATCACTAACCCACTCCAATTTATACCAGCGATCCAAGATATTCTCAACCAATTTAGTATGGCCTCCTTTTACAAGCTCAACTCCTCTAAATCCGTAATCCTTCCACTAAACCTCACAAAGAGACTGGAATCTCTCCTAAAAGAATGTATCCCCTATACCTGGAAAAAAACATTCCATCCCATACCTAGGTTTTAAAACTGGCTCCTACAATATGGTAATTATATGATCTTAACTATCAAACCATTCTAAAACAGCTTCCTCAACTGCTAACCCAAATGCGTACAACCAACCTATCCAAACTAGGGAAAATTGCCTCCTTTAAAATTATTATTTTACCTAAGCTCCTATACATATTTTGACCTGTAATAATATTTGTCCCCAGTATCTTCTTTGCCTTTACCTCTGGGACTCAAAACCACCTAGATGTGCCCAACATATATTAACTAGACATCATAAACATGGAGGAGTGGGCCTCCCCCACATCCGCAACTACCACTATGCATCTATCCTTGACCAGATGTACTACTGGTGGCACCCCCAATAAGACCTGCTCCACTATGGAGTCCACACACTACCTACCTAATAACCTGTGTGATGCTCCCCTGCTCAACTCTGCAGGTTCCCCACCCCCTGCAAAGAATACACCCCCCCCCCCATCAATAACCGCAACACTAAAAGCCTGGAAAATATTCACACAGGTCACATCCAAAGATCGCCAACCTCATACAATTTTGATGCCTCTCAAAGCACCGACACTGCAGCTGACAAACCTTAGAATACAACACTGGCAATCCCACATAATTAAAACACTACAAGACCTACACATTAGAGGTTCCCTGAAAAAATTGAAAATCTCCAAAAAGAATATAGCCTTCCAACCACCAATGCATATACATTACCCACTTACCCACTTACTTAAGAGTTCTAAAATACCCCCAGTGACAAAAATTCCTGAACCACTGCACCATTTTATCACCCAAATGACATACCCCAAACATGGTATCTCCACCATATATGCCGCCATTACTGACAATTGTCTCTATTCCCAAATCACCACCCTCTCGAAATGGGTTGAAGAACTAACTCTGACTACCACCCCTAACATGTGGAAACAGGCCCTTAGACTCACCCTCTCAGCTTCCCACTGCTCAAATCACTGGAAATCATACCAAAAAAACCCTGCATAGATGGTACTTGACACCCTACCGACTTTCGAGAACTTACCCAGGACACCCTGCTACATGCTGGAGATCCTGCATGGGTACAATTGCACATATCCTGTGGTTCTGCAGATCTCTAAGCTCCTTCTGGAGACAAGTGTTTTCTATGATCTTTGCAATTTTTACACAGCCCCACCACACCTAACCCAGCTCTAGCTCTACTGCACTTAGGCATAGAAAAACTTCCACCTAACTCACAAGCTGTAGTAATACATCTATTACTTGCAGCAAAAATAGCCATCACCAAACTCTGGAAAACATCAGAATTCCCCTCCATTCTTGCTACAGTTGCAGACCTGAACCATCAATGTGAGATGGAGAAATTAGTAGCGAGAAAAAAATCGAAATATGAAAACGTTTATTTTCAATTGGTCCTCTTGGTTATCTGTCTGATATATTTAACTAAACTACTGGTGCTCCCTCTTTTCCTTTTCCCCCACCCACTTAATTTCCCCTTCCACCTCCCCCTCCCCCATAATCCCTCCCTATCCCTCTTAACCCCCATCCCCTCTGGAGTTCAAAGTGTTGGTTTCTATAGATTGAATGTATTCAGTTATACCAACTTAGTTTTTCTAATACTTGTTATGTATTTGTTACTGTCTGTTCACAATACTCCAGTCATAACATCTAACTATTTACAAATGTGCACTATGTTCCTTATATGAAAAATGTAATAAACAAATATTGAAATTTAAAATCATGTGTCAATTTATTAGTAACATTAAGTAACATTAGTAATAAATAAGTGAACAATTAAAATCCCCTTGCATAGATGGAACAACTGGAAAGCTTGCTCCCCGCTGTGACAATACCTTGTGAAAAAGGTTGGAAGTGGGCTGGCTTGATGAAGAAATGCTGCGATGGCAAAAACCTTCATAAATTCCTGAATAATCCACTAAGAAAGATATCATTTTTATTCATTTTTGACATTATGAATTATTGGTGCATTTGCATAGTAACTATAATTTTTTTTTTTACCATCATTAGTTTCATTATGAATATCATACATTTTCATTGATTGTGCATTTGGGTGCATATACATATGTACATATATACAAATCAATATTTTTTTTTCCTTTTTATTATTTTTATCAGATTTTATTTATTACTTTTCTTTTCTATATTTTTATTTTTATTATTTTGTGCATTAATTATTTATTTATTATAAAAAAAAAAATTCAATTAGCTTTTTTGATCATTTTCATAGTTCCCCCTGTTTTTGTTTTAGTATTTTTCCAGTGTATGTATATTGAGTTACTTTCATCGGGTTGTTTTAACAATGGAAGTCTTGCTGCGGTGGAGAAACCAATCATGGTTCCTTTAAAAATGTGATTCCTCCCGCGGTCCGTTCCTATTTAAGCCTCATTGGTTGTCTATGTCACATGACTTGAAGAAGGGCCACACCCCGAAATGCATTGTCAAGACAACAGCCATTCTCTCCCTCCACTCTCCTCGGCTTGCTCTCCACCATCCTGTGTTTCAAGCCTCGGTCTGGACCTGTGCTCTACGAGCAAATGTCGTCACGCTCGGGTGTTTCCGTCTGCTGTTGTCAACCGTTCCACGGTTGTCTCGCCTTCTTGCCATCCATCACCAGGGCTTTGATTGAGGCTTTACACTTCCCATCTGGCTCTGCATGTGCTGGTTTCCTCCTTCTTAGTGAATTTCTCAGGAACGCATGAATGTTTTTGCCATCGCAGCATCACTTCATCAAGCCAGCCCACCTCTGACCGCTTTCACAGTATTGTCACAGTGGGGAGCAAGCTTTCCAGTTGTTCCATCTCTGCAAACCGTTCACTTATTTATTACATGTTACTAATAAATTGACACATGATTTTATCGCATTGATTTCTTCTGAGAATTAGTCCATACAAGACTGTCCCCATCAGTGCTTTCAATTGTGGTTGCCTTTGAATGTTTGCACTTGTATTCATACCTCTCCTGGTGTGCTCACCCACCCAAACATTTACATGGTTCTCAGTGCAATACATGTCCCAGTTTCCTGGCCCCAGACTTTTTTGTTGTTCCACTTATCTAGATTCTGTTTGCTTCATTTTTTATAAATTAACCTCATTGTTTATAACTCCTCACATAACAAAAAACCCCAAAACAAACACTCAGTGGGTTGCTGTGGATCACTGCATATGCCATTTGTGTGACAATAGCATTCCTAGCAGCCCTCCAAAGAGCCAGAAGTGACCATCAATATTCTTTTTAATTTTTTTTTACATGAATGCAATATGACATTGAATTTGAATTAGACAATTTTCTTAACAAATTCACCAGATTTGGGTCAAGGGAAATGTCAGCTTTATTGCTAATTACCTCTGTCAACGAAACAACCTTGAGGGCTTTAGTGCTTCTGCTCTGAAATGTAACTATGAATTGCTCTATGGTGCCTGCAGCTACAAAGCTTATTTTTGGCTTGTATTATAGCTAATTTAGGACTAGTTAAACCTAAAGTCTTTTGCTTGCATCTTCTTCCTGGCTTTTTCCATTTGAGGGGTCTTAGATGATCCTTATTGGCCAGAGGGGAGGTGACATAACTTCTGTACACATCCGTGGCAGCTGGTGCTCAAAATGTTTGAGGGGGGCTCAAACAGCCACTTGTGCCCATCATATGCAGCCATTGTGCCATTAAACTCAGCCATTGTGCCCATCAAATGCCGCCATTGTGCCCATCAAATGCAGCCACCTGTGCCTATCATATGCAGACACTTGCCCATCAAATGCAGCCACCTGTGCCCATCAAATGCAGCCACCTGTGCCCATCATATGTAGCCACTTGCCCATCAAATGCAGCCAGCTGTGCCCATCATATGCAACCACCTGTGCCCATCAAATGCAGCCACTTGTGCCCATCAAATGCAGCCACCTGTGCTCATCATATGCAGCCACTTGCCTATAAAATGCAGCCAGCTGTGCCCATCATATGCAGCTACTTGTGCCCATCAAATGCAAACACTTGTGCCCATCAAATGCAGCCACCTGTGACCATAAAATTCAGCCACCAGTGCCCATCAAATGCAGCCACCTGTGCACATCAAATGTAGCCACCTGTGCCCATCATATGCAGCCACTTGCCCATCAAATGCAGCCACCTGTGCCCATCAAATACCGCCACTTGTGCCCATCAAACGCAGCCACTTGTGCCCATCAAATGCAGCAACTATGCCCACCGACCCCTCCAAACCGCCCCCCGCTAGCGGGCGAATAGTGTTGCTAAATTGACGGTAAAGCGGCACTAAAAATAGTGCCGCTTTACCACCGATGCCTGGGCACTTTCAGTGTGAAAGGGCTCTTAGTCTAACAGCTTCCATGCGTTTTAAGACTTGGTCCCAGGGGACTACTAAAAAGGGTGAGTTGAGTCCCCGTGATTTGTGCCACCTTGGTAGCTACTTTCTTCCATAGAGGCTGAAGCACTTTACAGTTCCAAAAAATGTGGAGGTGTGTGCCCCTGTCTGGGCAACCTCTAAAGCAGTTCCCAGGGACCAAGGGGCAAAATCTGTTCAGTCTGGATGGAGTATAGTACCATCTAGTATGAAGTTTTACCACCATTTTCTTCACTGCCATAGATTTTGTACATCTGTGCATATTTGAAATCATGTCCAACCAATCCTCTGGAGCTATCTCTTGGCCTGTTTCCACTTCCCAGCTGAGCATTGCTGATGATTTAATGGGGAGGTGAAGTTCATTAAGATATTGATAAAAGATGGAGATAGTACCCTTATCTCTAGGGGAGAATCTACACATATGTTCAAATGTATTAGAAGAGTTTGTCGCCTCCAGGTGGTAATGAGTTGAATAAAGGTGTCTGCAAATATTTGTAGAACTCTGTTCTAGGAAGGGTATATTTCCTTTGCAGGGAGGTAAAGGAGCTAAATGGGGGTCCCTGGGAGAAGGCTTCCAGGGTGGTTAAGCCATGCAATGTCCATAGGGAGAAATCTTGCGTATAATTGAATACCGTAGGGAACCTAGGGTCACCTAAATAGGAGGCAAAACAAGGTTTGTGGGGTACCAAAGAATATTTTGATTTATAAAGAGACCAGATTTGTAAAGACAACGAACCACTCCTTTTAAAGGAGTTAAACCTTTCAGTCTAATTTGGTCTATCCATAGGAGACCTGGAAGGTAATATGGGTTTACTGAGGCCAATATGGGTAATATGGGTTTTACTTCTGGAGGGGCGTGCTATTGTGCTAATTGTGTCATCCTGGCATAAACATAATGTAGCCTTAAGTCGGAGGTCTATACAGTAGTAGTTTACTCAGATGAGGCTTCTTGTCCTGCCATATAAAAATGGTCACCTCTTTCTGAATCAATTCTATGGTCTGCATTATATATTTTTTTGAAGCAGAGACCCTAAAGAATAAATTGGTAGGTTTTGCAATTTTTTCTGTCACACATTTTTGCACAGCGGTTTTTCCCAAACGCAATTTTTGGGATAAATACTTTTTTGAATTTTAATGCAAAAAAACACAAAACATAATGCGTTTTTTTTATAAAATATAAAATATGATGCTATGCTGAGTAAATATATACGAAAACATGTCATGCTTTAAAATTGCACAGTGCCCATGCAATGGTGACAAACTAAGTAAACTTTACTATCCATAGGCACCACTTTACAAGTTACCACTTTAGAATTACAGTGTAGGTCTAGTGATAAAATTACTGCCCATGATCTGACGTTGGCAGCAATAGCTTACATGTGTGAAAAGATTGCTGTTTGTGTGCGTGCGGGGCCAACGTGCATGTTCACCTTTGCGTGCAAGCACGGGGGCACTTTTTTTAAAATTATTAATCAATTAAATTTTTTTGTGTTTACACTGTTGCATTTATCACTTTTATTGCTGTCACAAGGTATATAAACATCCTTTGTGAGAGCAATAGTCATGTGACCTGTACTCTTTTATGGAGGATCTCTCCTCTGCCCTTAAAAGCATTCAAAACAGCAAGATCAGTGTTTTAAAATATTTTAAATTTTCAAATTTTTTTTTATTCGGGTTGACATTCGGGTAAACCAGCAGGGTTGCCATAGCATAGACCCAATCAAAGCTGATCCCAGCTTTTTATGGGTCTCTGACTAGCTGGCAGATGTACCGGCTAGTAGCTTGGTTCTCCTGGTGGAACAGGAAAGCCCAAAAGAGCCATGGAAGGCAACAGGAGGGGGGACATCCCCTCCCTCTGCTTGTAATAGCAATTGAGCAGCAAGTTAGCCGCTCCAATTGCTATTACAAGAAAGACAGCTCTTAAAAACTGTACCAGGTTGATGCCTTCAGCTGCAGGCACAATCCTGGTACAACCCCTTGAAATCAAATGACGTACTAGGTATGTGATTTGGCGGCAAGGGGATAATTTAAAGGAGGGCTTTTAGGATAGAACTATAGTATGAGAACTTCCATTGCTGACTTGCTTTTGGAAATGTCTTCATTATTGTTGCTTCTCTAAGAGCAGGAACTCCGCTAAGAAAAAAAAGGCCATGCAAATGGTTTCTGCTACTCCCCACTGGTTCACTTGACCTATTGCACCATACAGATTGCTTTCTGAAGTTAGTGTCAAGAATATATAAGCTACACAGTCAACATAGCATAGTGGTTTTCACAGCCAGCTTTGCCAGTTTATCTTAATTCACAGAGTTCATTGTGTTTATAAATGTATTGACCGAACTAGATCTTTGCAGTGGACAGATTAGGTGTGTGTGTAAAAATTTGTTTTTATCCTATATGCTTTTGAATTGGCATTCTGAAAAAGATACGTTTAGTAACAAACCGCATCTGCCACTCTGAAAATAAGATGCAAAATAAACAATTTGTTAAAATAGGTTTATACGTTTTGAAATATGCTTTAATGGCTTTGAAAATTCTTACTGCCTCTTGTTATTTTCACTGTATGTGTACATCCAGTATGCTGAATTTAAAGGAAAGAGAAGATCGACCAACTAGCTGATTTTTACATTAAATGACAGCGTAAAGTGAACTGTTTTATATAAAAAAAAATAATTAACAAAATGATTGCATTTGGTCTTAAAATAGTATTGTAATCTAGTGATAATTAACAGTCACATTCTGATAATTAAACTCTATGTTTAATTTCTTTACAGAATTGATTTGCTCACTAACTTGAAGGTAACATTAATGTTATTCTGGAATAAAGCAAAAAAAATAAAGCTTTCACCAAAGGGCATTCAAAGTAAGAATTCAGACTGTTTGCGTGACAGAATGATGTAAATAAATTATTCAAAATGTAACCTTAGATTCAGTGAGCCATCAGGATGTTGCTGCTTCAGTGTATCACTTAGTTTAAAATGACATAACATGTCCCTAGTGAACAGACTTTCACAAAAGTAACATTAACTCTTTTAAATCTACTGAGTTTTTGTGTTTTCTTAAGAAACCACTTATATACTATTTATTGGTCATTGGCTAACATTTATTGTACATTGACTCCAAATCTTGATTAAATTGATATTAAACTCAAAACCAAATTTAAGATATTAAAGATTACCATTCCTTAAATGTGGTGGCTGGATTTGTTTTTTATTTAATTTTTTTCCTCCTTATTTTCACCTGATGTAGCAGCTAGTAAAACATTTATTTTCTTAGGGTATGTCCACTCTGAATGGAGGAGCAGTGGAGCCACCTTTGGACTGCAACATTGTCCATCTGTGGAGAGGGTAGTGTTAGATGCACTAGTAGAAAAGCTTTTAACACCTTGAGCTCTCGGTCACACTGGTATGACTTTAGGCACGACATACGATTGCATACTTTGGCCATTCACAGCGGGATCTGTTGTCAGAGCCATGATTGGCCAAAGGCAGGGTGCTAAGTCCACGCCCCACACTATATAAGTCTGCTTACACGGCGGCCGTATGTCGTGGGATACGTGGACGAGATTGAGAGAAATTGAACTAGATTAGGCAGGTTAGTTAGTGGCGTATACGTGTAGTATATATATATATATATATATATATATATATATATATATATATATATATATATATATATATACATACATACATGTAGCACTAACCCCCGAAGGAGCTGCTGGTTTTGTTTTGGGCTTACCGTTACCTCACCGGCTCGTGTTTTCGTCTCAGGGGTCCCGTGGAAAGTGGCCCAAAGAATGTGAATTCCAACACTTAGTCCTTTTATCGCATTATTTATTTGAAATAAAGGCAAAGTATTTCAATAAAGGGTCAGAGGGTTAAAGGGTGAGTTCAGGCACCTGATAATTGCGGGTTAGAGGTATTCTTCATATCCAGAGGACAACAGCTCCACTGACTGGATCCAGCAACCACCTGATAGGAGGCCCCTCTCACTTGACCCAGCAGCCGGTGGTGTGCTGAGCAAAGTCTCTTTCACAGACTTATCAATCAAAGTAAAGCATTACTGAGAGTTCTAGAGAAATTGAAAGAACGGCCATACAGTACAAATCTCTTGCAGCCGAACCGGCGATACTGTATGGGTGTTGATCCAGGCTGCATTCTCTAACAGAGTTTCAAGGCTCCTCCGGAGATACCAGCCTTGTGCACAGTCCTCTCCCAGAAAAGTCCTCTCCTGGATCCTCCAGTTTCCTAGCATCTCACCGTAAGCGAGACGGCACAGGACCTCCCCTGGATCAGTAGGCCCCAAGACTGTTTCGGGCCTACTCTCTCAGTTGCATAGCCTCGGGCCAGCCGGCCCCGAGGCGCAGGATACATGCGACTCCCACCCCAGGCCAGGAGGGCCATGAGGTCGGGGGAGAAAGCACCCAGGAAAAAAACTATAAAAAAAAACCTCACACAATGGTGTCAGCACCTTAAATACCATCTCCCAGAATTCACATCAGGAAAAACACTCCCACAGGGCTATTTCTGAGCAAGGGGTGGCATTCAATATATCCAGCTGAACTGCACTTCTACACTTACCGGGGGTGACAGCGACACCTACGGTCAAGTGGAAACCAGTGCAACCCAGCTGAACTGGCACTGAAGCCAGAACATTTGTAGAATAATTAGCCTGAGCCCAACTGCAGCTTCAGGCAACTAAATTTGAAAAACAATAGTGTCTGCTCACTACATATATATACAGTGCATTCAGTGTATACCATATATACAGTGCAGGCAGTCTAGTATATATATATATATATATATATATATATATATATATATATATATATACAGGTCCTTCTCAAAAAAATTAGCATATTGTGATAAAGTTCATTATTTTCTGTAATGTACTGATAAACATTAGACTTTCATATATTTTAGATTCATTACACACAACTGAAGTAGTTCAAGTATTTTCTTGTTTTAATATTGATGATTTTGGCATACAGCTCATGAAAACCCAAAATTCCTATCTCAAAAAATTTGCATATTTCATCCGACTAATAAAAGAAAAGTGTTTTTAATACAAAAAAAGTCAACCTTCAAATAATTATGTTCAGTTATGCACTCAATACTTGGTCGGGAATCCTTTTGCAGAAATGACTGCTTCAATGCGGCGTGGCATGGAGGCAATCAGCCTGTGGCACTGCTGAGGTGTTATGGAGGCCCAGGATGCTTCGATAGCGGCCTTAAGCTCATCCAGAGTGTAGGGTTTTTCGTCTGTCAACTTTCTCTTCCCAATATCCCACAGATTCTCTATGGGGTTCAGGTCAGGAGAGTTGGCAGGCCAATTGAGCACAGTAATACCATGGTCAGTAAACCATTTACCAGTGGTTTTGGCACTGTGAGCAGGTGCCAGGTCGTGCTGAAAAATTAAATCTTCATCTCCATAAAGCTTTTCAGCAGATGGAAGCATGAAGTGCTCCAAAATCTCCTGATAGCTAGCTGCATTGACCCTGCCCTTGATAAAACACAGTGGACCAACACCAGCAGCTGACATGGCACCCCAGACCATCACTGACTGTGGGTACTTGACACTGGACTTCAGGCATTTTGGCATTTCCCTCTCCCCAGTCTTCCTCTAGACTCTGGCACCTTGATTTCCGAATGACATGCAAAATTAGCTTTCATCCGAAAAAAGTACTTTGGACCACTGAGCAACAGTCCAGTGCTGCTTCTCTGTAGCCCAGGTCAGGCGCTTCTGCCGCTGTTTCTGGTTCAAAAGTGGCTTGACCTGGGGAATGCGGCACCTGTAGCCCATTTCCTGCACATGCCTGTTCACGGTGGCTCTGGATGTTTCTACTCCAGACTCAGTCCACTGCTTCCGCAGGTCCTCCAAGGTCTGGAATCGGTCCTTCTCCACAATCTTCCTCAGGGTCCGGTCACCTCTTCTCGTTGTGCAGCGTTTTCTGACACACTTTTTCCTTCCCACAGACTTCCCACTGAGGTGCCTTGATACAGCACTCTGGGAACAGCCTATTCGTTCAGAAATTTCTTTCTGTGTCTTACCCTCTTGCTTGAGGGTGTCAATGATGGCCTTCTGGACAGCAGTCAGGTCGGCAGTCTTACCCATGATTGCGGTTTTGAGTAATGAACCAGGCTGGGAGTTTTTGAAAAGCCTCAGGAATCTTTTGCAGGTGTTTAGAGTTAATTAGTTGATTCAGATGATTAGGTTAATAGCTCGTTTAGAGAACCTTTTCATGATATGCTAATTTTTTGAGATAGGAATTTTGGGTTTTCATGAGCTGTATGCCAAAATCATCAATATTAAAACAAGAAAAGGCTTGAACTACTTCAGTTGTGTGTAATGAATCTAAAATATATGAAAGTCTAATGTTTATCAGTACATTACAGAAAATAATGAACTTTATCACAATATGCTAATTTTTTGAGAAGGACCTGTATACAGTGCAGTCAGTGTAGAATATATATATATATATATATATATATATATATATATATATATATACAGTGCAGAGTATATAATGCAGTGCATTAAAGTGGTAAACCCCTTGACAGAAAATCCATACCAGGCCCTACGGGTCTGGTATTGACTTAAAGGGGAACTCCACGCCAAAAATGTTAAATTCTTTTTAAAAAATTGGCATGGGTCCCCCCCAAAATCCATACCAGACCCTTATCCAGACCCTTATCACCTTGTCACCATGTTGATGGGGACAAGAGCTTCTTCCCGACAACCCTGGCCATTAGTTGTTGGGGCTGTGGGTGTGGGGCTTATCAGAATCTGGAAGCCCCTTTAATAAGGGGGCCCCCAGATTCTGCCCCACCCATGTAAATGGGTATCGGGTACATTGTACCCCTACCCATTCACCAAACAAAGTGTCAAAAAGTAAAAACCACAATAGAATAAATAAAAAAGAAAGAAAAAAAGTTTCCTGCAATGTACATCCATCGCGGGACAATTTTTCATGCCACTGATGGACCAGAAAAATAGAAAAAAAACCAAAAAGATTCCGCCTCCATGGGAGGCCTCCCGGCGACTGCTGTCTCTTGGCTGTGACAGCTGTTATATAGGCAAGGGTGGGGTTATATCTGGTTATGGATTTTATGCTATGTTGGCGTTTTTTCTTCCCTGATCTTTATATGCCTGGCTGAGCCTTGGAGTTTTTGGGTGGTGAATTGGCTTGGCTGTATTCCCTATGCGCTGGTTCCTGTGGAGTCCAATCTCCTTTGTTTTCTCTGCGCATTTGGCTCCTTGCTGATGGCAAATAGCCGACTTAAGAGTACCCGATCATTTCATTTGGTGGTGGCTGCACATTCTATATTGATTTCCACTTCTGGTGGTCCTTTTTCACAAGAGCACATTGAACTTCTTCCAAGAAGCAGAAGTTTGAATTCATATTGAACAGTTTTTTCCACTTCAGTCACTCACTTCCTTTCTTGGGATTAATTTGTTTTCATCACGTTTATTTTTGTATGGACATTATGATTTATTGATATTTTTATGCACTTATCAGTATTATGTTTGTATGTTCTACACTTTTACTAGTGTTAGATATTTGTTTTAATTTTTTTGCACTTTCATGTGTTTGCATTTCCTAGCGTTAATTTACAGGTTAATAAAATCATTGCTCCTGCCAAATGGAACTAAGCAATTTCCCGTAGAGCAGTGCCTATTCCCCGCTGCCATCTGTTTGAAGACCATTCCTATTAGAATATAAAATTACCATTTCTAGGACTCAACTCCTATTGACTTCAGTGGGGTTCAGTATGCTGAAACCACTCCAAAGCACACCCATATATGTTGCTAATCACTACCCTTAGCCTGGGTTCACACTAGCGCGATCTCAGAGATCGCAAGTGATTCGCACCCGCACTGCAGGTGCCGATCACATGCGATCTCTGAGCAATGCAAGTTCAGCCATACAGTTGTATGGCTGAACTCGCATTGGATTTGCACAGAAAATAGTGCAGGGACTTGTTTTTCCCTGCATTAAAATTCTGTGCAATCTGTGAACTAAACTGGGGGTGTCATTAACTTTGTTAATAACACCCACAGTGGTTCGCATAAGGCAGTGTGAACTGCCTGCGGGAGAGGAGTGATGCGGGAACACCGGCGCTGGAATCGCACTGGTTCCCGCATCGCACTAGTGTGAACCCAGGGTCAACCAACTAATAAATAGCTTCCCACCCAAAAAAGGGCTTTACTCTATCTAGTGAACTTTTCCTTGAACACAGTATCAAATATGGAAAATTCCTGGCATGAGCACTCAGGTGCAAATGCATGACTCACATGATCAGCAAAATTTGAGATTTAGGATTCTATCATGAGAACTTATGCAACCTACACTCAATACTCTGTTCAGATAAAGAACAAATATCAAGAACAAGCAAAATTCAACTATTTTGTGCAGCAGTTCAGCTCACCTCCCATCCCTGAATCCACAGCCGAAGTACTTGAATTCTCATTCATGAGTGAGGAACTGCTGATATCTCTTTAAGTAGCTTAATCACTTGGCCCCAGGCCATTTCTCACATGTCTTTCATACATGTAAAAATCTGCATTTTTTTCTGGAAAATTACTTACATATTGTTTTAAGGCAGAGGTCATAGAGAATAAAATGTTGGGTGTTGCAATTTTTTATGTCACACAATATTTGTGCAGTGGTTTTTCAAATGCAAATTATTTTGAAAAAATAAATTTTAAGGAATTTTTGTGAACACAAACACAATATTATACCCAATTTTTAGGTAAAATATAAAAGATCATATTACACCCAGTAAATATATACCAAATATCTCATGATTTTGGATTGAGGACAAACTACTGTACATTAAATTAACCATAGGCAACATTTTTAAAGCCTTTACAGGTTACCAATTTAGTGCTACACAGAAAGTTTGGGAATAGAAATATTGTTCTTTTCTGACATTCCCAAGTGATACCTCACATGTGTGGTGCAATTGACGTTTACATATGCGTGCGGGACCATTTGCATTTAAATGTGAGCATAGTGGATGGGGGCACTTTAAAAAAAAAAATATTATTATTTATTTACATTAATTTTTTTACTCTATATCTTTATTTTTTTGGAACAACTTTTTTGCTATCATAAGGGATGAAATACACTTTCAAAGGTTCTCGTTATGAAGAGATCTTGGGTCTATTAAACCCTATATCTCTCCTCTGGCCTCTAAAGCATTTGATCCAACCAAGGTTGGTTCAAGCCAGAAACAGTTTGTCAACCAACAAACCGAGACCGGAAGTGACTAAATCCTTGTCTCTTCTGGTTTATGACATCATAGAAGAGGGGCAGGAGATTCTACTTCTATTACTCTTCTCGGTGAATACAATCTGAGTGGTTGCATCGGTACCTGGCTCCCTCTGGGAAAGCCTGGAAAAGGCAGCCTCCTTGGGAGAGCCCCATTCGGATCACTTTTTAAGAAAGAAAGGAAAGATTTGCAATTATGCATTTCTGTAAAATATTAAAGGGAAGTGCCAAGCATTCACTCCCCAAGCATTAAAAAGCATACCATAATAAAAGCTTGAAGGGTACTTTTCTTTTAGAATTGAGACTGTAAAGCATGACTGGTATGGTAGCAATTTTAATATGAAAATATCAAGTTGATGCCATTAACTCAACTGAGTTGAATTCTAACATTGAAGTATTTGTCTTTGAATAATGCTAATGCAGCGTACACACGACCGGAATTTCTGATGAAAACAGTCCGAATGGAGCTTTCCATCGGATTTTCCTACCATGTGTATGCCCATTGTTTTTTTTCTGTCTGCATTTCCGTCGGACTTTAGATTGAGAGCCTGTTCTTAATTTTTCTGACGAAAAACCTTTCTATCGGATTTTGAAATCGTGTGTATGCAATTCCGACATGCAAAATTCCGACGCATGCTCGGAAACAATTTGACGCTCGGAAGCATTAAACTTCCCTTTTATAGTTCCATTGAACGTGTTGTATGTCGCGGTGTTATTGACCGTTGGAATTTGGTGTGACCGTGTGCAGGCAAGACAGTTTGAGCGAAATTCCATCCGAATTCTGACGGGAGAACCATCAGAGCTTTTACTGACGAGAATTCCGATCGTGTGTACGCGGCATAAGGGATATTTTGTATATTTGTTTTAATTTTTATTTACACTATTTTAATGTAAAAAATAATATGATTAATAAAATATTAATGAAGTTGTTTTTATAGTGCAACATATTTATTTAATTAGTTCTTGTATATCATTCTTTGGCTGTGGGACTGCTGAATAGGGATGAGCCGAACACCCCCCCCCCCCCCGGTTCGGTTTGCACCAGAACATGCGAAAAAATGTTTGTGGACATGCAAACACCATTAAAGTCTATGGAACACGAACGTGAAAAATCAAAAGTGTTCATTGGCCCTTGGCCAATTATGGCTCTCTCAGCAGAGCACGCTGTGATTGGCCAAAGCATGCAGGTCAGGTGCATGCTTTAGCCAATCATCATACAGCAATGCACTGTGATCTCGCAGTGCATTATGGGGGGTTCTGCGGCACTCAAATTTCCCACAAACGCCCCATAATATTCTCTGTTCGGCGAACGGGCTAAACCCCGATGTTTGAGTCGAACATCAAGCTCATCCTTACTGCTGAATATGATAATCACTATAACATCAATCAAGATGTAAAAAGACAAACAAACAAAAAAACACTGATCACCCCCTCTCCCACCCAGAGTAGTACAGTGTCACTACAGTGATACAGAACTACTCTGCCGAAAGTATGTTTAAAAAAAGGTAAAAAAAGAGAATCATTTTTTAAAAAGTGTTTTTAAAAATGTATTATTTTTCTTTTAACATACTGCCACCAGTCATTATCCCTGATCCCCACCACACTAGTCATATGATTATACTATACTGCACTGGTGACAGTATTTAAAAAAAAAATTGTAAAAAAAATGTTTTATTTAATTTCTTAATTTTCCCCAAAAATTGTGACAAAAATACAACTTAAAAAAAACTCGCCATACCTCTTACTAAATACCTCAGACTGTCTACTTTCCAAAAAAGTAAGAAAGGTGATAGGCTGTTAGTACAGGATAGGTTAATTTTCAAATAAATATACCGTAGTTTTTAGTAATTATTATACAAAGGGATATAGCAGAATACATTTTGGCCTAAATTTATGAATACATTTGATTTTATTAGACATGTTTTATAACAGAAAGTAGAAAATATATTTTTTCATTCTTTTTCTTCATTTATAAAGCAAAAGAAAAAAAACAGTGGTGATTAAATAAACGTGTGTGAGAAAATGATATAAATTATTATATATCCACTTCCCACCCGGCCACTGTACATATACGGGCCGGGTGGGAGCTGTCTACTTCCGGAACGTCCTTCAGAAGTAGTGGGATCGCGCAGGCGCGCTCCCTCCCCCGCACACGCTGCCTCTCGGCACAGCAGGTGGGCAATGTAATTTGACCTCCTGATCCGTGCGATGGCTGTGTCTAATCACAGCTATAACAATAACAGTAAAGGGGGCAGATGACAGGAGATCGCGCCGCTGCGTGCCCGCACAGCGGCGCAATCCCGATCTGCCTGTGTCCCCCAGAGACTGAAGAGCACAGTGAGATAGGAGGGCCATGTGATTGGCCCTCCTGATCACATGACTACTGTGTCCAATCACAGTCGTCATGTAATGTAAATAGTAAATAGAGAGCAGTTGTAACTCTCCTCACACAGAGCCTGTCAGTGAGGAGAGGAAGAGAGATCTGTGCTGCAGCCAAGGAGATCAGTGAGTTGAATAGCTGCTTGCCTGCTGTTAACCCACTGATCACCTAGCTAATGTCCCCAAACACAGTGTCCCCAAAACACAGTGAACATCTGCCCGCCATCATCTGGCACATCTGTCCGCCATCATCCGGCACAGCTGCCCGCCATCATCCGGCACAGCTGCCCGCCATCATCCGGCACATCTGCCCGCCATCATCTGGCACAGCTGCCCGCCATCATCCGGCACATCTGCCCGCCATAATCCGGCACATCTGCCCGCCATAATCCAGCACATCTGCCGCCATCATCCGCATATCTTCCGGCCACCATCAGGCACATCAGCCCGCCACCATCAGGCACATCAGCCCGCCACCATCAGGCATATCAGCCCTCCACCATCAGGCACATCTGCCCGCCACCATCAGGCACATCTGACTCCCGCCATCAGGCACATCTGACGCCCGCCATCAGTCACATTTGCCGCTCGCCATCAGGCACATTTGCCGCCCACCATCTGACATCTGCCGCCCGCCATCTGACATCTGCCACCCGCCATCTGACATCTGCCACCCGCCATCTGACACATCTGCCACCCGCAATCTGACACATCTGCCCGTCAACATGACTAAAAGGTCGTACAGCACAGAGGAGGCTTTCCAGATACTTCAGAGTATGTCGGACGAGAGTAGCGGGGAACTCTCTCTGTCAGACTCGGATAGCGACTATGAGCCAGTGGACAGCAGTGGCTCCGAGATGGAAACCGAGGAAGATAGAATCCTAACAAGGAGAAGCGGGAGAAATGAGCAGGCGCAGACAACCACCAGCAGCGCAGCACTCCAGGATGATATGCAGGCATCCACCAGCAGCGCAGCACTCCAGGATGATATGCAGGCATCCACCAGCAGCGCAGCACTCCGGGATAGGCAGGCATCCACCAGCAGTTCGGCAACCTTCCTAGAAGATAGGCCAGATGCTAGCAATGGAGCATCACATCAACGAGGCAGTACTAGCTTTCCAGATGTTCTACTGTATCCAACATGGCTGCCGTCACGTCAGTAGAACCTGTAATTCCCCTTTTTACAGCCCAGCCAGGCCCTCAGATACAGACGGAAAATGTAACCCCACTTTATTATTTTCACTTATTTTTTCCCAATGATCTCCTAACCTACATTATGGAGCAATGTAATCTATATGCCAGCCAACATATAGCCAACAATCCAAGTTCTTCCTATGCCCGCCCTTTTGTTTGGAAACCCCTCACCATTGAAGAATTTAAAATTTTCCTTTGGCCTAACACTCCACATGGGGCTGACAAAAAAAAAATTAAGTCCATTCCTACTGGTCTACCAAACATATCCACCACATGCCGATCTATTCATCAATGATGCCCAGAACCAGTTATGAAATGATTATGCGATTTTTACATTTCAATAACAATGCCCAATGCCTCCCTCAAAATCATCCCAGTTATGATAAATTATTCAAAATTTGGCCCCTAATCAATTTTTTTTGCGCCAGCTTCAAGCAGCTGTTTACCCCAGATAAAAATATCTGTGTAGATGACTACTGTGTAGATCACTATTACACTTCACTGGAAGACTTGGAATCCAGCAATACATCCCCAGTAAAAGAGCCAGACGTGGGGTAAAATTTTATAAGGCGTGTGACAGGGCCATGGGCTACACATATGACTTTATAATTTATGAGGGAAAAGACAAAAAGCTAAACCCCCCTGGATGACCTAGCTACATGGGAACAAGTGGCAAAATTGTCTGGCAGCTGATCCAACCATTGCTTGGGAAAGGTTATCACCTATATGTAGACAATTTCTACACAAGTCTCCCACTTTTCCGCCATCTCTACCTAAAGCAGACTGTGGCCTGTGGGACAGCGCGGACCAACCGCAAAGACTTCCCACAGACATTGGTCGCCAAGAAATTGAAGCCGGGTGAAAAGGCCAGTATGCGGACTGAAGAGGTACTAGCGCTAAAGTGGAGAGTTAAAAATAAGAGACGTCTACATCCTTTCCACAATACACAACGACACCTTGGTGGAACTGCAGAGAAAAAAAGGCCCCATCCAGAAGCCAAAATGTATCCATGAGTATAACCTTTACATGGGGGGGGGGTGGATATGAACGACCAGATGATGCAGCCCTACTTGGCCACCAGGAAATCGCTGGTTTGGTACAAAAAAGTCGCCATTTATTTGATGCAACTAGCCATGTTCAATTCCTATATTACTTTTACTAAGTGCACCCAAAGTTCCCTGACCTATCTAAAATTTCAAGAAGACGTCATCACAGCCCTCATCTATCCCCATGGCCAACCCACTCAACTAATTCGCTCTGATGAAGTAGCCAGACTACATGAAAGGCACTTTCCTGAACTTCTCCCTCCTACCCAAACAGGTCGCAAACCCCCAAAAAAATGTTGTGTGTGTGCAAGTAGAGGAAATCGCCGCGACACCCGATACTACTGTCCCGACTGTCCCTCCCATCCAGGCCTCTGTATTGGAACGTGCTTTCGAAGCTATCATACTTCACTGCACTATTATTAAAGTGAAGATGATTTTTTTCCAGTTTCCACTTTCTGCCATTTCTGTGAATGACCCGGACTGTTAACGACTATGCCTCTGCCAAACATCTTTCTGCCTTCAACGTGAATTGACCTCGGCCTGTTAAATGACCATGCTTTTTGCCTGCCTCCTGAACTGATCATTTGCCCTGCCACTGTACAGCACAGGGGTCTCACATGTGAGGGGCTCCAGAAAAGGTTTTCCGAGTGGAGAAAACATTTTTCTCCAGGTTTTGTTTTCTTGGATTAGGGTCTGGAGACTCGGAGGCTTCGTAGAGATTTGGGTGGGAAGAAGCCTCTACCCATGTCCTCAGGTCTTACCTGTCCAAGGCCTAATGTACAAAGTGCCACCTGCTGACATCTGAACTGGTCATGCCTCTGCCTGCCACCTGAACTGGCCATGCCTTTGCCTGCCACCTGAACTGGCCATGCCTTTGCCTGCCACCTGAACTGGCCATGCCTTTGCCTGTTACCTGAACTGGCCATACCTATGCCTGTTACCTGAACTGCCTTCTAAACCTTGGACTGTACTGAACCATGTTCATACTTTTCCATATCTGTCTGCTGCCTGGACAATTCCTGGACATTTCCTTTGGCTGTCTAGACAAATGCTTTGACTGCTCTGGAACGGTATTCCTGCCTGATAAAACCACAGGTGAGCCTTTTTTTTTACCCTTTGCTCAGCAGAATGTATTTTGGGGTGCAATTATTGGTGTATACATGCTATGTGTTAGAAGCCTAAAGGTGCTACTTGCATGTTGGGCTTCTGTATGTGGCCAGGTAGTGGAATAGTCTGACACATGGGGTATCGCCATACTCAGAACGAGTAGCAGAATGTATTTTGGGGTGTAATTTTGGCTATGTACATGCTATGTGTTATAAAGATCTTCTAAATTGACAACTTTATAAGAAAAAAAATTGGTTTTAATTTTCTTTCCACATTTTCCAAAAACTTGTGGAAAGAAATGACATGTTCAAAAGACTCATTATGCCTCATAGAATATACATTGGGGTGTTTTATTTCCAAAATGGGGTCACTTTGTGGGTAATTCTATTGTCCTGGTGCTCCAGGGCTTTCAAAAATGTGATAGGTATTCAGGAAATGAAATGCGTAATTGATGCCTTTAGAACACCTGATGGTGCTACATGGATGTTGGGCCTCTGTATGTGACCAGGCTGTGGAAAAGTCTGACACATGGGGTATCGCCATACTCAGGACGAGTAGCAGAATGTATTTTGGGGTGTAATTTTTGCTATGTACATGATATGTGCTGGAAATATCTTATAAATGAACAACTTAGCGTAAAAAAAAGCGTTTTCATTTTTTTCCACATTTTCCTAAAACTTCTGGAAAAAAATGAACCGTTCAAAAGACTCATTATGCCTCATAGATTATACGTTGGGGTGTGTTAGCTTTCCAAAATGGGGTCACTTTGTGGGCGTTTCCATTGTCCTGGTGCTCCAGGGCCTTCAAAAGTGTAATAGGTGGTTGTGAAATGAGATGTGTCATTTATGCTTGTAGAACGCCTGATGGTGCTACTTCAATATTGGGCCTATGTAAGTGGCCAGGCTGTGTAAAAGTCTCACACATTTGGTATCGCCATACTCAGGAGGAGTAGCAAAATGTATTTTGGGGTGTAATTTTTGCTATGTACAAGCTATGTGTTGGAAATATCTTATAAATGAACAACTTAGCGTAAAGAAAATGCGTTTTCATTTTTTTTCCACAATTTCCCCAAACTTCTGGAAAAAAAATGAACCGTTCAAAAGACTCATCATGCCTTATAGATTATACGTTTTGGTGTTAGCTTTCCAAAATGGGGTCACTTTGTGGGCGTTTCCATTGTCTTGGTGCTCCAGGGCCTTTAAAAGTGTAATAGGTGGTTGAGAAATGAGATGTGTCATTTATGCTTGTAGAACGCCTGATGGTGCTACTTCAATATTGGGCCTATGTAAGTGGCCAGGCTGTGTAAAAGTCTCACACATTTGGTATCGCCATACTCAGGAGGAGTAGCAGAATGTATTTTGGGGTGTAATTTTTGCTATGTACATGCTATGTGTTGGAAATATCTTATAAATGAACAACTTAGCGTAAAAAAAAAATGCGTTTTCATTTTTTTTCCACATTTTCCCCAAACTTCTGGAAAAAAAATTAACCGTTCAAAAGACTCATTATGCCTCATAGATTATACGTTGGGATGTTAGCTTTCCAAAATGGGGTCACTTTGTGGGCGTTTCCATTGTCCTGGTGCTCCAGGGCCTTCAAAAGTGTAATAGGTGGTTGAGAAATGAGATGTGTCATTTATGCTTGTAGAACGCCTGATGGTGCTATTTCAATATTGGGCCTCTGTAAGTGGCCAGGCTGTGTAATTTTTAAATTTTCCGTCTTTTTTCATTTATAGCGCAAAAAATAAAAAACCCAGAGGTGATCAAATACCACCAAAAGAAAGCTCTATTTGTGGGAAAAAAAGGACAAAAAATTTATTTGGGTACAGTGTTGCATGACTGAGTAATTGTAATTCAAAGTGTGAGAGCACTGAAAGCTGAAAATTGGTCTGGGCAGGAAGGGTGCCCAGTAAGCAAGTGGTTATTATATTATATTTTATTTGCGTACAGTGTTGCATGACCGAGTAATTGCCAGTTAACCACTCCAGCAAAATACCCATACATTGCTGGAGTTTGAGTAGTTATACCAAAAAGATGCCTGCAAATCAAAAGCATTCAATCACACTGAACTTGGTGTGATCAAATGCTTTTATGTGCAGACGAGGGATCTGGAGTCTTACAAACCCTAGATCTCTCCATAAAGAGTACCTGTCACATGCTGTCACTATGGATGTGTACATTCCTTGTGACAGCAATAAAAGAGATAAAAAAAAATGAAAGTGTAATAAAAAAAAAATTGTAAGAGACGTTTTTGCTTTTTATTTTTAAAAAAAATTATTTTAGGCGTGAAGATTGCATAAACCCCTAAGACATTATATATTTTCTGAAATCAGACACCCTAGAGAATAAAAGAGGGGCAGCCCCAATTTTGTATGTCACACGATCTTACCTCAAAGGTCTAGGAAATGCAAAAGACAATTTTAGGATGCTCTTAACATACTCCCCTTGCTCTGACTCCTAAAGGAAAGATGGCAATCTTGGTCCGGACCTCCGCTGAACTTACTAGGCCATATCAACATCTTAAAGATGATTATTTTACCCAAATTCAATTATCTTTTCTGGAACAGCCCGATTTGGATACCAGCATCTTTCTTTCGGGAGGTGGACAGATGCATCATTTCCTTTATATGGAATGGGTCCATCCCACGCCTGTCAAAATCCACATTGTACTTACCGACACACCTGGGGGGTCTGGCCCTTCCAAATCTATGGGTTTATTACTGGGCAGAAATGCTGGTCACGACATACTGGTGGTTCGAGGCAGAATGATCCAATGCTGCGGTCTGTGTAGAGGCAGTCCGGTTGGGCTCATTGCAGGCACTACAAAATTTGGTTTATAGGGGGATAAGGGCATATGAGGCTCTCCCTGCTCCAACTAGGGCGATGGTAAAAGTGTGGAATGCGGCTTGACGCAGCTTCTTTCAGGCAGAGCGCTGGTCCCCGGTCCAGCCTCTATGGGGGAATCCTAATCTGCTGCACTTTAGGTCAATGCCGGATCTCCAGGTATGGGCGAGATTCAGCATCAAGACATTGAGAGATATCATGCCTGCAAGTACTTTACAGACATTCCCCCATTTAACCAGGAATCACGACCTACCTGGCTGGGTGTATTTCCGGTATGCCCATCGTCATGCGGCCAGAGCCCAGTTTCCTACACCCCCACTTCTTCAATTAGACCTGGTGGAAGCCTCTCTCTGCTCTATATGGTACCCTTCTTCCCACAGACTCCCCAAAAATGGATAGGCTCTGGGAAATGTGGAAGGCAGATCTACCGTCGCTGGAGAGGGAAGACTAAGAGGGTTGTCTGGAACAAGGTCCCTAGTTGGTTATTTCTGCAGGGGACAGGCTCATACAAACTACATTTCTTCACAGGGTGTATTTTACCCCGGTGCGCATGTCCAGAATATATCCTGATAGAGTGATAGAGACCCACACTGCCCCAGTGTCAGACGCACCTGGGCACCTATTTACATATGTTCTAGAACTGCCCCGCTCTATCGACCTTCTGGTCAGGGATACAGTGGTGTGAAAAAGTGTTTGCCCCCTTCCTCATTCCTGTTCCTTTGCATGTTTGTCACACTTAAGTGTTTCGGAACATCAAACCAATTTAAACAATAGTCAAGGACAACACAAGTAAACACAAAATGCAATTTGTAAATTAAGGTGTTTATTATTAAAGGTGAAAAAAAATCCAAACCATCATGGCCCGGTGTGAAAAAGTGATTGCCCCCTAAACCTAATAACTGGTTGGGCCACCCTTAGCAGCAACAACTGCAACCAAGCGTTTGCGATAACGTGCAATGAGGCTTTTACAGCGTCCTGGAGGAATTTTGGCCCACTCATCTTTGCAGAATTGTCCTAATTCAGTTACATTAGAGGGTTTTCGAGCATGAACGGCCTTTTTAAGGTCATACCACAACATCTCAATAGGATTCAGGTCAGGACTTTGGCTAGGCCACTCCAAAGTCTTCATTTTGTTTTTCTTCAGCCATTCGGTGGTGGACTTGCTGGTGTGTTTAGGATCATTGTCCTGCTGCAGAACCCAAGTTCGTTTCAGCTTGAGTACACGAACAGATGGTCGGACATTCTCCTCCAGGATCTCTTGGTAGACAGCAGAATTCATAGTTCCTTTTATCACGGCAAGTCTTCCAGGTCCTGAAGCAGCAAAACAGCCCCAGACCATCACACTACCACCACCATATTTTACTGTTGGTATAATGTTCTTTTTCTGAAATGCAGTGTTCCTTCTACGCCAGATATACTTGGACACACACCTTCCAAAGAGTTCCACTTTTGTCTCATCGGTCCACAGAATGTTGTCCCAAAAGTCTTGGGGATCATCAAGATGTGTTGTGGAGAAATTGAGACGAGCTTTGATGTTCTTTTTGCTCAGCAGTGGTTTTCTCCTTGGAACTCTGCCATGCAGGCCATTTTTGCCCAGTATTTTCCTGATGGTGGAGGCATGAACGCTGACCTTAACTGAGGCAAGTGAGGCCTGCAGTTCCTTGGACGTTGTTGTGGGGTCTTTTGTGACCTCTTGGATGAGTCGTCGCTGCGCTCTTGGGGTAATTTTGGGCGGCCGGCCACTCCTGGGAAGGTTCACCACTGTTCCATGTCTTCGCCATTTGTGGATAATGGCTCTCACTGTGGTTCGCTGGATTCCCAAAGCTTTGGAAATGGCTTTATAACCCTTTCCAGACTGATAGATCTCAATTACTTTCTTTCTCAATTGTTCCTGAATTTCTTTGGGTCTCGGCATGATGTGTAGCTTTTAAGGATCTTCTGGTGGACCTTACTGTGTCAAGCAGCTCCTATTTAAGTGATGCCTTGATTGTGAACAGGTGTGGCAATAATCAGGCCTGGGTGTGGCTAGAGAAATTGAACTCAGGTGTGGACAACCACAGTTATAGTATGTTTTAACAAGGGGGGCAATCACTTTTTCACACAGGGCCATGATGGTTTGGATTTTTTTTCACCTTTAATAATAAACACCTTCATTTACAAATTGCATTTTGTGTTTACTTGTGTTGTCCTTGACCATTGTTTAAATTGGTTTGATGTTCCGAAACACTTAAGTGTGACAAACATGCAAAGGAACAGGAAATGAGGAAGGGGGCAAACACTTTTTCACACCACTGTATTTTAACAATTAAATGTCCGCCTTGACACCTGAACTAGCCTTGCTTGGTATTCATGAAGATGAACAAAGATCCCATAGTAAACTGCTGATCTCATATCTTCTTTTCTATGCCAAAAAATGAATCTTATGTAAGTGGACCTCCTCTGCCCCCCTACTTTATAAGTTGACGTATATCAGTTGTGGCTGCCCCTGGTAATTTGATAAAGTATGGTTGCCATGGACAGCTTTTTTCTTTTCAAATTTTTTTATTGAAAACAGGTTTACAGTAACATCAAGGAAATGAAAATAACTTTTACTGTTACAAACAGCTTACGTACAGATCCAAATGACATACAGAGCATGTGACAATACGGTACAAACATAACGGCAACTTTCTGGGACAAATGGAAGGATATATCTAGATATAGTTGGAGTGTATCAGAGTCATGAGTTAACCGTAACTGTAACTGGGGCCAAGCCCCGACATACACATACATACATTAGGCTTGAGGTGTTCTGCAATAATAGAACGTGGTAACAGTGGTAGCGCTTGGGGTGCGGATTTGTCCACACCCTAATTGAGATTCCAGGTAGGGCAGAGGGAGGTGGAGGTGTAAAAAGAGGAGGAGAGAGAATTGTTGAGGGGATAGTGAGAAGTAGGAGGAGGAGAGTGGATAGTTAGAGGGGAGTAAATAGAATATAAGAAGGGGTGGGGGGAGGTATGATAGAAAGAGGAAAGGGAGAGAAAAAGGACTTAGGCTTGAGGTTGAGCTTGGTCGAGTGGCTCCCGGAAACCGCACTGGTTGCGGAAAAGGTCAGAGTATAGATTAAGGTTCCAAAAGGAGTCTGTCAAAATCGCGGGGCAGAAAGTGTTCCGTCCATGGGCGCCAGATCTTAAGGTGGTGAGGGGTTCTATCTAGAACGTTGGCCTCTATTTTGCTGTGTATCATTGCACGGGTAACTCTATTCTTGACTTCAGTGATGTTGAGATTTGGGGTCTTCCAATTTCT
Organism: Lithobates sylvaticus; assembly: GCA_028564925.1. Lineage (NCBI taxonomy): Eukaryota > Metazoa > Chordata > Amphibia > Anura > Ranidae > Lithobates > Lithobates sylvaticus. Next base: position 339,124,743 of record CM053026.1, on the reverse strand, counting down.
TGCTATAGTCTGCTTAGCGGCTGTAGTGAGTTGCAACAGGAGGCGTAATTGCGCCATGGTATAGTCCTGTGCAGTGTAATTTAGGATAGCCAGACATGGACAGCTTTTTAATTATCTGGATGTAGCTGAATATGGTCCTTCTTCTCCCCCTCCGCCTTGTACACTCCCTCCCCTTCCCCCCACTTTCCCACCCCTCCCCCTTTTTGCCTGCCCTCTCTATCCCCCCCCTTTTACTGGGACTTAATTCCTGAACATAATTTTCTATTATTGTACCTTTTCTTGTATTGATTTAATGTTTATACTGCTAATTGAACACTGAATATGTAACATGTGACGTATCAAAGTTATTGTAATATACCATATCTACTCCACAAGATCAATGCACTTTTGTTATGTTGTATTGTATGCTTTCCTTCAACAAAGCACTCCTGATGTTAAAAAAATATATAATTTTAGGAGTGATTTTGCTAGTTATTTATTCTGTCTCTTAAAGTGGATGTAAACCCCAATTTTTTTTTTTTGAGGTCATAATGTAGAGGATAAGATTTCCGTTTATTTGAGCCCAGTCTTGCCACACAGATTTACTTGAGGCCTGAGCAATCCTCTCTTATTGTTCAGTTAGAGAAATCTTGACAAAGTCTTGAAGTCTTGAACTTTGTCAAAAACACCCCCTTGCTGTGAGTGACAGGTGATTTACATATCTCATGCACTAGCCTGAGACAGGTTATCATCCGATCACTGGATGTTCTACTCTGCCCAGCTCTGACTACATACATGTCCCCTAAATAACTTGTCTGTCTATAGTCTGCTGACTGTTCACTGCATCCCATGATAAGAAACATCCAGTCAAAACACAGCAATCCTGGGAGAGCTCGAGGGGAGGGCAGGGGAGGGGGATGTGAATTGTGAACTTTTTGCACAGGATTTGCCTGTTTCAGGCTAGTGCATGATATGTAAATCACCTGTCACTCACAGAAAGGGGGCGTTTTTTACAACGTTTTCAAGACTTTGTCAAGATTTCTCTAACTGAACAATAAAAGAGGATTGCTCAGACCTCGAGTAAATCTGTGTGGCAAGACTGGGCTCAAATGAAAAGAAATCGTATTCTCTACATTATGACATCAGAAAAATAAATAAAAAAATTTGGGTTTACATCCACTTTAAGCATTTACTTTGGATTGTGTACAGCCTTTATGAACCTGTAGTTGCTGTGTGCAGTAATTTAAAATAAACATTTACCTGTTATAAAAAAAAGTAAATTTTAGAGCACACAAACGCAATAAATTATCCTTATACTTTTTTGGTGAATCATAAAAGATGAGGTTGCACCAAGGAAATAGATACTCAAATTGTCAAACCTTTAATTTATGTGAGCCCATGAAATGGCAACAAACTTCAGTACCCTATATTTTCCATAGGTGATGCTTTAACCGGTTCCCGACCGGCAGAATGGCACGTACAGGCAGGAGGGCGTATATATAAGTCCCTCCTTAATGCCTGCCGTGCCATCTGGAGCACGCCGGGAGCGGGCCTCACGGGACCCCCGTGAGGCCGGTCGTGGGTCCAGCAGACTCAATCGCCGTGGGGACACCCGCGATCGTCTCACGGGAAGGCTGAACGGGGAGATGCGGAAGTACACAGCATCTCCCCATTCTGCCTAGCAACTAGTGACGCCGTCTCTGCTCTGTGATTGGAGCAGAGATCAGCATTCACTAGCTGACAGCCACGCCCCCCCACAGTAAGAAACACACCCCTAGGCATACTTAACCCCTACACTGCCCCCTTGTGGTTAACCCCTTCACTGCCAGTGTCATTTATACAGGAATCAATGCATTTAAATAGCATTGATTGCTGTATAAATGACAATGGTCCCAAAAATGTGTCAAAAATGTCCGATGTGTCCGCCATAATGTCACAGTCACATCAAAAATCGCTGATCGCCTCCATTACTAATAAAAAAAAAAATATTAATAAAAATGCTATAAAACTATCCCCTATCTTGTAAATGCTATAACTTCTGCGCAAACCAATCAATAATCGCTTATTGCGATTTTTTTACCAAAAATATGTAGAAGAATACTTATCGGCCTAAACTGAGGAAAAAAAATTTTTTTTATATATTTTTGGGGGATATTTATTATAGCAAAAAATAATGCATTTTTTTTTCAAAATTGTTACCCTTTTTTGTTTATAGAGCAAAAACTAAAAACCGCAGGGGCGATCAAATAGCTCCAAAAGAAAGCTCTATTTGTGGGAAAAAAAGGACGTCAATTTTGTTTGGGAGCCACGTCGCACGACAGCGCAATTGTCAATTGTCAGTTAAAGCGACGCAGTGCCGAATCGCAAAAAGGGGTATGATCCTTTGGCTGCAAATTGGTCCGGTCTGAAAGTGGTTAAAAGCCCTCTACAGGCCATCAGTTTAGCGTTACCAGGGAAGTCTTGCGCTAGAAATATTGCTCTCACTCCATCAGTTTTTTCATGGTTATATTCTTATTGTTTGAAATAAACAGCCAAAAGAACTCTGTACAACACACCTAGCACAACACTTTGAATTATCTAAAGTGTACAATTGTAATGTAAATCCAAAAACTTCTAATACAAATACATTAAAAAGAAGTGCCAGACAGCTGTAGACAAATGAAAAGCGTGTGACACAGTTTAAGGTTTTATTTACATCATACGTGCAGAAAAACTGATGGAAAAAACATGCAGATTTCACTTGCAAAGAAATAAGATTACATTAGTTTTCATAGTTTACCTTGTTAAATGGTTTTATTAAGTTCACAAGGACAAACATAACAGATATGTTAACCACTTGCCAACCAGCCGCCGTCATTATAATGCGTCAGGTTGGCACGATCCTGCGAACTGTCGTAGCTATACGTCGTTCGCCTTAAGCACCCACTGCACACATCCTGCGAACTGTTGTAGCTATACGTCGTTCGCCTTAAGCACCCACTGCACAGCGAGGGTTCCGATGCTCATGACCAGCGGTCACGATGACCGCCGGCCCATGAGTGATCGCAGACACAAGAGGCAGAACAGGGATGTGTGTGTGTGTAAACACACACATCCCAGTTCTGTGAGGAGAGAAGAGCGAGATTGTAAGTTCCTACGAGTTTGGAACTGCGATCTCTCACCTCTTATAGTTAGTCCCATCCCCCACAGTTAGAACACACACATAGGGAACACAGTTAACCCCTTGATCGCCCCTAGTGTTAGCCCCTTCCCTGCCAGTGACATTTATACAGTAATCATTGCATTTTTATAGCACTGATCGCTGTATAATTGTTAATCGACCCAAAAATGTGTCAAAAGTGTCCGATATGTGTCCGCCATAATGTTGCAGTCTCGATAAAAATCGCCATTACTAGTAAAAAAAATAATAATAAAAATGCCATAAATCTATCCCCTATATTGTAGACGCTATAACTTTTGCGCAAACCAATCAATATACACTTTCTGTGATTTTTATTACCATATGTAGAAGAATACATATCAGCTTAAACTGAGGAAAAAATTAGCTTTTTAAAAAAAAAAAAATAATTGGGGCTATTTATTACAGCAAAAGTATAAAATATTGTGTTTTTTTCAAAATTTTTTGTTTATAGCGCAAAAAATAAAGACTGCAGAGATGATCAAATACCACCAAAAGAAAGCTCTATTTGTGTGGAAAAAGGGACATAAATTTTGTTTGGTTACAGCGTTTCACGACCGCGCAATTGTCAGTTAAAGCGACGCAGTTCCGCAAAAAACGGCCTGGTCATTGAGCAGCCAATTCTTCTGGGGCTGAAGTGGTTAATTGAACATAAAAGGACAGAGGGAATGAAGCTCATCGCAATGTAGGCTGGTTGGAGTACAAAGCGAGCAATAAGTAACAAAATATAACCAGGTGTGTTGCTGAATAGGGATGGGCCCGGTGCTCGATGCGAACCCATGTTCCCATCGAGCACCGGGTGTTCGCTCGCTCGGCGAGCCCAGAACTATTTTGGCCGCTCGCATCACGTTCGTGTGATGCGAGCGGCCCCGCAATGCATTGCGGCCGGCGCAGTGCATTGCTGGCTAATGATTGGCCAAGCATGCACTGTGACCCCCATGCTTGGCCAATCACAGCGCCGGAAACTCGAAGAGCCATAATTGGCTACAGGCAGGACGCCTGTAGCCAATTACAGCTCAGGGGCTTTAGTACACGCCCCCTCTTATAAAAGGCCGCCACGCCGTCGGCGCCGGTCACATGCGTTCCGGCGTTAGAGAGAGCAGGATCATTCTGTGTCACTCTGCTAGATTCAGTTAGAAAGATTTAGTTAGAGTGATTTAGTTAGAAAGGTTCATTTAGAAAGATTCATTTAGAAAGAGGCGCTTGTAGTGTGTTCGTGGCAGGCAGGCACTGGCAGGCAGTGGCAGCAAACAGAGCTCCTATATTTTGTTCCCAGAAGCACCTATAGGACTTGTAGTGTGTTCGTGGCAGGCAGGCAGTGGCAGCAAACAGAGCTCCTATATTTTGTTCCCAGAAGCACCTATAGGACTTGTAGTGTGTTCGTGGCAGGCAGGCAGTGGCAGCAAACAGAGCTCCTATATTTTTTTTCCCAGAAGCACCTATAGGACTTGTAGTGTGTTTGTGGCAGGCAGGCACTGGCAGCAAACAGAGCTCCTATATTTTGTTCCCAGAAGCACCTATAGGACTTGAAGTGTGTTAGTCCCATCACACAGAGCTATATTTTCTTCCCAGAAGCACCTATAGGACTTGTAGTGTGTTAGTCCCATCACACAGAGATCATATATTTTGTTCCCAGAAGCACCTATAGGACTTGAAGTGTGTTAGTCCCATCACACAGAGCTATATTTTCTTCCCAGAAGCACCTATAGGACTGGAAGTGTGTTAGTCCCATCACACAGAGATCATATATTTTGTTCCCAGAAGCACCTATAGGACTTGAAGTGTGTTAGTCCCATGTGTTAGTCCCATCACACAGAGATCATATATTTTGTTCCCAGAAGCACCTATAGGACTTGTAGTGTGTTAGTCCCATCACACAGAGCTATATTTTCTTCCCAGAAGCACCTATAGGACTTGAAGTGTGTTAGTCCCATCACACAGAGATCATATATTTTGTTCCCAGAAGCACCTATAGGTCTTGAAGTGTGTTAGTCCCATCACACAGAGATCATATATTTTGTTCCCAGAAGCACCTATAGGACTTGAAGTGTGTTAGTCCCATCACACAGAGCTATATTTTCTTCCCAGAAGCACCTATAGGACTTGTAGTGTGTTAGTCCCATCACACAGAGATCATATATTTTGTTCCCAGAAGCACCTATAGGACTTGAAGTGTGTTAGTCCCATCACACAGAGCTATATTTTCTTCCCAGAAGCACCTATAGGACTTGAAGTGTGTTAGTCCCATCACACAGAGCTATATTTTCTTCCCAGAAGCACCCATAGGACTTGTAGTGTGTTAGTCCCATCACACAGAGATCCTATATTTTGTTCCCAGAAGCACCTATAGGACTTGAAGTGTGTTAGTCCCATCACACAGACCTATATTTTCTTCCCAGAAGCACGTGAGGGGTTGCAGTGTTGTGGCACCAGCACCAGTGCCTAAGGCACAATTTTTCAGCCCCTGTTTAACAGGGGCGTGTACTTACAATTTTTAAAAAAAATGCTTCGCAACACGTGTGACTGCTGTGCTCCAAGTACAGTATCTGTGAGGGGTTGCAGTGTTGTGGCACCAGCACCAGTGCCTAAGGCACAATTTTTCAGCCCCTGTTTAACAGGGGCGTGTACTTACAATTTTTTTAAAAAATGCTTCGCAACACGTGTGACTGCTGTGCTCCAAGTACAGTATCTGTGAGGGGTTGCAGTGTTGTGGCACCAGCACCAGTGCCTAAGGCACAATTTTTCAGCCCCTGTTTAACAGGGGCGGGTAATTACAAATCTTGATCTAATAGTTCACAGCAGGGCCCATTCCTGCGCCCACCAAGAGTAACTATGAGGGCCTACAGTCTTGTGGCAACACCGTCCACCACCACCGCCAAAGGCCCAATTTTTCTGCCCTGTTCATCAGGTGCTTGCAATTACAAATCTTGATCTAATAACTCACAGCAGGGCCCATTCCTGCGCCCACCAAGAGTAACTGTGAGAGCTTACAGTCTTGTGGCAACACCGTCCACCACCACCACCACCCCCAATTTTTCTGCCCTGTTCAACAGGTGCATGCAATTACAAATCTTGATCTATTAACTCACAGCAGGGCCCATTCCTGTGCCCACCAGTCTTGTGGCTACACCAACATCTAATAGGGCAAATTTCTGCAGAGTATATACGCCAGGCCCCTACTTTTAAACATCCAACTTACAAACGACTCCTACTTGCAAATGGAAAGAGAAAACAGGAAGTGAGAGGAAATCTACCCCTAGGAAGGGAAATTCTATCCTGTTAGATTTAATTTGGGAAAAAGGTATCTCCTCTCTACTGATACTTTATCACCAATCCTTGTTTCAATTAAAACCCCACTTTTCCAAAAACATTTGTCATTGGGACGGAAAGTGAGGTGACATGTTCTGAACAGATGTGCAAAGACAGCAAATGTTACAGGGGTGATAACCCCTCCCTATGTTCTCCAAAAAGCTTAAAAATAGATTTTTTTGGGATGGAGCTACACTTCATAATGTACCTGTTCAGATTCTACTTAAGAACAAACCTAAAGCCGCAAGTGGTTTTAAATGGCTTCTTTTTTTCCTTTACAAATGTCATTTTGTGCAAGGACAGTTCTAAACACGGGAAACACATGCCACTTCACAGGCATACTTTAGACACCCCCCAGGTACCATATTTAAAGGAAAATTTCACTTTTTTTTTTTCACTTTATGCATCATTAAAATGACTGCTCCCGAAAAAACGTCAGTTTTTAAAAGTTCTTTTTGCATTGATATATGTCCCCTGGGGCAGGACCCGGGTCCCCAAACCTGTTTTATGACATTAACATGCATATTGGCCGTTGTAATTAGCACTTTTGATTTCGAACGTTCGCGTCCATTATAACGTATAGGGTTCGAAAATTTGCACGAACTTTCGGTCCGTTCGAAGGTTCTGGTGCGAACCGAACCCGGGGGTGTTCGGCTCATCCCTATTGCTGAAGGGCTGTGAGAGAGCACAGTCGAGGTTAGGTTATTCGACAAAGCCAAAAGGAGTTGCTGTGGAGAGACTGAGGAAAAAGGCGGTATTCTGTGAGACAGAGATCTTCAAAACCTTAGGGGAAGAAAAGAAAGGTTAGAGAAAATGGGAATTGAGAGAAGGAGTCCACAAGGTTGACCTGAGAGCCATCGTGAGGTGTAGGAGGAACAGCTTAATGTCAGCTACCACGGCAAGAGGACAGTGCGGTAGGCAGTATTTTACCCAGGGGTGCCATATTTTTTTTGAATTTTGGGACCTGATCTCATTCTATAGCCACCATCTTGGCATGTATCATGGTATCATGGTATTGTTCATCCTGTGTTTCATCTCAGCTACCACCAATGAAGGGGATTTCCAAGCTTTTGCCATACTTTGTTTCGCAGCTGTAAGAAGTTGGACAAGAAGCTTGAATTGGGTGCATGTCAAGCATTCGGATCTCAAGTTAAGTACTGCAGTGGTTGGGTCAGGCTGCACTGACATTTCATACATTCTGGAGGCGAGAGCGAAAATTTTATTCCAGAAGGTTTGGGCTACTGGGCAGGTCCACCAAACATGCAGAGGGGTGCCCTGATCCAAACAGAGAGCTGACCCAAAACAAAGAGCTGAGTAAGTGGGTACATATTTAGCTACTCTGGATGGTACTAGGTACTAGTTTTCATAGTTTTCATGCTCGTTTCAGTGAGTTTTATACATGTTGCAGATTTCTTGTGCAGAAAAAAACTGCACATGATACCAGTGTTGTGGTGTGAACAGGGCACAGAGAACTATTTTTTTCTTTGTACCCTTGCAGAACGTGTGTAGAAAAACTCACGTCTCTGCACATGAGCAAAAAAAATATTTTTGATTGAGATTAGTGAATCATGGAAAAAATATTAAATATCATTTTTTTTTTTACTTCCTAGTTAACAGTATCATACAATATTGTGTGATTTGTCAAAAAATGGTCAACAAAATGTAATTAAAATATAACGTTTTCTGTTCAGTGCTCTTGGTTGCAGAGACATTGTATGTGAACCAGGCAAGTTACACACTTCTACAGATGTGATATAATAAATTATCCTTCATAAATTTCACATCATATCTGAAATCTAAATGGCTTTAGAAAAAATTATTCTGTGAGACGGAATTACCAAACTGATTAACTGTGAAAAGAGCTAAACCACACATCCCGTTTTATGTCTAGTAAAAACGATATATTGTCTTCAGAACTGTTGAGTAGAAACACTGTTTTGACAATAGATTCACAACATCTACTATTGTCATTTAAGAAAAATTGTTAAAGTGTGATTGCATCTTCACTTTTAACTCATTATCTTATCTTCTGTCATTCGTAAAACATTACTTACTCAAATGTATTATTAAAAATGTCAGTGTAACATTCACACCACCTTTATAAATTGACAATTGCAATAAAATGGGTTTAAAAAATGAATATTGAACTTTAATTGAAATCACTTGCTACCTAGAAAGATATTGTTTCTTTTCAAAGGAGATATATTTAAGTAAATTATTTTTTTTGTTACCTATTCTTTTTATCTTCTCTATATGAATTAATTCAAATCAAATATCAGTCTGCTGCTTCAGAAATGTGTATTTTAATTTACCTTTGATTATATATAGGATGCATTTACAAGGCACAGGCTAAACATAAACATCAGTTCAGCAAAATGTCAAATTTGATGTGTTAATTAAAATTCCACATGAAACATTTCTATGAACGTTATGCTTTGGCTGTTTGATAATCTAAACAGAAAAATGTAGCGCTAAAACACATACATATCATGTGAAAATGATGCCATAAAAAATGTGTATATTATGACATTCACGTAGTGAGCGTGAGCAATAGCAATCATATGTCAGTATTTGTTGGAGATAAAACCAAGAAATAACGTGAACTAAACCAAGGATAAGTAAGTGCAAAGTTCATGTAGGTGATGACAACCCCAAATGAGTCCCTCGGAATGGCTCAGGGACACAGGAACACAGGTAAGGAACGGCTTGTCTGATGTTACGGAAAAGCAATATATACTCTTACCAGAGATGTTGGATACAGCTATCGTACGGTATTTGTATCAAGCAGGCTTAAATGTTGGAATTCTTGCATCCGTGGGTGCCAGATGGAGCATGTGGAAACCCCGGCAGTCAGAAACCAAGCAGCATGCAAGGCAACCAGTGGACCAATCGGTATATACAGCGGCCAGTGGACCTCCAATCGCCAGATGATCCAAGGGGAAGTGATCCCACGAACCGGGGAAACAGGAGGAAAAAATGGAGACAACTCCAATAGTGCAGGTCAAAAAGGTATAAAAAATTTATTCACATTGGTATGTGACAAATCAAAAATGAAATAAAATCTCGAGATGATATAAAATGGGTCGGCAATGTGGAAAGTAAGAGACAGCTGGCCCGACGCGTTTCGACACTATCGGTCTTCTACTGGGGCATATCTCTAACCTCCCCACACTGCCAGTGTCGGGAGGTTAGATAGTGTCGAAACGCGTCGGGACAGCTGTCTCTTACTTTCCACATTGCCGACCCATTTTATATCATCTCGAGATTTTACCCTCCTATATCCTCAGTTAGTACAGTCACATGCCTTTTTTTTTTTTTAGCCTTTCTCTATCTTTAGGAGTACACTGTGGTCCAAAGGGAGTATAAGGTGAAGAGACGTTACAGTGAATCTCAGTACCGGATCCCTGCTTCCGCCTACTCCCCTTATCCCCACCTTACTCCTAGTTACTGCCATTTACTCCTCTCCCTCCCCTCACCCACCACCAGTATTTATCCAATCTTCTACAGCTAGCAACTTATACTGTTTTCCCTTCATCCATGGATTCCACATCCTGTCAAACTCTATAAGGTTACGTCTCTTCACATAAGCTACCCTCTCTTTAGGAAGGGTTTAATTTACTGCATCTATCCAGTTTTCTACTGTCGGGGGGGTATTTTGATTGCCATTTCTGAGCAATAAGCTTCCTAGCTTGAAACATACCCCTCAAAATAGCCACCGTTGTTCTCCTCTTTTCCCTTTGCTCCAGCCTATATCCCAGAATGCACACTACCACCTCTTTTTTCAGCTCAGTTGTAAATATTTTATTCAGTATCCTTATCACTCCCTTCCTAACGAAATAATTTAGGGCATCTCCACACCATGTGTAGGAGATCCCCTGAGCCCTGGCACCTAGGACACCTAGGCACCTAGGACATCTATCATCCACTCTTTTACCAAAATTAAACAAACGTTTTGGGGTATAATATGCTCTATTTAAGAGCATTAAGTGTGAAATTCTCTGCGAGGGTGAAACTGATACCAATGGGCTCAACTCTAGGATTCTTTTCCACTGCTCCTGAGATATCGTCCCTATATCCTGTTCCCATTTAGCTTTTACCAAGTCCAGTTTCTCCTTCCCATTAGCCGTTTTACTTATTTGCCCGTATATTTCCAAGATTAGGCCCTTTGTAGGGCCCATCCGGGATATATATTGCATCAGGGGGATTTCTTCCCATTGTAGAGGGTGGGTTCTAAACTGGACTCTCAACGCATGGATTATCTGGAGGTATGTAAAGTATGTATTCTGGGGTATTTTAAATTCCCTTTTCAATTCATCAAATCTTTTAAGAGTGTTTCCCACATAGAGTTGTCTTTTTAATCCCTGATTCTCCCATGCTTTATTCCTTCCTATGGAGAGAGTTTCCTGCAGGTTATTATTATTCCATAGCGGGGTATATTCATTAAATCCTTTATATTCTAAAAGTTTTTTAGTCACTTTCCATACTTTGATTATCATCCTAATTGTTGGATACTTGTGAAGGAAGAGATCTGCCTCCAGTGCCTCTGCTATTGAATCATGTATTATCCCTGCTAACAGGATTTTCCCATTTGGGGTTCCTCCATTTGACTCCCCACAACCCATAAGTTGCTGCAATTGTGCCGCCAGATAGTAATACTCAGGGTTAGGTAGCGCTAGTCCCCCTTCCCCAACTGGGAGCTGTAGTGTTCGTAGACGTATCCTAGCTTGTCCCCCCTTCCATATCAGTTCCCTAAACAAACTCTCGATTTTACTAAACCACTTTTTGATATCCACACTGGTGAGTTATGTAATACGTACATCAATTGTGGCAACCACAACATTTTTATCAGGCTACATCTACCTGCCACTGAGAGTGGTAATCGCTTCCAAATATCAATTTTTTCCCTACATTTTTTCAAAAGGGGTACAAGGTTTTTATTTATATATTGAGTAGGGCTTTTTGTTATAACTATCCCCAAGTACTTCAGAGTGTCCACCACTGCCAGCTGAGGTTTCCCTGTTATTATTTCTTCCCCCGTTGGGAATAACTCAGATTTCGACCAATTAATCTCCAGCCCCGCCTGATCGGGGTGGACCAATTTATGCATCAACCCTTTCAGCCTAGTTGCCAGTACTTTAGCTAGAATTGTTGCATCTGCACATAGGAGGGAAATTTGCCTATACGCTGCTACATCCAGTGGGTCTTTCCCTTCTTTATGTAGTACAATAATTGTTGCCTCAAGCATTGAAGTAGGGAGGTGTCCCAATTCAATCGCCCCTCCCAGTGTTTTTAATAACCCTGGGATCAATATCTCACCGTAATATTTGTAAGTTTCAATTGGCAGCCCATCCGGGCCCGGCGCTTTCTGGTTGGCCATTCCCACTACTGCATGCTGTAATTCCGCAAGTGTTATCGGGGTTTCCAGTACATCTCTCTCCTCCTGTGAGATAACTGGTATTTCTAGTCTAGCCAAAAAATCCTCCATTATTCCCTCTACTCCTTTTTTTTTGAGCTGTATATAATTTTTGATAGTATTCCTTAAAAGTCTGAACTATCTGTATAGGATTTGATATATTTTTCCCTCCTATAGACCCAATCACCGTAATCATAGATGAGGGGGAATTGGCTTTTACCAATTGTGCCAACATCCTTCCCACTGTTTCGCCTTCCATAAAAGAGGCCTGATGCTGTAGGAGGAGTTTTGTCTCCTCCCTCTGCATATTTACTAGTTTGTACTCTTGCTGTTTAGCCACCCAAACCGTTTTTCTCTCCGGGGTCGGATCTATTATATATTTATTCTCTGCTGCAATTACCTTCCTTCTACTATTTTGCTCCTGGGCCCTCGCCGCTTTATTATGTTTAGCTATTTGCTGAATTAGGACACCCCTTAAATAGGCCTTTAACGTATCCCATACTATCGTAACCGATGCTGTGCCTTCATTATTTTCTATGAATTCCCTCATTTTAGGAAGAATACCACTTGAATCTTTAAATAGTTCAAACCAGTGCGGATTTATTTTCCACTCCTCCTGTGTTTTTTGGTCCCCTATTTTTAATGCTATCACTAATGGCGAATGATCCGAGATCCCCTTGGCCAGTAGGTTACTTTTTCCGTAAGATGTAGCATTCTATCATTCCCTAGTGCCATATCTATCCTAGATAGTGTTGAATATGTGGCTGAATAACAGGAATACTGCTGGACTCCCAGGTTCCGTACCCTCCATAAGTCCAACATACCTACTTCTACCAACAATCGGCTTAACCTACCCCTCTCTATGGTCCCTGTCTCGTTCCTTATGGGGAATCTATCAATCTTACCACCCAAAACCTCATTAAAATCTCCAACTATTATAGTTGGAATATCTTGTTTATCTATCAAGAATTCGTTTAGTTTTAGCATAACATCTATTTTAAAAGGAGGGGGATGTAAATATTTGCTATCACTATCGCTTTAGTATTGATTAAGCAAAATAAAAAAAACATACCGACCTTGTACATCTATACTGGTTTGCCTGCAGGAGAAATTTACACCCGACTTCACCAGCACACTTACCCCTCTGCCATAGGAACTATAGACAGACTGATACTGTATCTGATTTTTTTTTCCTCCCCTGGATTTAATGGATTGTATTCTTAGTTAGGTGTGTCTCCTGCAGGCAAACCAGTTCCGCGCCGTACTTCTCCATCATAGAAAATACCACAGCTCTTTTTACGCCTGTACCCAAACCTCTTACGTTCCATGATCCTATCCTTAATATTTTATCCTGCATAGGAATTCTCTCTGATACATAATTTTTGCAAATGACTGGCCAAAACTGGTATAATATCTAATTCTTCTTCTCTAATTTCCTCACCATTGTGTACCTTTAATATCTTTAATGTAATTTGTGTTCCCTTCCTCTTCTTAAGAAAAACGTGGCAGTAAATATTCTTATGATGTATTATTACTAACTTCCATACATTGAAATTACCATTAGTGTCTTTATCCCTTTTCTCCATTATTAATTCTTGAGATATACTGGTGTACCCTCCCCCTCCCCCTCCCTTTTCCCTCCCTCTTCCCACCCTCCCCCTCCCCCTCCCTTTTCCCTCCCTCTTCCCACCCTCCCCCACCTTCCCAGGTGTCCCCCTAGGGGGCATACAGTGACCTTTTTCCACACCTCTTGCTCCATCTTTCTACCCACACATTCATTCCCTTTCTCACATTCGCTGTGCAAAAACTGCCCTCTCTCACTCTTATTTCATATTTCTCTTATTTCACATAACTTCGATTTTACATCTTAAACCTCCCCCCCACCCCCCCCCCTTTTTAAACACAACTCATCCCTCCACCCCCTCCCCAATCAGGCTGTCTGAAAATGTTCCTTGTTCTCTTCTATCCACTTTTCCACCCCAGCCGGGGATTCAAAGATCTGATTGGATCCTAATGCAGTCACTCGTAACCTTGCTGGGTAAAGAAGAGCATAAGGCACTTTGATTTTTTGTAGAGTTTGTTTAACCTGGATAAATTCAGATCGACGCTTCTGAAGGTCCAATGAGAAATCTTAATAAAAAGAAATTCTTATGCCATTATAAAAAATACTTCCTGCTTCTCTGGTTTTACGTAACAACGAGATCTTGTCCTTATAGTTAAGGAATTTCATTAGTAAAGTCCTGGGGTAACCCCCTGCTGGGGGGGGGGGGTCTAAAGGAGACGCGCTCTCTCTATGCAAAACATGGTTGAAAATGCCTCTCTCCCAAAGAGCACAATTAACCATTTTTCTAAAAACTCGATGGGGTTAGGCCCCTCGCTTTTTTCCGGAAGTCCCACCACTTGTACATTATCCCTCCGACTCCTGTTTTCCAATTCTTCTATCTTGGACTCTTGCCTAAGCAACTGTCCTTTCATATTTTTTAGCTCTTTTATTAACAGTAGTATCTCATCTTCCATCTGGGAGACCCTGTCTTCCAACGCAGTAGTTCTTTCAGCTGTTTTTTGCACATCCAGCCTGACCAAATTCAAATCCTCTTTGACCCCTTTCATTTGTTCACATAAATATTTAAGTGATTCATTACATGCTCTTACAGCTAGAAATACATCTGACAGTGTTGGCTCTTTTACTAGGGGTGTATTGGGGCCGGCTACCCCATCTGATTTTTCTATGTTATTATGTTCTGGAGGGCCTGTGATCTTATTGCTCTGTACTTTATTGGTCTGGGACCGTGGGGTTGAAAGAGTAGTTTGACTTTGACCTTGACTTTTCCTATCCGATGTTGCTCCCTGCTGTGTTTTAAACTGCTGTGTTCCCTTTTTTGTGGGGGATTGTGAGGAAATGTGTGCATACTGCTCCAGGTATATTACATTTAAAAATAAAGTCTCTTCTTCTGAAAATCTGTTACATATCCAGGGCATTCTATTTAAGAAATATAAGTAGGCATAATAGAGTGGGTGTGGCACTGCTTATGATAAAGAAAAGTGCTTATGTGCGCTACAATATGGGCCTCAGCAAAAATGTGCCAAAAACAAGTATGTGCCAAAAAAAACAAGAAAATGCAAACATGTGACCACTCCTGCTTGGTCTGGGTATTTACACACATATGTCTGCTACTGAAATTCTGTGAAAGGTATTTGTATATATGAACTCAATACCAGCCGTACCCTCAATAAACATTCATAATGCAATAAACACAATGTTTCAAAAATTAATTAAAGCGTTACTCCACTTGTTGAGAAAAAACATCCTCCCCGGGGTGATCTATGTACATTGCAAGGATTATAACAACCTTTGTTGCAGATTCCTACCTTTTGTTATTCTGAAGAACACCATGTGTGTTTTCCTGTGCTTCTGTGCATTAGAGTGGGTCTAATGGGAGTGGTTTCATAATTATCAGTTAGCTGTGGCAGCTGCAGGGCACCAATGAGGAAAGCTGCTGGGCCTGCATCCCTTTCGACGTGTTCCTATTGGAAATATCTCACCAAAAATTACATTTTTGTTGCAGGCAATGCCTGAAATCTGACTGTTATCTTAGGCAGACTTCTGGGAAAATTGATGAGATGAATCACACAAGCAGGAAATTATGTTTCTGGGGAGTGGTCAGTACACATTCTGTGTACAGAACAACTTCATGTAGCCATATTGCTTTACATTTCTAGAAAATTACAGCGGCTGCAGATTGAAAAGGAAAGGTAATTTTTCATAACATTCATTTACAATATGACTTGTATCGCAATTGTACACGATATATTATTTTTTCTTTATTTGCTATTTTTTCCCCACGAAAGTGGAGTTACCTTTTAAGTAATAAAATAAAAATTTAATTCATAAAGTAGTGTAAAAAACAAGTGACAAGCGCTATCATTCATAAGTCCATTAGTGATTCAGCAAAAAGTGACATGTGCATAAAATTATTAGTCCTTGATATAGTGCTGCAAGGAATCACTTAGATATAGTGTTGCGAAAGATCACAAAACACACGCAATGTGCAGGTGTCTTCACACATGCTCCCCTTCTCTTACTGCACTCATTAGAAAAGTTTCCCCACCAGTGGGTAACTAGCATTCACAGCACCACTTGGCTGTATGTGAATTCCAAATCCAGTGGATGGCTGTTTCTCCTTACTTCCACTGCCCCAGTAGTCTCATGTATATGCTGTTTTCAAACAACAAAGTGCTTCGTCCACTGTGATCTCTACTAGAGAGGAGTGAGGCATGAGGATGGTAGAGATCATAGGAGACAAAGCACTATTACCAAGTCAAAAAGTGTTTACTGTCTGTGTTTTGTAAAAAGGATCAATTACCAGCTGCAGATGCTTCCAGACCTCTGGGCTAATACCTTGCAGCAACTCAAAAATCTGATCTCCATCACTAAGGCTCTCCGCAACCACAACATTACATACCAGTGGAAATGCACTGGAAGATGACGTTCACCTCCTCAAAGATTGGAATATAGTTCCAGAAGATCCTCCTCAACAAGGTCCCACTCATCCTTTCTCCAATGCTTCACAGGAGTGGTGAAAAGTCTCTCTAATGCCGCGTACACACGAAGGGACAATCCCGCGGGATTATCCGCTGGACTGAAGTCCAGCGGATAATCCCCTCGTGTGTGGGCGCCGGCTGACTTTTTGGCGCCAAAGTCCGGCGGACTTTTTGGCGCAAAAGTTTTAAGTTTGGTTTTAAAATTATCCGCTGGACTTGGCAGTCCGGCGGACAATCCCGCCGTTAGTAGGCAAGTCCGCGGGACTTTTGAAATGAACAGACTTGCCGCTCATCGGCAAGTCCATTCATTTAGCACGTGACTTCAGATTACGTAGCTAGCGTAGGCAGTTACTGCCGCCGCGCTAGCTCCGTGACCTGGCATGGATTTAAAGGGACTCCCCACGCCGAAAAAACGGCGTGGGGGTTCCCCCCAAATCCATGTCAGACCCTCATCCGAGCACGCAGCCTGGCAGGCCAGGAAAGGGGTGGGGACGAACGAGCGCTCCCCCTTCTGAGCCGTACCAGGCCGCGTGCCCTCAACATGGGGGGTGCCCTGGGGAAAGGGGGGCCGTGCGGCCCCCCCACCCCAAAGCACCTTGTCCCCATGTTGATGAGGACAAGGCCTCTTCCCGACAACTCTGGCCGTTGGTTGTCGGGGTCTGCGGGCGGGGGCTTATCGGAATCTGGGAGCCCCCTTTAATAAGGGGGCCCCCAGATACCGGCCCCCCACCCTATGTGAATGAGTATGGGGTACGATGTACCCCTACCCATTCACCTAAGGTGTAAAATGTAAAGTACAAAAACACACACACTTTTGAAAAAATATTTTATTGCACTGCTCCGGGGGTCTTCTTCCGTCTTGGGGGTCTTCTCGCCGGACTCCTCCGCTCTCTTCTGCTCTTTTACCTAGCTCTTTAACGAGCGGAGGAGTCCGGCTACCTTCTTCGTCGTCACCGCCGTCGTCTGGGGGTCTCGATCCGCCTTCGGGGGTCTTCCGGGGGTCTCTTCTGTTCTTGTGGCGGTCGTCGTCTTCCGCGCCGCCGGCGCCTTCTTCTTCTTCTTGTCCTTCTTCTTGTTCTTCTTCTTCCGATGAGTACCTTTAAATCCATGCCAGGTCACGGAGCTAGCGCGGCGGCATTTACTGCCTACGCTAGCTACGTACCTGAAGTTACGTTCGAAATGAACGGACTGCTCCGTGTGTGGGCAAGTCCGTTCATTTTCAAAAGTCCCGCGGACTTTTGGCCGGCGGATTATCCGCCGGAGAAGTCCGTGCGTGTGTGGGCAAGTCCACACGCTCGGAAAGTCCAGCGGACCCAGCTGGAAAGTCCCGCGGGATTGTCCGCTGGACTAAGTCCGCCGGCAAAAGTCCGCACGTGTGTACGCGGCATTACACTTTGTGAAAAAGTAGCCTGCAATGGGCTTCAACACATACAGCTCATGATCTCATCAGCCTGGTCAGTCTTTCCCTGGAGAACTTCTCCCTACTACAGCCATAGTCAAACTTACAAACAGAACCTGAAGCAGCAAGGCTGCTATTTTAACCACTTCAGCCCGGACCATTTGGCTGGCAAAAGACCAGAGTACTTTTTGCGATTCGGCAATTGTCGCTTTAACTGACAATTGCAGGGTCGTGCGACATGGCTCCCAAATAAAATTTACGTCCTTTTTTCCCCACAAATAGAGCTTTCTTTTGGTAGTATTTGATCACCTCTGCAGTTTTTATTTGTTGCGCTATATATCAGTTTAGGCCGATATGTATTCTTCTACATATTTTTGGTAAAAAAATTGCAATAAGCATTTATTGATTGGTTTGCGCAAAAGTTATAGTGTCTACAAAATAGGGGATAGTTTTATGGCATTTTTATTAATACATTTTTATCATGACTACAACATTATGGTGGACAGATCGGACACTTTTGGTGCTATTTTGGGACCAATCACATTTATACAGCGATCAGTGCGATTAAAAATGCGTTGATTACTGTGTAAATGTGACTGGCAGTGAGGGGGTTAACAACTAGGGGGCTCTGTAGGGGTTAAGGGGCTATGTGTGGCATGACACTGATCACCGCTCCCGATTACAGGGAGCTGTAGTTAGTGTCATGCCGCGTACACACGAAGGGACTATCCCGCGGGATTATCCGCTGGACCGAAGTCCAACTGATAATCCCCTCGTGTGTGGGCGCCGGCGGACTTTTTTTGGCCAAATTACGGCGGACTAAAGTTTTAAGTTTGGTTTTAAAATTATCCGCTGGACTTGGCAGTCCGGCGGACAATCCCGCCGTGTGTAGTATGGTCCGGCGTACCAAAAAGGACGCATGCTCAGTAGCAAGTATGTCACGGACTCGCTCGGTCTGGTAAAACTAGCCTTCGTTTTGAAGCTAGCACAATCGTCACGCTGCTGATCTTTTTTAGATATTTTCTGACAGCGGAATTTGTATGTTATCGTACTTGAAGAATGATTTTGCCTTGCTGCTTGTATATTCACGCAGAGTACTCCCGAACATTTTTTCTTCAGCATTCTTTAGTGAAGTTATATATTTGTATATATATCTATATCTCTATATATATATATCTATATCTATATATATATATATATATATATATATATATATAGATATATATAGATATATATATATATATATATATATATATATATATATATATATCTAGATATATATATATATATATATATCCAAATCACCAAATAAAAAATATATCTATATATCTCAATAGAAAAAAAATATATATATATATATATCTATATACAATTGTATCATGTGTAATACCAAATCCTTTTGCTAACCGACAAATAATAAAATATATCTAAATAGATATATATATATAGATATATAGATAGATAGATAGATATATATATATATATATATATATATATATATATATATATATATATATATATATATATATATATGTATATATATCTCTATTTAGATATATTTTATTATTTGTCGGTTAGCAAAAGGATTTGGTATTACACATGATACAATTGTGGAGTCAGCAGAGCTTGCCCTTAATTCAGATCTTAACCCTCGCCTTTCCAGCGACTGCACTTGCAGTTCCATTGAAGTTGCACTTTACACTTGTATTGTCAAATGAATGTGCGTTTTGGAAATGCCCTCCATATAATTTAGACATGTACCTGCCTACTCCTAAATAAACTATGTTTTTGAATAACAAGCACGTATATCATTATTTTCTTGAAATTAAATTACCATTTATTGTGGTTTAAACAAACAAGCCAAAACAAAATAGGAAGGCAACACTGGAGCCACTTTGAGATTTTGTGAAGACTTTTTGCCCCAACGGCAGACATCAAGTTTGTGAAGCCAAAAATTAAGCTTGGGCATATTTGATCCAATATAGGGAGCACAAGAAGATTGACCAGGAATCACACAGACCAGGAACAGCAGCAGATGACATCTATGTCCCCAAGCTGTGGCACTACAACAGCCTGTGTCTTCTGTGAGACCAGACTGAAGCCAGGCAATCACTTCCGACTCTTCCCACCACGCTGCCCTGCACTCTTCCCTGCAGTCTTCCCTGCACGCTTCCTTGGAGGCTGACTTGTGGTAGGAGGAGGAGGAGGAGGAGGAGGAGAAGAAGGAAGAGGAGGAGGAGGAGGAGGAGGAGAAGTTGCTGTCGGGCCTTCATGTGTCAGGCGGGTGGATTCTCTTAATTGACCCCTCAAACCCCCCTTAATAGCTTCAAAAATTAGGCCCTCGCACAGGTGCCGTTGGCCCTTCTCCATTTCCAGCAACCTGCTGGCCAAGTAGGTGGCATAGGCCTCTTCTGGAATGGGGGGTCTTTGGAGAATCTCACTCGCCTGCCGAATAAGGTTGAGTGATTCCTCCTCAACCATGGTCATCCTCCTGGGCCTTCTTGGGGGTAAGGGCAGGGGTGGAGGTAGACTTCTTACAGTCTGGCTGACAGTCTGGCTCGTGCTGGGCCCAGCCACCTCCTGGCTCTCGCTGGTCATGTCCTCCTCCTCCATACCACTTGTCCCGGCATCATCCTGGGTCAGCTCATCCTGTGTGCAAATAAAATCAAAAATCAAACACATGTTTTTTGGTTTATGGCCTCCTCAATCATCCAATTGTAAACTTATGAACGTGCAGATAAATTTAAAAAAAGATCCAAAAGGCTATCATTTGGACCCCTGCATTTTCCAAGCAGATCACCAATGTTGTATAAGGCATTTTTGGCCACTACTGGATGTATGTATACACTATATATGTATCGATATGTAGCACCAACACTTTTTAGAAGTGTGCGCAATTTATGGCTGTTTTTTTCCCAATTCTGAGTTCAGGGTGTTAATTGTTTCACATTTTTACGTTGACATCATTAATATTCACCCAATCACTATTTAGGCTACAAAATATATACCTGGCTCCAGCTGGGCGCATCAGCCTGCTCCAAGGTGGAGGGGTCTTCTCCTTCCATGGAAGCCTCAGCTGGGGTGGAGGGAAGAGTGGAGGGAAGAGTGGAGGGAAGGGTGGAGGGAAGAGTGGACAGTGATTGCCTGGGTTCCATCTGGTCACCTAGAAAAGCCAGTTGGTTGTAGTACCACAGCTTGGGTACATAAACATTCTCTGCTGCTGCTCCTGATCTGACTGATTCCTCAATCTTCCTGCGCTCCCGCTTGTACATGTGCCTTAAACTTGAAATTCTGGCTTCAACAAACTTGATGTCTGCGTTGGGGACTTGAGTCTTCACAAAATCCAAAAGTGGCCCCAGTGTTACCTTCCGGACATCCCTATTTCCATATAAAGGGTTCTTGAGCTGCCACAGGTTGGCATTTTTACGGTACAGCGCAATGAATTCCGACATGAACTGCTGGTCCTTAAATGGATTTAACTGGGCTGCTGACATGTTTGTTTCTGTTTTGTTAGTAATGGCAATACAAAAGACCAAAAACACAAATGTTACTAAAAACGCACATCCAGTTTTTCAAACAAAACATTACACAACACACCCACACACAGGCAGCAACACACCCACACAGGCAGCAACCCCTACACACAGGCAGCAACCCCTACACACAGGCAGCAACCCCTACACACAGGCAGCAACCCCTACACACAGGCAGCAACACACCCACACACAGGCAGCAACACACACATATCCTTAAAAAATGCAGGCCCAAAACCCAATAAACCACAGTAATGCATCCTAGAAAACACTTACCTTCGTACAGAGCGCTCGCTACTTCCGTTCAGGAACACGTGGGGCCCTCAAACAGCCTTATATACACTGCGCACGCGTCGAAGTCCGCCTGCGTCCTCCGCGTCGCCCGCCCATGACGTTCCTCCTGACGAGTATTCCCCGCCCCGCTTCCCCTCGTTGCATTGTGGGTGAATAAATTCATGAAGATGGCGGACACATTCTCAGCCAGTAGCGCGGAGGAAAGCCCAGAAGCGAACACATCTGCATCCAGCAGCAGATATAAGGCCACCAATATGGCCTTTGAAGAGATGGTGGAGATGGTGGACATCCTCCAAAGGGAAGATTACGACGGGGAAAATGGCCCGTACCCTCGACCCAACTTGCGCAAGGACAAGATTCTCACTACAGTCGTCAGCACCCTGGAGCATAAATTCGGCGTACGAAGGGGCAAGGATCAACTGCGCAAGCGATGGTCCGACATCAAATCCAGGGAGCACGATCAGTACAGGAGAATTCGAAAAGCCATCAAAAAAAGTAAGTCAAGCACGTGCGCTACTATGGTTATACTTGATATGTCTAATCTTGCGCAGATGTTATTAGCATTCGTACGTGAAACTTGCGCAGATGTTATTAGCATTCGTACGTGAAACTTGGGCAGATGTTATTAGCATTCGTACGTGAAACTTGCGCAGATGTTATTAGCATTCGTACGTGAAACTTGCGCAGATGTTATTAGCATTCGTACGTGAAACTTGCGCAGATGTTATTAGCATTCGTACGTGAAACTTGCGCAGATGTTATTAGCATTCGTACGTGAAACTTGCGCAGATGTTATTAGCATTCGTACGTGAAACTTGCGCAGACGTTATTAGCACTCGTACGTGAAACTTGTGCAGATGTTATTAGCATTCGTACGTGAAACTTGCGCAGATGTTATTAGCATTCGTACGTGAAACTTGCGCAGACGTTATTAGCACTCGTACGTGAAACTTGTGCAGATGTTATTAGCATTCGTACGTGAAACTTGCGCAGATGTTATTAGCATTCGTACGTGAAACTTGCGCAGATGTTATTAGCATTCGTACGTGAAACTTGCGCAGACGTTATTAGCACTCGTACGTGAAACTTGCGCAGATGTTATTAGCATTCGTACGTGAAACTTGCGCAGATGTTATTAGCATTCGTACGTGAAACTTGCGCAGACGTTATTAGCACTCGTACGTGAAACTTGCGCAGATGTTATTAGCATTCGTACGTGAAACTTGCGCAGACGTTATTAGCACTCGTACGTGAAACTTGCGCAGATGTTATTAGCATTCGTACGTGAAACTTGCGCAGATGTTATTAGCATTCGTACGTGAAACTTGCGCAGACGTTATTAGCACTCGTACGTGAAACTTGCGCAGATGTTATTAGCATTCGTACGTGAAACTTGCGCAGATGTTATTAGCATTCGTACGTGAAACTTGCGCAGATGTTATTAGCATTCGTACGTGAAACTTGCGAAGACTTGATGAAAGTTCTTTTGTCTTGATAAAGTTTATTCAGTTTACCTGGCTTTGGGTTGTTGGAGTTGTAAGGTTGTTTATTATTGTCACTATCTATACTATTACTGCTGTAGTAAGGGTTTTATGGGTAACCTACACAGGGACTCCAGAAGCTGTTTTGGGGGGGGGGGGGATAAATCTGTTAAGCAGGGTGTCAAGCTCCAAATTCCAAAAAAATGCTCATCATCTACAAATACTGTAGGTGGTGACTTTTCTAAGAAGTACACTCACCTGTCCCTTGGATGCTGCAGCTACAATCTTTGATATTGGAATCATGAAATTAATCTTTGCGGCTTCACTTCCCGGGTCACTATTGGGCATGCGCCAGTTGCGCAATGCAATAGGACTGGTCCGCGCTAGCTCTGGGACCCCTGTGTGTCCCAGCAGACAGCACGGTGGGACGGGATGTGGCGTATACTTCTGTGGGAGTCTATGGCCGGATGTGTGTGCAAATACCTGCCTTACACAGGTATCTGCAACCCCTCCCCCCTAAAAGGTTCCAAATAAGACACCACAGGGGTGCAGGGATCCAATGAGCGGAAGTTCAACTTTAGGGTTGAAGGGTGGTTTAAGTATTGGAGTTTCATTAGATAGACATTGCAATTCTGTATTCAAGTAGGATCTTCTAACAAACTGCTAATAATTGGACAACACTTTTAAACAATGTTTAATAATCATATTTCGGCACTCAAATATCAGTGTGATTAAAAGTGTACCTTTGTGTTCCATTACCATAGGGGGCAAAAGACTCAGACGTCAATCAGAACCTACCAGGACCTCCCGGCCTCAGCAGACTAATTGGGCAGTTAGCCCAAGCCCACGCGTGGATGTGGAGGAAGAGGTGCTTGAAGTGGATCAAATCTGCACCCCACCAAGTGAGTGTCTCAGAACACAGATTGAGCTAATAAATTAAGGTCTGCATGTTTTTGACACTTTTTTTCTTGTGTTTTATCTACCCAACTTTTAGGTGATGCTGATCTGGTTGTGGAAGGACAAGCTGCGGAGCCATTTTCCACAGACAGTGCCCACAGGCTTATTGGCCAGATCATGGCCTGGAATCTGCAGCTGGAAAACATGCAGAAGGAGATGGCCACCATGCAGCAGGGAATGAAGGACATGATTGATGTTTTGGGGAGAATCTAAAGACCCCTTTTCCATTTCCTAACATCAATCATGTCCTTCATTCCCCTTTTGATCCGCTATTGTTTCCAAATTTTAGAGGCCAAATTTTTTATATGCACATGGTGTGTCAACATGTGCTATGTGCCATCAGGGGATCTCAATGGACGCATTTTGTGTTTGCAACCCCTAATGCTAGTAGGTGAGAGGGAAGGGGTTTCACACACAAAACACGTCCATTGATTCCCCATGATGGAACATAGCACATGTTGACATTACCCATTTTCATGTTAAATTAGTGTGCATATTCTAAATTTGGCTTCTACTGTACATGGGTTACCTGTTGAACTTTGTAAGTTCCCTACTTTTACATTGTGTAAATATTTTAGAATGCTAACCAAAAAATTTTTACGTTTTTAAACCATGTTTTTATGTTTGTTTAAAAAAAAAATCTCCAAAAAAACAAAAAAATTTTGTGAGAAAAATACCAAAAAAATATTAAAAAACCCCCAAAAAAAAAAAAACTGTTGTTAAAAAAAAAAAAAAAAAAAAAACTGTTGTTTAAAAAAATAAAAAAAAATAATTATCAAAAATGACAAAAAAAAAAAAAGAGGAAATCAACAAAAAAAAACAAAAAAAAAGAAAAGTTTGGATGTGCACTATAATAAAAAAAAAAATGTTTGCACAAATTAAACAATGTGTGGCTTCTTCTTTTTAAATACTACCAGTTTGACCAAAACATGTTGTGGTTCATTGACAAAGGGGCTTATTTACTAAACGCAAACCAAGTTTGCCACTATTAATAAGTGCACTAGGACAACATATAAAACAGGCAAAATTAAAAGCAAAACAATACGAAAAAACCAATGTTTCAAACATAAATAACTGTATTTATTCTTTCCAAAAAAATGATGTTTTAAGGGTCTGCTGCCATTGCAATGGCCCCCCTACCATTAAAATAATTTAAATAACGGTCCCGCACTTGCTGTGCTGATTGTGGGGCCAAACCAAGACGGCGATTATCCAGCCCTGTCATCTCGCCTTCCACTCCGGCCTCAGGCCCTATAGGTAATGTGTAGCTTCCAGAATGTTTCCGTAGATAATTGTGCATTACACAGCATGCAAGAATAATAGTATTCAGTTTGTACTCTGCCAGATGTATGGATGTTAACAGCAATCTGAAACGGTTGGCCATAATTCCAAAGGCATTTTCCACAACCCTTCTTGCTCTGGCCAACCTAAAATTAAAAATCCTCCTCTCAGGGGTGAGGGATCTTTGGGGAAATGGCCTCATCAGGTGGTCACCCAGACCGAACGCCTCGTCGGCTATAAAAACGAACGGGAGTCCCTCCACATTCTCTTCATCTGGTGGCAGCTCCAGGCCACCAGTCTGGAGACGATGGCCGAACTCCGTCTGGTTGAAGACTCCTCCATCCGACATCCGGCCGTTTTTCCCCACATCCGCATAAAGAAAGTCATATTGTGCCGACACCACCGCCATCAACACTATACTATGGAACCCCTTATAATTCCAATAGTAAGACCCCGAATGGGGTGGGGGCACAATTCGGACATGTTTGCCGTCAATCGCCCCTCCACAGTTGGGAAAGTCCCAACGGGCAGCAAACTGGGAAGCCACAGTCTGCCATTCCTGTGGCGTGGAAGGACACTGTGAAGTCAAACAGAAAGATACAATTCTAATTATAAACCAGGCAAAACACCAAACTAAATCCAACAAATTAACAAACAATTTGGAACAACATATGTATTTATTTTGTTAGTCCTTGAAATAAAGCCAAAAGATTAAGGATAAGGGACAAATCTCTGATTGATGACCCAGAGAAGATAATAATGGGGATGTGGGTGGGGAGTAATTAATTGTAAGGTCACACAATACACATGCAATTAATTAAAGAGGGGTGTGTGTGTGGGGGGGGGGGTTAATTACAAGCTGACCAAAACCACATGCAATTAATTAAAGAGGGTGTGTGTGTGGGGGGGGGTTAATTACAAGCTGACCCAAACCACATGCAATTAATTAAAGAGGGTGTGTGTGGGGGGGGGGGTTAATTACAAGCTGACCAAAACCACATGCAATTAATTAAAGAGGGGTGTGTGTGTGGGGGGGGGGGGGTTAATTACAAGCTGACCAAAACCACATGCAATTAATTAAAGAGGGTGTGTGTGGGGGGGGGGGGTTAATTACAAGCTGACCCAAACCACATGCAATTAATTAAAGTGGGGGGGGGGTGTGAGGGTGTGAGTGGGGGGGGGGGTTAATTACAAGCTGACCAAAACCACATGCAATTAATTAAAGAGGGGGTGAGTGGGGGGGGGGGGTTAATTACAAGCTGACCAAAACCACATGCAATTAACTAAAGAGGGTGTGAGTGGGGGGGGGGGTTAATTACAAGCTGACCAAAACCACATGCAATTAATTAAAGAGGGGTGTGTGTGGGGGGGGGGGGTTAATTACAAGCTGACCAAAACCACATGCAATTAATTAAAGAGGGTGTGAGTGGGGGGGGGGTTAATTACAAGCTGACCAAAACCACATGCAATCAATTTAAAAATGAGGGGCAAGGGGGGTGAAAGGGGTGAGGGGCAAGGGGGGTGAAAGGGGTGAGGGGCAAGGGGGGTGAAAGGGGGGGGGTGAGTAAAGCAGTACAATGGAGCTGGTAAGATACATTTTTAACCAAAGAAAGTGACTAGGCTAGGGGTGTTTAGGGGGCCAAGATTCCATGCTGGGGAGGTTGGTGCAAGGAAATATGCATGTGACCCACTAAATAATACATTCTTAAAGCAATTTCGATAAGTCAACCATAAAATACTATACAAAAAACAAAAATAAAAAAAAAAAATACAGGAATAGGGGACATTCATAGAATAGTCCTATCATGGTAATTAGCTAATGATGACATTGATGCACTACATTAGCAAACATACAAGACATAGGTAATTTGAAAAGAGAAGAAGACTTACCTTAATGTATTCCTCCTGCAGGACGTGGATAATGGCAGAACAGGTCTCTGGAATAATGAGCCCCAGAGCCTGGGGGGAGATGCCTGTCGTGAACTTGAGGTCCTGCAAGCTTCTCCCCGTCGCCAAGTAACGCAACGTGGCGACTAGCCTCTGCTCCGCACTGATGGCTTGCCGCATGCAGGTATTCTGCCTGGTAATATAAGGGGACAGCGAAGCCAACAGACGGTGAAAAATGGGGTCCGTCATCCTGAGATAATTCCTGAAATCATCAGGATTATTCTCACGGATCTCACGGAGCAAAGGCATATGCGAGAATTGGTCACGCTGGCGCAACCAATTCTTGGTCCATGAACTCCTCCTCACCCTGTTCATGGACTGGGCTCGGGCCAAGGTGTTAACCGCAACACCGAGCCCCTGCACAGCACGAACTCGTTCCAGAGTACGTCCACACTCCATGGCTTCAAAACGGTCGGCTGATCAAACAAACAACTTAACCGAACGCACTGAAGAACAGCAAGGCCTATGAAGAACAACCTGAAAAACAGGAACGAGCGGACCAGAACGGCCTGAGAACAGGTAGGAACTGATCCACACGCACTAAAAGACAGATACAAACCTCACAAGCACAAACTGAACGGCAGAAGCGAGCGAATTAAGCAGAAGTCTGAGAAGCGCGAATCGTCTCTAACCAAACGTCAACTAACACGCGATACACACGAGATTAGCTGACGGTGCCCAAAGGGTGTCGTTTGGGATCTCGAGCTTCCTTTTTCTAGTCCCGTCGTACGTGCTGTACGTCATCGCGTGAACCGCCGGACTTTTTGCGTGATCGTGTGTGGTCAAGTCCGTTCGCTTTTTAGTCCAGCGGACTCAGCTGCAAAGTCCAGCGGATTGTCCGCCCGCACGTTTCACATGTTTCACATGGTTACGTATCTTGAAGAGTGGGGTTCTTATTGCTATCAGGAACTGACAAAGAGGGGCATTATATAATATTGGTATGTGATATTAATGGTAACTATTATACTATCGTGGGGGTATATGCCCCTAACTCAAATCAAAAGAAGTTTTTTCATAAACTCTTTACCACTCTTGACCTTAGAAAGTTGTTTAAACTAATAGTATGTAGGGATTTCAACTCAATTATTGATCCACATATTGATGCAACATTAATCCAGAGGGATTGCTCTTACTCATTAAGATCGCTTATACATACTGAGGATATGTATGATTAGAGATGGGCCAAACACCCCCCGATTAGGTTCACGCCAAAACTCTCGAACATCGCAAAAGTTTAGACCCAGACTGCAAACCCTATTAAAGTCATTTTGAAGGCTTATATGCAAGTTATTGGCCATAAAAATATTGTTTTTAAAGGAGCAGTGATTTTAATTATGCTTAAAGTGAAACAATAAAAATGAAAAATTCCTTTAACCGCTTGCCAACCGGCTCCCACTGATATACTTCGGCAGAAGGGCACATACAGGCATATTAACATACCTGTACATTGCCCTTTAAGACGTGGCTTGTGCTGCATCTTTAAGGGCAATGAGCGAGCTCCGTGAGTGGGGGGTTCAGGGGGGACACCCACGATCATCTCACGGTAAACAAGCATTTCCCCGTTCTGCCTAGTGACACTGATCACAGCTCCCTGTAATCGGGAGCGGTGATCAGTGTCGTGTCACACATAGCCCATCCCCCCCACAGTTGGAATCACTCTCTAGGGCACACTTAACCCCTACAGTGCCCCTAGTGGATTGTGGAAAATTTGGTCTTTGGGTGTTGGTGGTGCCTTCATCCCATAACCTTCTAGATGTACTCTTGATGAAAGAAAGAATTGGTCTTGCTGTAAAAACTTGAAATTTTATTCCCTGGACAAACAGTTGTAGAAAAATTGATCTTTGGGTGTTGGTGGTGCCTTCACCCTGTAACATTCTAGAATTAATCTTGATGAAAGCAAGAATTAGCCTTGCTGTATGCTAATCCAAGACTGATTAATTTTGACAAATATCAGCTGGTCAATGGAGTCTGTGGACAGACACGCTCTTTTATCTGTCACAAAACCTCCGGCAGCACTGAATGCCCGGTCACAAAGCGTGCTGGATGCAGGACAGACCAGTAGCTCAATTGCATACTGGGAAGGTTCTGGCCAGTGGTCTATTCTCATGACCCAGAAACCCAGTGGATTGTGTACTGGAAAGCTCTCCATTTATGTTTTCACTCCTAGATAATCTTCCACCATATGATGCAAACGCTGCCGATGGGATCTTGAAGCTGACACCCCTGTGTTCCGAGGACGAAAAAAAAAGCTACCAGAGTCTGGAAAGGCATTATATAAACTCCTCTTTAAGGTGTCCTCCAGATATTTCATCCTGTGCTCCCTCTGAAAGGGCACGATGAGTTCTGAGACGTTCCCCTTGTAACAGTGGTCAAGGGGGGCTGCCAACCAATAATTATTCTTATACTTAATGCCACAAAATATCAGGTTCTTTTGCAGGCTTTGAAGAATAAGGAAGCCCATACACCACAAATTTACGGAGGCATGAGAAGTCCTCGGGGTAACTGAGGATTACAGTATCTGGTACTGCGTCCCCCCAGGCACGTACTACTCTCAAGGTTTCCGAGGACTGAAAACCATCTCTTAAGATTTGACGTATGACTTCTTCTGCTTCAATGGCTCCAAAACTGCTAGAATACTCCTCCTCCTCCTCCTCCCTCTCCTCTTGTGTGTTCTGTGGCATCTCAAGAATGGTTTCTGCATAAAGTGGGCCTTGAGAGAAAAGGATGTCCTCCTCTTCCTCCTGCTGCTCTGCCTCAAGTGCCCTGTCCATAATTTTTCCCCATGCATTGTGAAGGCTCACCATCCTTTTCGCTTCCTCAAATGGTGACAGTACAGTGCATGCATCCTTTATCAGTAGCCATTGGCATGGGGAAAAAAGCCAAGCTGCCCTGAGCCTGTCCTTGTGCCATACTCACACAGGTATTTGTTGATGGCCCTTTGCTCCATGTGCAGATGCTGCAGCATTTCCGAAGTTGAGTTGCACCTGAAGGGCATGTTACAAATCAGGGGGTTTATGGGCAGGTGAATTTCAGTCAACCAAACACTGGCTGTGTATGACCACCTGAAATGGCTACAGACTCTTCTGGCCTGCCTTAGAAGTTCTAGCAAACCTAGGTACCTGTTTAAGAAAATGCTGCACTGTCAACTTTTCATGTTTAAGGGCGGACAGAAGGTTAGTGCCATTATCACACACCAAAATTCCTGGCTCAATCTTCCATGGCATGAACCAACTCTGGGCCTGACCCTGCAGAGCTGAAATAATATCTGCTCCGGGGTGGCTCCTGTCCCCTTAGACAGACTGAACCACTGCATGGCATCTTGTAGCCCTTGCTTAGGGGTACCGGTGGTTGATAGGACAATTCAGAGAAGGGGGGCATGGAGGAGGAGGGGGTGGAGCTACCAGATCTCGCATCATCACCACCAGCTGTATGTAGACATGGCCGCAAAACAAGCTCCAGCACTGAGCCCTGTCCTGCATCCTTCCTAGTTGCAAGGAGAGTTACCGAGTGTGCTGTAAATGAAATATATCGTCCCTGACCATGCTTGCAGGACCAGGTGGAATGGCTTTATGTGCAAAGAAATAGCGACTGGGAACCTGCCATTGTGGTATAGCACAGTCGTTTAACAGTTATCATGGGAACTGGGCTGCATAAAAACAAGAAGCGTGATGCAGTCCACTAGCCTGAACCTTTCAGAATTGGGCACTAGGCGTGGGGTAGGCGGTGACGTAATCACACTGGGACTAGGTGGAGCTGTGTATGCTGAGGATTGTATTGTGAAATGCTATTTTTTTACTTATGCGATGTAAACAAATTTTTATATGGAAATAAATACTTTCTATTAGCGATTTGCACTATGGATCTTTCCTCTAGCCTCCTATATGATTGACACCACACTGAGTGCTGCTGAGAACTGCTGATAGCCAAGGATTTGGAGTGTACAGCCAGTGGGAGCCGTGTCACTTATAACACTGCAAAGTGCATATAGACACCCATAGGTGGAGTGAAGGGCACTGTGGTAAACAGAGGCAATTACTGAAGAGTTATTGGTGCATGGGACTGCACATTTTTTTACGGACATTGAATAATTTATTGATGGACTGTATATATATTTAAAAGAAAAAGATAGACTGATGTAACAGTGAGCTTCTCCATGAATACATCCATCTCAATGATTTAGCTGACAATGAACTATGGAACTCACACAAGGCATACATGCTCAGCATACTAATTCAATTGGGTGCCCAGGCCAAGAAATGCAGCCTACAAAACTGCAGCAAGTATTGGCATCTATCCATGCTTTAGAAACCCAGAACAAATCCTCCCCAGACCCTGCTATGATGAGTACACTTGCCAAATTAGGAATTTTGGAGAATGTTTTGCTTCCTATTTAGCTGCACTATTTAATGCTGTCCTTGAAAAGGCTTAATTTCTTTTGGAGATGTTGAGGGCACACATCGTTACGCTTCCCAGGCCTGGGAAAGATCCTAATACCCCTGCCAATTTCAGACCCATCTTTTTGTTGAACTCAGATGTTAAATTGTACTGGAAGATCTTGGCCTATCTCTTGACAACAATCATGCCCAGGCTGGTACAACCAGACCAAATGGGGTTTACTACTGGCAAACCTCAGATGCCACAAGGCAAATCCCTAATATTTTTCACTATGCTAAGCAAAGTAAAACATTTTTCTCTTCTCCTCTTTATAGATGCGTAGAAGCCTTCAACTGAGTACATTGGAGATATATGACTCAGGTCTGGGTAAATTTGTCTTTCAAGGTACAATTCTGTCAGCCATTTTGGCCTTGTACCTGTCCCCTTTTGCCCTCTAGCCTCCTGTCTAAACCATTTTGTCTAAGGAACGGCACCCAACAAGGTTGCCCTTTATCCCCAACGATCTTTAACCTAACGATCAAGCCCTTAGTGGAGTACATCCGATCATACCCTCAAGTGATGGGTTTAACATTTGCAGACAGACACCACACTATCAACGTTCGCAGATGACGTCATCCTAATGTTAACTAACCCTGTGCCATCACTATCATACTATAAGGTACATTTTAACAAATCTCTAATTCTGAACCTTGGCATCCATCAGCCCCTTGTATCTCTTGTGAAACAACAACTAATGTACACCTGAGCAGACAAGGGTATTTCTTACTTAGGTATTCATATAACTCTTACTAGTACATCTTTGGTTGAAGCTAGTTATAAACGTTTCCTTGCCAAAATTGAAGGCGAACTCGGTCAACTTGTCCATGCCGAGCTTTCATCGGCTGGCAGATTAGCTGCCTTTTAAATGCTGATTCTGCCCCAGGTCCTGTACCCTTTTAGAACCTTACACGTTCCCATTAAACAATACTACCTGGGAGCATTATCCACACTTCTTAAAAAATATGTTTGGCAGGGGAAGAGGGCTAGATGCTCCCATAAACAATTACACATAGGAAAGACGGTGGTATAGGCATCATTGACATCTCAGATTAACATACAGCAACTACAACATTGGTTTCACACCTTTGATCCCCCTTTGATAGGTTGATATTGAGAAGCACCTAACCAAAGCAATTCATCTGCACCATCTATTACTAGCTAAATTATGAAAGCCATTAGCAGTTGGCACCCTACCAATCACTACCAAAGAGTCCACCCCGGTATGGAGAACACTAAAACATTCTATTGGGCACTCCCTGAATAATTCTGCAGTGCATTTCCCAATACTTGTACTATAGTACTTAACCCCCAATCTGTCTATTAGAGGCTGGGACCAATATGGCATCAATTTAATTGAGGAGTTACTCCAAGACAGCAAGCCGGGTCCTCTGGAAGCACTTCTGAAAAAGTATAATCTCCTGCATACAACTTATTTTACATTACTCCAGATAAAACACCTTTTTACTATCCTCTCCCATGCCTACTGTTTACATACATCCTAAGGTGTGGCGCTTCCTTACAAATTCTTCGAAACCCCTCAAAAGTAAATCGACACTATATAATCTGTTACAAAACAAATGTGAGTTTTCCAAAACCAGTTTGATGTTAATATGGGAGGCAGACCTCAATGCCTCCTTTACTATTCCCCAATGGCTTCAAGCCATATGATACATGCACACCATCACCCACTGTGTGAACCATTAGGAACTGGCTTTAAAAATAAACATGAGGTGGTACCTCACCCCATGCAGATTAGCTAAACTGTTTCCTGCTAGCTCCTCCCTGTGTTGGAGAGCATACAGCCTTACAGATAACTTATTACACATATTTTGGTCATGTAAAAATATTTGCAGCGGAAAATTCTGGCGGAAAATATTTCAAATTCTCTTGGATATCCTTGGTGTCTTAACTACTTCAAAACCTGCGCTGGCTATCTTGAACTTAGAAATTTATTCTTTACCTTTTCCATATCACAAGATCACAGCCAGTCTATTACTATCAGCTAAATAAACAGTTACCACACATTGGAAAAGGGAACTAGCCCCTAATCCATCTGAAGCTGTGCATGTTACTCACCAACATTATCTGTAGGAAAGAACACTTGCCTTACACTCTGGCTCACTGCTCACCTTTGAGAAATCCTGTAAACCGTGGATTACTTGGTATGTTACCTGAGCTACTGCTAGTAAATGTGCATTCCTTTTATTGACTTTCTATAGTCTACTTTACAATATGCTACTGATACTTGGTCACATTCGTACCTTAAGTTTTACCATTTCTTCACTTCTTTATTCTGTTATATTTTTATGATTGTACACAAAGTACACTTTATAGGTGCCTATTGTGGCTGTGTCTACATCTTGATTGTTCTTTAATCCCTTGTACAAAAAGAAAAAAATAAATAGTGTAATGCATAGCACCACTTAATAAACAGTAATGAATTGGCTAAAGATGTGCTTTTCAATCAGGACAAAGTCCTAATTGAAGGAACAAATGTGTCCACTTTATTATCCAATAGTAAACAAGAATCCGCTCACATAAAAGAAGAGGCATATTCTCCCACATATCTGCCTAGTAGCACTGTGTTGTGCTGAGACATTCACTCCCAGTCTCGTGGGTGGCCAATCCAGCTGGGAGGTACCATGGTGTGGAAAACATGCACCCTGGGGCAAATGTGACTGTGCCAGTATAATCTCCCAGTAAAATCAGTAATAAACGTGAAGCGCTACCTCTTAAATCAGTTTAAACACCTGATGTGCTAACTCAAGATAAACAGTGCCACCCAGTGGCTAATGTGAATAAATTATACTTAATAAGTTTATAACACATCTAATACAAAAACTCATATGCAAATACAGTGCTCTTCTATGGAAAGAAACACACTAAATAGAACATGCACAATAAATAATAACATGCACAATATAAATAATAAATAATAAAGTCCATTCAAAGTGAGCATGTGAAGTCTATTTAATAACAATCGTGTAGTTCTTTAGTGACTAAAGGGGTAATCTTCACAGTGACATATACCCTCCACCAGTCAACCAATGTGCTCACCTCCTGATAAGACCCCCAGTTGGGTCTAGTTGTGCCTTCCCCACAGACACGTAAATCCTTCTGGATGTCCGCTGCTCAGGTGCTCACAAGGCTCCGGCACACTCGGGCAATGCATTTGTTACATCAGGGGTACAGCACCCCACAGAAACTACTTGGTTTATATACTTTTTCTTTAGGAGTTATTGTTTATTGTTTATATTCTACTCAGTGTGTTTCTTTCCATAGGAGAATTTTTTTTTGCATATGCGTTTTTGTATTAGATGTGCTATACACGTATTAAGCATAATTTATTCACATTAGCCACTGGATGGCACTGTTTATCTTGAGTTAGCACATCAGGTGTTTAAATTGATTTAAGAGGTAACGCTTCACGTTTATTACTGTTTTTATTTTTTCATAGTTTATGTGGGAATACTATTTGTGTCAAGCAGCTTCCATATTTTATATGCACTTTATGCAATTTATGTAACATTCTATAGACAACACATTAGTATCTCAGAAGTTTTCTATATTTATTTATACTCTCCCAGTAACTGGAAGTCATGTCACCAGAAATTATGTGATTGCCAGTACTCTGAGCCACTTGCGGAAGAAGAGGAATGTCCTTGGGTCACCGGAAATGCATATGTATTGTGCCTATAGACATAAATAATTTAAATCATGAGTTTATTTGTTAAAAGATCTTTTTTTTAAAAACATTATTAAAACCTAAGATGTTATTCTTTAAACATTTAGATTTCCCATCGTATTAAAGACAAAAACAAAACAGTGACAAATATCAGTAAATGAAAATATATGATACAGTAAAATAAAACTAAAACTAAAATGAATGTTAATAATAATAATAATAATAATAATGATAATATTAATAAACAATAGAAATGTATTATGTAGCCGCACTCTCTATTAAACATATACCAAAATCTATATATAAATACAGATGCATAGCTGTGTGTGTGTACATACAGGCATACCCCGCTTTTAAGTACACAATGGGGTTTATTTACTAAAGCTGGAATGTACAAAATCAGGCTCACTTCTGCATAGAAACCAATGAGCTTCAAGGTTTTATTACCAAAGCTTAATTGAACAAGCTGGGGTTAGAAGCTCATTGGTTTATATGCATAAGTGAGCCTGATTTTGCCCTTTCCAGCTTTAGTAAATAAACCCCATTGTGCACTTAAAAGTGGGGTATGCCTGTATATACAATATACTGTATACAAGCATATCTCTCCCTTCTCCTGAACAAAGGGTGAGTCGGGCAGGGGCACCCAAAACTATACTACGGTGTGTTTGTCCAGATCCTCGTTAATCCCATTGGGTGCCTTAGTGTCCAATTTATAGTTCCAAAATGTCTCACGTCTACACAATTATGGTTCATAGTCTGACCAGGGAAATGGGGAAGAGGCCCTGGCTCCCCAGGTGCTTTGACCATGTTCCAATGTTGAAAGCATGTGGCCGGGTATGATTTAAGAGGGTGGGCTACATACCCACTGACCCCCTTTCCTTGCCAGGCCGACTCCAATTGTTTTTTTTTTTTTTAATAGGATACCCCCCTAAAATTCATAACAGAGCCCTATCTAGGATAAAGGCCTGGTATGGCTTTAAGGGGGCCCTACATTGTTGTTTTTTTGCACAGTATGATGGTGCACCATAACAATTAATCCCTGTGCTGCCAGTGGTTGCTAGCACATAGGAGGTTGGCCCACACAGTGTCTTTGCTTGCTAGTATGCAGGTGACCAACAGTGACATAGTAACCAGTAAGTAGGATAGATGCACTGCACCATACCTAATCTTTACTATGAAAATAAGCAGGGTCAGATTTGGACATATTGATCTACAAATTCAAAGGGAATGACATTTCCACAAATTTTCACTTTTTTTTTTTATTAATAGTAGTGTTATCTTTGTATTGATTAATTATTTTTGCCTTTATATTGTTATTAATATTCTTATTTTTTTTGCTGGTAATAGTAGAAGTGTAAATAGTTACTCAGATCATTTTCCTTTTTTAATTACCAGAATGTATTCACTTATGTTGTTTAATTACTTGTTAGGTTATTTATTCGAGCATTGTTGCACAACTTTCTTTTTCTCTATAAATCAATTATTAACTAATTTCAGATTTGTAATATTTTATAACTGCAATTCAATCACTCATTGAGATTGTTTAAATGTGTTTATTTATTCCTGCATTTGTGTATTTTTAAAAGCTTTTTCTAATCAATATAATCAGTAATAGGACTACCCCCACTTTTCCATTGCTAATATCAGTACTGATTTATTTAGCCTGTAAATTAATTTATTTTGATTCTATTTATCTGCTTATGAATCAGTTAATTGTTTAGTTATCAATTTTAATTATTTAAATTAATTTGTTTTATTAACCAAACAGATATTACATAGTATTACAAAATAACAACATTAAACAAATTATTTAATTTAAAAAAGTTGTTAGACGGCAATAATTTAGACTGTAAAGATTTAAGTTTCAGTGCTTTATCACATGGACACAGAGGCCAAATACAGTGTGTAGAAGGGCCATATTTATATGCCAGTGATGCAGTTCTGCGCAGTATTGATCTGCACAAAGAGGATTTACATGTTTTTTAACCAGCTGCTTGCCGTAGCTGCATGAGGCATAAGTGCCTCCCGGGCACATATGAATGGCCATTTTGCACACTGTATGGGCCTCTGTACCCATGTAAATGAGCCCTAAAGGTTATATTTGGCTGTTTATTAGGTTGTATAGTTTAATCACAAAGAACTCTTATATTGGTTCATTTGATTTTTTTTCAACCCAAACAATTATATAAGCTGCTTTTCCCAAGCCTAGACAGCAATATGATTGCGTGCCTTTCACTATGCTAATGCCAGCAAGTATGCCCTTCGGCACTGGGAGGGTTCTTCAAGAGAAAGCCTATTAGAAGGGATCCCTTTTTCAGCCTAATCCTGATGGGTTCACCATACAAGGCCCAGCGCCTTGAGGCGATTCAGTTCGCATTGTAGCGCTATACAAATTATTTATTTATTTATTCATTCATACTGTTTTTTACCATCAAAGATGTTTTTTTGCACTGTAACTGTACTGAAGTATGTTGCTACCATGCACAGTAACATAAGTAAGAAATTAATGCACATTATGTAAAAATGTACTTAGAAATCAAAGCTCTATCCGTTTCTCATAATACCACAGTTATGTAATTCACTTACCTGTTTTTTTGTGCGCTGAAGTTCATATGAACTGGTATTTGCAAGACCACATGATCATATCATCATGGAAATACCAAGCTGTATGCTTGGTCTGCTTAATGTAATTTTTTTTTTAACTGTAGGCTTATTTGTATTTATATAGATAGTAGAGAAACTATAAATTCTGCACACTTAACAAGTCATAGAATAAATTAACACTGTGACAATTTTGAAATCTGCATACTCCAGTGCTTAATAGGGATGGGCCCGGTGTTCGATTCGAACCCATGTTCGAATCGAGCACCTGGCGTTCGCTCGCTCGGCGAGCCCAGAACTATTGGGGCTGCTCGCATCAAATTCGTGTGATGCGAGCGGCCCGCAATGCATTGCGCTAGTCGCAGTGCAATGCTGCTGATGATTGGCCAAGCATGCACTGTGACCCCGCATGCTTGGCCAATCACAGCGCCGGCAGCGAGGAGAGCCATAATTGGCTACAGGCAGGATGCCTGTAGCCAATTATAGCTCAGGGGCTTTAGTACACGCCCCACGGTATAAGAGGCCGCCGCGGCGGCGGCCTCGCATAGTATGTTTCAGTCACAGTGTCAGCGTGTCAGTGTGTTGCTGACTGCTGACAAGATATGCTCTATTTCTGGGGATTTGTGTGTGCGTGCTGTTAGAACAGCATTGCAGTATCACATCTGGGGGGTTGTCTATAGGTGGCCTATGAAGGGGGGCAGGTTTCCTGTGCTTAGAACTTTCCCTGCAAAAAAGTGTCATTTTTGCAGGAAAAAAGCTATTTAAAAGCACTCGCGGCTAATGAATTGATGGGTCCTGTAACACAGAGAACTGTCATTCATTAATAAAAAACAAAAAAAAAGCGTGGGGGTCCCCCCAAATTCAATAACCAGGCCCTTCAGTTCTGGGATTGATATTAAGGGGAACCCCAGCCAAAAAAAAAAAAAAAAATGGCGTAGGGTCCCCCTCAAAATCCATACCAGACCCTTGAGGTCTGGGATGGATTTTAAGGGGAACCCTAGCCCAAAAAAAATGGCGTGGGGTCCCCCTCAAAATCCATACCAGACCCTTATCCGAGCACGCAACCTGGCAGGCCGCAGGAAAAGAGGGGGGGACGAGAGCGCCCCCCCTCCCGCCTGAACCGTACCAGGCCACATGCCCTCAACATTGGGAGGGTGCTTTGGGGTCCCCCCCAAAGCACCTTGTCCCCATGTTGATGAGGACAAGGGCCTCTTCCTCACAACCCTGGCCATTGGTTGTGGGGGTCTGCGGGCGGGGGGCTTATCGGAATCTGGAAGCCCCCTTTAACAAGGGGACCCCCAGATCCCGGCCCCCCCCCTGTGTGAAATGGTAAGGGAGTACAAAAGTACCCCTACCATTTCACCAAAAAAGTGTCAAAAATGTTAAAAATGACAGGAGACGGTCTTTGACAATTCCTTTATTAAAATCTTCTTTCTTCTTTCTTCATCCTTCAGTTTCTTCATCTTCTCCTTCCGTCATCTTCTTCCATATTCTTCCATCTTCTTCTTCCTCCGATCGGCTTCTTCTTGCGCTGGTCTTCTTGTCCTTCTCATCCGGCATCTTCTTCCGTCGGCGTCGGTGTCAGTGTTTAGGTCCGTTCGCGGGTTCTGGTGCGAGCCGAACAGGGGGGTGTTCGGCTCATCCCTAGTGCTTAATATGGAACAGCTTCGGCAGCAAGCTCAGTCGTCAGAAACTAATATCTAAACATACAGGTTTATACCTATAAGTCATATAAACATACATATAAGTCACAAATATTATTTCTTATCAAACAACATTGTTCCACATTCTGGATAACTGGCATTTCTTCATTTGTACATAGGTAGGATTCGCCAAGGTAAGAGATTTAAAACCTCGAGCAGTATAAAACATAAAACTGATAAGGCCCATTTCACACTTGTGCGACTTGTCCTGCGACTTGGGACTGCAAAGTCGCATGGCAAGTCATACCCCATGATTTCCAATGAGTACCATTTATATATGTGCGACTTCAAGTCGCACTGACTTCAAAGTATTCCCTGTACTACTTTGGTTCAACTTTGATGCGAGTTAAGGGTCCATAGACCTCAAGTTTACACAGGCATTCCCAGAAATCGCATCAAAATCACTGTACAATTGCGGAAAAATCACGTGACTTTGCAGTTGTGGTAGGGTGAAAGGGGCCTAAAAGAAAGAATGAGGAGAGGACAGAAGGAAAGGGGAGATAGGGAAAGAGCAGAGGTACAAAGGAGAGAAGGAGGAGAGGTTTCCTTGCTCCAGGTCAATGCACCCAGCAGTCCCTAGGTTGGTATTTCATATGAAAAAAAACATGAAATCAAATCAAATTCTGCAATGTAAAATACCAGGCAGTTAGGCCAAATAGATCCAATAGGACTTTTATATAGGCCTACTGGTGACATAAAAGATGATCAGGGGAAGTTGGTCACAAGTGACAGAGAAGGCAGCTGTGTTAAATACATCTTCTGAGTTTTTATGAATGAAAAGGAGGGGTATAATAAACAGGACAGTAATGTTAATACCATTATATTGAATGTACCCCTGTGGCTGGCAGAAACTGGTGTTCAAAAATGACTAGAAAAACTTAATGTAAATAAATCACCAGAACCAGTGGTTTACACCTGTGAGTTCTCAAAGAACTTAGCCATGTTATAGCCAGACCCTTATTCCTAATTTTAAGGACAGTTTAGTGACTAGAATAGTACCAACTGATTTGGCGAACAGCAAAGGTAGTACTAATATTACAAAAAGGTCCAAGATATACTGTATACCTGGAAACTACAGGCCAGACAGCCTATCAGCAATAGTATATAAACTATTGAAATTATAAGGGAGAATATCCAAGAATTTGCTGATTAAAGTTATATCATTAGTAACCAACATGGATTTATGAAAGACCATTGTTTCCAGATCAACCTTTTACAATCTATGAGGTGCTAAGCTGCAATTTGGGTAGAGGAAGGCATGTGGATGTAGAGTATCTAGATTTCACTAAAGCATTTGATACAGTACCCCATAAACGTAAAATTTAAAAATAAATTGTCACTGATGATAAAACTGTTTGCAGGAATTCATCCAGTGGGTGGTGAATAATGCCATATTTTCTGAATGGTCTGGAGTTGTAAGTGGGGTAACCCAAGGCTCTGTCCCAGGACCAATTCTGTTTAATTTGTTCATAAACAATATAGAGGTTGAAATAAATAATTCAATTTCAGTGTTTGCTGATGATACAAAGCTAAGCAAGGCAATAACTTCACAACAGGGTGTAGTAACTTTACAAGCAGACCTAGTTAAAATAGAGAAGTGGGCAAATATTTGGCAGATATTAATATTGAAAAATGTAAAGTAATGCACTTGTGAACTAAAAATATGCATGCAAGTTACCCACCTGATGAGAGGACCTCTGTAGGAATTGAGGATGAAAAAGCATCTGGGGGTCCTAGTAGATCAGACTCAGCAATAGGAGGCAATACCAAGTTGTAGCAAGTAAGGCTATCAGACTATTATCATGCATTAAAAAGAGTATTTACTCAAGAGATAAAACTATACTTCTAGCACTTTACTCTGGCTTGGCCACATCTTGTATATGCAGTCCAGTTTCATAAAGTTAATAAGGGAGCTGGAGAACATCAGTTATGTGGAACGACTACAAAAATAGACACATTTTCTCTAGAGAATAGGCAAGGTGCTTAACCACTTCAGCACTGGGCCATTTTATACCCTTCCTTACCAGAGCACTTTTTGCGATTCGGCACTGCGTCGCTTTAACTAACAATTGCGCGGTCGTGGGACGTTACACCCAAACAAAATTGACGTCTTTTTTTTCCCACAAATAGAGCTTTCTTTTGGTGGTATTTGATCACCTCTGCGGTTTTTATTTTTTGCGCTATAAACAAAAGAAGAGCGACAATTTTGAAAAAAAACACAATATTTTTTACTTTTTGCTATAATAAATATCCAATTTAAAAAAAAAAAAAAAAACTATTTTTTTCCTCAGTTTAGGCCGATACGTATTTTTTTTTTTTTACTAGTAATGGCGGCGATCTGCGATTTTTT
This sequence comes from Lithobates sylvaticus, assembly GCA_028564925.1. Classification (NCBI taxonomy): domain Eukaryota; kingdom Metazoa; phylum Chordata; class Amphibia; order Anura; family Ranidae; genus Lithobates; species Lithobates sylvaticus. The sequence goes on along the minus strand of CM053026.1, from coordinate 339,082,657 downwards.
TTCGTGACTGCGACATTGCGGCGGACACTTCGGACACTTTTGACACATTTTTGGGACCATTTACATTTACACAGCGATCGTTGCTATAAAATTGCAGTGATTACTGTGTAAATGTGACTGGCAGGGAAGGGGTTAACACTAGGGGGCGCTGCAGGGGTTAATGTGTTCCCTAAGGTAGTGATTCTAACTGTGGGGGGAGGGGACTGACAAGGGGAGGAGACCGATCGGTGTTCCTCCATACTGGGATCACATGATCGGTCTCCTCTCCACTGACAGGACGTGGAGCTGTGTGTTTACACACACAGCTCCACGATCCTGCGCGGTCCCACTGTTTTAACGGGCAATCGCGGGTGCCCGGCGGACATCGCGGTCGCCGGGCACTCGCACCGGGTCCCGAACGACGCCCCGGGCGCGCGCGCCCCCTTGGCGGCCGGGAATGGGAGGACGTCATATGACGCCCACCCAGGATGGGAGATCCACCTTGTGGGCGTCATATGACAGTGGGCGGTAGGGAAGTGGTTAAAGTCGATGTAAACCCCAATTTTTTTTTTGATGTCATAATGTAGAGAAAAAGATTTCCTTTCATTTGAGCCCAGTCTTGCCACACAGATTTACTCGAGGCCTAAGCAATCCTCTTTTATTGTTCAGTCTTGACAAATCTTAAAAAGTCTTGAAAACTTTGTCAAAAACGCCCCCTTGCTGTGAGTGACAGGTGATTTACATATCTCATGCACTAGCCTGAGACAGGTTATCATCAGATCACTGGATGTTCTACTCTGCCCAGCTCTGACTACATACATGTCCCCTAAATCACTTGTCTGTCTACAGTCTGTCTATAGTCTGCTGACTGTTCACTGCATCCCATGATGTGAAACATCCAGTCAAAACACAGTAAAGCTGGGAGAGCTGGAGGGGAGGGAGGGGGATGTGAATTGTGAACTTTTTACACAGGATGTGCCTGTCTCAGGCTAGTGCATGATATGTAAATCACCTGTCACTCACAGCAAGGGGGCCTTTTTGACAAAGTTTTCAAGACTTTGTCAAGATTTCTCTAACTGAACAATAAAAGAGGATTGCTCAGGCCTCGAGTAAATCTGTGTGTGTGGCAAGACTGGGCTCAAATGAAAGGAAATCTTATTCTCTACATTATAACATCAAAACAATTTTTGGGTTTACATCCACTTTAAGAGGGGATTTGATAGTGAGATACAAATTTTTAAATTGTGACTCTAGCATTGGGATGGAACTACTTAGCCTAAGGTCTCTAAAGAAGACATGCAGACATGCAATAAAGTTGATGAGAGGCAATTCAATCAAAATTTGACAAAAAATAACAAATGCACAGTGAAAAAATGTGCATTTATTATTTTTTGTTACTGGAGCCTGTAAAGCATTGCACCAGCAATCAGCAGATCGCTGATGCCAAGCAGGTTTCCAGCAGATCTTATACATCTGAGGAAGCCGATACATTCCAACACATTCTGACAGGAAGAATGAATGAACTACTACAGCGCTCACAGTGGTAGTTCATTGAAAACTTTAAAACTATAAGCCAACAGCCGCAAAGTCTACCAGACCTTATAGTTTTAAAATTATTTGCTAAAAATAAGCTGAAGTTAGAAAATATAATGGTAATCAAACCTGAAAGAAAAAAATATATCTTTGTGCTCACTGCTCATTTTCAATTTCTAAATCATTCTGCTGTGCCACCCAATCACATGACTACACTTTCATATTTACATTAAAAATTCAAGAGGAAGGTACATCACATCCCTGTATTGACACGTGTTGGGCAGGGGACAGGACGGTACTGGATGCAGCTGGTCTGCTCAAGGAGGAGAAGCATACTATCTCACACAATCCCGGCATATATTTAGCTTCTATAGAGTGGTGCACTGAAGCACCAAGTCTCCAGACTGGGGCTTGTGTTTAATACATTTTTTATATACCATAACTTTATCACACTATCCAGCCTTTTCTGTTATCTTATATATATATATATGGAGACTACATTATTGGGCAGCCCAGGATTCAACAGCAATCATAGAACCCAGAGGTGATTCACAGGCGTGTTTTGACTGAACTTAAATGTGAGGTCACACGCTCTGAGGTGAGCGTTCATTACCTAGGGGGTAAAACCAGTGTGTGTACACACCAACACATTTGGATCACCACAATAAGAATCAACTATCTATGGACTTTATGAGTTTGTTGCATTGTTTGATGTGATATATTAATGGGAATATACATATATGCATACTACAGCACTTTATTTTTTCTATATGTCACTGTATTAATGTTATGCAAAATGTGATTCTATCATACTAACTTGATCCACGTGAATAGCACTTTTATTGCACTATTGTCACTTTATTTACATCAGTGTATGGTAGACATGATTTAATTACGCTAGTTTGAGTCACGTGATTACCACTCTATTGCACTATTGTCACTTTAATCAGTCATTATTATATACATTTGTTTTTATTTAAAGACAGCGTGGCATTTTTTAAACATATAGATAGAATATCAGCTGCACAGGGAGGGAATTTTTTTCATTGAATCAGCCAACTCAAAAACTTTGTGAAGGAGAAGTACACCAATTGTGTAGTGCTTCAAAGCAGGAAGCAGAGCCAGAAAAGTGTAAATAGTTGCACTCAAATATTCAAAATGGTAGTTCATTTTGAGTATGTCTTGTCAGTCCATTCCTTTTTATCCCGATTGTGTTACCAGTAACGGCCACAGTATGGGAGTGTCAGTTCCAAAACTCCAGCTACACTTTCAGAAATGAGAATATGAGGCATTCTCATGTCCTGCTCTTGCACGATGGGTAATTTCCAGCCCCTGGTAACACAGCCTTTATTTTCTGTTCTCTCTGCCTGTATGTATATTATAGTTATCTAATCTTTGTTTACATAGTTCTAGCCCTGGTTGACTTCTTCCTCTGGTTGTTGACCCTTGGATTCTGCTTGGAAATTCTATTGGCTTTTCATTATGAATTTATCAATGCTTTTCCTCAGTCCTGCACTCCTAACCTGATGAGAAGTCTCCAGCTGTTTATGGTCCACATATGCAAATATGTTTTTGCTGTGTTTGATGACGTATTCAATTATGCTAAAAATGTAAATGTTTCAATCTATAAATAAAATGAATACAATGATCCCCAAGCTCTTATAGATAGGTTCTCTTTCAACACCATCCCCCCCCTCATTTCCTCCCCCCCCCCCTCCCCCCTCCACCACCCCCTCTTAGCGAATGCTCCTACTTCTTAGACCTCACTAGACGTAACCTAACGCATTACCTTTGGCCTTGTGATGAAGCTCTAATTGGCTTACTTACCTAGACTTCATAACCTAACCAGTACTAGACAATGAGTGCCTTAAATTAGCCTAGGATTGTATTCCTATTGTTATTTTCCTTCTTTTCTCCTCTCTTATTATCTTAAATGTTCTACAAGGATATGTATATGCTCGCTGAAAGTATTGAGCGATTATTTTCATTGTAATTTGAAATTTCCTGTATATTGTTATTTTCTCAATAAAATTCAATTGTTTAAAAAAATAAAAAAATAAAAAATGAATACTCTCTGCAAAAAAATAGCAAATATAATGAGCATACCTTTTGCATAGGCATAGCACATATGTTATAGTCTACTATAATTTGTCCTGTTTCTTGTGCATTTCTTATATATTTGTGTTTAAAACAAATCAAAACAATACTATCTATGTTTTCTTAATAATATACTTTGCATTCAAGAAAGTTTCTGCTTTAGGTCTTTAGAAATGTTCAAGGACAGATGCCTTGCTTTTGAATATGCAACTAGAAGGGCTTTTGTTTGTTATTTAACTATGCAAAGGCTATCTGTCCCTTCTGACCTAACAGACACCCCGCTAACCACATCCATAATGAAAATCAATTGCACCACACAACTAAGCTATTACTCTGTCTTTTTTAAAAGTGCTCAAGTATTCAAAAACAAGAACCTAAGACTGATTATATTGCCACTGGCCTTAATGATCACACACGTTGCATTATTTAAGACTTGTGTTTTCTAAATAAGTTTAAGACTATTTTACTAGATTCCAATAATAAATAACTTTTATTAGCTTAAGACTTTAAGAGTGCTCCTGATTTAATGTGCAACTCTTTCAATATTGGCTCCCAGTGATTTATTTGTAATAATAATTCTGTGCTGAAAGATACAAATTAAAACTTAAATGTTTCTATTAGTGATAGAGATTATCAATACAATCATACCTTTAATCTTCAAATTAATGAAATGGCAAATATATTAAAACAAATTGTTACATCCTATTTACTCAATGACACTTACAGACTATCTGCAAGTGTTATTTCACACAAAAGTGGGTGCATTTTGACAGCTGAATCGCTATGTAATACAAAGCAATTTTAACAGCTGGTTATTGTTGGTAGTAGTAACAGGGGGAACTCTGGCAGAGGCAAAGGAGCTGGACATAAAACATTTGTCCTAAAAAAAATGTCTCTTATGTTTAAAATCCCCAAGTGTTTAATCAAGGGTCCCCTCTATTTCGGTTCTATGGATGAAAATGGCAGAACTCAATAATTAGTGAGCGCTATTAACCACTTCAGCCCCGGACCAATTGGCAGCCAAAGGATCAGGCCCCTTTTTGCGATTCGGCACTGCGTTGCTTTAACTGACAATTGCGCGGTCGTGCGACGTGGCTCCAAAACAAAATTGGCATCCTTTTTTCCCACACAAATAGAGCTTTATTTTGGTGGTATTTGATCGCCCCTGCAGTTTTTATTTTTTGCGCTATAAACAAAAATAGAGCGACAATTTTTAAAAAAATGCAATATTTTTTGCTTTTTGCTATAATAAATATCCCCAAAAAATAAATAAAAAAACATTTTTTTTCCTCAATTTCGGCCGATACGTATTCTTCTACATATTTTTGGTAAAAAAAATCGCAATTAGCGATTATTGATCGGTTTGCGCAAAAGTTATAGCGTTTACAAAATAGGGGATAGTTTTATAGCATTTTTATTAATATTTTTTTTTTTTTACTAGTAATGGAGGCGATCAGCGATTTTTATTGTGACTGCGACATTATGGCGGACACATCGGACATTTTTGACAAGTTTTTGGGACCATTGTCATTTATACAGCAATCAATGCTATTTAAATGCATTGATTCATGTATAAATGACAGTTGTAGTGAAGGGGTTAACCACTAGGGGGAGGGGAGGGGTTATGGGCTGTGACGTGTGTGTTTTTTTTTTACATTAGGGGGCGGGGCTGACGTCTGACATCATTGATTGGCTTTCCCGATGACCGGGAACAGCCAATCAATGACAGGCAGAGTAGGAAACGCGGGGGGAGGTTTGTTTACACATACCTCTCCCCGTACTTCAGCTCCTTAACCCGATCGCGGGACACCAGCGGCGATCGGGTCCGCTGGTCCCACGGCCGGGGTCACGGAGCTCCCGACCGGGTCGCGAGCGCGCCGCTGGCGGCACGCGCGCGACCAACGGGCAGGCATTTATAGGATCACGTACCATTTTTCCGCAGTATATCTGCGATAGGCGGTCGGGAAGCGGTTAAAGTCTGCCATCCTGAAGGCAACTAAATTATATGTCAGGTAAATTGGTAGACTACAGAGGTAAAGAAACAAAGGATTGAAAAGGAAGAAACATTACAGAATTATTGATTGTTCTAAGCACACCTCTTTTTTTGGCTAAGAAATGAACTTCATATAAATGTAGAAAGTCCTTATTGGTGCAGGTAGCCAAATCATGCAATTTGAAGTGAGTCTCCTAAATATGAAGTATGTCACAGTTGTGTTCACAAGCCATATTCCACAAGGAGGAAATGTGTTGAGGCCAGATAATAAACTGCCAAACAGTGGAAGATTCAACCAAATGTGCGGGTTGGGCATGAAAAAACTTGACTGGCCTGCACAGAGTCCTGACCTCAATCCATCTTTGGGATCAATTACAAGACATGTGCAATTCGTTTCATTCCGAATTGGTTTTTTAACGAATTTCGACAAATTCATTCATTCGGAAATATCCGAATTAACGAAAATCTGTTTAACAAATTTTTCCGAATATTCAAAAATTAGTAAATTCGTACATTCGTAAATTCGTATATTTGCAAATTTGTACATTCGTAAATATGTACATTTGCACATTCGTAAATTCATACATTCGTAAATATGTACATTTGCACATTCGTAAATTCGTATATTCGCAAATTCGTAAATTCGCAAATTCGTACAATTATAAATTCGGAAATCTTAATTTATAATTAACTAATAATGACTTAACTATTACGAGCTATTAAATTATAGGTATTGTAATTTCCTTTTTAAAATTGGCTGTTAGTGAACGTAACAAATACAAATTTATCTTAAGTTACAAATTATCCAAAATAACGAATGCCGTATCCAAACAAATGGAACGTAATGCATTAATAATAATAAATAACAATAATAATAAAAACTTTTTATTATTATTATTTGTTATTAATTTGTTCCGTTCCATTTTATTTAGACGCGGCATTTGTTATTTCGGATAATTTGTAACTTCAGATAAATTCGTGCTCACTAACAGCCAAATTTGAAAGGAAATACAATACCAATAATTTTGTTAGTTACTATTTCAGATATTACATTTTTGGGGTTTTCGGATTTTCGTATTTCCAAATTTTCAAATTTTCAAATTTTCAATTTTTCGAATTTTCAAATTCACGAATGTATGAATGTACGAATGTACGAATATACAAATTTTCTAATTTCCAAATTTCGAATTACAAGGCAGTTGGAATTTTCAATGAAGCTCGTTGTTCTACAACCGCAGGAGTAGATTCTGGGATTATACCTCATGAATAAAGGAACATAAGTCTCCACATATATTTATAATTTTGTGGTTGCGGAGTGCTTTGGTAAAAGTGTTGAGCTGCTTTCTCATTTAGAAGGTATAATGTGACAAGTCAGAGAATAGTTGCAGATCAGTGTTAGGAGTGGGAAGAGTCCCAAGCGACCTGGATTTAGCAAGGAATTGTAAAACATGGTAAACATGGATTCACATTATGACATCTCTGGGGACATTATTTGGCATTAGTGCAAATGCTGTAGGTGGTGGATGCGGTAAATGGTGAGTTCAAGTGGGCCTAGATCTGGCAGCAATGCTAAAATCAAAGTTTGTGTATAGTTCCACAGTTCAAATGAAACCACCGTGTCAGATGCACCACAAATTTTCACATTGTTGAGTTGCGATTTGTCTTCCAAATCAGCCATCTTTGTTTTAATCCATTTATCATCCGCTACATTATCTTCATGCATGTCAACTAGGGCATTAACAGTGGTGGTGGACCCTTCCAATGTGTTTTCAATATGGTGTATGAAATCTCCTAATGAGTGAACTTCTGTAGAGAAGCTCGGAATGAGCGATGCAACGACAGCATGAAGTGAACACTTAAGTAATAACAGCATTTCTTTGAGTGCCGTGTCAAAAGCAGGCTAATTCAGTGTAGGAAAAACATAAATGGGATCAGGGCCTGCTGTGGATAATAATGAAAATTCTGCATTGCAGCTCACCTCCGTATCATCCTGGGAATGCGGGTCCATTCTCATTTGCGCTTTTGCTGGGCTTCCACAAGTAGGAAAGAGGGCAAGTGAGGAGGACACTGTGGGGGAGCACACAGGGGTACAATGTGGGGGTGGGGAGCGTACAGGGGGACACTGTGGGGGGGAGAGCACACAGGGGGACACTGTGGGGGGGGAGCACACAGGGGGACACTGTGGGGGGAAGAGCACACAGAGGGACACTGTAGGGGGAGCACACAGGGGGAAACTGTGGGGGGAGCACACAGAGGGACACTGTGGGGGAACACAGGGGGGAAGCACACTGGGGGACACTGTGGGGGGAAGAGCACACAGAGGGACACTGTGGGGGGAGCACACAGGGGGACATTGTGGGGGGGGAGCACACAGGGGGACACTGTGGGGGGAAGAGCACACAGAGGGACACTGTGGGGGGAGCACACAGGGGGATACTGTGGGGGGAGAGCACACAGGGGGACACTGTGGGGGGGGAGAGCACACAGGGGGACACTGTGGGGGGAGAGCACACAGGGGGACACTGTGGGGGGGAGAGCACACAGGGGGACACTGTTGGGGGGGGGAGCACACAGGGGGACACTGTGGGGGGGAGAGCACACAGGGGGACACTGTGGGGGGGAGAGCACACAGGGGGACACTGTGGGGGGGGAGCACACAGGGGGACACTGTGGGGGGAGAGCACACAGGGGGACACTGTGGGGGGAGAGCACACAGGGGGACACTGTGGGGGGAAGAGCACACAGAGGGACACTGTGGGGGGGGGAGCACACAGGGGGACACTGTGGGGGGAACACAGGGGGAAAGCGCACAGGGGGGCAATGTGGGGGGCGCACAGGGGGACACTGTGGGGGGAGAACGCACAGAGGGACACTGTGGGAGCAGAGAACACAGGGGGACATTGTGGGGGGGGGGAGAGCACCCAGGGGGACACTGTGGGGGAGAGCACACATGGGGACACTGTGGGGGGAGCACACCGGGGGACACTGTGGAGGGGGGAGAGCACACAGGGATACCCTTGGAGGGGGAGAAGGCACATGGGGACACAGGGGAGGGGGGAAGCACAAATGGAGATCCTGGGGAGGGGGAGAGGGCACAGGGGGACACTGGGGGAGGGAAGCACACATGGGGACACTGTGGGGGGGGAGCACACAGGGGAACACTGTGGGGGGGAGCACACAGGGGGACACTGTGGGGGGAGCACACAGGGGGACACTGTGGGGGGAGCACACAGGGGGACACTGTGGGGGGGAGAGCACACAGGGGGACACTGTGGGGGGGGGGGGGGGGGGGAGCACACGGGAACACTGTGGGGGGAGAGCACACAGGGGACACTGTGGGGGGGGTGGACACTGTGGGGGGGCACACACAGGGGAACACTGTGGGGGGGGGGGGAGAGCACACAGGGGAACACTGTAGGGGGGAGAGCACACAGGGGAACACTGTAGGGGGGGAGAGCACACAGGGGAACACTGTAGGGGGGAGAGCACACAGGGGGACACTGTGGGGGAGAGCACACAGGGGGACACTGTGGGGGGGAGCACACAGGGGGACACTGTGGGGGAATCACACAGGGGGACACTGTGGAGGGGGGGAGAGCGCACAGGGAGACCCTGGGAGGGGGGAAGCACACAGGGGGACACTGGGGGGGAGCACAGAGGGAGACGCTGGGAGGGGTAGAGGGCACAGGGGGACACTGGGGAGGGAGAGAGCACAGGGGGACACTGGGTGAGGGAGAGGGCACAGGGGGACACTGGGTGAGGGAGAGGGCACAGGGGGACACTGGGGGGGGGGGGAAGCACATGGGGGACACTGTGGGGGTGGAGAGCACACAGGGGGACACTGTGGGGGGTAGGGGGCACACAGGGGGACACTGTGGGGGGAGAGCACACAGGGGGACACTGTGGGGGGAGCACACAGGGGGATAATGTGGGGGGTGGGGAGCGCACAGGGGGACACTGTGGGGGGAGAGCATACAGGGGGACATTGTGGGGGGGGGAGAGCACACAGGGGGATACTGTGGGGGGGAGAACACACAGGGGGACACTGTGGGGGGGAGAGCACACAGGGGGACACTGTGGGGGTGAGCACACAGGGGGACACTGTGGGGGGATAGAGCACACAGGGGGACACTGTGGAGGGGGAGAGCTCACAGGGAGACCCTGGGAGGGGGAGGGGGCACAGGAGGCCTGTCAGGAAAGGATCCGTCCGCTGGTAAGATCCATCATTTGGCGTGCAGTACTGTGTCCACCAGCAGGTGTCTCCTGGCAGTTTGTAACTGTCAGGAGAGACTTTCTCTGCTGGTGTTATGTCATCATTGGGCCGCAGTACTGGTGTCCACCAGCGGATGGATCCCGGCAGTGTGGAGCAGACAGGACCAGCTGCGCTCAGCTGTTACGTGAGGTCAATCACTGGCAGTCTTATAAATACCCCCGCAAGCCTTCACATGCTTGCCTTGGTATCTTTTTTTCCATGTGCCCTGTAGCTGAACCTGTAGCTGAACCTGTAGCTGAACCTGTAGCTGAACCTGTAGCTGAACCTGTAGCTGAACCTGTAGCTGAACCTGTAGCTGAACCTGCACCCGACCCCCATCCTGATCCTGTCCCTCCTGTGTTCCTGTTCCCTTGTAAGCCTTATCCCATAAATTATCTCCCTCTCCTGTTCTGCCCTTGTTCATTTGCTGATCCCCGGTGTATGACCATGGCCTGGCTAACGTGTTTGATTTCGGTACTTCCCTTTGGCTGTATATATTATCTGTTGTCTGTGGGTTTCTGTTTGTTGGTTGAGCACTATTTGTATTTGGGGTGTTTACTTATTTATATCACTTATCTTAAATAAACATTATTCTGAGACCACTTTCACACTGAGGCGCTTTTCAGGCGCTTTCACGCTAAAAACAGCGCCTAAAAAGCTCATGAAAACGTATTTCCATTAAAATCAATGAACGCTTTCACATTGGGGCAGTGTGCTGGCAGGGCTGTGAGAAACTCCCCTCCCCATTGAAATGAATGGAAAGCTCTTCAAAAGCGGCTGAAAAGCTCTTCAAGAGCGCTCAGTGTTTTTACTGGCAGTTTAGAAGCGCTTCAGTGTGAAAGTGGCCTTATTCACTTTACATGTGTTTTGGTTTCCTCTTTGCAGTCCACACAATCTGGTCACACCTGTTCATGACAGTATACCAAGGCCATCTCTGACCAGAAGTGGCTGCACAGGGGAACCATCTCGGTTCTGTTTTACATTGCTGGAATGAATTCAGATATAATTGTTTATTATGCTCTACTGGCAACAGAGAGTTCTGAATATCTCCGCCAGACATTGAAAGGGTGGTCCAGTGATCAGCTGCCGGAGATTATCCATTTAGATCACTCTGTGGTCGATCAGGGCAGTATACTGTTTGAGGATGTTCAACCTTTGATTGGAATGTGTACAGAGCTGGCTCTGCCCTGTATCCCCTGTATACTATTCTCCCCCCTTCAGTTTTAACCAGGTTGCGTCCTTAGTATGGCTGTTGGAGGAAGACTTTGCATCCTTTTTGGAGCACTATTCGTTTTGTCCCAAACAGTTGTTGAAAGATTATATAGATGAAGTGCAGTCCCTGGTCAGACAGAGGGTATGTGAGCCCACTTTTGTGCTACCTATACTTCAGGCATGGTCAGACCTGCTTCTCAGCTCTCCTCAACCCAGACCTGCTACTAAACACCTGCCTGCTCAGGCGTCCTTTCTCCCATCACCCATGGCAACCTCAGCTACAGTCCAATATACCCTGCTCCCCACCAAGTATCAATACCCTGTTTCTACTTCCTGCACCTACCCTGCCTTTAACTCATCTGCCTCGTCTCTACTACCTGCAACTTCTTCACAAAAACTTCCTCTGGCCGCTGTTCCCACTTCCTTGCCATATCCCAGCCCTTCGTTTCAGTATGCTTTACCTCCTACCTACAGTCCTACAGCAACTTACAGATCTCCAGCAGTTAAGCCAAAGGAGAAACGGAAGTTCTTTCCCACTCAAGCGATCCTGCCAGTAACCCAACTTGCTTCCACACCAACCAACCTGCTCCAGTCTGCTTGCATGCCAGCTTAACCTGATAACCCAACTGATTCTGACAAACCTCTGCCTGCTATCCAGCCAGTGTCTCCGCCTGAAGTTCCTGTGCCCCAATGTGATGTTCCTGTGTCCATGTTCCAGTCTGATGTTCCAGCCTTCCAGACTGGTGTCCCAGCCTACCAGCCTGATGTCCTGGTGCCTGCCTTCCAGTCTGATGTCCTGGTGCCTGCCTTCCAGTCTGATGTCCTGGTACCTGCCTTCCAGTCTGATGTCCTGCTGCCTGCCTTCCAGTCTGATGTCCCGATGCCTGCCTTCCAGTCTGATGTCCTGCTGCCTGCCTTCCAGTCTGATGTACCGCTGCCTGCCTTCCAGTCTGATGTACCGCTGCCTGCCTTCCAGTCTGATTTCCCGCTGCCTGCCTTCCAGTCTGATTTCCCGCTGCCGGCCTTCCAGTCTGATTTCCCGCTGCCGGCCTTCCAGTCTGATTTCCCGCTGCCGGCCTTCCAGTCTGATTTCCCGCTGCCGGCCTTCCAGTCTGATTTCCCGCTGCCGGCCTTCCAGTCTGATTTCCCGCTGCCGGCCTTCCAGTCTGATTTCCCGCTGCCGGCCTTCCAGTCTGATTTCCCGCTGCCGGCCTTCCAGTCTGATGTCCCGCTGCCAGCCTTCCAGTCTGATGACCCGCTGCCCGCCTTTCAGTCTGATGTGCCAGCTTCCCAATCTGATGTGCCAGCTTCCCAATCTGATGTGCCACCTCCCAGTCTGATGTGCCAGCTTCCCATTCTTATGTGTTCCCGTCTGCTGCCCAGCCTGAGGTGTTCCCATCTGCTGCCCAGCCTGAGGTGTTCCCATCTGCTGCCCAGCCTGAGGTGTTCCCATCTGCTGCCCAGCCTGAGGTGTTCCCATCTGCTGCCCAGCCTGAGGTGTTCCCATCTGCTGCCCAGCCTGAGGTGCTCCCATCTGCTGCCCAGCCTGAGGTGCTCCCATCTGCTGCCCAGCCTGAGGTGTTCCCATCCATTGCCCAGCTTGCGGTGCCCGCTGTCCAGCTTGCGGTGCCCTCTGCACAGCTTGATGTGCCCGCTGCCCAGCTTAAAGTGCCCATGCCTGCTGCCCAGCTTGGTCTCCCTGTGTGCTCCCCCCAGTGTCCCCGTGTGATGCCTGTAATAATACCGCTAATGACGTGCTGCTCCCCGCCGGCCCCTCCTCTCTTTTCGTCCATCCTAGGTAATGTCGCGTACAGTGCAAGCACCTGCGATGGCTGGCGGGGAGCAGCGGGATATTAATGGTATTATTACAGCCGCTTAAAGTGGCCTCTCGTTGGGCCGGGCACAGGCCCCTAATGGCTCAGGGCCCTCAGGCGGCGACCGAGTGGCGATGGGTCAGTCCGCCCCTGCATACTATCATTCCTGGCACAAGGTTCCATGGCATGAACCACCTCTGGGCCTGCCCCTGCAGAGCTGAAAGAACCTCTGCTCCAGTGTGGCTTCTGTCCCCTAGACAGACCAACTGAAGCACTGCATGGCATCCTTTTAGCTTGACTGGTTGAAATGCCCCTTGAATGCTTAGGGGGTACTGGTGGTTCATGGGACAATTCAGCAGAGGAGGGCATGGAGGAGGAGTAGGAGGAAGAGGGGTGGGCTGCCAGATCTCGCAGCTTTACCACCAGCTGTATGCAGATGTGGCAGCAAAACAAGCTCCAGCACTGAGCCCTGTACTTCATCATTCCTAATTGCAAGCAAAGTTACCCAGTGTGCTGCGAACAAAATATATCATCCCTGACCATACTTGCTGGACCATGTGTTAGCAGTAAGGTGGATCTTGCTGCTGACTGCCTTGGCCAACGATGCCAAAACATTATTAATAAAAATGCCATAAAACTATACCCTATTTTGTAGACCTATAACTTTTGCGCAAACCAATCAATAAACGCTTATTGCGATTTTTTTCTTTTTTTACCAAAAATATGTAGAAGAATACGTATCAGCCTAAACTGAGGGAAAAAAATGTTTATATCTAAAAAATAATGTGTTTTTTTTCAAAATTGTCGCTCTTTTTTTGTTTATAGCACAAAAAATAAAAAACGCATAGGTGATAAAATACCACCAAAAGAAAGCTTTATTTGTAGGGAAATATGGACGCCAATTTTGTTTGGGAGCCACATCGCACAACCGTGCAATTGTCAGTTAAAGTAACGCAGTGCTCTGGTCTTTGGACAGCCAAATGCTTTGGGGGTGAGATGGTTAAGAAAAATTCTAAATGTATATATTTTTGTTGAATTAAATGTGAATTTATTATTTTTTTCTACAGAAGTCGGCAAAACATTTCGCCCACAAATAGTGGATCATAGGTGCATTGTCAGGCTCTTGCAGACACTTAATCCAGATTTCTGCCACGACCTTCTTTTGGCTTTTCTGCTAAAGTCAGAAAAAGTGTCAATCAGCTAGAAGGGCTCCCATCAGCACCCTTCTAGTTCATTGAGAACTATAATGCCGCGTACACATGATCAGATTTTTCGTCGGAAAAAACTTGGACTCAAACTTGTTTTTCTGACGGAATTCCGCTAAAGCTTGGCTTGCATACACACCGTCACACAAAAGTTCCCTGAACTTTCGACTGTCAAGAACGCGGTGACGTTCAACACTACGACAAGCTGAGAAAATTAAGTTCAATGCTGCAGAGAATGCGTCAAATTGTTTCCATACATGCGTAGGAATTTTGCGTGACGGAATTGGTACAGACGATCGGAATTTCCGTTCGGAACTTTTTCCGACTGAAAAATTGAGAACCTGCTCTTAATCTTTTGCTGGCAGGAATTCCGCCAGCAAAAGTCCGATGGAGCATACATACGGTGGGAATTTCCGACCAAAATCTCACATCAGACTTTTGCTGGCAGAATTTCCCATCGTGTGTATAGCCTTCTGCCAGAGTGTCAATTGGGATTTGTACTTTAGTCTTTCAGAGATACCTGTGAATGAATGGCACAGCTGAACGGGCAGAGCCCCACACAGCTGCAACATTTTTAAAATGTGACAGTGGGTGCGGGGAGAAGGAGTGAGGGGATGAGTGCGGCACTAGCTATAACATATTACATGTTACACCCTGAATATAGTGTAACATGTAACATATTCCAAAGGTGAACAAACTCTTTAAGTCAAATCAAACACAATTAAGAATTTAAATGAACTTGTTATGTTTGTACATTTTTAAGCAATCAAGAGCACTTTGAAAGCAAAGATGTAGTCATGCATACATGTCCTGTTAGCTTTCTAACATTAGATTGCTGTTTCCTACAAGGAATCTCAATAGAAAGTATCTGAGCCTAAATTGTTAGGGAAGAGAAATAGATATAAATGTCTATTCAATAATAAACACTGTCCCTCAGGTCTAAAAAAGAAATGAAGCAAACAATACTTTCTGGAAGTGTGACAAACATGGGGCCTGACTTCCTCTTCCGCCGACGCGACCGGATGTGACGGTCGGACGCGGCGTTCGGATGTGAACTGCGGGAGGTTTGAGATCAGCCTGAGTCTCCGACAGTATCCTGAATAGTCCCTGCTACCGAGACCCTAAGTCCGCGAAAACGAACGCTTGGTGGTGCCCGAGTCTCCTACGGAACCCTGATCGGCCTCTGCTACCGAGACTTTAATCTCGTGAAACCCGTGAAAACGATCGCTTGGTGCGATGAGCAATAGTAAGCAGTCGGCGGCCGATCGTCTTAAAGAATTTGCTCGAACGGATAAGCAAGACGGCGGGCGTAGCCCCCCACAGACACGGAGTGGTGGACCATCAGCGCTGGAAACCCAGAAGCTTAACACGTCCCAGCCGCAGTCCGGGAAAGCAGCAGAAAAGCAGGAGAAACATCCCAAACTGACCCTGGAACAGATGAACTCCCAGATAATGGAGGCCATCCACTCGAGTAATACAGCCTTAACAGGTAAAATGGATGAGATTATAAATGATATAGGACTGATCAGGCAAGATATGCAGAGTATAAGAGAGAGAATGATGGAAGTGGAAAATAGGACTGCTTTATTGGAAGATACTGTTACCCCTATGCCTAAAAAGATAGTCACGATCGAAAAACAGATTACCCTGTGGCATCAAAAATCTGATGATTTTGAGAACCGTATGCGCCGCAATAACTTAAGAATAGTCGGTTTACCAGAGAAGGCAGAAGGGTTTAATCCTGGTGACTTTATAGAAAAATGGCGCATAGGGTCCCGGCAGTAACACCTAAACCAGGGTTTCCCCCTAGACCCCTGTTGGCACGACTACTAAATTGCAGAGACAGAGACACAATTCTGCGGAAAGCAAGACAAAAAGGAGAGATTCGCTATGAAAATAGCAAAATATCAATATTTCCAGACTTCTCTCTGGAGCTGCAAAAACAACGGGCAACATTTTATGAAATAAAACGAAAAATGAGAGAGGCAGGAATTGAATATTCTATGGCATACCCAGCCCGATTGAGAGTGGAGGAAGGGGGAAAGACTTTGTTCTTCAGTACACCTGAACAAGCTAAAGACTGGCTGGAAATAACCAGGCCTATGCCTCGATAGGAGAAACAGAGAAGTCCTGAAAGGATAAGAGACACGAAGAAGATCGGGACTTTGGGGGGGGGCGGAGGAGGGGGGGATGAGAGGGACACTCTCCCTACTTTATATTTGTTTTTATTTTCCCCTTTTTTTTTTTTTTTTTTTGTTAAAGGAAGAAGTTTTAATAGTTTATAGGTTTGGTTTTCTCTTTCTTTCTTGGTGTGTTTGGTTTTTTTTTTTTTTTTTTTGGTTTTTTCTCTCTTAAATTTTTTTTTTTTTTTTTTTTCTTGTGCTTTGCCCTTTTCGTCTTTCTCTTTTTCTCCCCCTTTCCTTCTCTTCTTTTCTTTCTTCTGAGGGGAAAAATGGGAAAAAGTAAAATATAAATGTTTATTTGTGGGGTTTTTTTTTGTTTTTTTTTGATAGGGGAGTGGGAGGGATAGGGAGGAGGGGGGGTAAAGTTGAGGGTGATGGGGTGTGTACAAATAGGAAAATGGAGCTAAAATCACAGAGAAACACATTGAAATAAAGCACTTGCTACAAGGGGAAGAGAGGGAAGAGCGAGAGGAAATCTCTCTCTTGCCCCCTTTTTTTTTTTTTTTTTTTTTTTTTTTTATATATAATAACAAGAGAAGGTTAGGATAAGGTAAAGAGACACATTATAAACACTATAAACACAAATAAATGGGGGAAGGGGGAGGGATGGGGAGTGAATGCGCACAAGGAAGGAGGAAGGGAGGGGGGAGGGAGGGAGGTGTGGGAAGGGAGGGAGCAAGAAAAACATATTTCTTTTTTTTTTTTTTTTTTTTTTTTGTGTGCGGTGTTTCCCCTTTTTTATTTTTTTTTTTTTTTCTAAAAGGGAGGGAGAGGGTGAAAAGAGGGGATGCCTTCTCCTCCCCCCACCTTGGCGGCCCCCCCCTCGCCCCTTATATTCCCGATTAAGCGGAAAAAGGGCAGGAGCAGACAGGCTGAAATTGAAATAAATTACCTATATAAGAGCAAAAATGCAATATGTTGGTAATGCCCTAAAAAAAATGTTATGGATGAATGGAACGGAATGGATGAATGAGAGGAGAGGTAGAAAAGAGAATGGTCACGGAAAGGAAAAAGGGACATAGGATTTATTTTTCCTCTTCTTTTATTTTTCGGGGAACAATGGCTAAAATAAAATACATCAAATATGAGTAATCAGCACACATTTTTGTCATGGAATGTGAGAGGTATGGGAACGCAATTAAAACGAACACAGATTTTCTCAGAAATTAACAAGGTGCAGGCAAAGATCATTTGTATCCAAGAAACACATATGACTAAAGAGAGATTGAAATATCTAGAAAAATCTTGGATACAATGGTCAAGCCACTCATGTCATACTACATATTCAAGAGGGGTTTCTCTCTTGGTCCATCGAGGGGTAACATGGGAGTGCATTAGAGAAAAAAGAGATCCCGATGGAAGATATGTCTTTGTCTTTGCATTGGTGCATGCACTGCCTGTTGTAATCATGGGGATTTATAACCCCCCCCCCCCCAGCCACAATGCGAGTACTGAAGAGGCAGTGATATTTATGTTAGAATATCCAGAGGCATATGTCATATGTATGGGAGATTTCAATATGTGTTTAGACCCAAAATTAGATAGGTTCGGAAGAAATAAGCATAAAGGAGGGGAAGGGTCGAAGGTGTTGGAGAAATTTATGAATGAAGTAGGATGGGCTGACTTGTGGAGGATCAGAAACCCTGGGACCCGGGCTTATTCATGGCATGCACCTGGGAGAGGGCGCATTTCTAGAATAGATATGGTAATGGGGAACGAAAAGATCCTGCCAATGGTTCGGTCTGTGGCGTATATGACAAGAGGGGTGTCTGACCATTCTGGATTAACCTTTGAGCTAAAAATAGGCCCAAAAAGAATAAGATCGGGGTATAGGATACAGGCTCAATGGTTAACCCAGATAGGATTAAATGATAGAATTCCCGAGCAAATGGGAATGTTCCTAGAAGCACATGGCAACAGGAAAATAGATGGAGTACTCTGGGACACATTTAAGGCATACTTGAGGGGGATAACAAGATCAACAATATCATACATTAAACGTACTAATAGGCAGGAAGAGGAGGAAATGGAACAATTATGCGCACAGGCAGAAAATAGGTTTATAGAGGACCCCACAAATATAAACCAAATAAGATGGGCAGCCTCATCACGGCAATATAAGAACCAACTAATAACTAATGCTAAGCGTAAGAAACTCCAACATGCACAAAAAAACTTTGAACAAGGACAACAATATAATAAAATGCTGAACTTTATGATAAAAAGACAAACACCATCACTAGCAATATCAGAGGTGAAAAACGAAAAAAGAGAGGTGGTAAACACATTAGATGAGATACTTGAGACATTCCAAAAATACTATATTAACATGTATACATCAACACTGACCTGTACTCGAGAAGATATAGAGGAATACCTGAAGGATTTGAACTTCCTTAAATTAACAGAGGAACAAAAAGAGGAGTTAGAGAGGGATATAGAGGAAGAGGAAGTACGAGAAGCTATCTTCTCTCTAGGAAAGGGTAAGTCCCCAGGACCAGATGGCATACCACTGGAAATGTACCAGCGATATGCAGAAATTATGGTACCAGTTATGACCAAAATGTATGGAGAGGCGTTCCAAAGGGGAGAAATGCCTGTTTCCATGTATGATGCCACAGTCATATTGATACCAAAACCAGACAAAGACAGAACTGAGTGTGGGTCGTATAGGCCAATATCATTATTAAATATAGATTATAAAGTATTGGCAAAAGTGCTTGCCAAAAGGCTCAATCAGGTAATCTTGTCTATAATAGCGGAGGACCAAACTGGCTTTATGCCAGGGAAATCTACATCAATTAATATTAGAAGGACTCAATATATGACACAAATGAGAGAGTTTATCCCGGAAACAAGTGCCTTGGCATCACTGGATACAGCCAAGGCATTTGACTCTATAGAATGGGAATTTCTGCAGACAGTTCTGGAAAGGAATGGATTTGGGGAAAAATTTAGAAAATGGGTGAGAATAATCTATAAACAACCATGCTCCAATTTGCTAATAAACGGTATATTATCTCCTACAATAAAACTATATAGAGGAACAAGACAGGGCTGCCCAATGTCACCGCAGTTGTTTGCTCTGGCAATTGAGGCATTGGCAAATAGATTCAGACAATCAGATAAATATAAAGGGATTAGAGTAGGAGAAAAAATTGAACACATAGGCCTATATGCGGACGATATTATATTATATATGGGAGATGCGCAAGCATCTCTGACGGAAGCAATGAGAATAATAGAAACATACGGGAGGTTCTCAGGGTTAAAAATAAATTGGCAAAAATCCGCACTGATGCCCTTGGGAACAGGTAATAAAAGGAGAGCTCAGACCCCACTAAAAATAGTTGAAGTATTTAAATATTTAGGAGTAAATATTACGTTGAAACACGAAGATGAGATGGCAGCCAACATACTCCCACTAGTAGAACATGTGAAGAGAAAATTGGAAATATGGATAAAGCTACCAATATCAATGGCAGGCAGAATTCACCTGATAAAATCTATTATATTACCCAAGTGTTTATATGTATTTGCACACTCCCCAGTAAAAATACCAAAACAGATATTTAAAAAATTAAACTCGCAGATGACTCAGTTCATTTGGGCATATGGAAGATGTAAATTAAAATTTAATAAATTACAAAGACCAAAGACAGAAGCTGGACTGGCCCTCCCGGTTTATATTTATATTATTTGGCAGGGCAATTGAAACATCTAAGATCATGGGTAGGACAGGAAAAAATAACAAGGATAGAGGAATATCTCATTAGTAAAATGCAAATAGATGATTTAATGACGGGATTAGAATTAAAAGACTTGAGGAGAGTGGGAGTAAAAATTCCCCTTTTGAAAGTGGCAAGGACAGTATGGAGAGAGGCTAAGAAACTGACGGGATTTGTTGGAATCCCAACAGAAACTGCGCTTTGGAACAACCCAAAATTTGAACAACTGGAAGCTTTTGAGGATAGTAAATTTTGGAAGCAGAATAAGATAACAACTTTTGGCCAGCTATATGACAAAAATGTGATACTAACCTATGAAAACCTATGTAAACAATATAACTTATTGAGTAAACAGTTCTACAGATACCTTCAGCTGAGGCAGGTGCTACAGACACAGTTTAGAAGAGAGGAATTAAAAATATCTAAATATCCCCTTATAGGCATCCTGAAATCACAGGGACCTAAGGGATTGATAGCAAAGATTTACACACACCTGTTACAGAAGAAAATAGAAGGCGAACCACTGAAAATAAGGGATAAGTGGCAGGAGGCTATCCCAGACATGAGCGATCATGAATGGGATGAAGCCTGCAATTCCCATTGGAAGGTATCCCCTGCAATGAACAACAGGATAATACAGATGAATATAATACATCAGACATACTTGGCTCCAAATAGATTGCACAAAATGGGGAGGATGACTGAACCAAGATGTACTAGATGTGGGCAGGGGGGAGCAGACTTCCTTCATGTAATATGGTACTGTGGTAAAATAGGAAAATATTGGCAACAAGTAGCTAGGAAAATAGGAAAAGTCCTGAATAAACCTTTTATAGCTACGATGGAATTATGTTTGTTGGGGATATTGAGGGAAGAGAGAGATAATAGAGATAATAATACCTTCTTAAGGGAGGTACTGTTTCTGGCAAGAAAACAAATAATAGAAAAATGGATTCAGCCATATCCCCCGACAGTAACCCAATGGGTGAGAGCAGTAAACCAGGTCCTACCCTATGAAAAAATAATGTATGAACAAAGGGGAAACGGGCGAAGGTATGAAAAAATATGGGCAAAATGGAATAAGACATGGCTAACAGTGGATAGAGGAATATCTGAAAATATAGTATTAAGTGACCACAGAGGGTGAGAGAGGAAGGAATGAAAGGAAAGAGTAAATGTAACTATAATTTGTATTATATAAAGAAATGTAAAAGTATATAAAAATGTATAATGTCAATTATTATGTAATGAAAAATTTGGAATAAAGAGTTTTGAAAAAAACAATACTTTCTGTTTGTGAAATACTACTAATCTTTCAAAAAGTAATAGATCAGAATTAAAGTGGCAAGCAATATTATATCAGTTTTTATATTATACAACTTAAGAACAACATTCTATAAAGAATTGCTAAATATAGGGAAACAAGAAAATAACTTTTACTTACCTAATACTCCGCTCCTGCAGATTTCTCTGTGATGCAAGACCAGTCCCTGCAGCCTTTTCTACTCTATACTGTGATGGTCTGATGCCTTCTGGATTTCATCAAGACCAATGCAGGACTAACCTGCAATGGGGAAGCTGAGAAACAGTCCACTGTCAGAGCATGGGGGATTGCCATCTGCAGGGTAGCAGAAGACTGGGCAAGTAAAACTGCTTTTTCCATCCACTAGACATCTAGACATAAATAAGTTATTTACCCTCGCAATATGGGGCTAGCTTCACTGCAATGGGGGATTTTTACTTTTCCAGAGTTGAGCTTTAGGTATACAGGAGAGGAACTGAAGGTAAATCTTTTGAATTAGATGCAGATGTCAAAAATAAAAGAAAAAAAAGGGACAGTGGTTTTAACCATTCCCTACTTAATCCCCCCCCCCCCCCAAAAAATGCTAGAGAAGCTATATACTGTATGTGGAGATCATTTTAAACACTGCAGAGTGACAAGATCTACCCATCCATATACCACCATTAAATATAATTAATAGCCTTGTTCATAAGAAGAAACATTAAAAAATTGGAAACTTTATTACACGTGGCTGATTTTAGATTAATGACATCATCACTGGGTCACTATACTTCTTTACGCAAAGATCATGCAGAAAGGTCATAGCTGGTGTGAGGATCCAACAAGATTGTGTGCATAGCTTCTAGAAAACATCATGTCTATGATTAATTATCATATCCGTGAAAAGTCTGACATCTGCACTATCAGTTAAAAATTGCGTGTAATGGACCACGATAAAATATTCCAGACTGTGGGGGCTGATATATGTGTGAGATTTAGCTTGTCTGGAATTGTTTGTGGACCAATAGCTATATAAATACACCTTATAAATAGCGAACAGTTATGGGTTCAGCCACCACTTGCTTCCTTAAAGTGATATTAAGCCTAAAACCAGGGTGTTCAGCGGGCCAACACTCGCCGAACACCCTCCAAATTCAGGGGTTCCCCGAACAGGCCAAACCATTCCCCCAACTCAAATGTCAGCCCCTATACAGTGTATATTGCTCACAACAGTGTATTACTTATGCAATCACTTCAAGCAATTGGTTTAATAGTGGCAGTTAGACACCCATTAAACAAAAAATCAAGCTATTGTGGCCTATCCACCACGCATTTGTGTGTGGTCACCATCTTATCTTCCTTTTGGACAGCACTCTGTTGGATTCAATTCTGTTAACCATGTTTTCTTGTTATAAACTACTGTAATTTGCACGTTTAAGATGTGTACTACCTTGCTTGTTACATAGCTATCAATATTCTGCTTAAAAATAAATGAGTCTGCATGAAAAATGTGTTTTAATTGTGGCTTGCCACTACTAGCTGGTGGATCTTCAGGCACTATAGGAACGCTATGAACTACCATCACGAATCTAGTGTTTCTGTGCTGAGCTGCTATATTGGCTCAGTAACAGTGTTGTACAGTTTCATAAATGTATTACAGTGTCAGTGTCAGTGATAACCAAACGCCAATACAGCGCCTTGAGGCGATTCAGTTCGCATTGTAGCGCTATACAAGTTATTCATTCATTCATTCAGTGTAAAGTTTCATGTTCAATACAGTGTCTGTGAGGTAGCACAGCCCTGGCAAAAACAATAGCAAATCAACCCAAGTATGATGCAGACATTTTATTTCTTCATTATCGTGTGTTAGTGCATGGGCGAGAAAATCAGTAATGCCATATAATTTAGCTTCAAATTTGCCCTGCTTCCCAATGAACCCACGCCTAACAACAACTTGTTGATAGTGATAGAGATACAAGGATGAAACCCTGGTTAAAAGCAATCTCTACTTCCAACATGGTAATTTTTTAAGCCATAAAGTTGGCTTAAACAATATTTTTAGGCAGATGAATATACAAGTGTTTTAAAAGTATTAAACTATTAAAATGGCAAGCTAAAATGTTTTTATTTTTAAAAAATATTTGTCAGAGTAATGATCAGTTAAAACCTCAAGCAGGTTACTTTCACCTCACTTTCTGTCTTGTTAAGAATGGCCATAAGAACAAACAAAGCGGTGAATCTGCCCTGCAGGACCAGGGCCGGTACAAGGGGTGGGCAGAAGGGACGGGTGCCCTGGGCGGAGCAATTTATTATAGGAAGGGGGGCGCAGTGCTGGCAGTGTGCTAGGCAAACTTTCTAAGTGACTGTGGCTACTGCCGGCCGCCCCTACAACATTGCAGAGCTGCGCCTGCTTGCAAAGATGTGCCGAGTGCGCTCCTGCACCCGGCACAAGCAAAGGACCCGGTCTTCCCTTCCCTGTCAGGCAGAGCAATCTCTTCCCGACAGGCGCTTCCAAGTCTCGGTGAGGCGTGACGTCACGACAGGCTGGGCGGGAGGAGAGAGGACCATAGAGAGCTTCCGGGCGAGAGGAGGAACCAACCAGGCAGTCAATAACAAAGTAAGCAGATAGGCATCTATGAATAAATGAATCAGCTAACGGTGGTGGTGGGGGGAAGAGGTGAGATTAATAATAGTTTTCCAATGGTATTTGCAATATGCAGCATGAGGGGGTTCCTGTATTGCCACTGGTCACTAATGCATTAATGACCAGTGTCAGTTAATTAACCCCTTTGTGCTGCACCAGTGGCACCAGTATCAGTGTTCATTAACTCTTTCATGCTGCAGCATAACACTGCCACCACTGCCACTAATGCAGCACAAAGGGGTTAATTAACTGACACTGGTCATTAATGCATTAGTGACCAGTGGCAATACAGGAACCCCCTCATGCTGCATATTGCAAATACCATTGGTAATTAAAGGGTAAGTTCACCTTTATAGAAAAATCTGTAAAGTGAACTTAACAAGACGTCTTGTGTAAGTTCACTTTACAGATTTTTCTATAAAGGTGAACTTACCCTTTAATTACCAATGGTATTTGTAATATGCAGCATGAGGGGGTTCCTGTATAGAAAAATCTAGATTTTTTTTATAGAAAAATCTGTAAAGTGAACACAAGACGCCCTCCTTACTCCCCCCCGTTCCCGCTGACCTGGAGCATGGCAATCACCCGCTATGAGACATCGGGTCGCTGCCTCACTTGTCCGGGGCTTAATCTGCAAAATGTACCTCGTCAGCAGGTATGTTTAGGAGCATTCTAATTGGTCGGCGTCGTTACATGGGCAGTGCCGATCAATCATAACCCACATAGCCCATCCTGTCACCGCGTGCGAAGAGGAGAGAAAGCTGTGGGAATTTCAAATCCCCAGACAGGTACAGCGGCGATACCAGCTGTCAGTGTGGGGCATTGCTGGACTCCAGGTTAGTGGGACCAGGGGAGATGGGGAGGGGGTCCAGTGTAAGTTCAAGTGTATTTTTGTATTGTTTTAAGTGTTTTTTGGTTTTGAAAGAACACAGACTCTTTCTTTATACCCGGGCCGGGGGGGGGGCGCAGTTTGCCATCTTTGCCCTGGGCACCAGATGGCCTTGTCCCAGCACTGTGCAGGACACAGATAGCAATTATACAGAGGTCCAAACTTTTCCCTATTCTATGCAAAAAAAAAATATTCTTTTACTTGCTCTTCAAGGGTTTCCTGTATATTTTCAAGGTCAGATTTGACTCTGCAGATAAGCTGGGAAGGCTAAAAATGTGTGTTGTTACTATATCCAAAGAATATTTTGATGTAACGATGATTTTATGATGTGACTGCTTCTACATCCTCTTTTTATTATTATTACTGTTATTATTATTTTACAGGTATCCATTTAGGCTTTATGGAAATGTACCTTTAATTTTTTGTTGTCATTACAAATATTTTAATTGTTTTGTTATTTTTTGTCACCTTAACAATTTTTATTACTGATGGAATAAAGTAAACTTTTTGACTTTCAAGTTCGGTAAATGAGTTTAAATAACATTTCAAGAATCAATTGGCAAACATCTCTCATTCTCCTCTCATTACCTAATGGGCAAAACAGATTGATCTGTCGTTTCACAATTTGTCATCCAGCTCAGTGAGTTGTTGTCAATCAGTATCAGATGACAGCTACTTTGTCAAGAATAAGGCTGTCATTAAAGAGGGAAATGCACTTTTTGTAGCTGTGTGATCTGAAAGCTAATCCATTTACTGCAATATATTTTATACCTGAGTCAAAGAAAAAAATATATAAATGTGGGAGACTTATTCCAGTATGTTTATATTAAAATAATATTGCTGTGTACTTAATTATTGCTTTTCTTGTACTTTATACTTCTTTGTGAAAACTTAAAATCTTCACTGATAGCTACAGATAAGTAAACTTCTTAAAAGGCACTCTGATGATTTGACTCATTTATGCTCTGTCCCATGTAACTCCTAGGGCTGCTAAGTATTTATGTATATCTTTTTTTTTTTTTAGAAAAAAAAAAACACATGAACATTCTTCCTATTGTGTTTACACACACAGACAGTACTGATTACAAATGTAGAAATGTGCCCAATGTAAACTTTAAAGAAAAAAGGATGTGGTTTGCTAAGGGCATTGAAGTAAATTATATTTTGTAAATAAGCTACATTTAATGCTGTTGAAAAAGAAAATCGAACCCCTTGTGTACCACATACATATGTATAAATGTTTTAGGTTAAAGCAAGTTGAAGGCTGCTGCTACAGGGGGAGCCCAAGACTGTGGTAAACTGCTAGAAGTTTGGAAGCAAGAGAAGCTCAGGGAAAATCCCTTCCCTGATCCCTCCTTAACTGTATTACGTCCCTTCTAAGTTCAGAGTTATCATTTCCTGGCTAATGTAGCTGGGGTAGAGGCTAATCATGCCCAATCTGTGTTTGATTAGCTTCAGTGAGGGGCAGGGGAGACATTAGTGATCTAACAGACCTCTAAGCCCCCCGTACACACGGTCGGAATTTCCTACCACAAAATCCATCAGATTTTTTCCGACGTATTTTGTCCGACACTGGTGTTGCATACACATGGTCGGACAAAGTTGTCGGAAAATCTGATCATTCTGAACGTGGTGACGTTCATTGCGTACAACGGAACTACGTAGAGGCTATTAGCCAATAGCTTTGGTCTCGTAATTTGATCTGAGCATGCGTGGCACTTTGTCCATCGGAATTCTCTACACACGATCGGAAAAAGTCAGATCGGATTTTGTTGTCGGAAAATTTGAGAGCAGGATCTCAAATTTTTTCCATCGGAAACTCCGACGGAAAAAGTCCGATGGATGGAGCCCACACACGGGCAGATTTTCCGACAACATGGTCCGATCGGACATTTTCCGTCGGAATTTTCGACCGTGTGTACGGGGTATAATGTCTCTATAAGTAAGAGCTTTCTCCTGCCCATGATGCTAGCCCCCTTGTGATAGCAATAAAGTTAAATGAAGGAAACATATGTTAAAAATTATGATAAAATAAACAAAATTACTAAAGAAAAAAGTAAAAGCAACCCATCACCCCTATACATACCCCAATGCAAATGGCAATTGAAGGCATGCACATGTATTTAAAGGAAGATTGATTCACACAAGTAAGGTATTGCCATGAATATTGCCATGGGTTATTGCTCGCGGTAAGGTGCTTTGCTGGAGCCGACTCCGCTACACTTTATCGCTCATTTACGTGTGTCAGTCGTGACACTTAAAAATGTGAGTGCTATATATTTTAATAAAGTCATCATTGGTTTTAAAAGATTTTATGCCATGTGAAGCCTCTTTTATCTCCTATATTGGTACAACTGACCCTCTTTGAGAGAGCTTTTGTCAGGAGATAGCAGAGGACAGCAAAAGATTACACCACCCGGATCACTGCAGAGGATTTCCCCTTTACAGGGAAAGCGGTCAAGCTAGTTTATAATCTGACCAGCAACAACATTTGGTGAGTCAATTTAAGACACTAATAGTGAAGGATTAAATGTGGACATGTGGAAAAAACAAGATAAAGGATGTTTTAAGAGACTTTATATTTTTTCTGTGATCTTGCCTAATTTGAAAAAAATTGAAAAAAAATATATATTTTTTTATAATATTTTTCTTCTTTTTATTTCTTTTTTTGGAGACCACTAAAGAATAGAACTATTTTATAATCTTGAGAACTTTCTGTTATACATGTTTGCATCTACAGTATCTCACAAAAGTGAGTACACCCCTCACATTTTTGTTAATATTTTATTATATCTTTTCATGTGACAACACTGAAGAAATTACACTTTACTACAATGTAATGTAGTGAGTGTACAGCTTGTATACTAGTGTAAATTTGCTGTCCCCTCAAAATAACTCAACACAAACACAAATTCAATTATATATATATATATATATATATATATATATATATATATATATATATATATATATATATATACAGTCAGTCTAGTGTGTGCATGTATATTTATGGTTGAAGCCCTATGGCCAATACGGATATTAACAAGATAGACTTACCATAAGACTTACAACATAAAATGGACCTGAAGTGTGCCCTGGCCTGATGGACGATATGCCAAAATAAGGGGGCATACCCAAGATTAAAAATTAATATTTGTGAAGAGAAATGACACCCCCCGGTTTGGTTCGCACCAGAACCTGCGAACAGACCTAAACTTCGTGTGAACTTTAGAACCCAATAAAGTCTATGGGACTCGAACGTTCAAAATCAAAAGTGCTAATTTTAAAGGCTAATATGCAAGTTATTGTCCTAAAAAGTGTTTGGGGACCTGGGTCCTGCCCCTGGGGACATTTATCAATGCAAAAAAAATCTTTTAAAAACTGCAGTTTTTTCAGGAGCAGTGATTTTAATAATGCTTAATGTGAAACAATAAAAGTGTAATATTTCTTTAAATTTGGTACCTGGGGGGAGTGTATAGTATGCCTGTAAAGGGGCACATGTTTACCGTGCTGTCCCTGCACAAAGTGTCATTTCTGCAGGAAAAAAAGTAATTTAAAAGCACTCGTGGCTATAATGAATTGTCAGCTCCCTGTAATACAGAGAACAGTCATTGAAAGTCATTGATAAAAAAAAAAAATGCGTGGGATTCCCCCCAAATTCAATTAGCAGGCCCTTCAGGTCTGGTATGTATATTAAGGGGAACCCTGGGTCAAATTTTAAAAAAATGACGTGGGGTTCCCCCCAAATATCTATACCAGACCCTTCAGGATTTTAAGGGGAACTCCATGCCAAATTTTAAAAAAAATGGCGTGGAGTTCCCCCCAAAAATCCATACCAGACCCTTTATCCGAGCACGTGACCTTGCAGGCCGCAGGAAAAGAGGGGGGACGAGAGAGCGCTGCCCCCTCCTGAACCGTACCAGGCCACATGCCCTCAACATTGGGAGGATGCTTTGGGGGTCTGTGACCCCTCAAAGCACCATGTCCCCATGTTGATGGGGACAAGGGCCTCATCCCCACAACCCTTGCCCAGTGGTTGTGGGGGTCTGCGGGCGGGGGGCTTATCAGAATCTGGAAGCCCCCTTTAACAAGGGGACCCCAAGATCCTGGCCCCCCCCCTGTTTGAAATGGTAAGGGGGTCCAAAAGTACCCCTACCATTTCACAAAGAAAGTGTAAACATTTTTAAAAATCACACTGACACCGTTGGGAAAAGTCCTTTTTATTAAAAATAAAAAAAAGATTCCAGCGGTGGTAATCCACTCTTGCTATCCAGCGATGATCTCTTCTCTGGGGTCCAGCGATGGGTGATCTCTTCCGACGTCGCCCAGCGCAGCGCATCATGTCTCCATGGAGACACTGCGGGAATCCCGTCTTAGCTGAGGAGGACCGGGCCATCTGTCACCTGACCCCGCCCCCTCTGACGCAACGCAAGGGGGAAGCCGGGCTTCCCCAGTAATGTATGGGTGACCCCACCACCCTCTGATGTAACAGGAACCTGCGTCACCCCTACATCACTGGGGAAGCCCAGCTTTTCCCTTGCATCAGAGGGGGGCGGGGTCACCCTTACAGACACAGCTGAGGAGGAACGGGCCACCCCTCACCCGACCCCGCCCCCCTCTGACGCAAGGGAAAAGCTGGGCTCCTGCCCGCTGTGCTCACGGGCCTTCGGCGCACGCTGGAGTTCCTGTGCGCACCAGCGACTGGTTTGCCCAGCGGCACCCATGCGGCACCCATGCGCGCACGCATATTCACCCGTTCAGGGCTGGCAGAGCCCTGACAATCTGCATTACATGGTGCAGGATTATCTAGGGGCAAGAGCAGACTTGGAGACCTTTCCAACTGACCTTTTCAGTGCTGCTGGAGGGTTTGTAACGGATCAAAGAGTGTGCCTGTCCACAGGCTCCGTTGATAGGCTCACATTCATAAAAATGAATTAGTCTTGGATCAGCAGCTATCAATGCTGATGTAGCTGATTGAAATTGCTATGGATGTGGGATTCCTTGAAGACTGCCTATGTTGACTACCCTATTATGCTAGCTTCCAACAATATTTTTGGTTTAGGGCACCACCACCACCCAAGGCCCAATTTTTCTGACCCTGTTTAACAGGGGCATGTAATTACAATTTTTGATCTAATAACTCACAGCAGGACCCGTTCCTGCACTCAAAAAGAGTATCTGTGAGAGGTTACAGTGTTGTGGCCCCACCACCCAAGGCACAATTTTTCTGCCCCTGTTTAACATGGGCATGTAATTAAAGTTTTTCATATAATATTTCAATGCAGGGCCCATTTCTGCACCCAACAAGAGTAACTGTGAGGGCTTACAGTGTTGTGGCACCACCACGCAAGGCCACATTTTGCCTCTGTTTAACAGGGGCATGTAATTACAATTTTTGATCTAATATTTCTGGGGGACCCCCACGCCATTTTTTTTTTAAATTTGGGTGCAGGGTTCCCCTTAATATCCATACCAGACCTGAAGGGCCTGGTATGGATTTTGGGAGTGACATCCACACCATTTAATTTTTTTGGTATTTTTGGTATTTTTATCTATATTGCCAGAATCCGACAATATATTACAGCCACAAGCAGTTTTAAATTAATTTTTTTTTGTTTAGAAATGTCCTTTTGCTGTGGCACTGTTATAAACATGGGAAATATGCTCTACTTTACAGGCAAACTAAGGACACCCCAAAGGCAGATATTTAAAGGAATATCTAATTTTTATTGTTTCACTTTAAGCATTATTAAAATCACTGCTCCCGCAAAAACGGTAGTTTTTAAAAACTTTTTTTTTAATTAATACATGTCCCCTGGGGAAGGGCCCAAACACTTTTTATGGCAATAACTTGCACATAAGCCTTTAAATTTAGAGAGAACCGGAATGACACAGGCCCATTCCGAATTGTAATCCACAGCCATCCTCGCTCCAGAGGCTACATACACTCAGATCTACCTGATAAGATTCCAGAGGAATCAATTGCCTCAGGTCCCCCTACATCTCCCACACAAGCCCCTGAAAGCGATCCCCTCACATGTCAGCACAGGTGGGAACTAACTAGCCAAACACACTCCTTAATTCTGACTAAAAACAGAAGCCAGGATGCCTCTGCAAACTCAACTGTCATTAAGGCTGCTTTTATACAGTAATGAGCCATGAACGTATATATATTGATGCCCACATAGCTGCCTTGCAGATTGTCTCTAGGACACTCGGCCTGCTGCCACTCTCAAGGTCAAGGCCTTTTTATTGAAGAGTGCTGTGATCCCCTGGCACAGCCAACCCTTTAACTTGTTGGCCAAGGAGATGAGCTTCACCAACCAAGAGGCAATAATCTTGTTGGAGGCCATGAAATCATTATACATTCCATCTGGAATGACAAACAGATGCTCCGACTTCCTGATGCCAGAAGTTGCCTTGATGTAACTATTTAAGCTTGACCCACATTTGATGGGCTAACATCTTGGGTACTCCCCAAAAGGTACATAAGAAGGACAACCTCTTGTGTAAAATGGACTCTGAAGGTCACTTCAGGCACAAATTCAAGCATTGGCATGAGTACCACCCTGTCCTGGAAGAGCGTGAGTATGGGTTCTTTAAACCCCAAAGCCGCTAATACTGACTCTCTTCTGGCTGAACTATTAGCCACCAGGAAAGCACTGTTAGCGCTATCCTTTCTTGTTTGCATAAAAGTATTCACAACCTTTAAAGAGCATTCAAGATGTATTAACTTCTGCCTCTCAAGACCCAAGCCATCAGCTTGAGCCTGTCGGGTGCTGGACTAATGGGACTTTGGAGAAGTTTCCATCTTACAGGCAGAGGGAGTCAAATCTTGACACTCATTAGGAGGAGCAGAGGGTACCAAGGCCCCTTCGGCGAATCTGGGATCATCACCAGAACTGTCACCTTCCCCCGTCACAGCAATATTTATTGGCTCCTGGTGAGCTTTATTTGCCCTAGCTGGGGCCAATCTTGGGTACCACTAAGTGGGAAAGGCTTGAGGTTAGCGCACATACCCTGGAAGGATCCTTATTGCAACACATGCGTTTGATGCTGTAGTTATTGCAGCATATCTGTCTGGTGAGTTTTCATCTAACAAGTGGGTGGTGGTTGATGTTTATTTTGACACATAGAAGACTGGAGTAAATTAGGAAGTTAGTAGAAGATTAATTCTTCTATTCTACACATAGGAAGCGTTGTTTGGGACTTTCCATCTGTCTATAAACTCTTTCTGGACATATTTTTTTTTATATTAAACTTTATAATGGGGGGGTGGATCACCCTGTACCACGCATCGGCGTCACGCTCTGTGCGATGGAACCGCTGCGCCATGTCCTTGGCGGCGCCGTTTCAATATCGCCCTTTTCACATCTAGCAGCCAGATGGAGGAACTTTCTGGCACTGTTTTTGGTTGGGGCGGTCCCGCCCTCTTGCAGTAGCCTATCCTTCCATAGTTCACGCCTACGTGACGTTGGTGGGTGTGGCAGACCAGCCCTTATAAGTCATTCTGGGGCAGACTGACTCACATGGTGGTTCCAACCTGTTTATCTGCACACTTTGTGGATCACTCAACATTGAAATGTTTTAGGTAAATTTACTTTATTTTTTCACTTTTTCACTTTGGACTTTGCATTTTACCCAATCTTCCTTGGTTTTTCAACACTTTCTACTTTTCACTTTACTTTCCAATCATTCTAATACTTTACTTTCACCATACTTTGCTCTCACTAACTTAACCCACCTTCACACTCATTAGCATCTCATTATCCTATCCTTTACCAAGTTTAGGACACAACTATATATTGTATCACACAATGAGTTCCCAACCTATTTTATATCTTATGTTTTGTCCTTAGTACACATGGTTATTTTTGACCATCCCTTCTTTTGGAATTTTTCTTTCTTGGAAATCATCTCTGCTCAGCCCTGGTCTGCCTTCACCACCTCAGTTCCCTTCAGTGATACCCCTAATGGGTTTAATCTGACCCATGTTGGCTCATTGCTGTTACTGCACAAAGATTATGTAAGTATTTTTGAGAGTGGTTTCAGGGGGTTTATCCTAGGCATCATTATCTATTATTACCTTATTCTAAACCTCCTTCCCGTGACAGGGTCAGACCTTACAGATATCGCTACTATATTACAGCATTCAGTTTTCCACGTGCATGCTCCTGAAGAGTGGATGAATCCACGAAATGCATAGAGCTATTATATGCCATGTCTTATGCCAACTACTGTTTTATATTTTTTTCAATGATCACTTGTAACTGTGATTTTGTATTATTGTGGTCAATTGTCATTGCTGTATATTTATCCATTGAATGGAAAACATTGCTTTCCTGGGTGTACTCATGACTACCCTCATGCAACTTACCATTGATTGTTTGTTTGTTTTTCTTTTTTTAATAAATCTAAATGTTTTACACCTGCCTGCTTCATTTAAAGTCCCAACCCCCCAGTCGCCCAATTGCATTCATTAGATAGGGATGGAGG
Organism: Lithobates sylvaticus; assembly: GCA_028564925.1. Lineage (NCBI taxonomy): Eukaryota > Metazoa > Chordata > Amphibia > Anura > Ranidae > Lithobates > Lithobates sylvaticus. The sequence continues at coordinate 339,049,350 of CM053026.1, read as the reverse complement.
CAACCGACCTTACCAGGTCACAGCCTCATTTAAAGTCCCAACGTTTTCTCGTTAAAAAGTTTTCTCGTTTTAACGTTCTTTTTTAAACTTCATAATTGTTATTTATTTAAAGGGGTGTTCTAGCGGGAACATTTTTTTACAAAAGTCAGCAGCTACAAACACTGTAGCTGCTGACTTTTAATAAGGACACGTACCTGTCCAGGGCGCCCGCGATGTCGGACGCCCGAGGCCGACCCGTCCCTCGGCTCTTGGGACCCGGCGCGCCATCCTCATTAAGAGAAACAGGCAGTGGAGCCTTGCGGCTTCACTGCCTGTTTCCTACTGCGTTTGTGAATGGGGCGCGCTGTGTTCTGAGACACACACAGTTCCCAGAACACACCGCGGCCCATTCCCCAGAAGACAACGCACGCGAAGACGAGAGAAGACAGAAGATCACCGCGGAGTAGGAAGAAGTAGATTAGGAAGACTGCCTAGCAACAGGGGTTTCTGGTAAGTAAAAATATATTTTTTTTTTAATGTTTTTTTTTTTTTAAGAATATTAATGCTATTTTTTTTTTTAAGGGTGGCCCTCCACTTTAAATGTATAGACCCGCACATGTTGTTTAAGTTTAAACAGTACCTTCCAGTTCACAATAACTATATTGCTACAATTCATTGTTAATGCTAAACTGATAACCTGAAAGGCTTTTAAAATGGAGAATGTTAAGTACGATCGTTTTTTGCGATTTTACAAGCATGTGGCAGTTAAGCATCCTAGACTTCTATAACTGACTTTCTTTGGGGAAAATGTCAGTAATAAAAATAGTTTAGACCTTTTTTTAAAGGGTGCTGCAGAAATGCACTTAGATATTATACATTTACAATAGTGCAGTATTACCAACCTTGGACTGCACAATTCAAAATATTTTTCTAAGGTTCAAGAGATGCTTAAGGGTCCATGGAATCTGAAGCAGCCATCAGAAATGATATAAAAAAATCAAGAAATATGATTTTTTTAATAGATTTTTCCAGCTGTAATAGCTTCACAGTGAAGTGTCATCCTGGATTTAACCTATAGACCAGGCAAAACAATGAAAGTAAAACAAATCATAAGAAATCTCTATATGTCATGCTGATCATCTATTTTTATGCATTTTTTTTTTTTTTACTGGCCAGAACAATGTAGATCAGAAGTTCTGACTTTAATTTCGTCGGGACAAGTTAAAAAAGTAGATTAGAGTATCAGTATAAAAGCCACACAACTAGCATTTTGAAAAGGAGGTCAGCGATTGCAAAGTTTATTTTTTATTTTTAGTACAGGATTCTTTTTTTTTTTCCTTCTGTAAATGTGTGAAACTATCTGACTGTAACACTAAAGCATGCTTCCCAACTCATACTGCAAAAAATTATTATTTTTTTTTTTTTTTTAAACCATAGATTTTTATTGAAGTTTACAGTTTACATAGAAAGTAAAAGGATATTGTAAAATAACAGAGATATGCATTACAAAAGGGTTATAATAAACATATAATCAGGTTAACTACGGCAGAGATCGTTTGCGAGCTACTTGTAAGCGATATCTAATGGCCCCATATGGGGCAAAGCCAGTCACCCCTTTCGGGAACAAAGTGACAGGGCTCAGATGAGAACCAGTTAGTAAAGAAGCTCCCAGTGGACCTTAATGAGGGTCCCTGGAGATACATTAAGGCAGGAGAGGTGCACAGTATATCTAGTACGATGCAAACTTTGATAATGTTGAAGTAAATCAATAAACATTGATACATCTGTATTGTTATTAGGTACAAGGTACGTCATATGTCAGGAACGTTTTTGTTTAATAAAGATTCTGCACTATGGGGTACCATTCCTATTTGGGCGTATTCTAGTCACTGGATGCTTTGATCATTACAATAGGTTTTAGTTGTTAGAGTAATGAGTCATGAGTCACAGGTGTGGGAGGCATATATAGAAGAGCTCCAGTTCTCCCAGCGTTTATGGAAAACTGAGGATCTTCTTTTTTTGTATGCCAGTAGTTTCTCCATAAGATATTGATTATTGATTCTGGAGACTACTACTTCAAGGAGAGGAGGTGAGGGCGATTGCCATTGCTTCGCTAATGACATACGTGTTGCAAACAAGATATTTACTACTAAACTTCTTTGTAGGGGTGGGATTTGTTCTATTCCAATACTAAGTAGTGCCAAGGCTGGTGTGAGTTGGATCTTGATATGAATAACATTGGATATCATAGATTCTATCTCTTTCCAGAAGGTAGTGATGTTTCCACAAGTCCACAATATGTGGAGTAAGCTGCCAGTAGATTGACAATTCCTCCAGCACAGTGATGGTATTGACGGGTCCATTTTATGGAGCCGCAGGGGCGTATAGTACCATCTGTGAAGAATTTTCTGTGCATTGTCCCAGTGATCTATGCAAGCTGAAGATTTGCTGTTGTATTTTACTGCTACATGCCATTGTACAAGTGGGAATTCCGCTTGGAGTTCCTTTTCCCATTTTATCATGGTGGGTAATTTAGCATTCATGTATAGTGGGTTTGCTAGTTTGTAAAATAAGGAGATTCCTTTTTTTTTCCCCGCGTGACTGTTGGTAAGGAAATCCCACACTGACTGAGGTATTTCCAGAGTAGTACCTGGGTTTTTGTCTGAGTATTGTTTTATTTGAAATAGCATAAAGGTATCTAGTGGGTCTTGTTGTGCGATTGGTGGTGAGATATATCGTTCCCCCCGTTTATTCCAATGTTGTATAGGCAAGTAAGGGATCAAGTATTGGTAGGCTGCCAATGGGATTTGTGGTTTGTACAAAGGTAGATCATTGAAGTGTTGGTGTATAAGGAAGGACCAGGCCTCTAAGGAGGCTTGTATAGAAGGGTAAGGCGGAGTGGTAGGTTTATGATGTATGCTAAATGCCATAGCTAAGGCAGGTAGGTCATGACCCGGGGTGACAGTGCGTTCTATATCCGACCATCTATTATCCTTTTGATCTGAGAACCAGTATTTCATTTGGTCTAACAAGGCCGCTCTGTAATATGTTTGTGCATTGGGGAGTCCCAGTCCCCCTAATTGTTTAGATTTATAAAGCTGAGTCAGCGCAATTCTTGTTTTTTTTCCCCCCCAGATGAAGATGTTTAGTTTTTTTGATAGTAGGTTGAAAAATTTCTGGGGGATGCGGATGGGAAGGGTTCTGAAGTAGTATAGTAGTTTAGGAAATATTTGCATTTGGCATGCAGCTATCCGTCCGATCCAAGAGAGATGTAGTTTTGCTATGAGGTTCATTTCCTCCTCAATTGTATGTAACAATGGGGGGAAATTACAGGTGTATAAGTTTGAGGAGGATGCGGATAGCTGCACACCAAGGTAAGTGATTGAGGGAGGGTCCCATATACAAGGAAAGAGCTGTCGGAGGGTATCTCGTACTTTAACTGTGGTGTGTAGTGCCATAGCAAAGCACTTAGAGGTATTAATCTTGTAGTAGGACACTTCACTAAAGTCTCTTAGTGTTTGTTGTACAGCTGAAAGCGAGGGTTCTGGATCAGTGACGGTCAGTATTATATCGTCTGCAAAAAGTCCTAGCTTATGGGTCCCCAATCCTATTTTGATTCCTTTAATGTCATCAGAAGCTCTAATGCATTCTGCTAGGGGTTCAATGGCCAGGGAGAAGATTATCGGTGAGAGTGGGCATCCCTGCCGAGTACCGTTCGTCAGGTAAAAGGGGTCTGATAGTAGTCCAGAAGTTAACACCCGGGCTGAGGGACAGGAGTAAAGGGCCATGATAGCTGAATGGATTGGACCAGTAATTCCAAATTTAAGGAGGGTTTTAGACAGATAGGTCCAATGCACCCTATCAAAAGCCTTTTCTGCATCTAAGGCAATAAATGCGCTAGGGAGATTTTGGAGTTCCGTAAACCGTAGGAGGTTAAGCATTCGTCTAGTTCCGTCAGGGGCTTGTCTGCCTTTTACAAAACCTACTTGGTCTAGTCCTAAGAGTGAGGGGGTCACAACCATTAGTCTATTTGCTATCACCTTGGCATAAATTTTTAAGTCGGAATTTAATAGAGAGATCGGTCTGAAATTTTGGGGGCGGTCGGTGTCTTTACCAGGTTTAGGGATCGTGACAATGACTGCCTGTAGCATTTCGGTCGGGAAGGATTTGTTAGCTGCGGCTGCGTTGAAAACGTCTGCTAGCGTTGGCACTAGTAGAGGGGCAAATGTTTTATAGTATTCGGCCGAAAAACCGTCCGCGCCTGGTGATTTATGCATAGGCAGGTGCAAAAAATTATTTTAATATACAGTATACATGTAAAAAAGAACACTTCAGGATTGTGCTAAATATTTTGAGAGAAATACACAAGGTCAGCAACAGAAAAATTTGAATTAAAAAAAAAAAAAATGTAAAAGATGGATGTTTTCATGCCTGGGACTGTTGAACTATACAGTATATATATATATATATATATATATATATATATTCATTGTTCATTGGGTTTGATTTACTAAAGTACAATCACACAATGATGCTGTGATGGAATTATTTAAGGGTGGGTCTATCTAAGCTTTGAATGAGCTGCCCAACACACATACAGTAAATCACACCAAAGGGTAAAAAAAAATGCAGCTCGCCACAATGCATAATTTCTTCAAAATTTTGGATAGCCACAAATTTGAAAGAAATTGTGTTGTCAAGTACTGCCTATTTTATGAGATCATTAGGTTTATCCTACACACACACACACACACACTGGAGCATGTGAGGAAAAATTCACAGCATGGAACCATTTGACAAGAAGCCCGAGTCCTGCCTTGAAGGTAGTTAGATGTCTGGTAAAATGAATGTGTGGACTTCATCACAAGTACAATCATTTGTATATTCAGTGACTTTGCTTCTTCCCAGGAGCTCCTAATTACATTTACAACTCAACTCCAGTCTGTGTTAAAATGATTTACATTGATTTTAACATCTTTGTAGGGGTATTTGATGTATTCTGTATCCCTTAAATTATCCGATATGTTGGACACACTGGACAAATGTTTATTTCTGTTCTCTCTTCATATGCAAAATATAAACAAATCATGCTATTTATTTGTCTTTTTCAGTTTACAATGACAGATGCTATATACATATGATTTGGCAGCTGCAGTTCAACAATTTAGTCTGAGATTATTTTTGACACATTCTATTTCTACATCAGTTCTTATTCATAATTTTGAGAACATTGCAATTGCTTTGGAATATGTGTTACAATGTGTTTATTCATACTCAATGTGGATGGACGTCTTTTCGTGTGCATATTCTTTGAACTGATCTGTTGACTACTTTCAGCTTTAAAAAGCAGTAGCAAAGAGAGCACAGATGAAAGGGAGAAAAGTGAAAGAAATTGCATGAGTATAATAGAACCTCTATTGAAAGATCCTTCCATCAAAGGTTAAAAGTACAGACATTTGCTTCAAATAGTTATTTTGCTATTTTCAACTAGGGACAGGAACAATATTCTTTTATGTTGTTCTGCATGTCCTAATTTCAAGCATAGGTTTGTGTTGTATATATATTTTTCCTTTATATTTGATGTACTTGTTTACATATATTTACAAACAATTTTGCATCCAATGACAACAACTTTAGCTGATTACTTGGCCAACTGCTTTTTGTGTTTTCTTTTCAAAGGCACAACACTTAATCAAAAATAAAAAGCTACATAAATCTAGGTTAAAAAGGAAATCTAATGTTACATCTCGGTACTATTTTATAATAATATTTGGGACCTTAAAAGCTTTATTATTGGTAATTTATGAAAGTTTTCAGTATTCAGTAAATGAACATTAAAATATTAGTCATTAAAAGTTCTTCCTATTACAATGTCCTCTTACTAAACCCTGATAAATAAAGGTCTTGTGTAATATTTTTAAAAAGTGTTTTACCAAGTTGTGAAATTACACTTAAATCCACATAGAAATATTTATCCCACGATTGTTAAAATAATAACAGATCAGAGATTTGCTGATCTGCAAGTTTCAGTGTTACTGGAATCATGTAGGTTTAGTCAGACAAGACAGGAGCAGGAGAATCAGGGCAACCTATTTTCCTTTTGAAACGGTTACGCCATCTTTGGACAATTTAAATACAAATAAAAAAATATTAATATAAATGGGATGAAATGATCAGATTTTGATCTGCTGCTGTGAAGCTCCAATGCATTTTGCAGAAATTTACAATCAGGTGCATGGATTATACTGCATGATCATTGAACAAATGAATAGATCACTAAGAGGGGAATAGAGATTGCATGGAACCACAATTGACACCCTTGCTAGGATATAACACCCCCTTTACCCAGCTAAGTGGAACAGCTGGGACCACTGCTTTTAAATAAGTCATTAACTTCCTATCTGGGACCCTCACCAGCTCTTCTTTCCTGATGCTAAGAAAGCCTCTGTGATTAAGGCGGGGGGGGGAGGAGGAGTTAGAACAAATAAATATTTTCGGTGTGGATCAAAGGGGAAAAACATCTTATACACTTGACCACTCAAGGCCAGTGCCCCTCAACACTATGGCCATTTCTATTCAATGTTTAAACCCTATATCTAATGTAGGGCACAGTTTAGATACCACAAATATGTTTAAGTGGACCTATGTTCCTTTTGCTGGCTTGATCTGACTATGATATATTGACATGTATGTTGGCCAACTTATCTGAGAGTCAGCCATCTAACAACTCCAAGCTAGATACAGCATAGCAAAGAACTCTATGACAAAAGCTGCCCAAAGTAAACAGCCTCAGAGCTAGAACCAAGGCTGAGGTCGGGAAATGTGCCCGGGTGCCAAACTGAGAGGGGTGCTACCATCCCCTTGCTCCAGGAGACCCACGCAGCCTTCCTGCAGACCTGGACAGGAAGGGCGGGTAAAGAGGCATTAATAACTAGAACCCATAATTTTCCTCCTGAAGCATTCAGCTGCCAGCCTTCCTCCTGCCGGCAATCAGCTGCTGCAGGAGGAAAACACTGCCGATGAGTTCTAGTAAATAACGCCCCTCCTGTCTATTCTGTTCCCCTTCCTTCTGCTGTCCATAAATTCACTGACAGCTCGTACAAATCGGTACATTTTACAACTGTCCCTGACTGTATGTCCATGAGAGAAGTAAATTGTCAGTAAATCACTCTGATAGTAGAAGTGGCAAGAAGGAATCAGCCTGAAATTGTATAGGAACAGCAGCCAGCCAGTCAGGCAGCACTAGGAGGGAGAACCTGAGGTTAACTACAGCTACTATAGCAGATTTCCCTCCTGCTGCCTCCTGAGCCAATGGGCACTGCTGAAACCCGCCCCTTCCCAAGCCCGCCAGGTTTGATCGGGAAGAGAATATCAGAGATGGGCTGAATAAGATGCCGAGCTGCCTGGGGTATGGGGGGAGAAGGAGCAGAGCTGGGAAGAGAATCAGAACCATTGATTAAGCAGGTAATCTCAAGAATGTGAACAGAGAAGATTTTTTTAATGTAAGGATCTCTCTCTCTCTCTCTGACTCTTTCTCTGCCTCTCTTTCTCTGCTCCTCTCTCTGTCTCTTTCTCAGTTCCACTCACTGTCTCTTTCTCTCTCTGTCCCTCTCTCTGTCTCATTCTCTGCCTCTCTTTCTCTGTTCCTCTTTCTGTCTCTTTCTCATTCCACTCTCTGTCTCTTTCTTTGCCTCCCTCTCTCTTTCTCTATCTCTGTCTCTTTTGCTGCTTCTCTCTCTGTCTCTTTCTGTGCTCCTCTCGCTGTCTCTTTCGCTGCTTCTCTCTCTGTCTCTTTCTCTGCTCCTCTCTCTGTCTCTTTCGCTGCTTCTCTCTCTGTCTCTTTCTCTGCCCCCCTCTCTCTCTCTTTCTCTCTATGCCCCTCTCTCTCTTTCTATGCTCCTCTCTCTGTTTTTTTCTCTCTCTGCCCCTCCCTCTGTCTCTTTTTCTGCCCCTGTCTCTGTCTTTTTCTCTACCTCTCCTCGCCCCTCTCTCTGTCTATTTCTCTTCCTCTCTCTCTGTCTCTTTCTCTGCCCCTCTCTCTGTCTATTTCTCTTCCTCTCTCTCTGTCTCTCTCTGCCCCTCTCTCTGTCTCTTTCTCTACCTCTCTGTATCTTTCTCTACCTTTTTCTGTCTCTTTCTTTACCTCTCTCTCGCTCTCTCTCGCTCTCTCTCTCCTGTGATAGAATTAATTAACAAGAGTGATTAGCTACAGAATGTATTCTCCAGTGTTTGAACATATGCCAGCTAAGCTGTGGCATTTCTTTAAAAAAAAAATATTTTCTCTGCAGTTTTGGGTCTATCTAAGCTTTGAATGAACTGCCCAACACACATAAATCACACCAAAGGGTACATGTGCCTATAAAAAAAGTATGAAAAAACACAGTAGGTCCTTAAGCACTAGAACTGACAATTATTGAAAACAATTGTCATATCATAATGATATTTTAAGAAATGGCTAGAACCCAGTGCAGCTGCTAACTCCTGGAGGGAAGTAGGCAACAAAATAGACAAAAAAGCAGCGCTCGATGGAACCATCAATAAAAGATTGTTATGAATGGTGTAAACAATCAAGTACATTTATTGGATGCACATTAAAATTAAAAAAATACAACTGT